>OX457129.1:5135719-6494950 GCA_949752895.1 Dendrolimus pini | reverse complement strand
ATGTCAGGCGGAAAAGCCTAGTAAGGTGAAACACGCTTACCTAGAAGATCCCGTTCACGCCAGACTTAAAGACACCAAGATTGTAATTTTAGAAAAAAACAGACGATGGTAAACAGTTCTTCAGCGGTGCGTATGATAAAAGTGGAAGCATAGCGTTTCGTCCGCTTTGCTGGTATTTCCACCATATATCGATGGCGTGAGTTTGTACGTCTGGTTGTCCGGTGGAAGAATGGTGAGGAGAAACCAATTCATGTAATTCCGTGACACACTTCCCGAAGTGTACCCAATACCGACAAAGTAGTGACTTTACGTCGATGATTTAGGCTCTGAAATCGTATCCATCACTCTTACAGTTTAACGGTCTTTTTGTCACGTGGCTTTTATCCCTGCTCATTACATGTACCCCCTTGGTCTTCCTTTCAATCTTGTAGTTACGGATGCAACTTTTAAAGATCCCCTTATGTACTTATTTCTCACCTTACCCATTCTTGTGAAACTACAAATCCATCGTAACATTCTCATCTCAGCTATGTGAAGACGTTTGTGGTCTATCACTTTAATGGCCCAACATTCGGACCCATATAACATGACTGGTCGTATAATAGATTTATACATATACTTGGCCTTAAAGTTTAAGTGGCATTAGTTTGCCGCATTTCACAACGGTTATTTCATTATTAATGATAATATTAGATACTAATTACTAAACTTCGTAGATGTCTGCCACCTTTGGTCTAGAGCCGCCAACCTTGAATTGTTTTTTTTTTTCGTTTAACCGCAGACTAACTAGATTATCCGCATAGTAGCCTTGAATTGTTTTGACATTAGTGGCCACGTTACTGTGTCTCCTTTCAGGCACTAGCACGTTGGTAAAATCTTTGGTGTTGCAAATGTCCATAGGTGACCGTAACCACTTTGGGCTACTATGGAACCATATACCACTATGGAGTTTTTGACTTAACTAATAATAAGGCGAAGTATATAGGATACTAAGACAGGAACCGGGATAAATGGTGCTAGAATTTTCTTGTTTTTTAGACATAGTTAGAAATTGAAAAGTAGATTAATAACTTTTAAATGATTTGACATTAAATAATATTTTGAACTCAATGTAACACAATATGTAGACCGAGCTCTGAGCTGTCAAAGTGAAGCCGGTTAAAGAAAGCCGATCGCGCCTCAGTGCGTTACGAGAACTTATTTTTAGTATTCTTACGACCGACAAAGTCAAATTCACACCTGTACACCTGTAGAAACACATTTTATTACCTTTCGGCATATTGGGCTTCTTTTGTTTACTTTGTGTTTAAAATTTGTGATTAAAAAAAGCCCATTGTATATTGTAATCTTTCACGGCCTTTTGTTGTATTGTGATCACGCCAGGTGTTTCGGATTTAAAATACAAACTGATTCTAAGAAATTCGGTCCACGTGGCCGGGCAGACATATTCCATCTGTGCAGTATAAAACAATGCCCTAATTGAGAGATGGAGCAGTGGAGCGATAACCACGAACGAAGCAAGACTTGTGTACATTCGGTAATCTATTTAGTGACGGATTTTTCCCATGTTATTAAATTGTGCATTACGTTTGGATTTGTTATGTTCGGTTTTATTTGTACCTGTGTTATACGTGTTTGTATAGTTCTAATAAAATCTATAGTAATTATAACGGCATTTTATTTGGAGCCCTGCAACTTGTGACAGTATGAAAGAATCTAATTAGTATGGATAAAGACAGAAAGGTTTCCAGTGGATATATTACTATTAGCGCCCACATAGACACTTATGCATATTACATAAGTTTACGCATACAAGTCTATGCTTCACTTCATTTGACGTTCTTATTTATCTCCTCCGTTTATACTATAATTGGTTCATCTGAGGTCTTGAATAAAAAAAACGACAGAACAAGGCATTATATTTGGCGGGTTTCTATATCTCATTATCAATTCATTCATTTCCCATACCATTGGTAAAAATTTGGTATAACTTTTATCCCTACAAGTAATACCAAGTTTTTGTATTTTTTATTTATGCTTATTAATGAACGGTAGGGCCGATTTTTAGTCACCAGATAAAACTTATTTATAGAATAAAGTAGAACACGGAGAAAGTAAAATTCTCAGTTGCATTCATCATTCATTCATTTAATTTTTTATTCATTTATTTCATTTATTCTTCATTTCATTCAAACATTTCATTCATTCATTCATATGTATACGTTTTGATGAGTGATTATTATCATTCCTAATATTCTTTTTCCATGATAATCTTTATATATATAATCTACTGTGCGGATGATGTGATGTGACTGAACTCCTCCCAAACGCCTGGATCGATTTGGATGTTTTTTTGTGTGTATGTTCAGGTGGATTCAAAAATGGTTTAGATTCACAATTGGACCCGGCAGGTGGCGTTGGAATGGGGTTCCAGGATTTCGACGGTATTTTTTTATGTTTATTTGAGTGGGTCCCTCGATGCTTTAACTCTACAGTTAGACCTAGTAGGTGGTACTGTAATCGGGTTCGAGATTTTTTCAGAGGTGGACAACGTTTGTCGAGACAGTTAGTATTAGTATGAAATACTAGTTACCTAACTTGGTTTATAGATTTATTTATACGTGTGCCATAATAAAGCTTAAATATGGTAATTTTTCAAGGTAGATATTATCATATTCTTAGCATCGATCTGGCAAACAACGTCAAAATGTCGGATATGCAAATGAGTTTTTTGCACACCCGATATGACTTCGTGAAAACATTTAACCTTAGATATGTTCAGTGTCAGCTGAGTCCGGATTACGTAAGCAAACGTAATAAGGTGGAGAAAGCCAACGGTGACGGCGCAAGGAAATTTGGGTCAAGGCAACGATTTTTTCCAGTTGTACTGGTATACTGTCGAATGTCTCAATGTTTACATTGTGAGACAGAATTTAAAAAAAAACTTATCTATAACACGTCTGCTTCCGTTAGAGCAAGATGTATTAAAAATATGAGAAAATATACCTTCAGAATTTCCTTTAATTTAGATTGTGTAGAAGAGATCGCTTTAAGCGATATGGCCGCCTAGAAAGTAAGTATGGATCTTTTTTATTATCGTTTGTTTGTGTATGTCCTTGGATTTTGAAATGTGACATCACGAATTTTAGGAGCTTGTCACACAACGACACATTTCGTCTAACCCCTCAAAACTGAATTACAATATTCAACCAAATTTAAACAAATTAGTTATAAATATATGGTAATGTAAGGAAAATACGTCATTCAGTGGCATGTATAATTTTAATTTTATATGAATCACTTTAGTGCTTTATTCAAAATGAAAGCCAGAAGTGAACCACGTGTCGTGATTAGCTTTACCGATAACAAAGACTAAAATAAACTTCTCATTTAAATAAATTACTTAACCATTATTGAACTTGAACTCATGTCGAGCTCAATTAAATTCTCACACAAGGTTATAAAATATGTGATATAACAACTCGTTCAGAACAATAATTCCAAATCATAAAGCCTTTACTCAATTGACCGTAAAACCCAAATTGCATAATGTAAATTACACAACACAAATAAATACTCTGTAGAAGTAATTAATATATTTGTGTATGATATTTAATCAATAATTATTAGCATCCAAATATTATACAATAGTACTAGTATTTTAATAACTACGTTTTAATGATTATAAGCGCAGCATTTTATATGATTTTTATATTTTATGTCTCTCTCGGTCAATTTTCAGTAGCCGCGAGGATGACGAAAAGTATACATAAAAATCCAAAAAATGCCGCGCTTATAAACGTTAACGTATTTTAATTAATAATACTACACTGACGGACTCATAAACTGCATCAAAGTAATAGACGACTTTGAAATAAATATTTTAACCAAGTATGCAAACTTTCTATATAGATTTAAATTGAAACCTCTAGATTGGTTCGTGAACTTTAAAACAGCGTAGGGTTATATCCTTAAGTTTAAGTTTGTGTACTGGAAAGGACCTTAAGACTTTTTTTGAAGAAAAAACAGAAATTTAAGGAAAATTGGTTTAATTAAAAAATTGGTTTTAACAATAGACACAAACTTTATGCAAGGGTTTATTTATGTTTTAATAAGGTGTATTACCTCTACGTGCCCTTATTACGGATTCCAATCGGTTCCGCATAGATTTTATTAGGGTTATTAAAAGATCTTGCGGAATATTGTCCCATTCTTCTGAAAGTGCTGTTCTTAGTGCTGCCACTGTCGTGGGCAAAGGGTTTCTCGCATATACAGCTCTTTTTAAATTGTCCCAAACATGCTCAATGGGATTAAGATCCGGGCTGCGTGCTGGCCAATTCATTGTACGTATCCCAACCTCTTCGCAATATTGTCGAACTTGTGCAGCAGCGTGCGGCCGGGCATTGTCTTGCATTAAAGTAAAATTTTCGCCTATGAATCCCATGTAAGGCACCACGTGATCTTCTAAGATCTCTGTTATGTGTTATGTGATGTGCAGTCAAACCCCCTCTATTACCGTTTTGACGGACCATGTCTATGAACACAAGTTCTGTTCGCCCGTTCATCGATATGCCACCCCAGACCATACACGAACCGCCTCCAAAAGGAACACGCTCGTCAATGCAACTTTGAGCATATCGCTCCCCACGTCGACGATAGACTCTTCTGCGACCATCTGCACCATATAAACATGTCCTACACTCGTCCGTGAAAAATACGGAGGTCCATTGCTCTTCTGTCCAATTCAGGTGATCACGCGCAAATCTTAAGCAAGCTTGTCTGTGAGCTACAGACAACTTTAGACCATTTGCTGGTCTAAAAGGGGTGATATCCGCTTCCTTTAACCTTCTTCTTATTGTTCGTGCACTCACGTTTACTCCACGCACTTCATTAAGCTTTGTTTTGATGTTAACAGACGTGAGGAAACGATTTCGCAGGGAAGTTGTAACAATAAATCGGTCATCATGACCGGTGGTTGCTCGAGTCCTGCCTGTACCACGTCTCCTTCTGTAATAACCTGTCTCCACAAACCTTCTGTATATTCTAGAAACCGTAGACTGGTTTAAATTTAAATTTTCTACCAATCGTTCGTTGATCCAAGCCCTCCCGCACCAATGCTACAATTTGAGCCGCTTGTTCGGACGAAGTATCCATATTATGGTTCAAAAACTCTCGATGAGTTAAAAAACTAACCCAACAATTCTGCTGGTAACAATAATTCATTTGACAAAAGAATAAAAAATCAATGAGAATCAATTTAAAACTATGCTATAAATAACACGCAAATCTGATACTACGAGTAAATTTTCTTTTCCCGGCTATATTCATTTGTTTTACTGCAGTTCTATTTTTAAAGTTTCCTTTTTTTTGAGATTAAGAGCCAGTCTCTCCATATTTATATAATTTAATCTAAAAAGTTTGCATACTTATTTAAAAAAATCATTTCAAAGTAATCCTGAACTTTGATGCAGTTTATGAGTCCGTCAGTTTATTTTTACAAGCTTTTATTTAACTTGCAATGAATGTATGTATGTTTGAAAGTTCGGGTGGAATCTTGCAAGTTAAATTTGACTAACTTCCCGATTTCCGATTGAGGTGAAATTTTGCAAGCATATGTATATCGCGTGACAATGCAATAATATGGAATTATGGAGCTGATCTGATGATGGAGTTGGAGGGTGGCCATAGGAACTCCTGGACTAAACAAGACAAACCCGTCGTGTTTGGGCTCGTTTTACTTGTCTTGGCTAGCACTCTGCGGCTACATGATATCCAGGATCCAAAAGCTTGTATTTAAAACCTTTTATTTACTATCGGTCCACACAATATACTACAGAAGCACTCAGATCTCTTCAGTTTTATGGGGCTCGAATTCGTTATTCCATTTACAGCTATTGCCTAAAAAATAGAATGGAGAAGAATACATTTATATAAATCAGTTTCGGTTATCGCGACCCCTAAGTTTTGCAAGCACTCTTGAAGCACTCATTATTTATTTTATTTAGGAAGCTAACAGCTGTAGTGTTATTAACTAAGTCACAAAGATAAATAAGTACAAGTTTAATAATAATTATCCGCAGGGGGCTGCTATGTGGCACAGCCTTAGATGAATAGCAACACCTCGGACCCGACTCCAGGGGGCCAAGTGCTTGCCGTAATCAGCTGGTACGGAGTGGAGATCACTAGAGCTAAGACTCAAGCTCCAAGGGTGGAAGTGATAAATGGCATAACGTCGGAACTACCTTCGATGAACCTGCTGCCCACCTCTCCACACACCGTAGCCACTTACACCCATGTGGCCCCTTACCAATCTTGTACAGCATTTTTAGGAGCCCATGCAGTGATGGGCGAAGCACTGACTGCCCATTTTATCCATGTTCACCGAACATTGCGACAGGCAGATGCCATAGTCCCTATAGTCCCTACAGTCCCAGATCCCTAATTCCACTAGCAGTTCATTCCAATAGCCCGGTACATTTTGTTCTCATTCCCTATAATAGTCCTACACTAACTGTAGCTTGTCCTTGGGTGCATTTTTATAAGGTGTAGACAACGACAATCGCCGGTCAGACCATATTTAGATTGAATTTGTCAAGCGGCCTCTACGTGTTGGCCTTCCCATGGCCTCACGCAAGCTCTCCAAAAGATCGGGCTATCTTTATGGCCCGTGGTCTTGAGAGAAATATATGTATAATAATAAATGAGGCTAAACCTCTGCAGATGATAGAAAAATAATTAAAAATTAATAAGCTAAACTTGAATAATAATTATATTTAGCTAACGAAAAAGAATAATTAATTATTAAAATAATGTCTTACTACATTCGTATTTCCTTATGCGTCTAGCATAAGGAAAATATATCATTAATGTACACATGTTAGTTATTTCGATTGTATTGGGTTTATATATTCATAAATTCAAAAACAATAAGGCCTGAAATTTGTTACTTTTATTATTCCGCGTACAATAAGGACTTGGAGCAAACTTTCCGCGGAGTTTTTCCCTCTGTGCTACAACATGGGTTCATTTAAGAAGGGTGTCATAATTTTTTTCTGAGGCTGGCAACGAGTTGGCAGAAACCCTGATCATGCAGACGTTTATAGGATATATTACAACTTATTTACTTAATAGATTATATTATAGCGTCGACGAATGTATTAATGACAATACAATAAAATACGATAATAACATTGAAATTTTTAAATTTAATACTGTTACATGCCGGCAAAGGTGAAGGCACACCTGCCTGTCATAAAACGCAGTTTATTACCTTTGTCGCATTTGGAGTTTTTGTGTTTACTTTGTGTTTAAACTTTGCAATTAGACAATAGTCTATTGTTATTGTTTTCAACTTTGTTGGTCGTTCTCAGGAATAATTAACCAGGTGTGCAGATTACGGTTTCTCGAAAACCTCAGTCCACGCGGTCCTTTGTTGTATTGTATAGTTAATATAAAACAATGCCCGAACGGAGGGGTAAAGCAGTCAAACGAGGATTACGAGACCAGCAAGACGTAGATTCGATGAGCGATATAGTGACGGACTTTGCGCGTGTTATTGAATCGTGCAGTTTGCACTAGTAGTAACTAGTTATATTTGTACCTATGTTATACGTGTTTGTATACTTCTAATAAATTCTATTGTAATTCCAACGGCATTTTAATTCCAGTCCTGTAGCTCGTAACAATACTTAAACTTGTTTTTTAAAATTTTAACAAATCTTTTTTATTGTTTTTGACATGTATATTTACTGAAATTAATTTGGAAACATTAGTGTAGGATTACAGCTTCAAGACATTTAGTGATTGTAAGTATTTGCACGTCATGTCAATGACAAAACGGTGACCAAGTGTCCCACGAGATAACCACGTTATGGCAATAAAAAAAGCAAATTGCTCTCACGTGTAATACGAGTCAATTAAAAAAATCTTCGATTTAAGCAAGCACTAATTAAGTAAAACTAATTAAACAAAATGAAGAAACGGTAAATCATATCGGCGCAATCATGTAATAGTACCGCCTAAGATTGTATCACCGTGACGGTTCAATTTCCAGCTGTGATATTGCAACAGAACCGGAATAGAGAGATTTCTAAGGTCCTGTAACAAATTCCGCAAAAATATAATTTTTGAAAATTGCATTACATTTCCGCAAAAATATAATTTTTTGAAAATTGTATGGCATTTCCGTAAAAAACGAAACAGACAAATAAAACAACTATGAGTATTAATTAACAAAACATTGTTCGTGAAATATGATTTATTGAAATCTCTAGCTCAAAGGAATTATCCTTTGTAATTTGTATCCAGCGAGGTAATGCTGCCAGCCTTCTAGGTACAATACCCAGCGACAGTGGTCTGGTGGGGCTGGACGGGCTTTAATATAGGTTTGTATTTTAATTTTAGTTTTTAACTATTGTATATATATATATATATATATATATATATATATATATATATATATATATATATATATATATTTTAAGTTAGATTTATTTATAGGATATTTATTTATATATTTTATTTGGAAATAATATTTATGTTACAGTAAATGTGATTGATTCATAAATTTCTATAAGTATTATAAACGCGAAAGTTTGTAAGAATGGACGTATAGATGTATGGATGTATGTTTGTTACTCTTTGACCCAAGAACTACGATTTTGATGAAATTTTATAGTAATATAGCTTACACATCAGAATAGCACAAAGGGTATAATTTATAAAGATATAGTGTGAATTATTCAAAATGAACGATTTTCCATCACCACGCCGGTGAAACCGCGGGTGCAGCTAGTATTTTATAAAGCCGGATGATTACACAAATTATTCTTTTTCTACGATAACTTAATGATTTTTATGCATGTATTAATGTTATATCATATGCTTTGAGTAAGTAACATTGCGCAGAATCGGTGCACGATGGCAGTAACGCGACATTGTCCCATATGAAAATTCTCAGAAGATACTTCATTCATTCATTCATATATGCTGTGTACATAAAAGGTGCGTACATGTAATGTATGGTTTGAGCGGAAGCGCTTAGTAGAGTAAAAATTGAGAGCTCTGAAGAGAAGCAAATATAGGATTTAAGGAATATATACGTATAATATAGGAAAATTTTATCCGTGCAGGAACTGAGAAGAATACAATTTCCTGCGGCCGGGCGGCCTGTCGTAAGAGGCGACAAAGCAACCCACAACCAGGTGGTAGGGCATTTGCCCGATTGGGTGGCTACCACCTCTGGTATGTCCCCATAACAACCTTGAGTTGTGTTCCGGCATTAGTGACCAGGTTCCAGTCTCCCTTAACAGAGCAGCCGTGCATTTGTAGCACCTTTGGTGTTGCAATTATCCATAGACGATGGTAACCGCTTTCCATCAAGTGGGCGTCTGCCTGCTGCTGAACTCCTGCAATAAAAAAAGGTTCTTGTTGCCAGACGGGCCGAAACAGACGAAAACCTATAGGGCTATCACCCTATATACGTTGCACGAAATTAGTTTTAATGTTCAAAATACACCGCGGTTGCTATAAGGGAGATCGGTTAGTACAGTATTAGTTAAACTTACTTATTAAACGGTTTTCTTTCCCACGAATCTACTGCCTATGTGCGCTACTTTCTACTTTGCGAAACAGTAACTGGGGAGGGGAGCATATGAGAATCAATTTCCAGTAAATTGTTCTTTCGCAAAGCCCAAGATTGCACCGTACATTTTTATTATAATTCCTGTTGAGTACTCAGTAACGTACAAGGAAAACCTTCCCAAAGGTAAGGGATATGCCTGATGCAACTTGACCTTGACAATAAATACTATTGGGTAAAGGGTAATACATAACAAACAAAATTAAAACTAAATAATTAAAATGAACAAGTTAGCGGTAGGCTAAATAAAACTTTAACAATACTCGTTGGACAAATGACATCTTTGTCGTCCGTGACCACGGCTACTGAAAAGCGGCCGAAACGTCGGAATAACCAGAACCAAATAAATCACCGCGCTTAAAACCGTTAGAACGTAGTTTTATTACTAAAAAGATTTTATTCAAAAATTCCCTATATTTCAATTTTAAAATCTAATAAATAAAATTTTGTGTATTAAATGTCTTATTTGCAGTAAGATTTAACTAATTTATATTTATGTGTATCACTTCTATACAACCATCTTTCATACAGCATCCACAAGGCTCATCTATACATATAATAAAATTGTAGAGGTCAAATTTCTGTACAATGAAAAAAAATGCTAAAAATCGAGTCAGGGGGATGTAAGAAGTGAAATAGAACTAATTTAAATTTTTTAAATTTTTTTGTTTCTCTGTTTGTCTGTTTGTACCGGCTAATCTCCGAAATGACTGAACCGTTTTACATGAAATTTTGTATGGCGATAGCTTATATCCCTGGTCAACATATAGGATACTTTTGATCCCGAAAAATCAAAGAGTTCCCGTGGGATAGTTAAAAACCATTAATTACTTAAACAGCTTATAACAGACTGAATGTAATTTCTCTGCAACGTAACATAATAGAAGTGGAGATTTTGACAGGGTCTGGTGTCGGTGAGAGAGTTTTATCTTATATATATATATAATATATAAGGCTGATAAGTTTGTTTCTTTGTTTGTTTGCTTGAACGCGCTAGTCTCAGATCTGATTTGAAGAAAAAAACAGTATTAGATAGCCCATTTATCGAGGAAGGTTATAGGTTATAAATCATCACGCTAAGAGCAATAGGAGCGGAACACCAATGAAGAATGTTTCAAAATCGCGGGATATTTTTAACTTACTTTTTTTTAAACTATTCCACGCGAACGAAGTCGCGGGCAGAAGCTAGTTATAAATAAGGGAGTAGTTCGTGAGGACACTGCGTAATGGGTTTCGCAAACGAAGACGTCAGTACTGTGATGTCAAGGCTGTACGTGTGACATATTACTCGTGTCATCTATACTCCTATACCAATATTATAAAGAGGCAGAGATTATGAGTTTGTTTGTAGGAAGTAATCTCTTGAACTACTGAACCGATTTTGAAAATCCTTCCACCAGTGGAAAGCTACATTATTCTTGAGTGACATAGTCTATATTTGATTGTGATTAATAATCTATATCTAATCTAATATTTTTTAATTTTTGATGACGCTCTGCGATTTGGGCAGGCGTCAGATTAACTAATAATAATTAAATAGTGCATCGAAACAGAAATTGGAACTTTTATATAATACTAGAGTTTACCCCGCGGCTGTGCCGCGGGTTAACCTCTAGTGCGTGTCTCTTGTTTATAGAGCAAGTGCTACAGGTTATATATTATATTAAATTTTTATGTATTTGCCCACGGAAGATTCACTTCATTTTATATCGCTAATTATACCATCCCTCGTCTATCTGTCAACAAAATAAATTACAAAACTTGACCAAAAAGGTCAAAATGGTCTAAATGACCAAAAGACCACAGTGACCGACATGGCCAAAATGACGGAATAGGCAAAAACGACCAAAAAGACCAAAATAATCAAAATGGTCAAAATGACCAAAGAGGCCAAAATGACCAAATAGGCCAAAATGGCCAAAATTACCATAAAGGCCAAAATGACCGAATAGGCCAAAATGACCGAATAGGCAAAACGACCAAAAAGGCCAAAATGACCAAATAGGCCAAAATGACCAAAAAGGCCAAAATGACCAAATAGGCCAAAATGGCCAAAAAGGCCAAAATGACCAAATAGGCCAAAATGACCAAATAAGCCAAAATGACCAAATAGGCCAAATTGACCAAATAGGCCAAAATTACCAAAAAGGCCAAGATGGAAATTATCCCTTGTCCATCCTCAGTATTTAATTTACATACGTACCGAATTTCATTCAAATCGGCCCATTAGTTCTTCCGTAAAAGCATAACAAACAGAAAGACAAATATATTTTTATCCCGTAAACTATCCCACTTTTCGGGATAAAAAGTATCCTATGTTCATTCTCGGTATCGAAAACATATATATACTGAGTTTCAGCCAAATCGGTCCCGTAGTTTTTACGTGAAAACGGAACAGACAGACAGACAGAGTTACTTTCGCATTTATAATATTAATAGGGATAGGGATATAATGTATCACGGTCCAAATCAGTACTATGGAATAGTGAGATATCATATTTTACGGTGAACCACTCTAAAGTATTATATGAATTCCTTAGTAACGTCTAATTAAAATATAATCATTAATTAAATTCTACTTCAAATGGGACATTATGGCTGACACGTCCATAACACGTAATTTGTTGCGTTATCATAAACTTTCTTACATAATGAATATTATTTTAATTATATAATATTTAATCTAGTTATTATTTGATAATAATCTTATAAACACGATGTTTATTATTCTATTTACTTCATTTCTCCCATACCGACATATTTGAAGCGGTGTGTAAGTTTTTTGTTGTTATGATCAAAATACATAATATACAATCAATAAATTAAATTGTAGTGGTACCTACCTTATATACATATGAAGAGTTATCATTGAATGCTTCTATATATGTATATCTCTTATGTATAGTAATGTGTTATTAGTATGGAAGAGTACTGTAACATCATAAACACATTGCATCACTAGCGAAGTTGAAATAGGTATCGACACTATAATATACAATGTATCCATATTAATGCATGCAAATATGTATATGAGTTTGTTTGTTTGTCAGTTACAACCTTAGAAATGAAAAGATTTAATAGAAACATGATGTACAGTCGTGGTATGAAAATGTTCGCCAGTTTTCAAATTGCGCTACGAGCACATGTTACCTTTTCAAACGAAGTCACAAACAAGACTGTTCTACAGAAAATTATGTTTAATTATTTCACAATAAAGTTTAATATACTTAGATCAAACTTATTTCATTTTTAATCTTCTCTAAGAAGATTGTTTAAAGACGAAAACATTTTTATTGGTTTTAATATTTATGTTAAGCATAGTGATTATATTCTGTTTGTTTCTTATTGTTAATCTCAGCGTTTTTCACATTTCTATATTTTATAAACGTAACATTTATTATTATGTTGGCAGTATTGTTTCTTGCACTCGTGAAAGCAAAAACCGTGTTCAGGTGACGAACATTGTCATTCCAAGACTGTAAGTACGATAACTGTGATGAGTATGGAATAATTTTGACTCCTAAATCTCACGTTTTTCTGTGTGATAAAGCAAACAAAGTCATATGCTAACCTCAAATTTTATTGAAGTACTAGCATTTGCTCGCGACTTTGTCCAAAGGTTATTACAGCAGGGTACTGGTATTTTATTGTGAAAATAGATGAATCTCGGAAAGTCCCTTAAAAACTCGGGATACGTTATGTTACTAAAGGCGTACACAATTGCAATTGTTTTATTCAATATTTTACCGCTCAGTAACATTTTGCATCGAAATTAATTTTGGTTCGACTTGGGCATTCTTTACTGTTGATATTAATCTGGCAACCATGCCATATATATTAAAAAGTAAAAGACTGTCAATGGTCAGTCTATTATTTTAGTCTATGTTTTTATTGTTGAAAAGTCTGTAGTACGCTCTCTCGCTGTGTCCGCAAAAAGGTGTGTTTCCAA
The DNA here is from genome assembly GCA_949752895.1 of Dendrolimus pini. NCBI lineage: Eukaryota > Metazoa > Arthropoda > Insecta > Lepidoptera > Lasiocampidae > Dendrolimus > Dendrolimus pini. Next base: position 6,481,361 of record OX457129.1, on the reverse strand, counting down.
AAATTAATACAAAACCACGAATAAATTCCACTGTGCTTTACCAATCAAACCTTGTTTCACTCTGCAAGCCCACAACCTAACAGGTTATGGGCCCAGAGTTACGTATTTCGTACAAATAGTGGTTTTGGAAAAGTGGACTTGCCGAAGTGAACAAAGTGAGGTTAAAATACCGGGTACAAGGTATTGCCTATCGCGAGACTCACGTGTTCGATGCTACCACGCGATTGGCCGGCTCAAAGTATCACGACATAATAACGCGTTCTGATTGGCCGCCGATGACGCGATGGCATGTACTTCGACTTAGCTTGATAAAAAGAGACGCGTTGTTCGGTTGCTCTGAGAACTTTACAGTAAAGTTTTATGTGTGTTTTAATGCAAATTATACAGATATTTGCATATTATTGTTTAAATAGTGACAATAATGGGGGAACACACACAATTGGCGTTCGAAAAGCTAGAAGGGAGGTCCAATTATGCAAATTGGAAGTTTGGAATGAAGATGGCTCTCATTCACGATAACCTCTGGAGCTGCATTGAACTGCCAACATCGTCTACTACAAGTACCAAACAAGACAGTGAGCAGTCAAGACAAGATCAAAGGGCTTTAGCGAAGATTTGCCTTATGGTCAAACCCTGTATATACCCCTACATTAAAGAATCTAAAACAGCACGTGAAGCTTGGGTAAATCTCGAAAAGACTTTCGACGATCGAGGGCTTTCACAGCGTCTAACGTTAATGAGAAGGATATTGGGCGTCCGACTGTCGGAATGTTGTAGTATGGATGAATATGTTGGTGAAATTGTTAAAACTTCACAAAGACTAGCGGAGATGGGTGCTCCACTTGAAGATGAGCTGGTAGGTGTTATCATGCTCAATGGATTGACATCAGAATATGATCCTATGGTCATGGCGCTAGAGAGCACAAACCAAAATATCAGCAGTGACTTAGTGAAAGGAAAACTACTTCAAGAAAATACAGAAAGAAATTCTAAAGTAGAGAATGCATTATATAGTGGTTATAAAAAGAAGTTCATACCCAAAAAAGGTAGTAAAAAGCCTTTACGAGAAATTGTGTGCTTTCGTTGTAAGAAAATTGGACATTTTCAAAATAAATGCCCAAATAAAAGAGAAAAAGAACAAAATGCACTTCATGTTTGCCTTGCAGTGAGCGAAGACAAAAGGGATGAGTGGGTATTGGATTCAGGAGCTACAGCTCATATGTCATGTCGTCGAGACTGGCTTGAACACTATAAGCAGAAAGATTTAACAGTCACAGTTGCCGATAACAATGAAATTGAATGCAAAGGAGTTGGTATTGCAAAAATAGATACCTATGACATTTTAAATGTTCTACATGTTCCTTCGCTGAAGACAAACTTATTGTCAGTGAATCAGATTGTATCAAAAGGTTTGATTGTTGTTTTTCAACAAAACAAATGTCAAATATTAAACAGAGATGGCTTTCATATCAAAGGAGATGTCATGTTGGAAGGATACAATGAAGGTGGTCTTTTTAAGTTGAGAAGTATTGATTCAGCTATGTTAACTACTGAAAAAGAAGTTAAGAATCTGTGGCACAGAAGACTAGGTCATATAAATAGAATTAGTCTAAAACTACTATCTGATGGATTGGCTACTGGAATGAAATATTCAGAGGAGAATACTGAACCATGTGTGGCCTGTGTAGAAGGGAAAATGGCACGTTTACCATTTCCAAAGAGAAAAATGCCTAAGAGAGCTGAAGGTTTACTCGACCTTATACATAGTGATGTATGTGGGCCGATGCCAGAAAAGTCATGGAGTCATGCTAGATATTTTATGACTATGATTGATGATCACTCTAGAAATTTTATTGTTTTCTTTTTGAAGAGTAAAGAAGATGTGAAAAATGCAATTATGAATTTTGTCAATAGGGTAGAAACTGAAATTGGCAAAAAAGTGAAGAAAATAAGAAGTGATAATGGCAGAGAGTATGTAAACAAGACTTTAGAGAATTATTTTCAATCAAAGGGAATTATTCATGAAAAGACAGTACCATACAACCCGGAACAAAATGGTCTAGCGGAAAGAGTCAATAGAACACTCACAGAAATGGCTAGAAGTATGATGAAACAAGGAAATTGCACTGATAGAATGTGGGCTGAAGCTGTAAATACAGCATGTTACCTGAAAAATCATTCTCCACATAAAGCTCTACCTGGTACAACCCCTGAACAGGTGTGGTCAAACAGAAAAGTTGACCTGAGTCACCTCAGAGTATTTGGCTGTGTAGCATATAACCATGTGCCAGACCAGCTGAGGCGTAAATGGGACTCGAAGAGCAAGCCATTAGTCATGGTTGGATATGATGAAGAATCCAAAGGTTATAGATTGATGGATCCAGTTTCACACAGTATAGTGAAAGGCAGAAATGTGAAATTCTTTGAGAATACATATTGGTCATGGAAGAATACCAATGGCAAAGATATCTTACCAATGTTGGATGTACTACAAGAGTATGACAGCTCAAACTCTAGCATACCTGAACAGGATGTTAATCAAAAAAGTGATGATGAGTTTAGTAGTGCTGCCAGTGATGAGGAACCTGTGCTGCCTGTACCCAGTTGTGCTCAGGCACCTGCTGCTGTGCCTATGCAAGGGAGCAATGATGTTGCAGAGGCTTCTGCTGGGGCATACCCACAGAGGTCAACCCGAGTGCGTAAGCAAACACAGTTCTTTGCTGACTATGTTACATATATGGCAGTGGTAAGTGATCCTATTTCTGTTAAAGAGGCTATGATGAGAGATGATTGTGATAAGTGGAAAAGTGCGATGGAAACTGAGTATAACTCATTGTGTAAAAATAACACATGGACTCTTGTAAATCGACCAAGTGACATTAATATAGTGCGTTGTAAATGGGTATTCAAAGTAAAGGAATTATCTGATGGACAAATTAAATATAAGGCTAGGTTAGTTGCTATGGGCTTTACCCAAGAGTATGGTATAGATTATATGGAAACATTTTCTCCAGTTGTCAGAAACTCTACTTTAAGATTGATGTTTAGTATTGCAGTTTATAAAAAATTACAAATTTACCATTATGATGTTGAGACTGCATTCCTGCATGGAAAGCTGGAAGAAAATATTTTCATGGAACAGCCTGAAATGTTCATAAAACCTGGAAATGAGTCAAAAGTGTGTTTACTTAATAGAGCGATATATGGACTGAAACAATCCTCGAGAGTTTGGAATCAGTTAGTTGTAAAAGTGTTAACAGATTATGGTTTCAAGCAGTCCATACATGAACCTTGTATATTTACAAAATTTGAAGGTGATATTATTGTCATAATAACCTTGTATGTAGATGATTTCTTAATTTTTACTAATTGTGTTTTAGAGAAAGAAAATCTTAGTAAAATGTTGAGTGATAATTTCAATATTAAAGATCTGGGATTAATTAAAAATATCCTTGGAATCAGGGTTGAAAGGGATAATAAAGGAATAAGTATTGATCAAAAGGGATACATATTGAGTTTATTAAATAAATTTGAAATGTCACAGTGTAAAAGTTGTAAAACACCACTTATACCTAACTTAAGATTAGAAAAATCTGAAACAGTTGATTATACTTTACCATATCAAGAGTTGATTGGAAAGTTGATGTATCTTGCGATAAACAGTAGACCTGATATTGCTTATTCAGTGAATTTTATGAGTCAATTTAATACTTGTTATAATTCTGTACATTGGAACCATTTAAAGAGAGTTCTTAGATATTTAAAGGGTACTGTAGACTATAAACTTAGATTCAATTGTAATAAAAGTTTTGAATTAGTTTGTCATGTAGATGCAGATTGGGCTAATGACTTGGATAGAAAATCTTATAGTGGAATACTGTTTACTTTAGGTGGAAATCCTATTCATTGGGCTGCTACCAAACAAAGATGTATTGCACTCTCTACTACTGAGGCAGAATTTGTATCCATGTGTGAAGCTGCTAAGGATGCAATTTACTTTAAAGAGTTGCTACAGGAACTTGGTATATATGTTGATAATATTAAAATGTTTAATGATAACCAAAGCGCTTTGGCCTTGTCTAGCAGTGGATACAGGTTTAGTAACCGCACAAAGCATATAGGTGTTAGGTTTTACTTTGTTAAAAACCTTATTGAACACGGTGTAATTAAAATTGAATATAAACCATCAGAACATATGTTGGCAGATGTTTTTACTAAGAGTCTTAGTAATATAAAACTTGTGTTATGTTGTGAAGGCATGGGGTTGACAGATTAAGGGGGAGTGTTGATATTAATCTGGCAACCATGCCATATATATTCAAAAGTAAAAGACTGTCAATGGTCAGTCTATTATTTTAGTCTATGTTTTTATTGTTGAAAAGTCTGTAGTACGCTCTCTCGCTGTGTCCGCAAAAAGGTGTGTTTCCAAAAATTAATACAAAACCACGAATAAATTCCACTGTGCTTTACCAATCAAACCTTGTTTCACTCTGCAAGCCCACAACCTAACATTTACCCTCCCAAACAAATTCCCTTATAATTCTCGGAAAAAAAGTACCGCATATTTTAAGTCCCAGACCAAACCGCATCAAAATCCAGTAGTTTTTACGTGAATCCCGAACAAACAGACAAGCACAAAAAATATAAGAAACGAAATACTACCCTTTTATAATATTACTAGTTGATACCCACCCGCTTCGCGTGCCGTAATTTCCGTTATTAGCTGACCTCTACTTGGTGAAAGGAAGGTCCATGCCAAGTTTCAAGTCTATAGGTATTATAGTTGATGAGATATCGTGATGAGTCACTATATACGTGGATTTCAATGATATATATTTAGATTATAGACAGCGTTTTGTATAAAGGATATTAAGTAATAATGCATGAATACTGAAAATATTTTTCCTCGATGAAATCATAGCAATGATTCACAATAATTGTTTCACTTATTAGTGTCCCAATCTGTCATAGACAATTCTGAACACGTCTGCTGACCATTAAATCGTATAGGCTATAGACAAGGCTGAAGTCAGCTTATATATTCAGCTCAGGATCAATTGGTGGTTAGCCGATATTTCATTGTCAATCGATGCCTTGACAGAAAGGAGTTGATTGGCTATTGTACTTATCCCTTTCCACGTTCAAATGGATACGTAACAATAATTCGCAATTTAAAATTTGTAATTTACATTGAGTCAATTTGCACCTTTGGTGTTGCAAATGTCCATAGGCGACGGTGACCGCTTTCCATCAAGTGGGCCGTCTGCCTGTCTGCTGAATTCATGCAATAAAAAATGGTTCAATTAGTGCATGGGTAAATCTCGCCATAATTAATTCTTCAGTGGCTTTGACCTTTTTTCATATTAGTAAAAAAATTAAAATCTAAACAAGTTCGTTTCAAATTCAAATGTTTTTGTTCAAATTATTTCCACTGGAAAACATTTTTTGAAGGTCATACATAAAGGTCAAAAATTAAGTCTATTTCGTATACTATTTGTACACCGCTTCGCAATGAAATGATTTTTTTTTTCAAATTAGACCTGTAGTTCCTGAGATTAGCACGTTCTCACGAAATTTAGGATCCTTCCCACCCCTTGTCATCAACACCCCCCCCCCCTCCCTCCCTGTAACGTGGACGTAATTTATTGATGGCCCTTTACTGTTAGGATGCCGATGATTTTAATCTCCATGCCCTATGATCTCCCTACATAACTTCCAGAGAACTTAACTAAATGAAATCGACGACGAGCAACGTAGTGTGACTGCGGAGTTATACTGGCGCATTACAACTACTACGCAGATTGTAGTTACTTAATACGTCACCCGGCAGTTATGTCTTAAGACATAATAAGGTAGCCTAGCGTTGTTATAGTATTACATCGTATCATAAGTGAAATGGAGCAATGACTACTATGTTTTTCTTCACCATCAACCCATTATAATTGTAAGAATAATATAGACATTTCTGTTTTTTATTTTAATTTATCTCTATTTTTTGTTATTTTAGTTTGGCTTAATAAATGTACTTTATTTCTTTTACATTAGGTTGGAGAACAACCTGAGTGTTGAATGCATCTCGGCAGAATACCGCCTTTTCTAGTTTCTATATAAATTTTTCAGTCACTAATCAAAGTTTCATATTAAAAAAAAATTAAAACAAAGGAAGGTTATTTGAATACACTTAAAAATGTGCTTTCTGTATTATAGTCCTACGATGATGATAAAATAAGACCGTGACATACCAATACTTATTATATATATTTTATAAAATAAATATACCCACGTACATAATATTTGTTTAGTGTGTCGTTCATGCCCATAAGTTTCGTCAACGGAACAAACTTGTAATCGCTAAAACAAGCCTTGACACCGATGTCACACGAGATCGTACTTATCGCAAACCTGACAAGGAAATCTTGGAAACTTCAAAACTGGCTGGGTAATACGATAATCGATAACATAATATTTTAGGTATTATATAAATGCGGAAAGTACTTGGTGTAGCCGAGGCTTCAAAACTGCCCAAAACTGCCATGCACAGTTTGACTATTTTTTACAAACAGTTAGCGGGCCCAGCAGACAACGTTTATGCCCTAAAAATTTTTTTGAAACTGATTGCGGTGCCACTTACCGGGTCCAATTATGAGTCTAAATAAACCATTCAACCCACACGAACACACAGAAAAAAAAATTCAAGGGCGGTCCAAGGGTTTAAGAGGAATTCAGCGACATACAAACTAACATTACAAATTTATATAATGTATAAAAATTCTTTCTAAATATTACGCGTTCGCAGAAGGTTTGCCGAAAGCCTCATGATGTGACGCGTCGATGGTCAGTAGGGTTGACAAAAAAGGTTACATAAATAGTTGTTGCAATAATTTTATATTGTATATACTTTACATAAGTATATATTTCTCGAGTTGCAAATGTCCATAAGCATAGATACCATATGCCATCAGATGCGCTGTCGACCTGTCTACTGTACTCCAGCAATGAACGAATACGAGTATAAAGATATACTTTCTGTCATTTATATCCGCAGCCGAGAGTAGATAGATAACACTTTATTGTAAGTACACCATTACAGAAAATTTACGAACTAGTATTATTCTAATTGTGTACAAAGGACGGTCTTATCGCTAAAAAGCGATCTCTTCCTAACAACCCGTGGCAAGAATATGGCTGATTAGGGGTGGCGATGGTGGTATACAGACCGTATACATAATTATTGTACGATTACTTACATTTTAATAATAAATATATAAGTATACTATGTCAGGAGCCTCAAGAACAGACGAGCGTGCATGACAAGAGCTATGAATGTCAAAGAAGCAAGTGAGGTGTGTAAGAATAAGCCTGAATGGCGCTCTGTTGTTCGTGCCTACCACGCAAGGGACCTGGCGTGAAGTTATGTATATATGTATACTATATATACAAATATGCACATAAATTATAAACATATACAAGATATAGTGATAAAATGTAACTATTGCTTTTAGGTCCTCAGTTCTAGGGTTTTTAGATCTTTAGTTCTAGGACATCCAGTATAGCATACACACTTGTTGTTGACCCGCATACATTGACACATAGACAATTAAACAATTCTAGGTTTGGTGTGCATAGACATTTAACCAATAATTAAAATAATCACTAGAACTATATGACTAAACAAGTTTATATTATTTAAAACGTTGATTAAATGTCTATGCACACCAGCCTTTAACAACATAAGTGCCATTTATGAGTTTTAGTCTAGGATTCACATACTCATCCGGCTCGAAGGACCATAATTAACATGTATAATTAAAAACGTGGTCAGGAAGGTTAATTATATTTATTAAAATTTTATATTTATACATGAACACTAAAAATAACAGCAGAAGGGTATTTTAGAAGGGGTGTTGCCATAGTAGAAAAAACATATAACAAAAAATACCAGAGTAAAAAACTTAAATTATATGTTCGGAAATTTTCTGAACACATTGCAAAGACAAAAATATATATCACATGCCTCAATCGGCACAATTAAACAATTTTAAACATATGATTTTATAAGCATTGCAATAGTTTTGTGCAACTAGTTGTGTCTGATAGCTTAATTGTATTAGGTATAAATTAATCACAGATTATTTTATCGAGTTAAATGATTAGGTAATTTAGTAATAAGTATTACCTAAATTACTTATTTATTAATTATATTGGTTTTCCAATAACCTTGTATCTGTTTATCAACCTTATCCGCTTTCTAAATACTAACGGGATAATTTTATTAAATCTAATTAACTGGTGATAATTGTTAAATTGAAACGATATGTTACTTGGTTTGAATGGAGTTGGAAATTCCATGTTTCGATTATTATCTTCATGTAATAGACCACATATTTATTCTCTTAATGTCGGTCTTACCTTAATATGTAATAACTAATCACATGAGAGTTAAAGACACACCTGGGGCCAAATTCAACTATTTTGATTTATTCGCTTTGCGAAGATATTCAAAGTAACGATTTTATTGCGATTCGAAATTCACAATCTCTTTTCTTTCACCATATCCCAATTATTTGGGGTCGGCACAATATGTATTTTCCTTCCACACTCCTCTACTCTGACATACATCTTCTGTCACACCACATATCATCATATCATCCAATCCACCCATCTTTTTTTGGTCTACCTTTACATTTGTACCCATCTATCTTGTAGTTTAACATTCTTTTTGTCACGTGACTTTGATCCCTACTCATTATATGGCCGTACCAACTTAATCTTCTTCCTTTCAATTTTTCAGTGACGGGTGCAACTTTCAAAGATCCCCCCCCCCCCCCCCCCCCCTTATGTACTCATTTCTCTAAATATGTTTTTACTAAATTCACAATATCTTCTTGATATTGTCGCGGTAGAACAGGTATTAAAAACAATCGATACTACTATTAGCAGAAATGGCATTAGCCAAAATGAATATTATAAAGCTAGCAAAAAATTTGAATATTTATTTCACAACTTTTCGCTTATAAATATTTATAAAGATAGACTGGCTTGCTACGGGCACGCCGTTAGGAAAACCTACGATTAAGATGATAGTGTCGGGAGTTTTTAATAAGATAGTAATAGCAGAACTGGGCGCCTGGTTTGTACTTATCGGGAAACACGGTCTTTAGTAGTGCATTCCACAGCTCTGCCGTCCACAGAAAGAACGTGGAGGCAAAACGTTTCGTTCGCACTGGTGGTGTTTCTATTGTGAAACGATGGAGTAGACCAGAGCACGTTGTCGTCCGACGATGGAACGTTGTAGGCAAAATCAGGTCAAACAGTTCAACCGCACGTTCTCCGAAATATATCTTATTTTTAAATAATAGACAGATTAACAACAAACTGGCGTCGATGCTCAAGGTTTGGAAGCCTAATATTGATAAGTAGGTCGCTACCAATCTAACTCTTGCCTCGATTCTCAATTAATACTGACTAATACTTGTCTAGAATGATACCAAGCACGCGTTCATAAACAAATTGATTGCGACGTTGCTACACAAATGATTATAAAAAAATCAAATACAATGCTTGTTATTATATTAAATGTGAGCAAGGCATTACTTTTTGTTCTTTTGTTGCAATCCACCCTATACACGTCGCGTTAAAGGTCGCTTTTCGGCAAAATTGTTACTCAAGTTATATTTCATCATAATCGAGTGCTAAACGTAGTGCGGACAATGTCTCAGATACACATGTGGTTTCATAACACTATTAAAATACAATAAATACCTGGAATGATTGCTTTTTATCAAATTTTTGCGTGTATGTATGTACAAAAATGCAATACATATATTAGTTAACTAGCTTCTGCCCACGACTTCGTTCGCGTGGAATAGTTTAAAAAAAGACGTTAAAAAACCCCGCGATTCATCATTGGTGCTCCTTTCCTATTGCTCTTAGCGTGATGGTATATAGCCTATAACCTTCCTCGATAAATGGGCTATCTCACAATGAAAAAATGTTTCAAATCAGGCCAATAGTTCTTGAGATTAGCGCGTTTAAACAGAAAAGAAACAAACAAACTCTTCAGCTTTATATATAAGAAAGATATATATTATATATAAGATGAAACTCTTTCAACGACACCACACCCTGTCAAAATCTCCGCTTCTATTATGTTACGTTGCAGAGAAGTTACTTTCAGTCTGTTATAAGCTGTTTAAGTAATTAAAGCTTTTTTAACTATCCCACGGGAATTCTTTAATTTTACGGGATCAAAAGTATCCTATATGTTGACCAGGGATACAAGCTAACACCATACAAAATGGCATGTAAATCGGTCCAGTCGTTTCGGAGATTAGCCGGTACAAACAGACAGACAAACGGAGAAACAAAAAATTTGAAAAAATCTAAATTAGTTCTATTCGTTTCTTACATCCCCCTGACTGGGTTTTTAGAATTGTTTTTGATTGTACAGACATTTGACCTCTACAATTTCATTATATGTATAGATAACTTAATAAAAAAATATGTATTAGAATTAGAAATTATTAATGTAGTTGTTCAACTAACCCAACTATAATGTATGAAACAATATTTGTGAGAAAAAACCTTAGTCGAACATGACTCTCAGAAAATACAGGCCAGTCCTAGTTTCGAACCAAAAGAGTCAACTCACTGTCTCAAATAATGTATTGGGTGCAACATGTAACATTATTGGTGAAATAAATACTATTATTTGTTATTCAAAATGCTTTTATAGTACAACAAAAAAAGACTTATAGTTTAAAACAATCTCTTCCGCGTAACCTAACTTAAAAGACATTCTTAGCTAATCTGGTATGTGATTGTTGCGAAAACGGAGTTAGAACTAAACATTCTATCTTAACATACATAAACATTTAAACAACCTGTACTTAGTTATTGTTGAATACTTGCAAAAATCCACCTAGGCGGTAATCCTTGAGCCAAACGCTGAGGTACACAACGATACTCAAAAACGTTTGCTATGCGTATTTAGTTATTTGTAGTGAGATTTCAGCCGAAATTTTCCCCAATCACTAAGGTCAGTTTTTTACCATACACGCATACTTATAGTAATAATATCTAGAGAGTTAGTTTTCGTACAATATTACATTCAAAATTGAAGCACAAAACCAATCGATGTGTGTGTGAGCGCCATGTAATTATTTTCGCTGACGACACGCATACAAACGCATTAATAACGTTGCAAGCAAATAGGGTCTTTCTAAAAAGTAGGGAATTGGGACTATTGGATCCAACGATCCAATCCAATGTTGGACGGGACCGGCGAGTTAATTATCAAACTGAGACTTTTAGGTCCTAGTTAAAAGTGCTTCACTTTACTGGCACCTACTCGGGTTCTACGTGTATAAAAGTATTTATTGCATTGGATGCACTTGCACCCCGTTGCACTCTGTTGCCGGCGCCCATGGTTGACCAAGTCTAAAATACTCGTATGATTAGATACTTGGATTACATGTTATTAAGTATCTGTTTATGGCTTGGATTTAAATCTTAGCTACGTTAACATATGCGTTTTAAACTCGTAAATAAGGAAGTCTTATTTATTTATTTTATTTTAGGAAGGCTTACAGTCTAATATATACAAAATATAGATAAATAATACTTTAAAATAAGGCCTATGGCCACCTTCCGACTCCATCATCAGATCAGCTCCATGGTACCATATTATTGCATTGTCACGTTATATACATATGCTTGCAAAATTTCAGCTCAATCGGAAACCGGGAAGTTGGTCAAATTTAACTTGCAAGATTCCACCCGAACTTACATACATACTTACATACATACATACTTACATACATACATACTTACATACGTACATACTTACATACATACATACTTATATACATACATAGGTACATCCATTGCAAGTAAAATAACAACTTGTGAAAAGATGCTGATAATAAGCCTCCACCAATTGGCAAAGAAAAAAAAACAAAAACATTTAAAAAATATATGCATACATGATATGAAGGGATATAGTATACAAGAATTTTAGATGTTTATTTTATCAAAGAAATTAATTATTAAGAAATATATTAATTAAACAATACAAAAACTTTAGATGTTTATTTTATCAAAGAAATTTTGAGCCAATTTGCGCTTAATTTATACTTGTGCGATACAGGTCTAGATTTGAGCCTGCTACTATTTAATTAAAAGAATTTGAGCTGAGTATGATAATATGATTGATGAAATAATTGATCCATTAGTCCAAGGAATAAATAAAAAATTAATATCATAGGTGTAATATATTTTGTCCCGCCACTTCCTATGCGAGGAGGTACTTGGCGCTTATGTTCATATTCTCTGAACCATGCGATGATGATGATGCCATTTTAAATCCACGTATACCATGGATTTAAAATAAAATTGCTGTTTTAGTTCTTAAATTTTTAATGAAATCCGATGAAAGTTTTTAGAGCATCGAGATAAGCTGACAGATTTTTCTTAAAAACTCATTTATGACTAGATATCGTATAAATGGTAAGTGTCACACTACTTAGATATTTTTATTTTATTCATTAGTATAGGTTTATATTGGATGATGACACACGGTATGTCTATGTATGGATGGTATGTATTTAATTCCCAACTTGTTTAGTCTCTGACTTGCAAGTTAGTATATAACAGAATAATTATAAGATTATCTCTAAAATTTTATATGGTACCTTCCTTATCTCACTCCGGTGTCTGTTTGTCAACCTTCGTGTGGTCGGCAGTTAATTATTTCAGGATCTATATTATATAGTAAATTATTATATAATTTGGCAAACGTATAAAAGTTAGCGTGTCTATAAATGTATATATCGTGTGTGTTTATTTTATAAATAACTATTTTCTTTTCAAATATAACCTTTTTAATAAACTCTTAATTGGAGCTAAATTGTCATTAATTATATTGTTGTTATGAATTCAAATTCCTTTTTAGGAAATCCTATTAAAGTAATAAGATCCTTAAGATTTAAATCCTTTAATCCTCAGAATCTTAGTTCAATTAAGCGTTCACACTATGAAGTATTTTTTTATTGCTAGCTGGAAATGTTTTATACACATCCTACTGCCAACGAACAGACATCCATAAGAATTTACCAAAAACTCATTAGACGGTTCTGCTGAAGTTATAAAATGTATAAGATGTGTATTAACTATACCATCTAAATACAAATGAAGTATTATGATATACTTACGTGCAGTGAGGGTGTTATCTTCAGCAGCCTCTCCATTGTGACAGATAACAGTTAAAGATAGAACAAGGAGTGACAGAATACAACGAGCAGCCATTCTCATGTTCATTAATAAACTTGAGAAAAACTTAGGAACTTTAAAATTAGAATTTTTATTTAAACATTAATTCGAAGATGATTTAGTAATTAAACCATAATTCGATTCACAAAGTTCACATATAATATTCGATTCTTAAATTATTTTTTCCTTTTTATTTTTTTATTATTATTAAACCTACGTGTATGCCAGTTCGTTTTTAAATTTAGAATAAAATTAATTGAAGACTCTATTGTTAAATAGGTTTGTTTGTAAGTGGTTTTTCCGCGTGCGTACTATTGCGGTTTTAGCAGGCAATAAGCCCGCGCTTGGTCGCTGGGCGTGCGGCCGCGCGTTTCATTTACTTGAAGTGAAAGCAGGGGTCCTGTGTGTTTTATTCGCGCGCCATTTTCGACATACCTGAGTACGGTCCCCCACTTAATAAATTACAAACACCATGCTTTATGAGATTATAATTATAAATGTCAGAGTGTTTTAATTAATTGTTATGAACATTTCTGATAATTCAAGGTTATCAGGAAGGTAGCAGATAGAAGATGAGTGTTGCCTATTTAAAAATAAATCAATTATATGGCCTCAATTTAAAAAAAAAATAGGGAAAATCTCCTCAAACATGATGTTGATGAATATTACGTTTTTCATAGGTGTGTTTATGGTATTTAATTTTACTTTAATCGATAATACAATTCTAGTTTCTTGACTGTCTGAGCAACGTAATAAAAAAGATACATATTTCATTAAACCAATAACGCTGACTAGGTTAGAAAAGAAATTTTATTTAAAGATTTTTTACAAAATATTTCTAGTTTTAAAAACCACGTATCTAGGTAATTTATTCGATATGTTTGTGAAGTTATTATGGAATAACACTCAATGGGGATTGTTCACTTTTTTTCAATCTGGCTATTTGAAAAACCATTTCGAGGAATAGTGTCCCTAATCATTTCTGTCTAGTTAAAATTCCAAAAAACGTACGATCTTCTTGTAATTTGTAAGAAATGCGTTTGACCTTTATTTGCCCTTACTAAATCCAATCAAGAGGGCCGTCTGCCTGTTTGCCTGCTTCAGGTGTAAAAAAATACTAGCTGTACATTATTTGATTTAAGTTATGTAACATGGAATTTCCCTAAAGACCACTTTAAAAATTTTTACGATAACTATAGAAAATAATAATGGTTGAACACGAAAAATTATAAGCCTAGCGACAAAATACACTAAAATGATCACAATACGTAATGAGTAATGACAGTGATATTTAAATAAGTAGCACAGATTACTATGATTAGATATAGATAAAACTTGTTTTTATTATTTTTGTTTTCTAGGCAAAGAAATCAATGTAAACTTGTGCCTTATGACGTCATCGGAGAAATAACTTTAAAATCGAATTATAAAAAAACTAACGCTTAAAATACAAAAATATTCAAATTAGTATCTTAAAATACCCTATTTTACGTAATAAAAATATAAAATCAGAGGGTAATTTTTTGTGAACAATCCCCATTACAAATAAAGATTTGTTATATTATTAAGTAAGTGAGTCGTGGTAATGGCAAGCGCACGCGTTCCAAACTCAAAGGGCGCGGGGTCGATCCTGCCTGGAACGCATGTAAACAGTTTTCTGGTCTAATGCGCATATTGTTACAATTATCACGTGCAATAGCGGTGAAGGATAACATCGTGATGCAACCTGCACATGGTGATAACCGATGAGTCAAACCTGCCAAGCCGATTGGACAAGCGTGGCGGGAATTTTGTTCGTTCCATTATAATGGGAGGCTGTAGCCCAGCAGTGGGAGATTTATGGGTTGTTAATATATATTATTATTATTTATATTATTAAGAAAGGTTATTCGTATGTAAAGGCAACGTAATTAGACAATATTATTATGATACTTGCGCTGCCTACTTTTCTCGCTACTTTCCTGTTTGCTGTCGGCGACGTGGGCCTAAAACTAACGGGGGCTAAAATGGCCGTTTGCCAGGGCCCATGCAGAGTAGGCGATTGCTATTTCCTGTGGCCCTGGCTATAACCAAATGCAAAGAACAGGGGGATTTTTAGGGAGAAGCCTGATTAGTGCGTTGCGTTGTATCCTCGCAACGGATCAACGTATTGCAAGCCACACCTGCGTTGCGATGACGTATAACGTTGCTGTGCAGCGTCTCCGTATGGATTTCAGTCGACGTTCGACAAAGGATCGGAACAAACGTGTTCTATTGTTGCTTTTATTACGCCACCGCCGAAACAACTTAATCCCTTAGTAATAGTAGTAATAATAATTACTTAATAAACTTGACGAATCTTAATCTCCTGGACAGTATTCAACGTGGAGCCGTTCGTGTTGTTGATGATCCCATACTCACAAGACGGTCTAGATACGCTTGGCCTTAGGAGAGACTGCATCTCTCTGCGTATTCTACCGACTGTATGTAGGGGAGTGTTCCGAAGAACTGTTTAAAATAGGGCCTTCGTCCTCTTTCTACCATCGCACCGCTCGCCATCGGTTGTGAGTCCACCCCCACTTGCTTGAGCCGCTTTGCTGATGTACGCAATGGTTCTGTAGAACGTTTCTCTTGCGTACCGTGGGGATTTTAAATGAGCTCCCAGCCGAGATTTTCCCACAGCGCTACGATATGGAGTTTTTCAAAAAGGGTGTCATAAAATTTCTTCGAGGCCGGCAGCGCGTTGGTGACATCTCTGATGTTGCAAATGTTTATAGGCGACAGTAACCGCTTTCCACCAGGTGGGCCAACAAACAAACAAACATAGAAGCAAAAAAGATTCTGTATATCTCCCTTGATTGTATTAGTTTGTCCCTCGAGTAGTGGTGCACTCTCCGTCGTCGCACCGGCGCAGAGCTTCGACAGTGCAGCGCATCACCTTCCTCCGCTTCGTCTCTCCTCCGCGGATTCGTTGAAACGTCGCGTGCTACGATGATATGCATTTTAGATGCAACGCAATGCAAAAATGATGCCTCTGCCTTAGGCAGTATTTTGGCAGTGTTAACTTACCTCCACCGTAGTAGGGGATTAGGGGGGAGAGTGCTCACACGCCAACACCGTGATCCCCACATGGCGAAAAGTCCATAAGGGGATTTCTCCTCGTCCAAAAAAGGGGTAACATGACCATGACACAGATAAAAGCATTGACGCAAAAAAAACGTATAAAATTTCCGTTTTTGGCATTTTATACGGAATTTTAAAAACTGCATCGTGTAAGCTAATCTATACAAATATAGTTTATTTCTATACTATTACAATTTGTTTTAAATATTAGCATAATTAGTGTAACCAATCATTTCAGAGCGTCACAGCGCGTGCGTACATCTCATTATTACTGATTACGTTTTTTACAGTTCATTTAAATTATATCGCTGTAGTAACACTTGATTACATTTTATTTTAATACTAATTAATGACAAATTATACAACACAATATAAGTTTTTTTTTAAATTTTGTTACAAAGTAGTCGTTTTATTTTACTTCTACATGCCATTAATGATGTGTGTGATGTTTTGTAATTATTATTTTTTTATACTTTCCGCCGCGGTTTTCCCTCTGCCCTATATATGACATAGTATGCTTTAAGAAGGACGTTATATTATTACTCAGAGGTCAGGCACCGCGTTAGCGATACCCTTAGTGTTGTAAACGTCTATAAGCGAAGGTAACCACTTTCCATCAGGTGGGCTGCCTGTTTGCCTTTTCAGGGAATAATAAACTATAAACATCTGAGGTTTTTTCTGATGTAATATTTAAACCTGTATGTATTTATTCATGGATATGGAAAAGTTTTTGGTTAGAGAGACATTTTAAAAACAAGCCAGGAGAAGAGAATTATTCAAATATATTCATTAAACAACATAAACTATTACTATTCTCCACATTCCAATAAGAATAATAATTATTTAGTGCAATTGGAAAACAGGTTCTTTATGTTTTCGTACATTGAGACATCTATAATATTGTAAAATTCAAAAATGGCGTTGCTAGTTGCACATTGAAGCTATTTAAAAAATGGAACAGGATGCAATTTTTTTAGATTTCTTGTACGTTTGTTCGGGATTCATGTAGAAACTACTAGACCGATTTCAATGCGTTTTTCGTTGATCGACGGCTTTTAAACTTGATATCTGAGTTATTTTTATCCCGGGAATCCCGCAAGTTTTTTTTTGGCATGATTTAAAATTGCCTAATTAAAAATTAACTCTCCAATAGCCTATTGCCTAACACCTATCTCGCCACTCGCCATTAGCCACTCTCCTCTAGGCTCTCGTCTCTTGGGTCTCAGCGCCTTGTCTCTCGCCACTCACCACTTGCCTATCGTCCATCGTGTATCGCCTATCATTACTCGCCACTCGCCATTAGTAACTCGCCTCTAGGCTCTCGCCTATTGCCTATCGCCACCCGCTACTCAGAACTCGGCACTTGCCTATCGTCTGTCGCTACTCGTCTATCACATATCGCCAGACGCCACTCGGAACTCGCCACACGCCACTGGCCTATCGTCTATCGCCACGCATCTCGCATCTATCATCTCGCATCTCGCAACTCGCCACTCGTACTCGCCATTAGCCACTCGCCTCTAGGCTCTCGCCTCTAGGCTCTCGCCTCTAGGCTCTCGCCTCTAGGCTCTCGCCTCTAGGCTCTCGCCTCTAGGCTCTCGCCTCTAGGCTCTCGCCTCTAGGCTCTCGCCTCTAGGCTCTCGCCTCTAGGCTCTCGCCTCTAGGCTCTCGCCTCTAGGCTCTCGCCTCTAGGCTCTCGCCTCTAGGCTCTCGCCTCTAGGCTCTCGCCTCTAGGCTCTCGCCTCTAGGCTCTCGACTCTAGGCTCTCGCCTCTAGGCTCTCGCCTCTTGACACTCGGTGTCTTGCCTCTCGCCACTCACCACTCGCCATTCGCCATTAAAAACTCGCCTCTAGACTCTCGCCTATCGCCTATTGCCTGTTGCCTATTACCACTGCTACTCGGAACTAGGCACTTGCCTATCGTCTCTCGCCACTCGCCTATCACCACTCGTCTATCGCCTCTCGCCACTCACCTATCGCCACTCGCCTATCGCCACTCGCCTATCGCCACTCGCCTATCGGCACTCGTCTATCACGTATCGCCAGTCGCCACTCGGAACTCGCCACTCATCACTTTCCTTCGTCTGTTGCCACTCACCTCTCGCCACTCGCCTATCGCCACTCGGCACTCGGAATTCGCCACTCGATAGGCAAGAGGTAAATAGCGTGTGCCGAGTAGCGATAGGCGAGAGGTGATAGGCGAGTGGTGAGAAGCGCACTCGCTTCTCGCCACTCGCCTATCACCTTCACCACTGCGAAAGGCGAGTGGCGAGAGGCGAGAGGTGAGAGGTGATTGACGATAGGCAAGTGGCGAGATGCGAGATGCGAGCGGCGAGAGGCAAGAGGCGAGAGGCGAGAGGCGAGTGGCGAGTGGCGAGTAATGACAGGAGATAGACGATAGGTGAGAGGTAAGTGGCGAGTACGAGTGGCGAGTAGCGACAGGTGATAGGCAAGTGGCGAGATGCGAGATTCGAGATGCGAGATGCGAGAGGCGAGAGGCGAGATGCGAGAGGCGAAAGGCGAGAGGCGAGATGCAATAGGCGAGTGGCGAGTGGCGAGTAATGACAGGAGATAGACGATAGGTGAGAGGTAAGTGGCGAGTACGAGTGGCGAGTGGCGACAGGTGATATGCAAGTGGCAAGTGTCGTGCATCGGAGCTGACACATACTTTTTAATTAATATTTTTATTTTTCTATTCTGATGTACGTTTGCCACACTATAAATCTTCATGTCATCTTTCACACAATCCATCCATATCTTTCTTGTCTTACCTTTCCTTTTATATCCATCAACCTTCTTTGTACTTTCTTGTTGCCCTCCTCACTCCACTTTATTATCTTCATGTTATTTCTATTAATTGTAATTGAATTTCAATTGATACTTAGATACTTTACGAAAACTTTTTATGTTTATTAACTTCAATGTGACGCGGTAAATGAACTGACAATTGGGTTTTTGAATATATATATTTTTTTTTGTTATAAATGGAATGATCATATATAAGTTTTATAAAATCAGCTCTGTGCTACGAAGCTACGACTAGGAAGTAAAATTAAATTTTAACCTATATCTATGACCTTCAAAAAGTGTTCTCCAATGGAACATATTTTGATTAAAAAAACATTTGAAATTGAATTTGAAAAATGTTCTAAATAGAAGTGATTCCTTCTGTAAGCTGTTAAGATTACCATAGCGATTATTCAATTTTAAACAGTAATTGTGAGTACATACGTTTTTTTCCAAAAGGTCAGGTTCGGTCAGCGAGGCGCCTTGTTCTACTAACGAAGTGTTATAATGTTATCGCAAAACATTTCATAGTTTAATTAATCAATATGGATACCAATTATATAATACTACAGTAAAATGTACAGTATTGTTACGACCGAAGTACCGACAAAGGCAAATTCACACCTGCAGCCCTGTAGAAAGACACTATTATCTTTTCGGCATTTAGCATTTTATTCGTGCAGGAACAGAGAAAGAATACAATTTCCTGCGGCCGGCCGGCCTGTCGTAAGAGGCGACAAAACAACCCACAGCCAGGTGGTAGGGCATTTGCCCGACTGACTGGATGGGTACCACCTTTGGTCTAGACTTTAAAGAGTAAACTCTATAACAAACAAATATTGCATGTTTGTGACGACAGTGGCCGAATAAGGGTGGTTACAAGAAAAACGTACAGATACAGACAGACAGTTAACCATTTAGCCAGTATAAAATACACATACATACACAAAAAAAACTCACGAACATATTATTAATTAAAGATTAAAACCATATGAAACGTAATATAACGCCTGACAGAAACATATAAAGAGTAGTTATACTAACATAGAAAATGTGAACAAACAAATTAACTTTAATTAACAGAAACTTTCTTGTTCTTTTACGCAGGGGTGGTGGTATAAAATAAAACAATTATAATATTTATTTAATTTAATCCGTGAGTTCATCAGACAGGCAGACGGCCCACCTGATGGAAAGCAGTTACCATCGCCTATGGACATTTCTAACACCAATGTGCTGGTGCTCTGTAAAGGGAGACTGCAACACTAATGCCGTAACACAACTCAAGGTTGTTATGGCGGCATACTCTAGACCAAGAGTAACCATCCAGTTACACAAATACCCTACCACCTGGCTGTGGGTTGTTTTGTCGCCTCATACGATAGGCCGTCCGGCCGCAAAAAATGGTATTCTTTCTCCGTTCCTGCACGGATAAATTGGATTTTGAATTACCTACGTTTCTATTATTTAACTTCTCATAAAATTTCCATATTGGCTATATTATGGAAATCGATTCTTAAAGAGTAAACTCTAAAAATATACGGCGTTGAATTCAAATGATTTGGAAAAGGTGAAAGGAAAAAGCTAAATATATCGTCGTCAGCCATTCGCAGTCCACTGCTGGACGTAAGCTTCCCCAAGACGGCGCCATTGTTGGGACCACTAAGGGATATATCATGTGCGAATATTCCACATATTGTTATTGTCTAATTTTTAAATATTTACTAATTCTAACACGCAATAAAAGTCTGATAGCCATTAATAGATTGCAAAAAAAGTTTTATTACAATTACGACGCTTGTAAGTTGATAGTTCATATTATCTGTAGAGCGGTCATTACTTCTTCTTTCACTACTCTGGTACTAATTAAATTATGATAAAATGCGAACTTTCAAGAATATATCATACGTCGAACACTCAGTTCGAGCATGTGACCCATTTCAAAAATATTACACTGAGAAAACCAGCAATGTATACTCTCTCAGATAGATAAAGTTTAAAGTTCATTCACTATTTATCAGTCCGCAGTGATTATTATTATTGTAATAATTTATACTTTATCCAGAAATAAGATGTTCCTTGAGTTAGTATAGTCTCGACTCCTGCACGAATTAAGTTCCTAGTCATTTAGTTAGTAAATTTTGTAAAATTGTACTCTTGTTAAATTTTTTTAATGAGTTAATAGAATTTTAATAAAATGGGTTTTGATTTTTCACGTAGACAGTGGTTAACTATAGTTGTTATATCGATCGCAGATTTTTGTAATGCGATATGTGTGGCGTTACAAGCACCATTTTACCCCCAAGAGGTACGTGTTACATACTTGCACCCCATTCAATGATAATCAATGTAATTGGATACTGTTTGTCTTTTCTTAAAAGCTTATTATTAATATTTTTTATCACAATTATTATTTTAATTATATAATTATTAAATATATTATATAATTTATTATTACATACATACATAATTTAACATTTATTTTCTATGGGGGTAGGTAGAGATTATGGTTAGAGAGATAGGTATTATGGTCCTAACAAACAACTTTGAAGCCAATAGATGGCACTGTATTGAGGTCACAAGCGATTCCCGACACGTACAAAGAATACTTATGTACAAATTTCTGCCTGCGAGAACCAACAATGGCCTCGCGGGGAGATCTTTCCTTCAGATGGAGGAGCTTTCCATCTCGCTCCTCCAACCATTACAGCATCCCTAAACTACCTTTCACAAATTATGTTTAAAGATTAATATGATTGTATATTACTTAAAGAAAGGAAGAAAAACTTTATTTGAAGAAATAGCGACGAAGTTACTTTTTTTATACATACCCAGAGCACAATTTTCAGCAAACAAGGTTTGCACTCAGCATATTGTTCTAAGGAGAGTCTTTTATAAACAGCCAGAAAGTTTCTGTAAAGGCACGTCTGGCTGTCCATCAAGGGGTATTAGTACCAACGCTAATGTACGGCAGTGAGAGTTGGGTGTGGCAAAAGAAGCATGAAAGTAGGATAAATGCAGTTGAAATGAGAGCTTTGAGAAGTATATGTAAGGTTAATGTAAGTGATATGATAAGAAACAGTGTGATAAGGGAGCATTGTGAATTGAAAGAAGATGTAGTGACAAGAGTTGAAAAGGGAATGTTAAGGTGGTTTGGCCATGTAGAGAAAATGAATGATAGCAGAATAACAAAACAAGTATATGATAACAATGTGACTGGAAGAGTCGGTACCGGTAGACCAAGACGTACTCACCATAATCAAATTAAAGATATTTTGAAGAAAGGTCAGATAAAAAGTAGTTTAAATAAGCGTGCATGTATGAGAAGATTAATGAAAGTTGATGAAGCGAAAAGTGTTTGTCAAGATCGTAACAAGTGGAGATCCATCGTCTCTGCCTACCCCAATGGGAAACAGGCGTGACAATATGTATGTATGTATATTGTTCTGCCGGAATTATATCCCACACAACGCTGATTACTTAATACATAAGTATGTACGGTCCTGTAAAAACGTAATAAGTTTTTCTACAAGAATGTTCCGTTTTATTTTCGTGAATATTAAATTCATTGAGCATATTTAACATATCAAGAAAGATTAAAAATAAAATAATATATAATACAATATTGGAATTGTACGATAATATTTTTATTTTGGATAACGAAAAGCGAAATATACAATAAAACATTCATTTAAATAATAAATAAACAAGTAAATAAAGACCTATGGACTCTAGCTAGAACTGCTTAGCTTAGCAGATTGCTAGTTGGAGTCGATCAGCCATAACGTTCCTCGAGAGCCAAACATTCTTGTTTTTGCAAATTATCTACTGATCATATTTTTATTTACGTCTAGGTTAATATTAGATAAATATAGCCGTCTCATTAAATTCTAGATGAAACGTGTCTATATGGTCAACTTATTTTAAAAACAACCACTTAATTAAGTTTAGACTTTATGCTTGAATCAGAACATACAATATTTTTCTTTGAAAACTTAAAGCAGTTAGTCTCCAGTATTTATATATCACAAAACCCCGAGCTTATTTGCTGGCGTGATCCCAATAGTCAAGAATATTATCAGTTGTGATCTTTTTGTTTGGAAATTAATGATTGCGTGGTGGTAAGGTATTTGCCCGTCTAGATAGCTACCACCCCTGGTCTAACCATAACAATCCCCATAACAATCTTGAGTTGTGTTCCGGCATTAGCGACTAGGTTCTAGTCTCCCTAAAGAGAGCAGCAGCGCATTTGTAGCACTTTGTGTTTGGTGTTGCAAATGTCTATAGGCGATGGTAACCGCTTTCCATGGGGTAGGCCGTCTGCCTGTCTGCTGAACTCATGTATAAAAAAATGTGCTTTTTCACGATGAGATATTCTAAGACATTATGAAATTTTCTTAGTTTTCATAGATTTTTTTTAAATTCTCTGTTATTTATTAAGAATCACCTTTTTATTTTTTAACTAACCTAAACGACTCTCTGCGTTACGAATAAACCCATGAGGTTTCTGTGCCACAGTAGAATATTATTTTGTGTATATAAGGAAGTGGAAAATTAATATTAAAAAAAGCTACAGATGTAGAAACTTACCCCGTGTTAAATAACAAAAACTATCTACTAAACTAAATAATTTTGATTCATTTTTCTTCGAACAATAGCTGTTTCTTTTTCTTACATTACTTGTTAATACCACATACACCTACCACAGTATATATATTTGCGAAATAAAAACGATTTCTATATACAACTTCTCAATAGTGGTACCTATTCCAACAAATGCAATAGTTTTTATTTCAACTGAAGACAAACTTTATAAATTCCTTTTTGTTTTACTGAATTGGAGACCAAGAAGTTACGATCAATGTATAGTTATATGTGTATAAAATGAAAACATATAATTACAAAATCATAGTGGGTTCTTATTATTTTATTTAATAACTAGCTGACCCGGCGAACTTCGTGCCGCCATATTTTCTGAATTCCTAAAAGACTTTGTTTCATGACACAAAAACAAAATCACCCGAATCGCTCCCAGTGATTAGGAGGATTCTAGAACCCGACCTCAGCGCCATCTACCGGTTCCAATTGTGGATTTAAACCATCCCGGGACCCACTCAAACACACACACAATATTTCATTAAAATCGGTAAAGTCGTTCTCAAGTTATGCGCTTACTAACACATTTTGCGATTCGTTTTTAACCGACTTCAAAAAAGGAGGAGGTTCTCAATTCGTCGGGATCTTATTTTTATGTTTTTTTATGTATGTTCACCGATTACTCCGAGATTTATGATCCGATTTACGTGATTCTTTTTTGTTCGATGCGGAATAGCTTCCAATTGGTCCCCTAAAAATTTAACATAGTTTGGCCCAATAGTTTTGATTTTATGAACATTTTTTATGAAAAAAATTCTATTCCGTTCCATATGTACACCGATTACTCTGAGATTTATGATCCGATTTACGTGATTCTTTTTTTGTTCGACGCGGAATAGTTGCCATATAGTCCCCTAAAAATTTGATATAGTTGGGCCTAGTAGTTTTCATTTACGAACATTTTTATGTTCCCATTTCTTGGGACCTATATTTTTTTTCAAAGCGCGGCACCTTGCGGAGTTCTACCCATACATAGCTAGGCACTAAAAAGTAACAAATAAAATAAAAAAACTTCGTTTAAAAAAACCGACTTCAAAAACTAAAAAACTAAAAAGTATAAAATAACTTATTTCTGAAGCTTTGTATTATTATTAATATAAATTATCTAAAACATCTCGAAGTCAGTGCAAAGTAAAACATTAAAATGACTATATTTTGAAAATTACAAAGCACCGACTTTAAGATGTTTTAGATAATTTATATTAATAATAATACATAGCTTTAGAAATAAGTTATTTTATACTGTTTAGCTTTTTAATTTTTGAAGTCGGTTTTTTTAAACGAAGTTTTTTTATTATATATAAGATAAGATGACCCGGCGAACTTCGTACCGCCATATTTTTTTAATTCCTAAAAGACTTTGTTTCATGACACAAAAACAAAATCACCATAATCGGTCCAAGTGATTAGGAGGATTCTAGAATCCGATCTCAGCGCCATCTACCGGTTCCAATTGTGGTTTTAAACCATCCCGGGACCCACTCAAACACACACACAATATTTCATCAAAATCGGTAAAGTCGTTCTCAAGTTATGCGCTTACCAACACATTTTGCGATTCGTTTTTATATATAAGATTAGCTTCTGCCCGTGACTTCGTACACGTGGAAAGGAAGTTAAAAAACACCCGCGATTTTGAAACATTCTTCATTGGTGCTCCGCTCCTATTGCTCTTAGCGTGATGGTTTATAGCCTGTAACCTTCATCAATAAATGGGCTATCTAACACTGAAAAAAAATTTCAAATCAGACCAGTAGTTCCTGAGATTAGCGCGTTCGAGCAAACAAACAAAGAAACAAACTTATCTGCTTTATATATTATATATATAAGACAAAACTCTCTCACTGACACCTCACCCTATCAAATTATCCGCTTCTATTATGTTACGTTGCAGAGAAATTACTTTTAGTCTGTTATAAGCTGTTAGTAATTAAAGCTTTCTAACTATCCCACGGGAACTCTTTAATTTTTCGGGATCAAAAGTATCCTATATGTTGACCAGGGATATAAGCTGCCACCATACAAAATTTCATTTGAATCGGTCTAGTCGTTTCGAAGATTAGCCGTTACAAACAGACAGACAAACAGAGAAACAAAAAATTCAAAAAAAATCCAAATTAGTTCTATTTCACTTCTTACATCCCCCTGACTCGGTTTTTAGCATTTTTTTTAATTGTACAGAAATTTGACCTCTACAATTTTATTATATATATAGATATATAGATTTAATAGATTTTGCCCACCGCTGGTCCGCTAGATTGCGCGCCTGATAACCTCTTTAGGAAGGAGCCGCACATTATCAACGCCTAGCAATAATTGTCTCAGGCGTTTCCATATTCGAGTGCTCTTGTTCTAGCATCTACTGAATTTGTCTAGAAGACAAACAGTTTTTTATCATAGCAATATGAAATGGGGAAAAGAACCAAAAATATTTTGATTGTTATATGATATGTTTTTTTTAAGTTAAAGGGAGGGTCACACTTTTTACGACGACATAATTAATATTTGCCCTCCTATTGATTTAAACTTTTTAAAAATTAACTCACATAATCATAATTTTCAATACCTAACGATAATCCACGCGACACAGTAAAAAAATATCTCTCAATTATAATAAGACTTATGGCAGCTATCCCTAATGTTTGGAACCAGTGTTTAAAAAAAAATGGCATACATAGACAGATGGACGAATAACAAAGGTTACATTATTGCCAAAATGTTTATCTCTCTCTAAACACGGACATGCATCTACGGAAAAACAAGATTGATTATTGATATTTTTTTAACATCTGCACGGATACGTATATTATGAAATACATGATATTCTTATCCGTGCAGAAACGGACGATTTCCTGCGACCGGGCGGCCTGTTATAAGAGGCGACAAAACAACCCACAGTCAGGTAGAGTATTTGCCCGTCTGGATAGCTACCTCCGCTGGTCTAGAGTATACCGCTGTAACAAACTTGAGTTGTGTTCCGGCATTAGTGGTCTGGTTTCAGTCTCCCTTAAGAAAGCAGCAGAACTTTAGTAACACCTTTGGTATTACGAATATCTATAGGCAATGATAACTTCTTTCTGTCAGGTGAACCGTCTGCCTGTCTGCTGTACTGATACAATAAAAAATAAAATAAAACATTTATGTAACATTATTAATTATTACAATTACAATCTGACCTCAAAATAATGAAGTATCAACGACCATAGTGATAATCAATTCAATGTAGATAGTCTTCGTAGTAATAAACAATAAGAAGTCTGGAACAAATAACAAATCTTATCAAAGTAACATATTATGTTTATTCGAGAATACAATAATTAGTTTATGTTCCTCATTATGAAGATGTCGAAAGTTCATGTTAATTATAAAATACAATATATTTTAAGTAAATAATTTGTTTGTGAACTTTTCGTGGTAAGAAAGAAAACAGACTACCTTTTGTCTCAAAACACTACATTGACACAGATAAAATAGTGGAAGAAAATCTGGTAGGGCAATCCCTAATTCCTCAAGTTATATATGAAACCAGCTGATGCCCGCAACTTCGTCCGCATCACGATCGCGATGTAGAATACTATCAGCGCCATCTAGTTTAATCATAATGATGATGAAATACGCTGTACTAGACACTGTTTTTGTAAGGTTTTACTTTTTCGCGGAATCTCGTCTTTTTAATGTATACATTGTTTTATTGTATGATGACACCGGCAATGTCACTTAATTAGGCACATAAGTTGTATAATAAGCTGTTTAAGTAATTAAAGTTTTTTTTACTATCCCACGGGAACTCTTTAATTTTCGGGATCAAAAGTCCTATATGGTGACCAGGGATATAAGCTACCACCATACAAAATTTCATTCAAATCAGTCCAGTCGTTTCGGAGATAACCCCGTACAAACAGAGAAATAAAATTTTTGAAAAAATCTAAATTAGTTTTATTTGACTTCTTACATCCCCCTGACTCGATTTTTAGCATTTTTTCATTGTACAGAAATTCGACCTCTACAGTTTTATTATATAAAATGTATATCGTATCAAGGCTTTTAGTAAGGAGAAACGCGTTCTAGCATTACAGCTGTGGTTTATTACATTAAGGCTGGTGTGCATAGACAGTAAGGATGGTGGTTAAAAAAAATATTCGTTAAAACTATACGGCTTAACACTTAAAAAGTGATTATTTTATTTTAACCCTCGGTAAAATATCTATACTCATGTGTAACAAAGAAAGTTAAATGTGAGCTTAATCACTGGAAACTACTAGCATTCCATGTGATGTGCTCCATCCTAGACTACATAAGGGCGAGATTATGATCAAACGCGAACCTCTAATAAATAAATAAAAATTAAAGTGTCGAAAGTTCATGTGCAATAAAATATTTTACCAAAGCAGGTTCACGCTTTCGCTTGATCTTGATCCAGTCTCCCACAGAAGAATAGAGAACTGATTATAGATATAATTTAAAAAGAATATCACTCCCACTCTTCAGTAGGAACCCTTTTATTGGGACAGGTATAGACCTGTCACATTCATTCATGGGTTAAATATGAATCCAAAGCCTAATAAACTTCCATGAGCTACCATACTTTGACTGCGCAACAGTTTTTTAGAATCTTTATACAATCGTGTTACAATAACAGCCTGAAAGGCCGCTGAAGGTTTGTCATCTGCCACGACGATATGGGTTTCATTCAAGAAGGGCCTCACAAAATTTCCCCAAGGCCACAAAATGTTGGCAACGTCTTAGTGTTGCAAACGTCTATAGGCGGCGGTAACTATTATCCATCGTGTGTCATTTGAAAAGAACGCGATAGAACAAAGTAATTCAGTTAAGTTTTTTATTTCAGGCAGAGAAAAAAGGATGCTCGGCAACAGAATATGGTCTAGTCTTTGGTATATTTGAACTAGTAGTATTTCTTATTAGTCCAGTATACGGAGCTCATTTAAATAAGATAGGACCGAAACTATTATTTAATGGTGGAATACTTACGACTGGGACATGTGCTATATTGTTTGGGTAAGTTGTAAATTTTTTATTCATTAATAAATTTATTCATTAATAAGGTGAGGTCAGATAAAAAGCATTTCAAATAAACGTGCATGTATGAAGAGGTTAATGAAAGTAGGTGAAGCGAAAGTTGTTTGTCAGGATCGTCGTGAAACAGGCGTGATATTATGTATGTATGTAATAAATGCCATCAAACGACTCATCACCTCTTCAGGTGATCAGAGGGCTGGACTGGCCTTCTTTGGACAGCGGATCATCAGCAGCAGCATCAGCGAGGAAACGGAGCTACCCTTTTGGGTAGCTCAACCATAGAAGACGCTGATATAGGCTCGTTATTCTACTTGTAGTCTTGAGGGGTTATAGGTAGAACAATATAAATGAGTTTTCTTATCGTGTATTAGTTTATAATGTCTTGGTTGATTAGTAAACTATTGCACTTGATAATGTACCCGAACAGATGTTGATGAGCAAAAGCAGAGGTTGGAGGAAGACAAGCTAATTGTACCCGTTTTTTGTTACAAGTATTTTTTTTTACGAAACATACGTATCGAAACTTATCGCAGGTAGAACTAAGAAATTTTAGATGGTTATGAATTAGATGAATAATTTTCCCAAATTTCTTTGAATTTACACCACGCATAAGCTTTCATCATTTGCAATTATGACATTTCTTATTATTAACTATTATTGAATTGAATAGAATCGCAATAGATTGTGGATTGTTTGGAAATCCATTGAATAACGATTATGTATCGTTCAAAGCGACAGACACATTCCTCCACAGACTTATTTCTCAGGCAGTCCAGTTATTGGTTGGATAAAGTCTAACAGACGATTGAAAAATTAAATTTTATATTATCTGTCGAATAAACCCTATCTGATTGTTTATCTGATGATTGAAAAATCGGCCCTAATATGAATTTACTGCGGTAGATATTATTATGTGTTTATATTTTCCTAAAAATAACTTGTTTAAGCTTAGAACATCATTTTGGTATTTCATTCAACAATTTTAGCATGGACCACAAATAAATGTGGTAATCTAGGAAAGTAGCTTAAACAGTATTTTGGGTCACTTGTCCATAAAAACGGAGACTAAGGCCCGCTTGCATAATGATCGCCTTTAAATAAAATTAGTTAATCATATTAAACTGCCTAAATACTTTTTACACAAAACGTATTGACAGTTCTTTAAACATATTTAGCGGCAAATCTTGGGTTGTGCAAGACGCTAATTGTATTTAAGGGTGTTAAATATGTTTTGTGTTTCTTAAATAAATTTAAGCAACCTTATGCAAGCGGCCCTTAGGCTTAGTTTTATACCTACAATCTTAAGGGATTATTGGTAGAATATAATATAACTAAGATTATTTAAACTTAAATTTTCTTATGTGTATTAGTAATATAGGAATATTACCTGTGTACGGTTCAACGTACAGCGTTTTGCTGACGCTGCGGCCTACTTTAGGCTACTTCAATATAATAGCATCAGTATAAATAATGCTCACAAATACTTTGTGATTCAGTTGCAATCAAGTCGCTACGAGCTGCTATTAGTCGGAACATACGACTTCAACTAACACTAAGTTGAACCCAGGGATCAGCATCCAGGAGCTAATAGTACGAGCGTAAATCCCTGAAAGCAAGGTGTATTTTCTTCACTACTTTAAGAAAGCACTAGCACTCCACCAACTACTGTCAGCATCCACCACTACAACCAAGAGCTAGTCTACAAACTGTACAACCTGTAATAATTAATTTTTTAAAATATTCAAGGCATTTTATTTGCCAAAAATATTTGTTAATACTGTTAATGATCAAATTATTATTTTCTTTATTATACTTTAGGTTACTGGACAAGGTGGAAGGTCACGTCGCGTTTATCACACTCAGTTTTACAATACGAATCGTTGAAGCCATGGGCAATGCGGCTTTCCTTACAGCTTCTTTTGCAATTATCGCCAAAGAGTTTCCAAATAACGTGGCCACAATGTTTGTAAGTACACATATAACCTCTAAATTCAAGTATCGTAGCAACATAGGCAACTTCTTTGCTGAGTAATTAGAAACCCTAACAAGTGTTTCCCAAGAAATTTTACAACACTGCATAAAACGTGTCACGAACTTCAACTACATTTCGAAACTATTTACAAAGAAAAAGAAAGAAAGAAAAATATTTATTGTCGCAAAATAATGCACAAAAAAACAGTAAGTACACTTCTTACATATGAACAACATGACAATGCACATTAAATTTACGAAGGTCACTCATCGTTATGTGTGGCAGGAGCTGACACAGCGCTGATTTTCAGTACCAGCCTCCTTCCATCCGTCCAGTAAGATTCGACCCACTAACAAATGAATTACTGTTTACCAACATCAAGCTAATACTAATAACAAAGATAGATAATATTAATTAAAAAAATATACGTATTTGATATAGACAGATCCTATTCCATATAAACATTTGCAGTATAACCTTTTTATAACAAACCTCGATATAACAATTTTCTCCAATTCTTAGAAATCCTCTAGACCCGGCCTTAAGAGTTAATACAAAATATACCTTTACGTTAGAATACAGTTCTTTAAAAACCTTTTTATAGCGAATTTTCAATTATTGCACAAAATAAACAGAAAGTATAATTAACCTCTGTATAAGTAATTTTTAACGTACACATTTTGCATAAAATATTCTACCAATAGAGAAAACTTTCATAATGAACTAACTGGTTAATGTTATAAGGTAAATAAAATATTAAAATGCGTTCATTACAATATGCTTCACTTTTTATTTTATGTTTGCTTACCTTCTTGCTAAAACCAATCTTAGACCAACTAACCTCTATATAACAAACCTCAATGTAACAAGTTTCTTGGTTTAACGAATATTTCCTAATCTCCTTTAGATTTTTTATATCAAGGTTACACTGTATTAAGCTTATTGGGAGCCCAGGGCCCAGGGGTGCAAGGCAACGACCTTTTAAATAAAAAAGTCTTTTGTGTGGGTCGATTCTGATTTGATGAAGGCTGGAGCTGAAAATCAGTGTTGTGTCAACTCCTGACACAGCATAATCTTGAGTTTCCAGCTTTATTGTCGTGAATTTTATGTACGTACTAGGGTTGCCACCTCTTTTTGATGAAAATATAGTATTTTTGATTTTTAACCGTAAAAACATAGAACTTTTGGAATATTTAACATAATACTTTAGGAAAAATAGTACACATTTATATTTCGTTAATTATTTTATTTTTCATTATTCAATTTTCCATGTGTACGTTTATTGCTTGTTTGCTTTGGCCAGAAAATTTCTATTATTTTTAAATAATAATAAGTTTTTGAGTAATTGAATTAGCGATGAAAATACTTAATTACTTAATTTATTATATATTACTATATAATTTCATACCATATTATTTTTCTATAATGTTTAGTACAAAAGGCTAAAATATAGTGCGATACTATATATTATAGTACGGTTGGAAATTGTAGTACGTACATACATATTTTTCTTTCGTTTCCGTTTTATTATTTATTATAAACCAAAGATAAATGTAGGCAAGTACTATATTGAATTAAAGTACCTGGGTCAAAGACCTTATCGACAAAAACAAATCACACGCTGAATTATTATACTATGGAACTTATCAAACGAATTATCTTGTTTGCAAAGAATTTTATTCCGTAAATGTATTTTTCTCTTATTGTTATACCTATAAGAACTGTTATCATTTTGGTACTTCTTGTTGTTTGCCTAACCAAAAATATAATTATTTTATGTATAGGTTAATTATGGTGGTTTACTTAGTAGTGAACACATCCTGTTTCAATGACGTGGGTTTGAATATTGACCGGGAGAATATACTAAGACCATTTTACTCACCTAACGTGCAAACTTTGATAATTACCACTTACTGACGAGAAAGAAAAATGTATGGAGGGAAGCTACACGCAGGGCCGTTTTCAGTGTATTGGGCGTCGGGGTGCGAAAAACACTTTGCGCCCCCCTTACGAACAATAAACAATAGCATTAAATTTTCATGCTTCATTTTTTAGGTTCCCTAGCCATGTTAGCAAAAGTAGGACTCTTATTAGCATAGCATTCGTCGTGTCCGTGCGTAGGTTAATCTGTCCGTCTGTTTTAGTATGTCACAGTCATTTTTGTCATAAACGACTAGGTTTCTATGGACGCCTGTCAGGAAGATGTAGTCTATATGACTAGTACATTTAACTAAAAGTTGAATATTTTTACCATCGCGGTATGAAAGGTTCATCACCAAATTTTGTTTTCGCGAGTGCAAGAAAGAGCCAATCAATTTATTGATTTGCTTAAGAACACGGTACACATTATAGATGTTAAGACATATAGAGTTTCACATGTTATTTGCCTATTAGGCGTACAAAATCAAAGATAGTACAATTAATATTATACTATCAGTACCGCCAACATGTGAATAAATGTCACATTTTGTTACTTTTATAAAATATAGAAACGTGAAAAAAGAAAATTGCAATGCTGACAATGACAGACACTAAGATTAACTCATCAGAAACAAAGAGGATGTAATCACTACTGTCACTACGCTTATCATAAATATTAAAACCAATAAAAAGGTTTTACATCTATATACTTATAATAAAATTGTAGAGGTCGAATTTCTGTACAATAAAAAAAAATGCTAAAAACCGTGTCAGGGGGATGTAAGAAGTAAAATAGAACTAATTTAGATTTTTTAGAATTTTTTGTTTCTCTGTTTGTCTGTCTGTTTGTACCGGCTAATCTCAGAAACGACTGGACCGATTTACATGAAATTTTGTATGTTGATAGCTTATATCCCTGGTCAACATATAGGATACTTTTGATCCCGAAAAATAAATAGTTCCCGTGGGATAGTTAAAAAGCTTTATTTACTTAAACAGCTTATAACAGACTAATTTCAATAAAAATAATTTCTCTGCAACGTAACATAATAGAAGCGGATAATTTGACTGGGTGTGGTGTCAGTGAGAGAGTTTATCTTATATATATATATATATATATATATATATATATATATATATATATATATATATATATATATATATATATATATAATATAAAGCAGATAAGTTTGTTTCTTTGTTTGTTTGCTTGAACGCGCTAATCTCAGGAACTACTGGTTTGATTTGAAAATTTTTTTCAGTGTTAGATAGCCCATTTATTGATGAAGGTTACAGGCTATAAACCATCACGCTAAGAGCAATAGGAGCGGAGCACCAATGAAGAATGTTTCAAAATCGCGGGTGTTTTTTAACTTCCTTTCCACGCGTATGAAGTCACGGGCAGAAGCTAATCTTATATATAAAAACGAATCGCAAAATGTGTTAGTAAGCGCATAACTTGAGAACGACTTTACCGATTTTGATGAAATATTGTGTGTGTTTGAGTGGTTCCCGGGATGGTTTAAATCCACAATTGGAACCGGTAGAGGGCGCTGAGATCGGGTTCTAGAATCCTCCTAATCACCTGGACCGATTATGGTGATTTTGTTTTTGTGTCATGAAACAGTCTTTTAGGAATTCAGAAAATATGGCGGTACGAAGATCGCCGGGTCAGCTAGTCTTTAAATAATCTTTTTATAACTTGGATCTAAGTAATTTTAAACTTTACTGACAAAACGTTAAACATATTTTACGTGCAATAATCTGTTCTGTGACTTAGTTTGAAAAAGTAACAAGAGCTCGGAGAACGTTAAATGAATCAATTTGAAAACTGGCGAACCTTTTGATACTGCGACTGTATATAGTCGTGTCAGATGTAATCAGATCTTGAAAAGCCATGACGATTATCTTTAGACTTTAATTGAAGCAGATCGACTTGCGCCCGTAAGATTCCTGCACCCAGGTGCCACGTAGCCCTTGCACTCTTGAGTAAAGACGATCCTGCCTGCACATCGGGATCATTCACATCAACTCGTCCATAAGCCTATAAAATTCGGAGACCCTGAGAGATCCCAGCAGTGGGATATTTAGCAGTTGATATTTTGCATGGAATAGTGGATTTCTTTTTAATTTTAAAGTGTTGTTTTTAATGTGTGTATTCCAGGCTTCCCTTGAAACTTTTTTCGGCCTGGGTCTCATAGTCGGTCCAACTCTTGGCGGAGCATTATACGGTCTTGGAGGCTATTCCCTCCCATTCGCAGTGTTAGGTGCAGCCCTTTTCTGTGCGGCTGTGATGAGCTGCATCGTGTTACCTAGAGGCCACGATGATGAGGATGTAAAGCACACAGGCCGTAAGTTATTATTGACGATACTTATTTTTATATATGCGCCTGTTCAGTTTTAATAGCAAAGTTTCATAAAAGTGATATAAGGGGTGGGCCTTTAAATAATTATTTTTCATGAAATTATTTCAGCATCAAACGCCACAGTTTACATGTTATAAACCCCTAATTTAAAGGGCAGTTAATTTACTTAAGTTTTGGATAAAAATTATTTTATGAAAATCGAATTATTCGACTTCGCTTATTTAAATTGTGAATTACAATCCTGCAAGAGCTGTTTAATTTTGCAGAATTAAACGTCCATGTTTTTCATTGGTATTACGGACGTACGTAATAGCACGTACATAAAAGTATTTCAAATGTCATGGTACTCAGTAAATCCAAAGTGTATAAAATAGGAAGAAGCAAATGTCGAGGATCGTAACTTTGCAAATAACGTACTATTACAGATATGGACATTATCTCATATAACAGTGTCTTATGCATAGTATATTGGTGATATTTAAGACGTTGAATGTACATTGAAGCTATTAAAAAAACTGAAATAGTACGTATAAACGATGGAGTACATGATGCAATTTTTTTAAATTTCTTATCTGTTTATTTGGGATTCACGTAAAAACTATTGGGCCGATTTCGATGTGGTTTTCGCTGATCGACTTCTAAGTCTTAGAATTAAACTCTGCGCTTTTTTTATCCTGAGAATCCTGTGATAAATTTTCTGGTATTGATTTGAAATGGCCAGATTAAAAAAAAACTAATCCTAATGTAACTTTTTTTACTGATCGATAGCAAGTTTATTGTAACAAAATTTGTGATATTTTTATCTGGAGAATATCACGAGAATTTTAAGTCAAGCGTGGAGGAAGTCGAGGGCATATCCTAGTATATAATACAAATATTTGTATCATTAGAAGCTTTGCATTCTTGAATTATATAAAAAGCATATTTTTCGTGATTACAGCAACCATGTTCACTTTACTGAAGATTCCTGGCGTTTTATTGTCTGCAATCAGTATTATGTCTACTAGTATGAGCATAGGTTTTCTACAGGCTACACTTGAGCCACATTTACGACAGGTAAACATTAGTATTATCTTTTATCATAATGAATACCTGTGCTTTTTATCTCAATTAATCAATAAATCAAACAAAATATAGTTATAATGAATAATACGAAATCATACTAAGCACAGTTACTACATATATAAAATAATCCAAAATAATATCGATTTTGGCAATGTTTTGTATGAGATGGAAATTTCGGAAAGAATCTAGTTGGGAAAGCTTTAGAAATACTTTCATCAATAATTATATTGAATAAGGTCCGTTATTTTTCTGAAATACTTGATTATATAAATGTTCCGTTGCCAAATAATAAAAAAGTGGACGTTGATCACATGAGCTTCCTTGAGCTTGCGCCACGCAAGCTTTCAATCGATTTCCTTACATGTTGTATATCCAAAATTTCCTGAAAATTGATTCATATCCAAGTGCGAGAAAAATAACCTTCAAACATACAAATTAGAAACAAACCCAATAAGTATTCTAAATTATTATTATTATAATTTATAAAATAAGGAAACCAATTTTGAGTCAGCACATTCACATGGTTAGTTATACTATTGCGGTGGTCGGTTACAACCGCCTAAAAGAGAGATTATAATACATTTTTATAAAGCTGGGTACTCACTTAGCAGTAATGTATCAGATACTGTATCAAGTGAATACGTAGGGCACGAGCCCGCTGCGAGCCGCTCGCGCGTGGAGCGCTGTAAGCTCGCAGTGACCCGCCGAGTGGCGGTATCACTGCGAACACAAAGGCGGCTCGCAGTGTGCTCGTGGACGGCGACACGACCGCTTGTGTAGTGAGTACGTAGGCGCGAGCTTCAAACGAACTTACGTATTCATTATGGAGTAGAGGTGTGTAACTCTTTACTGAACCAACTCACTGATCCGAAACATTTAGGTGTTCCAAAAGATTGGAACATCAACAATGTTTCAAATGCATCATTTGGATCTGGAACATCTGATCAGCGATCTCTCTGACTTTCTGTTCAGCGCGATCATGTCGCTTACGTATGAGAGAGACCGACCAAAGCATAATGAATCACAGAGCAACAAGCGTAGCGAGAGAGCAGGAAAACAATAAAATATAAGCAGATGAGAATGAGATAACAAATGAGAAAATACGCCAGCTAGCCTAAGCGTCTGATCACCAGTCCTAAGCCTGGATAAAGTATGAAGGGAAATCGGTTTTATTAATAATCTCACAATTTGTATTTTTTTTAAATATTACTATGAATATTCATCTTTGTTTCAACCTTAACACCGTCTGCCTCAATATGCCGGCGACACGACATATATATATATATATATATATATATATATATATATATATCTGTATTTTTATCTTTGACAAGATGTTTCAAATGAAACCGCTGCCCGTTTCTCAGCCTCAGTCCGCGACGTATAACAAGACAACCATGATTTTATATCATTGACTCAATGTTCCAAATGTTCCAAATAAAACATATCAGTGGTCCGGAACATTTTACTGTTCCAGATACAAATGTTCCAATCGCAAAAATTTGACATTTCTCCCACGCCTATTATGGAGTGGACTGAAGACAAAAATATTAAATCTAATTGAAGTTTACCATAATACTCCAGTATTGTGGGACCCTTAACATAAAAATTATTATAAAAAACATCTAAAAGTGGATGCTTGGGAAAACGTTGGACAAGCTATGGGTACGTCGGACGAAAACTGTAAAAGTAAGATGATCACTTTATTGTCTTGCTAAAGGAGAGAGAAAATGAAAATAAAAAAAGTCGCGATCACTACGGATCCGGCAGCTCGTAGCTAGATACGCGGTGGACCGTGGACGAGCCGTACCCACTTGCAGGTTGATACAGTATCTGATACGTTACATGCAACACTGCGAAGTGAGTACCCAGCTTTATAAACGTTCGTCGATCGCGTACAGTGTCACTCTGGACGCAACCTCCGGCATTTGTAACTAGTCAAATTATAACGAATATTTTCTTAAGTTTTCGCGACTAGTATACGTAATAAAATTAGTTTACCTCCCACCCATTGTAATATTATATAAAATTATTGAGCTAGGCATGTTTGCTGAAGAGTTTCTTGCGCCGCTGTCTCATCAAGCCCCAACATCTGGCGAAGCGGTGGTAAATTAGATTAGGCTCCCAAGAGTAAATAATAAACAAAATTAAAACGAAATCTTTTAAATGGACAAATTGGCGGTAGGCTAAATAAAACTTTAACAATACATATTGACACTTGACATGTTTGTCTTTAGTGATCACGGCTACTTAAAAGTAGCCGAAACCTCGGAATAATAAAAATCAAATAAATTACCGCGCTTAAAACTGTTAAAACGTAATTTTATTACAAATTGTATTTTCCTACAATTATCAACTTTTAATTTGTTTAACCCGCAGTTCAAATTCTCCCCCATTATACTTGGCTTGATGTTCGTGATAAACGGTGGGGTGTATGCCGTTTCCGCGCCAGCTTGGGGTTGGTTATGTGATCATCCCTCGATGAAGCCGAAATACGTTACAGTTATGGGTTGCGCCTTTATAGCTGGTGGGTTCATGTTAATTGGACCAGCTCCTTTCTTCGATATGCCTACGTAAGTATTAATCTTCGACCACTACAGCTTGGCCTTAGACTCGACGGGCTTAAAAATTTCCTGATGCACTAACATCTTACAAAGAAAATGTAATTAAAAGAATAAAGTAAATCGCCTAACTAATAAAGAATAAAAAATAAAAAACCAAAACTGAGAAGTTATGTATTATAGCCTAATATACAAATGTATTATTGTTCAAGAAATTACATTTTTTTATTTCTCTTTCTTCCAGTATAATGTGGGTTGTGATAGCTGGATTAGTTTGCCATGGTCTAGGGATGGGCAGCCAACTTGTGGCTTCTTTTTCCGATGCTCTAAGCACAGCTATGTAAGTATAACTTAAATCATAATAAAATACCGCTACAACTAAATATGCTGAGAAATATTTTTTTTATTTGCATCTGCATATAAGTGAAATTTTGTGTCTGTTGTTTTGGTGAACATTAAAGTATTATCTATCTATATACATATAAATAAAATTGATGTGTCTGTTTGTAATATTGAATTAACCGCTTTTTACTACATGCATATGAATATATATACGGTACATACACCAAAATAACATTTTTTCCAATTTTTGTCTGTCTGTTTGTTCCGGCTAATCTCTGAAATGGCTTTACCGATTTTGACGGGATTTTTATTGTCAGGTAGCTGATGTAATAAGAAGTAACTTGGGCTACTTTTATTTTAGAAAAATTCTTTTATTTTGGAATTATGACGATTTTCAATTACCACGCGGGAGAGACCGCGGGGCGGAGCTAGACTACTATATAAATAGGTATTGTTTTTATTGAGTTGAATCACCCGATAGAAAACCGTCACAAGCACAAATTATGTACTGCCGCTCTGTAAAGCGAGACTAAAACCTGGCCACTAACTCCGGAACACAACTCAAGATTGTTATGGCGGCATACTCTTGACCAGGGGTCGTAGCCATCCAGACGGGCAAGTATACTACCACCTGGCTGTGAGTTGTTTTGTCGCCTCTTAAGACAGGCAGTCCGACCGCAGAAAATTGTATTCTTTCTCCGTTCCTGCACGGATGTATTTTGTTCAACATAATAGAAATTATTTTAATTATAGGTCCTGATACAGGAAATATTTTTATGATTTGTTTTAGAGCTAGCGGGTTACCAAATTCGATAGAAACATACGGTCTAGTGTCAGGAATGTGGACGTCTACCTTCGCACTTGGAGCATTCATAGGGCCTACTGTATCTGGATTTTTATTGGATTCTATTGGGTTCAGGAATTCTACCCTTTTTGTCTGCATTCTGCACATTATTTTGGTAAGTAAGTTTACATATAAAACAAGTATTTAATAACCATCATATCTATTTTGTGGTGCTTCTGAATTATTGCCTAGAAGTATTTTAGCTAAAACGTTACAACAGATTTCAAGATTTCAATTTTCTACGAAAAGTATTGATTTTCTCTAAGGAAAACTACCTATGACTAATTTCATCAAAATCCTTTAAATTGCAGGATCTTAAGAGTGGAAAAAACCCAATACTTAAATATGTTTCTTGATTGATGATACCTTTGAGGACAGTATAGACTTATCTAGAGCATACCAATCCGAAACGAAAGCGAAACTTGAAGACGCCCGAAACGTAATTTTCGGCCATCGGCAAATACCGTGTTCCATAGATCTAACGCAAGTAGAAAGAACATGGTCGTATTACTGATATTTAATTTTTTTTTTTTTCAGATGGTTTTGGTTCTCTTGTTTTTGTGGACTTGTGACCGTACGTCCAAGATGGACGTGTCAGTATCAGCCGGTGATCTGCTTCAAATTGATGGAACTCTTGATAAAAGTGTGCTTATTGGAGATAAATACATGCCTCAGCAGAGAGTAAAGAGGTAAGACGGTATTCAATATATACAAATAATATTATTAGGTGAGAGATGAGTTTGTTAAAAAAAAAACCAAAAAACCAGTTGCCGTGTCAGAGTTGGACATGCACGTACCTTGAGAATTTCTCTATCATAACTAGTCTGGCCATAAATACTGTTACATAAAAACTTTTCTTTTTCAACTTTTTAATTGTTTTGAATTTGGAACACGTATATTATTTTAAAAATTACTTTCGATTTTGCGCCATTTCACATATTTTTTCGTGTTAATTATCAAATTACAATATGGAATGGGGTGTTAAAGAAAATAGGATTGCAGTGATCGCCTTGCACAAAGTGGGTATGGAGCCGTCGGTCATATTCCAGACACTTCAAAAGCTTGGTATCAGCCGTATGTTCGTATATCGTACTATCAACAGATACAACAACACTTCGTCTGTCGACAGACGAAGTGTTGTCTGGTCTTCGAAGACCAGAAAAGATAGGGCTAATGCTGTTAAAGCCAGAATTCGTCGAATCCCCATTAGGAAACAAAAAAATGTTATCGCGAGAAATGAAAATTCCCGCTAGGACTCTGTCGCGTATTATAAAACAAGACCTGAAGCTAGGTGCTTATCGTCGATATACAGGACATGCCCTAAATCAATCTTTACAATTAAAGAGAGTGGATCGGTCAAAGTGCCTTCTGTCGCGATACGTAGGTGAAGGCACAGAAATATCCTCTTTTCCGATGAAAAAATTTTCACGATTGAAGAACACTACAATAAGCAAAATGATAAAGTCATAATGTAAACATGGAATTCATGACATTTGGCAAGAATGGGATTGAATCTTTTATCAATAGGCCTTCAGTTTTAATAGGGAATGAAAATTTGTATTAGCAATGTATGATTTCTTAAATTATGTACTAAATTAATGTAAATTAATTTTTGCAATAATGAACACGAAATACGTGGGAGTTTCGATTGTACTTAATTTAGAAAGAAAAAAATAACGCAGACGAAACTATGAGTAATACTTAATAACAGAGGGTCTAAATCGGCTGCTTTTAGAGAATTGCTTAGTGAAGTTGACACTTATCTATTTAATTTGATATTGTCATATTCGTAACGCAAATCTCCGAAAGCGGCCGCTTTAGACCCCCAAGTCTCTAATTAGTTCGTTATATATTGTTTTTTCAAGTCGTCGCTGCGGCGTTAGTGTCGAACAGTCCCGTCCTCCAGCCATGAACAGCCTGATCGCCTGCTCCAGTTACAAGAACCGCAGGAGTCCTTGGAGCCAACGCACACCGAAATATCGACCTTCTTATGGTAGCCTCGATCATCGCTATCGAGGCGCTTATGGCACGTAGACAATAAAATTACCAATAAATACACTTTGAAAATCATAGTATTCTTTTAAGTTTTCGCGACTGGTACACAATTGGACGTAGTTACGCAAAAAGGATCCAACCCACAAAATGTTACTTTTGAATTATTAAAGATTAAAGTTTAAGCTGTATTTATTTACGAGGATATCTCGGGCCTCCCAATATAGGGGAGTACGCACAGTATACCCGCCACGCTTGTCCAAGGCGGCTTGGCAGGTTTCACACATCGGTTATCTCGATGTGCAGGTTGTATCATGATGTTTTCCTTCACAGTTGTTAGCACGTGGTAATTGTAGCCATGTGCTCATTAGATCAGAGAACAGTATGTAGGATGGACTGTTAAGTCTATAATAAAAGCAAGGCATCTAAAGATCTCACAAGTAATACTATATTTGCAAAGAAAATATATATTAGACGCTATTGAATACAAGAATACAAACATGAAAATAATATTAAGTCCCGGAACAATTATTATATTATTAATTCCATTAATTTCACAGGCTGCAAAAATATAAAGCGCTTTATTGCCCTGAAGAATTAAAAAGCTCTTTTAATACCACTTCAACGACATTCGGTTGCAAAATAACACTCGATTCCACAAAAAGCAGGCTGCAATCTTCATAAATATACCAGAAAGACGACAAAATTACATTTCCAAAGTTGCATAACTGGTCAATAACTTTTTATTCCCAGTATCACCTGCTATAAAGCGGTGTTGAGTACATTCAATATAATATGAAAAACAATCTTCGGATTACCTAAATTAAAGCTCAAAATTCCTTAATTCTCTGGCGACGTAATTATACATATCATTATTGGAATCCCAGCCATTACTAATCTGCCCACTGTTTGTAGGAAATCCCCAAAGATCAAGGGAATATTTTTGTGGATATCCCACTTCCATTCGTAAATCTTTACATGTAATAATTAAAGTTAGACTCTTTAGTTCCGTAACCAAATAGAAATCAATTGGGTAAGTGCTTGACAGTACGCATACGACGAACGGTTCCAGAGGTAACAAATGTTACCTTTTTTCCTTCTTTAGCTATAAAAATATTAAAAAAATAATTAATTCAGGATACAAACAAACAGAACTTTTATTAGTGTCTATGTGTCAAATACATGGCAGTGTGTGTAATGTTTTTTTATTGATTTAATGTATTTATTATGCATAATTTTGCAAAATTTCGTCCTCCTCCGTCCGCGCAATTTTCGTAAAAATAGGTACAAAGTTTTTGCTTTGTTTTTGCTTCACGTATTAATATATAGATAATAACATTAGTCATTTACTTAATTTTAAAAGCTATATTTGATCACTGTTACGCTAAAAATCTTCAATGCTATATAGAAATAACTATTGAGAGTTATTAACCGAACAGAACGCCTAAAAAGGGTGTCGCAAATTAATTTCATGATCATGTCAAGCATAAAGTGGAACTTTATGGTACTATTTCTTACAACTACCAGTATATCAAGACGAGCGTCGATTTCACTAAGCGATTCTCCAAAATCGACCACTTTAGGCACTCTGTAGCTGTGTTACAGTTGTCAAATTTAATTAAAATTCGCTAATTAAGATCTTGTTACGAGTTCCAGACCTTGAATTAAAATGCCGTTAGAATTACATATTATATTATTATAGAATTTATTAGAACTATACAAACATGTATAACACAGGTACAAATATAACTGTACACAACCAGTCCAAGCGCAATGCACGATTCAATCACACGCGCAAAGTCCGTCACTGACGTCTTGCTTTGCTTGTGGCTATCGCTAGACTGCCTCTCCCCTCCATCAGTTTATTGTTTTATACTGCACAAATTCAATATGTCTGCCGTATCTAAGTCGGCTTAATTCGCCACACCTGGCTTATAACTCCGCCGCAAACTGCCATAAAAAAGTACAATAACAATGGGTTATTTTCTAATCACAAATTTTAAACACAAAGTAAACAAAAGAAGACGCTCATAAAAGATGTTATTAGCTCAAACGCCGACGGGTAATAAATGTGCTTTGTTTACAGATATGCAGGTGGCCAAAATTGTAACAATATACATAAAATAAATTTGGCCATATGACGTAAAACTATTAGTAAAATATCTAAACAAAATAACGTCTATTTATTACAATAATATAAAATGCCTTAATTGACTGATTGAATTTCACGTACCGATAGCGTTGCAAAATAAATTTGATCGTAAATAAATTAGTTAGGCTATAAAGCAAACACTGAAAGCAATCTGTTTCATTTTCCTAACAAATCTATTTATTTTGATCCATTGACGGTTTGCCAAAACTCTCCAATTGCAAATCTAAACAAAACCAGCAACCTAATTGTAACCAGCATCTATGTAGATTCGATCCAGCACTTGGTAGGTAGCGTGTAGAATTTTTCGAAAGCAAGGACGTTGCCGTATTGGTAAACGAACTTATTTACAATCCAGGGCGGTTTCACTCCACCACAGCAAGTGATAAATAAATCAGACGCTGCTTACGATTAAAGGCATTTATGCAGTAATGCGGCTTTGATCAAATTCGGTTATGTTACCAGACATCGCACTTTGCAAAGTTCACCTGTCTGTCTTCAACGTGAATTTTATACCGGTTCTTTTATCTTTGATTATTTGAGACGCAGAATCTCTACATAAATA
Source organism: Dendrolimus pini (assembly GCA_949752895.1). Classification (NCBI taxonomy): domain Eukaryota; kingdom Metazoa; phylum Arthropoda; class Insecta; order Lepidoptera; family Lasiocampidae; genus Dendrolimus; species Dendrolimus pini. The sequence continues at coordinate 6,436,734 of OX457129.1, read as the reverse complement.
ACACAAAATAAAAACATAAAATTATTTTGCTTTAAGCTGCTAATATCCGAAATACCAATTTTGGAAATCGATAATCAAGTTGCAATACAGAAAAAGAGCGAATAAATATTTCAATAGATTTTTGTATTTAATATGTTTTAGAATTATCTGGCCATTTTGGGATTTCTAGCCACTTTCGGTATTTTCTGACCACTTTGGGAAAATGGAACATTTTTTTTTATTGCAAAAGTTGAGCAGACAGCCAGACGGCCCACTTGATGGAATGCGGTTACCATCACCTATTGACATTTGCAACACTAAAGATGCTACAAATGTGCAGCTGCTCTCTTAAGGGAGACTGGAACCTTCTCACTAATGCCGAAACACAGGATACAAACAATACAGAACATTATAAAACAGAAAAACAATAGAAGCAGTACCTATAACTCCTAAAGTTTGACTTTACTTATTGGACTTAAAAATATTTAATCAAAATGATCTCAAAACGATCTATTTTATTTATTTATTTATAATTTTATTTCAGGAAAACATGTCCCATAGTATTAATACATATTAAATTACATTATTCCGATTAAAATTAATACACAATTTAAAAAGTTACACATACACACATATTCACATTCACACTTATTCACATATATATATATCACAAGTTACACTTTGGCTATACTATTATGCATAGCGCAGCAGTGCCTAACATAGGTGCAGTCTACCCTATCGGCAATCATCGCCAGGACGGCGTTGGTGCTGGCCCGCACCCGCGATGCGGCAGAGATGTTGTTAGAACAAATGTGGGTTTCTCTATAGGTACGTAGTTTTTTATTTATTTTTTATTGCAGGAGTTCAGCAGACAGGCAGACGGCTCATTTGATGGGAAGCGGTTACCATCGCCTATGGACATGTGCAAGACTGGAACCTGGTCACTAATACCGGAACACAACTCAAGGTTGTTATCGCGGCATACTCTAGACCAGGTGTGGTAGCCATCCAGTCAAGCAAATACCCTACCAACTGGCTGTGGTTTGTTTTGCCGCCTCTCACGACAGGCCGCCCGGCCGCAGAAAATTGTATTCTTGCCCGTTCCTGCACGGTTAACATTAATGATAACTCCACATCCGCCCGTCCGTCTGTAAAACAGAATGCAGGGTACCTCTTATGCAGAATCGCTTAGAGAAATACACATGTGTCTATATATAGTGGTAGGTGTAGAACATAACACAAACTTCCACTTTATTTTGATACTTGTCCTATTTGTAATTCGAATCTGCGAAAGCGACCGATTTAGGCCCCCAGAAACTAATGATACTATGAAACTACTGAGCTTAATAAATAAAATATATTTATGTATTTTATATACCACTAGCGGTCCCGGCAGATTACGTCCTGCCTTGAAAAAATTTAGAAACCGATTGCCATGCCACCTACCAGGTCCAATTGTGAATCTAAACCATCCTCGAATCCACTTGAACACACACAACAAAAATCATTCAAATCGGTCCAGCCGTTTAGGAAGAGTTTACTGTTAACACACGTACAGAATAATTATATATATATATATATATATATATATATATATATATATATATATATATATATATATATATAATGAAAATGGTGTTCGTTTGAGGCTCAATCACGCTTAAACCACTGATCGTATCGACATGAAACTACCACCATTCGATGCGAAATTTTTCCTAGATGGTTTATGGCTATTTATCTATATCTATCTTTTTCTATATATATAATGAAAAAAATGGTGTTCGTTTGAGGCTCAATCACGCTTAAACCACTGATCGTATCGACATGAAACTACCACCATTCGATGCGAAATTTTTCCTAGATGGTTTATGGCTATTTATCTATATCTATCTTCTATATATATATATATATATATAATGAAAATGGTGTTCGTTTGAGGCTCAATCACGCTTAAACCACTGATCGTATCGACATGAAACTACCACCATTCGATGCGAAATTTTTCCTAGATGGTTTATGGCTATTTATCTATATATATCTTATATATATATAATGAAAATGGTGTTCGTTTGAGGCTCAATCACGCTTAAACCACTGATCGTATCGACATGAAACTACCACCATTCGATGCGAAATTTTTCCTAGATGGTTTATGGCTATTTATCTATATATATCTATATATATATTGTCCGAGGTAAACTCGAAAACTACTGGACCGATCATCATGAAACCACAACCAGTCGACGCGGAATTAATCGTAGATGGTTATAGGCTATATATTTTTCAAATTCTATGAGCCCTTTCCCGTGTTTTCTCAATTTGTTTGTTTATTAATTTATTTGAATAAGGCGGTACGAAGTTCGCCGAGTCAGCTAGTATAAATATATAAAGATTATACAATGCTGTAGTAAAATATTGAAAAACTGTTAATAAAAGGTAACCCTAATAAAGTAATATGTAGAATAAATAAAAATCAATAAGCAAATGTGAGTGTGCAGTATTGTTAGACAGGTTTTGAAAAATCTTTGACTTGTATTTAACTCAATAGGCGAGGAGAAATTATTATACCGATTTTAATACAATCGCTAAGAAATATTATTAACAAATTCCGAACTAAGAATTCAATAACTCGTACATAAAATTCTCACAAGAAAAGCAAATCAATACCTAAAGAGACTAGAGTTAAGTGTTAAGGAATGTCTTTAGAGTCAACACACGGTTACATAAATATACTTGATTAATAAATGATTGCTTAATAAGGAATCTCTCCAAGAATAGAGAGAACGCACAGACCAGTTTCACTGCTCCTGGTGAGTGGTTACTATTAGTATTTAATTTAGTTAAGTAACAACGTCATAAAGAGAGCTTCTGTTCATTTGCAGGAAAACTAATATTCTGTTACGTGCGAGCGGGGGTACTCACTTATGGATTGGAAGAAAACACCAGTTTTTGTCTAAAAGCTTTTATTGACTTACACAGCCGTACGTAATACCTCTCTGCAGGGTTGCCCCTATACGCACGACTAACGATGTGCAGTCCCGACGATTAGGTGTCTCGCTCACAATACCGTCGCCGATATTGCGTAGACCACCTCCTGCTACTCCAGTGCTCAGCGTCGATATTACCGTGTGTAGCTCGCTTCTGGCTCGTCTCTCGAACTACGCTACACTCCTTCTTCGCTTACTGTCCACTAAACTTTTCACTAAATTAACCACTAAACTTGTCAGTGTCTTCTATTAAATTCTTCTTCCAACGCCTTCGTGTCGCACTTGTCGCTTCACTGTCTTGAACTGAACTCAACTCTAAACTGCTCGGTAGGCGCGCCTTACGCTGTTTATATACCCGGAAGAATTTTCTGGAACCCATCTATCTATCTGTCCCTTCCTTCCCGAACCTTTTATTCGGGAACTGTCCGTTTATACATCTATCCCTTTCTAACATCTATCTATCTCTGTCTTTCGTTCATCGTCTATCCCTTTCTAAACTATATCCGTCCTTGTTTTTTTCCTTCCAGAATGTTCTAGTTTTTTCTAAAAGTTCTAAAACTAACTAGATGGTTCCACTATCATTCGCCACAATACGTTTCCTTTACCTCTAATAGACAACATTAAAATAGTTATATTTAAACAATATATCAGATTAATAAAATAAACAAAGACAATTAAAGCTATATATGAACCTTTTAACGGTTTATATTCTATATTAATAATATTCGAAATTACCTGTTAAAAAAAGACATAGTTTGGTTTTTTTTTTGAGGCGAGGGAAAATGCTACCGATTTACGCACAGACTGGGTCGTTGCTAGGGAACGACACACGTCGGTCGGGGGAGGTATCACTGCAGCAATAGTATGCTCTTGACAGTGATCCGCCCGCGATCGACTCAGCTAGTGTGGAAGACTCAGAGGAAGCTGCATACGGGCAAGCAACCCCAATACCCACTAAAAACCCCCTCCTCCCTATCGACCCTGCGCTTTAGTTTGTGAAGGAAAGGCTGAGATTTGGAACATAGTTACGCCCAGCCGAAAAAGGACATAGTTATTTAAGCCGTGGTAGCTTAGAGCACGTGTCCCAACTTGATTCGAATCCTGGCCGGAATGCATGCACCAATTGGCCATTTTGTGACCTTAATGTGCATATTGTTACAAATATGGAAGGAAAATATCGTGATGAAACCTGCACATTAAGATAACCGATGTGGTAAACCTGCCAAGCTGCTTTGGATATGCGTGGCAGGTATACTGTCCCTTCTCCTATAATGGGACGCCCGAGCCCAGTAGTGGGATATTTATGGGCTATTATTATTTATGCAATATTAGGTTTCCGAAGTCGTTATATTAGTTTGCCGTCTGTATTTGTATGACACAGTGATTTTCTCATAAAATTCTGGGGTATAACTTACGTAGAAGAAATTTGTCAGTGAGGTAGACATACTTTAACTACTACACAACGATATGGTCTTGTGACAACCTTGAAAATGTTAATTACTACTTAATTTTATTCGCGTAGTTGGTTAGAACGCAGAGGTCCCGGGTTCAATTCTGGGATAAATATAAACAACAACAAACTTTGCTTTGTCTGTTGTATAAATTACCCATAGCAAGAACCTAACTTGCTTACCTTGGGATTATTATATATATATACACTGATCGAGCAGATTTCGATGGTACATTGATTTAGAAATTCTTGTATATAGTATCTAAATTCCACCTTTAAAATATCCAAAACATATCTTATTATTATTTATTTTTAAATAAATTAAAGGAACCTTTTTGAATAATCATATGTCTGAACAACAACAGAATTCAGCTCACAACAGTATCGTGTTTACGTTGAAACCCGTCAAACCAGTCTGAGTCACGATTCACAGTTCATATTTCAAGTCACAATGGACCCAGGCTATACTTTAAGTTAATTTTAGAGTGTTGACTGCTTCTTTCAAGTTAAATGGCCCCAAAGTTAGAAGAAGGCGAAGTAAAATCCTTTTAAGTCTTCAATAAAATACGGACTCTTCTTTTCTTTCACCTTCTCACAATTATTTGGGGTCGGCACAGTATAACTTTTGCTTCCATACTCGTGAAATGGAACATTTACAACCCTAAATAGACAGCACTGTACAATCATTGAGGTCACAAACGATTCCCGAAACATACAAAGAAGATATACAAATTTCCAACAGTATAAGACAGACATAAACCTGTGAGGAACAACAATAGCCTCGTTGGAAGATCTTTCTTTGAGACGGAGGAACATTCCATCACGCTCCTCTACCCTACACGGTAAAGATGGGCGATTATACTTATTTATATAATCGAATTACTTTGAATTACTAATCTTAATAATCTATTATGAAATTAGTTATTAATCGAATGATGTTACTAACATTAGAACTACTAATGAAATCTTTGAAAAAAGTCGAAAGTCGATCGAGACATTGTAATGTTGGTATTAGTAACATCCAATACCAACATCGCAATATCTCAACTTTTTACAACGATTTGATTAGTAGTAGGTACTAATATTAGTTGTAATATCATTCAATACTATTAGTAGCATTCCAACTACAGTGAGCCGTTCTTTGCGTCGTCTCGTTTTCGATGGTGCGAGTGGCTAGCGTATTTATTTTTGGTGGAGTTTATAACGATAAGTTTACATCCATGTGTAAGTATGTAATGTTCTCGAACACTTACCTATTTACAAAAATAAAAGTCTCACGAGTACTCACAACTAAATTAGTAACTACTTATCTGTCATAATCGAGATTTCTCGAGATATCTTCATAATCAAATGATTTCATTAGTATATGTCATAATCGCACACCGCTACTACACCCTAAACTATTAATTCTAACATAGGTCCTCTATCACACCACAAATCATCATATCTAGGATATGACCACTACTTTGTCCACGCCTGCCCGGAAATTCCCGCGGGATTGTCGGGACATACAGCATCATAGCATTTAAAAAGGAATGTAAGCTACCATTTTAGTGAAAACTGTGTCGGAGCAACCTAACTGTATGCATGCGAAAAACTTCAAACCGCTCCCAGGAAAATTCCTGCGAGTTTCTTGGAATAAAAATATCACATATTTAATTACTTTGCTGTTGATCAGCGATAATCGCATCGAAATCGGCCCAGTAATTTTTACGTGAATCCCGAACAAACAGATAAATCGTCAACATATAAAAAATCAAAAAAATGCATCTCCATTTTTTATATAGTGTTCTTCAGTTGTTTTTTTCGAAATAGCTTCAATGCACAGACACAGCATTTTTACATTTGTATTATAAATACATTAATTAATTTTTTTAAATATGATTGATTTCAAGGTTTTAGTTATTTCGACAAAAGTATCACTTTATATCATTATTATATAATATTAGTGTTACTAATACGCAGTACGTAGACTGAATTGTTATAATAATCCATTGACCGAGTTCGCATTGAATAACTCTTGCAACAAAAGCGTCTTTTACGTACATTCATTATACATTTTAAATGCCAAAACTGCATTTTAATATTCATATATAATTTTAGCAAACATAAATCTATATTAATTACTAAAATATTCACGATTGGAACACATTTTCATAATAATATTCGAGAAAAAATTGATTTTATATTGTTTTAAAAGTTATTCGACGCTAGATTGATAATTTGATATGCAGGCCATACTAGTTCACAGTAATACATAAACGAGAACAAGATTCTATTCCTTCTTCACGGGTTTGGAAATTGCATGAAATTAGGACATATGCACTTTGGATTATTTTGAAGAATGTAAGACACTTTTTACCTTTTTATACCAAATAATAGGATAATTTCCTCAAGATAATATTTCAAAGTTTATATTTTTATTTTTTATTGCATGAATACAGCAGACAGTCAGACGGACCACCTGATAGAAAGTAGTTACCATCGCCTATGGACATTTGCAACAGCAAAGGCGGTACAAATGCGCTGCTGCTCTCTAAAGGGAGACTGGGACCTGGTCACTAATGTCGGAACACTATTCAAGGTTGTTATGGCTGCATACTCTAGACCAGGGCTGGCACTCACTCTCACTCCCACTCACTCCAGACGGGCAAGTACCCTACCACCTGGCTGTAGGTTGTTAGATGAGTAGGAAGTATGGGTCTACCAGATACAATTACGATAACTCAAACAACTCCAATTAAAGGAAAATGAAGATCAGTGGTGAAGTTTATTACATACATAACTTCACGCCAGGTCCCTTGCGGAGTAGGCACGAACAACAGATCGCCATTCACGCCTATTCTTACACACCTCACTTGCTTCTTTGACATTCATAGCTCTTGTCATGCACGCTCGTCTGTTCTTAAGGCTCCTGACATCACCTTCTGCTAGTACACGATCAATTTGATCATGGAAGGTGTGTCGTGGCACTTTTGCATTGTATATCTGTTTAGTCATACTTTCATCATACATTCTTTCCACATGCCCTAACCACCGGAGCATTCCTTTCCTTACCTTCACCACGACACTCTCTTTCAGACCAACTTGAAGTTTATTATTTACAGGTATTTTAGTTAAAATGGAAATCATGGTTTATGAGTATTTCACTATGATGTTAGTAAGATGTAAAGATATAAAATAACACTTATTAATAACCAGATACCCATATTGCGCTCATAAATATGTATTACAATATTATCTATAAATGACCTGTGTTAAATAAAAGCCAGTTTAACGGATAAGGTAGTGCAGACTAACTACAAGGATATGATATAGAATTCGAACGAATTTCGAACTTAGTACACTGATGCTCAGCAGTCCGCGGACACTGAAAGGTTCCAAAGAGGTAACAATGGTTGACTGTTTCGTTATATGACCACGAAACGAAATAAATAGTTTCATTAAAATAACCACACATCTCAAAAACTACTGAACGATTACTATTCAAAATAATTTGAGCTCTATACGTATACGTTTGAGGCAGATATTCTTTTACACGTAGATCAAAGAAAATAGTGCGTAACAGTGCATTGAATTTTGAACGTTATACTAGATACATAAAGTGTAATTTAGATTGAATTATTTTTGAATTATAATATGTTGACGGTGGTAGGCAAAAGAAATTATATTAAAAATTTATATTAATAAAAGTTAGAGAAGAATTATCTGTGAGTATATACTCTGAAATATCACTTCTACTGCGTGTGAACTGCACACTCAGACACACGCACAATTTTTTTTCTAAGACTGATTTTTATATACTAGGGTGTTAGTTTAAATACTTTTAGTCTATATAAGTATAATAGTATAATATGTTTTGAAGTTATTATTAATTATATATACTATATAAATAAATGGATGGATGGTAGGTAGATGTATGCACGTTTCATACAAATCTTCCGTCTGAGATAAATTGTTCGATCTAACGTGGATGGACCCAATCACCTTGACATTTGTTAGCAAATGAAATAAATGCCACCGATGTCACTAATGCGTTATAGACCTCATTTATGTCACGTTATGACGTAAAAATATGCCAATAGATGCTGAGTAGACATTTATTATGCAAATCAGCACGTGCGTGGTCAACTGACACATATACATTATTGTAAAAAACACGAAATTTCTAACAAGCGCAATTTGTTTCCCACTCAAATAGAGACTTTATTTTCGTCTTACATTGTGAAACTTGACCAAATAGCTATGTATGCAGAAATGAAGGCAATGAAAAAAATCACATTTTGGCTGAGATATGATATAATAACCGCTTTATTATAACCTTTTGAATATAGAGATTATGCAACCTATAAACAATATAATCTCTACTAATATTATAAATGTGAATGTAAGTTTGTTTGTTACGCTTTCACGCGAAAACTACCGATCATCATGAAATTTTGTACACATATTCTTGGAAGTATTAGAAGTAATATAGGATATTTTTATTATAAAAAATTCCACGCGGACGAAGTCGCGGGCAGAAGCTAGTTATTTATAAATCGTCAAACACGATGTGCCCCTATATATTTCCAAATTAAATAAATAACACTTGTGTTTTAGTAATGCAAACTGGATTATCAGGTAGATGACAAATACTGAAATTTTTACTACCATTTACAAAAATAAAAACACGTTAAAGTACCATGTTATCATGTAATTAAAATATCAGCATAGAAATAATTTTAATTACTGCTTAATCAATAATAATACATAATTTATGCGCTATTTGACCCAAATGCGCTATTTCTAATTGCACAAAATCATGATTTCCTACAAAATCTATGAGGCTGTGATTTTGACTGTCATTTACCCTATTGACATTACCCTACTATACTTATTTGGACTAAACTGACAGCTGCCATCGACCTTGTCTTCAGTTGCAAGCTTGAAGCATAGGGCTGTAGCATAGGTCATTCATAAGTAAATTGTGTGAGTCATTGATTCAACTTACCAATATGAATTGAATTAAATATAATTTCTAGGTAAAAAATCTATATTTATATAGTTGATGATTCAACTCATAAAACCCACTTATAAATGAGCCATTCTACAACACTATGCTCCAAGCTTGCAACATAAGGTCAATCGTAACTGTCACTTTAGTCCAGGTAATTAAAATTCAGAGTATAGGAATAGAACCCAGTACCCGTTAACGTGCAGACCACTTAACCACAGTGGCTGCCGTATAAAAGACGATACAACACAAATTAAGACAACAAATAACGACGAGACATCTCTTAAGTAAGAGAATCTAAGACTCTAATCAATGTATATCTTTTTTTCACTTTTCAACGTGTATTGTTTACCTAAGAGGACCACAAATAAACGAAATTTGAATGATTAACGTAGGTTGTACCCAAAATATTCGACTAAAGAAAGGAAAAGAGCGAAATCGTTGTCAGTACTACGTTTTTTATTCTGTATGTAGTCACTTTGTAAATGTGCATGTATTATTAAAACTAATATCAGAATGACTAGGCCCCCAAGCAGCATACATATTGGTTTCCGTAAAAGCTGTTAGCTACTAACAAGAGAAACCGTTTAAACCTACGGCCCTAGCGAAAGCTCAGCGCTGGTTGAGTCAACCAGCCTCGTGATATATCTCAGTCTTTCCTTCACAACAAAGCGCAGGGTCGACGGGAGGAGAGGTTTTTTAGTGGGTATTGAGGTTGCTCGCCCGTGCGGCATCGCTCTGAGTCTTCCACACTCCTCAGTGTCAAGCCATCGCGGACGAAGCGCAAAAAAGCATACTATTGCTAGCGTTATCGCCCCCGATGGATGCGCGCCGTTTCCTAGTGACGGCCCTGAGAGTGCGTAAATCGGTCAGCATTTTTCTTCGCCTCAAACAAAAAAAAAAAGAAAAAAAAAAAACCAGCCTCGTGCTGAGTTAGGACCGATTCAGAACTTCATTTCAACTGTATTGTCTTATTTATAAGTACGTTTTGGTGTGTATGTAGTTCTGAATAAATATTTTTCTTTCTTTCTAAATATATTATACTTTTAAAATATTTTCATTATCTATTCTATACAGATAAACAAAACTGAAAAGTCTGTTTGTAACGTGAAAATAAAAATGTGAAAAAAATCACCCGGGATAATTCGGACCAGGAGATTGTAAAAACTCAATTTTGAAATTTTTTGTCTGTCTATCTGGATGTTCCGATTAATCTCTGAAAGGACTGGACCGATTTTGGCGGGTCTTTCACTGGCAGATAGCTGATGTTATAAGGAGTAACTTAGGCTATCTTTAAAATTAGGGTTCCGTGAAAAGAATCCACGCGGATGGAGTCGCGGCACAGCTAGTATATGAATAAAAACCGATGACGTCCTTTAAGGATGCCGAAACTTATGAAAAAGAACTGCTAAAATGTGTAATGTTTTAAACCGTTTCTAAATTAACACCTATATGAGAAATAACTATTGTCCAAAATATAATTGATCAAAAGTGAACACAAAATATTGATGCCGGATGTTATTCATATGACTAGTAGAATAAAATAGTTTGATTACTTTTTTGTTGGTTTCATAAGAGTTTTTTAGGTTTTACTTTAAAATTTAAATATTTTTCCTATTCAATCGTTTTCAAAATCAAATATAAAAATAAATAATCGGCAGACAAACACACATTGTATATACCCAAGTTAAGCAAGTAACGTAAGTTACTGAAGACGTGGTTACACAAGCAAAGGAAAACATCGCGAGGACCTACACAGTGAGATTATAATTATGTGAAACACATGAAATAAACATGGCGGGTACACAGTCCGTTAGAAACTTATCCGAGCCCCAGCGTGGCAATAATTAGTTTTTTTTATATATTTGTATATGAGTTCACTTTGACACAACTGGTCCATTAGAATATCATCATTAAAAAAATCAAAATTCAAATACATTTATTTGCTTAAACATGGTACATTTTGAGGTGACAAGAATACAAGGCTTACATGTTTTGCCTATAAGGCGTGCAAAGTTTCCTTAAGGTTATTAAAAAGAAATACACAATTATTACAAAATTAACAAAAAAATGCATTAATGTGAATCATATGAAATTTGTTAAAACATTAACCTAAAAATCATTGTATTATTATTAATAGATTTTCACTTTACATTGCATCAGTACACTATCATCAATTATAAAAACTACGAGTATTTGACCTAAGTGAATCCCGCCCGCATACAAACTAAGGAGATCTATCACGGGAAGCAGATTGTCCTTCGGGACGCCTCTTGTATTAACTATTTTCTGTATTTTAGTAATATTGTTTGTACCGTGTATTGCTAGAATATTAATAAAATTTCATTTCATTGTTTTCACAATAATGTTACTTGTATTTATACACAGATTACTTAACATGGGTATCATCATTTTAAAATATGTAAAGTAAAAATAGCAGTTTGAAATAGGAAATCTCAGTGTAGAGCAAATTAATCTGTCAATACTGAAGTCATGAAATCAAGAAAATTGTTTTGCATCAAGCTGCTAAATAAGTGATCATCGTGTTTGCGATACTGATTAAGTAGATGTTACTGACTTGTTAAACTTGAGAATGACTCGAAAACATCGTGTTGATATTGGTAATGCAAACACAGAAATTGTATATTAATGAACATTTATTTTAATTTTATTTGTAATTATATAATTAGATAGGTAACACTTTATTGCTCACCAAATATACACTTGCAAAAATACACAATTACAATATTGTCATGGTAGAAACAATAGGTGGCCTTATCTCTTAAAGCAATCTCTTCCAGGCAACCTAACTTAAGGAATAGTTTAACCTAATCTGGCGATGTAGGTGGTGCAGATCATTAAATATTATTATATCATAAATAATAATAATATAATATAATCATTTATTTATTTAAGTAAATTACAATATACAATATATTTATGCTAGGTACATTACTTGAGACTATAAGTTGTCGGTTTGCCCCCAAACTAGGACAGGCCTGTATTTTGGGGGGCATATTCGGCCATGATATGTTCGCGTTTTTTTATTGTATTGATTGCGTGAGTTGAGCTTATTAATTCATAAAATAATTACCAATTTTTAGTTTTTTAATAATTTAGGGGTGCATTATATTTTTTTTTAACGTATCATAAATCCTCACCTACTTAGCTTAATATAGTTCTGAGAAAAATAAGTGTATCCAAACAGAAAGAGATACGGACTGACATAACGATCTTGATTAACCTAACGATTCCGTTTTTCCAAAATGGCAATAATACCCAATAAATATTATTTTCCATATTTTTGTTATTTATTATTCATGCACAAAAAATCTTTTCATGCACAAAATAATGCCACAAAAGATTTAACTGTTTAAAAAGTACTCAAAACGCGCCTAAGTTACACATATTATGTGTTTCATATCATACTTTGCTGTATTGAATTCCTTAAACGGCAAAATATTAACATGACGTCAAGCAAAAACATCGGAGATTCACCATCTTAACCCTGACTCATTTCTAAGAAGTTATAATACTAAGATAAAAAAACTAACATAATATACCTTGAGTTCAAAATGCCTGAGATGTGATGACTCATATTTGGGGGCCGAACGTTCACCTCGAATATTTAGAAAATCATTCAAATGGTTAGAAAATAATAACTATTATAATCAAAATTATTTACACCCACATGTTGATTACCTGATTCCTTATGTAGAACTGCGTACATATTACTTGTACAATTGAAATGTGGTAAAGTCTGTGGTCAGACAGCGAGTAGCAATTTTCAATTTGCTGTAAACCATATTCACCTGTAATTGATTGTAAAACAATATACAGTAATGGAAAATAAATAGTATGGTGTATTGTAGAATGTGTATCCCCGATACACATTCTCAGCAATCCACATTGCATTCATAGAGCCATAGTAGAATATAGTACCTACTCTTCTTCCATGGTAGTGTCATGGAAGAACTTATAATAGATCCTAGAAAGACTAATTTTTCTCTCGCGTTTGGATATAGAATAATTGCCACTAGACTTTCAACGAACATGTTATTTCATCTCTATTAATATTATAAAGAAGAAATATTTGTATTTTTGTATGTTTGTAACGAAAAAACTCAAAAACTACTGGACCGATCTTAAAAATTCTTTCACTATTAGAGTGCTACAGTATGCTTGAGTAACATAGGCTATATATATATATGTTTATCCCATTAAAAAAAATGTCCACTCTCGCGAAGTCGGGCCGGGCCACTAGTTTATTATAAAGATAGTTTAATAACCAGTAATTTATCATCAGGCAACATATAAATAGCAGTTTTCATCTGAATTTTGGAATACATTTTGTAATCACAGAGAGACATTATAATTATATTAGAATACAAGATAAGTGAATTACAATTACATACAATTTTAAAGAATCTTCACATTACAGCAAATGCTTTTTATTAAATTTATTTGAAAAAGTTGTCACTTCTTTTCTTTTAGGCTTCAAGAACCCACCTTAAATCATCACCCCAGTGGGTCTAATGTGGTGTTTATTTATCTTCCTTGAACCTTTTTATCGACCTTCAAATCACACCGACATTTAAAATACAACAATATCCCATCCTGAATTTGAAAGCATAAAAGTAGCCAGACCCAGGTAGGCAGGTAGAGTTTATTACCCCATACATTTCGTCGAAAAACAACTCGTACAAACATGTGTGCTTATATGTATGAAACTAAATGTTTTATCTGTTATTGTTATCACAGGAGCTTGGCAAACTATTTGCGGAGGCATGACAGTGTTAGTTCAAGTTAAATAGACACCTGTACGATGGAGACTACTATGTTAAAAAAATATGCTTTTTTCGTCGAGGTATAATCCGTTATGAACGCTCTATCATCCAAAGGTAACAGCTGAGTCGTATTGGACTCCGGATGGTATGGGCGGACTTAAACAATTGTAGAGCACAGAAAATTACTGCGCTTCGATGTCTAATTTCCGCGCTCTTTGTATCAAATAAACTACCCTGATGCTACCATCACATCTTCACATACCAGGGCTCGAGTACTGGTAATACTTCTGATGGCCCTGAAGTGAATGATACTTGATATGATACTTTTATGATATCTCAAAGCAGCTTTTCAAAAGACAGTATAAATATATTTTAATCTTTTATTATTATTATTGGTCGCCCGTGCTCAAAATTCGACCATAATAATTAATGTCAGACTTATACTTCTATAATAACAGATTTCGCCACGGCTACGTTGTTAATTTGACTTGAACAATAAACAAAAGAGTATATATGCGTGTGTGTGTCAAATACATGATAGTGTATGTAATGTTTTTTTAATGATTTAATATATTCTTTACGCATAATTAAAAAAAATATTAGCATTCCTCGCTTCTTCAATATATAAACTATAAGTGTGCGAAATTTCATACAGCTCCGTCCGCGCAATTTTCGTAAAAGGGGTACAAAGTTTTTGTTTCACATATTAATATATAGATATTATTATTTAAATTAGTAGATTACATTCGTAACCTATGTATACTGTAACATTTATTTCTGAGATTATGTTAAGTACTCAGGGGCCTAAACTTTAATCAGCTTTATAGTGACAAAGATAGATAAAAACATCTCACAATTATCTCACTTGAAGGTAGGTTAATGCGTACGAATTCCAATAGTAATTCCGTATTATCCTAAGATGAGTCATAGGAAGCTCCATTCTCCAACGTTCTCGCGACCGTTGCGATTCAATCCAAATGAGACGTTTTTGTTCGCCATTGTTCAATTTGAATTTTACGTTAGCCCAATCATTCACACACTATGAAACTGTCGTTAAAACTGTAACGTAATAAGCTTAGCTTTTAACATTGTCAGTGTAAAGCTCAGACAAAACGAAAATCTATACATATAAATAAAATTGGAGTGTCTGTTTGTAATATTCAAATAACCACTTTTTACTATATTCATATGAATATATATACGGTTCATACACCAATATAACATTTTTTAAAATTTTTGTCTGTCTGTTTGTTACGGCTAATCTCTGAAATGGCTGGACCGATTTTGACGCGACTTTTATTGGCAGGTAGCTGATGTAATAAGGAGTAACTTAGGCTAGTTTTATTTTAGAAAAAAAAAACATTTTGGAATTATGACGATTTTCAATCAACACGTGGGAGAGACCGCGGGGCG
This sequence comes from Dendrolimus pini, assembly GCA_949752895.1. Classification (NCBI taxonomy): domain Eukaryota; kingdom Metazoa; phylum Arthropoda; class Insecta; order Lepidoptera; family Lasiocampidae; genus Dendrolimus; species Dendrolimus pini. The sequence goes on along the minus strand of OX457129.1, from coordinate 6,421,122 downwards.
CAGCTAGTATCAAATAAAGTGTAGCATTATTCAAAAACTTGTACACACGTGGTTTGCGTCTGTATAGTTAATAGTAGAGATGCCACGAATAGTGGTTTGGCCGAATACCGAATATTCGGCCACGCTCTCGGCCGAACCGACGAATATTCGGATACCAAATGTTGTTGTTGTTATTAAATTCGTACAAAACCTTTATTTTGCTATTGCGAATGGCGAGATAGAGAAAAATTAGAAATATAGTTCAATTATGAAGTTTATGTTTGGAATGTTGAAAAATTTGCTCAATAATTGCTTCTTGTAAAAAATCTATAATGAAAAAAATTACATAATATATTATAATATTGTTCAATTGAAAAATCTGGAATTTCCTTCAAGTAAACCTACCAGCTTTTATTCCAGTTGTTGTATTTTCTTACGTGCGATTTTGAATGATTTTTATTTGATTGTGCCGTTTTACAAATTAGCCGAAACGTAATAATAAACTATACAATAATTAAAATAACATTTTTAACACACTTGCTCATAAAGTGGCTCTATGGTCACCGCAATTAGGCACAGAATGACAACCATAATCAAACTGTGACTAAAAAAAGTATAACTCACTAGTGAGTTATAGATATATTTTTTTAATTTTATTGGTTGAGTTGCTTTGTTCTTAAAAAAGTTTTGATTCAAAAAAAAAGATCGTGTTCTATAGAACAAATAAATTAATGTTCCTATTGCTTGCTCATTTCATGCAACTTCTTATTTAAATAGATAATTTTAACTCGTACGTGTTTAATAAATAAAACTTTCACTCATATATAACTTTTTTTTCTCTGCAATAAAAGAGAACTTTAAATTCCCCATTTTGTACGTGGCAGTATAGGCGCAAACCCTATGCGCGGGAAATAAAAAAAAAACCTCATCCCTTTAGTCTGTGGCCGATCGCAATGCGCGCGCATAGGAAAACGGTTATCTACTAAATAAAATGAGTTTTTGTTGTTATTTTATTCACAAGTGTGTTGAAAAACGTCGTATGATACACGTGTGTATTGATGATTACCGTCCTCGGCTCTCTTAAGACCCTCGCCTACGGCTCGAGTCTCAATGGCGCCTCGGCGGTAATCACCAATGTTACACACTAGTACCATAATGTACTATTAAAACGTATAATTATCAGTTTTGGATTCAAATTTTGAGCACTATTCGTATATAGTAGTCGACCGAATAGTACACAGTATTCAGCGGAATACCGAAAAGTTGAAAAACTAGCCGAATTGGCCGAAAACCGAATAGCAACCGAATATGCCATCTCTAGTTAATAGTAATATATCCATTGGAAACTATTTCTCCTTTATCTGTATTAAATTGATGATTAATACTAAGGTGTCTTAATGCGCTGCGGCATGACTGGCTTTCGATAGAAAGATAGATTTTGGATTACCAAAACCAATTTTCTTGAGTAGGCTTCACTCTGCCAGCTCGGGGTTCAGTCTACCATTTTATTCGCCTGAAGTGTGAAGCAAAACTTATGGCATTTTATTGAGGAGCTTTGAGATACGTTTCCGACATACAAATGCTAAATTAAATATTTAGCATTAGTACGCCGCATCTAATTTATGTTTAATAAACTCAATCAATCAATATCTTTATTTGAAAGAATGTAAGAATGTAGTTTATACAGGTGTTATATATAGTTATATAATTGTAGATGCACAGTATGTTCTACCACATAGTGTACAACATGAATGAAATTTATAATTAATTTAACATAAATATTCTAATTAAAAAAAGTCAATTTTCGGTAATATATAAGCAATTAATGTCAAGAGAAAGAATAAAAAATAGATCACTAAGATTTTCCATATAGATAATAACAAAAAGCACTTTTTTTAAGATATTCTTCTACAGTATAGCAACACTCTTTGATCAACCACAAGACCACAGTGAATTTTCTTGGGGGTGCGTTTATAAAATAAAAAAACGGTTTTTATTTTTATAGTCTGTTTTTTTTATTCTGTATGATGTAAAAGTTATAAAAATTAAAAAATTAAACTAAACTACCATTTCACAATAGCTCGAACTTTTACAGCTCGCTTACTTTGAACTTACAATAGAATTGTTCGGAAATGCAAATTCTTCAGACATTTGTAAATATTGCAATGTAGGTACACAAGTTGTTGGTTTATTTAAGTTTAAGCATGAACCCCAAATAATATTTTTAACAACAATAAATCCATTGTGCAAACAAAACCTACGAGTGCAGCGAGAATGCTTCAGCGATGATATCATTGATCCTCATACACACATCCCTCCATTCATACGCCCAGGCGGCCCAGGTACGCCAATAGATGTGTCGGAAACGCATCTTATTGACTGTGGGTTTTTGTTGCCATAAAATGAATAAGGGCAAGGTGAAACACTATTGTACACAACGTCAGTAGTAGAATTATTTTCTCCGTGCAGTTTGGGTCATAAATCAAAGCTAAGCCTCAGCCCGGCTAAGACGGTGAGCATGTTGCGCGGGCGCAACGCCATTATCGATAAAAACGCATTCTTATCAAAGGAAGATTATCATTCTTATAAAAATCATTATTATCTTTTTTGCTGTTAATTTTAAACTTAGATATAAGTATTTATATTTATTTTTAATATAACTTGTTACATTTTAAACTTTTGTACTTATAGTTTTTTAATACACAGATACCTAATTAATAATTTATTTTAAATAATTATTATTCTTATTTTAATAAATACGTCGTTTTATCTATTTTTTTCTTTCATTTATATCACTAACCCACAAATTGACAAAACTAAATACACTATCGATAACGCTTATCGACAACAATAATTCGTATCACTATGCCTTCCCATAAGACCCGTGAGTGGAAGAGAGAGTGAAATACTCGCTTCACCGCTCCGATTATTTATGACCCAAACTGCACCGAGAAAATAATTCAACTATAGTTTTATAAAGCAAGTCATATTGCTATTACGTTAATTATCTTTTTATAATAAATAATAGTTTTAAAAAAAAACTAAAAAAACACGCTTTCATAAAAAATCCAGCTAAAAAACAGAAAATAAAATTTAATAAATTTCTTCTTCTTTAATATCTTAAAAAGCGCTTTGAATACACCCCACGCTTTTTTACAATAATATTCATTCTTATTTTTTACACTGTACTTAATCAAATTGATTAATTATTTCTTTTTTGTACTCCACGGTAAGACCCCATTCATCAGAAACCAAATTTATTAAATTTTATTTTCTGTTTTTTAGCTGGATTTTTTATGAAAGCGTGTTTTTTAGTTTTTTTTTAAACTATTATTTATTTTTCATTTTTTAGTTGTTTTTTTTTAAATGTTTTTAAATACAAGCTTTTGAGATCCTGGATATCATGTAGCAGCAGAGTGCTAGCTAAGACAAGTAAAACGAGCCCAAACACGAAGGGTCTATCTTGTTTAGTACAGGAGTTCCTATGGCCACCTTCCGACTCCATCATCAGATCAGCTCCATGGTACCATATTATTGCACTGTAACGCGATATAAACATACGAGCCCAAACACGACGGGTCTATCTTGTTTATTACAGGAGTTCCTATGGCCACCTTCCAACTCCATCATCAGATGAGCTCCATGGTACCATATTATTGCATTGTCACGCGATATAAACATACGAACCCAAACACAAAGGGTCTATCTTGTTTAGTACAGGAGTTCCTATGGCCACCTTCCCACTCCATCATCAGATCAGCTCCATGGTACCATATTATTGCATTGTCATCGACCTTTGACAGGTGTGCAAAGTTTGAATTAAATCTGATCGTTCAAAGTAGGACAAAATCGAGCTCAAAGGGGTCGGTTACAAACATACATACATACATACATACAGGTGAAGCTAATAAAAGCATGTTAAAAATCATTTTTGAAGTGAAATTTCTTAAGAATTGTTGTGATTTGAAACTCCATGAATGGAAAAAGCGATAAACACATAAATCTATAGGACTAAGCCTGCGAGCGAATGAGATAGATAATGTAACATACCAGCCCATAAATACCACACTGCTGGGCTCGGGCCTCCCATTATAGGAGGGAATCGACAGTATACCCGCCACGCTTGTCCAAGGCAGCTTGGCAGGTTTGACACATCGGTTATCTCGATGTGTAGGTTGCAGCACGATATTTTCCTTCACTGTTATTAGCACGTGGTAATTGTAACAATATGCACGTTAGGTCAGAAAACTGCCTAAGTGGTGCATGCGTTCCGGCCAGGATTGAACCCGCGCCCTTTGAGTTTGGGACGCGTGCACTAGCCGTTACACTACCACGACTACATGAGATAGAATACACCATATTTAATCATTAAATACTATGCTTATACAGATAGAGTTGGCAATGTTTTGAAGTTTTTCGTTAATACTTCAAATTTCTTGTTTGAAAGCTTAAATATATTATAACGATATAATATATGAAATGTGACGTCACGAAATTTAGAATCCTCCGAACCGTTGTCACACTTTGTTTCAATTCTACTGCTGCAAACACACTTTTTTGTTTTTATCACTAATTATTGTTCTCATTGATCGCTTGCTTTGTGGTAAAAAATTTACATCACTTGTATGGAGCCTATATCACATTTCAACCAATAGTAAGGCGAATGAACTGTTAGTAAGGTACAGGATTCGCCTATGCAGGCGGGGTTCACCGCTGTGAGCACCGTGGACATGTCCACAACCCTTGTGTCGTCACTCTTTCACGGTCTATTGAGGTTGATAAGCTGATGAAATTATATCCTAAAGCTTAATAATTATTGAAAAAAAATAATCGTGCTTGATTCGGAACGCAGCGAAATACAATAATAAACGCACACAAAAAAAAACAAAATCGGTAAAGTCCTTCTCCAGTTATGTGCGTACATACATTTTTACGATTCATTTATATATGTATATATATAGAGCACTAAAATCTACTATCTATAAGAACTACGATTATCCAACACATAAGTTTTAATACCTCTTTCCCCATACGATGCCCTTGATTCCTTGTCCCTCGGTGCGTGTCTTAGTCACGGTCTACAGGCGCCCCACTTGTGCAGTCCCCGCTGCAGGAAGCTCTTTACTCATCGAGTTTCTTGTGACAAGTGTATCGTGATGTGAACGACCTACTGAACTGATTTAAATTTCAGTACATATTTATTAGCTTAAATATTAATAAATCAACAACTGGTACAATGAAGGAAACTTACATTTGTATTAAGACTATAAGTAGACTACTAAGCAGTTAATTTCAGTGAAAAATTAATACTTCGGTTAGGCTTAAATATCCCCATGGCAAAAGTAGCTACAAGCATGCGGTAGCAGGCGTCGAGTTCTCGGAGCTTTGACAGGCCTCCGCCCGTTACAAAGCTGCGAGAAGGCAGGAGAGTGCCTGCTCGACCCTCTTAGAGCCGGGAAAGTCCGTCCCAGTAGCAAGGGCGAGAAGGAAGCACCCATGGGGTTTTAGTGGGTATACCCGGCGTCGATCAACGTACATTGACATCGGGTGAAACCCACGCACCGGCCACGAAGTAATTCCCCACGCGGCTGACGCTGCCGTAAATCCTCCGCATTTCCTCATGTAAAGTAAGGTTTAGATTAAATATAAATCTGTGTCCATATCTGTATAATTTTGTCGGGTAAAATTTTCATTTCAATTACCTTGTCCTTGAAATGCAACGATAGCTGGAATCGGCCCATTAGTACAAATGTGGATGCAGCTCAATTTTCGCTTGTCTTTTTAATCCGTGTAAGAAACATCTTTAAAACATATATATAATAAAAGTGACCATTATAATGCTATTAACGTATTTGAGTTTTAAATAATGTCAGTCCAACTGCTGAGTTCAGTTCTCTCCTTTCTAAGGATACAGCCTGCACGCTTAGATTTCATATAATGGCAATTCTGATGTATAGATTTTCTTTCACCGCCACTGAATAATTATGAAGTGAACTAATTAACTAATTAATTGTAATTCTTTTATGATCGTCTTCTTTTGTTTACTTATTTATTGGCATACATTTCCAGAGAACATCCCATTGTTTTATTGTACGCATTTATGGCCGCTTGCAGCCGACTCATTAGCCAGGTGTGTGGGATTATGTCGACTACCATACGGGCACATTGCATTTTTTCAGTATAAAACGATGGCCTGATTGACGGAGGGGGCAGTCAAGCGAGAACCACGATCAAGGCGTGACGCGCGTGGCTCTAAATAAACTCTTTAATAATTATAACGGCGTTTTAATTCGAGTCTCGCAACTCATAACACTATTTGCTAACTTCTAGAAATGTTAGGAGCTTAGCCTAGTTTGTTTAAAAAGTCCCGTAAGAAAATTTTATTGATCAAGTTTTAGTATAGTGATAATGAATATTAGAATGACAAAGATATGACTAATAATATTTTATAGACATATAATTTTGCAATATTTTATAACACGTTTTTTATAATGTAATTTAGTTTTATTATGTTGGCATGTATTTGGACATTACACCCTTGGCAAGGCAAAATTTTGACAACAACGCATATTGTAACATCTTGTGGACATACACTTTACCAATAAATCATTCATTCGAAACGTATTAATCTATATATCTATATATTAAACCATAGAGGTCGAATTTCTGTGCAATTAAAAAAAATTGCTAAAAACCGAGTCAAGGGGATGTAAGAAGTGTAATAAAACTAATTTAGATATTTTTCAATTTTTTTGTTTCTCTCTTTATCTGTCTATTTGTACGGGTTAATCTCCGAAACGACTGGACTGATTTAAATGAAATTTTATATGATGGTAGCTTATATCCCTGGTCAACATATAGGATACTTTTGATCCCGAAAAATTAAAGAGTTCCCGTGGGATAGTTAAAAAAACTATAATTACTTAAACAACTTATTATATAGCTTATGCACCTCATTAAGTATGGTGTCATCATACAATAAAACATTTTATACATTAATACTAATATATAAAGCTGAAGAGTTTGTTTGTTTGTTTGTTTGAACGCGCTAATCTCAGGAACTACCCATCTGATTTAAAAAATATTTCAGTGTTATTACCTATTTATCGAAGAAGGCTATAGGCTATATATCATCACGCTAAGACCTTTATGAGCGAAGCACCAATGAAGAATGTTTCAAATCGGGGGGTTTTTTATCTGTGCAGGAACGGAGAAAGAATACAATTTCCTACGACCGGGCGGCCTGTCGTAAGAGGCGACTAAACAACCCACAGCCAGGTGGTAGGGCATTTGCCCAACTGGATGGCTACCACCCTTGGTCTAGGGCATGCCGTCATAGCAACCTCGAGTTGTGTTCCGGCATTAGTGACCAAGTTCCAGTCTCCCTTAAGAGAGCAGCGGCGCATTTGTAACATCTTTGGTGTTGCAAATGTCCATAGAAGATGGTAACCGCTTTCTATAAAGTGGGCCGTCTACCTGTCTGCTGAACTCCTGCAATAAAAAATAAAAAAGCTTACTTTTTTTTAATAATTCCACGCGGACGAAGTCGCGGACAGTATTATTAATAAATTGACAATGTTTATCAGTGACTGCCAACAATGGTGTATAGTTTCGCCTCCTTACACATACAAATTTTAATAACTGCATGTTCACATAATTTATGTAATGATAAAATTATAAGATATCTATAACTTTCATAATTATCAATTTTATTACCTTTCCATCAAGCTTTAATTTCACTTTTCATAGACACTTTTTAATCGATTAACTTCTACTTTTCTTTCAACTAATTACATCGATCGTAATAAATCATCGAATATTTGCGTCGAAAGCTTTCGTCGCCTTGACTCGACGCCAACCAACTATTTTAATTGAATACCTACTCATCAATAAGTAATACATCAGATTTTGCCACACAGGTATATCAGCCCCATCATCTCCTAAACATACAATAACTTGTATAAATATTAAATAATGAGCTCGCTAACAGACTAGTCTTCTTTGTGGCTGGCTCTGCCGGAATTTCTATAAAAATACCTACATCAAAACGATTCAGTCCAACTCCCTCATCAGTTGTTCTCTGCCATCTCAATTGTTACTGTATTCCATAAACAGATGTTGTACATCTCCGCGAGTTCCATACAGTAATACATTAGATAATTATGTACTTATTAATCGAATCCAGTTGCCGGGAGTATAGTGCCTGTATATAAATATTTGTATTGTATAAGTTACTTGCTAAAGAAAGTTCAAAAGAAATATTTTGGGAAAAACTGTAACTTTGTAAAATTGTATAAATCTGTCTGTCTCTTTATTATAGTCATATTTCTTGAAACTACTGAATCTATATGAATTTGATTTCGTAGGAAGACGTATTTATACACTATTACAGAAATTAAATAAATAATAAAAATTACGAATACTATACTTACTAGTTCGTGAAGTTCGGCGCATACTTCTAGGACTATGAATGTGGTACTATAGATTCACACGAAGAGTAATAGCAACCATCCGGACCTTTCTTACAAAATGCAGTTTGAGCCGTTCTCAAGTAATAATCGAGCACAATTCCGAGTAAGGCCCGGGGCGATAACAGCTTACCTGCCGGAGCTTTTGCCATCCCGTCTCACGGCTAGGCTTGTTCACGCAACCCAGACAAATTGAAGAGCACATTGAACGTTCGCGAAGCGCGCAACCTGCTATTTCATGCAGTATTGTTGTCGTTCACTTATAATCTTTGCGGAGACCGTTTCATTGGTGAACCAAATTATTTTAAAATATTATTCTGTAGTTATTTGAGATTTACATATACTTTAAAGTACAATATACATTCAAATAATTAAAAAACTAGTGGTTGCCTGTGGTTGAAATTCGACCATAATAATAATTAATTTAAATTGTATATATCGCCAAGACCACACTGTTAATTTGACTTTAACAATAAACAACAGAGTACATATGCGTGTGTGTGTCAGATACAAGTGTGTGTAATGTTTTTTTTACTGATTAAATGTATTTTTCATGCATAATAAAAAAAATTGCATTCACTCCTTCTCTATGTAAACTATAAGTTTGCGAAACTTCATACTCCTCCGTCCGCGCAATTTTCGTTAAAAGGGGTACAAAGTTTTTGCTGTGTTTTTGCTGTGTTTTTGCTGTGTTTTTGCTATGTTTTTGCTTCACGTATTAATGTATAGATACTCTTATTGTCTGACATACAGGCAGACGGAAAACTTCTACTTACAAGTAAATACCCAAATATACTAATTTGCTCTGCTGTGCTATATAGTATATAATTATCTTTAATATCCTTATCATAATGCAACTAGTTCATCGGGGATAATGTTATGGTTATTGACCGTTTGAAGCAGATACATCGATGGGTTTAACGCGTTATTTGTTATGCGATATTATTATTAGTTTTAATGACGGTAAATATTGCCAGATATACCTCAATGTAGCAATTTGTTAACGGCGTTATTTTTAACGCTATACATATAAGACGATTTTGGTCACAGTTAATAACTTTAACATTATCCCAAATGAATCACGAGCATAAAACAAATTAATTTATTTTAAAAGATTTAGGTGGCCGCCTTTTTTAATAATGTGGTTTTTTTTGTTTTGAATACTGCAAAAGACCTATTTGATACTGTCAGTCATTCATTTTGCAAGACTGCGATAAAAAAATAGATCAATCATAAAGAAATCAAGTGTAAATTAATACTGTTTTCCGTGTCTAAGATAATAGAGATATCTGATCTAATTTGATACTTGACCTTGCTTTTTTATCATAATCCAACTGATTGATTTGAAAGGATTAAACCTATTTTAGAGAACATTCATTTTTGCTTTGTTTAATCCACTTTTTGCACTTTAGAAAGGCTAAGCAAGTATATGTAAATATTAGTTATAAAAATTTAAATATTCACAACTAAATACGACTATATCTAAATGAAAATAAATAAACACTTACAAGATGATTATGTAAATAATTAAGTTACCTAAAAATTATGTTTATCAAAACAAAAACACGATATAAAAAAATATTTACATATTAATTATCTCCTACTTTAGAATTTATTGTTTTATACCTTACCTGTAGGTTCTTAAGATTATACCTATACTCGTAAGTAGCTATATAGCATCTAGCCTGTATATAACTATCTTCTATAAGCAAGTTGCCTAGAATTCTGGCAACGTTGATTTATTATATTCTTAGAATTAATTAAGAAACAACCCTTCACTTACTAGTATTAACATTCGCGATTAATAAATGGAAACCAGCATTGCCAACGTCATGGCATTCGATATTTAAACTTGACCTTCAATGTAAACCCCTTATGAACCGAGAACTTCCTATGCCGTCACACTGCAGTTGTGAAGGGTCCGGAAGACAAAAAAAACAAGGGGTGAAGTCACCTTTCCAAGTTGGCAGGTTAACAGGTGGGCGGGCGCACGTGACGCGGCCGGCGACCGGGCGCCACTCGCGCGCGCACCGCGGACCACGCAGCCGACATCGAACGTTAACTGACGAAATTCAAATTTAGATTTTTTTTTCTTAATTGAAGTGACAGTGAGAACTGAACTTTTTGCCTGTACTCGGATTGTTTTGTGCCAGTGTTTTTGGTCCTATGCTGATACTGTTTGGTTTGTACCTTTGCCTTTTATATATTATATTCACAAAGCAATAAAAATTAGTTTGAGATTAAATTCTCATAGCCCAATGTTGGGTTGATATTTAATAAAATACAATTACTAATTTTAATTAATTTGAAATTTAACCGCTTTACCCTTAAATATAAAGAAAACTTCAAGGCTGTAATTCATTGAAAGTAGAGTGTATGTAGTACATACTAACCTTAACTTAAGAGACCAAAATTAATACACTAATTTTTCCTTTATGATTATAAATACACATTGAAACGAAAATAATAAATTAACACGCCGCATCAAAAAAGTATACATATATGATGAATAGTGTTGATATAAACGTATATCAGGTTCTACTAAGTTTTTTATCACTGGTTTTATATGAAAAACGTTATACAATTTAAATAATTTATCGCCTCAATAAAAGATTTCAACGTGTATCAAGTCGATGGCGTAACCAAACCGATTTAACTTTTAAGAAATAATTTATTAATTCATGCAAAACCATTATTGTGATTAGACATCGCAATGATTTTATAATTATAATAATGAATACAAACATTTGTAAATCGCGTTTTAATATTCATATTAATTCATTAATTTACATTATACATTCAAATACCGATGAAATAAGAATATAACTTTATGTAACGTTTTAAAAAGCTTAAGTTATAGCTAGACATTTTGAATTGTATCTTAATGTTATACAATCAAATATATTCTATTTAATCCCTCATTTACATTATACCCATAAGTCCACTTCTACGGCAGCAAGCACGAAAAATGGTGAGGTATATTGGCCAGTGCATGTATGTAAACGAAAAATAATATATTGATCATGTGTTTAATTACACATATAATTAAAAATAACTATTGTAACACCTTTTAAATCATCTTTTTTGCAGTAAATAAATTTGAGTTTGAACATATCAAACTCGCGCTGTCCACTTTCTTGCCAGTTTCCTGCTTGCTGCTGGTACTGGGCATAATGTAAACACGGGGTAAGATGGAAGCTATGCCTTCGATCACAAAATGTGCCTTAAGGCTTGTAGCAACGCCAACGTCCTTGAGGATTTTTCGCCATCGCCTTTCGAGCGTGAACAAGGATTTCATAGATGCGATCGTTATTCCTATGCATTATTAATTTATTGTGAATAAAGTAAATTAAAAAATGAAACCAAATTATGGCTTTTTATAAATATAGATGTAGATTTTTCTTGTTTTGATAAAAAATGAAGGAGCGAAATGGTTTAATGTCAATAATTTGGAGTTAATTTATGAGTTCTTTTCTGAACTTAAAATAAATATAGACTAAAGGAAGAAACTATGTTACATCTCTTATCGTGGAAATGTATGATATTTCTTTTAGTAAATTATTCATCAGTAAATATCAACGAAAAGTTGTTTCGTTTGCGGCCTGCAACTTTCGACCTTTTGCGGCAACACAAGCCTTAAGATCGCATCAGTACGATAAGTCTCTGAGGCCTACTCTCAAACACCTTTCATCGTTCGCTTTCGTTCGATCAGCCCGAAAGTGTCAATGAAATTTTAGATAGAAGAGTAGAAGAACAAACATTTATTTAAAACTACAATAATATAGTCCATATAACACAAAAATAAATAGAATATGCACTTAAATATAAAAAACAAGCAAAATAATTGTATCACGAAAACGAAAGAGATTTGAGAGTAAGCCTTCAGCGATATCCATCTATCACGAATTGAAGGATGCAGATTTAAAGGTACAAGCAGATTTGAAAAAATTGCAATAATACTTCACGGTTACTTTAAAAAAATTGTTACACTTCGATAATGGATTTATATCTATATATCCATTTATATCTATTTTTCCATAGTCCTACGATATGCAGGTTATTAAAAAAGGCGTCATAAAATTACTTCAGAAATAGTAATGTAAATGAAATGAAAATCTTTATTTGCATAAAACATGGATACAAGGTCTTGTGCTTTGGTGAGAACATATTTCGCCATTTTCTTAATAACTAGTATGACTAAGTATCATTTATTTTTTATTTAATAGTAGTTTATTTTAATATTGCATTGTAGAAGATTACAATTTTTCATTTGAATTTAATTTGATAAAAATTTTAGAAGTAGCTCGTTGATAGTCATTTATGTGGTTATAACATTCATAAACAATGATAAATACATTTCAGCATGTCAGTTTTAGTTCGAGTATAAAAAAATCATACAACGTAAGTGTTTTTCGGAAACGGTTTTAGAAGACTCTAAAATAGTCGATGAAAACGTACAAAATGTTTTAGCCTACACTTTTTGGTTACTGTAGACATCCGATTTAGCTAACGACAAATTAATATCATCAACATCTTAGTATTATATACCGGTTTATTCTGCAGCATTCGTTACGGAGCATGGAATCCACTTTTACAATTTTTCTTCCCTTTTTTGCAAGTACTTAAGCATCTCTTGTTGTTTGTCTTCCAGCTTCTACATCATGTACGACTTTCGTATACCTACGCCTATTACCGGCACCTGGCGAAGGAGGCATGTTTATTGCTAATAATATAACAGTTAAAACTTCAGAAATATTTCTTCTAAGAACATACTTTTCCAAGAAGATCCAGCAAATACAATACAGTCTATAATAATCATAATAGTCTTTACGAATATTGTTGTCGTAAAAGAACAATAAGATTTAGACGATTATTCGTTGGTTTAACCAAAAAGGATACCATGTGCAAGACTGGTTGACCTCCAATTCCTTTGAACGGCTTAACGTTTCAATTCAACGGTCACAAAGCTTTTATGGAGCGACAAAATGTTGATATCTCCAGTTTTATTTAATCTGTAACTGCAAATTTATTAAACTTCTTTAAAAGATTGTTAAGAGGAGACACGAAGTAGGCTCGTGAGTTTATAACCGACTTCAAAAAGGAGATACTCAATTCGATTGTTTTTTTGTATGTTTGTTACGTGATTTCTCCATCATTTGTGGACCGATCTTCAATATTTTTGATATTCAAAAGAGTAAAGTAGTGTGTACTCTTGAGGTGGTCCCGTTGTTAAAAAGTCAGGATCTAATGAGTGGATCCCAGGGAAGCGACAACAGCCTGCGATTTTCTTTTTTATTAATAATTCTCACTCTTACGCAGTTTTTTGTCATTATAGTCTTTATAGTTTAATATTTAAACACCGTATTTTACTAAATAATTAAGTTTTCGCAGATGTTAAGTACTTCATTTTACAAGGAATCAATACTAGTAACATTTAGCGGACACATTCACCATCAGGCTATTTTTATCTCTAGTTTCCTAGTATTCTTCTTCCACACTCGTATATATATTCTACTAATTGAAGTTTCTGGAGTATCATAATTAAAAAGAGAAATATTTGGAATTCATGTTATGTTAACTTTAGTTTTATGTTTATTTTGTTTATAATTATTTAGCTGTATATATATACATAAATTGTAGTATTAAAATATTTAGTTCAATAATTATTTGTGCGAAAGTACTTACTTTTAATTTACCATATAATTTTAGTTTTGTTTATGATTTGAGGGCGCTTATAGATTTAACTGCCTTCAAATTATAAACATTTATTGTAATCTAACAATAGTAATCTATACAGTCTGTTTATAAATAAAATAGTTTTGTTTTCAAATATGGTACTACAGCTACTAAGAAACTGGAATTATTATAAATACAAAAGGTTTAATTTATTTTCAAGCCAACGACATTTGAAACCTTAAAATGTGATACTACCGCGCGATCCAGTCATATTGCGAAACCTCATTCACTTATCACCCGATATCCAGTCAATATCGTACACGATTTCTTGTTAATTTAAAACGTTTTTGTTAATTATTAATTACTAACATTACGTGACCAATCATCACGTTTGAAGTAATGACGCGAAACAAGAGAAACAGCATTGCTTACGTAAGAATGTTATAGATAATGTATACAGGTTGTAAAATTAGAAGTATATTCGTTTAATTGTTTAACATATCCAATTAAACAATTCAAGTGTGTAATTGCAAACCCTAGCAACTGACCTTTTTTTAAGCGACTTCAAAAAAAGACTCCCAATTCGTCATGTAAATAAATATATATATATAAAACGAAAAAAAATATTTTATGTATGTTTAGGGCCTAGGTTTTTGTACCAGTTATGACGATTTTTTTTGCGTTAGATGTTATTTTGTCCTTGGGTGCATTATTATATGGTGTAGACAGGGACAGTCGCCGTTCTGTGTCACGCCACATTTACATTAAATCTGTCACTGGGCCTCTAAGTGTTGGCCTCCCCATGGCACCAAGCAAACCCTCCAAACGTCTCTAGAGACTTACAATGTTATTTTATACTTAGAATCACGATCTTTATTTCTATTCTATTAACATAATTGCTTACTTTAACAAGTAATGTATTTTTCTACAAAACTGCACAGTAATCACTCTTCAAGTTCGCGCCAAGAGATCATAGAACAAATCAATCAATATAAAAAAATAGAGCCACCCAATCGGCCTCACAATATAGCTCGTTCTAATAGAAACTTATGTTCTACAGGAAAAAAAGAATATTAATAACACAATTTATAACCGAAAAATTATGAAGGTCACATGGCGTTAAACTCCATAAACCAGTTCCCATTCGCTATGGAAAACTTTGTTGCACCCGTTTTCTTCTCATTTTATAATCACAAGAATCAGATAACACTAAAGGTTGAATGTTGTACAAATAATGTTTATTGAAAACAAGTTTTTATACAGCCATTAAGAATACTTTTAATTTGAATGACAATTATTAGACGGATATTTTTCTTTAATATATGAAAGAATCCAAAAAAAATAAGTAATATTTTGTTACGAGTTTCAGGGACTCGAATTAAAATGCCGTTAGAAATATTATAGAGTTTATTACCACTATATAAGCGCGTCTAACACAGATACAAATATAACCTAACACAACAAATATAAACGTAATGCAGAAGGTCGTAATTCAATAAAACGGACAAAGCCCGTGTCTATTAGATTACCGAATGTAAATACGTCACGCCGGTATCGTAGTTGAAGTTCAACTGCCCCTTCTCTCCATCAGGCCGTTGTTTTATACTTCACAAATGCAAAAGAATCCATAACACCTGCCTAATGATGCTAATGAGCTAGTACAATAGGACAATAGTACTACTCCACAATAATTAGAAACGTATGCCAATAAATAAGTGAACAAAAGAAGACGACAGGTTATAAAATGTGCTTCTACGTATCTGTACATGGAATTTGCCTTTGTCAGCGCCTAGGTTGTAACAATATAAAGACCACCCTTTTAAATTTATATGTTTAATAGTGGCCGTGGTTATGATAAATATGATTTATTACAAGTAAATGAAATATCAATCACAGATTGAATAGCATTTTCTTCATTAAGTTCTGGACTACTTAGCACCTTGATGTCAGTGAACCGTCTAACCCACGCTTTATAATTGAACAGCCTAAGGCCTAGCGCTCCAAGAACTAGTAGTTAGTGGCGTGGCTTGCCTTAGATGGGCCCTGTATCAAAATGTGTTGGGGGGCTCAAAGGAAGCGTATTTTTTTTTATAAAAGAAACAAAACATGCTCGAATTGAATTTAAATAATTATATATTGATTATAAGTTATTACTTCATGCTACTATAGTAGAATTATTTTCTCCGTGCAGTTTGGGTCATAAATAATCGGAGCAGTGAAGCGAGTATTTCGCTCTCTCTTCCACTCACGGGCCTTATGGGCGGGCATAGTGATGCGCATTATTATTGTCGACAAGCGTTATCGATAGTGTATTTAGTTTTGTCATTTTGTGGGTTAGTGATATAAATGAAAGAAAAAAATAGATAAAACAACGTATTTATTAAAATAAGAATAATAATGATTTAAAATAAATTATTAATTAGGTATCTATGTATTAAAAAACTATAAGTACAAAAGTTTAGAATGTAACAAGTTATATTAAAAATAAATATAAATACTTATATCTAAGTTTAAAATTAACAGCAAAAAAGATAAAAATGATTTTCTTTCTTTGATAAGAACGAGTTTTTATCGGCTCGGCTGAGGCCGAGTTTGATTTATGACCCAAACTGCACGGAGAAAATAATTCTACTATAGAAGTTAAGCTAAGCTAAGAAGAACCAAATAATTCAAATCAAATATACACTTTTCTAGCCTTTTTTCAGCAAGCTTATTTATCAAATCATCCAGTTTTTTCTAGATTTTCTGCCTCTATATACAATAATGACAAGTCTGATAGCCTTTTGCTGTTGGTACAGCAGTTATTCTCAAAAATGAAGATTATGGATAACATTTTAGGATTTTTTGCTTACACTGCTTTAGAGACTGCTTACTGCTGGTAGTCTACTAGTAATTAAAATCATCAAGTTCATGATGAGTATATAACAGACATTGCGGAAAAAATCGCATTAGTAATTTAAATCCGATGGGGAATAAATTCTGTAGTACTTATGTTTCTATGGAGGTTCGCATATGATTGTGTGGAAACAAAATCACATTGAATATTCGTAATGCGCGAGGCTTCAGTAACAACGAGAAATAGTGTTATAAATTTTTGTGTCTGTAAATTGAAGCTATTTAAAAAAACAACTGGAATAGACTATATAAACGACGGAGACAACGATGCATTTTTTTTTTAAATTTCTTGTCTGTTTGTTCGGAATTCAAGTTAAAACTACGGGGCCGATTTCGATGCAGTTTTCGCTGATCGAAAGCAAATTCTTAGACTTAAAATCTGCGCTAATTTTTATCCCGGAAATTTACCTGGAAGCGACACAGTTTCCACTAACACGATAGCTTACATTATTTTTGAAACTGCACAGATTGAACAGTATTTTTTTCATTAGGTTGTGGAGCAGCACTTTGATGGCAGTAAACCGCCTAACCCACTTTCTATAATGGAACAGTCTTAGCCTAGCGCTCCACAAACTTATAGTAGTCTACAGAATTTAAATCCGATAGGAAACTATGTTGCGTTTCTAGAGTTCATGGCTATACAAAAAATTATGCGGGAAAAAAATCGCAGTCCTTTTTTGAGTCATATCAGGAATTCCGTAGTGCGCGTGATTCATCAAGGTTCATACAGAGATTGTGTGGTAACAAAATCGCATCGAATATTCGTAGTGTGCGAGCCCTTAAGAACAACGACAAAATAAAATGTAAAATATAATTCCTCGATGGCATACGAGTACATAAGACTTCTGGATTCTCAACAATATAACTGCGCTATCTTAATAGAATCTTCGGCAGATTCATTTGCGAACTTGAAAGTAATTAACGCGCGGATGTTATAAAACGGCTCAGATCTTCAGACCCATTGTTGTTGTTGGCTTCGTGTTCAAAAAGAACAGTTACATCAGCACTTTAAACGACCTTTTCAAAATGCTTTTCGTTGTTATTTTAAACAGACCGTGTTGAATAATACTTACGGCTAATTAATGTAAGTTCTCAATGTCTTTGAAAAAAGCAAAAAATTCGGTTACTTTAAAGTGCAAAAACGTTTTAGAATGGAATAATGAAATAACTTCTAAATGAACTCAAGTACGCGGTGGGTTAGCACCGCACCACATACAAATTAAAACAAGAATAACTTGTTTTAAAAAAAGGTTTTTAAATACAAGCTTTTAAGATCATGGATAGCATGAAGCAGCAAAGTGCTAGGCCAAGACAAGTAAAACGAGCCCAAACACGACGAGTCTATCTTGTTTAGTACAGGAGTTCCAATGGCCACCTCCGACTCTATCATCAGATCAGCTCCACGGTGGCATTTATTGCATTGTTATGCGATATACATATGCGTGTAAAATTTCAGCTCAATCGGAAACCGGGAAGTTAGTCAAATTTAACTTGCAAGATTTCACCCGAACTTACATACATAGATAGGTTCACGTTACGTCCACTGCAAGTTAAATAAAAGCTTGTAATAATTGAGATTTTCGCATACCTATATATCTTATATTAAACAAGAAATTCAAAAAAATTGCATCTTGTTCTCCATCGTCTATAAAATCTATTCCAGATAGTTGTTTTTTAAAGGTTTAGAATTTTCTAGTATTATAGATGTACCACTCGTTACCAAATATATTTGCAAGTTTCCGAAATTACGTTATCAGGTTTGAAAACAGTCAGATTAGCTATGTCCTTTAAGTTAGGTTGCCTAGAAGACAATAAGGCCGCCTATTGTTTGCTTAAAATATTGTAATTTTATAATTTGTTATTATTATTGCAATTTTTTATTTCGGCAAACCATAGTGTTATTTATCTGTATTTCTATATAAATAAATAAATAATAATAAATCGGCAGAAAAACACACATTTTGTATATCCCCAAATTAAGCAAGTTACGCTTGTGTTATGGGTAATATACAATGGACTACTCTGGGGCCGATCCCAGACACCCAGACCATAGAAAATAACGAAAATAATACGTTTCCGAAATTTACTATACCAGGTATCGAACGCGGAGCCTCTGTGTTGCAGTCAGGTAGGCCGGCAAAGGCTTAGCTTGCTCAACTACAGAGGCCGTCGAAGCATATAAGCACACTTCAACTCGAACTTTTATATATTAGTATATATATATATATATATATATATGTATGTATAATGTGTATATATATATATATATATATATATATATATTACCCAAAATCAATACGGTCATCTACTAATGAATTAATAATAATCCTAATGAAATTGAAATATATATTTTTAAATAATTCTATTCAACAATAATACCTCATAAAATTCCCCATATCCGTGTTGTATTTTTGCGCGCTTGTGCGTTATTCAAAATATAAATTAATGACTTAGTTAAAACCTGTTAGGCTTCTTTTAGACGCTCACTCAAACGTATGATTTAAATAAGTAATCTTCTAAATACTCTACTGGGTAGAAAACGGTTTATAAAATGGTCGTTCAATTTTTTTATTTCACAGCGGAGTAATCTTTGAAATAAATTGTACAGTTAATTTAACATCAAACTTACGTTGAATCCTCACCCCTGCACTTCAGCTTCCCGTATCGATAATTGAACCACGAATGGAGCTATAAAACGTGCGCAGAAGGTATGCCGATGGTCCCCCCTCCCGCTTCTTACGACTGGGACCGGGGCTTGTCTAAGAAGTATTAAGAACTAGACGACCGCGGGATGCGGTTATGGGAGGCGGGAGGGGTTGTCATCAGCAAATCTTCTGCGCACGGCTTAAATAAAAGGATTTTCATTTAAATTAAAATTTTCTGTATCAAAATATTCAGCTACATACAACATATTCTTACATCTTAAACATTATTTTGTATTCTAAATAATGTTTATATATCAAAGTTATTAATAAAATCAGACAACAAAAAATTATGCAATGAAAATTAAATTTACTTGACATTTTGGCAAATGTTAATGTCAATTTGGATTTTATTTTACAGAATATTAAAACTAGAATAGAAAGAATAAATATAATATAATAAAATATATCTTATAATAAATTAACACCCACCTTTGTTATTGATACAACTTAAGAGTATATATATTAATTACAGTATTTATCATCAATAAAGTTTTGCCAATATTTGTTGAATCTATTCAATCTTTCACAACTCAATAATAATACATTGTCAAATTTACAACACAAAACATAAATCTGTTTCGACAATATTATAAAGTCAAACTATAGTAAGCAAGTTTTCACATTTATTCTTATGTTATTTAAAACATTACTCATGTGGACCAACATTTTGTTAACCGCTCTTAGCTTTCGTCACGGGCTACATGTATGAAAAGGATAGCAGCATACAATATCTGACGGAAAGAGTGAGAAGGCTTTCTTTTGGAATCAGTAGGAGCGGTGCAGTATGCATTTTTTGCACAAGCATTTCTGCATTTTGGTTATAGTACAAGTCATAAGCGATTCAGTTATGAGTGTTATAACAATAGTTTGTCGAGTTATCGATTTGATATGAGAAAAAGGACTTAACACCTTCTAAAATACTTAAACTAAATGCAAAACTATCTTGCCATTGAGATATAGATGGGACAGTGTAATAAATCTTAAAATAACACTCGTGTGTTCTATTCTCTATCTCAAATTTCTAGTATCGATTTGGATAGTATAAATTTCAAAATTGTCACATATTAATTCCTGTTTCCGAATACACGAGACGTCACACAGCCGTATGAGTATTTTAATTTTGAGTTTTAATTACATCACGATTAAATTACCTTTCTTAAAAATTAGTTTTATTATGTATTTTATGTTAATTGCAAAATTAAAAAATATTTAGTTAAAACAAAGTGTGGAATTTCATCAAAATTAATTACAACTTCGTAGTGTTTTCAATTAAATAAACATCAACATATTCTTTTCAATCTGAAAAAATCATTCGCATTTCATTGCCTAAGCAAATCAATGGGTAGGCCATTAAATTAACGGTCCTTGATAGTTTCACGGCCAATATCACTAAAATAAAATTGGATGCGCCACAAACAACCTCGCTATACAAGTCCAGCCATACCGCACACCATACTAACGTATTCATACCTACCGAATTTATACATATACAGAATGAATTGTTCAAGTGGGCCTTTAGCATTATACCAAATCATAGAGTAGCTTGTAAGCAATTTCTGTGAAGGAATGTCATACGGCAAACCTAGAGAAAGGGTCGTTTTTAAAGCGAAAATGTTTGATTTTCCATACATTAATTAAACCTCACCTCATTTTCATTCAATATGGAAATGATAAAAATGAGTATATTTTTAATAGGCTACCTGTAAATTAATATTTGCAACGTTATTTTACCACAATCACTCAAATCAGTCAATGCGTTCAAATGACCGGCGCAATTTGTTGTTCAATTAACGTATGGGGGGGATAGAATATTTTGTTCAAAAACAACCCTGTCCTTGGTTTACCGTATGACATTCCTTCATAGAAATTGGTCCTTGCAAGCTACAATATGATTTGGTATAATAATACAGTATGTGTTATTTTTTCGATGTCAGTCCATGTGATTCCTGACAAGAATAATTGATTATTCAATCGTACTAATGTTTCTTCTACATTTCTTCTAGTAGAAAACAGTCATACTCTGTATGGAGTTTATGTAAAACGATAATATTATTAGATAATTTGTAATATGCCAGTTTTACTTACTATCTATAGATATAGATAAAATGGTAAGATTACCTTTAGTAGATAATGGGGATTGTTCACTTTTTTTCAATCTGGCTATTTGAAAAACCATTTGGAGAAATAGTGTCCCTAATCATTTCTGTCTAGTTAAAATTACAAAAAACGTACGATCTTCTTGTATTTTGTAAGAAATGCGTTTGACCTTTATTTGACCTTACTAAATCTAATCAGGTGGGCCGCCTGCCTGTTTGCCTGCTTCAGGTGTAAAAAAAAATCTAGCTGTACATTATTTGATTTAAGTTATGTAACATGGATTTTCCCTAAAGACCACTTTAAAAAAATTAACGATAACTATAGAAAATAATAATGGTTGAACACGAAAAATTATAAGCCTAGCGAAAAAATACACTAAAATGATCACGATACGTAATGAGTAATGACAGTGATAGTTAAATAAGTAGCACAGATTACTATGATTAGATATAGATAAATCTTGCTTTGATTATTTTTGTTTTCTAGGCAAAGAAATCAATGTAAACTTGTGCCTTATGACGTCATCGGAGAAATAACTTTAAAATCGAATTATAAAAAAACTAACGCTTAAAATATAAAAACATTCAAATTAGTATCTTAAAATACCCTATTTTACGTAATAAAAATATAAAATCAGAGGGTAATTTTTTGTGAACAATCCCCATTGAGATTGAAAAAGTTCCCCCATTTTACCGACTACCGGCGAATGTGGTGAGAGTTACTGTGAGATGAACAATATTTTCTATTCTAGCCTGCGCATTGCTGTGTTCAGGTTAGAATAATGAAACTGAGATAGTGGAATGAGATGGAAGAATCAGACAGGACGAATAAGTAAGAGGGAAAGGGATATCGGATTAGAATTTAGGGAAAGCATAGGGAAAATTAGTTTGGTACGTCTTCTCCTTCTTCTGGGAGTACGCTGCTGAGGCGGAAGCGAAGTGGGAGCGTGAGCACGTCTTTGCTCCTCTCACGCCAATGGAGCGAGCGGGCGGCACGGGTGTGTCCCCGGGGAAAAAGTTCCCCACAAGCCGATACGCCGTCGAGATGGGGCACGAAGTATCCCACACACGCTCACCTCTCCTCAAGTGGGGCGCGTTACAGACCGCCCCACGCAATGAGAGTATGAAGATGCCAAGGGACAAAAAGTAGCAGTGGATGAGGATGATGGGTCACCGCCTGCCAGGGCCAGCGGAGGGGTTAGTAGCTATCCCTAACTGTGGTGTGACAATAGCATTCTTAGTTCTGCCTACAGGTGTTAATTCCACCTAACCTGGCGAATCCCACACACCTGCCGCAATTATCCCTCTACGTGTAACTGATGGCCCTCAAACGAATTTCCTCTAGTAAAAAAAAGGGACAACAATATAGAGGAAGCGTGAATTGGGCGAATGGAACTCTCACTCATCGCATGTAACAACGCTCAAAGCTCACCTTTTCTTGCCAATATTATACGAGAGAGAGAGAGAGAGATAATACTTTAGTGCACATCAAAATATACAAATACAAAAACAGAACGTGGTATCTATATATTCAATTCAAATTCAAAAGTTTTTATTCAAAGTAAACTCCACTGGAGAACACTTTAGTTCTTGCTCTCACAATTTACGCCCTTCCAGTCAACATAGACTTATTACTACTATTCATAATACAACGTTCTTCAATAATTCTTTCACGGTTAAGGCTGTCCAACTTTGGAATTCGTTGCCTGTTGCTGACAGACAAGCAAAATCCCTAATAATATTTAAGAACTTGGTCAGAAAATTCTATCTGCAATATAATGATATGTAAATTTATATAATTAGTAGATATTATATTGCATATACTTATATGTTTATTATGTTTAAATAGTTGCATATTATCGCCATATCTTATATATGTATATAACTTATGTGTATATTTGTATATATAGTATAGTTATATATTTATTAATAAAATTTTAAGTAATCGTACAATAATTATGTATACCACCATCGCCAATTCTGATCGGAATATCCTTGCCACAGGTTGTCTGGAAGAGATCGCTTTTTAGCGATAAGACTGCCCTTTGTACCCTACTATAATAATACTAGTTTGTAAGTTTTTCTGTAATGGTGTATAATAAAGTCTTATCTATCTACCTTTTGAAGGTCATACATGTAGGTTAAAATTTAATTTTACTTCCTAGTCTATATACACCGCTTCGCAACGTGTTATTGCTGTTAAAGAGGAGAAGCGGCAAGAAACTCCCAGCAACACGTCTAGCTAAAAATTGTTATTCTTTATATTTTTCTCTTATTCTATTTATATCTCTAGTTCTTTTTTTTATAAGTTTTATACAGAAGTATGTTACATAATGACTTTTGAAGAATTAATGGAGTTGTAGCAAACAGTACATATTCAATAAGACAGTGACACAATAAAAGTAAAGAAAAATATTATTATAGTTATAATAAAGACATGACGTACTACATTTTTTTTGTTTGTTTTGCTGCAACATATCTCCATAAATTCCTTACAAGCTTGGCAAGATAATTTATACAAAGGTATAAGAGGTTGGAGCGAGCTGCTATGTATATATTTCTTTAGCTCTGCCACGTATATGTAAAATAAATAGATTGTAGGTTATGCCAAATTTTAACGAGTAATGAGACAAATGTTGACGAATAGTGATATAAGCCCGGTGTGAATCGTTCGCTTCCGCTCGTGATATATACGGTGGCATTAGACAAAAGCGTTCGCCGGTCGGCCTTCGTGCGACCGGTTTGTACGCCGCTTACTTTCGCATTGCATCCACTGCCACGCCGATCGAACACTTATTTGCAACATTTTTTTTATTTACCTGGAAATTTCGTGCTTTCAATTAGTTTCGATTGAAAATTTAACCAATTGTTTGCAATCATTGTTTTGCGACAAAAAAAACTTGTAATAATAAAGTTTCTTTAAAAAATATTGGGAATAATATAATAATTTAAGAAGTATCGAAGGTCTAAATGTATAATAATATATTATTTACTGTCATTATAAACCACGGATATGAAACAAACTCTTCATCGTTCTTTCTTGTCTTCATTGTCCCTTTAGCAGAACCCAGCGGTGTAAAGGATGAATGGCACCTAGGGGCTGAGACCTAGGGGACCCAAGCCGGTCATCACCTACACACAATTGCCTCGCATAATCTGGTAATTTTGAAAAATGCTTATTGAATTTTGCTGACTATATCGTTTTACTAATTTTATTTTTTGTAATTGCTAAAGGGGGGTGTTTGCATCGCGGTGCCCAATAAGGTCAAGACGCTCTGTGGCTTCCGTGAAACTTAAAAAACGATCGAACACTTGTAACACTGCAAATTGCAACGCCCAATTGTGCAATAATCAACCGGTCCGAATACTTGGAATATCGCTTTCCTTTTTACATAAGTCGATGAAAGACAAATTAACGTAGAGTGGACACGGCGTAAGAAACGCCGCAACGACATATTATTATTAATAAGCTGTTATTTTAAAAAAAAAAAAAATTTAGAAAAACTAACCTATACGCACGAAAAACCACGCGAGCTAAAATTATAAATATTAATGTGAAATAAAAACGCGACCGTTCTCTTGAACATTTATTTCGCGTACAATAATGACAGGGAGGAAATTTCCCGTTGCGGTTTTCCCTTTGCGCTATGACATAGAGTTATTTAAGAAGGGCATTATAACATTTCTTAGAGGTCGGCAACGCGTTGGCGACGCCCCTGGTGTTGCAAACGTCCATAAGTGACTGTAACCACTTACCATCAGGTGGGCCGCCTGTTTGTTTGCCTGCGGCTATATAGGCTATAAAAAAAATTGAAAACCGCCCAGAACAAGTCGATTTGCGATACGAAATAAAAATAGCCACACGCTTATTAACAAAAATAAGTTATAAATTAATTGTTAATTTTAATACAATATTCTATATTTTAGATAATTACTTTGAGATCATTGTCAAATCATAATTGTAAATATTATTTCCATAAGCATCTTGAGTGGTAGAAATTATAAAACTAAAATTTAAAATGTAAAAATTGCAACCAATGACCGCTGACTAGTGTCGCTTAGTACCAAGGTAAAATATAAGTATAAAAATAATATAAACCAACAACCGAAAGCACATTGCCTTCACCGCCTACTTAACCACAGTGTATGGAGTTCAGATGTAACACTTCCGCATTGCTAAAGGACTCTCATAAACTAGTAAACAAGTGCCTTTTGGACCAACTTTTTTCAGCAGTCTCCGAAAATTATAAATGAGGTGTCATTACTAGTCTATCAGTGTGATAATTGAACTCAAAAGCGTGGTAAACGATTTTTTATTTGAAACTAGCTTTACCAGTGAAACTACATGCGCTTTGCTATGAGGACGTTTTCCAGTAATTTGTAACAGCCGTGGTGGCACCAAAAAAGCAGGAACGCAACGCTATCTATTTTCGTATATCCTATGGAAAAAATGCCAATTACCTGGATAAAAAGTATCTTAAGTGATATAAGCTGACCCGGGATATAAGCTGGCTCTGTGTCATGTTTCATTTAAACCGTTCAGTAGTTTTCACGTTATGCTTTAACAGACATACAATAATTCTAAAATTTGTATTTTTAAAATTTCTTGGTCTGAATTAACCCTCTATTTCTTTTTAAAGTCATTGTACAAATTTAATTCCTCAACATATTTATTATATTATTAAAAAATATACAGAAAATATCGTGTATTTTGATTATGTGTACCTTAAATTATGATTACAGTTGAAGTTTTATTGTATCCATAACTTTTTTATAAACAAACATCTAGATTTTCTAATGCTTACCAATAACAATATAATGTTTATTAGGTGGACTCGCCAACCTTTGTTTATTGAACTTACTGAGAAAGCAAAATGTACTTATACTTAATTATCCCACTATATTCTTATGTACTGTGTGCTTACTGAACCACGTGGTACACCCCTATTTAATATAAAGTGTACCTTTGTGCAGTTCACCTTTCGTGTACGTAGCCTTCATTGCGTTTAAATCCGTTTCGCAGTTTTAATTGAGCCACTTGGCAACCATACGAGGCATAGTTCAGTTTTATTCATTCAGAAAATTAATTTATTTATACAATCCTTGATTACCTTGAACTTCGTAACGTATTAAATTCGTATGTCACGTTTATTACCATGATATAAGAATAATAAACACGCATGAACATGAGGAGGAGAGAACCTGACAAAAATAAAAATATATGTAACCCCACAAACTTCAAAAAATTACTTTATTAACCATACCAGAACGATTGTTGTTACTTCGTTCGTTTTTCAAATCCATGTGTCGCACCAAATATTTCATTTCAAGATATTAAAATATTCAATTTTCATTCTCTGTATCGAAAGTATGTGTATGTGTAAACTCTCAGATATCCACGCAAAGCCACCTTACACACACACATACATAAGGGAACGTACCCTTACTACGTGCCCCATTTCTTAATTTTTTTCTCAAACACAGTTAAAAAATAATTAATTTGCATATAGCTTGATCAAGCGCGATATATCCCTAGAGGGACGTCACTACGAAACCTCCCCTTTTCCTTGTAACCAGCCTGGTATTTTGAAGAGCTTACCACCCCCTCCCCTAAGTAAAAGCATAAATATTAAAATTCAATCAACGGATCTTCCAATATTTTTTTTCCAATCTCTTAAAAACCCAATCTAGATCTTTATAAAGCCAAATATTCAATATTCAAATGTAAAAACGTTCATATTATACAGTCTCGTTTATAAATTTAAATAAAAATAAGTACCACATTATATATAAAACAATTTATACGCGCCGATACCAGTTGTCCTCACAATTATTTTTAATTGCCTATAATAAATTTTAAAATTAATGTGTCGACATATTACGCATTTATTATACTTTATGAATAGTTCAACATTTCAATACATGCACTATAAATGCTACATCGAGTATATGCAAATATATAGTATGTAAACGGGCTATGATCCATTGTATTAAAAAAAAAAACCATATTCTACTAAACATTTTTATTTTAAAATAACTTTTGACCGCCATTCCTCTAGGAATGAAATAAAAAAAACAAAATAACAATTATCAAACCATATAGGTTTGATAACTGTTATTTTGTTTTTTTTTTAGCTTTTTAGTAAGATTAGACCCTACTGAATCTAAAAATAAAAGTCTTAAAAAAAAAAGACCTTAAAAAAAATTGTTACAAAAAATATACTGTTACGAGTTACGCAGGACTCGAATTAAAATGCCGTTGGAATTACTATAGAATTTATTAGAACTATACAAACATGTATAACATAGGTACAAATATAACAAGACACTACTAGTACAAACTACACGATTCAATAACACGCGCAAAGTCCGTCACTATATCGCTCATCGAATGTACGTCTTGCTCGTATCATTATCCTCGTTTGACTGTAATCCGTTCGGGCATTATTTTATAATAAACTATACAATACAACAATCGACTGCGTGGACTGAGTTTTTTCAAGGAAACGTAATCTGCACACCTGGTTAATTATTCCTGCGAATGGTCATAAACGAAAATAATAACAATAGGCTATTGTCTAATTGCCAATGTTAAAAACAAAGTAAACAAAAGAAGTTCAAATGCGGGAAAAGTAATAAACCAGGTGCGCATTTCTTTGTCAGTATCGTGGAGGCTAGAGGTAAGGAGAACCATCTCAGTATATTAAAAAGTATCCACTAAAGGGCAGCAAATTAAGATGACGCCATAATAGCAAGTGGGAAGTATTTAAAAATAGCGCCACAAATAATTAGAGTAGGATACTAGATTAAAGAAGGAAAGAAAGACTTCGTCTCCGCGCATTTTACGAAAATGTAACTATTGCATTTATATATATTGCATATAAATTTTACAACCCAGCACACTTCACTTCGTTTATAACTTCTAAATCATTTCGTTTTGCTGCACTAGCGTTATTTTGACGAGTTTTCGAACCATAATTTGCTGATCCCCCATACTAGATGGTCCTCCTTACCTCTACCCTCCATAGTCAGTATGTAACAATACTAAGGTACAAATGTCAATACATTACTCTTAATAATTCATATTTCTATCATTACAACACAGCAGTCAATGCTGAGCACATGCGAGATATGGCACGATCCCGCGAAACCGAGAAATCGGAACGCTATACAAAGTTTACACGTACAAATCTTGAGCATTGTCCACACTAGAATCATTTCCTATGATTTAATTGCATAATAATATTACAATACACACACCTATTTTAAAATAATAGACCACGTGTAAGGGAGTTTTAAGGTAATTACAAATTCCTCAGATATGGACAAAGTCAAAGTAATTTATTTTGTGTATACAGGTTTGAATATGATGTCCATAATTATAACAATTTAGGTATCCTGCCACGTATGTAGCTTACAAAATAATTGAATTTAAAACTAATAATGTCTAGATACAAATTAATATAAAATTTATAATAATAATCATTAACAATAATTCCTCAAAATAAAATATTAGAGTTCAGTAGTATAATATGAGTTTTAAAATTAATGTATTTTACAAGAAAACATCTAAAAATAACAAAAAATTTGGTAGGTATCGGAAATCAAGTTTTTAAAAATTATAACGATTCATGATTTTTATATTTAAGTGAATAATAGGTGATGAAATATTTCTTCCAAAGTCGAAAAAGGTAAGTTCAGTTACGAGATGGAATATTCCGAAAAAGCAAGGTGTTAAATTAGTAAAAAATACACTTATCGACAATAGGCTTAAACAATACCCGTTATTTATTAGTGAAATCTTTTTATAGCTCCATAGTTAAAGAACGAAATAGACGAACGCTTGCCACGTCTATGAAACTCTTCAATATGCCAGGACTGCCATGTACTTGTTTATTTTTTTAATTACTTTTAGGTGTTGGATACCTAAAGACTGAATCACGCGTAAAATCCTTCTTTATTGAATCAGATAGTTTGATGACCTCTGTGGTTAAGTGTTCTAAACCTTTGCCCGTCTTGCTACCTGCGACGAATAAATGAGTGAGTGAATGAAAACTAGAGTCTAGAGTTGTTTATCAAATATTTAAACTAAAGTCCGTGCCACCAAAGAAGTCCCACAGACACGGCGATACAATCTCCGTACTTAATCCTGTCAAAGAAATTATTTATCGATCCGTAAATCGATACAGATTTTTGAAGTGATAACTTTTTATGGGAGGGTAAACCGCTTCGTTACGTAACGCGTTACGGCGCCAGTCTGTCTGGCATCCCTTTCTCTCACGCATACGGCAGCGATAGCCGTCTAGCCATATTTCGGTAATAAGACTAAATAATGATAATAATAATGTACATACACAAAATTCTACAGAACATATTCAAGAATAATAATTGTAACTAAGAGTAAAATATAATTTATAACCAATAAAAGATTTTTTATTCATAAATAACCTTTCCTTACATTATCATACATAAAATTTAGGTAATAACCTAAGCTTTTCGCAACTTAAACAATTTTAATATTAAGTAATTCAACTTAGATTAGTTTAAGTTATCACTTCTGTTGGGCGTCTCGAGAGGAACTCGTTTGTTTTTTATTGCTGCAATACGGCAGACAGGCTGATGGCGCACTTGTGATGGAAAGTGGTTACTGTCGCCTATGAACATTTGCAACAATAAATGAGCTACCAATGTGCTGCCGGACTCTTAGATGAGACTGGAACCTGGTCACTACTGCTTAGCTCTAAACCAGGGGTAGTAGCCATGCAGACGAGCAAATACCCTACCACCTATCTGTAGGTTGTTTTATCGAGTCGTACGACAGGCCGCCTGGCCGCAGAAATGAGTATTCTTTCTCTGTTCTCTCCGTACACGGATAGAAGTAGTTTTTTTTTTATAATGCCGGGCTTCCCTGTCATTGTTCAAGACAGGGTTTTGCTTTTATTTTATTTTTATATCTCTTTATTTCTATTCTAAAAGTTTACAATTGTTCTACTACTATTATAATGTTCGTACTCTATATCGTTTATGTCACATATTGGATAAAGGTTGGTGAAGGTATAAGGGTGTTTGTACAGGATGGATAGAAGTAGTTAGTTACTGAATAATAAATATAAAATATTCAATAATTAAAGCTATAAATTTATTTTCCGATTTAAAAAATATATATAATTCCATTAAATAGTGGAGCCGTTACTTTTAGTTCCTTGGAACTTCTATTGTGGCGCAGACTCTATGTATAGTATGGGATGGTAAATTGTTTAACTATACTGTCCTTTAATTCCTATCATCTGAGTGTCTGGGATAGGCCCCAGGGTTGTGCATTGTATATTTATTACCTGATATACAGGCGTAAATTGCTTAGCTTTGGCATATATAACTATACAATGTGTGAGTTTGTGTGTCGATATTAAAATTGCGTAAACCTGTTGTTCTTTCGATTAGTAGTCGCAGGTGCCCAATTAGGGGAACCAGTGGGTCAACTATTTATCACAAGGACGACTACTATTCGTAAAATTGACATTTAAATATAAACTTTAATACAAGAGAGTGTTTTTGGATACCGTGACGTAACAAAGCTCTGTGTTGTCTCGACCTTGCTTTGTGTACTTTAGTTACATACGAATGTTTGGATTAACATCATTACAGCCAAAGTCATTACATAAGTGGTAAATGAGTTTCTACAATTTAAGCACCAAAGAAGTGCTAAGTGATTTCACAAAAAAAAATACATCAAGAAATTCTTTAGAAAATCAAATATAATCAAATTAGATAACGAGATTTTCGAAATCTAGAGCGTTTTTTTCATAAAACTAACAATTTAAGTTGGTTTGCATAATAATCAAGAATGTAGACAAAGTTTCAATTTCCCGTTATAAGCGTATACTGCATAGTTATACAAATCATAATGAGTAAGAATAAAAGTCATAACAGGTTAATTGAATTTCAAATTTCTTGCAATTTTGCGCTAATGTAATAATCAAGTTGTTTACTTACTGTTAAGAATACATACTATTTGTATGTGTAATATTTGTATTCTTGCAACGGTAACAATTTGAGGAATCAGCAATTTTAATGGATTAGTGTATCTAGTTAACGAATGTTTGCCTTGCATTTCTGTTACACCAACTTCTGTTACTAGGGCGTCACGCCTATCTGCACATTGGACCTCATGCACACATAACTGCATTTCTTAAATTACTTTATATAAAGTAATAGTATAGTATACTATAGAAGAAAAAGATCTAGCAACGCAATCTAACAAACAGAATATTTAAATGACTGCTTAAGGAAAAAAATGTGGAAATGTTTTTAATTGTTTAATTTTCTTTGTTTGTACATAACAGAACATATTCAGTAATATTTATTAAAAATATATAATCTTGAGAAAATAAAGATATACAGTATAATAAACTAAACGTGATATAACTTAATTTCGACATCTATAGTCTGTTGGTACTACAAAACTGCAAGTATACACTGCAGATATTTTTTTTGTAGACGTATAAGAACATACACACATATTCATTGTATATTCTCAAACTAAGCTAGTTACACTTATGAATAATAATAATATGCAAAGAATAGATTCTGACTGTGTAGAAATTTAATAGATTTGTAAAAGTGTTTTTATAATTATAATCTTATACTAATATATAAAGCTGAAGAGTTTGTTTGCTTGAACGTGCTAATCTCAGGAACTACTAATGGTCTGATTTGAAAAAATCTTTCAGTGTTAAATAGCCCATTTACCGAGGAAGGCTATAGACTATATATCATCACGCTAAGACCAATAGGAGCGGAGCAGCAATGAAAAATGTTTCAAAATCGGGGGGTTTTTTCATTTACTTTTTTTTTAACTATTCCACGCGAACGAAGTCGCGCCAGAAGCTAGCTTCTATTATTAAGATTTCACTCCACACGACTTTTAATAAAAGTTCACATAAATATTAGATAAGGAGAAGCATATGGAAGGAAGAGTTGGGTATGGAAGAGAGAGCATGAAGGTAGAGTATGCGCGGTCGAGATGCGAGCACTGCGCAAAATCTGCGGAGTGACGCTCGCGGACCGCGTTTGTAATACCAAAGTAAGAGAGTTGGTCTGCTAAAAGAGTGTCGGGGTGAAGGTAAGGAAAGGAATGCTCCGGTGGTTCGGGCATGTGGAAAGAATGAATGATGAAAGAATGACTAAACAGATATACAATGCAAAAGTGGATGGATGCAGAAGTCGCGGAAGGCCACGACACACTTTCCATGATCAAATTGATCGTGTACTAGCAGAAGGTGATGTTAGGAGCCTTAAGAACAGACGAGCGTGCATGACAAGAGCTATGAATGTCAAAGAAGCAAGTGAGGTGCGTAAGAATAAGCCTAAAATGCGCTCTGTAGTTCGTGCCTATCCCGCAAGGGACCTGGCGTGAAGTTCTGTATGTATTGTAAGTATAAATATTAGATTAAACATGTACGTGAGCAATTAAACAAAAGCACTATTTGAGTATACCTTAAAACTAGACCATGTCCCCTATCGTCGTTAACTCTAATTACATATAGATATGCCAACGACATTAACGACTAAGTGATTGTAAGTATGAAATCACCATGTTAATGAGATGTAAGATTATTCCAAACATTTCCATTGCGCATACTTGATAAATATATTTGCATTTGAAGACTGCTCAATTCAATACGTAATACAATCGCTAAACACTTATGATTTTTTAAGCGTACATGCTTCTATTAGATAATCTTCTCGTGACTATTTATATGTATATATCTACAGGCATCAGCATAAAACGATTTTATCCTATTAGAGGTAGCAATGTTTCAAAGTCGTATTATACTCATACAAGATTTGGAATTACAATAATATCTATAAATAGACATAATGTCGACCACCCGTGTTATGCCCGGACTAACGAAACCGGTATAATCTATAAAATAATGACGACCACGCCTCAGTATTACCATCAGTTGAAAGTAACTATTGCAAGACATTCAATTCAAAAATCAGACTTATTTGTAGCTCTTCAATTGAAAAATATAGCTTAAAGAATGGCATTTATTAGAGCTTTTGAGTTTAAAAGACCATAATACGTTCACAATAATGTGAACCAAATTGGTAAAAAGCTTATCATCAATATTTTAGTCTTACAATAAATTAAACTAAAAATAAATCAATAACAACATCTACACTATTTCCGCTTTTACAGATTTGACCCCTAATCTAAAAATTGTTAATAAAAGTATTTAAGCCTCCTTGGGTCTCCCATCTTCGATGAGTCATTCCCATCTTTCGTAGAAAACAAAATTGTCAATTTTCAATCAAAATTATTTAATTTAAAACAATTAAACACACAGTGCTTATTTTATAATTACTTTATTTTATAATATAAATTACATACTATTGAATACAATGTAAGAAAACTTAACTTATTTGTATTGTATTCTACCCATAGTCCCTCAAGACTATAAGTAGAATACTGAGCCCAGATCACCGTCTTCTATGGGTAAGGTGCCCAGAAGGCTGGCTACGTTTCCTCGCTGGATCGCCATACTGATCCGTTGGCCGAGGTAGGCACCAGCCCTCTGATCACCTTATTTTATTATTAGACACTGCGTTTTCACTCCCAACTTTACGTATGTATTGCGCTGTTCCCCCCTTTGGAGACATTACAGTATTTTAAAAAATTTAGACAATATTATTCGGCAAACATTAACTTCCATCCTAAATATTTCTTTAGATGACCGATCGTGGACCCAGGCTTCCTTACCGATACGGCTAGGTGGCTTGGGGATACGCAAAATTTCTGACGTAGCACTACCTGCCTTTCTGTCCTCAGTCTATAGTACTGCGGACCTCATCGGTAATATAATAAATCCATCACTCAGTGATTTTGAGGTCCCATATTTGACTGAGGCCAGAAATGCCTGGTCTTTGGCTTGCCCGAATGAAAACTTTCCTTCAGATCCAAAGATGCAGAGGCTGTGGGATGGGCCGCTCAGTAAGTCGGTGTATGACAATCTCATGTCATCTTGCACCGGCGAAACTGACCGTGCTCGCCTCCTAGCTGTTTCAAAATGGGAGTCTGGTCTGTGGCTTCAGTGTCTGCCCTCGGCGAATCTAGGTACACTCCTGGATGATACTACATTCAGGATTGCTGCCTGCATTCGCCTGGGGGCAGACATCGTGTTCCCACATCGTTGTCGGTGTGGAGATAAAGTTGATAGACTGGGTCACCATGGCTTATCTTGTTTAAGGAGTGCTGGTAGAACTTCACGACATGCGGCTATCAACGACATCATCCGCCGGTCTTTTGTCACCTTTGGGGTTCCAGCTGTTCTTGAACCAAACGGACTGTGCCGCGACGATGGCAAGCGACCGGATGGAATGTCGTTGGTACCTTGGAAGATGGGACGCCCCTCAGTATGGGACGCAACGTGTGTTGATACGTTGGCGGCTTCCCATCTTCCAAATACAGCCGTCACTGCCGGAGGAGCTGCCGCACTTCAAGAGACCCTGAAACGCCGCAAATATGCATCCATCGGTGACGGATACATATTTGTAGCTTTCGGGGTTGAGACTTTGGGGCCATGGGGACGAGAGGCTTATCAACTTTATCGAGACCTTTCAAAACGATTGAAAGAAGTCTCGCGTGACCAAAGGGCTGGCCTATATTTAGGGCAACGAATAAGCGTTGCCATACAAAGAGGGAATGCGGCCAGCATTTTGGGAACGCTCCCCACCGACAGCGATTTGGACTACATATTTTACTTGTAAATATGTTTATAATAGTATTTCATTTTATAGTTTAGTTTAAATATAGCTTTATGAACAATAAAAAAGAAATGAGTAAAAATAAATTATAATTAACGTCCCCAAAATACTGGCCACGTTACCTTGTTGAGTGCAAACGCTAACGCGTTGCCCGGTGTATACAAGTCTTTTGGTCACGTGAGACACCTGTCAGACGTTTTGCTATGTTTCGATAAAGCTTGTGCGCCTGAGACTGACAACAGTTTCAGGGTCTCGACCTCAAAAGCCGCAAATATGTAACCATTTCCGATGGCTGGAATTCGCTGCGTTTTAGGGCCTGTTGCTGTGCAGCCGCTGTGCCAACTGATAGCTAGTGGCTGGAGGAGGGCACGCTGCCAAAGTAGCGACGTCAGTCGCGTCAAGTCTTTCTATATAGTATATAGGCTATACAGCTTTGGAACGCGCTTTCTGTTGTTTCAGACAAGAAAATTGCTAAGTCTTTAAGTACATTTTTGTATTTGTGTATAATAAAGTGATATCTATCTATCTATAATAGCGGTCCCGGCATACGTTGTCCTGCCGTGAAAAAATAAAAAAGTGTGTATGTACTTATGTACACGCGTTAGAAGTTATACTTCTTTGGCGTAACAAGATAAAAATCTTTTCAAAAATTTTATCTTTCGCCTTATTCTATGTTTGTAGAAAAAACGACACTAACAATAGAAAAACTAAAATGTTGACTATAGCTAACTTCAGGATGTCGGTTTTTCGTGACGGTGTGCGCGCGCATCGTAAAAATTTACTCTCATCATTTGTCCCTAACGCGCCAAAAGAAGTATAACTTCAAAAATCTAAACCCGATTCTATGCATGATCTACCGGATCTCAGTGTGAATCTAAACCATTCTAGAATCTACTTGAACAGACACAAAAAAATCCATCAAAATCGATCCAGGTTTAGAAGAAGTTCAGTGGCATATACACGAACAGAAAATTTTATATATAAAGATAGATGATAAATAAATACAACTCAAGGTGCAAAAATCTCAACTGTACAGCAAAAAATATCCTGTATTATAAAGTAGATATATATGAGTATGTTATTGATTGTAAAAACCCGAACAAGATTAATCTACGCACAACATCTAATCTTAATATTACCTTATTTTTGTCTACTGATTTAGATGATGCACACACTTTGTATTGCTTAAAGGTTGTTTCAATATATACATGAATAATACCGTGTAACGCATACATGTAAAACGTAGCTACATAGCGCCTTGCAAGTCTAGATTCCCTTCACCCACGAGACTTATGTCTAACTACCTTTGATGTAGTATAAGCAAGTGAAATAAGCACAACCACTAACGGTACCTTTGTATCGCTCCTTGTGCCTATAGTGATGTACAAAACTGCAAATTGTAAGATTTAATATATTCATATCATAAATTACAGAGCAGCTTGTAACTCTGTGTTTAAACTACGTATAATCGACCTTAATTAATACATACTTCTTCAACACTTTAAACATAAATTAAAACTATTTATTATAATATTGTTACGAGCTACAGCACTTGAATTAAAATGCCGTTGGAATTTCTATAGAATTTATTAAAACTATACCAACACGTATAACATAGGTACAAATATAACTAGACGCAATAAGTCCCAATGTATTTCACATTTCAATAACACGCGCAAAGTCCGTCACCAAAATGTACACACGTCTAGCCTCGCTTGTGATATCGCTTTGACTGCCCCACCCCTCCGTTCGGTCATTGTTTTTATACTAAACTGTATAATACCGCCAAAGAACCGCGTTCACTGAGTTAATCCGTACATCTGGCAAGCTTCGACGCAATTCAATAATAACAAGGATTAGTTCGGCACTAATGACGGCCATAAAACAAGTACGATAACAATAGGATGTTTTTCTTAATTGCAAATTTTAAACACTAATCAAAAGAACTCCGAATGCAGGAAAGGTAATAAACTGTGTTTTACGACAGCCAGGCGTGCGCATTTCGTTGTCGGTATGTAACAATATTTTATTTTACTTAATCTCGGATGACTCTAATCTTACCAATGAATTTGGTTAATATATAATAAATTAATGGTTTCAGAAACTATAGTATACATCAGTTTCATTTTGGGTTTTTTGAAGTGAAGCTTCTTTAGAATCGTTGTGATTTGAAACAAGATGAAGCGAAAAAAAGATAAACACATCTATAGGACAAAGCCTATCTCTGATAGGCTTTGTCCTATAGACGAGTTTTACATTGCGGAGCAAAGATTAGAGATTTACCGAAATAAAACTGATATTTTTTAGGCTTTTGGGATTAGGAGGATTCTAGAACCTGATCTCAGCACCACCTACCGGTTCTAACTATGAATCAAAACCATCCAGGAACCCTCTCAAAACACACAAAAACAAAATTACCAAAATCGGTCCCGGTGATTAGGAGTATTCTAGAAGCTGATCTCAGAGCCACCTCCCGGTTCCAATTGTGCATCTAAACCGTCCCGGGACCCACTCAAACACACACACAAAATTTCATCAAAATCGGATGTATAGTTTACGATTCTATAAAGGACATACAGACAGACATTCATTTTTATATATCAAGATTTCAGCCAAATCGGTCTAATAGTTTTTTTCGTAAAAGCATAGCAGACAGACAGTGTTTGTTACGTTCGTATTTATAATATTAAAAGGGATTAATAAAGTAAAGAAGAATTATCTGTGAGTATAATTATATTGGTAAATTATTGATCAGTAATTACCAACGAAAAGTTGTTTCGTCTTAAACACTGTTTTATCAATTATAATAAATTATTATAATGAATGGTATAGAACCGTGAGCTCACAACAGCCAGCGAACTTAACACAAGAAATTCTTAAGAACAGATCAATTGTGTGTAACTTTTAAAAGCAGTCATTCAAACCAAACACAAAGCTACATTATAAAAGTTGAAGTGATACAATAACCTTGATAATAGAACCATCTAACAGGATCGTGATCATCATGTTTATCGTTCGCTTTACGAATGATTAGAGCGAGGTCTTTGTCAATAACATGCAGGATAAACTTATTGACTTCTTCAATATACATTTATAAATATCCTTCATGTAATTTGGAAAATCCAGTATTATTTGTGTTAGGTATCGATGTACAGACGACTCTACCAAGTATCTTTCTCGCGAAGATTTGCTAACAGTAACGTAGTTGGTTTCAATACAATTAATATTATTACTCCCCTACATTTGTTAAAACAAAGCACATATTTTAGTTATTTAAAAATATATCAAAAGTTATTTTGGGTTATTCCCGATTCAACCCATGACGTCATATCCCATGAATATATTTTCCCAAATTAATTTCTATTCCCGTTTCAAGGCAAGTCAATATTTTGATTTTTCATTCTAAAATCAACCCAAATCTATTCCCAACAACATATTATAAATCAACCTCAGATATCAGCAATCAGATAACAATTTAGAAATTATACTATACATTATTACTACCTGGTACCCCGCAGGTGCATTCACGGTAAAGAATCGGGAAGATCGGTTAATGGGCACATGAGGATCCAGAGGGTAGATGGGGTTATATATAACCCGACTTGAAAGAGCACAAAACCTCAGAGAACTATCCTTTAATAGATATATGAATCAACTAATAAGTGACTAACTTGAAATAACTTAAGCGATAGTCATAACATCATAAGTTAATAGTTATAATGTTATCCAGAAACATTAAAAACAGGTATCTCACGTACAAAAGACGTATTTAGATAAGATGCATATTTCTTCAGTTAATAACCGTTGAGTACAACCGATTAGAATTTTGTGTGTCATGAATTAGATATCTAGTCCTCGCCATATTTTATGACCTCTTCTATATAGCTGCCGAAAGCCACTCAAAATTTTAGTACATATTATATATATATATATATATATATATATATATATATATATATATATATATATGTGTGTGTGAAAAACTTTTATAACACACACATCTGTTGTTAAGATAAGAGCGTTACGGTCTTAAAGATCCTTACTAAGCTTACAAACTTACTCTAACTCAATATGAATAAGACCGATAAAATTTAGCGCACACTAAGGTGTATACAAACTTAACATTTAAAGTGACTGTGAGTTACTGACTAATAAGTAGTTTTCTGTAGTTCATTCTGGATAATGACTAGTTTTTTTCTTATAAAATACAATGTGAATATCATAAATATTATGTCAGTTTTTTTCTTATTGCAATGTCGAAATAAATTTATAGTTTGCACAGAGCTTGGTCGTTCCGATTTAGCTGCGTAAGGGTGCCTTTCCACCAGAGATGTGCTATACAGCTATGCTACGAAAATGTAAAAGCTAAGCTATGTAGCGGACCGAGTAAGATATGCTGTGAAAATGCGCCGCCGCGGTATAGCTTTGTGCGAGGTAGATACGCAGCTCGAGCTATGCGACGTATCGACAATAGGGAAGGCACGCATCTATCATAGCACGCATCTGTAGCACTCATCCATAGCATGCATTTATAGCACACTTCCATAGCACGCATCCTTCCATACAATAACAAACGTAGCTTAGTTGAATCAGATTCGACCAGTACTATGCTGTGAAGACCAATAAATATGATTGGTGGATATCAAACGCATCGATAGAAACGTTGCATAGCACATCTCTGGCGGAAAGGCACTCTTATGCTGTTTAGTGTTTACCTACAATGTTTTATGTTACATTATTAGACTATATGGGTTAGTTAAGTCTGGCACTGAAA
Organism: Dendrolimus pini; assembly: GCA_949752895.1. Taxonomy (NCBI): domain Eukaryota; kingdom Metazoa; phylum Arthropoda; class Insecta; order Lepidoptera; family Lasiocampidae; genus Dendrolimus; species Dendrolimus pini. Next base: position 6,380,759 of record OX457129.1, on the reverse strand, counting down.
ATAAAGGGTTGTGCTGGAAAGTTTTAATTCCGGTACAGTAACGCTGAGATATCAACCTTGTTGATTGCGAACTGTCGAACTTGTTTTTGTATAAATCACATTTTGGTAAATCTCTATACATATTTTATTTTTCATATCGTATGCGTTGTGTATGTAAATTTTAATGCATTTTTTCTTTCTTTCATGTTCACATATATTGAACATAAAATTTAGCAGATACTATGCGACCCACCAGTTTAATTTTCTGTAAAGTGATAGAATAATATATTGCTTCGCCTTCACGTAAAAAACAGACAAAGACTACCAAATCATCGCACTGTCTTAAATATAATGAGTTAATAATATATATTTTTATATTTGTTTCAGATAGTGAATTATCCATTTGACTTTGAATGGAAAATGTAAGAGGGCATTAAAATAAGTGAATCGATATTTATCGCGCGTAGCAAAACGATAAACTGGTGATATTAATTAATATCGACTAAGTAATCGATAATCGACTAAAGTGTAGTGTTCATTATACCACGGATTCATTGGACCGCGGTCAACTCACCGGCTGTTTTAGTCTTGGTAAGTTTTAAAAATTTTAATATTATAACATAAAAATACTAGAAATGACAATCCCATTAGGTACTTTGTGTTGCCTTGATGGTTAGTTTCATTTTATTCGATACATATCGCAAGTATCGATTCATCGTAATTTCACACATAAAACATCTGTGGAGACTTATCGATTTCGTTGTGATGTCCTGTTTAAATTGAGATTAGTAAAGAAGCATTTAAACTAAACTAAACAGAACTTTAAACAACCCTATAAACTTAATGTAAATAAGACCGTAAATCTGTAAGTATTTTTTTGTATTGGTGTACAATAAAGTTACCTATCAATTTATCTACACTTTGAATTTTTGGTTTGGTCCGAAAGTATGTTACTAATAATAAAGATGGCCCATTAGATAGCCCATTTATCACGGAAGGCTATAGGTTATATATCATCACACAAAGACCAATAGGAGCGGAGCACCAATGAAGAATGTTTCAAAATCGGGGTTTTTTAACTTACTTTTTTTCAACTATTCCCCGCGGACGAAGTCGCGGGCAGAAGCTAGTCTATATGTAAATGGGAGAGGAAATGATTTGTGACGTCGTACATAATATGACACATTTAGTCATACTCATAATATGTCAGTCTTTAACATTTATACATTGTAACACCTTAAAAAAAATCCTTTTCAAGTATTACTAAAGACAGCATTAAAGTCTATTGTTGGTATATTCATAGTAAGGGCGTAATTTGATTAGCTTGGGAACATTAGATTTGTGAGTTCGTGTTTCAGAGTATCTACTTATATTTCGAAAAATTTGAAATATAAACTATTCCCATAACTATTATATAAACAGGGAAGAGACTAATGCAATATTTTATATTACAATAAATTTTATTTTTCACCTCCAATATAATATTTGATTACATAACTGAATATATATATATATATATATATATATATATATATATATATATATATAGTAATTTTGACCTAAACTCTATACACAAACAAGCGAAAAATATAATATAATTAATTTTGCCCTTTCAAAAATAGATTACCTAATTAATATTGTTTATAAACCACTATTAAACATTAACATTCCATATGTAATCTGTTAAGTTTTTATGTTTTCTGTTGAAAATCAATTAGATTTAACTATTTAGGAAATTATTACTTTCAACATTTGAAGATTATCTGTAAAATTATTAAAACATCGGATGAAATTACAAAAATGAATAATTGAAAAGTAATCAATTATTTTCTTAATTCATCGATTGCGATGCACGTTTACGGAAGATTTGTATTAACAAGCATAAACGTAAATTTCATTACAAAATATAATATGTCCATTGGTAGCTTTGAGAAAAATTAATAAATAGATAATCATGGTCTTGAAAAAATACTTTAAGGTCAATGCACATAACCAATGCATTACAAGCAGTACACATTAGCTTGTTTAAAAATGTTACCTTCGTGGTCAAGTTAATCTGGCAATCATTGTTTAAGTACATGTGTAATCATCTTTATACATGCCTACAATTATTGCGACATTACAAATTATGCAAACGTAATTTGTCTAAACATTAAAAAAAATTCAATGATACATTTATTTAAATGTGATTCAAAAGTTAAATTTTAGTCAAGGCTAAGAATATTAAACATTTTAAGTTTGTCTACACGAGTCTTTAGTTTTAATTTAAAGCACGACCACTTTTAAGCCTACTCTTGTATACATAGACTGTCTTAATATTAAATAGTAACTGTCAGATGTCAATGAAGAACTTTAACTTTATGCCATACGTGAGCAAGCTGTGGAATGAGCTCCCTCCCGCTGTTTTCCCAGAGCGCTACAATATGGGGCTCTTAAAAAGGGCTTAAACAGATTTTTAAAGTCTCAACTAGGTAGGCAATGCATCGGCTCCCTTAGTGTTACAGATGTCCATGGGCGACGGCAGCCACTTACCATCAAGTAGACCCGTCTGCCAGTTTGCCTATAGCAAACATTTAAAAAAAAATATCGAAATTTTCGATACAGAGCTAAAATAATAGTCTTATTTTGTTAGAATGTAGTAGGTATCTAAAGTACCTAAAAATAGTCAACAATGAATTCAGGTTATATATTCTACCTTTTTCATTGTGCTTATTAATGCATACATACAATGAGGAGTGTTCCCTTCTCATAATTTCTTCGAGACTGGCAGCGCTTTGATGACATCCCTGGTGATGCAAACGTTCATAGGCGACGGTAACCGCTTTCCATCGGGTGGGCCGTCTGCCTGTCTGCTTTACTCCAGCTATAAAAAATAATTATTTATTTGGTAGGCATACAATAATGATCATTCTTATAATATAAAAATGCATAATTAATACACAAATTAGCTAAGTTTTCACTAAAAATAATTAATAATATTAGACATTTGGTTCATACAAATATATATAAAAAAATATTTGATACGTCTGCAAAGACTTATCTATTTTACTTAAAGTATAGTACAGTTAATTGTTTTAAAAATGTATGTATAATTATTTTTATTGCTTTTGTATTATTTTCTCTGTTTTTATCGATTAACTACATGTTCATTGTTATCTATAAAAGATTTTAATAATTATCAAGAACAATGATAAATGAACGTTAAATAAGCTCTGCATGATAATTCTTTAATACAATAATACATTCTTATGAATTTTATATCTTTTTAATCTTCCTTTCACGACACTAACAATTTTACATCGTAAAACATAAATAACATTACATTGATACAATCGAGCATAAATTACGTTGACATCTCTCGTTTTCCCGCGCAATTACGTAGGGAAAATGTCATGGCGGCTTGACATTGTGATAGTGCTGTTCCGGTGGTTCTATAATCTAATGTCATTAGTGACCTTGTATATACATAGTCAAGGTTATGACTCGTCACGGACATGACAGCACTAACGATTTCCAAATTTAAAAATCTAAACATGTTTTCCGTTGTTACATAGTACAAAGTTGTTACCAAGCTCCAATCCTTTCGATAAGTGTTGGAGCAAATCATTGGCCGCAACCAGGTTTGTTTAAAACTAGTGCCGGATCATTCATATTTGACTTAAATTAACTGATTAGCGCTCATTATTGTTATCAACACGAATGAAACGGAAAGATTTTTAAAACCTATAATATTGTTAAAGAACTCCTGTTTGCCGCCTATGACGCACGGGAGGACGCGGGAAATCACCTGGGACATTTACCAACAGGCTGAGTAGGCTGGAGCTGTTATCAGGGACGGCAAATTAGGGGCCAAAATTTTTTCTACCTCTTACAGAAATTAAAATATTCAACACAGGAAAAATAATATGAAATTTCATTTGATAGAAATATGGTAAAGAAAGGTCTTAAAGTCAATTATGTTTTGACATATTTGTCCATTGATTAATCCTGGGTTAATTCTCATTGTTTGAATTGCTATAAATTAATTCAACTATCACTTGTGCACCCTCTTTGGTACGTTAGATATTCTTGTGTATATGTAGATACGAGTTTCTGATTTTCTCTATGGAGGTTGTAAGGACTACTAGCAGCCATATATTTGTGTCAATGGTTGTGGAATAGATATATTTTAGTTATTATTATCACGTCCATTTCCTACACAGTTGGCAGAGACAGTGTATTTCCATTTACTACGATGAAACTAATATGACTATCATTCAACCCCTACACGAATATTTAGTAATTTGTTACTGAATTCATATTAAACATTAGTTATTCAAATAAGTTAATAAATCTTCTTTGAAAGTTAGGGATAAAGAAAGGGATCTTTGAAAGTTGCACCCGTGACTGAAAAATCGAGAGGAAGAAAACTAAGTTGGTATGGGTTGATATAATGAGGAGGGCTGAAAGTCACTTGACAAAAAGAATGTTAAACAACAAAATTGATGAGTACAGATGTAAAGGTAGACCAAAAAAAGATGGATTGATTGCGTGAACGATGATATGATGATTTGTGGTGTGACAGAAGATGTATGTCAGAATAGAGGACTGTGGAAGGAAAAGACTTATTGTGCCGACCTCAATTAATTGGGATAGATTATATATTATTAGAAAATAGAGATTAATTATTCAAATATGTCTACCGGAGAACATTTTTTGAAGGCCATACATATAAGGTTTAAATTAAATCTAGGTACTTCTTTCTATGTACACTGTTTCGCAACGTGTTATAGCTATTATAACCAGAAGAAGCGGCAAACACTCCCCAGCAGCACGTCTACCTATAAATCCATTTCGAAAATATTTGCATTTAAAACTTAATACCTTAAGTTGTATTGATTAATGTTTTCTGTGCTGAGTACAAGAAAGGCGTAAAATATTACACAATTAAAGTCAATAGTCCAATGTTGAGCAATTTGTAAATGTATCTCAGGATGTATATGTCGCTCTGTGTCCATGTCTTAAGAATTGTTTTAGGGATTTGCGGAAGGATGTGTAGCGCCCATCTGCGTCCTTAGTATCTTGTTTTAAAACCAGTCAGGCGTGCTCATTACTTCCTTCCTCTCTGAATTAAAGGTGCGATTATGTGCCTATGTATACAAAGCATTCCTGTTTCATAAATAGTTCAATACTTATTTAGAACTAGCTGACCGGTGCCCACTATGCTGGGCATCATAAAAAAATTAAAAAATACTTATTATTAATCACAATCAAATACAACACAACCCTATGTCACTCAGGAATAATGTAGCTTTTCATTGGTGAAAGAATTTTCAAAATCGGCATAGTAGATCCAGAGATTACCCCCTACAATGTCACAAACTTTGCCTCCTTATAATATTAGTATAGATAATACGTCTAATATCAATAGCCTGTAAAAATCCTTCTATTTGCACATAGACTTCCCAACTTCAGAAGAAGTTTTGAAGACCGTAATAAAAAAATATTTTTGAACTGTATTTATTACTTGAGATGATGAAAAACATTTTTATTTGTATTAGTTGCTGCTTTAAAACACGTTACAAAAACTAAGTATGATACTATTTTTTTCTTAAAAACAAGTTATATTACGAACGTGGTAAGAAATATAAAAGCTCTAAACAAGTTTAAACATTTATTGAAGCAAGTTGAAAAACTCAAGGGTTTTACAAGCCGTCAGTACTCGATTCTCATGATGACGTCAATAGCTGCGTGTGGTCTTCAAAATTTGAATGCGATTTCAAGTTAAAGTAACACTAGATTTATACGCAACGAAACTCATGTTTACAAACATGCATTTAGTGAAACATATACGGAATTAAAAAGCAAAACATTGCTACAAATTATTAAACAGTATGTAATTTATTGTTTAGATTTATTCAAAGACCAATAATTTGACTGAGGCTGGATTGTGAAAAACTAATTAAATCAAACGGTTTGACGTTTTGAGGGATGACATGCATACCAAAGGTCTCAATACAAGGGATGCCGACGATCGTGGGAAATGGAGAAGAAAAAGTAGCAAAATGGACCCTGGGCGTCGAAGTGATCGCTCCGATCGCAACCGGGATTTAACGCTCGGATGATGATGATGATGATGCTTGGTCTTGTTACGATAAGGTTCATACCACGTGGTCTGCTTGCTATTAAAGAATAATAATAACTACCTTAGTTTGCAGTATTAGTAATTATTTTAATTGATTAATATTATATTGGTAAATTTATTTAAAAAAAACTTTATTCTAAAATTTGTTTATTATGTTTTCAATTTACTAAGATTTACGAATAGCGGACGCTATATAACTACGGCTATTAATTCTACACAATTCACCTTACGAATTACTGTATAACTACTTTCGGATAAATATATATGTGCCTTAATATATTTGTACCTACTTACTATAGACTATATGGGGAAAGTATAGGGTGTGCCGGTAACCAGTATAAAACTTTAATTTTATGTGATTGTATCCAATATAAATACGTTAACGTAAATGTATATCCATTGTCTTATTAAGTTCCTTTATATTAAAAGAAAGCGCGTTTAAAGTTACCCATTACAATCGTTTTTCTAAGAATAAGTTTATTTAATCCAACGAGAATAATGTTTCAATAATTTTAAGCTTCTATATAAGTTTTCACATCCATTAAATACGCTTGTAAAGGATGTAGTAGTACAATTCGCCATAAATACAGGCAAAGGAATATAGTCCATACAACCTCTTCTGATGTATTAAAACAGTCTTCGATTAGCTTTACCGAATTACAGCGCCTAGACCGAGTTCTCGTGATAACTCAAAAGAGTAGAAGATTTCTTACAAGAACACATAATAACTATTCAAAAACTATCGTTACCTTACAACTATTGTTCATTTGGGAGTAATTATACACATATTTTCAAATAAAACTTCACTGTACAACGTTCAGTACAGATGTAATAAAAAAAACTTCGTTTAAAAAAACCGACTTCAAAAACTAAAAAGTATAAAATAACTTATTTCTAAAGCTATTATTAATTATAATATCTTATTTTTAATATATATTATCTAAAACATCTTGAAGTCGGTGCAAAGTAAAACATAAAAATTACTATATTTTGAAAATTACTAAGCACCGACTTTAAGATGTTTAGTATAATATACATTAAAAATAAGATATTATAATTAATAATAGCTTTAGAAATAAGTTACTTTATACTTTTTAGTTTTTGAAGTCGGTTTTTTTAAACGAAGTTTTTCTTATTCGTTATTGAAGTCAGTTTTTTAAACGAAGTTTTTTTTATTTATTTGTTACTTTTTAGTGTCTAGCTATGGGTACGCCTACGAAAGGTGTCGCGCGGAATGGATTTTTTTATATAAAAAATGTTCATAAAATGAAAATTACTGGGCCAAAATATGTCAAATTTTTAGGAGACCATATGGCAGGTATTCCGCGTCGAACAAAAAAGAATCACGTTAATTGGAACATAAATCTCGGAGTAATCGGTAAACATACATTTAAAAAAAACCGACGAATTGAGAAAATTTTTTGAAGTCGGTTAAAAAAACTATGATACACTTCAAATTTTATTATTTTCTTTCTTAACACGTCGCTTCGCTCACGAAACGAAATCCAAATAACTAACTAAGTTAACGTTATTAAAGGAAACCTTAAAAGGATTCTAGAAAATAATGGAAAATTCTCGATATTCAAAACTAATTGATAATCAAAACTATCAATATAAAATGGCGTAGCCCAGTATTCCAGGCGAGGGCAGGGACCTGCATGAGGAAAGCTCGCCGACCCAGTTAATGCCGTCTAACCTGTTTCCATTTTACATAATCCCAACTCTCGCTGCTTCACAGACTCAATCGAGCCTATAATCAAAGCAATACTTCAAGGCATACCTTTTTGTTTACTTAGACATGAAATAATCTTCGTGCTTCTGAAAGCGATTAATGTCATCAAGCCTTTGACTAAGGTTTAGATATTGTACAATACACGAGTCGCAGTGCGCAGAAGCTTTGCCGATGCAAAACCCCTCCCGCATCCCACCGCGACCCACGGTCGTCTAGTTCTTTGTACTACTTAGACAAGCCCCCGTTCCAGACGTAGGAAGCGGGAGGGCGACCATCGGCAAATCTTCTGCACACGTTTTATACGCCAACATACTCGTAACATAAGAGTAACAAACACACTTTGTTTATCTCAAATACTGTAATAAGGCATTATATACAATGGACGCCTTATTGCTTATAGCAATCTCTTCCAGACCTTTGGATGGACCGGATCTTAAAATAGTGTGTTGGATAAATTAGGTATTACTAATATTTCGGTGTCTCTAGCTCAATTTCGATAACTCGTAGATACTTTGTGAATCGACTCTTGATACTATTATTTCTGGGTTTATAAGATACGAGTACATTTTAGAAACTTAGTACTTAACTTATAAAACAAGTACAAAATAAAACTGGATGCAACCAGTTCACACTGCACGATTCAATGCAATTCAACACGCGCAAAGTCCGTCACTATGTCGCTAATGGAAAGTATTACATAGGTCTTGCCAGTATCTAATCGCCGCTTGACTGCCTCACCCCTCCGTTCGGGCATTGTTTTATACTAAACTGTATAATACCGACAAAGGGTTCACGCACATCTGTCAAGCTTCAACTCAATGCAATTAAAACAAGGATTAAGCCGTTCGACACTAATTACAGCCATAAAATAAGTACAATACCAATAGATGTTTTTAAAGTTTAAACACGAAGTAAATAAAAGAATTCGTTTTTAAAACATGCAGCTGTGCGGTTTTTGTCGGTATGTAACAATATGTAAAAATGCACTCAATCAATTTATCCGATTAAAACATGTTACACGTTACAAGATGCCACTGCATAAGTATGAAGGAGCTTATTTGAGCTACTACAATTATTATAATATTACAAATTGTAACATCGCATATATTGCGCCGCACACAGTCATAAATGAAAAGTTCAAATCTGACCTGTTAAATCACACACGAATCCTTCAGGTGTATGAACACCATAATAAATTAAGGATATGTGGAACTAACACGTTCACAACAAAAGTTCATAGCAGTTCGATTGCAATTAAAATTCGTGACACGTGTTCTATGACTTGCTAACCCGTAAAGGAGTAATGAAGCGAGATGAATGCTCCTCCACCTTTAAGTAGCCTCATATGACCAGACGAGATGATACGATGTGCCTACATAATATGTAAGTTTTTGTATAACGCCATCTCTTGATTAGTACACTACTGTTGCACCAATAGACGGATAACATCACTGTTGACGACAGAATGTGTTGTTTGAACGGCTCGCTCGGTGTTACCCGTAAAATAAAATACATTCAATTCATTTCTGGGGTTGTCTGGAAGAGATCGCTTTTTAGCGATAACACCGCCCTTTGTACATAACTAGATATAATTTTAGTCTTAAGTTCATGTTTGTATTGGTGAACAATAAAGAGTTATCTATCTATCTATCATTATTAAATTATTATATACATAAATATACTTACATAAATATATAAAATAAACAAAGATATAATGAAATATTTGTATATTTACCAGTGTGAAAACGAATGCACACGAACTTCACTCGGGATTGGCCCGTGGCAGTTGCAAGCGACCACCGACCATAATATACGTGCGCTGCATTCGATACTCTCACAGCACTCAACGGCTAACTTTAAAACCCTAAAAAACCTTGTTTTAATTTTTCCTTTGCACCATTGAACGTTATATCCATTACAATCACCATCAATTAACGTAAAATACAATGTGGCATCCTAAGACTTAGCTTCGAAGCCTAGCTCCACTTTTCTACAGAGATGGCATAGCCAAATACTTATACAAATAGTATTTTGTATGTCTGTACCAGATTAATCGACTTTCCTGTAGTTTGTGTCCTTTTTGACAGAAAAGTAAGTTGCTTTGGACATGGAACTTCTTAAAGCAGTACTTTCATGTTACTTCACACATTAACCTCCACATTCACCTCAATGAATCTCAGCTTCTGTTTATGTCGCTCAAATACTCCCTCGCTTTACTGCAACACAAAAAACAGATATAATGACGTATTTACAATTATGTTCTTGATGCTTAACTCTTTTACAAATGACACCAGTCGCGTTTCATACAAAAGTAGAAACTGTGCAGCATTATAATAAATACATACGTTAAATGATAATAAGTATATATAACAAAGCAAATAAATTGATTTTATAAACAGAAAAGTATATTTTTGATACGCTCACATTGTTACATAATTTGCTTTGTAAAGTATAAGCCAATGAAATAAGTAGATTGCAAATATTTCCCAAAAGTAAACAATTTCAAAATGCAAATATTGCACGTCAACAAACTATGCTGTCGTACACACTGAAATAATTAGATACGTCATAAATGAAATTAAACTGACGTAACAGTTCGAGTTTCTACATATTTTTTAAGATTTTAATTGCAAATGCAATATAACATATTGCATTTGCAATTAAAATCTTAAAAATCATTAATCATTACGAAATAAACGATAATATTTTAAAGATATTGAAACATACTTGCAGTTGCAATATTACTTTGCAAAAGTGAAATATGTGTTTGCAGTAAGAGTATATAATTTAAAATATGGAAAGTATTTTTGTTCTGTGGACTGAAATTCCCGCTAATTTACTGAAAACAAATCATAAATTGTGTAAACTAATATTTAAAATTATCTATTTAATTTATAAAAAATCCGTTTATACTGCATTTATATATTTATTACTAGAATGTAAGAAATTGTACTATGTATTATGTATACCACCATCATCATTATATTCGCAATTCATTTCTAGGGTTGTCTGGGAGAGATCGCTTTTTAGCGATAAGACCGCCCTTTGTGCATAATGAGACATAGTTTTAGTCTGTAAGTTCTTTTTTGTATTAATGCACAATAAAGAGTTGTTTGATTGATTAAAAGAGGAAGTTACCTTGTTCCTTCTTCGCGACCTTATGAATGAACCGATTATCATGAATTTTGTTATACCTACAAGTAATTTAATTCTTGTAGATATTAATGTAAAACGTACACTGTACATGCTGAATTTTCTGAAGGCTTCGTAGTCCTATTTTATGATGTTCAGCTACACCATTCAAGCACACAGAAGTCTCACTGATAAAGCTTATCGAGGCATTTTCTACGCTATCTAATCCTCTGACCAGCACGTAGTGTTGCATTAACTACGACAGGTATTATTAATTTCATTCGTCAAGAGGGAGATTATTGTTAGCGAATGAAATCAGAAATACATAAAAATACAGGCAGCTTCGACAACTAAGCTTTTTCTCACTAACTGTATTTGGGTAAATAAAGTTAGGAACCTCAAGAAGACAAGCCTGTAGACACAAATCCTCATAAGATGTGTTGAGTTCTGTGAGTACGACGGGAGTGTACAAATGAGGCAAGCTCGAGAGCGACTTCCACATCGTGTTATGACAATGAACATAAATATTAAAGAAGGGAATGATAAAATTTTAAAATATGAAATAAGAAAAAAGAGTTATATATATAAATTCATGTACAGTTAAAAAGAAACAATTAAAATACATTTCAGAAGAAATGATAATAAAAATATACACAAGCACGAGGAAACAGCAAAAAAAGAAATAAAATTATCCAAAATTCTCTGACAGTTTAGATGGTCAGAGCATTTTCATCAGAGCATCACAAAAAGAAAAAAAAACTATCATTGCTTCACCTCGTCTCAGGCGACCTTATTCAGGTTTATCCGCCTTGTCACGTAGTTAAAATTCCATCATAATAAATATATTATGTTTATTATGATGACACGTGAAAGTTGCTGAGCAAAATTTTTAACATTCCTATCAATTTGTATCGATCGATAAATCTTAATCAGCATCAATACTTCGTGTTATAAAAAGTTGATCGCGCTATAGTAGACATGGGGACATCAGAAAGTTGTAATGCTTATAACCTTATACGTCTAAACTGCTTTCCCAGAAATGTAGCTAACAGCACTAATAGACAGGCTGTCTAGGACATGCTGTGTTCAGATAGACTAACTATATTATATTTTGTATATATGTAGATATGAATTAACCAATAATATTTTTTTATCATACTAAGGTGTTTGAGTATATCCGTTATCTTCCCTCATATTAAATTACAAAGCGATATTGGATGTAGCTCACTTACATAGAATATGCTAATCACTGGTCGCTTTATGAATTCCGAATTGTAAAAATCGGAGAACACAGCCTCCAGCAAATTGTTCGACACGTTCCGGGCAGTGCTCATATAAAAGGAGCAAACCAAGCCAATAGACTAATGTTGTGTGTAAGTAATGTTGACCGATGGTAGCATGAGAAGAAAAATAGAATAGTACATTTTTTAATAGATACTAGCTATCCTGGCAGACTTTCTCCTGCCCTGAAGAAATAAAATTTAGAACCTGATTGTAACGTCACTTACCGGTCGCTTAGGAGGAGTTCAGTCACATACATACGCACCGAAGAATTTTATATATAAAAATAATATATACCTAAACTTATTACCTAAATACACACGTATACATGTACTTTTGATAACGAAGATAAACATGTTATACAATATTTGCAGGAAAACGGGATACATTCTCTTGATCCGAGATTTACGCGAACACCTCCATGCAGTAACATACAAGTATAAATATTGTAAGAAATTCAGTCATAATTTTCATAAATCAATCGTGAAACTTTTCCGTTAGTAGTTCGTCAATAAACGCTGTTTACAATTATTTACGATTACGCAACGCGTGTCAAAAGTTAAATAATTTACTTACGAATACCCTGCAGGCCGCACATGAACGAGAATCTTTTTGAATTCCCACACATTCTTTAGTTTATTAAGTTATTACACAACTCATTAATGTTTTACGACAGAACATTGTTATACTAACTCATGCGGAATAATTATGACAATGAAATGATTAACAAAATTAATAGTTCTCAAATTATTTTTAACCAGAATAACACCTAATATAATTCAATGCTGTACAGAAATTCAGTCTCATTTTAACACTGCAGTTAATCTTCTGTGAACACAGAAGACATTGAAATAGTTTATTTTGCTTTAGACTATTATGCACTTTTATTACCATGGTATTTTCTTGTATGTCTTTCAAGACCACGGGCCATAAAAATGGCCCGGACTTTTGGAGGGCTTGCATGGGGCCATGGGGAGGCCAACACGTAGAGGCCCCTTGACAAATTTAATCTAAATATGTGGCGTGGCACTGACCGGAGATTATCCCTATCTACACCATATAATAATGCACCCAAGGACAAGCCCCGGCCAGTGTAGGACTATTGTGGAAAATGAGGACAAAAAGTATTATTGTTATAGTGTTAAATCTTGGTTGCATTCCGACTATCCGCGTTACTGATTGTGTCGAGTGACGAATTTATGTAGACTTGTCTTTTCAGCTTAACATCGGTTTGATGTCACAAATGACCTACCACGTGACCAAAGCTGCTATATTTTTTGTTATACTTATTGACATACATACATTAAAAAAATTGATTATTTCCTGTAAACGGAAAAAATAGTTTGTGTAGGCATTTGCTTGATTCCGTTCTAGCTTTGTGATATAAATATATTTATATAATAATGTGTACTATCTTTATATATACATAAATAAAACAAAGTCGTGTTAGTCACACCATTTATAACTCAAAAACAGCTGGACCATTTTTTATGATTTTTGTTTTGGAATTGTCATTAAAAAACATCAGTCACAACTTCAGTCTAGCCGACTCTAGCCATTCATTTGTTATCCTGCCGATTTCGGCAATGGTGACTGGATTTAAACTCAGTTTCATTTGTCTGATTAAGGAGAATTATTTTTGTGTGTGTTCAAGTGGATTCCGGAATGGTTTTGACTCACTATTGGACCCGGCGATCCGGTGGCGCTGCTGGATACCTCTTTAACAGCGGGACCGATTTTATGATTTTTTTTCTGGTTTTTCAAGTAAATTCGAGAATGGTTTAAATTAACAATTAGTCTTGGTTGATGACGCTGCAATCGGTTTCGAGATTTTTATATTTTAAGGGCAAAACAACGTTTGCCTGGTATAGCCTAGTTTATATATAATTTTAATATGTTATATATTAATAAATATGATATTTTAGAGACCGGACATGAACTTTTAATGGATTGGATGTAGAAGTAAAATGTAGGATGTCTTAACATTTTATCTTCTTTCAAAAATGTTCTTCAGCAGGACTTAGCTGGAATTAAAACAATTGAATTTTGAATACTAGCTATGCCGTGCATTCTTCCCGGCCAGATTTCATCCTACCTACGGCCTACGTCATCAGAACGTTCTCGTGCAGTTGATAGGTGCGTTCGTCTTCAAGCTATTACGACTTCATAGATAACTCATGGTTCCCAAAAAGCAAATTTTTAGCTTTTTCCCAACTTAAGAAAGACAGTGTATAACACAATCCTAAGCTTTTTTCAAAGCTTTTTGCTTATATTACATAAATACTCATGCCATCTTATACATTTCTCATACGTGAAATTGTACTTAGCAAGTTTCACAATGTATAAATGTAATTTAGGGGTTATTTGCGAGAGTGGTTATGTTAGTGAAATCGCAAACAATTCGTAAGTGCCAGTCGTGAAGAAAACTCGTGATACCCTCGTTTTATATCGAAATTAGCATTCGTAATATATGCCAATATTCTATAATATGAAAGTTGATAATAAAATAAATAAGATATTATATTCTTCAAGGAGTGGTCCTTAGAACTGCACGATCTAATTCCTCGATCCCCGTTTCACCATTGGAAAACCAGTTAACACAACCGCTACATGGTGAAAACAGCAACAATCAGAATGAAGCGCTTTGGTTCTTCTTTTCTGGTGCGCACTGCCGAAGAATGCAATATTTTTTCCGAGTCTGTTTCTACTTATGAATACAATTTAAGAGTCTTAGAGTCACGACTGGATTGGCATCTTCTAGGTATGGATGCTCCATGCTAGACCTCATCATCACTCAATACAAGATGAGACAGAGGTCAAACGCGAATCTATAAAGGCATACAATAATAACAACCCATAAATGTCCCACTGCTGGGCTCGGGCCTCCCGTTATAGGGAGAACGGACAATATACCCCCACGCTTGTCCAAGGTGGTTTGGCAGGTTTGATACATCGGTTATCTCGATGTGTAGGTTGCATCATGATGTTTTCCTTCACCGTCATTAGTATATGTAATTCTAACAATATGCTCATTAGGTCAGAAAACTGCCAAAGTGGTGCATGCGTTCCGGCCAGGATCGAACCCGCGCCCTTTGAGTTGCCATTATGCTACCACAACTTTAAAAGCATAAAAAAATCTATGTTATTCCTCCCATAAGTTGAAGTTCCTTTATGAACATTTGCAACACCAAAAGCGTTACAAATGCGCTGCTGCTCTCTTAAGGGAGACTGGAATCTGATCACTAACGCCGGAAAACAACTCAGGGTTGTTATAGCGGCATACTCTAGACCAGGGGTGGTAGCCATCTAGACGGGCAGATACCCTACCATCTTCGACTTCGACCACGTTAGACTGCTAGCTAATCCTATTTGAATAAGGTAATAAATACACTCTAAATACTTTAAACCACCTTCGGGAAAAATTCCGCGGGATTCGCGGGATATAAAGTACCGCAGAGTTTAAGTCAGAAAATTTGCCATCGAACAGTGAAAACCGCATCGAAATCGGCCCAGTAGTTTTCACGTGAATCCCGAACAAACAGACGAACTCAAAAAAACTAAAAAACAAAACTCAACACTTTTATAATATTATAGTTCCAAATGTCGACAGGCAACAGTAAATACTTTCCATCAGTTAGGCTGCTAGCCCAGCTAATATGATGATTTTTGGTGTGACAGAAGACGTATGTCAATATAGAAGTAAGGAAGTATTCTCCTTACTTCTTGGACCCCCCTTCTTGGACTCATTGGACCCCCAAATAAAAAATAAACAAATAAGACATACCTATTATGCCGACCCCAAATACTTGGGAGAAGGTGAAAGAAAAGAGAGAGGGCTGTTAAGCTATGTGCTGTACTTTAGAAAAAAAATGATCAGAATTTCAAACCACCATTCAATTCAATGACACAAATAAGCGAAAGTGATCTTACATCATCTATTAACAGCTACAAGCTAACTTTTACTGAAACATTTCACAGCCATACCTCCAACACAAGCAATAAATCTCAAAAAACACATTCATACGACTCAGTAGTCGCTTCATATGCACCAAATGTATATGTTTATCTTCCAAGACGAGTGTAAATGCTCTGGTATTACGTAATTACATGCAATTTGTTATATAACTAACATAATATTTGCAGAAATGATCCGCGTTTATCAATTTGAAGGTTGTAATTACTCGTCTATATCGCTCATAGATGCAGTAATTTTATTGCAATTCATATCAGATTTCATCTTTTACACGCTTTTATGAGTTTGTTAAATTTTATTTGGAATACTTACATTAAAATGTTAATTTTTAAACGAGAAAATAATACCTGGGGTAGACTTAGGGAAATCAAATCTTTTTTTTTATGGGCAATGAATTTTTACTCTTTGCCTCGGTCCAATTCGCAGGGGGCAACTACTGCCCAGTGACGTGGTACGAGAGCCGCCAGACACATAAGGGGTATGTCGGCGGCTCGCGTCAGCCAATCTGCGGCATTCGGTGGCCATCACGAGCTACGCGTTGGCTCCGTCTGTGGCATGGTTGGTCAGTCTGCGGCTTTCGATGGCCATCTCGGGCTTTAGGTGGCCATCTGCGGCGTCTGGTGGTCGAATCATATAACGAATTTAATTACTAGAACTAGAACGAAGTTATTCCGATTAGCCGCGAGTATACGCCTGGGGGCGCCATATTGTGTGGCACATCACTGTCAGTGTGGAGTTATGGTAGACCGAGTTGGACATCACGGGTTATGTTTGAAGAATGCAGGAAGAAGATCGCGTCATGCCAGCCTCAACAATATCATCCCGGTTTTCGGGTTTTACGGGGTTTGCCGTTTTCACTCATCGGTAATCTCGATGTGCAATTATCTTGAGATCCCTACACCACCAAATCATGTTAATTGTAACAGTACATACATTAGGATAAAAACTTGTCATGTCACACACATGCATATATAAGTACGTATACTACTATTACAACACATACATAAATCAATCGAAAATCACAGCTTTATATTACCCAAATACTTGGCACAAATACACAAATATGGCAACATAATTCTTCTAAATTCACCATCATAATGACAAATATTGGACAATTATGTCAATACTTCATATGGATAACAAATTCAAATGACCACGTATTAAGTAACATGAATTCCGTAATTTGTCCCCAATAAAGCGTCTTAAATCTCTAAAGCAAATCCAAACTCATACCTGTCGATCATGTGTAGAAAGTTCACTTGCGTTACGTCATCATTTTGTGAGAGCATTCAGACAAATATATTATACAATCAATTTGACCGATCCTATGTACGCATTGCTAAGTGATTATGTTTATTTGCCAACTTAAATAAAGAAAACAGAGAAATAACATGCTTCCTGCAATTTTAAAATTGTCGAATAGGTTTTGCAACTTCTTTGAGTTGGACAGATTAAAAAATCGGTCAAGTATTCTCACTACATGAACTATGAACTTTTTCGTAAAGGTGTTAAATTTTCACTGTTTTATCATTTAATTACAAAATCATAGAAAGGCATTTAATTGAAAATACGCCATATCACAGAAATTAATCAACGGATGTTGTCCAAAACAATTTTCGATAGGTATTTTAAAAGCTCTACGACTTCACGGAAATTTCCACTTCATAATTAAAACTCAAAGGGTACCTAATTAATGTTTAGGACTTAAATATTTCACCAGCAGAATACAGATCTTATAAAATGTTGTCAAAAACCTCGTCGTTTTCTTGACGTTCTTTAAACTCAAATTCTGGTTTGAAGTTCAAACACAAATTACGCAAGTGCACTCATGTGGAGACCCTAATAAAGTGTATATTGTAGATATATACGTAAAATAAATATTCTCACAATAATATCTCATTAAACAACAAAGCCCAATTTTATCGAATACGGACAGTGTCCACTTTTTAAATTCTCCTTTCAAAATTCGTTTAAAATATAACTTGAATAAGTTTGTATATATCATATTTATTAAGTTAAACCCGTATTACGTACTATAGTACGAAAGAAAGGTATTGCCAGGTAAACATTCGTTAAGACTCTTCCTATATTAAAGGGTATATATTAAAGGGTTAAAAATAACGCCGTTAATGAATAGCTACATTCGTGTATATACAGACGTTATCTGTCAATGTTTAACGTCATTAACAATTAATAACAATATCATATCTCAAATAATGCATTTATCCCTTAGCTGTGTCAGGAGTTTAAATTTAATTATTACATTTATTTAATTATATATATTATTAATTTTAATTAATTAAAATTAATTTTAATTAATCATATTTGATTAATTAAATAAAACATCTGCGTGACACCAACACTAACATTATCCCAGATGAAGCAGGGACATTAAATAATCATTTGTAATTCATATTATCTGCAGACTAACCCATAGTTCAATGACTGTCTCATAAACAACCGTCGGAATATTCGTCTTAGAAATGGAATAGTTGTAAAAGTTGTAAGGCTTTACTTTGATTAGAATTTATAGTGAAGTTGAGACCGTTATAATATTCGGAACATTCCTTTCAATTGGATATAAAATATAATAAGAACGCTTTATAATCCAGTTATCTTTCTGCAGTAGTAAAACATCTATATCGATTAAATGAAAACTGTTATTAATCCGGTGTTTCATTATAGGTGACTGTTTTTTGACTGTTAGCCTATATGAAACTTTTTTCTCGTGTAAATTCTGAAACAGCTCGACAGATACAATATATATACATTTTATAAATTAAAACAGAAATTTTATTAGCTTATAAAATTTTACAATAACCTTTAAATAATTAAATATAAATATGTATATTGTGTATACGTACAAAGTACGGTACTCGAGTAATTGTATTGTATTGTATTGATACATTTTTACTTTCATTTTGGTGCAACACACGCAAACACAATTACTCCATTAGCCGATGCTTACGTATTTTACAATTAGTTGATTAAAGACCACAAAGTTTGATATTAAAGTAGGTATTCAAATAAGACGGTATTGGACAAATTACGTAAATTGAGAAATATAAGATTTTTATTAAATAGTAACAGGATTAAATATATTTTTTATAATGTGAATAAATACGTTTAGTATATTAATTAAAATATTATAATGTTTTTATAATTAAAATTTGTATGAGGTATGCCTGCAACTTCGCCACACTTGTCTTGAAATTCCCGGGACACAAAGTACCTTACCTAGTTACCTAGTACCTACTGTACCTAGTTTTAATGAAAACTATATTTTTATGCACCCGAAAAACTTTGAACCGCTCCTAGGAAAATTCCTGTGGGGTTCCCGGGTTAAAAAAGATCACACATTTTATTATATAAAATTTGATATCGATCAATGCGAAAATCGTATTGGTATTGTTTCTTTTCTATAATCTGGCCAATTTAAATAAGGCCCAGATAATTTCCCGCAAGATTCCCAGGATGAAAATTAGCGCAGAATTTAAATCTAGCAATTTGCTGGGGACCTGCCAAAAACCGCATCGAAATCGGCCCAGTAATCCACGTGAATCCGCACCCGCACATCAGACAAACCGACTAACTGATAAGAAATCAAAACATATTCTCGCATTGTTTATATAGCTTATTGTATTTTTTTTAATGTCTTCAATGTACAAACACGATATATTTAGAATTTTATATTATTTTAGATAATAATTTATTTTGTAAGAAAGTTTACGATTAGTCTGCAAGTTACGTTTTATGTGTCAACCATGACGTCTTTGAAACAGACTTTAAACACAAAATTATATTAATTTTTTCTCGTAGGAAAAGCAAAGTATGTTCATACATATTATATTTCCTCTGTATACCATAATGTACACACGTCGCTGCGTTACAGCTAAATTCAAGCATTCATCATAAAGTCATAATACGAACAAAATTATGAAATAATTACAAGTTGAATGATCTTTTGACAGGATACCGAATGCCATTACTGGCCTAATGACATTGAATTTGTGAACTGACAAGGCAAAAGCAATTACAGTGATAAGGTCATAAAAATCTATAAATAATAAGTCTGGTTGGTAGATAAGAGGCCATTATACAGAGTTATGTCCATATTCGTGTTTCCTTTTTTCTTCTGATACTCTTTTAAGCAGACTTTTCAACGATTTTTTTAATATCAGCCAGGCCGACAGTTTTTTGTCTTATTTTGGATCAGGGCATTCGATACAACTAGATTCAAAACTATTTTTCGTGGTAAGGATTTTTCAACTCTTCCACTTTAAACATTTTCTTAATTTGCCACATCATATTCAAAAGTTAGACAAACGAGTATCCCCTTCTCTTAATGGCTTTCAAAATTGATATCTACTCCATCCATTTAACTATATTCATACTTTGAATTAATCATTTTGCTTTTTCAAAATATCACTTACAGGAGCACACACGCCTATAAAAAATATTTTTCAAACCGCTCAGTTATATTTGTGAGGACCATTTAAGTTTTATGATTTTCGAGGTTTCGCGGATATAATACATTTGCCTGTCGAATTTATTTCATATAGACCCAGTAGCTGCTAAGAAAATGACTGACATACCAATACGCAAAGATGACCGGATATAATGATTTTACAAAGGAGTCAATTTTTAACAAAGGACCCTAAAACCAACATTCATGATAAGGTTTGCATTGATAAAAACCCTGTAGATATAAAGTTCAAACAAACACACATATACATTTACACCTTAGAAACAGAAAAATCAAGCAAAAAGGAAACATCATACAGAAAAGATTCATTTGTTTCAAAATCGATTCTCTTGGCCATGTCTGCTTATAAGTTGTTTCATAATAACATAGATTCCCTCAATTTTGAGCCAATTCCGCCTAAGAGTCCCTACGAAACCCCCGCGACAACCTTTAACCCCCCTCTTTCCCCCATTAGGAACAACAGTACTAGGTGCTAACTCTAATTCTAGAATGTGTAGAATTCTCAACAGTAGCAGTGATGTTACTGACATTCACTTTGACTCCAAAAATTCATTTTATACAAAGATTCGTTTAGCCCAAAAAGAGACTAATTAGACATAGACTGACGGACAGACTAATACCTACCTACCTTACACATTTTTGCTATTGTTATTATTAGAGTTTAATTAGATAACAGTAAAGAAATTAAATTGCAAGCTGTGTTCGCCTATAATTAGTTTTTACATTGCATTGTAAACCTTAGTCATAAGTCTAGTAACTGATCAAATGTATAAAAAACTGTTGGTGATCTTTAATAAAATAAAATAAAAATGCAATGTAATGTTGCTGCAATGTTTTATTTTATTTGTGTTTAGTCTAGGGGATTAAGAAAACATAACATGCATTATTTTATTTTCTTACAAGGAAGTAAATTCAGGCAGTTGCAGACGTCACGGCCGTTGCTCACCAGACTCAATTATCTTGACCCTATCTTCCTTAATGAACTGTATGGCATGATATGGCCTTATGACTAATTACTTAATAACACATTGAATTAACATAACAGCGATTCGTTTTGTCACAATATCAATGCGTTCTGGTATTCAGGGCCGGGTGGGGGCGCCCACACCTCACTCTCGATTTCTACACAACAGTAAACAAACGAACACGATCGACTGGAAAAATACATAAGAACATAACGATAGCGAAAGTAGTCTGGTGTTATATTTGGATATTATATTTAAAGATTTATTTGTAAAATACCGCGTCGTAAAACCAAATTTAGCGATGAGAGCTTATTTAAATTTATACAAGTGTTATAAAATTACAATAATCGTAGATCATAATATACTTAACAAATTCTTATCGACAGAGAACGGTCCCGAATAACAGGTAGCATGACCACATTGGATGATATCGCTTACGAGTAAACGTTGTCCCAAAAATGCCCATTGTAAAATAAAATTAATTGAAAAATTCAAATATGAGATTTTTTGAAGTGAAATATTCCAAACTTGAAAAATATAAACCAAAGCTGGAAAGAAAGAAAGTTATATATTTAAAACAAAATGTACATAAAAATAATCAAATATAAGAGGTAGTATGTCCTGAATTGGATCCAGCTCTTCATAACTCTGGTTTCACAATCAGATTTTCCGCAGGAATTATCAATTAATTTATTAATGTTATTGCTAGTGTTATGCCGATTTTATTTCCTTTCCCTAATCCTGTTCAGGTCAAATGATAAATATTTGTTTTATATCAAAGTTGTGTCCATAATATTTGTTAGTATGGAAAAGATTTAAGTTCTCGTTCTGAAACTTAAATAGTAAAATGAAAAGACGGTATATGTAAGGAGACTACACAATCAATATCAATATTCAGTTCAAATGGTCATTAATTAAAATAATTCAGTAATTCACAAAAGTCTTCGATAAACTTGCGGTTAACGTTATAAGAAACCGTTGGAATTATTCTATATATCCGGTTACAGCGGAAGTAACGGTTATCATCGCGTGCGCATATCCAGACTGCGACAGGCGATCGATCAGTCCAACTGATCTATAGGGCTGTCACAAAGAATTTGGGTGTAACAACACCGACGACAAGCTGACCAATCAACAAAAATCCCTCAATGAGTGAAATAGAGACAACGTAACGTAAAAAGTTATTTGGTATGACAAAAAACGCTGCTAATTAACCTACTAAGGTCAATGCTTAGCATAGGTCTGTCTCATTGTGTCGATACAATTGTTGGCTAATCCCAAATTGTCCCTGCCGTTGACGTAACAAGAGAAGAATCTTTTAGGTTCGCAAAGAATGGCCGATGATTAGCCTATCGAAGTCCACTTCTTGGAATAAACCTGTCTCAATGGGGACCATTTATCCAAAGTTGGAGTACGACTCATCGCAAGCTATGCTTGCAAGTCCTCTCCCTAAGGTTGTCGCAGCATATCGCCAAAGGATATCTTAAACTTAATGTTGTCTAGAATTAGTCTCTATTTGACTGGATAAATGATGAAACACGTGGAAGATTATCTACGTAGATATATGTATTTCAAATACATAGAGAGCAAGAGGTCACCTACGTTGGTATGTGCGCTTTCTAGCAAGTTATGCGGGAAACAATTGTCTTATTATGGCACCTCGACCAGAACCCGGTACAAGTGGTAAACACCAGAAATATTCGCTTAGTATTATAGTTCGCTTATCGTGAAGGTTGATATAGTCGTACATGCCAGTTTTCTCACAATAGACATTGGCGAAAACCGTGCGAAGTGGAGAAGAAAAAGTAGAAAAGTGCTTAACATGCAGAGATGATGACAGAGACAATCTTGCTACCCCTACAAAATTTTCTTGAGTAATTCATAATCGTCAGTAATTTTACTTAAAAGCACACCTTGGCCACATAATATAATTTTAACTCTCTCTAGCGTGAGGGTAAAAATATAAGTAATATCTGAACTTCCGACATAATGATAACATGGAAAAACGCAAAATACTGCAGTTAACTATTATATTAAATGTGACATTTATATAATATAATATACATCAGCATTTACAGTATACGTAAGAGCATATAAATCCGCCGCGCCGCTGAGATCGGGCTTCCATTATGCAAACTGACATTGGATAGAAGTAGGAACCACTTCTGTTCCAGGCATATTGGTGGGTTTCAATTATTGCGCAAGTTTCTTCTTATGTTTTCTATTGTCCTTGCAAAGTAATCAGGGTACGATAGCCGTATAGGGTTAGGTAAGCAACCAACGAAACAAGACGATCATTAAAGATAGATTTCATGGGTTATTGCTTGTGTAATTATTACACATAATATGTTTTTACTGTTTACCGGGATTTGTTCCCATGTCAATGGGATGAGATATAAATGACATAAATTCCTTAGCCACTGGACCACTACTACTAAACTAAATACAATATTTTTAATATACCTATAAAAAAATCATGTCTATCTCAAACACGATCGAAAGCGATTACTTATTATATATTTACATAGTTATTGTTTGTGATGAATAAATGTAGCATGGCTAGTGTGGAGACAGGTAACCAGTGTGACATGGGACAAAATAATGCCCTTGAAACTAAAAGTTCTGATATACAAATCTATAATACGACTAGTCATGTTATATGGGTCCGAATGTTGGGCCACTAAAATGATAGACCACAAACGTCTCCACACAGCTGAGATGAGAATGTTGAGATGGATGTTTGGTGTTACAAGAATGTAAGAAGGGAAACGAGTACATTAGGGGATTTTTAAAAGGTGCATCCGTGACTGAAAAATTGGGAGGAAGAAGACTAAGGTAGTGTGGGAATAATGAGGAGGGCTGAAAGTCATGTGGCAAAAAGCATGTTCAACTGCAAGATTGATGGGTACAAAGGTAAACGTATATGAAAAAAGAGATGGATGGACTGTGTGAAAGATGATGATTTGTGAAGGTTAAATAATTCGTCACAAATCGAATACAATATAAAGTGGTTTGTTTTCATTCGACTAACCCTATTCTATCGATCAACTACAGTACGAGGTCAGCCAAAAACTAAACGTATTCATTGTCAAGTAAAAGTTGTGAATTCACCGTGTTTCCTTATGCAACAACATTGAATGCATATTCCGGTTTATTTTTACTCGTGTTATGTAAAAACAATTTCAGTTAGAGCATTCATTAATATTGACATGCTATAAAGTAGAAATTTTGTTTATTCCGTAACTCTTTACAACGTAATTAGGGGAGCCTTATAAAAATATTGTAATGTAAGTATCCAATACAACAGGTTTTAAATATACACAGGAGGGTAATAGGAATGATGATGATCAACAAAAAGTGACTGAAAAGTTCCTAAATTCACCATGTGTATTAGCTACATTCAATAATTATATAAAATACGGTGTATAATACTGACGTTTACTTCAACACACAAACACAACTCCTTTAGCGCCTGCGTAGTGTGTACACAACACCGCCACCGCGCTGCCGCCACGCCGCCCCGTCATCAAACCACCGCCTCGCCGCCACGTTTTTATTTGCAGATATATAGAAATCCACAGAATAACAACGAGGTGGCAGCGCGTCGGCGATACCGTCTACACAAGCGCTTACGATACTGGTTGTTTGGTTGTTGTATTTAAAGATCTATGTCGTGTTTCAAATGTTTAAACATTATGGGTCCTATCAAATATGAATGAATGAATATGCTTTATTTTGTTTTATGAAAATACAGTTAACAGAAATAAAATTTCACAATACAACAGGCGATCTTATGGCTATTAGCGATTTCTTCCAGACTACGTTTGAATGGAGAAAAAGTTTGATAAGGACAAAGTTATTTTGCATTATTCTCACTTCTGAATCAGTATCTTATAAATATATATACATACGTGATATAATATACATACATCAATAAAAATTATACTACATAATATGTAAATAAAACATTATAAAATACACTTACGTAAATAAATATGTTGGTCCTGTTAATCTCTATCCCCCTTATTCATAATAGTTAAACACCGCATTATATTAATTTTAATTATCGCATAACTTAGTACATTTTTGCCGATCGTACCTATTTTGGTAGGGAGCCGTAGGAGCGTTGTGTACATACGAGTAGGTACATTACAGAAACAATTGTGAAATTTAATTTTTATATTATGCCAACAGTACATATCCAACCCTGCCTATAATTTATTTCCCCAGAAATGGTGCCAAACTTCAAGTTTATATTAAAAGATAAAACTCAATAGATTGCTGTAGAAGTTTTAACAAAATACGTTATTGTATATTTTAACAAGAATTTCAATTTAATAATTTGCAAAAATAAACATAAATAAGAAATTGGCATTTAAGTGATATTTGACCCTTTAATATAATATATATAGATAATAATTGTTATACGAAATTTATAAGCTCGTTAAAAAAGTATTATTCATAATCGCATTCAGTATCCTATGACATAAACATAAATAAATAATTAGCGTTTAATAGTGCATATTATTTCGTGCACATTTGACCACTTTTAGTTAATATTTGCATGTACAACATACATTTTGTAATTATGTAAGTGCATAATTATAATCCGATGTCGAATAATAGTTTACGAAGTTTATAGGCTCGTTAAGATTTGTTATTCATAATCGCATTTAGAATGTTATGACATAAACCTTACATTGCTGAACCAATCAGAAACCAACAAGCCCTTCAAAGGTCAAAATTATTTCATCTCAATTATCATTCCTTTAGTATTACATCCGAAATATGCATTCAACCATTGTATTGTGTCAGCTTAGTTGAGAAGGCGTAGCGGGTACCGCGCCCAGATTCTTTGCTTGTGACAGTGGCATCGCATTAAAGTATATGTATGGTTGTCTGACGGGATGGCGACCAACGAAACTTGTTATGAACTTAAAAACATGCCAAACTCAATCTCAAGCTAGACTTCCTCCTACAAAATTCGAAGGTCTTTGATATACAGCTAGCTGAAAACTTACAGCGGGTGCGGGGCAGTAAAAACAAGTACCTTAGAAATGGTCTTAGATGACTATCCATAATGTGAAATTTTAATTCCCATTCAGAAATTTACAAAAAAATATACAGTTCGCAAGAAAATGGCCATCATATTACACAAAAAACATTTTGTGATGCCAATCGATCCTGTTTCTAATACTCAAAATAGGACAAACGAATTGATGATTGACATTAAAATCTTAACACAAAGAAATTTTTGATGATTCTGACTGATCAAAATTCACGCAGCGCTTTCTGACTAAGATTCGTTTTTTTTTGTAAAAAAAAATTAACGTGTTGGAAATTTGAATATTTTTTTGTTTTTGTTGTTTTTTGAAGTGAAACTTGTTTAGAATCGTTGTGATTTGAAACTCGATGAGACGTAAAAGCGACACTATAAAGAGATAAACACATAAAATTCAACCTTATTTACTTCAAAATAAAACTCATTTCTCTTTACCCGTTAGTATTAATTTTCAATAACAAAAAGATTTCAAATGAATAAGCTCTATCCGTACCATACTTAATAGGCAGATAGTCTGTTATACGTAGATCAAAGGAAATTGTGCGTAACAGAGCGTTAAATTTTGAACTTTATGCTAGTAATTTAAAGTGGTGTAGTGTATAAAACTGTAAAAATTGAAATTTTCTATTAATAGGTAATAAGGGTGATCGCATAGCGATTTTGCATATAAGGTTTTCCACATACATTTATTTTTAAATATTTTCGAAACCTTTAACATAATGTACAGAAACAATTTGGTATGGCAGACAACTGCTGTAGTATAATATTGTGTTGCAGTTACTAGCGCCCACTAACATCCAAACATCTCGTTTAATAATTATTTAAAAAAAAAGTTTATGCAATGTAATGTAATAAAAAAGGATAATAAAATCTTTAATTAGATCAAGCCCATCATCTTTTATAGATCCTATATTACATAATATAAAGGGTCTTAGCGAATATGTTCAAATTAGTCATTATTTCAAACCAGTTACATTCTACTCGATTATGACTATGTCACGAACGTGTTAACTCGATATACATTTCATAATTAGATCGGAACGCGGTTGCTCGACCTTGCTCTCATCTAGAATAGGCTACTTTTAAATTGCAGAAACTACACAATGAACAATGTTCCGGGATACTAAGCACGGAATGACGTTAATGATATCATACTTGTTGTCTTAAAAGAGAAAAAAAATATTGCATTTCCTACTTCCTTGAATAAGTTTTAAATTACATATATCGATTAAATTTACTGTATTATGATTATTATCGATTGTTGTTTCTAAATCATATAAACCTTATAATAAAATAAATGAGCGGACTTTAAAAAGAACTGCTATACTTTTTATTGATTTTGTACGAACGTATAAACTTATACTTTATACAAGTTAAAGTAATTAAAAACAGCAATATTAAAGTAGATAAATGAAAATTCATTTATGAAATTTACTCTGCCGGAAATCCAAACAAACTGTGCAAGTCAAAACTTAAAATACTATAATATAGACGATATTATTCTCAATTTTAATTTAATTTATTTTAATTAATTAAGGGTAAACACATACAATAAGAAATAAGGAAAATAGATCAGGTGCAATTAACTTAGGTAACTTCAAAGCTCGGTGATTTCATAACAAAAAGATCTAGCAAAACATTGTTGCCTTACGTAGCTTATATTTTATTCATAATTATTATTAATCATACAGTAAACGTATTAAGAAGTTAGCTCCTAGAATAATTCTGATATCTTATACTAATATATAAAGCTGAAGAGTTTGTGTGTTTGCTTGAACGCGCTAATCTCAGGAACTACTGGTCTGATTTGAAAAATTCTTTCAGTGTTAGATAGCCCATTTATCGAGGAATCAGCTATATATCTTTTATTTACCTATATATCTTAATACCTGATAATATATAACTATATATGATTACGTAAAGAACAATGGGAGAGGAGCACAAATGAAGAATGTTTATAATTCGGGGCTTTTGAAGTGATAACTTCTTATGGGAGGATAAACCGCTTCGTTACGTAACGCGTTACGGCGCCAGTCTATCTGGATTCCTTTTCTCTCACGTTAGATTAATTTAAGTTATCGCTTCTGTCGGGCGTCCCGAAACTCACACGGGTTTTTTTAACTTACTTTTTTTTTTTACTATTCCACGCGGAGAAGTCGCGGGCAGAAGCTAGTAATATAATAAACGATCATTTACAGTCTTCGTCTAACAAAATGTACACTAATGCACAAAATCCACCAATGACTTTTGTTGCATGCAAACTTATTACTCTAGACTAGGGGTGGTAGCCATCCAGTCGGACTAATCTAATAAATAATAATATCACATAATATTTTCTTGTCCGATGCACGCCGGCCTTAGGCATGACTTTGAAAGCAGAACAAAGATTCCCGTTACGAATCAAAACAGAAGATCTGATGGCCAAAAGACACTATAAAGAGTTCGTAAAATTATGTATAAAAATGGTAGAAGTTGTAATAAAAAGAAATAAAGATACATAAAAACAACTTGAATACATATTATATTTATATATGATAAGAAGTTAAATTTAGTGTAAATAAATAAGGAATTCAAAATAGTGTTAAAATAGTGATAGGAAAAGTAATATATTAAATAGTAATTAGAGTAACAAATAAAGTAAGAAATAAGAAATAAAATAAGTAATAATATAAACAATGACCTGAAAGAAGGAAAATGTAAAGCAAAACAGCAACAGAAAAATATTGTACTAACTAAACATGTAGGTAAAATAGTAAAATAAAATAGTATAGTAATATAGTAGTAACAACAGAAAATAGGAAAAATGTAATAGTGTTTAGTTTTTACATATATAAAACATAAAAAGATAAAAAAGACCCTGATATATCAAGTTCGTCAGGATGGAGGAGATTAACAAAAAATAATAATAATATCAGTTCTTAATCGTCCCACAGCAACTCGGCACTCCCGTGTTAGAGAAATGGCAGCTTCACCACATAAGTTATCTGTAGGCAAGTGACATTAGCGTTAAACAACATATATTTATAGAAAACTTAGATAAATCATTTGAATACATAACTATAATTAACAAAAGAAAGATAATAATAGGTGTTTTTACGATTTTCTTTATGATGATTTACTCCGTACTTAAATAATTTAATTATTGTAAGTTAATTCGCTCGTAACAAGTTGGGATAAGCCGCGTTAAATGTTATGATTATAACAAACGTGTTATAAAATTTATGTAGTAAACCAATAATTAGGTACGCAGGTACTTAAACGTTGATGATACCTAATAAAACTGATTGGCCATGTTCTGAATAAGCACGACCTGTGTTGTGAACACCCACGTACAGTGTACACACACGCAGAAGTTCGTTTACCTTTGTAGAATATAAAATCGCCAAATAATCCAGTACATGTGTATACACCCAAAGAGTAGGGTTCCGATGAAGTGACGAACCTTAAAAAATTAAATATAGCAAAACTGTATACATACATACAAAAATATCTAGGTTGGAATTTTTAAAATTTTCCAGTCTCAACTCTAGAAGTTAAAGATTTTATTTATATATGAACGAACATGTCGAAAACATAATGAAAGTTACATCTTCGCCAAAATGGCTACGAAACCCTAAGAAAAATATGTGATATTAATATTATGCATGATTATACTATGAGATTATATAGATTATATGATGCATATTATGGTTGAATGGCCCATAATCCCTGGTCTAAAGTATGCCGCCATAACAACCTTGAGCTGTGTTCCAGCGTAAGTGGCTAGGTTCCAGTCTCCCTTAAGAGAACACCAGCGATTTGTGTTCGTCTTGCAAATGTCCATAGGCGACGGTAACCGCATTCCATCAGGCAGGTCATCTGCCTGTCTGTAGCACTCATGCAATAAAATAACTTAAATACAAGCTTTTGAGATCCTTGATATCATGTAGCAGCAGGGTGCTAGCCAAGACAAGTAAAACGAGCCCAAACACGACGGGTCTATATTGTTTAATACAGTAGTTCCTATGGCCACCTTCCGACTCTATAATCAGATCAGCTCCATGGTACCATATTATTGCATTGTCACATGATATACATATACTTGCAAAATTTCAGCTCAATCGGAAACCGGGAAGTTGGTCAAATTTAACTTGCAAGATTCCACCCGAACTTACATACATACATAGGTACATACATTGCAAATTAAATAAAAGCTTGTAAAAAAGAAGTGACCATTTACCAACATATTGAATGTAACACAATTTAGATAGATAGATAGATAACTCTTTATTTTACACCATTACAGAAAACTTACGTACTAGTATTAATCTAACTGGGTGCAAAGGGCGGTTTTATCGCTAAAAAGCGATCTCTTCCAGACAACCCGTGGTAAGAATATTTTGATTAGGAGTGGCGATGGATTACTTACATCTTAATAATAAATATGTAACTATACTATATATACAAATATACACATAAGTGTGTTTTGTATAGCACCAAAACTGTATAATCACCTCCCAGAAGAATTTCAATTAATACAATCAAACGCCATTTTTAGAAAACGTGTAAAAAAAGATGTTAACCGATATGGCAAATTACAGTATTGATGAATATTTAAATGACAAAACTGTAATATAAATTGTATGAATCTTAATTGACATCATTATAATGTAATACACCATTTTTATAATTTTTTGGTTGACATTTTATTCGGTAAATAATTAAATAAATATTAAGATAAATATATTATAAGAAAATTTGTAAGCAGGATACTTTACATATGCATGCCGAAAGGCGGAATTTGGAGAGCTGTACTATGTTAAATTTAACACCTTTTGTATACCCATTTTCGCATTAAATAAATTGCATTGAATTGAATTGAAGTTATATACATATACAAGATATGGTGATAATATGCAACTATTTAAACAACAATTTATTAAATTTTAGTTACAAAAGCGAAGTATTTTTTGTTAGTGAAACATGGCATCCCTGAGACTAGCTGTGACTGTCGACACTTGGTCACCGCCTCGCTGGCCATTTTACAGTTAGACACAAAACAACAACGGCCACGGAACCATTTCCGAGTACGTGACTCCGGCGGCAATATTATGGACGGCGATGATCAATCATCATTACTGTATATAATTTTAGTGCGCAATGATTTTTGTTCAAAACTTAAGAGTCACTTATCGTAGGCATTAGAGTTATACGTAATGGAGCATTCACACCTGTATCATTTCGATCAATTCGATCTTAGATCTTCGACGTGATTGTCGTTTGAACGGTAATTGAAATTGTTTTAGTCTTGAAATTTTGAAGATAGGATCAAGATCAGCTGTTTATACATGTTTTTTTTATTTACACTCTTCTGGAATTTACATGAAATGTGTAAAATACTGTTACAACTCAGATCCCGACAAACACAAAACCCACCTGCATACTTGAAACAAAGCACATTTATTACCCGTCGGCATATGAACTAATAGCATTAAAATTATTTTATGGTCTTCTTCTTTTGTTTACTTATTGGCATACGGCCTATTGTTGTATTGTGATCATTAACCAGGTATTACGGATTTAAAGTACAAGCTGATTCTAGGAAATTCGTTCCACGCGGCCGGGCGCACATATTACATCTGTGCAGTATAAAGCAATGGCCCAATTGAGGAAGGGGTTAGTCGAGCGATAACCACGAGCGAAGCGAGACGTGTGTACTACAATCGAGAATCGAATAAGTGACGGACTTTGCGCGTTTTATTGAATTACGATCTTCTGCATTACGTTTGGACTTGTTATGTTATATCTGTAATTTTGTTATAGTTCTACTAAACTCTATAGTAATTCTAACGGCATTTTAATTCGAGTCTCGCGAATCGTAACAATACCTTATTGTGAAACAGGGTGATTATGGTGAACTTTTTTTATGATAAATAGGTTTTCGTTCAATCGCGACGACGCCTTGTCGAGCGATGAGGCGGTGAAATAAGGAGCAATTTTACCTACATAATACCTATTCAGACGAGACTTAAAGATACCCGGATTGCGCTTTTCGGGAACACGGTGTATAACTGTATAAATCGATTTGATTGCGTATAAATACGCGCTTTGTCGTCTAAGCTGGAAAAATAAATGGGACAATTATTAAATTAAATTTAAATTAATAATATCATAAATTTAATTTTATTTTATTATATATTCACAATGCGAAAATTTGTGAAACAATGAATAAATAAGAATATCTTAATAACTGTCCATTTGCCTTGAAATTTGACATCAGCTCCAATCTGATGTCAAATTTCTACCAATGGTTAGGTATGGCAAGTGAATGAATTGTAAAATATAAAAATCGGCCTTAAAAACTACAGATGTGGACGCTGGCGTAAAAACTAATGTTTCAGTACACTACACTTACATGATAGTTTCCTACTGCCATCATAGTAAAATGGGTAGGCCACTAGCTAAAATTAATAAAAAAAATATTAGCATTCGTCACTTCTTCTCTACATAAACTATAAGTGTGCGAAATTTCATACTCCTCCGTCCGCGCAATTTACGTAAAAAGGCTAACGGCCCACCTAATGGAAAATGGTTACCATCCCCTGTAGATATTTACAACACCAGCGGCGAAGTCAAAGCGTTGCCAACTTTAGGGATGGGATCATATAATAATATGCAAGTTAGTAACAGCGGAGCATAGGGCGTCGCGAAATATTTTTAACATACTAAGGGGGGTCATACCATGAAAAAGGTTGAACAACACTGCACTAATGTACCTATTTCATTTTGTTGAATCAGCTTATATTGCATAACCGGTTACACCGGATATTTGCATAATCACTTAGGTATGCTGCCAGACAAATTCTAAGTAAAATATTGTCTGGTTTCGTTTTGGCAAATACGGCACCCTCTATCCCACCCATCTACGATATACACAATCATTTTTTCTCAGCAACTTCTGGATTTACGTTTATGAAATTTCACGGTCTGTATAACGGTGCAAAGTTATGAAGAGACGATGCCAAAAATAAAGTTCAGCTCTCTAATTAAATATTAAAAATAAATTATGTCCAAATTAAAACAAAATTAGACACTAAAAATAAAGTATATTATATATAGAAATTAAAATTAATTATTATTATAAAGTGTTGCGTTTTAATTAATTAAAACGCACCACTTTATAATAATAAAAATTACATATAATACATATAAAGATTTTCAAATCAAACGTTCCAAAAAGGTTGGCGCATTTCCTATTTGAATAGCAACAACACTAATGCGCTGCCCTAAATATAGGCCAGTCCTCTGGTCACTCTGTAATTAATTCAGTGAATATATAAATAAGAACTTGTAGCTTAGTGGGAACACTCGAGTCTCACGAAACTGTTTCATGAGACTAGAGAAACTTTAAAACTTATGTTTCAAAAGAGACAGGAATTAAAATTCTAGCTGGAAAGCATGCACCACTATAATCCGCGCGCAAAAGGTTTGCCGATGACTACTTACTATTATTGTATTGTATTACTTACTATTATTGTATATTCTTATGTAAAGTATATACAATAATAAAATGGCAACAACTATTTATTGTAAACTTTTTTGTCAACCCTGCTGGCCATCGATACGTAACAACATGAGGCTGTCGGCAAACTTTCTGCGCACGGGTAGTAGTTTCTGACTTACTGTAGATATTGTTATAATTACCACGTGCTGACAGCGTAGGATATCATCGTGATGAAAACTTTACCTCGAGGCAAAAGTGAGGGGTATACTACCCATTCCCCACAATATGTGTAAGCCTGAGCCCAAAAGTGGGAATTAAGGGCTTTTATTATATACATCGTAATCAATTTCATAATATTGTTACATGCCGGCGAAGGTAAAGGCACACTTGCCTGTCATAAAACGCAGTTTTTTACTCTTCCCGCATTCGGAGTTCTTTTGCTTACTTCGTATTTAAAATTTTCAATTAGTCAATAGCCTTTTGTACTTGTTTTATGGCCGTCATTTGTGTCGAAATAATCCTTGTTGTTATTGTATTGCGTCGAAACATGCCAGGGATAGCATCGGTACATTATAAAGCAATGGCCCAATGCGGAGAGGGGCAGTCAAGCGAGGATTACGATACGAGCAAGACGTAGATTCGACAAGTGATATAGTGACGGACTTTGCTCGTGTTATTGAATCGTGCGGTTTGTACTGGCTGTGTCCAGTTGTCTAATGTCTAACAAACTCTATAGTACCTAATTTTAACGGCATTTTAATTCAAGTCCTGCACCTCGTAACAATATGTATAATTATTGAATCAGGCGACGCTTCTCTGTCGTAGTCACCGCAAATTGTATAATCAAAGTAAATATCTTTACTGTCTACATTTGTTCCCTCTTTGTGTAATCGAATCCATTGGTAGGCACGTAATATTTCTGTTTAATGCTGGTGCACGATTCTTGAGTCAAAGCCGGCGCGAGGTCGGCCGGTGTCACGACACTACGGCTGTGGGGGCGATAGTTGCGACACTAGTTGAACTACATTCCACCCACATAACACCATCTTTGATTTGACGGTTTACGACGTTGAAGGCTTTGATTAAGATCACAATAAACTTAAGACAAGAAGATTGATATCCTTGAAACTGTTGGGATCGAGACTCGAGATCTCATTGACCGCTTAGGGCAAATGCCCTAAATCATCATCATCGTCCGAGCGTTAAATCCTGGTTGCGTTCGGAGCATTCACTCCGATGCTCAGGGTCCGTTTTCCTACTTTTTCTACTCCACTTCGCGCGGTCTTCAGCATTCCCCGTTTTGATACCATTAGCACGCATGTCATCCTTCACGACGTCAAGCCAACATTTCTTGGGCCTTCCCCTTCGACCGGGACCTGGCGGAGGCGGCATATTTGCCCTAAATATGAATAGGTAAATTATCAGCTTTGACAAGTTTTTGCGTTTGTAGTACCTAGTATTTGTAAACAGGAATTCTAAACTTGAAATTTAAAATTCCTTCTACAATCAGTAAAAAGAGGTTCGTTACATTTTGAAGAAGAAAATATGAAGTCAATGTCAAATATCAAGTCATTAAAGGAGTTTTTGGCGGCAACTGAAAGGGGACGTTGTGCTGTGCAGTTTTATTTTCTAAAAATGTGTAAAAATACTCTAAAATGAACAATAGTTGTAGGATATTGATAGTTTTTGAGTAATAATTATGTGTTTTTGTGAGAAATGTGAACTGTTTAGTCAAATGTGGCCTTTCCAGTTTTCACAAGAACTCCGTTGTATGTCGTGGGTTGTAGCCTACAATACAACTGCGCTACTATACGAAGATTTATACATCAGACTTGGCTGTATGTATTCCTTTGGCTGCCTTTGTGGCGAATTCTACTACTACTACTCAGGTCATTAAAGTCAAATAAATAATAATTCTTTACATTGATAAGTGTTCTGAAGACTGACTATTTGGTTTTAGTTAGATACTTAATCAATTAAGTGATTTTATTTATAGTTCATTGTTGTTATTTATTATTTGTTGCTAATTATTGTTATTTGAAATTTAATTCGTTAATTAAAAATGGTTCCGATGTTGAAAGGTGGTCGAGGTAAGCTTTTGACTTTCCAAACCAAAGAAGTTTTGTATAATTTGTACTAATATTTCGAAAATGAGTACAATAGTAATCAGAGCAGTATTATAATTCCCGCTTAATTTAAGTTGCTGAATTAACCGGAATATAATTGACTGCTATCGGAAAGATGCTATCAGAATGCAAATGTCATTCTTCAAAACAGGGACCAACAATTTAATATTAAAAACGACACGTCTCGAAGCTAAGATACCTGTACATGTCTCATACTCAGTTAGTATCTCAGCGTTATGTTTAGAAACAATTAAATTCTTTGTTATTAAAGCGACCTATAAATTCGGCAAGTGCTCTGCTTGAGTAGACCAACTCCTGAAGAAAATTCGGTAACTCAAATTACAAATTGGTTGTGATTTTTTCGTTGTCATCCCGTTTCGTAATTTAAAAATACAATCTGCGGCCAGGCAACCTGTCGTAAAGGACGACAAGACATCCCACGGCCAAGTGGTAGGGGTTTGGCTCGTCTCGACGGCTACCACGCCTGGTCCAGAGTATTACATAATATAACAAGATTGGGTGGTTTTACGGTATTTGTGGTTAAGTTCCAAATTCCTCGAGGCTGCTACTTATATTCCAACAATAAAAAGTTATGAATGAAACTTACTTATATAATATAATTGTTTAATACTGTTAGGAGTTAAAAGGACTCGAATTAAAATGCCGTTAGAGATATTATAGAGTTTATTGGAACTATACAAACACGTATAACACAGGTACAAATATAACCGAACACAACAAATCCAAACGCAGAAAGTCGTAATTCAATAAAACGCGCAAAGTCCGTCACTATTAGATTTCCGAATGTACACACGTCACGCCCGTGTCGTAATCGTCGCTCAACTGCCCCCCTCTCCTCCTCCATCAGGCCGTCGTTTTATACTTCACAAATTCAAAAGAATCCGCAACACCTGGCTAATGATGCTAATGAGCGAGTACAATAGGACAAGAGGCTATTCTCCACTCTTATTATAAACGTATGCCAATAAATAAGTAAACAAAAGAAGACGATCATAAAAGGATTACAATTAGTTCAAAAGCCGACAGGTAATAAAAATGTGCTTCAACAGATCTGTACGTGGAATTTGTCTTTGTCGGTGCCTAGGTTGTAATAATACTATATCTTCTTCATATAGGCATTATTCATTAAATTATTATACTACGCTCAATTACCTGTACCCACCTATTAAATAAATATAACTAACAAGAATTATAATAGAGGTTGCCTTACAATAATGACTTTAAGGCGGATAGTGATAGTTAACACACACGCTTGTCAAGGGAAATGCTTGAAATTCTTAACGAAATACCAAATCCTTGGCCAAGGTTGGTTTGCCCAAGAGAGAGGCGTAACGCATGTTCTGAGTCACTCAATCATGCAAATGAGAGCTATTGTTAACATTTTGTCTGTAGATTAGCAAACTTTAATTGATTAGTCGTGTAAGTAAGGTCTAATAAATTAGTAAACATTGCAATAAACATATTTTTAATAACCTGCAAACAAACACACATATTGCATATCCCCAAGGTACGCAAATTACGTTTGTGGTATGTACGACGTATATACAACGGCAACATTCTGTGGCTGGTCCCAGACACCCTGACTACAGTAAACAATGGAAAGAAAGAAAACGTTTATTTCTAGAACAAGCAAACAAATAATAAATAAGAAACATATTTAAAAACAAATTTGTGTGCCGCAATTTGCTAAATGAAGTTCGCACTCAGTACTTTGCTAATTAAGGCTTTTCCATTCAACCACAGAGAATGTCAAGAGTAAAATTGCTTCGATCTTACTATATGATATTTAGAATGCTATTCATTATTATACGATTACAAAACTACAAACGCAAATTCTTTTCATAATATAAAATTGAAAAAAAACTGTATTAGTCATTATTGGCAGGCCTGCTTAAGTTTCTTTTCGTTGATCTCTAAAAGGAACGTGTGAAACAGACTTTGAATATATTTACAGACATATGAAAAGTCTCAATAACTAATGGGGTACTAATTATAATCACAAAGGCTTCATAGTAAAGGATAAATCAACTCATCAAGGATAAATGTAGGATTATAGCTCTGCTAACAATTGTTTGGGATCCCACGCACTTAACGCTATGAGAAAGAGCTTAAGGTTGAATCAGAAGACGAGACTCAAACATCTATGAATAAAAATTACTATGCCGTATGAGTCAAAGGTCAAACCGCTATTTATTTTGCCGTGACTAATATTATAAAACATAAAAATGAACATATAAATGCAATATTATATGAGCGTCACGTATTAATAACTTATACAGTGAAACCTGGTTAAGTGAGACATCAAGGGACCTGCAATGTAGTTTCACTTATAGAGATATTCCACTTACCGAGTGTCTCAGATATCCAGGTATAAATAAATATCTGTCTCATTTACAGATGGTTCCATTAATAGAGGTCAGAATTTGCGTGTAGAATAAGAATAAGTAAGTAAACAAACAAAACGATGTTATCTCAGTTACAAATGTCTATGCATATAAAATTTACTCGCTGTCTCAGTTATAGAGGTACCTAACTATGATGATAAATCGTAAGAACGAATCCCAGATATAGAGGTTGGCTTCAGGGCCGCGCCGCCCCTATGTGCGAAGTGTGCGGCGCACACAAGCGCCAAGACAATAGGGGCGCCCCCGTCGAAATTATTTTTGTTATACTTACACAACAACATAATTTATTTATTCTTTCTAGAGGAGTTTTTGCAGTAACTGGCAAGTGGAAGGAAACTAGTTATACCTATTTAGGAAAATATTATTTAAGTATATAAAACTGACCATTTAGACCCATTCAGACCATTTATTTCGGTCAAAATTAACAAATAATAAAAAAATAAGTTAAAACATGCAGCTTCGTGAAAAAAAGAGGCGCTTCATAGTTTTCGCACACAGGCGCTGTGGGGGGTCGGCGCGGCCCTGGTTGGCTTCTTCCCATTAACAGGGTTAATTCCGTGCCAAAGTGTTGGGAACTCAGCATGAGTTCCTGTTATGGAGGTTTCTCAATTATCCAGGTCCCACTTAACCAAGTTTCACTGTACTTCATTAAATTATAAGTTTGATAACTTCGCTTATTATTACCATGTCATAAGATAAGATAAAAAGATAAAAATACCTCGCCTCTGCTACTATTTTTGATATAACGTTATTATTGTGTCAATACATTTTCAAAATATCATTATTAATCGTAACTTTACGTATTTTGTACGACTTTGCGATACGAATAAACTCATGAGTTCTCTACTTCTACTGTCTTATATGGTTTATGTGTATGAATATAAGAATATTGGAAAATATATTTAAAAAGAATTAAACACAGAAAGCTTATTATCATTCTCGTTACAAATTCTGTCAATAGTTGACAACGAATCAAAATCTACAAAAGCCTCGCGTATACCCCAAGGCCACAGGTGTAAATTTGCATCAGCCTCGTGTTTGTAAACATACAAATTGGCGTCAAGTGGCCGCGTAGCTCAATCTGGGATTCACGATACGGTTCATTGCAGTCACAGAGTATTACGATATTGACCAATTGCGATCAAACTGTTGCGACACTGGCAATGGTTGGAATCTGCAATCTGCATACAATCGAGAATAGATCGTGTAGCCAGTTCATTGCTAGAGTAGTTATTTCCTTTAGATTTCCTTCTAGATTTTAGTTTTTAGTTGAAAAATTAGGAGCGAATACGAATATATGAATAACAGGATATTTATTAATAACATACAAAATAAACAACTTTCTTGCCGCAGCGGCAGATGGTCACGCCACGCCGCCCTGAATGAAGTCTTGCGGAGGGCGCTTGCCACCGCTAACGTGCCGGCTCTATTGGAGCCGAACGGTATTGCACGTGATGATGGTAGGCGCCCTGACGGAATGACTCTAATTCTCTGACTGCGTGGCAAGCCTTTGGTGTGGGATGCTACTTGCGTAGACACGTTGGCCGCATCCCATTTACCAAACACGTCTAGATCGGCCGGTTCGGCGGCGGAAACAGCGGAATCACTCAAGCGGCGCAAATATGCAACCCTCAGTGAGAGTTATATGTTTGTGTTGTTTGCTGTCGAGACGCTTGGACCGTGGGGTCCTGAGGCCATGAGCCTCTACCAAAATTTATCGAAACGACTCATTGAATCTTCAGGTGATCAGAAGGCTGGTGCCTACCTCGGGCAACGGATCAGTATGGCGATCCAGCGAGGAAACGTAGCCAGCCTTCTGGGCACCTTACCCATAGAAGACGGTGATCTGGGCTCAGTATTCTACTTATAGTCTTGAGGGACTATGGGTAGTATACAATACAAATAAGTTTTCTTAGATTGTATTCAATAGTATGTAATGTTATAATTATTTTAACAGTTGCTATTTATTTCAATATCTAGGTACATTATATAATTTGAATAATAATAATAATAAAAAAAACAACTTGATTAATAATAAGCTTACTATTGTGTTCGTATGATGTTGTTATATTATCTATGTATCTGAAGTAAAAATACAGCAAAAATTTTGTACCCCCATTTTACGAAAATGCGCGGACGGAGGAGTATGAAATTTAGCGCACTTATAGTTTATATAGAGGAGTGCAGAATGCTAATATTTGATTTAAAAAAATATGCATATAAATACATTAAATTAATAAATAATAAAACTTTACACACTACCATGAATTTGCCATACACACGCATATATACTCTTTTATTTATTATTTAAGTCAAATTGACAGTGTAGCCTTGGCGAAATCTGTGACTACGAATATTTCAAGCAAAAGGTGCTTCATTGAAGACTTCCTACGCTACTTTATTACACCATGTAGTAAATTCACTATCTATGATTAAAACCAATTACTAAATTCAAGATCAGGAAAAACCAATGTAATAATAAGTTTTAATCCTTTTGAGGTTTTATTTAATGCGAGTGGTTTTTGAATCACATTCTTGTTTTCCTCGTATTTTA
This sequence comes from Dendrolimus pini, assembly GCA_949752895.1. Lineage (NCBI taxonomy): Eukaryota > Metazoa > Arthropoda > Insecta > Lepidoptera > Lasiocampidae > Dendrolimus > Dendrolimus pini. The sequence continues at coordinate 6,339,436 of OX457129.1, read as the reverse complement.
TAAAAGCTACATTACATTAGGATTTACCTGACTTAATTATCTAATGTAATCTAATAATTACTCATGAATCATCTTTTTACATAATTTAAGTATTTCCCGTCTTCGAATAATTAGCTCTGGTCTGGTTATTCCTGAAATTGGCCAAATCTTATACATTATCTGTAAAATGATAATAAACTACCTACTTAGCTAGGGAATAAACAATATGTACTAATCAGTGTTTTTCATTTTTTTGTTTAATTCTGCCTTAGCACGGTTTGTGTATCCAGCCAGAGTGGTGTGTGTAATAACTTTTAAAATTTAATTTACATGTCTTTGCCGATAAAATGGAGGAAAACTTATATATCGCAAAAAGTATTAAATTACACCGGAAATTTATAATTCAGGTATATATGATGTTATTTTAAATATTTTTTATATGTCAATGAAATTAAAAATTGTTAAAACATAATATGTCCATATCCCCATTAATACCAATTATATGTAAATGCACCGGAACACAAACATCGATTTATTTTATTAATCATACCACAGACTGTAAATCATTCGGTAGCTATAAATTTTATTTCAAAATCGTGAATCATCAAACTGACCTCTAGTAATATTTTTGATCAATAACACTAAAATAGTTTGTACGTGTGAAAATCTTCCTATCTAAAAAGTTTTTGTTTATTTCATTTATTTAACAGTACTTTCTTATGCCCCTGATGAAAAATAATGCGTTGGCGAATTTTTTTTATTGCACGAGTTGAGCAGACGTGCAGACGGCCCACCTGATGGAAAGCGGTTGCCATCGCCTATGGACATTTGTAACACCAAAGGTGATACCAATGTGCCGCCGCTCTCTAAAGGAGACTGAAACCTGGCCACTAATGCTGAAATACAAGTCAAGGTTATTATGGTATACTCTAGACCAGGCCATTTTCATTCGATAAACCATAAAAAATGTATACCACTAATGACTTAAAGTTAAAAACTCAGAAAATATTGATCTAAGCAATTAGGTCTATGAGACTTTGTTGTAGGAAATTAAATACCCAATAAATTTGTTATTACATTTTTCAGTCCATTGCTTCTGAGATAACAGCAAAAATACTAGAATTTTAGATGAAAATCAACTTCAGTGACGTGTTATCACTCAAGTCATCACTATAAGTTACAGTTTCGTCGCAGTAGACACTATTACAGATTGTTTAATTCTGAGTAAGTCGCGACAAAGCACGATGCGATAGCGTACGTGTACTTTATATGGAAAATCTTTTCACGCTCAGGCAAAGTACTTAAAATTAATATAAAGGGCTGTAACTATCAGGGATTTTTTCCCCAACATATACAACAAAATTTCGGGTTGGAAAAGAAACCGAGAAAAAAATATAGTCGAAAAAAATCACCCTCATTAATACGTTATCTGTCAATGTTTAACGTCATTAGCAAACCGCAATCTCAAGTAACACAAAGCTTTTGCTACATCTGCGTGACACAGTCACTAGCACTGATATTATCCTAAGTGTAGTAGGGGCGTTAGAAAATGTCTAGAGTGTAGTGGATATTATGAAACTCGAATGGCAACATTTTGCTGTGATATTTTTTATGTTCAATTTAGCTACTGCTTTTTTGGTTGAGGATGAACAAACAAGCTTTGCGTGAAGATCACAAACCGTACGGTCATCTTTAAAAAAAGTAGAATATAGTACTGAAATTATTGTAATGTTGGTTCAAACTGTAACAACACCTTAACTTTAGACATGAAAACAACTTTAGAATAAATATATTATATCTACGTCAGCAAATCACAGTTCACTGCTGGGCGTAGGCCTCCCAAAGTCGATGCCACTTATAGATATGTATTTATATATGTAGAAAACAATAGATAATATGTATCTCTAAAACATCTAAATAAAATAGACTTTTAGACGCTACAAAAGAAAAATAAAATATTCTGAAATAGTTAAGCTCTGATGTCATCACTAAAAGAATTTAGTCACACCCGGATACCGTCAATTGTACTTTTTGCTAGGAAACCAATAAATATCTGAATCGACAAAATGGCTGATCTTTGGTTAAAATTTGCATGACATGAAATCTTTGAGCATATTTAGTTTAGAGAATGATTTCTCATATGTAACTTTTTTAAGCTTACAACAGATATACATATTTTGACATTTGTACCCAATTATCAATATGAAAGTTTATAATTATACGGTAATTATATAAAAAAAATTTTTTTTTTCAATTTTTGTCGCTCCGTTTGTTTGTTCCGACTAATCTCTGAAACGGCAGGACCGATTTCAACAGGGCTTTCATTGGCAGATAGCTGATGTTATAAGGAGTACCTTAGTCTACTTTAAAAATTAGGGTATCGCGAAGAAAAGTCACGCGGAAGAAGTCGCAGGCAGCTAGTTATGAATATAAAGTTCCGAGTGAACGAAGTGGAGGGGCACGACGAATTAATAATTGTATTGAAAAATATGATATATATTATAGTATAGTAGGAAGACAATCTTCCGGACCTAATTAAATACTCATATAAACTAGTGGTCGCCCAGTGGTGGTGGAATTTCGACCATGAATAATTTAAACAATAAGTTTAAACATCATTAAGGTTCTGATGTCAAAGGATTCGTGGGTTTTAAGCATCGGTAATCTCGATGTGATGGTTTGGTTTCATCGCTAGTAAAACTGCCTAAGTGGTATGCCCAGGATCCAAACCTATGTTATTGAAATGAAACGCGGCGTCTTAGGTAACTTCCGTGACATCATGATGATTTATAAAAATATACAAATTAAATTGTACTAGTGGTCTAAATTCAATGAAAATAATAATTAATGCAAAGACTATATTTTATATACTTCTATAATCACAGATTTCGCCAAGGCTACACTGTTAATTTAACTTTAACAATAAACAAAAGAGTATATATGCGTGTGTGTATTAAATACATGGTAGTGTGTGTAATGTATTTTTTGATGATTTCTTATTTATACATTTTTTTTTAAATATTAGCATTCTGCTCTCCTCCTCTATATAAAGTATAAGTGTGCGAAATTTCATACTCCTCCGTCGACGCAAATTTCGTAAAAAAAGTTTGCTTCATGTATTAAAATAATAATATTAGGATATTTGTATAGGTATCCATTTATTGCTTTCTCGTGGCTTTAGGAATGAAATAATTACCATTAAAATAGGTATGTTCTCGATAATAGAAGAAGAGTAATCGTTTTTCAAAATATATAGTCAAGTATATAGTTATGCTCAAAAAATAAATAAGTTTCCACGGAATATACCTAATCCCAATATTTACACGCGGAATGCTGTGTCGGGTACTTATTAAAAACCAATCTATAAAATTATATTTAATTTCCAAAGAAATGCCATTCTGTTCCATTAGTCTATTTGCATGAAATGAAATTCAGCAGTTATCTGAAATTAAATAATAAATAAAACGTGACCACATCACGGACCACCTTTCACTGCAACAATCGCGTTTAGATGAAAATACCAAGCGCACAGTACGGTTCACTACTCTTATACAATGGGACTCTATTATAGAAAATTCTGTAAATCTATTTAGATGTATTGTTCTCATGGAAACATACTTGCTTAAACATTCATAACTGCACAAAATGGATATGCAATGCTGCTAGTAACACGTGACTTGTAACTCACGACTGTTTAGATTAGACTCTAGAGTAGGTTATTCATCTTTTATAATATTAATAACTGACCCGGAGGAGTTTTTGGCGGAATCTGAAAGGAGATATTGTGCTGTGCAGTTTTATTTTCTAAAAATGTGTAAAATTACTCTAAAATGAACAAAAGTTGTCAGATATTGATAGTTTTTCAGTAGTAATTATGTGTTTTGTGAGAAATATGAACTGTATAGTCAAATGTGGTCTTTTGATTTGTCACAAGAACTCCGTTGAATGGCCCTAGCTGATTACCTACAGTTCAGCTGTGCTACACATAGGCTTAAGAAAATGAAGAAACTACATTGTAAACTAAGATCTGGCTTAAAGGCCTAGCTGCCAAGCCATAAACCTAAATAAAAATTACTAACTGACCCGGCAAACTCTATACCGCCTCAGAATCAATAAATAAAAAAGCTAAATAAATGATAATTGCAGATTGTTTCAACTTTAGTATAAAATGTGGTCAAAACTTAACCGGAACGAACATCAAACATTTGACATTCAAAATAAATAAAAAAACAAAAAAAACTTCACTTCTATTTTTTATTTGATTTCTGAACGACTTTTAAATTTAATCGATTTCTAAACGACGGGACGAACATCAAATGTTTCACAGGTAGGGATAGTTTCTAAGGAAAAGCGAAATTGTTGTTTTTACTATAGTCCAAGCATTTTTCATATTTACTCACCTTTTAAACCATTCCTGGACTTCCACAAATAATTCAAAACCAAATTACTCAAATCAGTCCAGCCGTTCTCGTGTTTTAGCGAGACTAGCGAAAAGCAATTGATTTTTATACATATAGACTAGCGGCCCCGGCAGACATCGTCCTGCCCAGACAAAATAAAATTAAGAACCCGATCTCAACGCCACCTTCCGGGTCCAATTGTAAATTAGGTAATAATTTATGGCCTGTTCTTATATCTCACTATTCATGAACTTATCTTACCATCGACTGAATTTTCATATTATTTATTTGGAACTTATGTCAAAATTAAACCGATAGTAAGGCAAATGAACGGTTCGTAAGATATAGAACGGGCCATTAGTCGCTGCCTAACTCTTGTCTAATTGCAAAATCACCCTTAAAAAATTTAATTCAAATTCATAGATTTACATACATCATGATATCGATATGTTTGTAATTAAAAACCTCACTTTATTCACTTAAGTCGTATTTAACCAAATAAATTCAATTAATTGTAAGCTGAGGATGAACCGTTCCGGTTGACTCAAGATCGCATCTAAGAAGTAGATTAACTCGACCGAATGCGATTTAGTTTTTACAGTAACTCAGTGTCAATAACCTGCAATTCACACGGTACAGGCATACTGACACAACAATAGGTAAGACATGTCTGCTTAATGTATTAACTCAGCCGTGTGTGGTCAGGTAAGAATTTGCAATGATAATGATATTATATTTATTTGGATAGATGACCCAATTTACTATAATAATAATAAGTAAAATAATTCTGGTCTCATTTCCCACAATAGTCCTACACTGGCCGGGGCTTGTCCTTAGGTGCATTACTACATGGTGTAGAGAGGGATAATCGCCAGTGAGTGTCACGCCACATTTAGATTAAATTTGTCAAGGGTCTCTACGTGTTGGCCTTTCTATGGCCCCACGCAACCCCTCCAAAAGTCTGGGCATTTTTATGGCCCGTGGTCTTGAAAGCCGTACAATATATAATAATAATAATCGGCAGGTAAACACACACATTGTATATCCCCAAGCTAAGCTAGTTACGCTTGTGTTATGAGTAATATACAACGGACCACTCTGGGACAGATCCCAGACACCCAGACCATAGTAAATAACAGAAAGTCCGTTTCTGAAATTTACCATGCCAGGAATCGAACCGGAGCGAGTTCGGCCAGCTAAGACAGCCCGCTCAACCACAGAGGCCGTCGATATAAATAATATCTGAAACATGAGCACAAATGTGATATAATTGACTTTTATTTAATCATTTTAATTTAATTTACGATTTATACATATTAACATGACAAGATTTAGCTGATTTACATAGTATATTTTATTTAAAAATAAATTATAGGTAAATATATATAATAATACTATAACTAACACCTAAGGAAATAATAATATTGAAAATAATTAAATATTAATAAATCATTACGTAAAGCGATTGTAAAAATAGGTAAAAATAGCTATGTTAAAGAAGACGGATTTTTTTACAATTATTATTATTTTATGCACGCCATGAAAATGGTAGAATGTATAGGACATCAACTTATCAATGTTACATTTTTTGTTCTACATTCTGGCAAATAAAGATTGTTATTATTATATGATTATAACAATTTTCATATAAAAAAGCTTTAAAATACCTCGTTATCCTCATAGTTTTAGAACATCACAGTATAAATAATTTTGATTCAAGTTTAAAAGTAATTAGTACGCTATTTAACTAGTTAAAATAATTCTGACGTCATAGCTTGGGACGCTCGAACAAATTCTAGGCGGCCTTGGCATGTTGTAAAATGATGAAAAGTCTCTAAATTTGATACCTGTTTACTAGTCGAACTAACTCATTATTATGATAAGAGGACTGATGGCACAGCCAGCGAGGTAATATAGCCAGGATGTTACCCATAAAAGACGGTGAACCAGGCTCAATTTTCTAGTTATAGTCTTAAAAAAAATATTGTATTTAGTTAATAATAGTTAGTATAAGTAATAACTTATAATCAATATACAATTATTTCAATTCAATTCGACCATTTTTTGTTTCTTTTATAAAAACTTTTAAAGGAAGGGCCTTTGGGCCAACACGTTTTGACGCAGGGCCCATTTAAGGCAAACTACGCCACTGTAATTAATTATATACAGTGAAACTTGGCTAAGTGGGACCTGGATCAGTGAGCAACCTCCATAACTGGAACTCATGCTGAGGTCCCAACACTTTGGCACTGAATTACACCTGTTAGTGGGACAAAGCATACCTCTAGAACTGAGACAGCGAGTGAATTTTATATGCATAAGCTTCTGTAACTGAGATAACATCGTTTTATTTGTTTACTTGCTTATTCTACCCGCAAATTCCGCACTTAACTACGTAAGTTATTTTGATCTTCAATGACCTCCATTTGTATGATTACCTTTATTAATTGGTTCTGATTAAAACTTATTTATAATGTTTAGATAACACGTTATTTTATTTAATAATCGCACCTCTATAACTGAAATAACCTGTATTCTAACCTCTATTAATGGAACTCTCTGTAAATGAGAAAGATATTTATACCTGGATATCTAAGACACTGGGTAAGTGGAATACCTCTATAAGTGAAACCACATTGCAGGTCCCTTGATGTCTCACTTAACCAGGTTTTACGGTAGTACCTATTAGAAATTTTCATATGGCTAAGTTCAAATCGTCGTTGAAATTAACCCATTTTTCTGATATAAAAAGTATCTCATATATATCACTTAACCTATGATAATAGAGTGGGATATTTTGAATAAGTACTCCACAGTATCAGATCATTTTTAGTCGTCTTCACAAAAAAATACTGACAAAGCTACAACAAGTGGTAGGAGAAACATCAAGTTACATTCGCGGTTAAAATTGTTAAAAGCCAGTATTAATTGTTATACGAAAAATTATAAAACAAAACCAGTATATAATTCATAATTACGCAAACATGTGAACGATCCAAGAATAGTAACGTAATGTTTAACACATTGTTAGCAGTGCTTCAATTTCGCTTATTAGATTACATCTTTAAACGTTTGCAATGTTTTATTATTTCAACAAGAAATCGCAGCAGAACATAAATACTTGAATACCTATGCTAAACAGGGTGTAACTTCATGCATTATACGTATAATTTACGAAAGTGCTACATACCTATGACTCAAAAAGCTTTATTTTATTAACGTCATTGTATTTAACAATATATTGTAATACTTGCAACATAAGTTTGGCACAATTGTAAACTAGGAAATAAATAAAGATCAATACACCTACCCTTCCCACCCCAAATACCCCACCAAACCTACCTATAATCACATTCCTACCACTTTCCAAACTTCTAACCAAACCCAATCTCGACCAACAACATAATAAAGTAAAAGAATAAAAAGAAACGTAAACCCTGTCTTAACCAATGACGGGGTAACCGGCGTCTAAAAAAAAAAAAAAACTTGCAACAACTCAGAAGGGTTTTTGGTAATAAAAAAACAGCAACTGGTCACTATTGTAATCAGAGAATCTTACGGTTTACATATATCCCATTAGAATAATACTAGTTCGTAAGTTTTCTGTAATGCTGTATATTAAAGTGTTCTCTATCTGTATCCCATACACTGACTCTACACTAACATTTTTAGAACAACGCGCCATCCCTCCAACAGTTTTGCAGTATAAGAAACTTAAGACGCGGTCACACACAGCGAATACTCGCTGCGAATGCCTACTCGCCGCGATTTGATTTGAGCATGTTCAATTTTACACTCGGCGAATGCGCATTTGCCGCGAGAATTCGCTGTGTGTGACATGGTACTCGCTACGAATATCAATTCCGCGCGCCGCTCTAGACTAGACACGTATGTGCTACAGGTCGTTTCGTTGCTGCATAGATACAACTTGACGATTTGGTTGAACAGATTGGTCAACCAAAAAAAGATTCTCTAAAGTGGGGAAATAACGATATATTTCGTTTCTTGAGTGTGTATAAAAAATACGAAGAGAACCCATTTTCGCTTCTTATGGGTTGTGAGCTTAATCAGCATTTGGTTTGCCAACCGAATACAATGACGCATGAGACGAGCAGACGACATTTTGAATTTGCGCACCAACAGACTGTCAAAATTCTCGTGTAGAACTCGCTGTGTGTAACAGACAGGCAGCGAACTGTCGCTGTGACTATTATTCGCGGCGATTGTACTCGCTGCGAGTAATAGCTGTGTCTGACCGCAGCTTTAGCGAATTCGCACTACCGATAGCGGATTAAAGTCACTGATAAACTATTTTAATTAAAAGTGTTATGAACGACAAGAATTTAATACACTATTGTTTGGAAATTTTAGATAGTATTTTATATAAGATATTATTGAAAATATTATATTTAAAGTTTTACATGTAATAAAAGAAATCGACAACAATAAAAATCTATCGCGTCTGCAAACATGGAAACCAAATGTAGTGAATACCGTCTATATTGAGAGATTTTGAACTATAATCTACATAATTAACACATTATATTAGAGACAAAAATTGTTACTTAAAATTATGATAAATTATGGAAAACTACTCTAAACAAAACAGGCGTTAATCCCAGAATAAACAAAAATTTAACTTAAGATTATAAGCAGAATACGGGACGCAGATCATCGAAGTCAATGGGTAAAAGGTGTGCAAAATTCAAGCAGAACAGACTTGTGTGTCTGTTATGAAAAAATCAACTGCTTAGTGGAATATTCCTTTTCGAGCTGCTACAATAACTCCCTAGTTAAAAGTCAGTCAAACATTTGACTAACTGGGTTTTTCTTAATTATTCTAAAACCTGAATATCAAATCATCCAGAACCGTATTTAAAAAGAAAAAGATCTACCCGTATAAACAACGTAGTTCAGAATCACTATTTTGTCGACGTAAGAAAGTAACGAAATTGCGTAATCATAAGCAAATTATAATTATAATAAACAGCTTCCAAGAGATAACTACAAATCTGAAATGAAATACTCATTTTATTCTATTTGGTAACATTGATTACAAACAAAACCTTGTAACGTAATTAGTTTAGGTGTTGCGTTTGATTGACTCAGGCGATTAGCAAGGTGCGTTACAAGTGAAACTACTTATGAAGCTCTCACAAAAAAAAAACAAATAATAAATTATGACAATCGCCCAAATCAACGTAATTCTAGAAATTCCCCAAATCCTACATAATAGGATAATTGACAATTAAGCCAACTGAAATATTTTTAACGTGTTAAAAAATGGAACAGTCTCCCAGATTTAGTACTACTAAGGCCCGATTTCTATATCTCACCGACCGTTCATTTGCCCTACTATCGGTTAAAAATTGACACACGCTCCATACAAGTAGTAGCAAAAATCAACTGATGGTAGAGCAAGTGAATGAATATTAAGATATAGAAACCGGCCAAAAACGAGTCAACAAAATTTAACAGACAAATTAATATAACAGAGTGGACCGATCTTCTATGTAAATGAATTTGATCTCAGATGCAGTAATTTATTTTTAACTCCTTAATAAGAATAACCCCATATAACGACCTATAACCCCATATAACGAATATAAATATTATGAATAAAGAGGTGTTAGTAATCTTCTATATGTATATTACATACAGAAACAAATTACATGCCAACTTAACTAAAACATAATCTACTACAATGAAAGAAACTTTACTCATATTGTATTCTACTTATAATCCCCTAAGACTATAAGTAGAATACTGTGTCTATGTAATCAATGCAGGAATGGAGAAAGAATACAGTTTCCACCAAAACAACTCACAACCAGGTGTAAGGGTAATTTTCGTCTGGATGGCCACCCCTGGTCTAAAAAAAAAAGAGTATGCTGCTATAACAATCCTGAGTTGTATTCCGGCGTTAGTGGCTAAGTTCCAGTCTCCTTTTAGACAGGGGTTGGGTTCGATTCCTGGTATAGTACCTAAATTTCGGAAACATATTTTCTCCGTTATTTACCATGGACTGGGTGTCTGGGATCGGCCCCAGAGTGGTCCGTTGTATATTACCCAGTAACACAAGCGTAACTTGCTTAATTTGGGGATATACAGTGTGTGTGTTTGTCTGCCGATCAATTCATGTATTTATTTATTCTCAAAAAATTTACAATTTTTTTTAAATATATAAAGACATTTTAATAATAAAAAAAATTACATTATGTCTGCCGATTATTATTATTATATTATTAAAGACAGCGGCAGCACATCGGTAATACCTTTGGTGTTACAAATGTCCATTTGCGATGGTAACCGCTTTCCATCTGGTCATCAACTCGTGCAATAAACAAATCAAAATCAACGAGTAAGGTTCCCAGAAGGCTGGCAACGTACCTAGCTGGATCACCAAGCCAATCCGTTGTCCGAGGTAAGATCCAGCCCTCTGGTCACTCACATATTCTTCTTCTAAGGCTTATCTCATCTTTAGCTATCATTTAAAATCCACCTTACAAAATGATCTAATTTTTCACATATAGATTTTTAATCGAGTTCGCTATGGTAATGCCATCTCAGATTAATAAATCTCAGATTAAAAACAATCGCTGATTCTTTGAACCTTGACCACGTTTTTCTAAATGTCATTGACTCACATTTAAACAATTGGTTAAGATCCTACATCAAGATTACGTAGCCATCGTAATCTTTGCCATTTCAATAATTTAATTATAATGATTTGATTTATGTTTTTTTTAACGAAAATTTTAACAAATGTCATTCTTATATTGGCTATTGAATATTGGTAAGCAGAGATTCTGAATTGGGGAGATCAAATCTCACCGTCTCCGTTGGCTCGGTCATGTAGAACGGATGGAGGATCAGGGAGTGAAGAAAGCATACTTGGGACAACCAGTCGGTCGGCGACAGGTTGGTCTTCCTAAGTATCCGTGCAGGAACGGAGAAAGAATACAATTTCCTGCGGCCGGGTGGCCCGGTGGTAGGCCACAGCCAGGTGGTAGGGCATTTTCCCGACAGGATGGCTACCACCTCTGGTCTTAAGTATGTCGCCATAACAACCTTGATTTGTGTTCCGGCATTAGTGACCAGGTTCCAGTCTTCCTTAAGAGAGCAGCAGCGCATTTGTAGCACCTTTGGTGTTGCATATTTCCATAGGCGATGGTTACCGCTTTCCATCAAGTGGGCCGTCTGCCTGTCTGCTGACCTCCTGCAATAATAAAAAAAAGTATCGCTGGAAGAATAGTGGTAGCTACCTGACCGCACTTGAAGTCCACAATTGGCAAGACACTGCGCAGGACAGAGGGAAGTGGCGTGCTCTCATTTCGGAGGCCAAGATTCACTTTGGGTCACTGAGCCAACGGAGTTAGATTAGTTAGAGATTATGAAGTTGTATTTTTTATCACATATCACGGCTTTGTTTATATTTGTATAATAAATAACAGTACAGTGCAAAATTAACAATAAAATTACGTGGAGTTAATGAAATATTTTTTTATTATTAATCTTTGTTAGGTAATAAGTTATAATACACATTCTTAACCGAAATATACTGATACTAGCTGTGTCCGCGACGTCGTTCGCGTGGAATTTGTTTTCAAAACCCCGATTTTGAAACATTCTTCATTGGCGCTACGCTCCTATTGGTCTTAGCGTGATGATATATAGCCTTCCTCGATAAATCGGCTATCTAACACTGAAAGAATTTTTTAAATTAGATCAGTAGTTCCAAAGATTAGCGCGTTCAATCAAAACAACCTCTTCAGCTTTATATATTAGTATAAGATTAGGCGTATCAACCAACTTATATCAATCTTGTTAAAACAAATGATACGTCTAATATCGGTTTAAATCACACGTAAGCATATTGGCGACTAATTAATTAAAGATCTACTCAGTCATTGACATAAATCCAGTTGTATTGTTATTAGACGTTAGTGCTAATTTTATTTCATTATTTGACATCAATACAAACACACATACATATATCATAACATATACCATTTAAGCAATTTTCTTAGAACGTTACCGTGCAGGAACGGAGAAAGAAAACAATATCCTTCGGCCGGGTGGCCTGTCGTAAGAGGTGACAAAACAACCCACAGCCAGGTGGCAGGGTGTTTGCCCGACGCTACCACCCCTGGTCTATAGTATGCCGCCATAAAAACCTTGATTTGTGTTCTGGCAATAGTGACCAGTTTGCAGTCTCCCTTAAGAGAGCAGCACCGCATTTGTAGCACCTTTGGTGTTTCCAATGTCCATAAGCTCTCTGCTATACTCCAGCAATAAAAATAAAAAAGCAATATCGTTTCTTCTATAAAATAATCTCGCAATTCAAAAAGTTTAATTTTAAATAATATTTATTTACCTATCTAAAATTTTATATATATTCTGTGGTATGTTGTGTGTATGGTACTTTATATTATATTATTTTTGCTAGTGTTATTCTAATAATTTTATTAAATTAATTTTATTACTATATTTTTTAAATTATATACACATAGACGTATTATTTAAAAATAACATTGCGGTAAACTGAATTATATCTAATAAATTGAAATGTGCCATTACTTTAGAAAAAACATTTTTTTTAGTTATGACACTATTTTCGTAGGTAGGTACTATTACGTATTAGCCTAAACTTCAAATTTCATTATAAAAATAACACAATTCTAGTACTTTCACAAATATAACTTTAGAAGTAAAAATGCGCACGATAGCATTCAATATCTTGTAGCAATCCGTTTTATGATTACAGTTTAATCACGGGTGCAAAGTATTGAGGCAACTGGCATTCACACGAAATGCCCCCAACTAGCAATTTATGCACGTTGCATGCCACGGGCGCGAAAGTGCAAGTTTGTATTATGATGCGTAGAACAAATGAAAAAAAAAATCGACTTGTCATTGACTCCAGCTGTTATTCAAACAAAGTTCGACTGGAGAACGTTTTTTAAAGTCATACATATAAGTTAAAAATTATGTCTACTTCCTATTACATGTCCAGCGGGTATAGGCAATAGTTTTTAAAGTTTACAGTATATTGTTAATATCACCCTGCTTCTCGCGTCTTGAATTTCAGTAATTAGGCTCGTAAATTTCTTAGAAATTTCTACAATGTTAAAGTTCATGAAATGGTCAGAGACGTGGCGAAGTGAAAAAACACTTTCTAACTGTATAATGTATTTATATTAATGACGTATATATGTATACTAGCTGTACCCGGCAGACGTTGTCCTGCCTTTAAAAAATAAAAATCTAGATCCCTATTCCAGCGTCATCTACCGGGACCAAATGTTAATCTAAACTATTCTCAAATCCACTTGAACAAACAAAAAAAATCATCAAAATCAGGCCCAGCGTTTAAGAGGAGTATCGTGGAGGCGCCACCTACTGGGTCTAATCGTTTATTTAAATCATTCTCGGACATTCAACACATACAACAACAAAAAGAACACCTAAATTCTGGTACCCGAATGCAGCGCCATCTACCTGTTTCAAATTAAAATCTAAATCATCCCAGTAGAAAATTATAAAAATACTAATATCGCTATTAAAAAATAGGGGTTGATCGTAGAGGGTTGAAAATTAATGGTTGTATGTATTTGTTAATGCTGTATCATTAAAAAAATTCTCTAAAAATAAAAAAAAATATTTAGAGGTGGACTACCCTTAACATTTAGGGGGATGAAAAATAGATGCTGTCCGATTCTCAAACCTACCCAATATGCACACAAAATTTAATGAGAATCGTTCAAATTAAAATCTAAATCATCCCAGTAGAAAATTATAAAAATACTTATATCGCTATAAAAAAATAGGGGTTGATCGTAGAGGGTTGAAAATTTAGAGTTGTATGTATTTTTAAATTATATATCATTAAAAAAAAAAAAAAAAAATTAGGGGTGGACTACCCTTAACATTTAGGGGGATAAAAATTTATGTTGCCCGATTCTCAGACCTACCCAATATACACACAAAATTTCATGAGAATCGTTCAAATTAAAATCTAAATCATCCGAGTAGAAAATTGTAAAAATACCAATATCGCTATTAAAAATAGGGGTTGATCGTAGAGGGTTGAAAATTTAGGATTGTATGTATTTTTGTATGTTGTATCATAAAAAAATAGAAATTAAAAATTTTGTCTAAAAAAGAAATAAAAAAATTTAGGGGTGGACTACCCTTAACATTTAGGGGGATGAAAAATAGATGTTGGCCGATTCTCATAGATACCGGATAAGCACAAAAAAATTCATCAAAATCGGTCAAGCCGTTTCGGAGGAGTATGGCAACGAAAACTGTGACACGAGAATTTTATATATTAAGATATTTACATGGCTATTATTTTGTAACACTGTAATATAATTAACTATAAACTTTATTATACTACATGCTAAACCACTCTCTTAAATAAGATATTGTCCATCGAAAGGCTACCTGGAAGAGACTATAATAGTTAAGGAATAACGTCTCCTATTTGGGTGCGATTTTCTTCCACAAAATCTGTTACAAGTTATGTACAACTGTAGAAGCTGTATCCTACAACTGTTGTAACTAAAGAAGCGCGTGGCATGTAAATAATTCCGCACCGGATTTAAATTCTGTACATTGCTACAGGTTTGATGTACAACATTATAAGCCTGATATTGTTCAAAATTTTAGAAGCAATATTGTTTTTATTATGTTATATACAATTTAAAAAAACTTTTTATTGTGTTGTTTACAGCAGCAGAACCATAAGTAGGAAAAGTAAAAAATAAAAACTTCGTTTAAAAAAACCGGCTTCAAAAACTAAAAACGAAAATGTATAAAATAACTTATTTTTAAAGCTATTATTATTAATGTATATTATCTAAACATCTTAAAGTCGTTGCTTAGTAATTTTCAAAATATAGTAATTTTTGTTTTATTTTGCACCGACTTCAAGATGTTTTAGATATAATATATATTAATAATAATAAGTAGCTTTAGAAATAAGTTATTTTATACATTTTAGTTTTTTCGTTTTTGAAGTCGGTTTTTTTAAACGAAGTTTTTAAATTTTATTTGTTACTTTTTAGTGTCTAGCTATGTGTGGGTGGACCTACGAATGGTGGCGCGCTTCTTAAAAAATATAGGTCCCAAGAAACGGGAACAAAAAATGTTCCTAAAATGAAAACTACTGGGCCAAACTATCAATTTTTTAGGGGACCACATGGCAGCTATTCCGCGTCGAACAAAAAAAGAATCACGTAAATCGAATCATAAATCTCAGAGTAATCGGTGTACATATGGAACGGAGTGAAAATTATTTCCATGAAAAATGTTCATAAAATAAAAACTACTGGGCCAAACTATGTAAAATTTTTAGGGGACTAATTGAAAGCTATTCCGCGTCGAACAAAAAAAGAATCACGTAAATCGGATCATAAATGACGGAGTAATCGGCGAACATACATAAAAAAAACAAAAAAAAAACGACGAATTGAGAACCTCCTCCTTTTTTCGAAGTCGGTTAAAAATTTATTCCTAATAGGATTTTTTTTTCATAAATATAGACTACGGACTACGCATTAAAAAATCTCTGAAACAAATTCTGGATTAAAAATTGTTCTAGCCTACTCGACATCTACAAGTCATAGAGTAAAATAATATATACATTTCTCTGTGCAGCATACTCCATGCATATAGGCAGTAATGCAAAAATGACTTTGTTTACCCCACCTTTAACGGCTTTGGGTATGAGCAGATTATCATAAAATTTGATACATATAATATGTCATTTAATAATATTTTTACATAGGATAATTAAATGCTAGAAGATTGGATAGTTGTCGCAGAATACAATGCTTAACACGAACAAAGATATCGAAAAGCTGCTTATTTTAAAATTAAAATAACATTTTCATATAGTAAGATATTTTTCAGCTAATTAAATAACAAAATAAGATATGGAATACGTTTGGACTAATAAAAACAGTGAACAAATGCCGCTATTTTACTTTTGGAGCTTTGATCAAAATGCATACCTAATTTATCTAAGGTTACTCGCCTTTCACAAATAAATAAATCAAATCTCGTTGCGCTATAAAATAATGCGCTCATAAAATTTCAGAATACATTAAACTTCTGGGTACCTCAAGGTTATCAATAAATTATTTAAATAGTATTTAGATGACATTTTTGCCATGACAGTTATTATACATGCATTAGTTTGTTTGTCCCTTTAACATGTCATTTTATACAAATTTGCTGCTATCTTCGCAATCGTCATGCAAGTAGACAATAATAACCAATAGTAGATAAATACACAATATTACAATGCTTTTTTTGTTTTTTTAACTGACTTCAAAAAGGGGGTGGTTCTCAATTTGATCGGTATGTTTTTTTTTTAATGTATGTACACCGATTACTCCGAGATTTATGATCCGATTTACGTGATCCTTTTTTTGTTCGACGCAGAATAGCTTCCATTTGGTCCCCTGAAAATTTAACATAGTTTGGTCCAGTAGTTTTCATTTTATGAACATTTCTTATGAAAAAATTTCCGTGCCGTTCCGTATGTACACCGATTACGCTGAGATTTATGATCCGATTTACGTGATTCTTGTTTCGTTTGATGCGGAATAGTTGCCGTTTGGTCCCCTAAAAATTTAACATAGTTTGGCCCAGTAGTTTTCATTTTACGAACATTTTTTTGTTCCCATTTCTTGGACCTATATTTTTTAAGAACCGCGGCACCTTTCGTATGTCTACCCATACATAGCTAGACACTAAAATGTAACAAATAAAAAAAACTTCGTTTAAAAAAACCGACTTCAAAAACTAAAAAGTATAAAATAACTTATTTCTAAAGCTATTATTATTAATATATATTATCTAAAACATCTTGAAGTCGGTGCAAAGTAAAACATAAAAAATTACTAGGTATATTTTGAAAATTACTAAGCACCGACTTTAAGATGTTTAAGATAATATATATTAATAATAATAGCTTTAGAAATACGTTATTTTATACTTTTTAGTTTTTTAGTTTTTGAAGTCGGTTTTTTTAAACAAAGTTTTTTTTATTGCATGAGTTCAGGTAGACGGCCCACCTGATGGAATGCGGTTACCATCGCCTATAGACTTCTCCAACACCTAAGCTGCTACAAATACGCTGCTGCCCACTAATGGGAGACTGAAATCTGGCCACTAATGACGCAACAATGCCAATAACACAAGTCAAGGTTGTTATGGAGGCATACTTTAGACCAGAGGCTGGTAGCCATCCAGACGGGCAAATACCCTACCTCCTGGCTGTGAGTTGTTTTGTTGCATCTTAGGATAGGCCGCCCAGCCGCACGAAATTGTATTCTTTCTCCAATCCTGCACGGATAAACCGCTTTAATGTATGAGTTGACATGCAATCAAAGGCTATTCTATGAATGGCAACACGGTATTCTTTTAGCATGAACTCATTGGTAAAGAAAATAAACCTTTACAGGATGTTGATTTTCCTTGACTATATTTACGTGATTATTAATCTAATTCAGAGGAAGTTACATTAAGTTGTAAATTCAATGAAAGACTACGAAGAAGGTTAGAAGAAATACATGCTTCACATAAAGGAGACCGATTTACGTGACGAAGGATTTTCCGCGACTTACTTAACATGATCATGATTTGCGATTGCAAATGACTTAAATAATGGCCAGGTAAAACTACCTACAATAAACCTGTATGTATGAAGAGATAATGAATGTAGATGAAGCAAAAGTTGTGTGTCAAGATCGTAGCAAGTGGAAATCTATCGTCCCTGCCTACCCCTGTGGGAAGCAGGCATGATAATACGAGTAATGTACTTACATTAGGATTTTCATTACTTGACTGGCTAACCCGGCGAACTTCGTACCGCCATCTTTTCTGAATTCCTAAAAGACTGTTTCAATTCACAAAAACAAAATCACCAAAATTGCTCCCGGTGATTAGGAGGATTTTAGAACCCGATCTCAGCGCCACCTACCGGCTCTAATTGCGAATCTAAACCATCCAGGAACCCACTCAAACACACACATACAAAATTTCATCAAAATCGGTAAAGTCGTTCTCAAGTTATGCGCTTACCAACACATTTTGGGATTCATTTTTATATATAAGATGAGGATAACAGTCTTTGATTGCTTGGTACTCAAAACTACAACTTCTTTTGTAATCAAACGTTATAGCTTAGGAGCCAGTGATCGGCTACCTGTATGTATTTGACCAGACCTGAGGTTTTGTACATTGAAGCAGCTATACCTACCATGCATGGTACGGGGACTCACTAAGCTCTAAGTGGTGGACGCGACGAGCGCTGAGGTAAGACAGTATCGATTTTTGACGAATTTTAAATCCATTTGACCAGGGCTGCCGTTTTCATATTTGAAAATATAGGCTTATTATTATCGGAAAATAAGAGTGGCAGACCATTTTGAAAATGATAAAAAAAATTGAAAGTAATTGACCAGATCTGCCATTGATATATTTTGTTTATTATAGTCTTAAAAACATATATTGATCGCGGCAGACGTCTACTTTGCGTATACACATCAATAAATAATAAAATATTAGCTACTACCCAGTCAGATGTATATGTTTTCCGTTCGCTGTTTTACATCAATATAATTTACTTGCAATTTACTTTATGACTGTATTTACAGAAATTAATGTTTTTTTATATATTCTATATGCTAAACTTCATTAGTTAGATGAGAACGGAAAGTTCCTAAACATATCGTATCATAACGTGAAACGAACACATTCAAGAATATGTTCCCGAAGGGATTTTGTTAGCAGCGGTTCACGTGCCGTCGGATTGCAAATTGATTAGTTCGGGAACTTTCCATTCTTACACGGAAACGTTTCCGGCGTTTGTTAATAACCCTACTGAAGATGGTATTGCTTTCCGATGTTGATAATGGTCTCCCTTATAGAACTTCAAAATAACTTGGGACGAATCTGAACATCGCGAATGATCAAACATCCTGTACATACGTAGTTAATAACAATATTATTGTTTACACGATTGTTTTCTTTGTCACATGGTCGTGTTGAGTCCGATCCGCACGCGCGTCAGTAACCTAACCAGAATCTGTACTCGTGTACCTACAGTTTTACCAAAAACTGCAAAATGTTTTTTTCGTTCATTGTGCGATAGAATGTGAGTAAGATGCCGGGTGGTGGGAACTTGGAGAGGTATGAGCGATACCGGAAAGCTCCTCGTACCCGGAGGTCAGGACATGCCCGGTACTACTACACAAGATCCTTAACATTAGAATCACCGTCAAAGAAGAAACGTAGTTCCTCGCAGATAAGGTGAGATTAAGTACTAATGTTACCCTACACCTTCAAATTTTGCTTTATCCACTTATAGACAAGGATTATCTAGGCTTCGTATTGTAATTGTAACCATTAGAGCCTGCAGGCAGAATACTAATTTCACAATGTATGTATTTTTACGAGCTACAGGACTCGAATTGAAATAAATGCCGTTGGAATTACTATAGAGTTAATTAGAACTGTACAAACACGTACAAAACAGTTACAAATAAAACTGGATGCAACCAGTTCAGACTGTATAAACTTCACGATTCAATTACACGCGAAAAGTCCGTCACTATATCCCTAATCGAAAGTACTACACACGTCTTGCTAGTATCGTAATCGTTGCTTGATTGCCCCATCCCTCCGTTCGGGCATTTTTTTATACTAAACTGTATAATACCGAACAAAGGGGCCGCGTTATGAGTTAATCCGCACATCTGACAAGCTTCGACGCAATGCAATAAAAAAAAGGATTAGTTCGACTCTAATGACAGCCATAAAATAAGTACGATAACAATGGGATATTTTTAAAATTAATACACGAAGTAAACAAAAGAACTCCGAATGCAGGAAAGACGATAAACGGCGTTTTACGACAGCCGGCGTGCGTTCTTTCTCGGTATGTAACAGTATTTAGGAAGAAAAATTTCTAGAAAAATATTATTTCCAACCTTTTGGTATAGTCAGTTATTTAAACGCATCTATAGCAGTATCTCTTGGGATGTGAATTTATGTAACGGTTTCACGAAACATTAATCATTTTTTATCCATCGTCAACAAACTGTCCCATTAATTTGTGCTGTCATCGTGACATTTACTTAAATGTCAGTTGTGACAATAACGACTACACTGACTGACACGTCATGTTACATACAAACTGCTTGCTGTACTGGCAAACGCAATGCAGAATTGCAAATTACGATTCTGACAGTCAAACTTGCATGAAGTCAAACTTGCATGAAGCTAAACTTTTATGCTTGTCATACTTAGGCGTAACATTTAAAATTTGAATTGCTCTTTTGTATTTCGTAAACTGCAGTATTTTTTGGAATAAAGACTTCCGGTCTTATTAATATTGAGTTATAGTAAGTTTGTAGGCTTTTTTAAGATCCTTAAGTAGCCTACAAACTCACTCTTAACTCCATATGAATAAGACCGTTCAAGTTTATTACGGGGATCATCAAGAAACTTCCGCCCGGGATAGAGGAGTATATGCAAGCGTACTCACAGTCCTGGATAATGGACGCCAGGGGGTATTGCAAGCTATTTTAGTGTGTTTACTGGCTCAGTAGGTCAACGAATCCCACACACCCCTAAAGGGGTGCCCTTGTAGTAAACAATTCGTGAAGAGAATTTTACTATAGGAGTTCTAAAAAACAGCAATTTTCATATAACACATTTTATATTATTGCGTTTAAAGAAGAAATTTATTTAATAAAAAATATTATTATTTACGCTCACGTTGTTTGGATAGCATCATCATTATGTCGGTCATACATAAACAAATAACATGTTTATACTTCCTATGTAGAGTGCTTAGGTATTGTTTATTTTACATTAGGTACAAATCAAAACAATCTAATTAAATTTTAATTAATTTAATCCCTTCAATTCAACGAAAACAGAAGTGGTAATATGTAAATGTACTCTCAGCTAGGAAATATTCCTGATCTTCATATCAAATAGCAATACTTCTGAAGCCCCTTTTTTAAAACAGTTACAATTAATAAAAAAATGGTCCAGAAAGTAAGTATATAGGGGTGTCCCCAAATTCAATGTCCAACAATCTTTTAAAATTACTTGCCACTATAGATACAATGCTTTTTTTGTAGCATGATTTGTCAAAGTAAGGTGTAAGATGATTTCCTTGAAAAAATTGAAAATTAATCCCAACAACTTTGTTTTTATTTTATTTTTTTGTATTATTTCTGGTAGTAATTATACTTTTGGTCGATAGAGCAGTTAACTACGTTATGAATACAAAAAATCTGTCGTCAAAACATGCGGATTTGTCGTTATGGTGCATAAAAATGTCGTCAAGTTCGGAATTTTTCACGATTTTAAGAAAAATATTCGTATCTAAAAACAAATTAAATGGATTTTTTTAATATTATATTTAAAGGTGTCATACAGTGACCTTCCCCCATTTGCCGTTGGACGTTGAATTTCGGGACAGCCTGCAGCCTAATTTTTCTATAGTTGTTTTAAGTTAAAAAAAATGTACCAAATCACCTCCAAATTGATATGAAACCCTTTGAGTCCTTTAGTTTTTATCAAATCGGGATAAAAAAAAGCTACATGTTTATAAAAGAGAGATAAAATAAATAATTTAGTATTACTATTTTTTTCATTTTTCTTTATTTAATTCACAATAAATACAATAATGCATCATAAAATGTCGGCGTCTATTAAATCCCCGCTGTCGACCGAGTAATTACTACTGAAAAATCCTTAAGGGCGTTGGCGTTGTTACAAGCCTTAATTTAAAACTAGTAGTAAAAAAATACCGCACTAAGCACACAGTTTATTTGCCGAGCTGGACAAATTGGTCAATATCTCGCGTGAATAGAGAGTCTTATGTCATCAACATGGTCAAGTAGGATATTATACATCCATAGTCTATGACCGTGAGGTCAAGTTGTTTACCAACAATATAATTGAACCAGTCTCGGTAAAAGCTGTACGCGGTAAAAGGCGGTTCGCCTCACACTCAATCGGGATTAAGGACGGCCATATTTTGCTATATTCGTGTACCAGTCTGTCCGGTTGTAGATATGTATACTACTTGCATGCTTGTTTTGTGCGTTGTGCAACTTCAATTAAACAGTTTTTATTGCGAATGAATTGAACGGCTATGTGTTGAAAGCCTAAGTGGCAAGTTGATTTCTCGTCATGAGTTCTTTGTACACTGCAGCTTGGTAGTTTTCGAAAATGCTCTACTTGATTGTAGTTTCAAATACAACGCAATTCTGACTTAGGTACTATGTAGGCATGTGGAAAGTCGCACTTTAAATCACGCAAATAAAAATTCATATTAAGTAAATAATTTAAAAAACAATCTAGTAACCTAGAATGAAATCGTTAATTTAATAGTGTAATATTTTTTGGTTCTGTAATCTGGAATGTGAAATTGGGGAAAAAAATTAGGAAAGCGGACTTTAGACTCCGAAGCGGCGGCTCCGAATGTAACTGGGATTTAATGCTATGATGTTGAGATAGTTATTATAGATACTCTAATAATTGTATATAATAATAATAAAAATGTAAAATTAAATACATCCGTTTCTTTTATGCAGCTTCACTCATAAAATCATCAAGTCCTTGTCACACGGCAACTTTTATACTATAAGATAAAAACGAAACATATATTTACACACATACCTACAAGCTGAATTTCGAGATATTCATTCTCATGGTTGTAAAGAAGAAACAAACAAATAAAGTCACATTAATAATAACTAGTGGTCGCCTGTGTAGTCGAAATTCGACCATAATTATCAATTTAAATTATAAGTTTGAACATTATAAGGTTCTGTTGTCAAAAACTATATACTTCTGTAATCACAGATTTCGACAAGGTTACACTGTTAGTTTGAATTTAACAATAAACAAAAGAGTATATATGCGTGTATGTGTCAAATACATGGTAGTGTGTGTAATGGTTCTTTTTTATTGTTTTATTATGATTAATTATTATTTAAAATAATATTAGCACTCTGCACTCTTTCTCTATATAAAATATAATTGTGCGAAATTTTCTACCCGCGCAATTTTCGTAAAACCCGTGTTTTGTACCCCAAATTTTAGCTGTGTTTTTACTTCACGTATATATATATAATTATATATTATAATATATAGATATAATTAATGTTGATAGAAAATCATATTTTTTCATACAAATAACTTTCTTGCAATAGATTAAACACGTGTGTAATCAAAATTGGTCAATACTGATTGGCGCTTAGGAGTATTTACTATATACAATTATATTTTTGGTATATTGTTATCATCGATGTTGGTAACACAGGGTTATTGTTCAAACTGAAATAATGTCAAGCATGACTGATGTGCTTCGCGGCACGTTATCTGGGCCACTACCTATTTCGCTTTGGTTAACAAAGTCTGAATTTGGTAAATAAGGTGCCAATGCCTGTTGTGTACATCTTAAAATTCGAAGATGGTAGATTGAGAAATATCGCAGATTTTTTAAGAAATGTTAGGTAAACAGCGCTTGAAACAAACGTACACGTATATGCTAAGTTCGCAGCAAATAGATTCATTATCTCAGCCTTCTCCTATAGGAAACAGGTATAATGCATGTAAAATTCAAACTTGAGTAACCGTGACGTGACAATTATACTGTTTATTAATGAAAAAATAACCGGCCATAAATCTCCCACTGCTGGACTCGGGCCTCCCACTATAGGGGAACGGACAGTATACCCGCCACACTTATCCAAACCGGCTTAGCAGGTTTGACATATCACCTATCTCGATGTGCAGGTTGCATCGCGATGTTTTCCTTCACCATTGCTAGCACGTGCTAATTGTAACAATATGCACATTAGGTCAGAAATCTGCCTAAGTGGTGCATGCGTTCCGGCCAGGATCGAACCCGCGCCCTTTGAGTTTGTACGCTACCACGACTTTTTTGTTTACCACGACATTGTTTATTTATAATACAATACATTTATAAAGTAGTTATATATGTATTAGTTGAATAAACTGGAAAATGCGTTTCGCTAAAACCCATGCTGTAATACAATACCACAGTGATAAAAAAAAGTCTTTAAAACTCTGACGAATAATATTGAGGGACTATTTGGAATCGAAAATAAAAAATACAAGTTTTATAATTACTTGTAGTCCATCCGCTCGCGTATTATGCAGATTCATCATATACGGAATACTAAACCGGCTTTCATAAAACTCAACCATTTCTATTATATTCTGAGTCTGGACTCAACGTTTAAAAGTTCTTGCGAGTTAGTAAATAACAATGCATGTGAACATAGTCATGGATGCAGCTGTGTATTATACAGTTATAAATAATGAAGCTTATATAAACATTTTCAAAAATCCTATTTTTAAATATAGTCAAGTTCCGTCAGTGGAGGAACTCCATACATCTCTCATTATTTCCGTGTTTGAATAGTTACGACGACAACAAATCAGTAACTTCAGTGAAAGTAAAACACCATTGAATTCTGTCTTCGAATTGTAGTTGGCGTTAAATTCCGTTTAAAAAAGTTAAAAAATGAGCGGTGTGTGAACTTACTGCATTGACGGACTTCGCTACCTCGGCTATAATTACAAATTGAAACTGATTAAACTTTTTTGTCTCCAGATGTCAGTCCGCTCCAAAAGTAATGGATAGCCACAGTAGATCGGCGTCGCCGCGCGAGCCCATGCGGCCGCAGCACAGGCCGCCTTCCCCACCATCCTCGCCCACCGGCTTCGACAACAGGGCCTACCAGCACGACGAAGCAGACCCAAACCACAACGACTCCTTCACATCCAACGGGCCACAACAAAACGGACACAGCAAAGAACCAAACGGCGACACAAAAACATTAGAAGCTGTCAACCTAGAACTTATCAATCTCACGCCAAAGAATGGCAACACCAAGAAAAAGGACGTGGAAGTTGACATGGACGCGAGTAACCCCTACGATGAATACTTCGTGCCGGTCAACGAACACAGGAAATATATGAGGTTTGTGGCTTTGCATTTCTATACGCTTTTAAAGAAATAGGTTTGCTGTGAACGCTGGACCGATATTTAAATATCGCTAGAAACAAGCCAGTCGCGCAGAGTCGCGCTTGCTTCACTGAATTCTTTATTATGTAATGTTTAACATGTTACTACAATTTAAAATGTATTAAGGAATACTTTCTTTCCAAGATATATTGAGTTAAGATCACTGCAGAAGCAACCACAACACAAAGATTCTATGGTAATTGCTAAAGTTTATCCTAGACCCTAACCCGCAAAAACTTTTAAAATAATAATTATAATATGCATCCTTTGTTCATCTCCGTTATCAAAATCACGGTTTTTTTATTGCGTGAGTTCAGCGGGTAGGCAGACGGCTGATGGAACGCGGTCACCATCGCCTATGGACACTTGTAACACTAAAGGTATTACCAATGTACTACCGCTCGCTAAAAGGAGGCTGGAAACTTTATACATTTAATCTGTTCATATCTTTCGCGATAATTGTTTCATTTCCAGAAGAATCAAACCTGTGAATACAGAATAAACAAATTGTATTTAAAAATCGAAACAAAATCACCGTTACATTTCATTTGTATATTAGAAAAAAAAAGTATAGGTATGGATGAAATACAATTTAATTTTTATAAATCGTTATGATGTCACGGAAGGTAGCTAAAACACCGCGTTTCATTCCAATAACGTAAGTTTGAGTCCTGATTATAGGTCACACACACATTACTAATGCAATTTTTCTAGCGCTGAAACCAAACCTTGTCGGTAAACCAGCACATCGAGATTACCGATGCTTAAAACCAGCGAATCCGCCTTGAAAAAACGAAAGCAGACATACCGTACCATCCGTTTCTTTGATGGAAAATCTTGAACCGAACTTATAGGCTATATTAACCCACAAGTCGTTTATGTCCTTTCATTTTGTGCTATCAGTATGGGATCAAACGAACGGGATGCTTCGGAGATATTTATCTACAAGAAATACCGTTGTGAAGATAAAGTGGGTCCAATTTGTTTAAATTCTACTGGTAATGGTGCTGCAATAGACAATTTATACTCAACTACACACGATACAAACAAAGAACTATTGTTGAGAAATAAGGAGTTTGTATTGGCAGATATTGATTTATTATGCGTGGCCTTAAAGCGCATATTCTTCCTCTGTAGGGTTTATTGTGTCTTTGTTATTGAATCAGATCGACGTTAGTAGCATGTTAATATCATTTCGCAATGGGTTTTCTCCATCTATAGTTCAAATTATACCCAGGTTCAAAGACATAAATATATAATTTACTTTAGGAACTGCAAGCAACTGGAGAATGTCCATGTTTCTGCTGTACTTGAATTTTATTAGGTGGACCTAAATATTGAAATTTTTACATTACTTTATGTACTACGAGCTGACCCGGCAAACTTCGTACCGCGTCAGAATCAATAAATAAAAAATCTGAATGATAATTTCAGAATATTTCAACTTTAGTAAAAAATGTGGTCAAAACTTAATCGGAACAAAAAGAATTCGTAATCAAATAAAAATAACGCTCAATATGAATTAGGTTTTATCATTATTTTTAATTACAACAAAAGTACTCTTCTAAATTTAATTTGATTTCTGAACGACTTAAATTTCATTGATTTCTAAACGACGGGACGAACATCAAATATTTGCAGTGTTGCCAGATGGGGGGGATGCCCTGCAAATTCGGGGAAAGCAAATTGTTGAGAAATTTTGGAGATATTTTAAGTATCAATAATTCATCTACAAACACAATTCTCAACATTACAATCATTATATCTAAGTCACAATACGGTATTATTACTTTATCTTAGAATTATACTCTACTAGTGAATCATGCTTCAATTCAATAGTTCATTTTAATAATCCAATTCATTCGTTCGTTCATTTACGTTATTTATTTATTATGCCGTCTCTACTCGTATGCGTCGTATCCCATAGGCTACTTTCCGTTAGAGACTGACAATGATCACGTTCACAACTGCGGTTTTTCCCGTTTCACTTATTTGCTGGCGTCACAATCGTAAACTCAAGTGGAATGGTTATTTAACGCACCCATTGACACGGATCGTTGTGAGCGCCCCGTGAGGGAAAATGATGACGTCATTAGTGACGTTTTCGCTACGACGGTGGTTTTGTTATTTTCTTTCTCCTTTAAAATAAGTAAAAACTATTTTGGGGGTTTTTTTCTCAAAAAGCTTATTTTTGGGGATTTTTGAAAAATATTTGGGGATTAATTGACATGGTCATTTGGCAACGCTGAATATTTGACAGGTAGGAATGGTTTCTAACGGGATGCGAAATTAACATTTTTACAATATTCCAAGCATTTTTATACTCACCTTTTAAACCTTCCCTGGACTTCCACAAATAATTCAAAACCAAAATTAGCCAAATCAGTCCAGCCGTTCTTGAGTTTTGCAAGACTAACGAACGGCAATAGATTTTTAAATATATAGATAGATTTATTCTGTCTTTCTTATAATATTCTATTAAGTTTATTAAAATTAATAAATCTTTAAAATGCTCATGTTTATATCAGAAACATGGGACCACCGCTGATCTACGATTCCCTACACGTTGTTGCCATTTGGTTTTGGTATTCATAGGTATCGATCATGCTTCTAAATTAGTCACAAACACGGGTATTTCCGCACCAAACCACTTATTCCAAAACAACACCGTCCTTGAAGCCTTTAGCCGTACTGTGAAATTAAGATTAGCAACTCCTTGTGTTCTTGAAACCCGTGAAAATGTTCTGCTTCAACAACATATCGAGTACTGACCTGTAGTACAATGCCGTTTTTAAGGTTAAAATCCTAGGAAGCTATTACAACAGCGTATTTAAATAAGCAAGTAATGATGTCTAGAAAAAGTAATGAGTCATCAAGAAACAACGTGACTGTTGTTGTTGCAATATTTAGATAATGTATAACTTCCAATAGATCAATAAAAGTTTTATAAACATGCAACTGAAGAAGAATAGTTTCGAAATCATAACTTAACTTTATAAATGGTAATAAATATTACTCCCTTATCCTATTTATAGACAAGAAGTAAGTATAATATATACTTATACAATAAGTAAGTACTATAAGTAAAACACTAAACTTAGGTCATTGTCTCCATAGCTAAAGTGCCCAAGATGCAAATAAAACTATTTCATTAGAGCAAAGGAAAACTATATAGATTTTATTTATTTTATAACAGGGGGACGGATAGTGAAATCGATTATATACGGGTTCCATTTCGTTAAAGTGACTATGGAACCCTATTCTTTTTAAAGATGGAGTACAGCAAACAGGCAGGTGATAGGCGACCTCATAGAAAGCGTTTACTATCACCTATGGACGTTTGCAATACCAGAGGTGTCACCAACGCGCTGAGGGCTTCGAACAAATTTTATGATCACTGTTTTAAAAAAAAGCCCCTATTGTGGGAAAATCACAGCTGGGAGCTTATTTCAAATCTCCACAGTGCGCAAGAGAAACGTTCTAGAGAACCATTGCGTATAAGAACGAAGCGGTGTAATGTAAAAGCTTTCTGCCTTTTTAACCGACTTCGAAAAAAGGAGGGGATTCTCAATTCGTCGGGATCTTTTTTTTTGTTGCTTTTTTTATGTATGTTCGCCGATTACTCCGTGATTTATGATCCGATTTACGTGATTCTTTTTTTGTTCGACGCGGAATAGCTACCATGTGGTCCTCTAAAAAATTGGCATAGTTTGACCCAGTAGTTTTCATTTTACGAATTTTTTTTTTGTTCCCGTTTCTTGGGACCTATATTTATTAAGAAGCGCGGCACCAATCGTAGGTCCACCCATACATAGCTAGACACTAAAAAGTAGCAAATAAAAAATAAAAACTTCGTTTAAAAAAACCGACTTCAAAAACTAAAATGTATAAAATAACTTATTTCTAAAGCTATTATTATTAATATATATTATCTAAAACATCTTGAAGTCGGTGCAAAATAAAACATAAAAATTACTATATTTTACTACTATACTATGTTTTAGATAATATATATTAATAATAATAGCTTTAGAAATAAGTTATTTTATACATTTTAGTTTTTGAAGTCGGTTTTTTTAAACGAAGTTTTTATTTTTATCATTACAATATTAACTATGTTTTCAACTGCTGTCACCCAAAACTTATGAATTAATTATATATGGGAGGATATGAATCGATTGTAATAAATGTCGTGTTTATACGCCCTCAGCATGTTGACAATAGATTTTCAGACACTTTTTCTCATAACGAGCATTATTTCGAATATGTAAAAAAATATTAAGTCGCTTTCCGAGCAAGTATAGTAAAATAATTATTTTCGTATGCTAGGTATTTCTAGTTTCACTAAATAATAACCAAGATCCTTTACCCTAGATTTTTGGTATTTCTATTTTATGAAACGGGATACAAGTATCCGGTTTTTAAGTAATTTTACCTAAATAGGCTGTTAATCAATGTCATACAAATACAATCTATATCCGACAAATCGGAAACATTTTCACTTTTTAGCAACCTTCATTTACGACGTTCTGTGCAATATCCAGCAGATTGCACGCCTCAAAGATCTTAAGGAATGCAAACACCTTTGTTCTCATGTTTACTTGCTTGTTTGTCTTGTGCTTAGGTAAACTTATTTAACATTTATGCAAGATAAAAAAACTCAGAAATAGTTTAAATAGTTTTTTTTAACATCTCTACGGACTCGAGTTCCGTACCCTTTTATACAACTTAATTTCCAAAAAAGTTTTTAGAGTTTATACACGCTTATTGGTTATTTTTGTTATTGTGTGTCACATTAATGCAGTGATTAGTGAATAACTTATTATATTAATTTATTCTAATTTTAATACTAAACTTATACTAATGTAGAGTGTATCTGTTACATGCTGGTGTTGTGAGGAAGTGCGTGTGCAGTGTGTGCCTTATGTCTATTCCTATATATATTATCTTATGGTGGTCTATATAGTTAAGATTATTTTTTATGAAAGATATTACCGTTTATTATATTTGTTTAGATTAGATCAGAAAAGATTTTTTTACTTTCAGTATTTTTTCAATAATATAGATTCAGCGTAGTTGATAAAAATTATGTACTTTCTTTTTGACCTTTACTTTTATAACCATTAAATCTTCCAAATTAACTAGGAAAGTGTTTTCCTCGTTACATGTCCAATGCCTATATCAGCAAAAAAAAATCCCCCTCTCCTGACGTTCATGTTCGTCTTTTTTTTAAGCAGTCTAACTCTCTAACATTTATTAATCACAGCTTTCACAGACACTTAATTTCTACATTAATAAAAAATGTTAAACCACCGATCAGTTAGCTATTAGTGATCGATGTTATGCAATTATTTTTGCAAGCAAATAAATTAAACGCTAGTTTTTGTATATTTTGCTAAGATTTTGCAATCTTTCATTCTCAAAAAACACTGGTATTGTTCACCGTTTATTTTTACGGGACTAGTAAATATTTTTTCGCAATTGTAAATTATTTTCCAAGTAACTTGACTTGTAATGGTTTACGTTATATTTAAGACTTGTAAAAAGGAAATAGCGCTTGCATATTGTATGAATTTATCGTCAGCCATTCGCAGTCCACTGCTGGACGTAATCCTCCCCAAGACGGCGCCACTTATCCCTCTGATTTCTTCATCCAGCGCCTACCGGCGACTTTGCACAGGTCGTCGGTCCATCGGGCTGGCATCCGACACTACACTTACCGAGTCGCGGTATCCACTCAAGGACTCGTCTGCCCCATCGACCATCGGTCCTGCGGCACACGTGACCAGCGTACTGACACCAACTTGCTGATTTTGCGAGCTATGTCGGTTACCTTTGTTCTCTTACGCATATCCTCATTTCTAATTTTATCCATAAAACAAACACCCAATATAGCTCGATCATAGCCCGTTGAGCGACTTGGAACTTGTGGACCAATCCTGCCGTCAGTCTGTCCATGTCTCGGCCCCGTAGATCAGGACTAGGATCAAGAGTATTGTATTAATTACTATTAATATATTTATTAAATTATTAACAATAATACAAATTACTATGTTTGCAGAGATGTGACTTATCTAGATACAGGTATTAGAAATATAGATACAAAATACGTATTTAGTATTTTGTATCTTATATTTAGATACCGTTTGTTAAGTATTTTGTAAATAATTTATTTGCTAAATTCTTTTATTCATAATTAAACTGAACGCACCTTTTAAATTTAAATCAACCTATCAAAAGACTCTAGACTCTACTACTTTTGAGTGATTTGTATATGTCTAAAAATATGATTTAAATAATACCTGGACGAACTTGCAGGCATATCCTAGTATACTAGATTTTTACTACCTACTCAATGGAATTTTGTGCAAAATGTTTTGGCTCGCACTCGGCTAGCATCTTTGCAATCTAAATCACCTTCAAATACACCTTTACGTTACTTCAACCCAAAATAACACACAAAGAAAATTAAGGCGTTTTTAAACAGCCATTTGAGGTTGACAAAGTTTTATTTTAATGAGACCTTGACCTTGGAATGTGGTACCTATAAAATTCCGAAGCGAATAATGGCCATCGTGCACACATAAGCACAACACTCTACTCAGAATTGCAAATGAGATTGTTTAAATAACGCTTTTGAGTCTAGCGGATCTCGAATGTTTCACGTTCTTATTGATTAAGGTTTTGTTAATATTTCGATTTTAGCATTTTGACAGCTAACACGTGGAAGAAAATTTTAAGAACTAGCTGTGGCCGCGGTTTCACCCGCGTGCTGATGGAAAATCGTTACATTTTGGATAATTCATATATCTTTATAAATTATAGCCTATGTGTTATTCTGATGTGTAAGCTATATTAATTAAAATTTCATCAAAATCCATTCAGTAGTTTTTGCGTGAAAGATTAATATCCGTACATCCATTCTTACTAACTTTCGAGTTTATAATATTTATAGAGATGGCAACCACCTGGGAAAGTGAAGTGTTTGAAATTTATCACAGAGTCTAGAGTAGTACTCCTGTATATATCATAAGATATATCTATGACTTTTCTTGACTACCCTTTTAATTGAGCTTACCTTGCCTAAATTTCGAGTCTGTATCTTGCGGAAACTATTACTTAAACTATAACTATCCGGGATAAAAGGTATCCTTAATTCGTTTCAGAGCGCTTAGAACGAGTATTTTTAGTACTCGATCACGTCCAAGTTAACGCAATTTTTTATGGCACGATTTATGTTTCCCTGTACGCTCACGAGATGGCGCTAAGTCATTTCCATACAAAATTTTCTTAACTTGAACGTCACCGAGTAGTAAAAAAACTTCCACTATGCACATAGTTATCTACACTATCATTCTATTAAAAAACATAGCTCTTGTCGATGAAGCTTCCTCCAATTCTCTCTATCCGCACCTATATTTTTATTTTCGTTTCGTTTAAATATCAACAAATGAAATACCAAATATTGAACTGCGCTGCGGAAGGTAAGTTGGGGAACCGTTTATCCCTAATTTGGAGCAATGTAGGCTACGTTCCATTAGGAACTCAGAACGACCATGTTCACGACCGCGGTTTATCCCGTTCCACTTGCTTGCCGGCGTTACAATCGTAAACCCAAGTGGAACGGTTATTCGACCGACCTCTTGACATGAGTCGTGAGCGTTATGTGATCGAAAATGATGACGTCATTAGTGACGTTTTCGCCACGACCACAACGATCGCGGTCGCCAGGTAGAAGGACTAACCTAGCATTCTGGGCGTTGTGAGCTACTAATGTAACGCCCTGGTAGAAGATAAAAATAAAAGTAGGAAGGTGAGACAGATAACTCTTTATTGTACACCAACGCATAGATAAACAGAAATAGAAAGATAGTACAACGAGCGGCCTTATCGCTAAAAAGCAAGGTTCTACAGTGCTTTGGTATATATCGATTTTTTTGTATATACTAATATAAGAATGTTTCATGAAAATCTGTGTATTTCTAAGGCCTTAAAGATAAAACAACAATGACACAAACACAGTTAACAATTTAATGTTAGTAGTCCTTGTTTGATGAAACTCGCAATCTTTACAGAATAAACAATTATAAAGTAAAGCAGTTACTTGCGAGGGTAGTCATTTACATAGTAATTGTAACATTTGCATTATGATTGATGTCTTAGTTGAATGACTTCTCAGTAACGTTAACGAGCAACATTTTACTATTACATAGTATTAAAAATCACGTTTCTATATTCAATATTTTTTATTTATTTATATCAAGCTAAAATTGCCTTTAAATCTCTCTTTTCTTTCATCTTTTTCTTCATGTCTGTTCGATCTTTCCTTCCATACTAATCTTCCTTCTGTCAGACCACAATTCTGCATATAATTGTGATATTTAACATACAAAATATCAATTGGTTCACTAATGAAATCAAGCGAAAGTTTTAAACGATAACTATAATTTAAATAGACGAGCACAGCCCGCATGAGTTAAATATATTCGATATAAATAAATTCGAAACTAATAAAATTGTTAACATTAAAAGATACTATTCCCCAACAATCGAATATTGCAAGTTTATTACTCACTTATTGTTCTGGAATAATAATCTAAAATATTGATATAAAAATAATATAATCTGCAAATAATAATTCAAAAATGCAAAGTTATTAACAAATAATAACACTACACAGATTTCGTTAATAATAAATACTAGAGGAAGTAAGTTAAGGAATAATAATAACAAATAATTTTGATATTTATTAATTTGGCAAATAGAACAGTGTGATGTGCAAATCGTTTACTAATTAATTTACTTATTCCGTCCGGTGTTACAGTCTTGAACTAAAAATTGAGGGAAACTAAAGAAATCGTTACTTCCTAGAATACATAACTAAAATCCTGAGACGAAAATAATATTATTGTTATATATTGTTGCAAGCCGATACTAATCCTTTGCTGGTGTCTTATAACCCCTTTGAATTTGAGTGATCTATTGTTTACATCTATTTGTTCCTGCCGCCCTAAAACGTCATAAAACCTTCTTTCCTCTGTTGGTATTTCATGCGCATTGTTAGAAGCCATTAAGCTGGCCATTTAATGATTTCAAGAACCAGTAGGCTGCATGTTGCTAGGAGGCCATGTCTAATTTACAAATGGATGAGGGTCGGTCAGTTGGGATGTGCCAGACGTGTTCTGACTGAACGAGGCGTTACCTAGTGCACTTCGGGAGCGAAAATCTTATAACGACGAACTTTGCGCGATTTAGCTGATGACGATTTTCTGCCCTGCGGTTTGGTTTTGTTGTATTCTGCTATACTTGTAAGAACTGTGAATTACGTGGGTGTATTTCTAATAAAGTTTGTGATAATTCCAGCGGCATTTTCGAATTCACATCCTACAAATCCCTAACAATATTTTAATTAAAATTAATTCCATATTTATACAATTATGATTTAACCCATTATAACAAAATAATTTGTCAATATCGATTATATATATCCCTTCACATTATTAGTGGAATACTGAATCTAGGTCACGGTTTTGTATAGACCCCAGACCTGATTACCTGAAGTCTATTAGGCAATTTGAAATCTCTTAATAGCTAAAGAGATTCAGTGAAAATATATGGGATTAAAACAGCAGTTTTATCTAAAATTTTCATGTATAAACATATTTCATTTCGTCATTTTGCAGGGTATGGATATGAAGTCAAAGTCCTCACTAAAATTCCTATGTTTATAACTATAAATGCATTATACCTATAAGTCGATATTAAATAGTCCAGCTTAAAAAAATCACTGAAGGCTTACTAGGCAAGATTAACAGAAACTAGATAACCTTCATAACCATAAAATCATATTATTCCGTTACTTAAATGACTAGAGATTATTTTAGCACAGTGTCAATTTCATGCATCTAACCGAACCACTAGGCATGTAATAAACAGCGGACTTTCACCTTTGAAATAAACACAAGAAATATTCAAACAGAACATCTTGATCCCACGTCCATATTTTATAAAGGCCGGAAATGAACAAATGAACATCACGCCTTATTATTTATTATTATGTAATATATTCATTAGCCCATCGCAATTGCCATTCATCAACTGTCTGCGGTCAAGACGTTACAAATGATGCGCCTGGAGGTTTTGGCGGAAACTGAAAGGAGATGTGATCTGCAGTTTTTTTTTTAATGTGTAAAACTACTCTAAAATGAACAATAGTTGTAGGATATTGATAGTTTAGGAATAGTAATTATGTGTTTTGTGAGAAATGTGAACTGTACCTATAGTCAAATGTTGCCTTTTGAATTGTCACAAGAACTCCGTTGAATGGCACCAGCTGATAACCTACAGTTCACCTGTGCTACAGATAGGCTTAAGAAAATGAAGAAACTATATTGTAAAGTAAGATCTGGCTTATAGGCCTAGCTGCCAAGCCATAAACCTAAGTAAAAAAAATAAAAAATAAGTGATGCGCCTTTGAAGAGACCTCCCCATGATGGCAAAATTAAATACGGATAGAGTTTTTGGCGGGAACTGAAAGGAGACGTTGTGCTGTGCTGTGCAGTTTTATTTTCTAAAAATGTGTAAAATTACTCTAAAATGAACAATAGTTGTAGGGTATTGATAGTTTTTGAGTAACAATGATGTGTTATTGCGAGAAATGTGAACTGTATAGTCACATGTGACCTTTCAAGTTTTCACAAAAACTCCATAGATTGGCGTCGGATGTAGCCTGCAATACAACTGCGCTTACGAAGACCTTAAACATCAGAATTGGCTGTATGGACTAGATTCCTTTGCCTGCCTTTGTGGCGAATTCTACTACTACTACTACTAAATACGGATATTAACGGATTTGTATGGTTTTATTAGGTATATATATAATGTCAAAACTCATGGTCTCCACTCAGCTGAGATGAGAATGTTGAGATGGATGTGTAGTGTTACAAGAATCGATAAGGTGAGTCGAGTCGAACGAGTACTTAAGGGGATCTTTGAAAGTTGTACCCGTGACTAAAAAATTGAGAGGAAGAAGATTAAAGTGGTATGGGCATGTCGTTATTGAGGAACGATGAAAATCACATGACAAAAATAATGTTAAATTGCAAAATCGATGGGTACAAAGGTAGACCAAAGAAGAGATGGATGGATTGTGTGAAGAATGATATGATGACGTGGCATGACAGAGGGCGTATGTTAAAATAGAGGAGTATGGAAGCAAAGAACATATTGTGCCGACCCCAAATAATTTGGAGAAGTTGAAAAAAAGAGATATTAGGTGAAACAAACCACGCTGAAACTTTTGGGCTGTGGGCTGGCAGAGTAAAACAAGGTTTTGTAATGCACACTGGATGTTTAATTACGCTTATTGCACTGATTTTCAGAAACACTTTTAATATGGACACAGGCGCGAGACAACAGTAACTTGATAACACAGAGAAAACATAGATTATTAAAACGTGTTATAGTAGACAGATGTTCTCTCGATAAAAATACTACCAAATAGCATAATGATGCCATTTGCTCATAATTTACAGAAAGAAATTACATTTTTAAGTACTTTATTATATTTTGTAGTAAATTAATGATGTAATCCTGTTATTCGTAGGTACTTACTTCACTAAATGTATATGTAGTTATAATATTTTTAATTTAGTTTTCATGGATTTCTTAAGATCGCACTCTATTCCAATTTCACGATTATGACCTAAACGTTAGTTTGAGTTTGACTTATTGTATTATATAGCTTTGCCGGCGATTACGCGTGGACCTTGGACAAAGAGCACGTTTTATTTTCGTTTTTATAAACGAAACAGCAGGTCAAAATGTTGAGAAAGTATAAGTAAAAATGATGAAATGTAATTTACCGCTGGTGACTTATACTAAGCTCTCAGTAGCTGAAAATTTTCGACTTCATGGCGAAGTATTAGATTGCAGTAACACAAATATTTATATATACAAAGATTTTAGGTGAAATTCCTGTTACAATGCTTAAAGTCTTTTGAGCCTCTTCGGGACCTAATGCTGATATTAGACGAATCAAAGAAATTGAATCTATTTGGTTGAAAGGCATAGGTACTCTTAAAGCGGAAACGACACGCGGGTATTCAGTGACATCGAATGATTCAAGTTTATGTTTCTATGAATCATTTTAGTTTATTCGTTCAAATTGAAAGATAGAAATGAAGTCTAATTATAGTCCATTGAAATTTTACATGAGCTTTGCATTTCTTAGAGGACGCAATTTTATTTTTGGGACATGTGTGGGGGGTCAATAGAAGCTTAAGCTCAAGTTTGTGGGGTCGCCACCCTTGTCCCCCGGCCGCCATCTTGGAAAAAGGGGTGAAAACACAGGGTCCCTTTCCACCTGCTTAACATTCGATAAGTTAAATTTGATAAGTTCTATGGTAAAGAAAAGAGTTAGGAATGAATAAAAAATTCTCACTTTTTTGCTTATAACTTCTTAAATTTTTAATTTAGGGCAAAAAGTTATATAAACATATTTGTAGGCAAAACAATTTGCTACAAATTATGACTTTACAAATTTTTTGTAAGACGCATAGTTTCCGATATATCGCGAAAAAAGTGTTTTCCCCACTTTTTCCAAGATGGCGGCCGGGGGACAAGGTTGGCGACCCCACAAACTTGAGGTTAAGCTTCTATTGATCCCCTACACATGTCCCAAAAATAAAATTGCTTCCTCTAAAAAATGCAATATTCGGTCCTTAAATTGTAAGATTTCAATGGATTATTAGGGTTGCTGTTTTTGAAGAAAACATAATATATTTGCCTTTTTAACGGTAAAAATATAGTACCTACTTTAGAGAAAAAATAATACACATTTATTTTTCATATATTACTTTATATTTTGTTTATTTCATTATTGAATTTTCCATATGTATTTATTACTACTTTTTGCTTTAGCCAGCAAAGTTTAAAACGATGAGAAGAATTACTATATTTTTTTTTAATTATAAATAGCACAATTGGCTAAAATATAGTAAGATACTATATATATCGTTACGAGTTGCGAGAATCGAATTAAAATGCCGTTAGAATTACTATAGTGTTTATTAGAACTATAAAAAAACGTATAACACAGATACAAATATAACCGAACACAACAAGTCCAAACGTAATGCAGAAATTCGTAATTCCATAAACGGCGCAAACTCCGTCACTAAAAGATCCCCGATTGTAGTACACGCGTCTCGTTTCACTCGTGATTATCGCTCGACTGTCCGTCCCTCAATTGGGGCATTGATTTATACTGCACAGATGCAATATATCTGCCCGGCCGCGTGGACCGAATTTCTTAGAATCAGTTTGTGCTTTAAATCCGACACACCTGGCTAATGACTGACATAAAATATTACAATACACAATCAGCTGTTTTCTAATCACAAAATTTAAACACAAAGTAAACGAAAGAAGTCTAAATGCCGAAAGCTAATAAAATGTGTTTTTAAGTATGCAGGTGTGAATTTGTATTTTTTTTGTCAGCGTCTAGGTCGTAACAATATTAATAATAATAATAATAATAATTTATTTATTTACTTCCCATAAAAATAAAACAAAATTATAGAGTACAAAATTTTAACGAACTAATTAAATGGGAAGGACAGGAGCCCAAACTAGGTAAAACCAAAAGTATAGTACGGTTGGGTACCGTAGGTCGAATATCGGATTAATTAAGATAAATTTTCGTGACTTTGATAAGATAGTGGCCACGCGATACCTACTGATTATGCAGTGACACAAATGTGGTCGCAATGAAAGCTCTACTAAAGTCTAGTAGGTCAATAAATGTACACGTACCAGACTAGTTCACGAAATCAATGTCAGACTACTCAAAGGTCACACATTTCGATTTCATAAGTCAATTCAATAGCGTCGTCTGAAACTAACTTGAATACTAACAGCTATTTGCTACAATAACAAACACCTAAAAACATTACAGAAGTCTAGTTAATCGGTTTCCTTGACTTTCAAATCACGTACTCAAAAGGCAGTTTTCAGGTTGCACAACCGTTCGTTCTTTAGTTGTAACAATGTAAAATCCGGCAGAAAGTATTTCAAAGAAGCTCCTTAGTAAGTTGTAAACAAAAAAATCGTTGTTCAAGTCTTTTAGTTTTACCTCTAGAAAGCCGTTGCATATTCAATTGGGTATAACAAAACAAATGTGTCGCTGGCTGAAAGAATTTATAACAATACAAAATGTAGGCATGACGCGGATGCGGATACATGACCGAACGCGTGTATTAATTTGTGATTTTAAATTTAGGATTCATACTTCTTTAGGCCAGTCTGGTAATAAAGACCTTTAAGCCAAAAGTTTTTCATAGATTGTTATTATTTCACTTGATAAAACCAAATAACTGGATTATGGTAGCGACTAGAAATAACACATTTCACTAAAACGTTAAGTTTTAACTTCGCTTTCATATTTAGATAAAATTATTCCCGTAGTGTTTAACATTCTTCAATAATTGGGATTTTTAACATAAACGTACTTGTTAAATCGAAACTGCGTAAGCTTATGACAATGATATAAAAATTTGTTTAGGTTTTTATTATTTTTATGAACTCAACTTGTGTTTTATGTATATATGTATAATACATCGCTTTAAATACAGGCCGATATTCTCGTTCGTCTTTCTTTAAAAAATCAATGTTTACTTTTCTAAACACTATTTTGGTACGGCGACAGTACTGAGGGTACGACCGAAGACGTTAAGTATAATTAATTGGATGACCCTTGATGCATAATACTATTCCACGCGCGTAATGCGTGGGACAGATATTGTTAAAAGTGTCCAATGAGAATATAAAACAGACCTCACATGTCGTTACTGTTTTTCACGAATACAATATACTAAAGCTTTTCACACGGCTTCATCTGTATAAACTAACGATTCGTATCCCAAGGCAACATGCTCAGTGTCGAAAGTACAATTTATAGGGTTTTCATCATGTACGTAATATCAGCCCGAAACGACCCATAACAAGTTCGGTCCTGCCGATTTTAGGAGAACGGAGCGCTTGTCAAAGATGCCTTGGCGTGTTTAATTGTTGGTGATTATTTCAATGAGCAAGTTTCATCACAAAGTTTTCCTTCACCATCAGCATATAGTAAATGCAATAATAAATATACACATTACAAGATGGAAAACTGCTAAGTCTAAACACACTTATTTACACTTTCCTGATTTTTAGTTTTTCTTTTTAATATTCTTTAAATTTTGTAAACAAAATAAAGCGAAATATAAAATAAAGCTTTGTGTTAAACGTAGATATCTACTCTATACAAATATTATAAAGAGAAAATATTTGTATTTTACACGTTTATATTTTGCATGTTTGTATTTTTGAATGTTTATAACGAATAAACTCAAAAACTACTGAACAGATTTTAAAAATTCTTTCACCATTAGAATGCTTCATCATCCCAGATTAATATATTTATTACTAGAAAAATTAGGAATCCCTACTAAAAGTTTAATAACTAGCCAAGGTGTAAAAATATAAATGTTTCAGTGAGTCCGGGGATGGTTTAGATTCATAATTAGACCCTGT
This sequence comes from Dendrolimus pini, assembly GCA_949752895.1. Lineage (NCBI taxonomy): Eukaryota > Metazoa > Arthropoda > Insecta > Lepidoptera > Lasiocampidae > Dendrolimus > Dendrolimus pini. The sequence goes on along the minus strand of OX457129.1, from coordinate 6,298,387 downwards.
AGGTAGCGCTGGAGCCGGGTTCAACCTTTTTTGTCAAGGCAGGACAACATCTGCCGGACCCGCTAGTGTATCAAAATCAAAATGATCAAATGCATAGTAACACTAGTTCTTATTTAAATATTGCGTAAGTGAATGAATTTTTTCCTATTCATAATTTTAAATGCAACAGATAGGGTTGCACAATGAATCATTCACAATCCGACCATTGATCATGTACTACATACAATGTTGAAGCTTTCACCAAACTTTGTACGAGTAAATTTTAGTTAAATGCTCCTTCCGCGATAAACGTAATACTATAAAAATACGTGTCCCATCCACATTGAAGGGTTCGTTTATTTGACATAAGCACTATACAAGTAATGTCAAAATTTTACCGACAGTAAGCAATGAATGGTAAGATATATATAGGAACCGGCTGTTAGTATGCTTAACAAAGCATGAAAATTTCTCAAAAACGACTAATATTTTTTTTATATTTAAACTCAAAAGTTTTTATTGAAACTATGTTTCACTGGAGAACATTCTTTGAATGTCATATAACATACTAATAACTTAAAAATGAATTCGACTACTTATGTACACCGCTTCGGAACGTGTTATGAAGAAGCAGCAAGAAAGTCCCCAACATGTCTGGCTATTTATTATATTTACTTACGTAGCATATTTTTATACATCAACTTTTTGAATAAAAATTCTGGATGATTCCTCAGACCTATTTTAATACATAATTATAAAATACATGTTAATTGATTTGACTATTATGAACGAAATAACTTCATTTTACATAGTTATGCTCCAGGAATAAAAGAGCTATCTTACTAATAAGAATTGTTTGGAACACATTTTTAGTTCTATATCTTTATGCTGTGCAAAAAAAAAGAACAATCAAGATATTGTCCATTTTTGACGGCCTTTGTGGTTGAGCGGGCTAAGCCTTCGACGGCCTACCTCACTGCAACCCAGAGGTTCCGGGTTCGATTCCCGGTATAGTAAATTTCGGAAACGTATTTTCTCCGTTATTTACCATGGTCTGGGTGTCTGGGATCAGCCCCAGAGTGGTTCGTTGTATATTACCCATAACACAAGCGTAACTTGCTTAATTTGGGGATATAAGTACAATGTGTGTTTGTTAGCCGATTTTAAATAAAATGTAAATAAATTTTTTATATAGATTTATTAAAATTCTAAAACTTTGTCCTTTTTAAAGCTATTGTACACCTTACTATACTTTATTTGACTTTACCATTGGTAGAAAATTTACATTACTAGTATGGAGTTTGTCAAATTTTAACAAGTAATAAAGTAAATGAATGGCTAGTAAGATACAAGAACTAGCTATAACAAAAGAGACTTGTCAACTTGCGAAACTTAGTTGTTATTATACACATTTAGCAGTACAGTGGTGACTGGCAACCCAGGCGGTCCTTTAGATGGGTACATCACGTCGAAGGCATAGGAACCATAACGAAGTTGATTGTTCCACTGCAAAGGGACGTGCGGGGAGTGCACTGGAGGAACAAAGCGCAGGGCATCGACCCGACCGCGATCGTCTAGCACTGGCCAGCTGGGGTTGCCACTGCACTTTTGCAAAATAAAAACGCTTCAACAATTTTGAGCGCTACAATACGGGGCTCTTCCAAAAGGGCGTAAACAGATATTTTAAAGTCTCAACGAGGTAGGCAACGCTTCTGTACCCTTAATGTTGCAGATGTCCATGGGCAACGGTAACTACTTATCACCAAGTGGACCGGTTTGCCAGTTTGCCTACAAGCAAACATATTTCTTTTTCATAAAAAGCACATTTCAAACGTATGCGTTTCCATTCTCAAAGATCGTTCAGCCACTGCATTTGAGATCTATAAACGTGCGAAAATGTATGCGTACTGAAGTCTCAATGAACTTTTTCGTTTATGTAAGTCTGCGTAATTCCGTTGACACGTGGGGAAAGGGTTGACTCGTCAAGCTATAAGTGCGCATACTTGCTCACACGTCTATTATCCGCTTTAGAACTCGCAATCAACATTTACTACAGTGCGTGTGAAACGTAATCAGCCCCATACGAACGGTTCTGAAAAGAACGAAACAAAATATAATTTTAAATTTTTTACTTTATTTTGTCATGCAATAGAAATATAGCAAAAGCGAAACACTTCGGGCGTCGTGACTAACCCCAACCGTACTGATCATACATTTACGTATAAGAAGCTGCGGAGAAAGACCTACATCATTTTATTTTTAAGATTCAATTTGCTGCACAATTATTATATTAATTATTTGTGCCTACCAAGTGTTTATTATAATTACATAACTAAAACACGAATTTCAAATGCCTGGCAACACATTATTACTATGCATTTATAGATTTTATAATAAGCGGCATGTCTGGGTGCAAGTCCATGCCAATATTAATAAAGTGCAAGTCTCATAATCATAGGAGTGAAACTATTTTTATTTACTACATTTTTTACATGATTAAGGATTTTTTGTAAAAATTGATAGGCATTTTAGCAAATATTATCCTATGCTCACCCCAATTACTGAAAGTACATAAATAGAAATTTATGTGCCATTACTATTAGATATTAACGGAGATAATAATTCGAACCGAGAAGATTATAAGATAGATAAGATTCGGTCGGATACAAGATATTAGTTCGAACCCAGACATTTAGACAACAGTAAATTGTTTTACGAAATTTACCATGCCAAGAATCAAACCGCTCTAGGTTCTCTCTCTCTCTCTGCGTTTCAGTGAGCTAGGTCGGCAAAGGCTTAGCTCATTCAACCAGATGGCATCTGTGCCTATGCTCAGAGATGTTAAAAAAAATCTTTAAAATCAGGCAAGTTCTGTTAGTATTTCAAAAATCTTTCTAGAGATTTAAACAAACGCACAATTTACATTTTTTTGTATATACATATCTATAGAATGGAGACAAAAAACTCATTTTAAGAATGCGCTTGAATGCCAAGACTTTTCGACCTTCGAAAGCTTAAAGCATGTCGCCTATTTGCATAGGTGCATCTAATGATGAACAACATTTACCAACTTACGTTTGTGCCTTTTAAAATAGGCCTGTTAATTTCAAGATCTAATACTTCGAGATAAGCTTCAACTTTGTATATCAAATAATAAGAACCAGGTTCTAGTTGATATGTTAATTAATCAAATACCTTTAGAGATACATTTTCGGTGTAGTATAAATTATACGTATAATGTACATAGGTAGACTATGAGTTTCTGATAAACATTACTAAATATATTAATTTCCAAAAATATGTCTAAATATCTAATCCTTACTCATATTATCTTGATACCCCTTTGTATATATTTGACCTTTGAATTTAAAATGAACCTGAGAAATATGCTTAAATGAATACTTATATCAACGTATAATTAAATAGAAAAAAGAAAAATTTATAATAATTGAGACATAAAGTTTTGGATGCAATCGGGATTTATCATTAAAAACCGTTAATCACAGTCAAATTGCTTTATAGTATAATATAATTATAAATTATATAATATAAAAGCTTATGCAAACAACGTTTTGCTGAAAAATATTTTTTTAAAGTCATACCCTCATAATATAGGTTAATAATTAATTTGCACACCAGCAACAAAGCTGTCATTAAATATTTTTCCAAAAGAAGAAATTTAACATATCGTAAAGAGGCCCATTGCCATACACGTCCGGCATGGCAGGCAGTCCGCTGTGTAATGCAAAATTGTGACTGTTTTTGCAACCTGCATTGCATTCGGCAACACAGAGCAGGATGCCTATTGAGGCCTGCAAACTCCGCCTACTGCAGAAATGCCATGTAGGATAGTGAATGGGCCTCTTTAAATATATTGATAAATTGAACGCTTCGTTATTTTATTAAAAGTAAGTGTAGTAGACATATATTCATTCTTCAGATATAAAGAACAGGCAAATATTGTAGTCCATACATCCTCGTCATATGTACTCGTATTATTTATTACCAGTATCACCTCAGCCAAATAATAAGTCTCACTGAGCTCAAAAAACGGAGTTCTTGTGACAACTCAAAAGACCACATTTCACTAAAGTGATACATTTTTCACATAATCATACAGTTATTATTGATTAGTAAGTAAATTGCTTTACGTACTAATAAATATCTCATATCACTATCCTGCAACTGTTGTTAATTTTTATTTTATATTTTATATTTTCACAAAATAAAACTGCACAAAACAACATAATAATTTCAACACCCGCCAAATAACGAAAACTACAGTCCGCGCCACAAAAGAAGTCCCATGAAAATGAAGGAACTAAAAGTGGCAGCTCCGCTATTTGTTCGTCAATCAGCTTTGATCAACAATTTGTTGATCTAAGTCTATCAGTCAATTTGTTCATCAGCATTTTGTTCGTAAACTAGCCAGGAAATAAATGTACAGCTTAAGTATGGAATATTTTGTATTTATTATTCAGTGATTACCTACATCCGATTTACGGATTGGCAAATAATTACTTTGGCAGGATTGGCGTAAGGGCCTCTCCGCACAGCGATATTTCACAGCACGATTTTTATTCGCGCGTATTAAATTCCGCGACCGGAATTACACCTAATACGCACTGCGAATAAAATTTCGTACTATTTTTTTCAGTTTCATTCAGTTCTTGGCTGAGTTGCACGTGTAAAATGGACATCGGAACTAACATTTTAATTTATCTAATGCTAAAGGCGGCGAAACAAACGTATCAAAAGATGTCATGAACATTAGATTCACCCACTTACGGCATTGAGACCCATGAAAGGATTTTTCTACATAAAATATCAAGAGTTACGAAAATACAGCAAAAAGTTTTTTGGCTATTACAGAATGACAAAAAAATCATTCGATAATTTACTACAACTTTCAATAGCGACGTTGCACGACTGAGCGGATCGCGCGAATTTTATTCCACAGTGCGAACGTAGCCATACTTACTCTATACGGTACAAAATATTCGCGCGAAAATAAATCGCACCGATTCGTGATCAATTTGCATCAAGTCACAGATTTTTTTCTCGCGCGATTTTTTTATCGCCAGTGCGGCTACTCCTATAATATTCAATGTGTTACAGAATTACGGGAAAAAATCGTGCTGTGATATATCGTTGTGCGGACAGGCTCTAAGGCGATTGCAGCGCGCTGTCTGTGAAACTTCTTTGGCGGCGCGGACTATAGTCAAACAAAAAAATGAGGGTAGTTCGTAAATTTATAAATCGTGAGCGTTCATTGGTCGTGTGACTCGCGTCATTCGAAAAACGAATGTCATAATTTGAAACTTTAGATTAGTCATTAGTTAGCACTTCTGGAAAATGGAAGGAACCTCATCGGAAGAAAGGGAGCCGCTGGCTCCAGCCCAGGAGATTGATGAAATTGAGAAGTACGTAATATATCATTTCATTCGTTATATTTTTGATAATGATAACGTTTTGAACACAATATTTTTCGAAATCTGCACTTGGTCGCCATTTGCTTTTTTGACCTCGTGTAATCGTACATGGAATCCACTTTTATATAAATGTAATGTAAAATGATATAATTGGATTCTAATTAAGTGGATAGCTTTGTTTGTTAATTTTTTCTTCCATTTATATGACCATAGTCTAGATTTCAATTTTATTAACGTACCTAAGTAGGTACGTACAGTTCTACACGTGGCCCATATTTCTTCATTTTGTTTATAACCGTAGTGCAAGCCGTTTTCATTTAACTCCAGTAAGGAGTGTAAGTCGTCGTGGCTTATTTGCTAAATTATCCGCGTGTGATTCTAATGACGTAAGTTCTCATCTTGACCAGCAATATGCACGTCTTAGGAACTTTTTCTGGTCTACCATGTGTATTGTTACAATCGCCACGTGCTGATGGTTGAGTAAAATAATCTAAATTCTTATCGATGTATGACGCCCTGCATTCCCTTTGGATCAAGAGTAGCCAGTAGCCATCTGCTCGCTCAAAATGTATAGTCCCGAGCCTAATATTCGGACGCTCTTGGGCTATTTTTTCTATAAGAACTATACATACATAGACATATACATAGACATTGTTTCTTTAAATTTTAATTGGTATACATATAGCTGGTATGCATGACCTTCATCAAATAACAACTTGTTAATGAATTGGTCTGGCTTTTAATGTTTAACGCTGTAAGTTTGAAATTACAAGGCAATGTTCAATTTTACTATAAGATTAAACAGGAAAAAATAAAAATAAGTTTGTCCGCCAGTTTTTGCTTTACAATATGTAATCTACAAAATAAAACTTTTGGATTTTTTGTATTTAGTTTTTGCGTTTTGTTTTGTTCTAGATATTTGTTTTCGTCTTATAACGTTTTGAAGCTTGCAAATATTTTTGTCAATAGGTTATTTATTCATTTTCTACCTTAATTAACTTTATTTTAAATATAATTAAAAGTGAATTCAGAGATTATTACCTATTACGTTCTTTCCGACACTATCTTCTTTGTATTAGGTGAAGGATTTTAATATTTTTATTGTTAACTTCCGAATTAAAATATAAAATTAAGTTAATTAGTGTTACTAGGTATGTAGTAGATATTTTCTGTTATATTAGGTGCAGTATCTTAAAAACGTAATTTCAAGTTTTTTATTTAGCTTTGTGGTTGAGCATTTGTTTTTGTCTTTTAACTTTGGTATTGTATGTTGTATGGTTAAATTTTATTAATTGTATTCGTTCATATCATCATCGTATCTTGCTGCAATAAATGTTTAATCTTTGATAGTTCTATTTCATTTTGTTTTTGTTTACTATTTATTTGTTTCGTTCGGGTCCATAGAATGTAATTGGACGTAGTTACGCAAAAAGAATCCAACCCACAAAATGTTACTTTTGAATTATTAAAGATTAAAGTTGATGTACTTACTTGTTTGTGTCTATGGGTTCTTAGGAAAATATAAGCGTAAATGTATCATTTTTTATACAAATAAGTTTAACTGCATCAATGCGGAAATACAGCTAAAACTTTAATCTTTAATAATTTAAAAGTAACATTTTGTGGGTTGGATCCTTTTTTCGTAACTACGTCCAATTTTGCTTTAATAGATGCATTGTTGCTGCAACTTTTAACATGATGTATATGATGTGTATACATACTAGGATGTGTTTGAGACTTCGTCCGTGCTTGACTTGAAATTCCGGCGGGGTTCCCCGGGACAAAAAGTATTACCTACAGCATTTAAAAAATAATGTAATCTATTTGTTTTAGTGGAAACTGTGTCGGAGTAACCTAGTTTTTATGCATGTGAACAAATTCAAACCGCTCCCGGGAAATTTCCGCGGGATTCCCGGTATAAAACGTATGACATATTTTATTACAAGTTTTTGAAGAACATTCATTTCATTGGCAACCAAAGCGCACGAGCCGAGCGAGCGAAGCGAGCGTGCCGCGGTAGCGGCCGGCGAGTGCCAGGACCGACTGTAACCATTCACTATTTATCTTATATATAAGTATAAGTGAAATTGACAAAAACATTAATAACTCGGGAACTATACATTTCCTCGCCATAGGAGTTGCAGAAGGGGTAAGTTTTCTTCCCCCCCACCTCCCCCCTCCCCCCATTACTTATGATTCCTGGGACATATATGTAAACCACAGCCGTATAAACTGTTGTACTTAGTTTCCAGGCGGAATGTACTTTGTGTTCTCTATTTCAATGCTTATAATACTCCAGAGATGGATATTTTTTTAAGAAGAAATATTATAAGAACATGAGCCGCATTACTCTTGAAAAACAACGAAATAATAATGTTATTTTTCTTTTTTCAGAGGGGAGAAGCTGTATGTAACGGCAGACAAGCGTGGCGAAAAAAGTGGGTGCAAGCGGCCGCTCTGCTGGACCCTGCTGGGTCTCATAGTGGCAGCCATTGTCGCAGTCATCGTGTTGGCAGCGAGTAAGTTTATTTACTCTAGTTTAGGTGTTATATAGGTTTAGGATCGGCTCCAGAGTTGTCAGTTGTTCCTTACTCATAAGACAAGTTAATCATCATCAACGCATCCTCGACGCCATTTTAACCGTGCATGAACGGAGAAAGAATACAATTTCCTGCGGCCGGGCGGCCTGTCGTAAGAGGCGACAAAACAACCCACAGCCAGGTGGTAGGGCATTTGCCTGACTGGATTGCTACCACCTCTGGTCTAAAGTATGTCGCCATAACAACCTTGATTTGTGTTCCGGCATTAGTGACCAGGTTCCAGTCTTCCTTAAGAGAGCAGCAGCGCATTTGTAGCACCTTTGGTGTTGCAAATGTCCATAGGCGATGGTAACCGCTTTCATCAAGTGGGCCGTCTGCCTGTCTGTTGACCTCCTGCAAATAAAAAAATAAAAAAAAGACGTAAAGTCGCTAGTTTGGCGGCATTCTATAGAATAACACTTCAGAGAGTGTGCTACAGAATTACATGAATTGGTTTCTCCCTCGCCATTTTTCTAACTGACAAGCAGCGTACGCGCTCACGACATCGATATATGGTGGAAATACTTTTTATGATAAAGATGTGATTGAAGAGAAACGAGTTGTTTGTACAGAGAGAATATATATTTTTTCCTTTTTGTAATACAATACTGACACACTCAGTTGTAAACAGACAATTCTGTATTTAACATAAACCAGCCTGTTACGACCTAAAAAGTTCTCAACACTTCCCCTCAAACAACATTCGATACCATTCATCTTCAGGCATATCTAACTACAAGCCAAACATGTATGTACCTGTAGGAAACCTACATAGACACTGGTTGTATGGAAGCCTAAATATTTTATAATAAAACCATGTGTCTAATAATTTTAGTCAGTTGCTATTGAACTGTTGATGTGAAATATTAACTGCTATTCAATTAATATAAACTATAGTCCAAGTGAAGTGCAGTTTTAATTTTATATATGTACGCGCATACACCACCTAAGATGCCTAGGCTCAGATCGCACACACACTTTTTAAATTTGCAGTGACCTAATAGCTTTTTTAAAATATCTGCTGGATTATCTTCCGTGCATATATGATCCAGACGTACAACGTTCCTAGCTATGTCTATGTGTTTAGTACGCCTACGTGCTACAGGGTTATATGCTAGTTTTTAAATACTTAGAATATAACTTGTCTCATTCACATGTTTTCCAAACAGGTTAAGTAGACTGTTTACATAATGTTGCGTATGTTTTAACAATTATTTGTATTATAAGCATATATTTTTCCGGTTTCAGCTGGCGTCTTATTCACAAACTCTCCAACAACATTGGAACAGTACAATACTTCTGTCAGTTCAGCGCGGGCGCTGGGCGGTATCGGCAATGCGCACAACCACGGTGATCACGTCGATGTTCACAGCGATCACGATCATTCGGACCATATGCACGGACATGATCATATGCACACTCAGGACGACCATATGCACGGCCAGGACGATCATATGCACGGTGAAGACGAACACATGCATGGCCAGGATGATCATATGCACGGTCCAGACGAACATATGCCCGGTCAGGACGAACATATGCATGACCAGGACGAAAATATGCATGGCCAGGACGAACATATGCATGGTCAGGACGGTCATATGCAAAGTCATGATGATCATATGCATAACCATGATGGACATGAACATGCAATGGAAACTACCACCGCGCAACAAGGACCTGAAACTCAAAGTGACGAGGCACATGTAGTAAATGATGTTTCCATTGGAAGTGAAGAGGCTGGTGATTCTTCTATGTATGGTGAATAGAACAATAAATTTTACATGGTAGTTGTAATAATCGCTTTGATCTTCGTACAAGAAGATCAGGAAAGATCATAGAGACATGGAACACACAACTCATCAAGTGTATTAAATATAATATCAGCTTAGCCAAATTCATTCATTCATCAACGGAATCCATAATTCTTACTTTAAATCTTAAAAGTCAATCTCATACAACTACCGTTCGCTTTTAACTTTGAAAGATATGTGTGCTGGAAACATCCTCCTTGAAATTTCTTCCAAAATCTCAAGCGGTTTAGTTAGGATACGTTTCGTTGTATACATACACAATTACAATATCTCCGAGGTATTGTTTCTTTAATTTGTTTTTAGGATTCCATGTCCATTTAGGCAAAAATTGAATCCCTATAAGATTTTCATATCCGTCCATTGTCTGTTTTTTGTATATCTTATACTTCTTAATTTTTTTTATTATTTAACTCCGCAGTTCCAAGAACAGTAGAAGGCGAGCTGAAGATCGACAATGAGGAGTACTCCCACGCCCTTCAGGATCCAGAAAGCAATGAATACAGAGATTTTGTTTCAAGCTTCACCGACGGTTTAAAACGAGCACTCTTCGACAAAAATAGCTTAGATAGTGGAGACAATGAAATTACAATTGAGGTCGTTCAACTAAGGTAAATAATTTTAAATTTAATAATTTTAGCTAAGCGGGAATTTTAAGGTCAAACACATTCGTAATAAACTCAATATCATTTTTAATTCCTGTGAAATTAAAGCAATGCCTACAATAAACTAAAAATTTCTTTCTACTTCATAACATTTGATTAATATCAGTAAATATTTGATTTTGTTTATCAATTTGCTCACTAATTCTAAGCACTATGATTAACTTGTTTTTTTTTCTTATTTACAGGCCCGGCTCAGTCATCGTTACATACAGGATTCATTGGAAACCGAAACCGAATGTCCAACCTTCTGAGGATTTGCTCAACGCTCATAAACTAAAAACTAATCTCGATGAGTATCTTGAGACGAGTAATCGTATGATTAATGTGTACCACATCGCAGAGGATAAAATGATTGCTAGACCTGTGCTTGATATCTGCCAAATTAATAAAAACGACTGTGAGCATGGTTGCGAATTCAACGAAATTACATTAGATTTTACGTGCACTTGTCCTTACGGACAGATCGTCGACATGAGCAACCCGAAAAGTTGTATGTCTATTTTAGACAGTACTGAAAAGACAACCAATGACGATAAGCAAAAAGAATTCAGAGTGCTAACCATTGATTCTAACCCAACTACAACAAAGCCCATTTCAGAAGAAGAAAAGCCAGGAACTGAGTCTGTTCATGTCAATAGTCAGGCTTTCGATTGGAAAGAGACACACCAAATAATACCCCAGGAGACTACTGAAGCTGATGTCGATCTGAACTTTTCTCACATCTTTGGTCATCCGGAAGAGCATCATAATGAACATAGTGAACCCCCCAAACCGGAATCAAGTTCAGAAGAATCTGGAATAGAACAGATCCCATCTGCGGAGCCTGAACCAACTGCAGAACCAAAGGCACAACCGGAACCAGAACCAACAATGCAGCCCCAACCTGCTCTACACGTAGAACCGGCAATCGTGCTCGAATCTGCACCTGAACCAGAGCCATCCGCGAAAGCAGAACCATCCGCTGCACCAGAACCATCTGCTGAACCAGAACCATCTGCTGAACCAGAACCATCTGCTGAACCAGAACCTACAGCTGAACCAAAACCTACACCTGAACCCGAACCTACAGCTGAACCAAAACCATCTACAGAAACACAACCGTCCGCTGAACCTCAACCATCTGCAGAACTGCAACCAACTGCAGAACCTCAACCTACGGCGGAGCCTATCCCAACAGTTGCACCGGCAGAACCTCTACCTGAACCTTTACCGACTCCTGAAATTGAACCATCTTCGGTAACAACCTCATCAGAAGAGGAGGAGAATCGCATTAATCATGAAGTTCAACCTTTACCTCCAATGGTAGAACCCAGACCTGAACCAACGTTGGAACCACAAGCTGAACCAGAAGCTGGTGTAGAGCATCAAGCAGAACCAGGGGCACAAGAAATAGAAATTCATCCCACTGAACAAACGAAACGTATTGAAACAACAAAACATGAATTTACTTTTGAAAATGAACCGGTTACTACTACGCCAAAAAATAGTGAAATAATATATGTGCATGAAATCGAACATCCAGTGCAACATACAACCACAACTGAAGAAAAATTTGAAAATAATGAAAGCAATGAAAAACATAATGAAGAAACTGCTACGACCGAATCTGCAACTACCATGAGAGTATCAATTTCTGAACTTAATAGCGAAAACAAACCACCTTATGAATCGAGTCCTGAAGTAATATCAATATTAAGTGAAACTGGAAGGGCTTTAAACGATTTACCTCAAACGTTTGTTCACAATACCGTTCATGAAACAACAACTGAAAACAATGATTGGCTCGAACATAATATTAAAAAAGATATAAAGGATATTTCTACCGAAAGCGATGAAAAAGAGGTAACAGAGACTAACATTCACTCTATGATAGATTCAGAGACAGATAACAATCGTGACGGAAATAAGATGGAATCTGAAGAACGACCTTTAACAACTCATGAAAGTGTTTTAACCACAGAATCATTACCAGAATCTATAAAATCTGAAGATGTTTTATTACCTCTTGATGTCAAAGATAACAAGATATTGGTAACAGAACCCTCCAAAACTATGGACGAAGAAACAACAATTATGTCCAATAATATACTGAATACGACACAACAGAACACTGGAGAAGAATCTCCAGAAGAAGAACCTCAGTTAATAGGTACAGGCCATGTAGTAAACGAAGGAACTACTGTTGGGGTCCAAGAATCCTCTAAAGAACAACACCACATAGACCTTGACAAAGAAATAAATCAAGAAAATGAAGAATCAAATATAATGTCACTTACAGAATCATCGACACCTACAGAAAATAAAAAAACCGAAAGTGTAACAGCTACAACAACGTCGACACCCGAATTTTCAATGATTCATGAAAATCACGATTCAGAAGCAGATAAACGCCTAATGGAAGTCCTTGCAAACACTCCTCAAACACAACATATGGAAACATCCACAGAAAAGGATTTGACGGATGAAAATGGAGATATCACTTTCGATGCAATTAATACGCTTTACAATAGATCATCTAAATCTATTGAAAATCAAAACACTACTCAAAGTTTAGCTGAAGCTGGTTTAGTGAAAGATAACGCAATTACTACCGAATCTGATTGGTTATCGGAAACAGTTACTGAAATTAATTTTGATGATGCCATTAACAAAATGGCAAAACCTGATACAACTGAAACACCCGTTAGTAAAATTGACGAGATAATCAGACCAGGAACTGTAAAGGATGATTTTGAACCTGAATATTTAAACAATATGGAATCCAGCAGTAGCCAAAAGACGGATCAAGATGAACCCCTCTACGGCATGACTGATTATGATAACGAAGATCCTAGAATAAAAAGGGTGAACAAAGAAAAAGAAGCTTCGTCAATAGAAGCCCTTATGAAAGATCTTACAACAACAGCTCCAAAAGAACCCGTTACGGAACCTATACTCAAGACAAACAAACCTTTCGAAACGACAACGGTAAGCGAATATATTTATAAAGCAGCTGAAAAGGCCAAAAACGATGAACCACATAAAGAAAACGAATCTACATCCCTTTCACCAATGATTTCGGAACCTGCACCTGTTTGGGAAGAATCAGAAGTAGAGAAAGATTCTGGTGCAAAAGAGTTGCCACGCCAACCCACCGAGATTGAAATACCCCGAATAACTGATGATTTAGTTGTACCGACGACGACAACTTTGGCGCCATCCACCACAATCGCTGCCCCTGCCAATATGATTCCAGAATCAGTTACTGCTGTATCACCAGAGACGTCTGCTGAATATACTAACATAAACACAAACAACATTGTACATGATCAACTTCAATCTGACAACACGACCCAAGTAAAGAACTTGAATGTAACAATCTATGAAATTTCTAATCACATTAATAATAGCTCATTACCGACAACAAAAGCTCCAGGACCTCAGTCAGCTGAATACGAAGAACACGAACCAGAAATGAATCCTTTCCTACCAGAGATCGAAAACAACAAAAGCTTAGTTAAAAAATTACAAGAGGGTCATGATATCGAACCGGCTAATTTGAATGAAACCCAAAATGAGAGTATTGATGAACACTCCACACATTCTTCCGAAGGACACTTAGCGCATAGCAGTGACGTCTTACTTATAGTTCCAAAGGAGTCTGTAGAACTTTCACCGGAAACTACATCGACTACTTCTACAACAACCGAAAGTGATACTTCTTTCAATGAACTATTGATGAATACACAAGAAAACGCAACTAATGTAGCTAACAGTCCACCAAACAACCAAAGCCTAAATGTCTTGGAGAACGAAAAGCTGGAAAGTATGAATGGTAATACACCAAAACGGAAAGATTCATACATCCCTCCTATATCAACATTTTTAATGGACACTGATGATCTGGATGTTAAAGATACAACTACCTCTTCTACGACTGGATTGAATTCTGATAATGATTACCTTAGTGTGGTTCCGATAGAAGAAGAACGGCAAGAAGAGAAAGATGCTCTTAAAAAAAGTTACAAAAATGAAAACATTGAGCAACTTAATGATATAAGTGATTCGCCAAAAAAAAGTGATAGGAGGACATTAGATGCAACCAAATTCGATTCCGTAAGCAATAATGTAGCGTAAGGTTAATTTAATCGTACAGAAATAAGTTTGTATATTGCTATTTAGATTTCTGTGATCCTATCGAACAATATTTAACTAACAGACTTTTATACCAATGTAAATACAAGATACATAAAACAAATTAGTGTCATCTCGGGTTTTTTGAACCTGTGCATATAATTTCTAATTTCCTGTATTAATGATAATTATTGTGAACAATATTTCGATTAGACTAGTCATACTAGAAAAGAGTCATTGTCCTGAGAATTTAGATTTATTTATTGCTTCGTACCTAAATTACAATATATTTATATGCCTCTCAATTGTAATTGGTTTAAAATTAAGTACACTATTTACAATAGTATTTTAATAATTGATTTCTTCAGATACAGTCGACGTCCTGTATTTAATTGTTACCATAACTAAATGATTATTTTTAATCTATTTAATCAAAATTGATCATTCGGGCCCTACGTTGAGTATGAAAATAAAGGCGTAAATATAGGTTTACGTGTTGTGTTATTTTCATGTGATGAAGGAATTCGCGTTCTGCCATGCCGCAATGTGATAATCTCGCAGAATTTTATATTCCATTCGTGCTTATTTTAACGTAGTGATGTAATGATGTGAGGTCTGATTGTGTAAAATAATAATGTAGTAATTGTTAACTAATAAGATATATTTTGTATAAATGGTTGAAAATGTAAAGAATTATGTTGTAAATAAATTTAAAGTTAATAATTATACAGTATTTTTTATTTCACTAATACTTAATAATTGAGGTATATTTGTTATATTGGGGTAAACAACATCCTACGTTCACTTCGTTCTCGAAAATATACGTATACAAAATTCCATGAAAATCGGTTCATTGACATACAAACGACGGCCTCTGGTTGAGTGGGTTAAGCATTCGCTGGCCTATCTCGCTACAGCACAGAGGCTCAGGGTTCCGATTCTTAGCATAGTAAATTTCATAAACGATTTTATAGATATTTACTATGGTCTGGGTATCTGGCATCGGCTCCAGTGGTCAGTTGTATATTAACCATAACACAAGCGTAACTTGTTTAGTTTGGAGACGAGAGTTATTAAAAAAGAGTTACACAAAATTTCTTCGACCGAATGAATTTCTTTAAACCTCTCTGGTGTTGCAAACGTCCATAGACGACGGTAACCGCTTTCCATCAGGTGGGCCGGTCTGCTGTACTCCAACTATGAAAAAAAAATACTGGGTGGTTTGTAAGCCACTTTCAAATTCATATAGTTCTAGAATTTTCCGCGCGGCCATATTGCACCACTATTTTATTTACATAAAAATTTAGTTACGTCTTTATATATCGCAAATGAAGCCACAAGCAAAAGCTAATATAAGTATACACCTTTCTTGAAAAATTATCTAACTATTGTTAAATACCGCTTAAAAATCTATTACGTAGTTTAGGAGCAGTTAGCGGATATACACGGACAGACAGCCGCGTCAAGCAACTTTGTTTTATTAAAAGTTATAATTAATGCTTAAGAGTGAATCATATGAAATAAAAACGGAACTTGTACTTTAAATACATTTTATTAAGATAACAACGACAATAATAGAAAGATTAAGTTTGCTAAAACCCCTCTACACAGATTATAATCTTAACAATAATGATCACAGTTTGATAAATAAGTAAATTCAATTAGCTTTGAACTGTATATAACAAGTATTGTACAATGCCTATCACAATACCTATACTATAGACTAAAAATTTTGGTCCTTAAATCCCTAGGTTCATTATCTGTAGGTATAATAAAATTTACATAAATCTTCAATATAGTTAGAAAAGTACGGTCTTATTCGTAGAGAGTTCGAGTAAGTTCATATATGAACTTATACTAACTCTTTATGAATAAGGCCGGTAGTGTTTATAAAATTAATATTATAATATACTATTACTCTGTGACTGCAATCAGATAAATTCAGTCCGGCGTACATTTGACTCAGGGGTCTATCTAACATCATCTATTTCTTCCGCCGTGAGTTGTTCATCCATCCACATTTTGGCACATAAGACACCCTTCACCAACCTTGCCATTACCACTCACAAAACACTTCCTTATAGATATTAAAAACGTACGCCCCAACATGTTTAACTTCGTTTACTTTGACAATTAAATACAAAAATAGATATATCCTAATCAAGGGACCATTAACATCAATCATCAAATATCTAGGTTTAAGTTATGGTGAACAATAAAGAGTTTTCATTCATTCATTCATTCATTAACATACTATTTGGTATAGTAGCACTTAAAGATATACGTTTCAAATAAGCTATTTGAACTTTGCAACTAGATGCACATTTGCAACCGTCACAATTCAATTGCTTTATCAGAAACATTCCATTCGTCCAAGGTTTATCTTGAATCAGTAAGTACAAGAGTTAGATTGCCTTATTTGTTTACTACATTTTATTATTTAAACACAAAGACAGTAAAACTGTCCTATGACTATAATCAAATAAATTCAATCTGGTTTGCATTTGGTTGAGGGGTAATATCATCTATTTCTTCTGCTGTCACTTGTTCATCCATCATCATTTTGGCACACAGACACCCTTCACCAATCGTGCCATTACCACTCACAATACACTTGCCGAGTGCTGCTTCACAGCTTTTAAGAACATACGCCCCGACGTCTTCAACTTCGCGAATATCTTTTGTTTTGTCCTGATCATTAGAAATAGTTATATCATAGTCACAGGTATCCTTTAATTTTACAGTCCCATTAACATACTCAATATCCGGCATAGTATCACTTAAAGATATACGTTTTAAACAAGCATTCTTTATATTTGAATTTTTAACTTTGCAACTAGATGCACATTCACATTTGTCACAATTCAACTGAATATCAGAAACATTTGATTCGTCAAAGGTTTTCCTTGAATCAATAAGTACAGGAGTTTCATTGTAAGGTTCATCTACTTCATTTGTTATTTGAGCACATAGACAATTGTTTTCTGAATTAATAGATATGCATTCACCTAAAACTGTTTTGCAACTGTTAATTTCTTTGACATTAGAAATTTCTGCTAGCTCCATATTTTCATGGGGCAACACGCTTTTGCATTCTTGAGATATGGTTTTACATGGAATAGTTAAATCTAGAATATTACTATCTCCTATTTCTGGAGCTAATTTAGATTTATTATCACTATAAAGTTCATTGACTAATGCATCTGAAGATTTTTTGAAATGCAGCATACCTGAAACAACAAATTTGCTTTTAAATATTGGTTTGATGAACTCTTAATATGTAAGAACACCGTGTTTGTTTTTTTGTGATTGCATATTAACATAATTATTAGAGTTAGAATTTAAATCGGGAGAAACATTCCTTTCTTTGCGCATTTCTGCAACAAACAACATTAAACACAGACATTTTTGTTACCCTAGCATTAAATCCCAGGTGGATCTTAAACTTCGACTGCGAAGCCAGGTTTTGCAGGCTTTCCTTCTACATTTTCATGCGGTCTGGGGATTTTTTCATATTTTTCCCATTTCCCGCGACCTTGTAGAGACGGCATGGAGATTCGCTTGTAACTAGCCGATTTCCCTAAAACGTAACTGCACCGACACAGGCAATTTGATGCATAAATCCATTTCATTGCTATTGTAGTACAAATTGATACATAAACGAATAATCCATCCAAATTAAAACACTTATAGCAGCAAACGTCTACGCATGAGGCTGTTGAATGTGACGTCGTATTTTTGTGTCCGCCCTGCAGATGAACATATTTTGTCCGAGCTTGTTGCCTTTTAACTTGTTTTCTTCTATTATTGCCTTTAATCTTTTCAATTTTTACAAAAGGTCCTTATTCTCTTATACACGTGATGTCATATTGTCCCGTCTAACAGCGACCAGTAGCAGCAAAGTTTTTGTATAGTCGTCTAATTTCTACTTAGCAACCGTGTGTACAAAACGTTTATAATAAAACTAGCTGACCCGGCGAACTTCGTACCGCCATATTTTCTGAATTCATAAAAGACTTTGTTTCATGACACAAAAACAAAATCACTTAAATCGTTCCAGGTGATTAGGAGGATTCTAAAACCCGATCTCAGCGCCACCTACCGGTTCCAATTGTGGCTGTAAACCATCCCGGACCCACACACACACAAAATTTCATCAAAATCGGATGTATAGTTTACGATTCTATAAAGGACATACATATATATAAAGGACATATTTTATATATCAAGATATTAACAATCCCGTTTCAGAATAATAAATAATCAAAATCTCTTGAAGTCGAGCAAAGGCACTTCCAAAAAGTAGGTAATTTCAATAGGCTTAAGTAGGCTTATCAATGATCTCAAGCCTCAGTTACTAAATGTATATTGTTTTAAAATTAAATGTATGGAGGTTTTAATAGGGCTAGTTAATAATTAAGTTTTACTTACTACAAGTTACTTCGTGTCTTTTTCTCGCATACTCATTACTGAAAGTTTTGTCGCAGCCGTTGATATTACAATTTGTATACGCCTCAGGGTCATGAGACTTTAAATGTGTTTTCAAATGATGCAGTTGTATAAAACCTGTAATTATATCACAAGTAATTGGACAGTAACAATCTAGATTTGGTCCTTTTACAACTAAACCTATGAAAGGAAGATAATATGACAATGAAATTCTCTTCACCAATTCGGAGTTCAACATGTATTGTATTGTCGCCATAACAACCTTGAGTTGTGTTCCGGCATTAGTGACCAGGTGCCAGTCTCCCTTAAGAGGGCAGGCAGCAGCGCATTTGTAGCATCTTTGGTGTTGCAAATGTCCATATGCGATGGCAACTGCTTTCCATCAAGTGGGCCGTCTGCCTGTCTGCTGAACTCCTGCAATAATAAAAAAACTAGTAGTGTAGTGGAACACTGACCAATAGAGGGCGCTGTACAATAATTGAGATCGCAAACGATTCCCGAAACGTACAAAGAATATATACAAATTTCCAACAATACAGCATTGGGCCCCAGGTAGTGACGGTGCTACAGATATCTATCGTATATTACAGAATGCATATATATTTTTATATTAAATTCTGTTCATGTGTATTTCACTGAACTACTAAATGCAGTGGCGGATTTGCAGTCTTGGCCGCCCTAGGCCCCAGGCCATGTAGTAAGTACCAGCCACCCCCTTCTCAGCACCCATCATATTGAGTACATAATGAATTTACTAGTTTGCCAACTTATATCGAAATCGATTCAGAAATTTAGTTAACTATAATATCTCCTAGTACATTTTATATGAACGAAATAATTACATTAACCATATTTTATTTGTAAAAAATACAAGTGATTTAGGAAGATTATGGTTATACGATGCGGTGCAGTGCGGCCCACCATAATGTGTGCGAGACTTTAAAATATTTACGTACTTTGAGTTATTTCTTGTTATCGTCAGTGAAATTTTTGGCACAATTGGCCGCCCCTAATATCTGGCCGCTCTAGGCTCGGGCCTCCTGGGCCTTAGGGCAAATTCGCCACTGAATAAATGGCTCGATTAATTAAATTAATAAAAATGTGTGTGTTGAAGTGGCGGTACCCACTTCAACACACACATTGATGGTTTAGAACCCATTCGCAACATCCCGATGATTAATAAAGCACGGAAGATGCAGTATATCAAGACTAGACTGAGAGGAGAGAGGAAACGTCTTGTACCACATCTCAGTATTAGCGCAGAACACTACAACCAATGCTTGAAAAAACACGACCTCAATTCACATCGTTCGTAGATACGATGCTTAATTTACCTGTCATACAACATCCAGACAGTTTCAACATAAAGAAAATACATGACGTCAGTACAGAATGTCTGGACTAAATAACATCGGCATAGAAATTACACATCTAAACGATTTTTTATTCTTTCTTGAGAGCAAGTTCATGGTTTACGAGAGCATGAAAAACGCAAAGAGCGAAATTACAAACTCAAAGAAACATATTTCAACAAACATAACTAACAAAAACTATCCTACAATGAAAAATAATGACGAGCAAAGAAAGCTATTTACAAAAACACATTATACTACTTGTGGACAATGCCCTCATTGCAACGAAAATCATATTTTGATGCAATGTCAACAGTTCATTGAAATGGATACAGCACAATGCAACAAAATAGTCGCAAAATTGCGTACATGCAAAAACTGTTTATACAGCCATGTCAACGGTGAATGCACTTCCACAAATAGGTATAAATTTTGTAATACTAGCTGCACCCGTGGTTTTAACCGCATGGTGATGGAAAATCTTTATATTTCGGATAATTCACAGTATATCTTTATAAATTATAGCCTGTTATTCTGATGCGTATGCTATATATCATTGTAAAGTTTCATCAAAATCCATTCACTAGTTTTTGCGTGTAAAGAGTAACGAACATACATACAAACTTTCACGTTTATAATATTAGTAGAAAGTAGGATGATTCACCAAAGTCTGTTATATTATTCTACTAATAAAAAATTAACTATAACTCAAAGCAAAAAGTAACTTAAAATCACAACCTTCAACTTCTACACAACAAAGCACCAATCATTTATCTACTAACAGTAAATCTTACTGACTACAATACAGCTTCAGTTAAAGTCTGCAAACGGGACTTACATCATATTTCGGGCGCTACTAGATAGGGACTCGCAACTGAACTTAATAACCGAAAATGGCGCTCAAGTATTAAACTATCCCGAAAGACTGTAAGAGACGTCTTCAAATAACGTGCAACTCCATCCACTCTGACTTCACCTTCGAAACACATGCACTCATAATAAGTAAACTAACCAATAATTTACCAAACCTTCGTTAAGAAGGCTAACTGGCCTCACTTGGAAAACTAGAAGCTCGCTGAACCTCAGTTTAACGTGTCACGCCCTGTGGACTTACTAATCGGGGCCGACGTATACTCGGATCTCATCCTTAACGCAGTCCTGAAAGGAGGTGGGCAAGGTCCAACTACTCAACAAACTCACTTAGTATGGATTCTATCTAGCAGATTACGAACTTTCAACAGCCACGCTACTATGGTCGAGATGATCCAGACGACTAAATGCTGGGAGAATAAAGATATCACGATGAATAACCAAGACTTACACCAGGACGAGCATGGCAAGGAACACGATACGAAGACGATACAAACTACCCAGAGAAGATAGGCCTTGGACGGATTGATACATATTCAAACTACAAAGACCCAAACTGCTGGCGCTTTTAATCGCCCCATCGTCAACCTATCACCCCTGCCACTGTTGGAATATGATACAAAAACGATACCAAAGGACTACAGCAACATCGAACATAACCAGGATTAAAATAACCTACGAAATAAAAGTAAACATACATTACGAAACTTAACTTCAAATACGTTTACGATAGAAACATACAGCTGCATGCGAATATTATATTGCATCGGTCAACGACAGGACTGGAGTCGATAACTTATACAAAATGCTGAGTGGCGAAATCGCGGGGACTGCAACATACCGAAGGAACGCAGCAATGGCGGAAAGTGCGATGTTTCACCGGAAAGATATTCGTACCTATTTTTATAACTTAATGTTTCTTTTCTTTACTACTTTTCATATTTTTACTTTGTAACTTTTAATGTTTTTACATATGTCTCATCTGTGCAGGAACGGAGAAAGAACACAATTTCCTGCGGCCGGGCGGCCTTTCATAAGAGGCGACAAAACAACCCACAGCCAGGAGGTAGGGCATTTACCCGACTGGATGGCTACCACCCCTGGTCTAAAGTATGTCACCATAACATCCTTGAGTTGTGTTCCGGCATTAGTGACCAGGTTCCAGTCTCCCTTAAGAGAGCAGCAGCGCATTTGTAGCAACCTTTGGTGTTGCAAATGTCCATAGGCGATGGTAACCGCTTTCCATCAACTAGGCCGTCTGCCTGTTTGCTGAACTCCTGCAAAAAAAAAATGTTTTTTATACTGGATGCTTATCCCACTTATTCTCTCGGGAGCATGTATGGCTCAACGTACAGCGTTTTGCCGACACTGTGGCCTATTTTAGGCTACTTTAATATTATAATATCACTACAAATAATGGTCACAAATATATTGTGATTGAATTGCTATCATGTTATTATTAAGTCGCTATGAGTTGCTATTAGTCACATACGACTTCAATTACCACTAAGTATAACCCAGGGTTCAGCATCCAAGATTATCTAGTCCGAGAATAAATCCCTGTAAGCAGCAAGGTCACTCTAAGAAAACACCAGCACTCCCAACTACTGCCAGCATCCACCACTACAAGCAAGAGCAAGTGCACAAAATGTACACTTGCTTAGCTTAAAAATCCATTGTGTGTTTGTCTGCCACTTTTACATTTATTTGTATATTAGCATAACCCTGGCACGACTCTTGAGTGGTGACTGTAGCATGCAAACAAGTGAAACTTTGATTCTATTACCAAGTATAAGGTATTGTTCCTTTCGAGTAAATGATAAAATATAATATTATTGATGTGTCTAGAATCTATGTTTAATCATCTGCTCAAGATCCGTGCTGGGAGCTATACGGAAGTATAAATTACCTTTATGGCATACAACACAGTAGTATTGCTTTTTGTTTATATGTGTTAACTGATGGTGTTTCCAGTGGTGCGCGAAGTTAAAAGACTTGTTGCAGCCATCAAAATTGCACTTGTACTTCCTTTCCGCCTGCGGTTTGTGAACCTTTATGTGACTGCGAAGTGCTGACTCACTGCTGTATGATACATTGCATTTGGGACATGTATGACAGCCTAAAACAATATAATGAATAATAAAACTACGTTTTAACGGTTTTAAGCGCGGTAATTTATTTGATTTTGGATAGTCCGACGTTTCGGCCGCTTTTCAGTGGCCGTGATCACGGACGACAAAGATGACATTTGCCCAACAAGTATTGTTAAAGTTTTATTTAGCCTACCACCAACTTGTTCATTTTAATTATTTAGTTTTAATTTTGTTTATGGTTATTATTTACTCTATGGGAGCCTAATCTAATTTACCACCGCTTCACAACATGTTGTGGCTTGAAGAGAAGAAGCGACGCAAGGAACTCTTCAGCAAACATGCCTGGCTCTAATAATTTTATATAATATTAAAATGGGTGGAAGGAAAAATAAAACGAATTTATCAATCAAGTTGATTTATGTTCCATTGCATGCAGAAAGAGCTCACAGTGTCTCGAGGTCTGGCAGTTGGTTTTTACTGGATTTGGGTCTTAATAATTTTGATGATCGGGACCCAAACATCCAAACAAAGGCATGTGAGCGAATAGTTAGTATCCAAAACTGGGCATTAAAGGTAAAAACAAACTGATCCCACGTACGCTACGTATGCGATGCAATGTGGGAGCGTCGGTGTGCACACTTGTCCGGCGTACACAACGCTAAATGACATACATACATACATACATACATAACTTCACGCCAGGTCCCTTGCGGGGTAGGCACGAACAACAGAGCGCCATACAGGCTTATTCTTACACACCTCGCTTGCTTCTTTGACATTCATAGCTCTTGTCATGCACGCTCGTCTGTTCTTAAGGCTCCTGACATCACCTTCTGCTAATACACGCTAAATGACGTCAGACTTATAAGTCATTTCTTCAGGAACTGTCGTGTACAATGTTTTCCGATTCTGAGAGTGAATTTGATGACCATTTATTACGTTTGTTATTTATACATGAATATTTACGCAATGAAATAACAAGAAAAAAAGTTAAGAAGAGAAGATTCTGGGTTAATGAGATAAAAATTCAATGCATTTAATATTATAAACGGTTTCATATCGCCTAACCCAATCAATCAATTGTTCGTCTCCCATTTTCGAAAAGCGTACCAACCAACGTCTATTCAAGACTGAAGTTCTAGAAACACACTGGTCTTACGCATGGGTTCGCTTATGGTTATCCCCTCCACCATCCCAGGCCGATCTGGATTGATAGACCTAACGTTGCATGGGATGCGTGTAATAGCATTGCGTATGACAAGTATGTTTCTAATTGAACGATTTTCATACAAATTCACGAGTCTAGATGTCATAATGCATGGCATACATTGTGTATGTGGGCTCAGTATGTTCCTACTTTAATGGTGTTGTTTGCTTTCTCCAAAGACATTATTTGCATATATTTCAAGGTGTTCTCCTTTTCATGCACTCTTTAATGAACATAGAAATAAATTATTTAATAATTTACTAAGGCTATCTCTGGGGCTTGGCCCATTACTAATGGGTAGGACCCATTTCTTCTTGCATAAACAAAACAAAACCACATTTCTCTATAGCTATAGCTATAAGAAGTAGGCATAAAATTAATATCTTAATACTATTTAATAACATAAGGATGTCCCAGGCCCCATATATAATTAATTAACTTTTTGATTTTAGCTTAAAAAAATTATAGATAAAATTAATTAGTTCCTATGATTAGTTTAGAATACTGCTGACCTTTGTGTGCATAATTCATATGCCGTTTAAGCAGAATCTCATCCCGAAATGATCCACCACACTGCTCACATTTGACACAACCAGTCCTATCATGTTGCTTCTCATGACGACGAAGAGATGATCTGGGAAAAGTCAAGTACGATTATTGTATTTCAAATCTATTGCAATGCGGGCAAATAGGCAGATGTAAAATTGCATAATATTTGATGTCACACTAAGGTTGAAGAGTCTCAGGAATGTGACCAGCTGTGACAACAGATACGAAATTTTTTTGACATCATTTGTGGATGGCTTATTGTATTATCAATAAATATTATAAATACAGTCTAAACCTGGGTATAATGACATTGAAGAGACCCATGTACATTATGTCTGATAGTTGTTAGAAGCAATATACATAAATATATTCATTTTATCTCTATCCTTCCAAATCGTTGATATCGTAGAGTGTGAGTCTCCACATTCCTTTGCAATTCATCTCCATATGATATGTGATTTTTCTTCAATATTAAACACTTTTCTTTTTTGCAACATATGTAGTAACGCGTAAACATAATGTAAACCAAAAGTTTTAATATTAATAATAAGCCATAGGTTTAATAATAAGCCATAGGCTTAATAATAAGCCATAGGCTTTATAATAAGCCTAGAGCAAAATATTCCTTCATACAATTAGTATAAATACAATACAATTAGTGAAAATTGTTCGTAATAGTTTGTTTTGCTGGAATAGGTAAACGGGGGGGGGGTTGTGTTTTTGTTGTAGCTGATGAGTGAATATCAATAAAGTGTCATCATTGTAAGTGATATGTCGCTGTATCCGATATTGTTATAGGTGGTATATGTACTTATTACTTTATATAGAGATTTGGCTGGGACCTTGCCATTCAGTTGTTATAACCGATCTGTCATTATAAACAATGTCATTATATGTGGATTTCAACTGTATAAACTTTTTTTTAATTGGGTCAAATTTTAGATGAGCAATAAATTATTATCCATCTATTTATGTACACATGCAGTATGCCAGTATTATAGAGCAAAGTTCAATTGCATCATATAAACTGGAAAATTGTGATAACATAATGTTTGGATATTTGATTTTATCAATAATATACTACTGTTGACACTCATGGCTAGATAACTTTACAAAAGTATTAATTTTAAAGTATGACAGCCTTTGAACTAAATAATAATGATCATTTAGTTTAATGTCTCATAACTCATATCTTAAGATAAATAATTACTTAAAATAGATTAGAATATAAGAACAATTATTTTAAAAAACCCTTATGTACATTTTCATTAGTTAAGAAGTTGTTAATTAACTTGTGACATTAACAACTTGATCTTATGATCATTTGAATAGATTTTATTTTTAACTTCTATCAAATTTGAAGTGATAACTTGTTATGGGAGGGTAAACCACTTCGTTACGTAACATGTTATGGTGCCAGTCTGTCTGACTTCCCTTTCTCTCATGTTAGATTAGTTTAAGTTATCACTTCTGTTGGGTGTCCCGTGATGCACATCATCTTTTTTTTACCAAAGTATGTTCTCAAATATCTAACTAGATGTGTCTTCAAGTAGTGGAAGGGATTTATTTGCAAGTTAACTACTACTAAAGCAAATATAGGTTATGCTTAATGTAAAAAGGCAGTTCTGCTTAATTCTCCTTCTTGTACACAAAAATCAATTGCTGTTTGTTAGTCTCTGTTATAGTCCCGTAGCAGCGGCCCGCGTGTGCCAGACAGGTTGTCACCATAGTCGCAATATGATGAAACAAACAAATGAAAAAAATTAATATCTCAATAACTACATGTCTCCTAGACATGGGGGTTGCAAAAGGGAAAAGTATTCCTCCCCCCTCTCTCTTCCGCCCCCCTACTACATAGAATTTAATGACCACTAATCTAAAGTTTAACCTAAGTATACCTAACCAATATTGCCCGATTCAAATTTCTTTCATTTAGGTTGCCTGGAGAAGATCGCTTTGAGCAATTAAGGCCGCCTACTGTATTGCCTAGAAAATATTGTAAAATATGTGGTTTGTTTTTGTAATTGTATGTTTTGGTGTGCAATAAAGTGTTCTCTCTCTCTCTTTCCCTTACCTCTATCCACTCCACCCCCCCACTACTTGAAATTCGTATACCGGATATTTGAGTAGCTGCCATTTTATGTAATACTTACATGAAACTAAACTTTTTCGAGCACACTTTACATTTAAATCGCGGAGAATGACTTTCCTCGTGTCTCTTCTTTTCACTTTCGTATTTGAATTCTTTGGAGCAGTATGCGCAATTTAAAGTAATTGAACTTGGTGTTTCTTCTTTAGTCATTATTATTTTAAATTATAGAACTATCTACTTTGAAACGACTAGTAAATAATTGTCTTAATTTAAAGTCGGCGTGATGAGTAAAAATTAAGTACATTAAGTAAAATTATATCTTTTTGTCTATTATACAACAAAAATTATAGAAAAACACGACATATTTCCATTTTTCATTTCATTACCTACAAGTTTTGTACTTATTATCTGATCTTTGTTTTGCACCATTCCATTTGCACAATTTGTGTAATTGTGTTTATTTGTACTTTGTGATAATAATTTGTCAGTTGTCAACTTGTCACTGTGCATTCATTGCCTGTGGCCACAAATGAGATATCACACTGTCACAGTCAGAATTCCCACTACATTTTCGCCCTATTTTTAGCCCTATTTCGGATTTCGCCCTATTTTAGGGCCCGTATGTATTTCATGTAAAACCTCGAGCTTTTTTTGCAATAGTAAGTTAGGGATATTAGGGACAAAATAACTTCCTGCGATATCACTGGTAACTTATTTTATTGAATGCTCTACCTATTGAGAGATTTCCGAAATTAGTTTCGTAATATCCGTATAATCCGATATTTGACTATTTTGGGTTCTTAAGTCTCAAAATGCAACATGCAAAAAGTTGTTAGTGAGTGGTGAAATAAGATTCTCGACGAACTTATGTATTTTGGAGTTGATGATGAAGACCAAATAAAAAGAATGCCAGCTGAACTTTACTTTCAGTCCAAAATTGACTGTGCGAGTCTCATCAGGAAACTGCATTTGTATGATCCCTCCAGTCCTGTACGCCCTAAAAAATTACCATATTCTAAACATGCACAGTTTCACTTCTTTATCAGAACAGTCAACGAATTCCATAAAGCAAGTTAGATCATGTGGATATTGACTTTTTTGCTAGACCAACCGCTTAACATCTATTAATGCAAAATAACCGAACTATATACTGATAATAATTAGTTTCTTCTACAACAATTTACATATTTATTTATTTTATAAATAAATAAATAAATATTTTTAGTTTATAATTCTCCTTTAACATTGGTCTAAATTTCATTTGTACTTTCTTCTGCCATCTGTGGAGGCTTTTCAATGACTTCTCTTTGTTTATATATATGTATCATAGTTTTTAAGATTCAATAAAGATTTTTCAATATTCTGAAAATTTTAAAAACTGACAAAAATCAGGCTGACTAATGAACCTCAACGAATTACTTTTAGGAGTCAGGGCTGTGGTGTACTATCAAAACTCTTTGCTACTTTCATAGAGATGTTTAGAAATAACATAATATAAGTAATTCTGACATTGTTATTCATACTGCAAATTTTAATGAAATAAAACCAATTATTCTTGGTTTGTCGTTTATTATATTATGTCAATTTATTTCATTAATAAAAACGCAGTAAAAACAAAATGACTTCATTAGCGCGATTACTTAGACCAGAAAAGTTTGACACGGATCCTGGTACTCCGGGCGCAGATTTAAAATACCGTCACTGGAAGGAGACGTTCGAGAACTATCTTGCTATCGAAAATAAGGATGAAAAGGTAACCGATAACACTAAACTGAAGATATTGCTTAACAATATATCTCCAAATATATACTCATTCGTAAGAGAAATTAAAGAGTACGCGAAAGCCCTAAAAATATTAGACGACATTTACATAAAGCCAAAAAATGAAATTCATGCTAGATTCTTGTTGACTTCTGCCAAGCAAAAACCCGAAGAGACAGTGGGGGATTTCTTACGAAATTTACAACAATTATCCTTCCACTGTAGTTTTAAATCTGTCACTGCCGAAGAATATAGAAACAATATGTGCGTGATGCTTTTATCGCCGGTATACATTCTCAAAGAATTCGACAAAGGTTGCTGGAAAACCTAGAGATAAGTTTAGAAGAGGCTTGTAATCAGGCGATGTCGCTTGATATGGCTGAGAAGAATTCGAATGATTTCAAAAGCAACCCTACACATTCTGCTATGGACCTCAATCAGCTTGAAGATATCAGTCTACGGAGTAACAGTCCCAATCTAGCTGCAACACCATCACACAAACGCTGCTTTTTCTGTGGTGGAAACGTTCACCAAAGAATTAAATGCCCAGCATTTCGTGCCACTTGCCAAATTTGCGAAAAGAAAGGTCACTTTGCAAAAGTTTGCAGAAGCAGCGGTACGACAATTAAGCCGGTCAATAATGCCATAGTAGAATCATGCGATGAAAACCTGTCAGCAATTTTGGCTGCATCGCCAGCTAGTCTGCGAAGAAGTACGGTATCTATTACTGTCAATAATCATAAAGCTGATGCTTTGATAGACAGCGGAAGTTCAACGAGTTTTATCAACAAGGATTTTGCTCACTTACTAAGTCTAAGACGCTATCCCTGGAAAGAAACAGTAACTTTAGCTTCAAAGAAAAATTCTACACATGTGGATGGATATTGCACTGCCACTATAAAACTGAATGAACACATCTGCAAACATAAGCCTTTATATATCTTAGACGATCTCTGCGCTAACGTCATTATTGGACACGATATTTTACAGAGTCATTCGTTTGTAGAGATAGAGTTTGGTGGCCCAGCTAAAACTTTAAAAATTTGTAATGTTGCGGCGGCTATGGTGCCCCCAGTTTCACTTTTTTCCAACCTTTCATCGAACGTGAAACCCGTTGCTATAAAATCAAGAAAATATTCTGAATCTGACAGTCAATTTATAAAAGAAGAGGTCGCTAAACTTTTGAAAGATCATGTCATTGAACCTAGTAACTCACCTTGGAGAGCTCAAGTTTTGGTCACTGGGGGTACGACACATCGTAAACGTCTCGTCATTGACTATTCGCTAACGATTAACAGGTTTACCGAACTGGATGCATATCCATTGCCTAACATAGAATCAATAGTTTCGAAGGTAGCAGAGCATAATTTTTTCAACCAAATTGATCTAAAAAGTGCTTACCATCAGGTACCAATTTTGACAAGTGAAAGGAAATACACAGCCTTTGAAGCAATTGGAAATTTGTATGAATTCACTCGGATACCATTTGGAGTTACCAACGGAGATGCTGGTTTCCAAAGAACACTACAGCATATTATTTCCAAAGAAAAATTGATGGGCACTTATGCGTACCTCGATGACGTCACAGTCTGTGGTAAAACAAAGGATGAACATGACCACAACCTAAAGCAATTTAAAGAGGCTGCAACGAAGTATAACCTCACACTTAATGAAGAGAAGTGTGTATACGGGCAAGAATCCGTCAAATTGCTCGGCTATAAAATTGCTCACAACTCAATTCAACCAGACGAAGAACGCCTGCGTCCCCTAATGAGCTTACCAATTCCTACAGATTCACAATCTCTTAAACGAGCTCTCGGCATGTTTGCACACTATTCTGAATGGATTAAAAATTTCTCGGGAAAGATCAACCCTCTTACAAGAGTGACCGAGTTCCCTTTGAATGAAACTGCAATTAATTGTTTTCAAAAATTAAAGTCAGATATACTGAAATCAGCTTTAACTGTCATTAATCCGAATGAGACATTTACCATAGAGACTGATGCCTCTGAGCATTCTATCGCGGCTTCTCTCTCACAGAACGGTCGTCCGGTAGCTTTCTTCTCCCGTTCCCTAAATGACTCAGAACGTCGACATTCCTCAATTGAAAAGGAAGCGTGCGCTGTAGTAGAATCCTTGAGGAAATGGAGACACTATCTCATCGGGATACATTTTCTGTTGATAACAGACCTACGGTCAGTTTCATTCATGTTTAACCAGTCTCATAATAGTAAGATTAAAAACGAAAAAATAGAAAGGTGGCGCCTCGAGCTATCAAATTACAAATATGATATAATATATCGTCCGGGTAAGCAAAACGTTACAGCTGATACTTTATCCCGTGTATGTTCGAGCACTACCACAAGAAGTCTAAACGAACTACATAATATTTTAGGACACCCCGGTATGGTGCGGATGACACATTGGGTGCGTTCCAAGAATCTACCATACTCGGTAGATGACATTAAACGAATGACATCAGATTGTCGTATATGTGCCGAAATCAAACCTAGATTTGTCAGAAATCATGGAACTCTTATTAAAGCCACTGCACCTTTTGAACGACTTAATATTGATTTTAAAGGGCCCCTACCTTCTACTACTAGCACACGCTACATTTTAACGATGATAGATGAGTATTCTAGATTCCCATTCGCCTATCCATGTAAAGATTTGTCAGCGGCCAGTCATAAAATGCCTAAAGGATTTATTCCTTACTTTTGGTGCTACTCAATATATTCATTCGGACCGCGGATCTGCTTTTATGTCCAATGAATTGCGATCTTACTTGGTATCAAATGGTATTGCTTGTAGTCGTACTACGCCACATATCATACCATAATCCACAAGGAAATGGTCAAGTGGAACGCCTTATCGGTACCTTATGGAAAACAATTAAATTATGTTTGAAGACGAAGAATCTTGACGTCACCTACAACATGTTCTATCGCCAGCTCTTCATTCTGTCAGATCATTATTATGTACAACTACTAATGCTACTCCGCATGAAAGATTTTTTAAGCATCCTCGACGAACGGTCGATGGAGAATCGTTACCGACGTGGCTATTGCAGCCCGGTCCGGTATTAATGAGAAACAATCAAAGGCAAACAAAATACGATCCTGAGGTGGAAGAAGTGGAGCTTTTAGAAGCTAACCCTTCTTACTCACATGTGAGATTATCAGATGGACGGGAAACTACAGTGTCAAATAGACAACTCGCTCCTCTTCCACTATTAGGAGAGGAACAACTTGAATCTCAGGATCGCTCTGAGGCTACAGCGGGAGATGCATCTTTACAAACGGTCCACGAAAATGCAACGACCCCTCCTCGGCGGTCCTCGAGGGAAAGGAGAGCCCCAGTTTGGTTTAGAGATTATGAAACCTGACGGCTGGGTGAATGTGGTGTACTATCAAAACTCTTTGCTACTTTCATAGAGATGTTTAGAAATAACATAAGTAATTCTGACATTGTTATTCATACTACAAATTTTAATGAAATAAAACCAATTATTCTTGGTTTGTCGTTTATTATATTATGTCAAGGGCCAACCAAAATCTTAAGTGGAAACACTGATCACAGTTGTCAATTTGAAAACTACAGTGACAGTAACAACTGACCATAATTATTTTTTATATAAATGGCATTGCAGCCATAATCTAAAAAAAATAATTTTGATCTAAATTTGGTTAAAAGAATACTTTAAGTTGGTTGAATTTTATAACACAGGAATTTTGTGTTTACGTAGGAAATATTAAAATATAATTAACTAAAATGCAATTTGTCAAATTGTCAACACTACCTACCCGTCTGTTTGGTTTCCGACTGTCAAAGTTACATTATCTATCAGTTATCACTGCTGAATAATGATGGAACTTAAGATTACAGGAAAGGCTTTCCTAATATATCATAGAATACAGGCAAATTATTGCGAAATCATAATTCGTAAATTAGTAATGCACGTGACAAGTTTGACGTGGAATGATAATGTACCACTACCGCGACATCACTGTAGTAGTCAGCAAATTCAGTCGCCGTGAGAACTCCACTTTCATTGGACGACCGCTAGCACGCGGCAAGGGCATACTGTATTCATTACTGACGCATTTCGTAACATAAAAATTTATTGAAAATGCTTGAATGGATTAAAGTTACCCTTTTGCTGTGCGCATTTGGTACTTTACGAGAGATTCGACCATCCGAGCCGTTTGTGTCGGAATTTTTAGTTGGTGAATGGAGGAATGTAACTCAAGAGCAGCTCAACCGCGAGGTGTATCCTTTAGGCACTTATTTTTACCTGGCGCTTCTGGTTTTTGTGTTCCTGTTTACAGATTTCTTAAGATTTAAACCTGTTATAATACTTTCAGGTAAGATGATTTGATTTAAAAACTTTCATCTTTAGCTCATTAAATTGAACTTAATTTGCACTTAATCAAATAACATAAGACAGACCCATGTTTTTTTGTGAACAGAAAACTAAAACAGTGCCGTAAAAACTGCTTTTTTAAATAAAATGTTGCATTGTTGTGTATTGTACTGTATTTACATATACTATAAATACTTTTTTAACTGCTCCTAAGGTCTAATATTATATTGTTTCTAAATTATGTGCCATAATTTTTTATAATAATAACTACATAAAAAGCCTGATTAGACAGTGCTCAGGCTACTAGTCATATATCCGATACACAAATTTTAAGTAATGGGTAGACAAAGTGGGTACAGGGGAAGACACCCCTATAGTCTGGATTTTTCAAATATTTTAGGTCAACATAACCTTACGTATTTTTCCCTAATATTGTGATGGGTAGTGAAAGGTCCCAACCAGTGACTAGAACAGTGATTTAAGTTAGATTAGGTTAGCTTCAGACCATAGCACATGAGCCGAGCAAGTGCCAAAACCGACTGGTAACCATTTACTATTTATTTTATATCTATACATGATTTATAATTTTGTCTTTAGTGGCCACCATTTTGAATATTTTCATGGTTACTTTTGTAATGTATGTGAATGAGCTCTTGTCATGTTTTTTCTTAAGTTTTTGATGACTTAGCTGTTCAACTTTAGACATATGATATAAGTGGTTAGTGAAAAAATAAGTGAGATTATGTTTATTAAAAAAAAAAACAAGGTCTCTCGACTATAAGGGTTGTTATAGGGGTAACACTACCACTACTTAAAATTCATGTATAAAAGATCTACAGATTTACCCAGTTCTCATTACAGCATATTTAATGATTGAAACCTCCCAATCTAATAAGCTTAACTAATTGTCATGAGAACTTGATTTAAAACTATACCACCTTATAATTGTTTGATTTATTTTAAGTTAATTATTTTTTGGTTCACACAAATACCTCACAAAATTTATATGTAGCATGAAAGTTTTGTCTCAAATCGCCTTTTACATACTGCATGCATTTATCACGCATCACAATTAATCTATTCAAATTTATTCCATCATTTTTGTTTTCAATACATATGTGTACAACTATCTAGTAGTTTTAGTATAAATACATAAATAATGTAAGGTTTTGGAATAAAAATGTGTATAGTTTTTCCTGAATCAAATTCAGTGAGTTATTGAACTGCAACTACCCTTTGGTAGCAACACTAAAATTAAAAACAAAACACCTTAGAACAAACTGTTTTTGGGACTTGGTCATAGATTAATACTTCATAACAGAATTAATAAAAATTTCATGTTCATTCATTTCATTATTTGGAGGAAAATAGTAATAGAAATATGTTTTGTGTATATCACACGAATATCAACTTGGACGTTTTGGTCTAAGAAACCAAATAGAGATTCTTAAAACACTAGATTGGTCTAGTATTTTCAAATATTAACATTTTCACAGACATCTAGGGTAAATAAATAAAGCTTATCTTTATCTATCCATAATAAACACCTATTTGATAAGCATCTTTCATTCTAAATATTTTGAGAATAAAGTACTAGCGTTTGTTCTAACATAATTTTTACTCTATTGTATTATGTTAAAAATCAAATAGCAATATCTTTCAAAGCAAATTTATTAATATCGAGATAAATTTTTTATTAAAAAAAATGTGTTTTTACATTTCTATATTTTGAATCCAAAGATAAAATTATATATGTCAAATTTTAAAACACTATGGTTGAAACATAGATGTCCATTCCAACATATTTTTTTTGATATGCAGAGGGAATACATTTCGTACCATGCCTCTAGGATGATGGGGTGGGACCGGCCCGCGACGATAAGCTCTGTGCAGCGTGTGCGAAGACTGGGCGGAACCAACTGCTCCGCTAAACCTAAACCTGCATCGCATACCGTGCTTGTGTGGAAGAACATGAGATGATGAGCAAAGCTTCACTCATTGTTCAACCGCGCAAGAAGCTTAAGTCAACCCGGGATGCAGAGTGATCCACTTCACCAACAGAGGTTGGATCTGTCGCATCCCCATGATGCGCGGTCCCCTGCGATGGTTGGATCATGAGAGGTGATTTTGCGCATACCTGTGTCTCCGGAGGCCAATCTGACGACAGCGTCCAAGGAGCGCATACGCAGCTCTCTCCCTTACTCTCTTAGCGGCTTCCTGGCGGGAAATTACTACCTCGCAAAAAGAAAAACCGCTGACCAATGATCCTCGCTGTGGAGCATGGCCTCAATCAGTCCCCTCAGCGTATCGATCGGCCCGATGGCTTCGAGCTCGAACCGCTGGGGTTACCATACAGCGTATTCTACTAGCGTGTAAAACGCAGTGTCTAGCGCGCCGTACTCGCGGCACTGAGGAAAAGGCAAACACCCCACAATATGATGCAGATACTTATCGTCATCGAAGCACCTGTGGGCGGTAAGTGATTGCGTCATCCTAAAACTCAGAGTCCCGCGTTTCCGCTCGACCCATCGCAGTAGGTAGGGACGAACTACCTCCACTGTAGTAATGCCGGCCTCAAAAGATTCTAAATCTCTCTACCAAGTTTGGATCATGGTCGCGGTTTCCTGCGTCCTGATCGCGTCAATCTCTGCCCGGCAGTAAACCAGGCCCCTAACTCGGGCATGCTGTCGGAAGCCTCGAAACAGCCATTTCTTGTCGAGAACGAGCCCCAGATACCGCATCTGGGGCTTCACGAGAATGGGAACCCCCTGATCAGTAACGAACAAGTCCGCAGGGGGGTTCCGGAAACGCATATGGAACATGAGACCCTCAAGCCTAACCTACCAATATGTTGGATGGACCACGGTCCCGCCCAGTGTTGGCGAGACCCACCGATTCCGCGTACGACGCGGCTCGTGCCGTGAGTAAGGTGTCGTCCGCAATGTTGATTAACCATATCCCAGGCATATCACGTGAGCAGTGTGGCCACCCTCCCAAAGGATATATCTGTCTTGGAGGTAAGCGCCCAACAGCCGCGTGAGGTACGGGGGAACTCTGTGTGACCGAAGCCCCGCCTTAATAGTCTCATGACTATTAAGGCGGGGCTGTTAAAAGCGTTCGCTACCGCGAGCGATACTATTAAAACACTACCCTTGATTGGATGGTTTCGTCCGTAACTATTCGGAGTGCGTCGAAGGCGTCCAGAGATGAGTACCCCCGCCGAAAACCGAACCGTGTCTTAGCGGGCTTCGGCTCCACGGTGTTTCCAACATATTATGTAAAGTGTAAATGTATAAAATACCAGCTCGTAAGCACCCTACCAACTGACAATATACCTAGCACACTTGTCAAGGCGTCTATTTTAACAAGTGTGCTGGGTATTATCTATGTGTAAAACCTAGCAGTGTTAATATTTTCATAAGTTTTCGCGACTTGCATACATAATAAAACTACGTTTTAACAGTTTTACGCGCGGTAATTAATTTGATTTTGGTTATTCCGACGTTTCAGCCACTGAAAAGTGGCCGTGATCACGGAAGACAAAGATCTCAAGTGTCAACGAGCATTGTTAAAATTTTATTTAGCCTACCGCCAACTTATTCATTTTAATTATTTAGTTTAAATTTTGTTTTTGAAATAGTTTATAGTCTATGGGAGCCTAATCTAATTTACCACAGCTTCGCAACATGTTATATACAATTATTATAATAATTGTATGTCTCTAGAGACCATGGGCCATAAAAATGGCCCGGTCTTTTGGAGGGCTTGTGTAGAGACCCCTTGACAAATTTAATCTAAATGTGGCGTGACACTGACCGGTGATTATCCCTGTCTACACGATATAATAGTGCACCCAAGGACAAGCCCCGGCCAGTGTAGGACTATTGTGGAAAATGATAACAAATAGTACCGGACTATTGGTGTGAACTGCTAGTGGGACTTGGATTCTGGGAATATGGGGAATATGGCGTCTGCACAAAAAATGCCATAAAAGACAACATGGGTGTGAGTGGCTAAGGGGTGTATAGAGGTGGGCTACAAGTTCACCGAAACTACTTCTGATGTTATGCAATTTATCATTTCCCTCCCTGGAGCTTGAGTCTTAGCTGTGGCGATCTTCACACTTTCACTCTAAGCTAAGGCTAAGGCAAGCACGGAGGCGGGTCCGAGGTGTCGCTAATCACTTAACGCTTCGCCACAAACCCCCCTGCGGTTTCATTATATATACACTGACGGACTCATAAACTGCATCAAAGTAATAGACGACTTTGAAATAAATATTTTAACCAAGTATGCAAACTTTCTATACAGATTTAAATTGAAACCTCTAGATTGGTTCGTGAACTTTAAAACAGCGTAGGGTCATATCCTTAAATTTAAGTTTGTGTACTGGAAAGGACCTTAAGACTTTTTTTGAAGAAAAAACAGAAATTTAAGGAATATTGGTTTAATTAAAAAATTGGTTTTAACAATAGACACAAACTTTATGCAAGGGTTTATTTATGTTTTAATAAGGTGTATTACCTCCACGTGCCCTTATTACGGATTCTAATCGGTTCCGCATAGATTTTATTAGGGTTATTAAAAGATCTTGCGAAATATTGTCCCATTCTTCTGAAAGTGCTGTTCTTAGTGCTGCCACTGTCGTGGGCAAAGGATTTCTCGCATATACAGCTCTTTTTAAATTGTCTCAAACATGCTCAATGGGATTAAGATCCGGGCTGCATGCTGGCCAATTCATTGTACGTATCCCAACCTCTTCGCAATATTGTCGAACTTGTGCAGCAGCGTGCGGCTGGGCATTATCCTGCATTAAAGTAAAATTTTCGCCTATGAATGCCATGTAAGGCACCACGTGATCTTCTAAGATCTCTGTTATGTAGCGATGTGCAGTCAAACCCCCTCTATTACCGTTTTGACGGACCATGTCTATGAACACAAGTTCTGTTCGCCCGTTCATCGATATGCCACCCCAGACCATACACGAACCGCCTCCAAAAGGAACACGCTCCTCAATGCAACTTTGAGCATATCGCTCCCCACGTCGACGATAGACTCTTCTGCGACCATCTGCACCATATAAACATGTCCTACACTCGTTCGTGAACAATACGGAGGTCCATTGCTCTTCTGTCCAATTCAGGTGATCACGCGCAAATCTTAAGCGACCTTGTCTGTGAGCTACAGACAACTTTGGACCATTTGCTGGTCTAAAAGGGGTGATATCCGCTTCCTTTAACCTTCTTCTTATTGTTCGTGCACTCACGTTTATTCCACGCACTTCATTAAGCTCTGTTTTGATGTTATCAGACGTGAGGAAACGATTTCGCAGGGAAGTTGTAACAATAAATCGGTCATCACGACCGGTGGTTGCTAGAGTCCTGCCTGTAACACGTCTCCTTCTGTAAGAACCTGTCTCCACAAACCTTCTGTATATTCTAGAAACCGTAACTGGTTTAAATTTAAATTTCTACCAATCGTTCGTTGATCCAAGCCCTCCCGCACCAATGCTACAATTTGAGCCGCTTGTTCGGACGAAGTATCCATATTATGGTTCAAAAACTCTCGATGAGTTAAAAAACTAACCCAACAATTCTGCTGGTAACAATAATTCAATTGACAAAAGAATAAAAAATTAATGAGAATCAATTTAAAACTTTGCTATAAATAACACGCAAATCTGATACTACGAGTAAATTTTCTTTTCCCGGCTACATTCATTTGTTTTACTGCAG
Source organism: Dendrolimus pini (assembly GCA_949752895.1). Classification (NCBI taxonomy): domain Eukaryota; kingdom Metazoa; phylum Arthropoda; class Insecta; order Lepidoptera; family Lasiocampidae; genus Dendrolimus; species Dendrolimus pini. Next base: position 6,259,334 of record OX457129.1, on the reverse strand, counting down.
TTCTATTTTTAAATTTTCCTTTTTTTGAGATTAAGAGCCAGTCTCTCCATATTTATATAATTTAATCTAAAAAGTTTGCATATATATATATACAAAACTAGCTTTCCTATTAATATAGAAATATTTTTTGGAAAGATACAAGTAAAAGATAACTTTAATGTTGATGATATCTGAAAAGTAATTGAAAGTCAATATACATTGTAAACAAAATTTTCCTCCTCATTTTCCTCAAAAGATATCAAAAAATTCAAAGATAATCATAATCTTTTTTTTGTGTACATAAGTATTAATGACATAATAATTGACTTTAATGAGTTTATTTCTTTAATTATACTTTTATTATCTTTACGGATCTTTATAGATGATAAAAGTATAATTAAATGTAATATAAAATAAAGTCGCTTTCTGCGTTTGTCTGTCTGTATATCAGCAGATATTTGTTAACTCCTAAGCCACACCACATATTTAAGTAGATGTCACCATCACTTAGATAATTTTTCAAGAAAGGTATATCATAACTTTTACCCAGGGCTTCACTTGTTATATATAAAAAACCGAATCAGGATTTTTATATATCACATTATATTAGTTTTTATCTTATTTCCAAACTAAGCAAATTACACTTGTGTGTAATATACACTTATTTGAATCAACGGGGATTATTTTGATTATTTTTATTATCATCTCAATATCATTTTAAATGTAAAAACAGTCCTGCTAAAACTTGATTTTTCCTGTAATTTTATGACAAATAAAATGTTCGACCCTTCCCAAACTAACGATCCCGAACCAAATTTCATGATAATTGGTAAAAAGAGATACAATTTGCGGCCGCTACCCGGGGGCCGCCGGGGCACATCTGGAGCCGATGCTGGATGTAGCAGTATGCGGGACATCGGCGACGGGGGGCTGAGCCAGCGGGCTCCCCTCGAAGAATATGCGACAGCTGACAATTATCAATCTATTTTCTTAAATGCCCCATCTAGCAGTAACTCTTATGTCCCCTCTATAGCTTCTCCGACCCAATCAACAGTAACATCTGTAAGTCACACCCAAGATGTTGTACAGGAGGTTATATCAGCCAATGCACCTGTACCCACCTCGGGTAAACCTAGTACGCGAAAGAAATGGACTTCGGATATGAATGAATTTATCCTGCGTACATATCTACTGCTTACAAATTTAGAAACTGATTGTAATTCGTATCTAGAATCACTACATATAAAATTTATCGAAAGATATCCGAATATGGACGTAAGCCGGCAAAGGATTGGCGACCAAAGAAGAGCAATAAACCGTAGGAAGCTAATTACAGCAGAAAGAATTAGTCAAATATACAAAGAAGTAGAAGAAGAATTAAAAATGATGCAATCACAAATACACTCTCAGCCCAGCCATTCAACACACATAACTAATGTATCGGTAAACTCTCAGAATACCCCAATCGCAATCACACAGTCTCTTCAACCACACAACTCAAGAATTAGAATGAGATGGTCTAATTATATAAATGAAACCATACTACGAATATATTATGAAGTCACAGAACTAGAAACCAACCATACTGCATATAGAAAATTGCTCCACAACAGATTTATACAGACTTTCCCTCATTTACAACATATATCGGAACAGAGGTTATCAGATCAAAAAAGAGCAATAATAAACAACAAAATGATAAATGATGAAAGAATACAGGAAATTAAGCGTGAAGTAGAACAGAAACTCCAAGTAAAAAAAATACAAACAAATGAAAACATCACACAAATTTATTACACTCCTCCCTGTATAACACAAAATACACATACACAATTAGATGAACTGACAGCAAACACGTTAGATTTTCAATTAGTAAATAGCTCCGAAGAAAACCTACATAACAATAATTCCCTAGTTCAGTCAACGCAAATAATTACGAACTCAGAAAATGTAACAAACAATATAATCCTGGATAAAGAAAAAATTGATACTATATTCACTAATGCAATACATAGATTCAAAAACACTGATCCCACATCGAGACCTTTCTTGCCAAAACAAAAAACCTCGCGTAAACTAGTTTCAATAGTTCAATATATAAATAATACAGTCCTGCCTAAATATTTGTCTATAGAACTAGATTTCCACAATACTCACTTATACATTTACATCGCAGCCTATACTGCTGTTATTAGTAACGGAGGAAAAGTACAAGAGAATACAACAAATCTACGTAAAACTAAACCTGCATGGCAAAGAAGACTTGAGCAAAAAATAGAGAATTACAGGAAAGATATAGGTCGACTTACTCAATACATAAGCGGAAATAGAAGCAGAAAAATATTAACCGCTGTTGAAGCGATACAAATCAAATATCACACACATGCAAAATTTGAAAATATAAATACAGAACCATCACACTTTTTAGATACATTAAAGCAAAAACTTAATGCTGCAGCAAAAAGACTTAAAAGATATCTTACGTGTACTAATAGGAAAATTCAGAACTCGAAGTTTAATAACAACGAAAAAGCTTTCTATAGATCTCTTGGTACTCAATCCCATAGTGCTAGTACTACATCTTACACCACATTAACTTCAGAAAATTTAAAAGAATTTTGGTCAAAAATATGGGAGTCACCTAAAGAACACCGGAAAGAGACAGAATGGATAAAGGAGACTGAGGAAAAACACTCAAATATACCAACAATGGAGTTTACTCACATTACAGTAGAAATATTCAAACAAGTTGTAAACCGAATTCATAATTGGAAATCACCTGGTACAGATAATATACATAATTATTGGTACAAAAAATTCACCACCGTTCACCCACTCATACATAACCAATTAAATGAATTCATTAAAGAACCAAATAAAATGCCACCCTTTCTCACACACGGAATAACATACATGCTACCTAAGGACCTTAACAATTTAAATGACCCCTCTAAATATCGCCCTATCACTTGCTTACAGACAATTTACAAAATCTTAACTGCGTGTATTAGTGAAATCATATATAATCATTTGCACAAACACAATCTACTTGCGGAACAACAGAAAGGATGTAGGAAAAGAAGTCAGGGATGTAAAGAGCAACTAACAATAGACTCCATTATTCTCAATCATGCGTATAAAATAAAAAGTAATATACATACAATGTTTATAGACTACCGTAAAGCTTTTGATTCCGTACCTCATAGTTGGTTACTCAAAACACTGCACATTTACAAACTTCATCCGACACTTATAAATTTCTTAGAATCATGTATGCAAAATTGGGTAACAAAATTAAAGTTTAGACTGACTAGCTCCGACATTACTACTGAACCGATTCGAATATCAAGAGGAATATATCAAGGTGACGCATTAAGCCCACTATGGTTTTGTTTAGCACTTAATCCTTTATCAGAGCTGTTAAATAAAAGTAATTTAGGTTATAAAATTATACGTGCTGATTCAGAATTCTCCCTATCACATTTACTTTATATGGACGACATAAAACTATACGCTTCAAGTAAAGACGAACTTTTCCAGCTAGCAGACATTACTGAACAATTTTCAAAAGACATTGACATGGAATTTGGGGTTGATAAATGTAAAATATTATCCGTGACACGGGGGGAAGTAAATAATATCACGTATGCATTATCATCCGGAGAAAATATAGAACCGATGGATGCTCATACGACTTACAAATATTTAGGATTTGAACAATCGCGTAAAATAAAACATAAGGATACAAAATCAGCACTCATAAAGAAATTTAACCACAGACTTAATCTTATTCTTAAATCCGAACTAAATTCTAAAAATATTATAAAAGCAGTTAATACATTTGCAATATCAATATTAACGTATTCATTTGGAATCATAAACTGGAGTAAAACTGACCTCAATAAGTTACAAAGAATGATTAACACCACCATGACAAAACACAGAAAGCACCACCCGAAGTCTGCCATAGAGAGACTTGTATTACCACGTCAAGAAGGAGGCCGAGGAATCATTGACATAAACAATCTACATAATAAACAAATAAGTACATTAAGAAATTATTTTTATGGGAAAGCGGAACATTCACCTTTACATAAAAGCGTCGTAGAATTAGATGCCAAACTCACACCACTCAATTTACAAAGCACACAACAACAGCAAAATGAAATACTAGTAGATAATAAAACAAAAATAACACGATGGGCGGAAAAATCACTTCATGGGCGACATCAAGCTGATCTTAGCCTAAGTCATGTAGATACCGATAAATCAAACCAATGGCTCAAGAGAGGGGAATTGTTCCCTGAGACAGAAGGATTCATGATAGCAATTCAAGATCAAGTTATAGCTACCCGAAATTATAAGAAATATATTTTAAAAGACAAAAACCAACAGACAGACTTATGCAGACGTTGTAATTCAGCGTCTGAAACAATTCAACATATTACTGGAGCTTGTTCATCTCTTGTACAAAATGATTACAAACACCGCCATGACCAAGTAGCTTCAATATTACACCAGCACCTCTGTCACCACTATAAATTTATAAAAAAGAAGATACCATATTATAAATATAAACCCGAAACAATTATTGAAAATAAAAACTATAAAATATACTGGGATCGCACTATTATCACTGACAAAACGGTACACTTTAATAGACCTGACATAACCCTCCATGATAAAAATAATAGTACAGTCTACATAATCGATATAGCTATCCCTAACACCCATAATATTCAAACAACTATATCCGAAAAATTAAATAAATATCAAGAACTTGCAATAGAAATCAAAAACTTATGGAAAGTCAATGCAGTCTATATTATTCCAATTATCATATCCACAACTGGTGTTATTCCTAAAGTAATTACACAAAACTTAGAAATTTTACATGCCCCACCACATACACTCACACTTATCCAAAAAGCAACAATTTTAAATACATGTAGAATTACCAGAAAATTCTTAACCTCTGCTCGAATTACCGATAGCTCTCATATACCCTACTGATTTAAGCTATGGCGCTTGACTGCGGTCCGCGTCATAGAACTTACCCTTTTTTAACAAAAAAGGAGAAAAAAAACCAAAAATAAATAATAATAATAATCAATTAACACAAAAAATTACAGAAAATACATAATCAAGGACCCTACAATAACAAATGATAAGTGTCGCAAATGTCATACACAACCAGAAACCATTCAACACATAACAGGAGCATGCACTACCCTCACACAAACAGACTATACACACAGACACAACCAGGTAGCAAATATCATTCATCAAAAACTTGCAGTCAAATATGCACTCATACACAAGACACAAGACACAAACACTCCATATTACAAATATACTCCGCAAACCATTCTAGAAAATACAACACACAAGCTCTACTACGACCGCGCCATTCTCACTGATAAGACAATTCACTACAATAGACCAGATATCACTTTACAGGACAAAATTAATAAAATCACTTACCTTATTGACATTGCTGTTCCTAACACACACAACATACAAAAAACAATAACAGAAAAAATAAGCAAATACACAGAACTCAAAGAGGAAGTGAGCAGAATTTGGCGACAGGAAAAAGTATTCATAGTACCCATAGTTCTCTCCACAACAGGCGTTATCCCCAACCATCTTCTCCATAGCCTAAAACTATTAGACCTTAAAGAAACCCTCTACATAGCTCTCCAAAAAGCCGCAATATTGAATACTTGTAGAATAGTCAGGAAATTCTTGCAGATAGACGAACACGAAATTGCCCCACATAATAACATACCGTCGACTTAACTCTAATTTCCCTCACTACACGCTGCATCCACTTGGTTTAGGCCCGTGGATGTGGTTCAAACTAGCCAAAGGGCTAAGAAAAGGTTACCTTTACAATAATAATAATAATCATTTATTTCGAATTATTTCAAAAACATTTTCAAACAATTCATATGTTGGTTAGTAAAATTGCATAAAACAGAAATACTTAAAATTAGTGTTAGTAGAACTTATAGCCTAAAGTTTTGTTACAATCATAGTACGAGCTTTACATTTGCTGGCACAACAATTCAAAATGGGCACATCAAACCTGTCAGCCAGGACTTTTAGGATGTTGTTAGAGCTAGCCCGGATCCTGCAGAGCAACGAGGCAGCTCTTTTCCGAACAACAGCGTAATAGTCGTCCACTCGTGCTTCTGCGAACATACCTGATGCACTACAGAACCCGGGCAGCCCCATCAACATCCTAAAACCATTATTGTATTGGACCCGCAAGGCGTTGGTGGCTCTTTGCGTACTGTTGGTCCACAAACTGCACGTATAAAATACCTGACAGTATGCTTTAAATAGGCTTATTTTGACATCTTTACTACAGCGTCCGAAGCGACGAACCAACAGGTTGCATCGAACCGCCAGCGCCCTGCGTTCCCTCTCCATATCATCATGATCCTTGAGATCTTTAGTAACATAGTGACCGAGATATTTGAATTTACCGACCAGGTTTAGTGCGCTACCTTTCAATTTAACTGCAGGTATTATCTTTGGGCATCTACCACCGGTAGCATTAAACACCATGAGCTCACTTTTCTTGACATTATACGACAGGCCATGAAATTGCGCATATAATTCACAAGATTTTAACAGTTCTCTGAGTGCCCTGATCGTTGGGCTCAGCAGGACCATATCGTCGGCGTAGCTCAAGTTATTGAAACTAACACCATCAATGCGACATCCTAACCTTTTACTGCTCAACTCAACGATCAGTTCATCCATATACAAATTAAAAAGCTTGGGTGATGTTATTCCTCCCTGTCTGACACCACAATTCACTACATATGTTTCTGACAGCTGATCGGCCCATCTAACGCTATTTGTCTGGTTATAATACCAAAACTGAAAAATACGTAACAGCTCTGCTGGCACTTCCCTCTCACGAAGCTTTTTCCATAGTAGGTCATAGGACACGAGGTCAAAAGCTTTGGAGAGGTCTAAAAAGCAAGCATACACAGGCTTGCTACGTTGCGTATAGTATTGTACTGTACTTTTCAGACAAAGAACTGCACTTTCAGTCGATAGTCCAGGCCGAAATCCGAACTGTCCATCGTGTAACTTTAAAAAATTCTCTAGGCGCGCTTCTAGTAAACTATCTAGTACTTTAGCCATGACAGTAGCTAGAGAGATAGGCCGGTAATTGCTTTTGTCACCCACATCTCCCGTTTTATTTTTAATGATTGGGACAACAATAGTTCTCATTAGATTATGCGGGAGGTATGAGTGACTCATACACAGAGAATAGAAAGTTCCTAGAATTTTTGGTAGTTGAACCCCAGCGCACTGCAAATGCTCGATGCTGAGCCCGTCATGACCTGGTGATTTTCCTCGAGTCATTCTACCAATGGCTTCGGCTACTTGTTTTGCTGAAAAACGGATCAGGTCCGAATCGGAACAGCCCCCAGCATCAACCACCTGCTGTGGTGATCCAAGCGGCGACTCGACTTGGAAATGTTTAACAAACATATTAGCAATGCTCGCTGGTTCATGCGCTTCCCCTACACATGTTGGGAGACCCGGCTTAGTGTCAAATTTACTGGTTGATTTCCAAAATTGCTTAAAGTCATTATTTTTGCGATGCAAAGCTAAAATATCAAGCTGTATTTGCTCCTGGTTGTTTTGGCACCACTTGAGCTTGGCTTTAAACACTTTGCGGGCAGCATGCATTTCGTCATATATATGTCCAGAAGGCGGCTTGTTGTGCCACAACCAATTTTTATACCCAAGCCGGGCCTCCCGGTGCGCATTTCGGACGTGCCTATTCCAGCCAATTATTCTAGCTCGATGCTTACGCATCTCAGGACCTCTATGGCTCAACACAGCTGACTCAGACAAAATGCAAACAATACTTGCATACATATCGTCGATATAACGGTGGTGATTCAGGTCATTACAGTGGTTTTCAATACACAAGCCAAGCGCTGGAGGACATTCAATTAACTGTAATTTATCATTACATAATATTGTATATTCATCTATCTGGTCACATTTTCTTTCGCCCCATACTACTTTGTTATTGTTACATTTTACATTGGTAATTGCTGACTTAGTCTTTATAATATTAAGTTCACATTTAATGTAAGTAGGAAAATGGTCCGACCAAAATACATCATTAACCACCCCTACGTCAATGACAGTCTGCCAAGCCGATTGCATGACAACACAATGATCAAGCCAGCGTTTACACCCATGACTGTCACTAATATATGTGTGGGTATCTGAGTTTGCACCTAGTTTGTCCATATCGGCACATCTCCAGTTTTGTTCTGCACAAAAATCTATAAGCTCACATCCGAATAATTCGCCAGGATGGGCATTGAAATCCCCTAGAATATAAACGTTTTCAATAGCACTAGTTTCTACAATTGCTCTAATTTTACTGAGGCACTCCGTGAATTCTATAAGATTGTCATTTGAGTCCACAGGCATATATACACTGAACACTAATATACGTTTGTCATCTGCAGTAGCTTCTATACCAGTCAAACGTACACTATCACAGTCCACTACCCGTACCGAATCAAATGACTGTTTACGCCATAAAATAGCCACACCCCCGTAAGGACGCCCTTTGAGCATTCCCTGCGATAGATCGACAGCCGACTTACCAGTATACTCAAAATCCTGACTAATTTTTCCAAGAAATGGTATGTCCATTGGGAGCAACCATGTTTCCTGGAGAGCAATTATGTCAGCTGACTGACACAATAGTCTGACGCCCTCTATTGATCGTTTTATTGATCTACAATTAAAGGTTATAAATTTACATGTCCTTTTATTATAAGTCATATTTAAATATAAATAGAATACAGTCAAAAATATAGTATACCAACAGATCTATAAATTATCATTAAATTAAAACAATTATTATTATTATTTATTGATGTCATCAATTACAATTTCTGTTTTCTTACTTCTCCGCATCGTTACGAATTTCCGAAAAGAAACTCCAGCAGGCCAAAGATTTTCATCCATAAACACGCCTAATTTATGTTTTGGTATTAAAAATTTATATGCAGAGTAATCTTTTTTTCTTTTCATATCAATCTTTTGTAAGATTACGTCAATATTGGTTTTACATTTTATATATTTTTCAATATCATTAACTGAAGCATTAACGTCCACATTGTAGATGTAGAACAGCAATTTTGAGTCGGCAGCTTTGAATTTGCAGTCAGTCACAGTTTCGGCTTTCCCTTTGTTTCCAATAAATCGATTTCTTAGTCGATTTCTTTGCACTGTAATCCAGGAATCGTGTGGTGGAGTTTTCTTCCATTCGCCTTCTGCACGCACAACATCAGATAGGAGTTTGTTCTTAGTAGCCATGTTTATAGTATCAGTCCTGTTTGAAACCGCGGTGGCCTCATTTTGAACAAGCAGAGTATTTTTTACTTGCCTGAGCGCAGCTGCCGAAACCGCGGTACCGGCCTCCACTCGCTCCGCGTCAATATCCACGGTACTGATTTTGTCTTTTCTACCGTCGCAACTCAAATGTGTAACCGGTGTAGATGTATTATTATCTATATGAACCTGCTTTGAGTGCGAAAGGGTTAACAGTGTGTTTTCATTATTTTTGTCAATGTCCGTAGAACACTCGTTCGGTATGTGCTGTAACCCAATCGGGCCGCTATCACAGTTAAAACTTTCCATTATACCTCCCCCTCGTCGAATATTTACATTTCGAAATTCGAATGCTGGGGGTATTTTTTCATTGATCATTTCAATAGTAGCATAGGTATCCTTGATCATTAAAACATCCTTTTGCAATAGAATTATATCCTTAAGCAGTTTCGTTACATCAATATGATCAAAGGGAGGTAGCTTTTGTAAGTCACGAGCAACAAATACTGGCATTAACTCAGGATCTGTGTCTTTCAACAAAACAATGATGTCTTCAATATCTCTACGAGCTTTCCCCTCAGCCCGGCGTTTTATCAGTTTTCCCTTATTTAATGTAACCGATTCAAAGAGTAACTTTTTGGATACAAATACCTCTTCATCCGTGAATGTTGACGTACATAGACGTATGATACTCTCTTCATCCATTACATCCGCCTTGTTTTGAATAAAGACAAGTAATTCACAAATTACCACATTACAATTATTGCATTTCACAGTTTTCGAATCCATTATGAACTTGAGTATAAACAGTTATGTCGCTAAGAGCGCATAGCGCTCGCCGGCACGTACCGCAACGAACTGTTGAATAATAAAACAGAATAATATAGATTAGAAGATTTTGCTCTTTGAGTTAATATACTGTTGTTAGAGAATTTAAACCAATGCCATGAAGTATTATTAAGAATCAGTTAACAAATCTTAGAGTCTGTGAAGATCGACCTTTACTCATCTGGTAACGAGATGAGACATATTTTTTATCAAATTATATTGATTTAAACACGCCGATGATAGCTTGCTTGCCAATTGAAAAGTTTCCAAGGATATTTTTAATTAAATTATTTTTTTCATAATCTTCGCTCTTGATAACTGAACAAATTTAGTTTTAACTGATAGTTTTTGACACGGAGAATATGTCTTGATAAGCTTACCTGCTCATTTCTGTTCATGGCTACCTGGCAAGCAGGTATGAACGGGTAAGTTCATATTGGTAACTCTGTTAACCAATAAAAAATGGTATCATAAGAAAGCTAATTTAAAGACAATTACGAAAATAACAGTATAGGGTTGCCTGCAATAAAGGCGTTCATGGAATATTATTGCCATGGTTTGAAGTTCGAAAATCGGAACAATTTAATACGTGCGAGAGAGAAAATTGAGCGTCCGTAGTCCGTGCGATAGAACAGGACACAACATAACAGCTGCATACTGCACGTCGTTTGAATGTGACCGAGTGCGCATGCTCAGTTACATGCTACTGGGCGAAACAGATTAATAAATTAATATAATTTGATAAAAAAATATGTCATCTGGTTATCAGATGGGTGAAGGTCTATATTCACCGTTTACAAAACAGTAATTTATTAAATTTTCTGCACATACATAATGTGGCCTATCTCGTCATACATTTAACAAGTTCTGATAGACGTGCTCATGTTCGACTCAAGGTCATATCCATTTTGCCCATCTTGCTATGATTTAATTTTATTTACAATATTTTATTGATACACAACTTAATGAAGTCTTAAGTCGCATGAAAGCTTTAAACTCAGCACTGTTTTTCCCTAGAGCATTTTCGTACATTACAAACAGGTTTTTTGAAATGAACTACACTATTTAATGTCGTTTAAATTTCTTAGACAACGTAAGCCACGTCTATAATATATCAGCCCATAAATGTCCCACTGCTGGGCTCGGGCCTCCCATTATAGGGGAATGGGCTGTATACCCGCCACGCTTGTTCAAGGCGGCTTGGCAGGTTTGACACATCGGTTATCTCGATGTGCATCACGATGTTTTCCTTCTCCGTTACTAGCATGTGGTAATTGTAACAATATGCACATTAGATCAGAAAACCGACTAAGTGGTGCATGCGTTCCGGCCAGGATCGAACCCGCGTCCTTTGAGTTTGGGAGGCGTGCGCGAGCCATTACGCTACCACGACTTATTACGAAACCACATCTAAAGATAGATATTACAGTAGAAAATGTTTTATAGTAATCATCTAAAGACAATTTATTTTATCATTTTGAAATAATACATTCTTTGTTTCCTTTTTCATTTATTCAAAAATTATCTTAGAAAAAACAAGGTATAATTGAGATACTTTTTACCAACTGCCAAAACGTAGCCACTTGCATTTTGTTTGAGCATTGCAACTTATGACATCATTTCATTGTCAAGTAAAATAGTGTATTAATTAATTAGGTTTAAACTGCAATTAAAATTATTTATTCATGGTATATAATATTTCTTAAGGTTTTGGGACTAGTACACATAATAAAACTATGTTTTAAGCGCGGTAATTTATTTGATTTTTATTATTCTGACATTTCGGCCACTTTTCAGTAGCCGTCATCACGTGATCATGTGTTAATAAGTATTGTTAGTTTTATTTAGCCTACCGCCAACTTGTTCATTTTAATTATTTAGTTTTAATTTTGTTTATGGTTATTATTTACTCTATGGGAGCCTAATCCAATTTACCACCACTTCGCAACATCTTGTGGCTTGAAGAGTTTCCTTCATGATATTTTAAAATTATTATGCTAACGTACATAGTATTTGAAGGCCCAGCTGTTTTATATGAACATTGAGAATTTGTTGTGATATCTCTAAATAATAAATTATTATAATCAGGGCATTTTTTGTGGGGGCACACGGGCACTGCGTTAAAGGAAATTTCGAAAATTGCCATAAAAACAGAAAAACGATAAATTAGAAAAAAAAATATGTTTTGGTAATCTTTACAAAAAAGTGGGTTTTGTTTTAATTAGTCAAAATTATTCAAATACAAAATCTAATCTATATTTCCTAAACAGATACCGTCGCCTCATGCTAAATGTGCGATGGTCTTCAAGAGCTACTTGAGCCGAGTTTCAAATCGGAACAAAATCGTGTTATAAGGCTAATAGACTAGTAAACAAGTGCCTTTTGGACCAACTTTTTTCAGCAGTCTCCGAAAATTATAAATGAGGTGTCATTCGATTCGGAATGGCTACTAGATGATTTTTGAAAAAAATGAAGTTCCGCTTGCAAAAATTGTAAAAGTTATTAACAATTAACTTAAAAAAAAGGGGGTTTCGTTTTTTTGCAAATATCTCAAAAAGTAATAAAGATTTTTCAAATTTGAAAAAAGATTCGAAAAGAGGAGGAAATTTCCTAAAAACGTCTCGACTCCCGAAACTGTAAGATCAATATTTATAATTTTCCCAGAGGGATGAAAATACGGTCGAAAACGGGTACTCTGGCTTACGCAAGCCACACCCACATCGGCCCTTTAATGAATAAATATTATTTAAACATACTAAATATGAAAATAAAAAAATTGAAAAAATTCAGGCACTAACTGAATAGATGAATGAACAATAATCTGCTTGAAATTTTTTTATAACAATTTTTCATTTAGTTATTCAATAGTTAATTAATAAATTTTTTTGCTTGAACATGAACATTGCAAGTGTGATAATTGTTAAACTATAAATTTAAGATTTTTTCCTTTCTTGGAGCAATTCTTGAAAGGCTTTATAATAGAACCCCGTTGGAAAAATTAGAAAATATTTATTATTCACTTTTTTATTAATAATTTTCGTTGTTACGAGCTCTGTGAAGTTGGCACCTCGAGTTGCGAGTTTTTAAAAGAACAATATCTCATTCGTTTGTCCATCGTTAGTCCACGTTTGCCCAGGAAAAAATTTCGTTTGCCCACCCTTGGTTCAAAAGTTATTGAACAAAAACTTTTTATGGAAAAAGAAATTCCGGTTCTTCCCATATTTTCGCAAGGTTTAAGGTTTTTTGCACTTGAATGGACTTTATCGTTAGCTGATCCAATGAACTCGATTGTCCAGGCAAAAGTTTCGTTTGCCCACCCTTGGTTCAAAAGTTATTGAACAAAAACTTTTTTTGAAAAAAGAAATTCCGGTTCTTCCCATATTTTCGCAAGGTTTAATGTTTTTTGCACTTGAATGGACTTTATCGTTAGCTGATCCAATTAACTCGATTGTCCAGGCAAAAGTTTCGTTTGTCCACCCTCAGATCAAAAGTTATTGAACAAAAACTTTGTTCTAGAAAAAGTAATTTCGGTTCTTTCCATATTTTCGCGAGGTTTATTGTTTATTACACTCGAATGGACTCTATCGATAGCTGATCCAGTGAACTCGATTGTCCAGGCAAAAGTTTCGTTTGTCCACCCTCAGATCGAAAGTTATTGAACAAAAACTTTGTTCTGGAAAAAGTAATTTTGGTTCTTTCCATATTTTCGCGAGGTTTGATGTTTATGACACATGAATAGACTTTTTCGTTAGCTGATCCAGTGAACTCGATTTTCCAGGCAAAAGTTTCGTTTGTCCACCCTCAGATCAAAAGTTTTTGAACAAACACTTTGTTTTGGAAAAAGTAACTTTTGTTCTTTCCATATTTTCACGAGGTTTATTGTTTATGACACATGAATAGACTTTTTCGTTAGCTGATCCAATGAACTCGATTTTCCAGGCAAAAGTTTCGTTTGTCCACCCTCAGATCAAAAGTTTTTGAACAAACACTTTGTTTTGGAAAAAGTAACTTTTGTTCTTTCCATATTTTCACGAGGTTTATTGTTTATGACACATGAATAGACTTTTTCGTTAGCTGATCCAATGAACTCGATTGTCCAGGCAAAAGTTTCGTTTGTCCACCCCCAGATCAAAAGTTTTTGAACAAACACTTTGTTTTGGAAAAAGTAATTTTTGTTCTTTCCATATTTTCGCGAGGTTTAATGTTTATGACACATGAATGGACTTTATCGTTAGCTTATCCAATGAACTCGATTGTCCAGGCAAAAGATTCGTTTGTCCACCCTCAGATCAAAAGTTATTATTGAACAAACACTTTGTTTTGGAAAAAGTAATTTTTGTTCTTTCCATATTTTCGTGAGGTTTAATGTTCATGACACTCAAATGGACTTTATCGTTAGCTGATCCAGTGAACTCTATTGTCCAGGTAAAAGTTTCGTTTGTCCACCCTCAGATCAAAAGTTATTATTGAACAAACACTTTGTTTTGGAAAAAGTAATTTTTGTTCTTTCCATATTTTCGTGAGGTTTAAAGTTCATGACACTCGAATGGACTTTATCGTTAGCTGATCCAGTAGACTCGATTGTCCTTTAAACCTCGCGAAAATATGGAAAGAACAAAAATTACTTTTTCCAAAACAAAGTGTTTGTTCAAAAACTTTTGATCTGGGGGTGGACAAACGAAACTTTTACCTGGACAATTGAGTTCAATGGATCAGCTAACGATAAAGTCCATTCGAGTGTCATGAACATTAAACCTCACGAAAATATAGAAAGAACAAAAACTACTTTTTCCAAAACAAAGTATTTGTTCAATAATAACTTTTGATCTGAGGGTGGACAAACGAAACTTTTGCCTGGACAATCGAGTGCATTGGATCAGCTAACGATAAAGTCCATTCATGTGTCACAAACATTAAACCTCGCGAAAATATGGAAAGAACAAAAATTACTTTTTCCAAAACAAAGTCTTTGTTCAATAATAACTTTTGATCTGAGGGTGGACAAATGAAACTTTTACCTGGACAATAGAGTTCACTGGATCAGCTAACGATAAAGTCCATTTGAGTGTCATGAACATTAAACCTCACGAAAATATGGAAAGAACAAAAATTACTTTTTCCAAAACAAAGTGTTTGTTCAATAATAACTTTTGATCTGAGGGTGGACAAACGAATCTTTTGCCTGGACAATCGAGTTCATTGGATAAGCTAACGATAAAGTCCATTCATGTGTCATAAACATTAAACCTCGCGAAAATATGGAAAGAACAAAAATTACTTTTTCCAAAACAAAGTGTTTGTTCAAAAACTTTTGATCTGGGGGTGGACAAACGAAACTTTTGCCTGGACAATCGAGTTCATTGGATCAGCTAACGAAAAAGTCTATTCATGTGTCATAAACAATAAACCTCGTGAAAATATGGAAAGAACAAAAGTTACTTTTTCCAAAACAAAGTGTTTGTTCAAAAACTTTTGATCTGAGGGTGGACAAACGAAACTTTTGCCTGGAAAATCGAGTTCATTGGATCAGCTAACGAAAAAGTCTATTCATGTGTCATAAACAATAAACCTCGTGAAAATATGGAAAGAACAAAAGTTACTTTTTCCAAAACAAAGTGTTTGTTCAAAAACTTTTGATCTGAGGGTGGACAAACGAAACTTTTGCCTGGAAAATCGAGTTCACTGGATCAGCTAACGAAAAAGTCTATTCATGTGTCATAAACATCAAACCTCGCGAAAATATGGAAAGAACCAAAATTACTTTTTCCAGAACAAAGTTTTTGTTCAATAACTTTTGATCTGGGGGTGGACAAACGAAACTTTTGCTTGGACAATCGAGTTTATTGGATCAGCTAACGAAAAAGTCCATCCATGTGTCATAAACATCAAACCTCGCGAAAATATGGAAAGAACCAAAATTACTTTTTCCAGAACAAAGTTTTTGTTCAATAACTTTCGATCTGAGGGTGGACAAACGAAACTTTTGCCTGGACAATCGAGGTCACTGGATCAGCTAACGATAAAGTCCATTCAGGTGTCATAAACATTAAACCTCGCGAAAATATGGAAAGAACAAAAGTTACTTTTTCCAAAACAAAGTGTTTGTTCAAAAACTTTTGATCTGGGGGTGGACAAACGAAACTTTTGCCTGGACAATCGAGTTCATTGGATCAGCTAACGATAAAGTCCATTCAGGTGTCATAAACATTAAACCTCGCGAAAATATTATAAGAACAAAAGTTACTTTTTTCAAAACAAAGTGTTTGTTCAATAATAACTTTTGATCTGAGGGTGGACAAACGAAACTTTTGCCTGGACAATTGAGTTCACTGGATCAGCTAACGATAAAGTCCATTCCAGTGTCATGAACATTAAACCTCACGAAAATATAGAAAGAACAAAAATTACATTTTTCAAAACAAAGTGTTTGTTCAATAATAACTTGTGATCTGAGGGTGGACAAACGAAACTTTTGCCTGGACAATCAAGTTCACTGGATCAGCTAACGATAAAGTCCATTCATGTGTCTTAAACATTAAACCTCGCGAAAATATGGAAAGAACAAAAATTACTTTTTCTAAAACAAAGTGTTTGTTCAATAATAACTTTTGATCTGAGGGTGGACAAATGAAACTTTTACCTGGAAAATCGAGTTCACTGGATCAGCTAACGATAAAGTCCATTCGAGTGTCATGAACATCAAACCTCGCGAAAATATGGAAAGAACCGAAATTACTTTTTCCAGAACAAAGTTTTTGTTCAATAACTTTTGATCTGGGGGTGGACAAACGAAACTTTTGCCTGGACAATCGAGTTCATTGGATCAGCTAACGATAAAGTCCATTCAAGTGCAAAAAACATTAAACCTTGCGAAAATATGGGAAGAACCGGAATTTTTTTTTTCAAAAAAAGTTTTTGTTCAATAACTTTTGAACCAAGGGTGGGCAAACGAAAATTTTTCCTGGGCAAACGTGGACTAACGATGGACAAACGAATGAGATATTGTTCTTTTAAAAATTCGCAACTTGAGGTGCCAACTTCACAGAGCTGTTGTTACGTGTTCTTTTTTTTAGTTAATTGTTAATAACTTTTACAATTTTTGCAAGCGGAACTTCATTTTTTTCAAAAATCATCTAGATGCCATTCCGAATCGAATGACACCTCATAGTCTATAATGAATTGATTAATTAAAAAGGTTGTTCAAATATTTGGAAGAAAAATAACTGAATCTGGTACGTGGTACAAAAAATTATACACTTACAACTTTTGAGAATAAGCGTGCCCCCAAAAAAGAAGTGACAAAAAAGGCCTGATTGTAATGAATATTAGCATACTAGACCACACTCACATTAACTTGGGTTCAGTATCTCGCAACAAATATCCTATTATCTATACATATAATAAAATTGTAGAGGTCAAATTTCTGTACAATGACAAAAAATGCTAAAAACCAAGTCAGGGGGATGTAAGAAGTGAAATAGAAACTAATTAGATTTTTTCAAATTTTTTGTTTCTCTGTTTGTCTATTTATCTGTTATGTCTATTACCAGCTAATCTCCGAAACGACTGTACCGATTTAAAAGAAATTTTGTATGGTGGTAGCTTATATCCCTGGTCAACATATAGGATACTTTTAATCCCGAAAAATTAAAAAGTTCCTGTGAGATATTTAAAAAATGTTTAATTATTTAAACAGCTTATTATACAACTTATGCACCTAATTAAGTATTATATTGCCGGTATCATCATCATACAATAAAACAATTTATACATTTAAAAAAGTGTGTGTGTGTGTACATGTACACGCGTTAGAAGTTATAATTCTTTGGCGTAACAAAAATGGCGTAAAAATCTTTTCAAAAATTTTATCTTTCGCCTTATTCTACGTTTGTAGAAAAATCGACACTAACAATAGAAAAACTAAAATGTTGACTATAGCTAACTTCAGGGTGTCGGTTTTTCGTGACGGTGTGCGCGCGCATCGTAATTTACTCTCATCATTTTTCCCTAACGCGTGAAAAGAATGATAACTTCAAAAACAATTAGGCTATATATCATCACGTTAAGACCAATAGAAGCGGAGCACTAATGAAGAATGTTTTAAAATCGGGAGGTTTTTAACTTACTTTTTTTTAAAGTATTCCACGCGGACGAAGTCGCGGGCAGAAGCTAGTCTAGGAATATTTATAATAATCTTTGCCCCACTATTGACTGTGTACAATAATTGATTCATTCATATTGTGAGCTTTGCATTTAAAATATAATTGCGACTTCCGGTATTTGTAATGAGATGTTATTATTAATTTTTTCAGGTTTTAGTGGCATTACTGTGAGTGTGATTTTATTATGGACAACAAGTTTGGAATGGTTGAAAGTGGTCCAATTTGTCTATGGGCTTTACATGGCTACGGAAGTAGCTTATTACACATATATTTATGCACAGGTAAATATTTCCAGTATTAAATGTATGGAACCAAATTTAATCATATTTATTTTCACTCATACATATTTCCTTTTCACAAATTTCGATATGAGCTGCTAACAACCGTTGAACTGTTACTCGATGAGGAAAAATGTTTACAATATTTGCCAGTTGCTACGGAAGCCTAAGGATAATAACGTAGATGATTGTAAAATCAAATGAGACACTTTTCTTCTCCTACCAAATGTCGCGGCACATTTTGTAAGTGTATAGAAAGTTATGACTTCATAATATTTTACATATAAAAGGAGTCAAATAAACTTTCCTATGACTACGGTTTTATTATAAGTGGGAATGCGCGCAGAAGTATATACATGCAGCATTTATATTGACTTTTATTCCGGTTAGTTACTATCCGCAAGAGTTAACTTGAGACCTGAGCGGAATGCGCGCTCCCCTCCCGACTCCCGCCTTCTTACCGCTCTCGCCATCGACGCGTCAGTACCTCGCGCTTACGTCATCTGAGTGAAGTCTCAAGTTAACTCTTGCGCGTTGTACCTTCTCTACGATTCTTACCACTCGCTGCATAAAATCTTCGGCCAGCGTCTTACTCATCGACTCGTCGATGTAATTCTTTTCTAACTTTGTGCGTTGGACGGATTCCAGGTTGTATTATAATTTTGTTTGCTTCAGGTGGACCCAGCGAAGTATCCGAAAGTGACGTCTTACACTCGTATAGCAGCACTCACGGGTCGATTTCTATCAGGCGTCAGTTCGCAGCTGCTTATACATTTTGGCGTGATGAACTATAGAGACCTTAACTATATCACACTATCAGGTCTGTCTCAAACCTAATATAATGTTAT
This sequence comes from Dendrolimus pini, assembly GCA_949752895.1. Classification (NCBI taxonomy): domain Eukaryota; kingdom Metazoa; phylum Arthropoda; class Insecta; order Lepidoptera; family Lasiocampidae; genus Dendrolimus; species Dendrolimus pini. The sequence goes on along the minus strand of OX457129.1, from coordinate 6,239,846 downwards.
AAATATGCAAGAATTTTTCAACCAGCTGTGCTCGTGACTTGTCCGCGTGGAATTTTTTCACGGACCATAAAAATGTAGCCTAAGTTAATCTAACATCAGCTATCTGTCAGTGAAAGTGCCGTCAAAACCGGTCTAGCCGTTTCAGAGATTAGTCCAGTCCAGTAGTTCCAGTCCGAATTATCCCCCCTATTTTTTTCACATTTTTATTTTGACATTAGAAACAGACACTTCAATTTTATTTATTTATATATAATTGATGTGTCTAAAGTACTGGACGTGTCAGTGGTCGTAGTTGCGGTAATGATGAATCATGTACTTGTCTGCGAAGTTTCACAGAATTGAATACATTTCATACATCACATAGCTGGCACTTGTTATTCTTAATGTTATTACACAATTAACATGTATGATACATGGCGCATCTACGTAGGTATTAAATTGTATCTACCTCCTTTGTATTTCAGCACAAATTTTGGCGACATTCTGGGCGTTTTGGTTACCCCCGGTACAATATGGAATTTATTTCCATAGGCGAAGCGTGGACAGACGGATTTCTATAGATAAACAACAACCACTACAATCCGATAAAGTAAGAACATTTATTGCGTTTACTACATATTACATTTGCCACATTGCCATAGACAACTTCTAATTGTTAATCTAATTCCCTACAATGGCAGTCAAAGAAACTAAGTCCATACAGCCTTGTCAGATGTATTGAAAGAAAGAAAGAAACTTTATTTTATTTTCTCATACAACAATTTACAAGTGATAGAAGACATGTGTGAGACTGGTGCCCATTGTAGGTGCAAATCTGTATTACAGGTCACCAGTGCTCCACTCTATGGCGAAAAACAAACTACATACTAATTATAAGGAAATGTGTGCATATAATAATTCTAATTAGGATAAGACATGTATAAATAGACTTATTATACAAAACGTGGCAAATCCCACACACTCCCACCAGGTTTCCCCCGCGGTGGTTTATCCTCAATCGGATTTCCACTAGTAAAAAAAAAGGTTTGATTGATTATGGCTTAAAACGCATCTATAGGAATCTGCATTTTTCTAATTCTGTAAGGCATTGACGGATTAGGCGAAAAAAAATTACAATAAGTGTGATCTGGTGCGGAATTATTTGAATCGTTCACTCTCTATGATTTTTTTTTATTGCAGGAGTCAGCAGACAGGCAGACGGCCCACTTGATGGAAAGAGGTTAACCATCACCTATTTCATGACATTTGCAACACCAAAGGTGCTACAAATGCGCTGCTGCTCTTTTAAGGGAGACTGGAACCTGGTCATCAATGCCGGAACACAACTCAAGGTTGTTATGGCGACATACTTTAGACCAGGGGTGGTAGCCATCCAGTCGGGCAAATGCCATACCACCTGGCTGTGGGTTGTTTTGTTGCCTCTTACGACAGGCCGCCCGGCCGCAGGAAATTGTATTCTTTCTCCGTTCCGGCACGGATAAAAGTAGCACTAAAACATTCGTACAGCCTTACAGAATTTTGATTTTTGGAACGAAGTTCCTTATCGCGCGTTGCGAAAGGGGGCTAGACGGGAAAAATTAAGACCAAAAGTTGTAACGACACTTTTTGCTATAGTTGTATGCCGTGCGGCGTGCGCGTGTTTTACTAAAATTGAGCCTACTGATTAAGTTTATATTACATTATATTTGTTAATAATAAAAAAAAATATTATTATAACTTGAAAAAAAAAACTTCGTTCCATCCGGGTGTCTCTTGACACCTCTCAAGTTTTTTTAATTTTTTTTTAAGTAAAACTTCTTTAGGCGCGACTAGGAGGTAACTGGACGACAATGCAACGGAAGTCCATTACGGCAATATGGCGTCACATTTCTGTACCATCCGGTTTTCAAATATTTTTGATTTTGTCAATAGATAGTTTATAAACAAATCAATCAAAAATATTTGAAAAAAAAAATATAGTAAAAAATATTAAATTGAATAATAATAAAAATTATACAATATAATTAATTATGTATAAATATTTAATTATACATACAAGTAACTAAGGTTTTTTCAGTATACTAGCTTTTACAGTCGATGTAAGTATATTCCGATGCTTAAGTCGGGAATAACCGAAGTAAGCTATTTTGGTACTCTAGCTATGGATACTCCCTACCTCTCAGAATGCAGCTGACCCAATATAACCTTAATTTTATAGCATCTGTACGACCACGTGTGTCATAAGATAATATTTTCTAAAAGTGCAAGTGATAAAAAGGAATTTGAAAAAAAAAAAAAAAAAAATAATAATAAGTGATTCTTTATTGAATGAAAATGTCAATGTCAAGAACATTTTACACCGTCATCTGTAGTTTTACTTCAATCGCGTGTGAACCACCCATATTGCCAAAAACTGCTCTACAATGCCATTATTAGAAGTCACATAGACTATGGAAGCTTCTTGCTGGAACCATGTAGCAAACTCTCCCTGACAAAACTGAACCGACTACAAGCAAAGTGCCTCAGAATAATTACTGGCGCCATGAAATCTTCCCCCACTAACGCACTCCAAGTAGAATGTTTAGAACCACCTTTCTCACTTCGCAGACAGTTCCTAGCTGACCGATTTTTTTATAGAGTAATAGAACTTTCACAACATCCCCTTTTGACCAGTCTTAGTGATCTTCATCAATTAGCATCATCCTCATCCTACTGGAATCACAAGTCTCTTCCTCCTCTACTCAAATCCTATCAAAAATTCCTAAATCTCCCTTCTGGTTCGGTTCAAAACTATAGAAATCCACTCTTCCAAATCAAATTTGATGACTTGCTTTTCAGACCTAAAATCATACTTGATTTCGGTGTTGAAAAGAATTCTATCGGAGCAAATAAAATTTTTAACAGCATATTATGTAGGAACTGGCATGGTTGGCTGCCTATTTTTACGGATGCTTCTAAACTATCCCCAGACAGCTGTGTAGGTGCTGCTGTCTGGATCCCCAAATACAGAATTATTCTTAGCTATAAAATTCCATCCCACAGCTCAGTGTTTACTGGTGAGGCTATTGCCATCCTCGAGGCGGCCCTTTATGTAGAATCACACCGTATTAATAAATCAATAATTCTTACAGACTCCCTTAGTTGTTTACAAGACTTATCTAAACTTCCCTTTCGCTCAAAAGAAAACTTTACCCTAACACTCCAAATTAAAAGCACTCTTAAAAATTGTCATGACCTAGGACTTGAAGTAGTGTTGGCATGGATTCCAGGACACTCAGGTATTTACGGTAACGAGACCGCCGACAGGTGCGCTAAGCAAGCTTCCGTCACAGGGTGCAATAAGTACCACAAATGTTTTCCCAGGGATCTCCGTCTAGCAGCCAAACCTGATATGTTCAAAACATGGAATGACATATGGCAACAATCTCGTATCTTAACTGGCAAGTTTTATGGCCAATTACAACCGTACATTACGCAAACATCTTGGTTCTTCCGATTCCGGAACCTATCCAAAAAAGTTACTACGGCTATAATCCGTCTCCGACTGGGTCACATTTGCTCCCCGGTGTTTTTGGCCAAGATTAGAGTTCGTGATCATTCTCTGTGCGAGTGTGGCCTGGATGAGGGTTCATTAGAACACATCTTTTTTCAGTGCCCGAATATCTCTATTCCTCTTTATGACATCCTCCCAGCAGATATCCCTCGTCCCATTAACCTTAATTATCTTCTTACTTTAGTTCATTGCAAATATGTATATACTTTATGTAAATTTTTAACTCTAAATAACATTTATCTATAAAATTATCCTTTCCCACTAATACAGTCCATATTTCCCCTCTTAAATAGTTAACACTAACAATAAATAACGTTTCGTCATAAGTAGTTAGTCTAATATAACCGTTTGTTTGTCCTCAGATTTTTAACAGAAAACGAGTACCGGTCAAAATTATCTCCCCCCCTCCATTAAGTTTTAATTTTTTATAATCACTTGTCGCTCATATTGTACTCTGATATTGGCAAAATCGATGCCAAGTGCGTTGGAGCCATAAACCAAAAAAGTGAAGTGAAGTGAATCGCGTGTGAACGTTACACGCACTCTTTTTTTTTTCTTTTTTTTTTGTAGCGATCGTTTCGCTCGGACGTTGTGGAGGCGTCGCGGCTGATATACCGGCACTCACGCGCCGCGTACACGCGCCCGAAGGTGATCGCGTGGTCCGTGCTCTACGCGTGCTCTCTGGCGCTCTTCCTGCAGGTCCAGAACTACGTGCAACTGCTATGGATGGAAATACAGGACCAGTCTGATCAGGTTAGGCTTTGTGTTATGCGATTACAGTTTTGCCAATACTCATCATAGAAAGCGCGTCCAGTAATTACGCGAGGCATTTTTGACCAACCTTGGTGAGATTTTGTAAGATTTTCCGGAACTCCCTCCCCCCTCCCCTAATCTCACGCGAGATTCTTCAAAATGTATGTTTTGGCTGTAAACGTGTTGGTTTATTGAGAAAAAGAAACAAAAACACAACTTGTTCTATTACTTTTATTGAAGACTAGCATCATCATTATCCGAGCGTTAAATCCCGGTTGTGTTCGGAGCGTTCACTCCGACGCCCAGGGTCCGCTTTCCTACTTTTTCTACTCCACTTCGCGCGCTCTTAAGCATCCGTCGTTTTGAGACCATTGGTACGCATGTCATCCGTCACAACGTCAAGCCAACATTTCTTGGGCCTTTCCCTTCGACCGGGACATGGCGAATTGAATCTATTGAACACTAGCAAAGACTAGTATTTGTGAATATTACCGTAATTTAAAATCACAACCATAAAATTAAGGTAGGTAGTAATCAGGTGTGGCTATATTTTGTTCTAGAAAAAAAATTACGTGATATATTTATCTAAGACCCTCTTCCCCCCTAAGGGAGATCTGGAAAGATTTATCTTGATCCCCTCCGCCCCCTAGAACACCTCACGTAACTAATGGACGCCCCCTCAATGTGGATGCAGACACCTGTTACGACAAATTCTAATATTTTAGAACAGGCGTTAAAATAACATACATACTGAATCCAGACATTTGCGCGAGTAGCGAGATGAGTATGTAAACGGTACGCTCGTGACTCCCCTCGCGCCTCGTCCTAGCACTCTTAGCGACATCGAAAACGCTAAGTGGCATCATAATGTGATTGTGTTTTACTTATGACGTTGATCAAGTTGAAGAAGTTAAATAACATTAATTACTAGCAAAAAGCGGTGCTTTATGAGGGCTCGCGAAACTTTCTACTTAGTAATAATTAATTACTGATTATTTATTTGTGCTTATACAAAAAAAACAGCTTATTTTTAACTAAACAACATACTGTTTACATCGATATTAGTTCTTTAGTTTTCGACCAGATGGCGTTACTAGTAACAATCCAGTTTATATTACCGTTTTCCATGATATTAATACATGTCTTACTGGTTTTAAAATTTTCGATAGATGACATGAGGAAAAAATTCTAATTAATAAGAACTGTTATATTATCTTCTATTTTATTAATGTGTATAAAATAATATTTTTATAGTAGATACATCTAGAAATCAATTGCTTTTATTATATCAAAGCCCAAATCTGAAATTGTGCTAATCTAGGTAAAGTGTACCACAAAAATCAATAGATTATGAAACAGAGTTAAGGCTCGCTTCGCTCACCATGATTATCATTTGAAAAGTGGTTAAAATTAATAATTTCATATTTTAAAAATTAAATGATAAGATGTTTTATTAACGCTTGTTCTATAATATGTAAAAATATTAGAAAATTAATATAAAAAATAATGTCTTCAGGCCGCATACAACGGCGCAGTGGAGGCAGCCCTAACGCTCTTAGGGGCCGGGGGCGCTTTTCTCGCTTCGATACTATCGCAGCCGGGGTTGCCAGCGCCCGTGGCCGCCGTACAAGGTGTTGCCATGTTCGTCGCTACATTCGTGCCAAACGTGTTCGTGTCGTACGCAGGATACATCGTCACGGGGTTGCTGTTTCATTACACTATTACTCTTGCCAGGTGAGTTTCTCGGGAATAATTCAAGTAGTAGACGGCCATGAATAACATTGACTATTACATAGCTTACGGTACTTCTTCTTTCTTAGGGAACAATTTTGACACAGTATTGTTAAAATATGCTACATATATAGAATATGTGATGTCATTGCATAGCTATCTAATGGAGAATTATAGCAAAATAAATGGCACAAAAATATTTTCTCTATGTCTGAAATATCTCTGACCACATGGACTTTATAAATTCTTCCTCCCCATTAAGAAAATAATAAACTTACAAATGAAGAATTCGCGAACAAGAGAAAAACACACATCGTGCATTTTTGTATTCTATCCTTTTTAGAATTCTCATTTGAGAGTACATTGATATTTGTGATTATCTCCACTTCTTTTCATTTATATTTTCAGTGCAAAAATCGCGAGCCAACTGAGCGACGAAAGCTGTTTCGGCTTGATATTTGGCATCAGCACCCTTCTAGGCACAGGCCTGCAATCCATCTTAACATTAATCCTCATTCAAACACTTGAGTTGAGCATAACGGCGCAGTATTATTCTGTTAGCGGACTTTATATGCTATTGGCGTCGTGTTGGTTGCTGGGATGGATGGTCCATATGTGTAGACAGAAAAAAAACTTAATGATTAGTAATAAATAGGTGGTCATGTATGTCTAGGAAGTATATATTTGGAGACTAACTGCCGTTTTCAGTATTCTTTCATTGCAGGGTTAATATGTCTTAATATCTATTCACAGACAATATATAGAATGGTTGTCAAATAAGACCAACTACTAACAAGTTTACGACTCAACCGGCCCCTTCAACTTACCAGCTGGATAATGGTTGTCGATTAAAACTAAAAACTGACAAGTTTACGGCTTAGCCGTCGCCATCAGCTCACCTAAAAGTTGTTGACTAAAACCGAAAACTGACAAGTTTACGACTTGGCCGTCGCCATCAGCTCACCTAAGAGTTGTTGACTAAAACCAAAAACTGACACGTTTACGGCTTAGCCGCCAGCCATCACCATCAACTTGCCAACTTAATGTTGATGGTTGTCGAATAAAATTGAAAGTTTACAGCTTAGCTGTCAGCCATCCCCAACAACTTGCTAGCTGGTTTATCGTTGTTGAATATAACCGAAAACGGACAAGTTTACGGCTTAGCCATCGGCAATCGGTTCACAAATCACTCACCCATTAGCCAAATAGAGATCAGATAGTTATTTAGTAGGCTAAAATACCAGATGATGGCTGTTTCCTTATTTGATTCAATAACAAACATTAGTTGGATGGCTATGTTTTTGAAATTTCGGTTGGTTACCATCACTGGTAGAGGACACTAAAAATATTAGGACATAAATATATGTACGTTAAATTTATGAACCTACTTGAACATGTACCTAATGTATTAAAATGATTATATAAATAACATCTTATATAGGTTAGTGACTGAATATTTATTATAACGACATATTTATTACTTCCAGTGAACTAGTGATTAATAGATAAGCTTGAAATATTATTTCAGAAAATGCAAAGCATTTAAAAATTTGTTTTAGAAGAAATGCAGCTATGTCTGTCTTATTATTGCAAATGGAAACATTGGCAATATTTTGAACAAAGATGCTGGCTATGTTTTAATCCTATACGAACAAACCTACTACCATAGAAAAGAATATTGTACTCTTTGTTAAAGTCGTGAATACCTATTTTTTTTGGAACGTAGTTCCTTATCGCGCGGTACGAATGGGGGCTAGACGGAAAAAATTCTTACGAAAAAGTTGTCACCGACACTTTTTGAACTTGCCAAGATAAAATGCAGCTTTATGCCCACGCAGTTAGAGTTTAATTTGGAGTACATTATTTTTAAATGTCATGGGTTGCTGATACAGATAGCATTTGCGGACATATAGTCTTAATGTCATTAAAATAAGGAGCAATATCGCGAATCTGGTTTAAAGTTAAATTTGTTTCAAGAGTCGAATTGCAGGATGTGATTCGATTTTTAAATTGTTTCTTATATTGAAGTAAATAGGATTCAAACTTACTCATTTACTATTACACTTCGCATTGAACAGTGTGGTGTCGCGACGATTATTTTTGTTGAGTGTATACAGGTTTTTTGTAAATAATCGAAAGGAACTTCGTTCCATCCGGGTGTCCCTTGACACCTCTCAAGTTTTTTTTTATATATTGTACTTAATTTTGTTATAATAATAGTAGACTGTGATAAGTATTTAGAAAAAGAAGAAATATTTATGTATTCCTAAATTAGGATGTAGGTTTCTGTGTAATATCTTGACATGAATGTGTAGAAAAATTAGACTCCTAGAGTTTAGACTTATAAAAAGTTTATTTTATTTACAAATGTTAAACATTTATGATATTTAACACTGATATTGGGATCTCTGAGTTGCATTGCATTTTTTTTTTCAATTTACAAGGATATGGTTGTATTCAAAATATACTATAGTTTTGAATGTCTTTTGTTTTATTATACTATAATCAATATTCTATTAGAGGCACGTTGCAGAAGTGGTTGCCTAAGATGCAAAAATAAATTAATGTTCTTGATTCAAACAAAATTTCTACTACTCTTTTTATGATACCTACTAAATCAAAGCTACCATAGAAAACTGGAGTAGCTGTGAAACTATTAAAAATAATAAATACATTTTTTTATTATAATTCTGTGGTCATAGATCAGACAATGATAAGTACATTTTTACTCAGTATGACTTATTGATAAAGGTATAATCGCCAAAAGATGCTCCTTCATTTGGTCATATCAGGATAACTACATGCAAAATATTACTGTCGTATTAAATACTAATCACATTATGTTAACTTTTATATTTCAACTTTTGTTTTGGTCATATTGCGTTAAGCGATTTTATTTAGTAGCGAGTGAAAATGTACTTATCATTGTCTGATCTATGACCACGGAATTATATTTAAAAGATATCCTTTCTTTACCTATTACATTTAATGTAAAAAGAAGGAAATGACCACAAAATTTAATTCTTGATATAATAATCAATTCTTTTTAGCACATATTTCAGTCTCATGTGTATTAGTTATAAGAATATGTGTAAATAATTATAGTCACTTGCAAAAAAAAACTTAAATCTGTGAAATAAATTCTGGCCAGGATCATGCATGAACAGCTGTTTTGAATAATGACTGGTTCCTCTATCCTACTAAAAATTAATGTTATTTTTATTATTTATTTAAAAGTAAAAATAATGACGAAAGATCCAAATATTATACACATAGATAAGAGATAGATCTACATATCATAGAGCATAAAAAAATAACAATTTTGGTCCTCTGCATTCACCTTACTATCAGATAAAATTGAAATTAAAAAAAATTGTAAGCTTCATACAAGTAATGTCAAATATTAAATAGTGAAAAGGCAACTACAACTCGAGATTACAGATGTGTAAAATCTAGCTTGAACAAGAGTTGCTTTTATATCATTTCTAAAATAGAGGAAAGCTCTGAGCCTCAGTATATAGTTTCCAAGGAAAATAATAAGTGTAATAATAATATATTTTATTTATTCTAATATTTACATATAATTTAATGTCTTATTTAATTCTAATACATGTACTCAATACTTCTAGTAGATTTTTCAAGCAATAGAATACAATTTCTATTACTTATTATAAGTTGCTAAAAGTAATGAGTATGCATGCATGCTTATATATTGATATGTATGATTGGAATGTGTCAAATAAATATTTGAAATAATAAGAAACAGTACAATTTTCCTTTGGTCACAACCTTAAATTTTTTACAGCAGCTCTCAGCTATAGATAGTCCTCTTTTTAAAAATTCTGTCCTAAACAACAAAATGGCCAATCATAAATTGTGTTAAGCATACTATCGATGTCAATGTAGAACCTTGTTGATTTTGTGATTTCACAGCTTTTATATGATTTAATATTTATAGTGATAATTTTTGAATTTTATGTAAGGTGCGTGACATGCGTGATTTATGAATATATGTTATGACGTAATGAGGTATGATGGAAATGAAGAAGTTGTATTAATCGCAAACACATAACTATTTTGTTTTATTGCATTATTTTTTTATCAAAATTGTGAATGAATAAATGAATAACTTTATTGCACATAAAATTAAAGTACAATGGGCAGTCTTGTCTCCAAAGGCGATCTCCTCCAGACTCCCCTATACAATTATTATCTGACTACATTACTGTTGTGTTTTGTCATCATCATGTTTCAATAGCATTGACAAAAATAATGTCAAAAAATATATCCACAAGGTCCTCCAATGATGGTGACAGTATGTAGGGCTAACTTATCTAAAATTTGATAGAAGATATAACATAGGTTGGGTAAAAGCCAAAGTGTGGTGCAGAAGAACTCTATATGATCTTACTACCGATTCTAGTACAATCACCAAAATGAAATACATGTTTCGGAGGCATGAATACAAAAAGATCTTTTAATTTGATCATTTTAACTACTTTGTCTTTTCACTTCACCGTCTTTAGGTCAATTAGTCCCATTATTTTTATTGCAACTAGCAAGTAGTATCAATACAATATCAAATGTCAACTAGCCAAAACAATTTTAAGTCATACTAGTTTTATTCTTTACATATGTTTGACTCGAAACTAAATGCTGTTCAAAAATATAAATCGCAGGAATATGGTTCATAAGATTTTTTTTCACACTTGTAGCTTTGTGGGCCTGCCCCTGTGGCTTTAAACAATAATTTAATATAATATGAATGAAAGAACATATTTGAAATTAAATATTTTCAAAACTGTATGTCTACTGCTTAGGAGTGCACGATATATATCGATATTGAATAAAATATCGATATATGTACACGATATATCGATTCCTCCCGATATTATCGAATAATCTAGTATCGATATGTACAATCGATACATTTTATCCGATACATCAAATATCGGTAGAAATTATAGAATAAACTTTTACTTTTTTAAACTGATTTATGGTTGGTAACTTGAGTAAAAATAAAACGTAAAACCCTGAATTATTGAATAACTAGCCTTCCCAGTAACGAAAGTTTCGTGGTTAACAAAATAGGTACTCTAAATGACTTCAAATTAAACTCCACTACATACCTAACCTACAATGTATATTCGTCTCAACAGCTAAAGAGCGATTTCTGAGTTTCTCCAATAAACTCTCAGTTTTATTTTTTTGTAGTTTTTCAGCGCTGGTCGATTATGAGATGATTCGATATATACTAATGAAATGATTCGATTATAAAATAAGTAAGCTACTAATTTCATAATCGATTTTCAATATTAATATTCGAAAATAATTCGATTATGACATTAGTCATAATCGCCCCCCGCTAAACAACATACTACTCCTACTCTTAGTAAGGGCAGCACTAGTATTAAAAATGGTATAATCTGTGTCTGTGGGTACTCGTTTCGGTCTCAGTACAGAATAACTTACAAATAAAAGCTATCTGTTTTGATTGTTTTGTTTGATACATTTTACGAAATGTAAATACAGTTATATAAAATCTAACTAATATAAATAAATAGCACAATATATAAAAGCGGCTACAATTCAATTGTATAGAAGAAACAAGCTGTGGCAATAAATTGATTACCTGTTTTATATATTACATTTTAATTAAAATTTTGTTTGAGCAAGGTCTCGACAAAAAATATTGGGAATTATAAATAATTAAACTTGATTTGTTTCTTATTCGTAGCTATTTTTACTTATATCAACCTGATCCCTATCAAATACTTAATATTAAAAACTAACTAAATAAGAAAATTACATTTTGTTACGATATATCGAAGATATCGATATATTTCTACGATATATCGCAAAGTATCGATACAACATTACGATATATTATATCGAAAATAATATCGATATTTTTTTTGTGTGAACATCCCTACTACTGCTTTAAAAGAGTAAGCATACTGTTACACTTGATACAGCTGATTAAACAATCCCAAAATATAAAAAATTATACAGAAAAAAGGAAAAATTAATACAAAATTAAATTACTTGTATAATAATTCTTTTCTAGAACACTTCATATCGACGGGTGCAAAGTAAAAAGAGATATCTGCAAAATAGCTACTTTACAGGAGAGCGAAAAGATGGTCGTATTAACTTCATAGTATTTGAAAGAACATACGTACAACAGCTGGCTTTTTTTACGTACGAAAATTTATTGAAATAATGTGATATATGCAAAACAAATAATGTCATATTGTAAAGAATTGTTTTAGTAAAACGATTGTACAATTAACTAAAAGTCATCATTTTGTAGATAACTTTATTTACTTTGCACCCGTCGATATGTGATGTGCTGTTATAGGGCACATTTATATATTATTTGGATGAATATAAAAGATATCCATGAAGGCTAAGGCAAAAGTGCTGCTTCACTTCACTCCCGCCCCTTCTAACCTATATTTAAAAAGTTCAGATCTGCTCATAGTAAATAAATGTGCTCTATAACTATACCCCACCCCACTTCATACTTATTGCAGTGTCATAGAATGTTTACAACTGATAATAAATGAAAGTTTATGGCCCCTTATAAAACAAAAATTGTGTGTAAAAAACAACTCAATTTAAAATAAATTTATACTGTACTGAGCAGCAAATTTAAATTTAAGACTTATATGAACAGTAATCTATTTACTACGTATATAAGTAATACTGCAGTAGTTACGCATACTGCATGGAGCTGGGTCTCGTCTTCACATACACGTAGAAACAAATCAACAAGAAAATAACAGCACAAGTTGGTAAAACAATAGTATGAATCTGCTGACGCATTTTGGCGAATTCCTGCTTTCTTTCACGTTTCTGCCTTGCCGTCTCCTTTACTGGACCCTTAAGCTTTCTCATTGTTTCACTGAAGAAGAGAAATTTCGCGAAATTCACTCAAAAAGTTGCTTTATCGCTTTAATCGCAACGTTTATTAACGAAGGTTTAAGTTATTAATTTATACCTTCAGGGAAAGTTTGTTTTGGTTAAACGGCCGGCGTTTTCTCTTCACTACCTATCTTTTATACGATCCAGTAAAAACAATTCCACGAATACAAAAACACGTCAGATTCACAAGGTTTATATTTTATATTATCTATGGACTATGGTTAAGACTTTTTTAATGCATTTATGGCTTGGCAACTAGGCCTTTAAGCCAGATGTTTTAGTATTGCTGTCAAAAACCTAACAAAACGTTAAATTTCTGAATTTCTCATAATGCCAGACAAAGGAATTTAGGTATAATGTTTCGTACTCATTTTTTTTAATATGATCAAATTCTTAATTTTTATGATCAAAGTTCGTCTTTAAATGAGTTGTGTTTGTGCTCAGATTACTATGTATGAGTGGTGTTTGTGTTGAAAATCTTAAAATTCTTAAATGTGTAATAAAATGTGCCTGTTCGAGTTGCCATAAGAACTCACCACCCCGTTTGGCGTGCATCAAATATTATTTTTATTATTGACAATTTCGTTAGGGCTTTTCTTGAAGATTACCTATTTTGAAATTTGAAAATTATAACACTCTTGACACTGGATCATAATTTTATGAACACGTGAAATATTATATTGAAATATTTTATACTGGATAGATAACAAATCATTCAAAGCTGTTTAAAAAAAAGCAAATTTTGTTGTCTATTATCAAGGTTTTTTAGCTGGAACTATAAAAGGTAATGTTTGCTGTGCGGTTTATTTTTCTAAAGAACGTCAAATATTGCTATAAAATTTTTAGAATGATATTGATCACAGAGTACATGGAATATATGGAGAATATTGATAGTTGTTGATGAACATTTAGGTCCGCTTGCATAACGAATGCCTTTAAATAAAATTAGATAATCATATTAAACTGTCTAAATACGTTTTACACAAAACCTATTGACTGTTCTTTAAATATATTTAGTGACAAATTTTACGTTGTGCAAGACGCTATTCGTATTTATGGGTGTTAAATCCATTCGTCCCGTCGCATCGTTAAGAAACCAATTAAATTTGTCAAATATGGCCTTTCAAGTAAACACCAGAACTCCGTTGTCAAGGCTGTATGCACTGCGGTCTTTTTCCTGCCATTAACGCGAATAAAACAATATGACGCCTATCAAATATGTCAATTTCAAAAACATAAATGAAACAGCAATTGACATTGACAACCATAAGTGTTTTGAGGCGCCTTGAAGTCGATGGCGAGTGTCGCCATTGGCGTCTGGCGACATACGTAGTCAGCGTGACCAGATTTAGTAGATTTCTACTTTTTTGGTAGATTTTGAGGTACTGGCAACAGAATTTAGTATGTAAAAATCGCTTGCTTGGAGCCCCTATTCTAGATGAGGCCATTCCAAATTATCTGTCTGAGCAATCAGCCGCGTTTGATCTGTCATACTCTAAACTTTTCGATATTCACTCTCAAATTGCATATCACATTATACGACATTGTCTGTTTGTACCAAAATTAACATATGTTTTACGATGCGCCCCGCTTTGGAAATTTTCTAATCTTATAAAACCACTAGATAATCGCATTAAAGATGTGCTTAGTAAAATTTTAAATTCAGAACTCTCAGACTACAACTGGATCCAAGCTTCCCTACCCATTAGGTTTGGAGGTTTAGGCATCCGCAAAATCTCTAGCGTTGCTCTACCGGCTTTTCTTTCATCCGCCTACAGCACTGGCTCATTATTTAAAAAAATTATGCAACACTGGGATAATGTCAATACATCCTTTTTAAATGAAGCACTAAACGCCTGGAAAATGGTCTGCCCTAGTGAAGACATTCCCACGATCATGAATTCGCAACGATGCTGGGATGAACCTATATGTAGAGGATTAAACACAGAACTTCTAAATTCAACTAACTCTACAGGACGTGCCCGCATCCTTGCCGTTTCTCGCAAAGAGTCTGGTTTTTGGCTCCAAGCTATCCCCTCCCCAAACATAGGTACATTATTGAATAATACTTCTTTTTCTTTGGCTATAAACCTGCGCTTAGGTTCTCGCATATGTGCACCACACACATGTGTCTGTGGTATAGAGGTAATCGACCCGGGATACCACGGTCTTTCTTGCCGCCGCAGTGCCGGCAGATGGTCACGCCACGCCGCCCTGAATGATGTCTTATGGAGGGCGCTTGCCACCGCTAACGTGCCGGCTCTATTGGAGCCGAACGGTATTGCACGTGATGATGGCAGGCGCCCTGACGGAATGACTCTAATTCCCTGGCAGCGTGGCAAGGCTTTGGTGTGGGATGCGACTTGCGTAGACACGTTGGCCGCATCCCATTTACCAAACACTTCTAGATCGGCCGGTTCGGCGGCGGAAACAGCGGAATCGCTCAAGCGGCGGAAATATGCAACCCTCATTGAGAGTTATATGTTTGTGCCGTTTGCTGTCGAGACGCTTGGACCGTGGGGTCCTGAGGCCATGAGCCTCTACCAAAATTTATCAAAACGACTCATCGACTCTTCAGGTGATCAGAGGGCTGGTGCCTACCTCGGCCAACGGATCAGTATGGCGATCCAGCGAGGAAACGTAGCCAGCCTTCTGGGCACCTTACCCATAGAAGACGGTGATCTGGGCTCAGTATTCTACTTATAGTCTTGAGGGACTATGGGTAGTACTTTTTTGGCATATCTAGGGATGCAACATCGCTCATAAAAAACATCGATGTTAGGATATCTGTTTTCACAAGTGAAACATCGATGTTAAAAATATTGATGTTTATGAACGATATAGCGATGTTTATGAATAATGTTTTCTTATCACCATTAACATAAACTTTTGACGTTTGTTCCTGCGATGCAAGAGAAACATCGTTTTTTTTACATCAATGTATCGCCCCAACCACTTTAGCAAACCTTTCTTAATTCTTGCTTGCACTAGCATCACCTGTTACACCACTGTTACTCCATCTTTCAAAAAAATACCACACACACACTTCTCAGGTATGCAAGTTACTTACGTTAATATGTGGAATGTAATGTAATTTTTAATTATATTTTTATACAAATAATTAAAGAAACCAAAGTTATTTTTTTTTTAATATAATTGTAAAATTTAATTTTAAAACCATTGGTTTCTATAATTGATGGTGGTTTCTTTGTTATTTTTATTATTTTATCGTTTAATCAAGAAAACATTCATGTTTTATGTTGTAACACGACAGCAAAAAAAATATAATAGATTTTTAGTATTTTCTTGTTCTCTTTTGGTAGAATTCAGTAGTTTTTAACCTCCACGAGCAGTAGATTCGTCAAATAAAATCTGGTCACACTGTACGTAGTATCTATATTAGTTTGTGCTGGCGACGACTTGGCGGTTGGCGGCTATAAAACATAAAAGAGAAATACCTACTCTTATCATTTTGAATTTAGTAGCGTACTTTTTGATCAATATCAACGAGCTTCATTGCCTACAGTAACAGTAATTACTCAAAACATACAGTGTTTATAATAGTAATAATCGTATATTTATACCCCATGAGGTTTATTGTTATTATAATTATCATCCATTTAACTGAAACAAGTGTTTACGTATGTACATAAATCTGTCACCAGTAAAAAATAGTCGTAAAACATTACATTTACCTGCATCATGGATATGGTAAGAGTTCATTTGTGTTTTACCTTATTACATCATTACACTTGTCGAGTGATTCATGTAGGTACTATGCAAATTAGCTCAGTGTTTTATTTTTAGGTGAGACTACCTACAATAAAATGCAACTCTTATACAGATAACAATGATTACATTATGATTTATGATTAAGTAAGCTCTCAGTACTTCATTCTCTTTCTTTATTACTGTCTGTAATATTAGAACTATGTTCAGTATTTATTTTAGTTAAAACTGTTTGAACTTAAGTTTTGAAAGCCATCATAACTGAAATATTGGTTAAAGTGGTCACTGATTTTAAAGTAGTGGGAGGGGGAGGTGTACTCCCTTCTGTAATCCTCATTTCCAGGAGACATATAGTTCTTGACATATTAATTGGACCTACTTATGCAAAATGGAACCAACCCACATACCAACAGTTTTGAGAAAAAGCCATTAAAATTTTGCATACAAATAATGTGTCTATATTTTGTGGTTGGATTTACAAATATATGAGTCGTATAATTCCAATATCCGCTAACTCCACACGCAACATATTGTCAGTAAAAGCAAAAAGTGTTCTAATATCTCGGATTTTGGAACAAATTCGAAAGTTTGATGTCAAATTATTTGGAAGTTGGCGGTTTTTGGTATAAAACGAACAACATGACATACGAGAAATGGGTGTGGTTTACATATATGTCCCCGGAATCATAAGTAATGAGGGGGAAGGGGGGAGGGGAATGGAGGAAAACTTACCCCTTCTGCAACTCCCATGTGGCGGAAATGTATAGTTCCTGAGTTATTAATGTTTTTGTCAATCTAACCTCACTTCTGTTTTTCACTAATATATTCCTAAACACATTAACAATTAAAATCATCCGGGGACATATATGTAAACCCAACCCCGAGAAATTTCATAGACTATCCAGAAACATCCATAACTTAATTTTATTTTTTAAGGGAGTTGGCGGGTATTGGAATTATACGACTCATATCCCCAGATTATTTCCTGGATTATTTTAATGGTTAATGTGTTTAGGAATATATTTAAGACTTATTTTTGTTGTTTTATTTCATTTTTAACAATTTTATGTTGTGTTTTCGGACTATTGTGAATCCTTTTATGTTAAATATTCGATTTTCATTGGATTTTGCAACTTTGGACCTATGATATAAGTGAAATATTAGTGAAAAACAGAAGTGAGGTTAGATTGACAAAAACATTAATAACTCAGGAACTATACATTTCCACCACATATGAGTTGCACAAGGGGTAAGTTTTCCTCCCCCAATAAGTATATTCCTAAACACAAATCACACTTTGTTATCAATAAAAATGACATAACCTTGTTTATCTAACATATTTTTGTTTTTCCCATTATTCATTCAAAACTTGTTGGTGGACCCTAAAAATGTATTTCCTGCCCCAAGTAACAGGTCTAGTGGCTATATAAAAGGGATATATATACTCATATATACCCTTAATATCAAGCCACTCTGGGTCAAAGCGCAGCCAAAATATTTACCATATGACCCTTTTGTGGTAATTATTTATTTTTCCATATGAATTTTATTAAGATGGAAATAATATATTATAATGATTTTGTATGGCTTTGCTGGCTTTATCTTTAAGTATGCATACTGCAGTAAATGCTATTTCCTAAAACAAAATGTGTTGATTTTTATGACATTATAAGAAAGTAGGTACCAAATTTCATGACAATTTATTCATATCTGATGTTATGGAGAAGAAACTGGTTTAATATCACATTTTTGTATTATGTAGATATTGCATGTGGATACTAAATACTTCATCTTAACTTTTAAATTAAATTATGTTTTGGTTTATGTTATAGAGTATATAAATAACACAAAATACAAACAATAACAAGGTTCACATAATATTTTCTTAAGTTTTCGCGACTTGTACACATAATAAAACTACGTTTTAACGGTTTTAAGCGCGGTAATTTATTTGATTTTTGGTTTATCCGACGTTTCGGCCGCTTTTCGCGCTTAAAACCGTTAAAACATAGTTTTATTAAATAACAAGGTTTTTAACATGTTCTGAATTAATGCTGGTATAATTCATAAGCAAGGGATTACTCCCAAATGCTTTTTTAAATTTAATTATATGTATTACAGTGCAACAGTGTAAGAAAAAATGATGCCCCAAATCTCAAATGGGAATAAAATTCTAACAAAAAAGTAGCTGACTTCAAGAGTAACTAAAAAGCGAAAAATTATATTTTCTACAATAACTTGACATTGTGATGTAAGCAAGTTCTTATATATGTATTTTTTACAAAATTATTGCTTTTTCTTTTAGTTAGGTGAGCAAGACAGCAAACGCCAAGTTCCTTCAATGTTGCAAACAATATTAAGATATGATGTGCAGGTCACAAAGAAGTTTGTTGATTTGGCACTGAGAACAACAGCACTACGCTCTTTACGCAACCACTCTAAATTTTTGGAGGTAAACAGTTTAATTTATGATTGTCAAATTTAGATGTGCTTGGGTTATTTCTAGTTTTCATCACTGTCAATCACAATTATAAATAGGCTTTAATTTAAAAGGCCTTTTTCTAAAATATTTTCATACAGTCACTAATATTGAAATTTATAACTAGCTTCAATATAGGAAATATTTTACTTGAAACACTTAGCTTTCCTATACTTATAGACAAGTAGTATTGTCATAAAGATGTTCTCTCTATTCATTATTGGTGTATCATTAAAAGCTGTGGAGCTTCCAAACTTCTCTATTATGAGCCAGCTGTTTTACTTCTTTAAACAACACAACATCCGATTTTTTTATTAATTTGCTCTGAATTGTTGCTTTGGTCTTCCCTTCCCTCTCCTTGCATCCACATTGAATGTGCATGAGAAGGTGTTCGTGTTCTGTCTTAACAAATAAATGGCCAAACATCTTCCCCTTCTTTCCTATGTTGTTATAAAATATGTCTTATTTCATGTTTAATAATAAATTTTATAATAGTTTTTTTAAATTTCTAAAATATTTTGTTAGGATTGTAACCTGCTACTTATTTGCTATTGGTAAGGCTGTGGGTACTTTAATGTGTATTGAGTTAAAGTTCCTGAAACTACTCTTTGTAATTTCAATTATTTGATAGATATTTATATTTTTATGTTGCTCTTACTTTAACTAGAAAAATATCTCCAAATATTGATTACCTTCTAAATTTGAACTTGTCTCTTGTGTCTACTATCACACACATATAGCATATACCTACATTTTTAACTGATGTAAATAGAAATAATTAGGGGACACTGGACAATTGTGGGCATCAAAATGATCCCACCTATTAAATTTATTCAAGATATTAAAAAATCTTAATATATTTATAGCCATGCAAGAAGAAGGAAGCTATGTGATAGATGTTTGCACATTTGGATGGCTACCACCCCTGGTTTAGAGTATTTCACCATAACAACCTTGAGTTCCTGTGATAGAGGCTAGGTTCCAGCCCCCTTTAGAGAGTGGCAGCGCATAGCACATTGGTGGCACCTACATGTGTTACATATGTCCATAGGCGATGGTAACTGCTTTCCATCAGGTGGACTGTCTGTCTGTTTGCTGATCTCATGCAATAAAAATAAAAAATTCTTAGTGTTTGGAATTAATTAATAGAGTGCCAATTTATACATATACAGGGATGCCAACAATAGTATAGTTTATCCTATATAAAAAATATGTGTATTGCATCTACTAATTAATACATGTAGAGAGAAAATAATAACAATGTCCCTTTTATTCCAGGTGTCATGCCACGGCATAGTCTGGCTGGCTAGTTGGCTTAGTTTTATATGGCTGTTCAATAACAAGGGCCTTTATCAATTGCAAGTCAACATTTTTATAGGTACAGTAAATATTTTCACTCTATCTTGCTTTTCACTTTTAATGGAGGGATACTTGTTTAAGGCACCTATCTATATATTATTGAAATAAAATAGATTCAAATACTGGTCAAAAAAGTGTACATGCTCAAGTAGGTTTTCTAACCTAAAATGTTTAGCATCACAACATTACAGTAACTGTATCTCCTTAAATAGATAAATTATGTTTCTGGTGTATGAACTGGCTTATCAGTGGACAAACAGATTATTATTTTTAGTTTTACATTTGTGTTTCATAGTTTATAGAAACTTGCAAATGTCTGACAGTCTAACACAAATTACTGCCAGATCAGTAACACTAACAAACTACTTGCAGAGTGTTCCATTAGTAGCTCACAATGCCCAAAATGCTCAGTTAGCCGTTCCACAAGGCGATCATTGTGGTCGTAGTGAAAACGTCACTAATGACGTCTTCATTTTTACACAACGCTCAGAACGACCCATGTCAATGGGTGGGTCGAATAGCCGTTCCACTTGGGTTTACGATTGTAATGTCGCAAGCAAGTGGAACGGGATAAATTGCAGTCATGAACACGGTCGTTTTGAGTCTCTAATAGAACATAGCCTTGTAGGACGCACAAAGAACTTTGTTCTAAGGGTCAATCAAAACCACAGACAATTTGAAGTTTCAGAAATACTATAATCATTACACCTTACATCAATAAATAATTTGATTAATTATTTAAAAGGGAGCTGACATGGTTTTTTCTTAATTTCAGCCCTCATCCTAGACATTATTGTCATAGCAGTAATCAAAGCGGTGACAAGAAGACGTAGACCAGTGCCAATGAACAAGCTACTGGAGGTTGGACCAGATAAATTTTCCTTTCCCTCAGGTCATGCAAGTCGATCTGTGATGATTGCATTCATTCTTATATATGTCAGTCCAATTTCTATGTTTTTATATCCACCACTCCTGGCTTGGGCAACTGCAGTCTGTATCTCTAGGGTTCTTGCGGAACGCCATTACATACTAGATGTTATGGGTGGTGTAGCAATTGGAATATTAGAGGGTTTATTCATGTGTTTGATTTGGTTCTCACAAAGTACTTCGGAAAGCATCCTTTCGACGTTGGGTGATGAGAAGCGCGATGGTGGTGAATTTCATGTTTGAATTTTCTTACGAGCATTTATTTTCATAATTCATCTGGTAGTTCAGGACTTTATCTGAGGCTGCAGGGGATGCATGGCACATGAGTAATAGGACCTTGTGGCTGCAAGCCAATCGTCATGTACCTATGACACAAACCATGCATAATCTGTTTTAAACAGGAAGTTTGCCAACTTAAAACCAGAAAATTAATAGTAATGTATGAGAATAAACCTAACCTTATTATAAGTTTTATTGTTTCTTAGATTCATTTTCGAAGACCCTGTGGTAGCTAAAACATACATATTATACCCTTTTATTGAAAGATAAAAATAAATAAGGTACAAAAAAATAGATAATATATTTGCAAATAATTCGATCTGATAATGACGTGAAGGTGATGAGTTTGTGATGATCTATATTATGTATTTTATATTTAACTAAAAACTAAATAAGGTGTGTAACTTTTTCATACTATTATTTATGAGTAACTCATACCTTCTCTTTAACCTAAATAAAAATATTCGAATTTCTAAAAATAATAAATATATGTATAAAAATGTTTTATGAATTACTTCTAGTGGACGCCCCAACCTTGCATTTGATATCGAAAAACGTGTTGTAGATTTGTTATATTTTTTTAACCTCCTAAGCTTAATATGCATAGACACTTTACCAATGGTTAAAATAAAATAATCGCTAATAATATATGGTTAAACAGTGATTATTTTATTTTAACCATCGGTTAAATGTCTATGCCCACCAGCCTTAGATATTGTTCCGGCGTCCATTGTTCAAAAGCAAATGTTCCGTAATATTTTTCTAGCTTTATGGTAAACGTTCACCATAAAACAGCCAGTGAATGAGAGCTCGACAATGTTTCGAGTTTGCATTTGTTGAATATTGATTGTCTTTTCTAATGTTCACCTATTACTATCTGAGAAAGTCTTTATCACTGTGTCTTTCTTTAGTAATTATTTAGGCAAAAATATTATCAGCCAAATTATACTACCTAGTTTGTATTATTATTGTAATTTGATTGTTGCTTTGGATTGTTTTAATATAAAATAATAATACGATTAGTATATTATTAAATATTTTGTATTAAGCACTTGATTATTATTGCATTCATTTGCAGTATGGCTAATTGATTTTTGAAGTATTAATGTTCAATAATTCGAAACTGTGCTAAGTTTACTGTGATTATTTAAAAATATATTAACTAGTATTAATTAATCTAATTTGCAACTTTTTAAAAAAATATGTAAGTATTTATTTAAAAGAATTTGTATCTGAATTCAATAAATTGTCTAATATATAAAATATGTATTTTTATTAATACTTTTATAATTAGAAAAACTATGGTATAGGTTTAACCTTAATGTTCAATGTTTTTGGGTTTAACCACAGAGTAATACAAAGAAATTTGGCACTTTGACAGACTTCATTTTGTATCTATTTATTATATTGGAGATTTATTGATTCCAGTTTCTTTAAAATCTGAATATTGTGTTGTACCTACTTGTAAAAGCTGGGGCTATCTACAAAGAAAATTTAAACTGAATAGATATTGTATTGAGTGTCTTTTTCATATAGTAAATTGAAATTAAATTGGCCATAATGGAATTTTTTGGCATGACACATTATGGACCACAAAATTACATCAAAGATTCTATGAGGACTGAATACAAAGAGCCTATTACTAAGGAAGAGGTCAAACCTTTAGTTGAAAAAGTTTTAGTGTATTCATCTCTCCCAACAAAGGTAATAAAACTGATTATAAACATAT
Organism: Dendrolimus pini; assembly: GCA_949752895.1. Classification (NCBI taxonomy): domain Eukaryota; kingdom Metazoa; phylum Arthropoda; class Insecta; order Lepidoptera; family Lasiocampidae; genus Dendrolimus; species Dendrolimus pini. Next base: position 6,216,401 of record OX457129.1, on the reverse strand, counting down.
TCTTCTGATTTGACTTAAGTAAATATATTGTGTGTGAGCTTTATTATGTTTACTTTTTAATATATGTTATAGTTAGACATTATTCAGCTTTATGTACTTGATACCAGCAGATTGTTCGACCGGACGTAGACGTTATAAGAGTTATTGATTGTTATATAGGAAGAGTTAATGGTTTTGCTTACGGGTCCAATCAAAGGTTTATAAAAATGAAAAGGAAAGGAGTCATCAAGCCTGTTGGTCCTTGCGATATGTACAGGTTTCCACCTACGACATCTATAGAGGTGCGCATATAAAAAAAATATTACTACACTCATTGCAATTTTCAGTAGCAATATAGTAGTAAGAAAAATTGAGTAAAAAAGATCATATTAATTTCAGTATGGATGGTGCCAACATGATACCGATTTACTAAGTAAAACTTGGTATAAATTGGAACACCGTCATCCGCAGCCAGCTTCTCCAAATACATTGATATTAGATAAAGTACGAAAAAACAACAAATATGCTACATTATTTTAACATTTTTCTATGCCATATTTTTATTTGTAAAAATATACATTAAAATTTTCAAATTAAACCTTAAGATGATTTCAATTGCTATGATAATTTTGTAGAGACAACAATGGTTTTAAAGTTCATAAAACAGTTACATTTCCAACATAAATACAAAGTTTTGTACATATTTTATATTGTTTATATTTTAATAAATATATTTTTAAGAAAGATTGCACTTTATGTTCCCGCCAAAAACTCAACCAAAGACCAACATCCAACATAGAGTACATAAAATAAGACCTCCGTTGACAGAATTTATCTCTTGATTTGAATTATATTTATAATCTGAGCTGTCGCTAGTTATTGGCTACATTCCACTAGAGACTCATAACCACCGCGAGTTTTCCCGTTCCACTTGCTTTCCAGGGTTACAATCGTATACCCAAGTGGAACGATTAATTGGCACGGGTCATTGTGTAATTGAAAATCATGACATTAGTGATTAGTGACTTTTCGCCACGACCGCGGTCACCTCGTAGAATAACTAACGGAGCATTTTGGGCGTTGCGAGCTACTGGTGGAACGCGCTGCTTGATTTGGCAATTTAGTTGTCAATGTCATTCTGACTGAACAGTGAACTCATTGATAATCGTTCTTTTACATGTCAGACGTCGAATTGAGAAGAGGTTATCTCTTTGAAAATGTCGTAAGTAATCTTATTTTATCAGTTAAATCTTTGTACAATCTCTATATTTTATTAATTCTCATCGTTAACTATTCTCCTAGACATTTTATAGAAATAAATATTTTTGTTAATTGTCACACTTATCCAATGGACATAACCTAAATCTTCCATCTGTAAATGTATTAACTTCTATTATAGATCTAAAGTATCCCGTGACACTCTCTACGAGTGTGTCAATGCTGTCCTGCAGGCATCGAAGGACAAGAAACGGAACTTTTTGGAGACAGTTGAGATCCAAATTGGTCTGAAGAACTATGACCCGCAAAAGGATAAGCGTTTCTCCGGTACCGTTAAGTACGTTTACCTGGAAAGAGCATCTTTGTGGCCACTTTTATGTTTGTAGCCACAGGGATGAATCTGGACAGGGAGTCGGTAAAGACTGACGGGACTTGACCCAGAGTCTTTAAATAATGGGTAGGTGACTTGCTCACTGACTAGCTTTAGTTTCATTTGGATACACAAGAGGTAATATACCTACATATATCTTGGAAATTTATGAGATGTCATGATATTTGAAATAGTGGCTTTAGTAACAATAATTGCATACAATTTTATAGGAACCCCCTCAATTACAGTCCTTTTAAAACTCCCTTGATGATAGTACTCTAGTGTTTCACAATTCTATAGATTAGGGGTACCATTGATAACCACTTAATTACAACAAATATCTGGGCTGTTAATCTTTTAACTGTACTCAATAAGTAGAAAAATGAAATGATGTATTTAAATGCATGTATTAACTGTTGATCACAATGAAAACAACTTTTACTGATCACCATCACTTTTTTATATTAAATAATGATCTTTTATGAGATAATAATCTTCTTTACATTTTACAGACTTAAATACATTCCTCGGCCTAAGATGCAGGTGTGTGTCCTAGGAGACCAACAACATTGTGATGAAGCCAAATCACTGAATGTGCCATGCATGGATGCAGAGGCACTTAAAAAATTAAATAAGAACAAGAAATTGGTCAAGAAACTAGCTAAGAAGTAAGTTTTCTATTATTATGAATTGACTAAGTAGTCCAATGATCAATAATATATTTAAATTTTCTTAAGAATTCTGTCATTCCTGATTATGTTTACATGGTTTAAAAGTAGCTTTGTGTGTTTGTTTACTGTAGTGTGGAAGTGTCATATAACTAACAATTTAAGCACCACACTTCAGGTTATGTTATTTCTTTGGTCACCTAATTGTGTATATGTTAAAGGTGGTAAAAGTGCATAGATTTGGTAAACAAATATCTAATATTTTGGGTGTGGTATAGATGTACAACACATTTATTTATTACTTGAGATATAAAATAAATTTTGGATGGCTATAAGAAAAATAACCATGAAGGCTCTGCTGCTCCTCTTCGCTTCACACCCGCCTTAGCTTTCTAACCTATATCAAAGTTTGGATTTGTTCATAATAAATAAATGTGCCGTGTATCTCTCTCTATACCCCACTCTTTTTAAATATATATTAAATGATGTTTAATTGAAAATTGCATGTATTATCTGAATTGTTAGATGACAATTTACAATCTGATCTTGCTGAATCTAGTTAATTTGAACAAACATCAAAGACTTATAATAACCGTGTTTAAATATTTCTTTTTCAGATTTGATGCCTTCCTGGCTTCAGAATCCCTCATCAAACAAATCCCTCGTCTTTTGGGTCCTGGTTTGAACAAGGCTGGTAAATTCCCTGGTCTTCTTTCGCATCAGGAATCCATGACACAGAAGATTGACGAAGTGAAGGCAACCATCAAATTCCAGATGAAGAAGGTAATATAGTTTTTTTTACAACAATATTTTTATAATTAGCCAACTAACAATTAACATTCAAGTTTAATCTTCTAACAGAAGCCTCAGTTAAATTTAAGGTCTTTGCCAGATGCCAAACAAAGATCTTGTTTATCATGTTATAAATGTTTTTTATTATTTGTATAGATAATATAAGAATTTATTGTAAGCAAAGGACTTGCTAAACAAAGATTAATGAAAATTTCTAACGACTAAATAGTACTACATAGGGTGACCGAGTTTGTGATTAAGTTTTAATAAAAAGTAGTGCTCACTTGAATGTCCGAATAAGCTACTATTCTCTGTTGTAGGTATTATGCCTGTCCGTCGCTGTGGGCCACGTGGACATGACGCCCGATGAGCTCGCGCAGAATGTCCACCTCTCGATCAATTTCCTGGTGTCCCTCCTCAAGAAGCACTGGCAAAATGTGCGCTCTCTTCACATGAAGTCCACAATGGGACCGCCCCAGAGATTGTATTAGTTTCACACATTAAACCCGACTTACCATATTACCAGTATTTTCTATTATTTACAAGACCTAGTTCTTTTTGAGAATAAAGTATCATTTAAAATTATCTTATTACGTAGTTTAAAAATATATACAGCGAAAACTTATTACACCTGTAAGATTTGAGAGTTCAGACTTGCTTTCTTCACAGCTATGAGTGCTGTGCTGTCTTACAATAATAATTAGAGGCTTAATCGAGCAAAAATTGCAGGTGTAGGTATAGGAAGAATATGATCAATCTTGAGATATCGCTTACCGAAAGAATGATTACATTTCCTCAAGTTAACTGTTCATATGACGAAAACTATTCTTTTCGGATTAAAATGTCTAGTTTATTCCCGTTAATGAAAGTAGCTACGTGTATAATTTGTACACATTGTACAATTTAAAAAAAAACCTAATTATACAGTATAAATCCAGCAGGCACTAGGTAATTATTCGGGCCTTGGGAACTGGGCCACACACAGGCATCCACACGGATAACAAATCAAAGTTGTTATGATGTCATACTCTAGGACCAGGAGTACTAGCATTAATATATATGTTTTATCTGTGCTGATAGTCATCCAGACGGGCAAACACGTTACCACCTGGCTGTGGGTTTTGTCACTTCTTACGATAGGCCGCCCGGCCGCAGGAAAATGTATTTTTTATATTTTTATTGATAATTGACTATTAGATATCAGCTTTTACTATACCTTGGTAAATAAAAATACTCTTGACATCGGCTTTGAGTAGCTACTATGAGCCCCTTACTGTTAAGCGTTCCAGACCTCGATAAGGTTAAACATAGCACTACGTATAACAATCTGCCATTAAGAAAAACATTTCGTAATGATCGATTGCTCAGAGCATCAGCTCTTGAAAGTATCAAATCCTATAAAGAGAGCACAACAAATGATTCTTCTCCTACGCCTTAATACAGAAAAAGACTATTATTTTAGACTAGCTGACCCGGCGAACTTCGTACCGCCTATTTTCTGAATTCTTAAAAGACTGTTCCATGACACAAAAACAAAATCGGTCCAGGTGATTAGGATTCTAGAACCCGATCACAGCGCCAACTACGGATTCCAATTGTGGCTGTAAACCATCCTGGGACCCACTCAAATACATACACACAAAATTTCATCAAAATCGGATGTATAATTTGCGATCCCATAAAGGACATACAAACATTTATTTCTAACCGACTTCAAAAAAAAGGAGGAGGTTCTCAATTCGTCGGGATCTTTTTTTATGTATGTTCACCGATTACTCCGAGATTTATGATCCGATTTACGTGATTTTTTTGTTCGACGCGAAATAGCTTCCAATTGATCCCTTAAAAATTTGACATAGTTTGGCCCAGCAGTTTTCATTTTACGAATATTTTTATGTTCCCGTTTCTTGGGACCTATATTTTTAAGGAGCGCGGCACCTTACATAGCTATATAGACACTAAAAAGTAACAAATAAAATAAAAAACATCCTTTAAGATTTCAAAAACTAAAAAGTATAAAATAACTTATGTCTAAAGCTATTATTATTCTTATAAATAGTTTCATAACACAAAAACAAAATCACCAGAATCGCTCCCGGTGATTAGGAGGATTCTAGAACCCGATCTCAGCGCCATCTACCGGTTCTAATTGCAAATCTAAACCATCCGAGAACCCACTTAAACACACATTCATTAAATTGGTGCTCCGCTCCTATTGCTCTTAGCGTGATGGTATATAGCCTATAACCTTTCGCGATAAATGGGCTATCTAATACAGAAAAAAAAATCAAATCAGACCAGTAGTTCCAAAGATTAGCGCGTTCAAGTAAACAAAGAAACAAACTTATGAGCTTTATATATATATATTAATATATATAAGATAAAACTCTCTCACCGACACCACACCCTGTTAAAATCTCTACTTCTATTATGTTACGTTGCAGATAAATCACATTCAGTCTATAAGCTGTTTAAGAAATTGAAAGGTTTTTAATTATCCCACGGGAACTCTTTAATTTGTCGGGATCAAAAGTATCCTATATGTTGAACAGGGATATAAGCTACGCTAAGCATACAAAATTTCATGTAAATCGGTCCAGTCGTTTCGGAGATTAGCCGGTACAAACAGACAGAGAAACAAAAAAATTGAAAAAATATATCTAAATTAGTTCTATTTCACTTCTTACATCCCCCTGACTCGGTTTTTATCATTTTTTTTCATTGTACAGAAACTTGACCTCTAAAATTTTATTATATGTATAGATTACACTGACTGCAGCTAATAAGTCTATTTACAAGACAAAAGGGTGCTTTTTGAATTAAATTTTTTATAGGCGATTGTAATCTTACGAGCTTATTCACATTGAGTTTGTAGGCTTCTTTACGAACCCTAAAAACTTATTTTAACTCAATATGAATAAGACCGTTAGTGATTTTCTCCCATGTTGGTATATTTTACCAAAAATACTAAGAGAAAATAAAAAACTTCAATAATTGTTTAATGGAGAATTTTATTTTAAAGAATGTCACTTAAACTTTTTGAATCAGGATTAAGCATTTCATCATCAGTTGTATCATCAGTTACATCTTCTTCCGGCAGCTGATCATCACAATCATCATTAGACTCTTCACTGTCAATACTTTGTTGTGTAGCTATTATTTCACCATGAATGTCCTTATTCTTTAAATTGCCCATCCAAAACGCTTGTGGACAGTTTGAAGCCGCCAACACTGCTTTAACTTTATATACCAACTGCTCGGACAGCTGCCTTACAAATGGGACCTTACTCATTAGAACAGCGTCTTTCTTTAATCTAGAATGACAGCACAATGATTGCAAAAATCTTGTGGATTGCTGCAAAATTTTCAAAATTTCAATTACTTCTTCCATTTTAGATTTTAACTCAATTTTTAATATAGGTAATCCTTGAGATAAAAATAATTTTAGAACCGGCAAGGACTTCTTAAAGAATACTGATAAATTATTTCGGCTGTCCAATGTTCGTACTATCTCCACCATGTATTTTAAAATATTTGCAACTTCTTTCCATAATCCTAAATGCTCGGAGTTTGTCATTCCTTTTGTTAGTGTCTTCTTGGTGCTTTCGTTAAGAGCATCGCCTAAGTTTCTATATAATACTACAAAATTAGCTTTACTTATGGATTTCATGGTTGGCAGCACATCATTACGACCTTTAAGTAATTTGACATCATGTGTCAACTGCAGTGCTAACTTTCTCAAATCGAGTAATTCACTGTTTATTAAATATATAGATGTGAATAGGTCCATACTTTGGTTAAAATGTAAACCCCTTTCCAAAACACCATCTGGAGTTTTCCATTGAATAGATATAAAATTGTGAGACATATCTCTCAAAATCTTCAAAACACCTTTATTTGAATATATTTGGAAACTTCTTAGAAGTTCAATTAATGAAACTGCAGTTGATAACTGCAGACAATATTTTTCATAAGTATGGAAGTGTTTTGCTAGTATATCTATTAAGTCATTTTGGGGCAGCACTGTGTTTACACCAGCAATGGTTCTCAGAGAGCTTTTTAATAAACCACTGTGAGCAGAATTTTGAAATCCTACCCATTTCAGATATATTGTCAACATATTGAAGATGTGTTCTAAGCAAATCAAATATTGTAATATCTCTGAACTCAATTGAAATCCACTTTCATTTTCTGTGCTCTGAAATGCATGTTCATCTAAATAATTTGAAATAAACTCTAAATGTTCTCTTAATTTGGATAGTATTTCATTAATAGATTTTACATATTTCTCTGCCAGTATTGCATCATAAACTGGAACATCTTGTTTACTAAGAAATGTTTTTCTTTTAATCTTGGAAACTATAATATTTTGAATATGAATATTTGCACTGTTTAACAGGTACTTTAAAGATTGAACAGTCAATTCCTCACATGAGTTATAATCTGATGATAAGCTGATATTAACTAATTTTAATATGTTCAAATTTAGCTCCCTTAATGGCAGATTTTGTAACATATCTAATTTTTCTTTATATGATTTGTTTATTTGTTGAGTTGCTTGGGATCTTGTTGTTCCTGTTAACACTGTTTGATCTTGGTTCTTTTTTTGAACTTTTTGCTTGGTATTTTGAGGATTTTTTGCATCTATTTGTTCCTTCTTATATTTATTTACATTGAAAGTGCAAATAGGAGGTTTGTAAACTATATTGGTTTTAGTAAGAATTTCTGCTATTAACAGTTCTAGTTGATCAATTTGAATAATTCTTCTTAAAATTTTCTTTCTAAGTACAAAATCAGTCTGTGATGAAAATGCATTGAGAAGTTCCCGAAACCAATTGACAGTGTAAATCAAACAGTCTAATATTTTGCTTTGTAATGGTTGTTCCATTTCTGAAATTTCTTCAACAACAATTATAGGCATGACTATGGGACAACCTAATAAGGCATCAATACTTGATAAATCTCCACCATGTAATTTTGAATGAATTATCTGTACTACTTCAAAAAGAGGTGACAAGGTGCCCATGCATTTATCAGCCTCTGAATTTAAAACCAATCCAGCAATATTTACAGCTATCATGTCTTCCATTTCACTGTCTTCATTGAGACAATATTGCATTAGCAACTTTACTTCTCCAATCTTATCCTTATTAATTGTGCTTACAATAAAGTTTTCTTGGAAATCATCAGTCAATACATCAGTCAACCAAAACATAAAGTTGTTATTAATATATGTTGCTGATGAAATAATTTTTGTTAACTCATCATAGAAAAATACAATCATATCAGGAAAATCTCTAGTACTTAGACTTATTAGCTCTATTATTTGTGTTGCTTCTTTGAGGTTGTTGTCATTTAAAATTGTAACTCTCCAATTAGTGCTTTCAGACTGTTCTTCTGTACTAGTGGCCATTAGATATTTGACTGCATGTATACCAGCAAGTATACCTTGGATTTTGACTATGGGGTTGGAATTACTCAGCTCTTTCCTAATTATCATATTAACATCATCTCTTATATCAGAATTTTCATTGTTATATGCTAATGCACAGATCAGGTTCATTGTTACTCTAATTTCAGATAGAGTCATATGATCCATTCTGTCTAGTATTGTAAGCATATGAACACTTTGACACTTTAACAAAGATATATCTTTTGCAGCAACATCATTAAGAATCATTAATACATTCATGAGGCATTGTCTTGAATACAAACCTATTTGTAATAATTCAGCAACAACTGTTCGGATATGATCTTCAAGTTTAGATAACATCAATGTGCACAATTGTGAAGCAAAAGACTGTACTGCTACATCTCCTGTCACTTTCAACAACAAATAAGCTAAATTAATAAGATGCTTTAAGTTATCCTTCAATATTGGAACAAACTTTTCAAATGTGGCATGTAATAAGGTTTCTTTCAGAGTATCCATTTTTATTTGCTTTTTAATTACACTCTCTACCTGTTTTTGTTTCTCATATGAAATTGTGAATAACTCTAATAAAATGATAAAATCAATTGGTTTGTGATCAGTGTGTACTTTACACATTGAAATTACTTTCAACCAGGAATTGGCTATAGTCTTTGAGCAAATCATAGAATCTCGGATTGCAGTAGCAGTCAAAACCTGGCTTGTAGCTATTTCCGAGTTTGATTCATTTTCTGGCCATCCAAGGGCATCCCTGATGCTAATTATGGCTTCTAAGTAAGCATTGTCAGTCGTCCTACCAGGAATTAGCAAAAATTTGACAAAATTTGGAAAATAATTATATTTAGGAAATGTCATCAACATATTTAAAGTCTTCTTCTGCAACTGCTCAAATTGATCATTAGATAAATTCAAATATGATAAGCAGTCTAGAATTGCGGGAATGAGTTCATGGTCTTTATTTAAAATTCTACTCAATTCAGAAGGAATATAGTCAAGTTCTTGATCACCAACAATATCAGGAATTGCTGTTATTATCTGTAGTTTGACCATCTTTTCTGTTGTAATATCTAATAGATCAATTAGATTCATTGATATTTTTTTTCCATCTACAATACTATCTAAACTCGAGAAACATTTTAAAATCATAGGTATCCAAGAACCAGCTTTACGCTGAGCTGCAAAATCAATAGCCTTTTGAAAAATGAAATCACTTAGTTTAGGTTGTATTATGGGAACATTTAACAAAATTTTTATCACACTGTCATTCAGTTGGTGCTGTTCTCCATTATCACTTATTTTAATAATATTAGGAAACAAGTAGTGCTTAAAAACATCATCATTATCACATATTTTTATCAAGTTTTCATGGAGTTCTGCTACATTACTTGGATAATTGTAATGTTTTTCTAATTTAATTTTTATACTACGAATTAAATGCACAGCTTCCAGGCTTGCAGTACATTTTTCTGGAAACTTTAGTATTAATCCACTTTCTTTCAGAGTTTCATATAGATAACTGGTATTAGAACATTTTTTGGTCTTTTTACTGAATTCATCGTTTTCACTTTCTGTTGATCTTTGAGTTAGAGTTCTTTTTCCAAGTGTATTCATATTATTATACTTCTATGTATGCCAACACAATTATAAATGTACAATTCTCGTTTTCACACACCACAAATCATGTAGTTAGTTAAAATCCGGGAGACATAAAAATGAAGCTCTAGAAAATACTTTCAATATCTTTAAACCAAAAATAGCTATGTTTTCTTTATATTGTGCTTAGAAATTGAAATATGAGATACACTCTTACACAAGAAAAGTCGTTATCTGCCACATTGATATCTTATAAGTAACACAAAAACACAGCGATTAAAAAATTATAGCCTCTGGATTTGTTTTTCTTTCTTTGTTGTGGCAGCAATAGTGAATTTGTTTTTACATTCTTAGGGTTTTTTACGGTGTTCAAATTCAAATTTCGAACAAGAACCACAGACTACTATGGAACTATGGATAGAATCTGGCATAAACGTTTTAAAACGGAGACTTTTTTCTTTTCTACTAGAAACATTTCTACTATAGCCTGTGATTCTCCTTTTTAATATGAGAAAAGTGAACTTGTTAAAACTCTCTGACGAAAACAGAAATGTGAACTGTGTAGTCAAATGTGGCCTTTTGAGTTGTCACAAGAACTCCGAGTTCAGCTGTGTACACATACACATAGGCACAAGAAAATGAAGAAACCATATTGTAATCTAAGATCTGGCTGAAAGGCCTAGCTGCCAAGCCAACCAACCTAAATAAAAAATCTATTAGTTATAAATGTAAAGGAAAAGAGTTTTTGGCGGGAACTGAAAGGAGACGTTGTGCTGTGCAGTTTTATTTTCTAAAAATGTGTAAAATTACTCTAAAATGAACAATAGTTGTAGGATATTGATAGTCTTTGAGTAGCAATTATGTTTTTATGAGAAATGTGAACTGTATAGCTAGATGTCGCCTTCCGAGTTGTCACAAGAACTCCGTTGAATAGCGTCGGTTGTAGCCTACAGTACAACTGCGCTACTATAATACGAAGACATAAACATCAGAATACGGTAGTTGACAATTTTTGAGAAACAGGTTTATTTAGAGCCTTATGGTCTATTTTAGCCAAAATATTAATATTTCAGCAATAAAACAACATTAACATATTTAATTTAGCAATTTTATAAATTTTTTGACATTTCGTCACAAAAACGCGTCAAGCTGTCATGGCGTCTCGCATGACGTCACAGTGTGCAAAACAAACATCTGTTTCATTGAAGTGTTATCTGAGAAGTCATTGATAACTTCTTGTGTTTTGCAAACTATGACGTCACGCGCTCTGATCGGCGTTCATTGTCAGGTGACTAATGGCTGCAATATAACAATTTTATTTCTCAAAAATATCAAGTAATATTTAATATTTTAGTTAAAACAATTTATTTTTGTCATATTTAGATCGTAATCTACGATATATATTAAAATCAGTCTATATTTTTCATACTGTCAACTACCGAATTGTCTGTATGGACTAAGATTCCTTTGCCTGCCTTTGTAGCGAATTCTAGTTCTATCTAAGACTACTACTATACTGTAAACTGGCGTAGAGCCTGTTCGCACAGCGTTATTTCACAGAACGATTTTTTCCCGTAATTTTGTAATACATTGAATATTATAGGAGTAGCCGCACTGGCGATAAAAAAATCGCGCGAGAAAAAAATCTGTGACTTGATGCAAATTGATCGCGAAGCGGTGCGATTTATTTTCGCGCGAATATTTTGTACCGTATAGAGTGAGTATGGCTATGTTCGCACTGTGGAATAAAATTCGCGCGAACCGCTCAGTCGTGCAACGTCGCTATTGAAAGTTGTAGTAAATTATCGAATGATTTTTTTGTCATTCTGTAATAGCCAAAAAACTTTTTGCTGTATTTTCGTAACTCTTGATATTTTATGTAGAAAAATCCTTTCATGGGTCTCAATGCCGTAAGTGGGTGAATCCAATGTTCATGACATCTTTTGATACGTCTGTTTCGCCGCCTTTAGCATTAGATAAATTAAAATTTTAGTTCCGATGTCCATTTTACACGTGCAACTCAGCCAAGAACTGAATGAAACTGAAAAAAATAGTACGAAATTTTATTCGCAGTGCGTATTAGGTGTAATTCCGGTCGCGGAATTTAATACGCGCGAATATAAATCGTGCTGTGAAATATCGCTGTGCGGACAGGCCCTTAAAAGCCTAGTTGCTAAGCCATAAATGCAATAAAAAAAAACTATACTGTAAGTGTAAAGGAACATTCACTGAAGTATGAAACCTAAGGTCTATGGGAACATTGAATGTTTTTAACTTTTTGTTGTTGTATTAGATTTGCAGAATTTTCTTTTTAATTTACCGGTCAAATTGCTTTTTATTTAGCCAATTTTTTTTTCACCTGGCTTTTCTTTTCTCACGACTCTCCATATATTCATTATTTTTTTTATTTATTAATTTATTCATGACCATAGAATCAAAGTCTTTCAGTCGGAAACATGTTAATTAATAAGTCTTCGTATAGTAGCGCAGTTGTATTGCAGTCTACAACCGACGCCATTCAATGGAGTTCTTGTGAAAACTCGAAAGATCACATCTGACTATACAGTTCACATTTCTCACAAAAACACATAATTTCTACTCAAAAACTATCAATATCCTGCAACTATTGTTCATTTTAGAGTAATTATACACATTTTTAGAAAATAAAACTGCACAGCACAACGTCTCCTTTCAGTTCCCGCCAAAAACTCCCCATATATTCAATGTACTCAGTGTTACCAGATGGGGGGGATCGCCTGCAAATTCGGGGATTTTTTGACGTCTGGGGGATGATTTGGGGGTTAAGATTCTTTGGGGGGACATTCGGGGGGTAATATTTTGTTGTCAGATTTTAAGGTTGGCGATATTTTAAGTATTAATAATTCATCTACAAACACAATTATCAACACTACAATTATTATATCTAAGTTATAATACGGTATTATTACTTTATCTTAGAATTATACTCTACTAGTAAATCATACTTCAATTGAATAGTTCATTTTAATAATTCAATTCATTCGTTCGTTCATTTACATCATTAATTTTATTTATTATGCCGTCTCTACTCGTACTCGTAACGACTACGTTCACAACCGCGGTTTTTCCCGTTCCACTTATTTGCTGGCGTCACAATCCTAAATTCAAGTGGAACGGTTATTTAACCCACCTATTGACACGGGTCGTTGTTACCCCCCCCCCCCCCCCCCGGTGAGCGAAAATGATGACGTCATTAGTGACGCTACGACGGTAGTTTTGCGCTTTTATTTCTCCTTTAAAATAAGTAAAAACTGTTTTGGGGCTTTTTTTCTCAAAAAGCTTATATTTGGGGATTTTGACAAAAATTTGGGGATTTATTGACATGGTCATCTGGCAACACTGAATGTACTCTGTGCTCACGACATTGGCAAAATCAATGCATAAACGGCATTGCAGCCATCAGTTAAAAAAAAACTTTTTATTGTAATATTAATATTGTTATACTCTAGTAAAATCTTACTTTGTTTACTAATTACGACCAAAACATGAATTTAAATATCTCTGGCTTTGGAAAATTTATATGGAAATCTCAAGCAGTCGCTGGATTTGGGGTAAATAAACAATATTTTAAATAACCTCTACTCTGTTTAAGCTGGACTAGTCTAGTTTGTTTGAGTACTATGCAGATCTTTTACATTTTGTTATATTAGGTACCTAATTTCGAAATCCAAACAACTCCTTTTTATTGTCCAATGTTAATTTCAGTACCAGCAAGTAAGGAATAAATGGGCCAATTGGCTCATGGTTAGAGATGTGAAACGCCGGCGTATGAGCGCAGAACACTTCCTAGAAAGGACAAGAATCAATGCTATGAGGAAGAACGATATACTGCCAGTTGAAATTAGAGAACTAGCCGACAAAGATATTAATAAGTTTGAAATGAATGCTATTCCATTGAGAATTAATAACAGATGTGTTGTCACTTCTAGGTATATATTTCTGCTTTTAACGAAACTTCTTTTTCACCAACGATCCTATTATTATATTTGTGAGAGTCTAAGAGATATGTTGACTAATGGCTAAAGCTTCCACATCTAATTGCAGTGATATTGTTATAATGGGCATATTTCCATGTTATTGCTGCATCTGGGATAATATTAATCACTATTACATGCAAATGTAGTGTTGTTTATAATGCAATATGGTTACTAATTATTAAATATTGACAGATATATTGAGCCTTTACCACCTTTTTATTGTAAGCGACATTTGGATTTAAGTATATTTTTTGATGCAAACGGTATTTTAAACCTTTCAGTTTTACTAAGATTAGACCCTACCAAATAAAAACTTAGTCTGAATATAATATAATAGTTTAAGGTACCTTTTGCAACAAAAAATACACTTAGGTTGCTTATTATAAAATGGTGGTAAAGGTTCGATATTTAAAGAATAATGTAGCTAATACCAACTGTTTATAATAATAGTATTTTCAACCCTATAAACAAGGCACATTTGGTCACAGTCAATAACTAACATTATCACAGATGGACATTGAGCACTACATTTATCACATGCTGATGTTATGGGAAGAGGGGACATCAAAGACCACACATAGTGGAAGAAAAATACAAAGCAGACAACCCACCTATTCCACTTGGACATTTTTTGTAGTTACACGTGTCCCTAAAATAGAGGTCTCCATACTGAAGATCAGATGTTTGTATGAATATAAAAAGACATATGTAACATTTAACTCTTTTTTTTTAACTTTCAGACCCAGAGGTATAGTGAAGGAGTGGAGAATGAGTCGTATTGTATGGAGACATTTGGCAGATTACAATAAATTGTCAGGAGTACAAAGAGCTATGTGGGGATAAGTTAGTTTTAGTGAACTTGTAGAATATATTTGTTTAATAAATTATTTAGTTACTTATATGAAATAAGTTCTTATTTACAAAACCTTCAGAAATTGAAAAGTTATTATTTAAAGCTTTTTTACAAATATAGATTAAATGCAAGACAGACATTTGACATATGTAAAGAAGGCTGGTGAATAATCACTGGACTAAGACATAAATTATTTATAATCTATAGCTGCGCCCCGCGGTTTTACCCGTGTAGTGAAGGAAATTCGTATTCAGATAATTCACACTATATATTTATAAGTTATAGCCTGTGTAAGCTGTATTATTGTAAACTCGAAGATAGGACAAGTAAATAAATAAAAAAATCTTAACTTGATACATACTGAATTCTTTTTTAGTTTGGCAAGCTATATTTGAGGTAACTATTGTAAACATGCATCCGCATGCTTCGTCTCTCTCATGTGAAAACTACTGAACGGATTTTGATGAAACTTGACAGTAATATAGCTTATATTATGTACATCAGAATTGTATGGCGTGACCTATAAAACTTTTTTAAAGCCGGCACTGGGATCATGAGACGACTGCTGTGGCAGCATTAAGCCGAACTTACCAATTTTATAGGGTGTTTTTGGGGGACCTTGAAGAGTAATCTTGTGCCATGGAGTTGCATTTCCAAAATCGATTTAAATGAATTAGTCTGTTTAAACAATTTTGTTTTGAAAATCATAACTATTTGGTGAAATGTGGCTTTTTATGTAGTCAGTTAGTTTTAAATTTGGAATAGGTCTTTAGGCCAGCGCCTACCAGGGACTTGTGGAGTGGTGAGACCATGTACTCCATAGCACTAGCATAAGACGAAGGAACTTCTTGAGGGGTTTTAGTGGGTATCCCCGACTCGAGTGGTAATAGCATTTCTTGCTTGCAGTGCTAGTGTCACCCTAACATGGCAAATCCCATGTTCCCCACCGCATTGGATAGAAATATCTTTGTTAGATAAATTACTAAAAACTGCTACAGATAAGTTAAAATCCACACCAAACCTCATGACAGATAGCTGCTTTTCTCACAAAATCAGACTACACAGTGGCTGTGTCAAAGCCTTTTGTGAACTGATTTTAGCATGACTATTTTCTTAAGATTAAAAATAAAAGTCAAAATTTTAGTTTTAACTTTTTTATAAAGTCATTTCCTTAAACCTAACAGCTTCAAAGCTGTAATGGAATATCCACTTTTAGTCAAACAGACCTGAAACAAAAGAATGATTTATTATTAAAATAATATACAATTATTTAAAAAAAAACTGAATGTAAGCATTTGATCTCAATTTTCGGAAGCTGCTTGAAGTTTAAGACACAGTTCATTTTTGTCTTTTAATTTAGATGAAACAATTAATGTCATCCATATAAACAAACTTGAATCATTCAATGTCATTATATAAAATCATGTTTTATTAAATTTGTGTCTTTCAACCAATTTGATTGATATTGGTTGCTGTGTGATATCAGTATCACAGCCACTTCCTATTACTTACTATTCATTAACGGTAGTTTCCTAGCTTTACCGACCCTTCATTTATGTTAAAATTCTACATAAGCTCCATACAAGTAATGTCAAAATTCAACTGATGGTAAGGCAAGCAAATTAATAGTAAGTCATAGGAACCAAGCCCTCACTTAGCTTACCATCAGCAGAAAGTTGACATTATTTGTATAGAACTTATGTTAAATTTTAACCGGAAGTAAGATAAATGAATACTTAGTAAGATAGGAACCTTGAATAGGGGCAATATTCTATAATAAACTTTAAAACCATGTTAATATAAAAGAGTGGGTGATAAAATACCATTTTGAAATTTTAACACACCATGATTGAAGTAATTAATTACTATTTAAGCAATAAGTTTATACACTTTTGGACTCTTTAAAGATATCATCACACCTTGACTTGCTACATTCACGCAAAATATATGTCTTGCCTTTTCTTACAAGTTCAATTTTTAGATATACTTTTATGATAAAAATAAAACATTTTTCTGAACAGAAATAATTTTTTTCAGTCATTCAGTAAACATTAGGGAATGATATTGTACCCTATTCTATGCTGTTGTACTGCGTGTCTGAATTTAAAAGAGGTAGATTAAGCTGTAATGATGACCTCCATTATGGAAGACAATATCAAAGGTTGAGAGAATCTGGTTTTGGAAGACAGAAGAATAAGTATAATTTTTTTATTTATCTCTAAGTCTTCAATATTAGTCATCACCAACTGGTATTAAACTACTACTCAGGCTTTGTATATGGCTTTACATGTGTGTAACTAGTGGAATAACCCATTTTTCAGGCTTACAAGTATGCTGTGTTTATTTTATACACATTGAAAGTAGACAGCATATTCCATGACACTATATATTGCAAAGAAAAAAATTTGGTATATACTCATTTTAAATGACACTTTTATTTGTAATTTTTTGAGATATAAGGCTTAACCTTGTAACCTGTATTAAGAAAAGTTCAGTCTGTTCATAATAAATAAGTGTTCTATAACTGTACCCGATCTATGTTCACATTTCAGGTAGATAGATAACACTTTATTGTACACCATTACGAAGTTACGAACTAGTATTAATCTAATTGGGTAAAAAGAGTGGTCTTATAACTAAAAAGTGATCTCTTCCAGACAACTTTTCAGATTACTCATAAATCTTAGGTCATTATTTAGGTTTTATTCTCATTCTCACGTTTATTCTCATTCTGCAACAGAATTTTATTGTGCTTCCCAGAAATCTTTGGTATCTAATAATTTGTTTAATTCAGATTAAATGTGATATGGTGTTCTTTTTATCATATTTTTACACAGCTAATAAAAACTGTTCTTCCTTACTCTAATTCCTCATAATTGATTTATTATCTTTATGTTGGTTTTTCATACATTATAGTATTTATGAATTACAATTGAAAGACTACTCACCGAAGCCCATGTCATCATCAGACTCCTCAGGTTCCTCCTCCTTTTTCTCTTCCTTGGCGGCTTCGGCAGCCGGGGCAGCGGCGGAGGCCGCAGCGGGTGCGCCACCTGCCGCTGGCGCGGCTCCCACTCCCGAACCGATATTGGTGATCAGGTCACGGACATTGATGCCCTCTAAAGCTTTAGCGAAGAGGCCAGGCCAATATGGCTCGACATCTACGTTGGCAGCCTTCAGAATAGTAGATATTTTCTCACCCTTAAACAAACAAAACAACATGTAAACACACGTTCAAGCTTTTGTGATTATTCATTAATTTAGCAAAATACAATAACTAGAACACTTAATATGAGACATGTAATCAATTTCATTTATTAAATGTTCTCTGTGTTGTAAATAACTGTGGATGAATACAGATATAATTGCGATTTTGTTTATAACCTAAAATGTACATATTAAAAGGACTGTGAGAATACTTACTGTAACAGCAACATCATCGTCCACCAAGATAAGAGCGGAGTATACACAAGCTAATTCAGCTTTGGATGCCATTTTTATTAAATACGTGCAAGTCGCCAAAAGGCCTTAGCTCACCGAGAACAAGCACGTTTAACGTCTCAAAACGAAGAGAGTCAAAGAGAAGGACGAGAAGGTTATCTGTCAGTTGTCAAATTTCTTAATTCGCCATGTTGAATTCTCAAATTATCATGTCAATGTCAATCATAACTACAGAATAAATTGTAAGGGACACCATTCACTATCCTGTAAGAGAGCCCGCCTATCAGTCCATAGCGTATTGCGGAGTAGTAAATGTTATTGCAACTATATAGCAGCCATCATTGCGTCCATTAACACCAAGCAGGAGGTCTCTTGAGTCCTTCAAACTCCGTTTACCGTAGGACAGCCCAACAAGCTAATGACTGTGCTTCTTAACAGTACCATCGTATTTCCAACAACTTCCATCTTTTTCTCACTGAAAGCGTTGTGAATCTTCTCTTCTTACTCTTTTATCTCAGTCTCTATGTTAGGTGTTGTAACTTTTTAATTCTTCGATTACTTGGAATGCGTTTTTTCTATTATTATTTATGGTTTGGCAACTAGGCCTTTAAGCCAGACCTGGAATGCGAATCATTGTCTTCTTATAGTGTTGTTCTATATTATTATTTTTGTGTCGGTAAAAACCGGTAATTGAAAATATTATTTAACCGACGATAAACCTTTTATATTTTCTTATAAATGTCACTTAAACACCTCAAAGAGAATTTAACACTACGTTATCAGACTGGAAAGGAAGGTGTACAAAATATAATAGTAACATTTATAGGCATCGATTAAGTAAAACTTAAATTTTTTGGTACCTTCTCATTTTAATTCCTTGTAATTGTTTATTCCTAGTACTTGTTATGTGACGATTTCGAAAAAGCCACAGTTATACATATTATTTGTAAATTCATAAATCATTGGTGTTATCGCTAATTATACACCCGCAAATATTAGGACTGACATACTAAAGTAAATAAGATCATAGCAAACGTAAGAGTCGTTATAGAGGTTTATATTACCAGAAATCTAAGCTCGGGCGTTAAAATTTTAGCCTACTCAGATTAATATATTATTACAACGATGGTTATAGAAACAAAGTTTGTTCCATATTAGTTTTATTTCAAGTAAGTATTTATTTTTTATTCAAGTAAGTATTATTATTCATTTGAGCCGCAGGGAATGAAATATTAAAGATAAACAGCAATTAATCAATTTATTGGGAATGAAACATTTAAACTTCGTGTACTTTTATCTAAGAATTCTTATTTATATACATATACATAACAATGTTAATTTTAATACAAGGGTAATATATTACATTGCACATAAAATAACAGATAAGCTTAAAGATCCCATGAGAATAAATGGTGTTTCACTAACATATCTCGAACACCTTCTTTCAGAGGTTGATTTTGTGTATCTTTCTTCAATGGCAGCTCCCAATCGGGATTTAAATTGAATCCAAATTGTGATAGTATGCGTAGCTCGCATTTTATTTGGACCCACCCAGGTGAATTTATGAATGACCAAGGATGATACCACTTTTGAACTACATCTACACATGAACACAATACTTCAAGCCAAAGATGCAATGCTTCTTCATTTAATCCCATGCATATAAGTGTGCGTAATTTCACATCCATTTGCGCGTGTGCGTTATCATGCGATAAGTTTATAGCCTGAACGCATCTATAAAGTAACTCTTCTGGGGTTAGAACTTTACCATCTTCATCTAAACGATATGTTTTGCATAGAACCAGACGGCTGTAAACCGAATTAAAATCTTTTTCCACTTCACGTGATGATGCTTCCTCTATAAACAGCCAAGGGTGACATGGACCATCGAGAAAACTGGGTCTTTTAATACCGTGCAATAATACTCTTTTGAAAGCGGGGGCTAATACTCCTCGGACTAGATGCGCTGCCTTTTCTGTAACAGAATCATCTCCTGCGCGGCTATATTTCACACCTTTTTCGTCTAGTAACTTTACAAACCTGGCAGGAAACCATCCTCTCAGTCCATTAAGCTCACCAATCCAACAATGTTCATCCCTTGAGCTTATTACTTCTATAACATCATTTTTTCTAAATCCTAACTCATCACCATCACGTCTTTCAAAATCCAGGAGTGCTTTTGCTCGTCTTCTTTTACTCCTAGACACGTTGACGTATCTTTCCCTATCTGCAGCATGACTTTGCATTGTATAGTCAGCTGTAAGTTGAACTTCAGAAGCCAGTTGAGGTTCTAAGGCAAGAAAGTGACGGGCTACTTGTAGTATTGCCTCCCGGAGATCAACAAGAATTTCAGTCTGTTTCACATTCTTAGAAACTGCATCATCATTATTACTGTCTTCTCCAAAGAGTATAGTTTGTATGACTGATTTGTTTTTCTTTATTTGACGCCTTTGTAGTTGCTGTTTTGGTAAGTTAGACACTGCATTTGGATTACCAACTAAAGCACCCTGATCTGCCATTAAATATGCTAAGTGGCGCCTTCTGTGGGTGTCTATTAAAGTGGGACTCAGAGTATCACCACACACTTCATCGATTGTTTTAATAAGTAAATCAACGTCGTCTATTTCACCAGGTATATCTGATAAAGCATTAAATATTTGTGCGGAATTTGATTTCTCTGTAAATCTATTTTCTTTTATTTTAAGCATGGCTAGCGTGACTTTGAATAAAACTAATGAACCATCTAAGAAAAATAAGTCCCAAATTCTAAGTAATATTTTCATGTGGACAACATTAGCATATAAGGTCAAAAACCAGTGCATTGTAATAAGAGAGAGCTCAATGTCGTGAGCATTTAGAACTTGATCAATGCCAGGTAGGTAGGAGGAAATCAAACTACGTAATACTTTTTGGTCGGCTTGAATACCAATTAATGTTGATGAATAGTAAGAAGCAGGCAGAAGATCTTCAACTGTGGTACACATAATCCAAAATGCATCTTCTTCTTCCATTAACAGCAGTAGTGAAGCAGCAATCATGCCAGTACCTTGGCAGTACCCTATATCCGGGTAAAGCCAAGCCAATGATCTTAGAATTCTACGCAATCTGGGCACACCTGTACTCGTTGGATGAGAAAAACATACATTGTTTGGCAGTATCTGGACCAGATCTTTTTCAATTTGCTTACTTGTAACAAGACCATCATCACTAGAGGCCCTAACAATTTCATGATAAGTTATTTCTGTTGACGCCCTTTTTCTATTAGCACCGCATAAATGCATCCATACTTGAGGGCGCAGTGAATGCGGAACACCATCCTTGACCATTTTTTGTAATTTATCTGTTTTTTCTAATTTATTTTCTCCATCAGAGAAACTTATTTCTTTGCTGTAGAATTCCCATTGTAGGCGATGTTGATCGTCCTCAACAAAAACATTAGCAAGTAATTTATTTGAGCTTTGTTCTGGACCATCTTCTTCTTCCACGCAAAAACCGAATTCGTCGAACCGGTAATCAGGTAATCCGCCACCGTGACCTTCAGATTCCGGTTGTGCCAATTTTGCCATAATATCTTGCGGAACCATACTTGGAGTTAAAGCTGAGAAGGGGCCACCAGGCGCAGGCAGTAGTTCATCGGCAATATTCAAACCTCGAATCGCATCAAATACGTCCTCCGGGTCATCGTCAGCTAACGCAGCACTAATTTTACGTTCATGGTCTTCTCTTCCTACGTAACCCATATGATCACGCGAGCTAAATAACGATTTAGCCAAATCCATTGTGTTTTTTGTTTGTAAACTTTACCTTGAATTAACACAAATTTAACAACATAGCACTTTCTCTTTGTGTACAAATTATGTCAAACAAATAAAGGTCAGTCAAGACTCCTAAGCACGTCACGCCCAAACTGTCAAAGTTATTGATTTTATGCCAAGTGACTAAGTTAGTTGCCAAATCAGTTTATCTATGATCATTTTAATTATTTAACCACATAACCATTATTACCTTCATGCACCTTCCAATTTTTTATTTATTTACTATTTTTGTAAGTAAAACGTTCTAGTCGTTTCAGTTTAGAAGATGCTATTAACCGGTTTTTGACTTTTTGTTGTTTTTAAAATGGTGATCGTGCAGACCTTGCATCTTGCCAGTGCTTCATTTGTGTCTTGGTTCTAGATCACATAGAATGTTTGATAGGAATTCTAAGCATTATCTTACATATTTCTTCACTCCTCCTTTTCTTTCTTCTGTAGTACCTATCTATATAGGGAAGTCGAAACAACTTTCTTCCAATGTGTAAAATACTAACTTTTCTTCTGGAATGCAATCTATAAAAAAGGACGGCAAGTTTATTTTCCTTCTGTTTCTAAAGTTTCTATTTCCATAGAGCACAGAATACTTTTTTCTATTATTACTATTTGATATAATAATCAAGCATAATTTACATTTAAGTGAAATTATTCTGCAGAGAGTATATTAATATAATTTCTGTTCAAAATTCACTTTGTTTTAGTAATATCTGAGTTCGTGAATGTTAAATATGGTTTTGTTCTATGTATGTCTGATGATATTGATTCTTCAGGGATAAAGTGTTTAGATCTCAGGTTTGTACTAAGTATTATATTTATGATGTAATATCTTAATATAATTTAAATTAGGATCTGAGTTTAGTGGTTTTATTGTGCGTTCTATCTGATCTATCTATGTGGTTCCATATATTTACGACGTGTTTCGAGTAACAAACCAGTTTTATACTATAACCTATTTAGATCGTAAATAAATAGTCTCAAAGTTTATTCAAGAACTATATTACTGTAGTAATTACCTAACGATTATTATGAAACTGTTAGATTTAAATTCAAATTTAGATACAAATGTATTCAATTATTTTTTCTGTTTTTTTGGGAATTTAAGTATGATAATATAGGTTACAATAAAAACAATGGTTTGTTGTTAATTTTTTGTACAATAAAGCTTTTTATTTCCATTGTCATAGAGAAGATAACATTAACATTTGTAACATTTTGTCCCTAATCCCTAATTTCATCAATAACTTATTATTTTCAATAATATTTTTCATCAATAATATCATCGTTTATGGCAACTAAGTTGAATTTATTTGGCTGTAAAAATCAACAGAATAAACATGACAGGATCTGGGGAGCTATGATCATGGTTCAACTTAGTCGCCACAGATTATACCTTTGTTAACTCATTATCAAACACTAGGATGGCCGTAAAACAATGTTGTATTGAGTCATGTAAATCATCTACAACAAGACAGGAAGATATTGGTGTAACATACCACAAATTCCCAAAAGCTATAACCTTGTATAATACTTGGATAACTGTAACACATCACAGACATAACACTGAATTACCAGCTTTTGTGTGTTCAAGGCATTTTTGTAAAACTGATTTTCAAATATATAAGGATTCTAGATACATTTTGAAGTCAGGTATTTAAGAAATTATGAATAGCTTGATGATTAATTTTGATTGATGATAATTTTTATCTTTTAGTTGCATTTTTTTGTATCAAAAAATAATCTTTTCCCAATATGTTTTGCCTGAATTCTCTTAAGATGAGCTTTGTAGCTATTGTAGTTTTGTAGTCAATCAATGAAGAGCCAAAACTTCTGATAAACATTATTAAAAACATATTTTATATTTTTGCTTTATAATATGTAATTAAGAATGAAGCATTTATTATAAGTTCACAATTAAAATGATGATTACACTTTGGTTTGTTATAAATTGTTTTTTTTATCTAATAAAATAGGTGTTTACATACTTGAGAAGTATTGACACTTTATAGATAATATTATGTAGAGTAATTTATCCATTTGGGATAGTGTTATAGTTAATGATTACGCATAAATGTCTTATTTGTAGAGCTAATAATAACTCCATTAACAAATACCTGTATTTTTGTGTAAACATACATTATTTGTTAATATTTAATGTTATGAACAATTAATTAAGATATTGAATTACAAATTACCTATAAACCTATTGCTAAATCTGCAGAAAACGGTCAATACATATAACATTATCCCATATGGAGCAGTAGGGTTAGAATGACATATTTTGATTGACTTTTTTATGTATCCTCACATAAAAACATCCTCACATGCAGTCTCCATTTGTCCCTAATAGAAATGTCTACTTGCTGCCATTGAAGTGGGCATGATGTAAACGAGGCATTAGTTCTTAGGCTTTTGAGCCCATGATGTGACCTGAAAAGTAGAATGGAACTCTTTAGCCTCATTCAAATGTGTTGCTTTCTTGCTGATTATTTTAGTAACCACAAAAGCTAGAAATATATTTAGCACACATATACAAAGCCTTGTGTATCTACTAAAATGTAGTTTCACATTTGAGGTGTTATAGTGTGAAAACACCTTAAAATGAATCATATATCATAGCGATTTTTAAACTACACCCCTCATTTGAAAATATACATTTTCTAATGTGCAAAAGGGGTAATAGAGAAAAACAGAAATTGAAAGTTGAGAAATATCCTTGATAATTTAAGTTGAATTTTATTGAATAGTCTATAGAACTACAAGATTCACAAATCTTGAATAAGGTCTGTAAAACATATTTTTTTGTATGTATATGATTGTCATTATGAGATAATAATTAAAAAGTGGATGTTAATTACTTAAACAGTTTATTTTAATTTAGAGCTACCTAATAGGTATCCATTTTCATTTTTAAGGAGGCTCCAAATTTACAAAAAATTAACATATTTGCATGTGATAAATAAAAACATCTTTTTGCCTGTTTATGTATGCAAATCTGAGAACTACAAGATATGCAACTTAGGGACCCCGAAGGCAATTAAGTGCGAAGTAAACAACAATATCAATTAATTGAGAAAGGAGCTGTTAGTCATAGATAATAAAGATCATGGGCTGCCGATTAACTATGATAATATATAATAATATTAAGAAGTCTTTTAAGAAGACATGTTAAATTTAGGTGATTTATGTGAAATTTTCCTGTTACTTTGTAAAATTCAATTCAATTTCAAATTCAAGTTGCACTAGTTAGAAACTTTAAAATATGCAATCCTATCATGGCGTATAGTAGTCTCTACAATTATTATTTATATTTATATGTTTGACAAAAGAATATAATTATTTAGCAATGCTTAATCTGCTGTAGTACTTATGGGTGCACTATTAAAAAAAAAATTGATATAAAATAATATTTCTCCATTCTTTCAGATGCTGTTCCTTCCATATTTCCTTGGCTAACAGAACACAAAATGGCCTCTATTAATAATATGATTTCTGAAGAAAAGACAGTCGATGACCTAAATAATGTTTCAACAAGCAGTAAAGAATCTGAACCAGAGAGCATAGATATAATACAAAAATTCATAAAAGACCAAGAAAGGCTTATACAGGAACAAAATTTAGAGAAGCTTGAAATGAAAGATAATCAAAGTAATAATAATGTTAAAGAAACCACAGAGAAAAAAAATGAAGATGTTTGCAAAGAAAAAAATGAAAGTTCTATGTGCTCTCCAAGTATTTTGGATATGATGATGAATACTGAAACAAAGGAGGTGAAGAAAAATAATATAAGTGTCAATCAGTCAATGACTTCCATAGACAAAGGTGTGTGGTAAGATAAAGGGCATCACACACGGCGAAGATGCTATAATATTTCATCTTAAGATAGAATATCGCTCACTATACAATTTGTATGAACTATCACACATGGTTAAGATGATATATATTTTCATATTAAGTATCTTAAGATGCCGAGATATGCGAAATATTGTCTTAATATTTTGCTTGCTATATATTTTGTATCTTAACATAGAAAATATATAGCAAGCTCTTTTATACAGCGTGTGCACTTAATATGCAACGCAAAATGGAATGAAATATATTTTATTTATTCAACTACCTTTTCTCTCGAATTTTTGTTATTACCCGATGTACTTTTGAAGTGAAACTTCTATGTAGACGGGGGTCTTACGATTTTTCGCTCACGAAAAAGTGTCACGGTCACGTCATACTTACATTTTTAAACTCGTGATATCTTTCGAATGGAATGTCCGAATTGAATAATTCGAAAAGTTATATAAAGATATTGAAGCAGTCTTGAATATAAAGTAATTTATTTTGATAAGGATTTATACCAAAATACAAATAAAGAGCCTTTTCTAGCGGCGGCATTTTAATTAAATTTTAAAATAAAAGAACACTTATTGTGGCATAACTATAATAGTTAGACATATGCTGTCGCGACACTTTTTGTAGATAATTATGTGTTCTACAAAGTCGTAGTACATTATTTCATTCTATCATCAATAGTTTTCGCAGTGCACGCGATTTTAGGTATTTTTTACACCTTGCGTTACATTATTGGAGTTTTAATAAGGATCCCTAATTTTTTTGTAAATCTAATATAGCCTTTGTCACCCGGGGATAGTGTAGCTTGCCAAAGTGAAAGAATTTTTCAAATCGGTTCAGTAGTTTCAGAGCTTCTTCAATGCAAACAAACAATCTAATCTTTCCTCTCAATAGTATTAGTCCAGATATTCATGTATTTACTTTAAAATTAATTCGATATGTGCATATTACAAAAAACGTAAGAATTTGCGCTAGAAGTTGTTTAATAGAATTGGGAGCTGGGTTGCCCTAAAAAGCGCTTTATCTATCTCCGAAAGCGCTATTGAAGCCCCAGTGAGCCGAGCGCCGGGGAAATCCCGCGAGAAAGCGAGCCAGAGAGCGAGCGAGGATATACCTCGTCCCTATAATACCTAAAATCGCGTTCAGCGCATCGGAATGTGCGATGTTCCGAGCCGACATTAATGGAGGCAAACTTAAGTTTGCATCGAACTACAGAGGTATATTGGTTTTCAAATTGGATAAGTACATTAACAATCTGCTCGTAACACTAAGTTGAAATTTTGTTGCGATTCATTTTGTCACTTATCAGTTGAAGATTTTCCACTTGTCCGTTGCGATTCATTTTTCCACTTGTCCGTTGCGATTCGTTTTCCCACTTGTCCGTTGCGATTCGTTTTTCCACTTGTACGTTGAAGTTTCACTTCTAAATATGTGTCCCAGCACACATTTCGATTTTTGTTAATATTATGTTGATATAATGACTTATTAAAATATATTTGAAAAATTTTTGGTGAAAGGTCTTCGTAAAGATTAAATTCACCGCGGTTTTTCCTAAATTTTATATGATTTTCTACCCAGATTTTTCGACACTTAGAATGTGCGGCAGAAATTTCTAAGTCGTATTTGAAGTCAGAATTATCATCTGATGAGCTATCTAATAAATCTAATAATAAGGCTGTGTTATTAATATTATATCATCCTGTAAATAAACCTTTGATGGAATGACTCGAACGGATATATTATAGCATCTTAACCGTGTGTGATATCTTAAGATGCTATAATATTTTATATCCAGGCATCTTAACATGAAATATTATAGCATCTTCGCTGTGTGTGATGCCCTTAAGTGAAAACAAGTCTGAGAATCTCAGATTTATTTATTTTTAGACAATAGCTTATCTTTGAATAAACATATTGTTTATTTTTTATGCTTGTTATTATAAATTGGTCCTATTTCTAAGTCCCTCTTTCAACTTGTTCATTGCAATAAAAAATATTTCTATCTAAGTACAAACAACTGCTTGTTTTACTTTCACGTCCAGATTATACAAATAAAAAGATGAAATAATTTATTGTAATAATTTATAATACATGTAATATATTACTATAACAATTATAACCGATGATTGTGTGTGTTTGTTCTCGGTAATGTCATGAAATAACAATTTCATTTGAAAATTAAAAAGAATAAATAAATAAGAATAAGCTTAAATGGCGCTCTGTTGTTCGTGTCTACCCCGCAAGGGACCTGGCGTGAAGTTATGTATGTATGTATAAATAAATGACCCTGGTATAAATTAATTTATACACATAGGGACGTACATATATTTTAGGGTTTATACATATATATGTAATATATATATTACGAAACACAGTGCAGAAAATGTTTAATTCTTAAATATACCTGAACTGTACATTGTTTTCACCAACTTTATTTTTTTAATGTAATAAATGACTACCAAAATTACCGATTAACTCGCAATTCACCATAAAGGTGATTGGCAGTGGGCTTAATGTGTTATATGGCACATAATGTATACACACATTGTCTGTAATGTGTACATACATTATCTATATACATATAGTCTATTTTTTGAATTAAAGATGCATTCAGCTGCAGTCTAAATCTTTAACACTAACACAAGTGCGGCTACAGAATAAGTAAAATAGAAATCATTTTGATGGTTACTAATGTTTTGGTGGTAACCTGACAATGAACAATTATATCTATTCTTACCTGCTACAACTTTGATATAATTGGCTATGATACATAGAAATCACAAACAATCCTTTTATCTTTAGGAATGAAGATCATCTGTATATATTTTAAAAGTGTCTAAAAGCCAATTCAATATTATATACCTTCCTTTAGGTAGCAGTAGTGTAGCTTTATCAATTGGATCTAAAGTAGAAGCTAAAGATTACAGTGGAGATTGGCATGCTGCTGAAATAGCTGAGGTTGATTATGATGAGATGGAAGTGCTGGTGCATTATGCAACTGAACTGAAGAGGTATGTTTTCAAAGAGACTTGTGTCTTAGAATTGTTTTTATGTGGTAGTTTAAATATATGTGTCAAATTGTCCATTGCTTGTATGTGAAAAAAAAAACAACTTTATATATTGCAGGTGTGACAAACCTTATTTGTATAATTTGAATTTAGAACAGATTTGTTGTGCTCCTTAAAATATGTTTAACCTATGTTATTACTCTGTCAAAATTTGAAGAAAATAAATGATTTAATTCTGAGATATAAAATAATATCTTTTGTTTGATTTTCATTCAAAATAATGTCTTATCATTATAAAACGCGTTACAGAGCGATGAGCGAGGAGAAAAGGTAAAAAAGTTATTTAGATATTATGTACTGTTTTAGTTTCAATTTAGTACATTGTATCATGTTCCACTGTACAAAATAACTATGAAGTCGGAACATACTTTTATTTTAATACTTCGTGATTAGTTTGTTTGCAATAGTACATAAATAAGTCAATACAACCCAATAAGTAAGTTCTCGTTAAACTTACTAATTAAAGTTAGTAAAAAAGTGGTGGTAATTAGAGTTATTGTTCTTATCTATAATATGAAACCGACATTATGTCCTCTGGCATAGTAAATAAATAAAAATAAAAATTTAATATATAAATCAATAAATTTCATATTTAGCTTTATTGCAATATTTAGATAGTTTTATATAGTGATATACAGCAAATAGCTCTGGGGCTAATACTAGGATACCCCGACCAAAGGAAATATGAACAATTTGTTTACAATATTTAAATTTAATAGAATATACTCTATTGCAAAATAATGTATATTTTACAGAGTTATATTATTATATATAATTATTCTATGGATTATAACAATTTCGCCAAGAACTGAATATATAAGTAAATCTCAGTGATCAGCTTTTAACAATAATTTTATGCAGTTTTCATATAAAACGGACTGTTAGATTTATCTTTTTACAGTTAAGCTGTTATTTTTTCCAGAAATATATTAATACTATGGTCTTCCCCAATATTTTTGAATTCTAAGAGTATAGGTATTTATCTTACCTATTGCTTCTAATGAAATGCTATGTTTATTTATGTTAAATCAATTATTTCAAAGTATGTTATGAGAAATCACTATTACGTTGCTTTACCAGTGTGGCTGCAACCTATTTAATTATTTATTTAAAATTTCAACTTCAAATAGACATGATGAATGGATAAACGTAAGCAGCCCTCGCTTACGGCCAATTACTTCCACTCCAAAAGTACTTCAAACTAAACCATCTACAAGCCAACAACAATTAACAACACAGCCAGTCCCAAGACCTTCCTCTGTAATTGTAAAAGAGGAACTTAAAGAAATCAAACAGGAACCTAAAGAAATAAAACAGGAAGAAAAGGTAAAACTCATGTTTGAAGTAGGTGAACGATGCTTGGCACGTTGGCGGGATAACAAGAGATTTATGGCCACTATAAACAACAAATTGGAAAATGGTAAGATTTTTGTTTAATTATAAAAAACCTTTTTAAGCAGTAGTTACACATGTGTATAAATTTTACATTAGAGTAAACCTGCTTATAAACTTTAAAAAATATTCCTATGTTTACGAAGAACTTTACCATTATTTAAAAAAACTCATCTTTTACTTTTAGGAAGTTACGAAATAGTATTTGATGACGGCTTTTACTGGAAATGTAGCGTATCAAGGCTGTATAAGTGGAAATCCAATAAAGCTACCAGCCTAACAATTGACACAGTGGCCCAGTCATCGTCCACATCATCTCTTTCCCCTGTACAATACGGAGCTGGGCCCGGCAATACTCCCTTAAGCACTCCAGTATTCCATACCCACTTGTTTGACCCTACACGAGATTATTTAGGCTCTAAAAGTGAAAGAAGAGAGATGAAACGTAAATTGAATATCAAAGAAATTTTCAATATTGGCCAAAAGAAACCAAAGATGCAAAAGAATGTGGATAAAGAACCAAAGAAAGAGATAGAAAAAAAGGTTCGAGTTATCAAAAGGGTACCGAAAGAAAAATTGGATCATGCTAAAGTGGTGTTACAAACCGTAAAGCCTAAAATTGAAGTGAAAACAGAATTACCTGGTAAATAATTGATCAAAATTAAATTTCCACTTAAGGCCTGTTTTATATTGCTTATGTGATTACTTAAAATTATACTATACTTATAAAACAAATGTCTTTTAGATGCTGTAGCCTCAATCATTGGTACAGTTACCAAAGAAGAACCTACTTTGAACAATGAAGAAATAGTAGTGAAAAAAGAAATAACGTATGACAAACTACTTCCTATGGAAGTTTCAAAAGAATACGTAGCAAAAGGAGAGGACGAAATAGAAGTAAAACAAGAAGAATCAGACATACCCTCTGAGGACATATATGACATTGATGGTAGTCCAGATAATACCGAAAATAAATCTGATATTGACCCAGTAAGTAATTTTAAGGTTCATTTATTTGACAAGTACTTTTATACTATGATTTTTAGATAACACATAGACAAGTAGTAGTTTTGCTCTTGATAAGAAAATTATTCTTTTTATCATTATTAAAACGAAATTTATTAATAATAGTAAAAACTTGTGTTAATAATTGAAAATAAAGTATCATATATTAGACATTATTTTCAAATTAATTTTATAAATAGATTTTAGAAGAAGAAACAGCACTTGAGAAATTCGACCAACCTGATGAACTTAAACATGAGCAAGTCATTGACAGGATGAAAGAAGTGATTAATAAATTAGAAAATAATATAAATGAGATTGAAAAAGCCAATTCACCAAAACCAGTTACAGAAGTTATAGAAAAAGTTCAAGAATATGTTCAAGAAGAAGTTCAAGCAAGAATTCAAGAAGAAACTCAAGAAGAAACTCAAGAAGAAATTCAAGAAGCAATTCTAGAAGAAATTCAAGATGAAATTCAAGAAGAAAATCAAAAAGAAATTAAAGAAAAAGTTGTAGAAGAACCACGAGAAGAAATTGCTACAAATGAAGTTCAAATAAAGGATTCACCACCAGAGCAAAACCAACCGGACGTTGTAGAACCGGAAATTGAAAATGTAGAAGTAGTTGTGGTAAATCCAGACAAACCAAGAAAACTTTCAAAAATAAAGAAGAGTAAAAAGATGAGATTGTTGCAGGAGAGGAAGGTGAAAAAGCAAGTAGAGAAGGTGAAAAGTGAGTTGGAGGAGATGAAACGGCAAGTTGAGGAAATGAGACAGCAGATGTTGGCCAAAACTGAGGAGTTAGCAAATCGTCAGCCCCAAGAAATGCCGGAAAGTTATTTGCTTCCAGGGGAATGGTGTTGCAAGTGGGTGAATAAGCAGCCCGTTGGAACTGTCAGTGAGATTGAGAGTGATATAAAGGTTGATGGAAACAATAAGCCAGTTTTACCACGGAGGAGTGTTCAGGTAAATTACCTATTATTTACTAGAGTACTTCATGTGGCTTCCCTTGGGCAAAGTTTAAATTATGTAGTCATAATACTCCCTTGACTTCTTTTAGTTATAACTTGATGTTAGGGCTAAAATCTATGTATATAAAAGAAAGTCGTGTTAGTTACACCATTTATAACTCGAGAACGGCTTTACCGATTTGGCTGAAAATTCGTGGGGAGGTAGCTTAGAACCAGGAGACGAACTTTTTATCCCGTTGGAACCAATATAATAATAACAATATAAAGATCGGGTTTTAGAATCCTCCTAATCACCTGGAGAGATTTTGGTGATTATGTTTTTGTGCGTTTTTTCTTGGATGGCTTAGATTCGCAATTAGAACCGGTAGGTGGCGCTGAGATCAGGTGCTAGGATCCTCCCAATCTCCTGGAGTGATTTTGTTTTTGTGTGTTTGAGCGGGTCCCCGGATGGTTTAAATCCACAATTGGAACCGGAAGTCGGCGCTGGGTTCGGGTCCTAGATTTTAATTTTTTCAAAGCAGGACAACGTCTGTCGGGGCCGCTAGTAATTTTATAAAAAAAATAACATTAATGTTACTAATAAATTTTAATATATTATTATAACCGAATTATTGTAATTTACAGGTCGAAGATAAAAGATTACCTCCAGGTTGGACAAAGCATATGGTGCGAAGAAGTTTTGGCAATTCAGCTGGGAAATGGGATGTTGTACTAGTCAAGTAAGTAATGTTGGTTTGCTATCTAACATTTTCTAAAATTACATTACCTTACAAGTAACATTTAGAAATAATTAGGAATAAATGTTAGTGGTGAATGCAAAATTACTTTGCTTTCTATCAGATGGGCTGTCTGCCTGTCTACTGAACTCATGGAATAAAAAAAAAGTTTTTGCATCGGAAGATAGAACATATTCTGCATTATAATTATGGTCTTTTAGAATATTCTAGTTTCGAGTAATAAAACTAAATGGTCAGGAGAGAGCTTGAATACCGTCTAGGTTATAGAATTTAGTGTTCTACTGGCGACTATTTGATCAAATGGTGTTCTAAAAGTTGAATGTGTTAAAGAGGAAAACTGTTTATCCATACTGAATTTAAATGTGATTTTGCTTGCATTTTTCTCCCTTCTTCATAGCCTACGAAATGAGTAAATCATCAAAAAATTAGAAATTTAATTTTACAATTTTTTTACATGACTACCGTTTTTTCTTATACATCTACTAGCAATGGTTTAGAGAACATCAATAAGTCGCTTTATGTCTGTACTTCCGATAGTGGACCTGAAATTAGGAAAGATACATTGGTCCCCTAACAATTTGACATAGTTTGGCCCAGTAGTTTTCATTTTATGAACATTTTTTATGAATTTTTTTTTCATTCCGTTCCATATGTACACTGATTACGCTGATATTTATGATCCGATTTACGTGATTCTTGTTTAGTTTGATGCGGAATAGTTGCCATTTGGTCCCCTAAAAATTTAACATAGTTTAGCCCAGTAGTTTTCATTTTGCGAACATTTTTTTGTTACTGTTCTTGGGACCTATATTTTTTAAGGAGCGCGGCACCTTTGGTAGGTCTACCCATACATAGCTAGACACTAAAAAGAAACAAATAAAATAAAAAAACTTCATTTAAAAAAACCGACTTCAAATACTAAAAAACTAAAAAGTCTAAAATAACGAATTTCTAAAGCTATTATTATTATTAATATATACACTATGTATTATCTAAAACACCTTGAAGTCGGTGCAAAGTAAAACATAAAAATTACTTACTATATTTTCAAAATTACTAAGCACCGACTTTAAGAGTTTAAGATAATATATATTAATAATAATAATAGCTTTAGAAATAAGTTATTTTAGACTTTTTAGTTTTTGAAGTCGGTTTTTTTAAACGATTTTTTTACTTATAAACTTCTACAAATGATTTCTTCTTTATTTCCCTGCACCATCTGTGTTACTGTTAGTTGTGACTATGGCCAAATGCGTCTGATGTGTAAGCTATATTATTGTAAAGTTTCATCAAAATCCATTCAGTAATTTTTGCCTGTAGGAGTAAGAAACATACATTCTTACAAACTTTCCGAGTTTATAATATTATTAGGAAGTAGGATTTGGCAACAATAAGACTATTCATTTCACAGCCCAGAAAATCGACGTTTTCATACCAAGATGGACATGCGTAATTACTTAGAGAACAACCCGGACGAGTCGCTGAGACAATATGAGTATGCCTTACTGGACTTTGGGGTACATCTCAAGTTGTCCCGCCGTATGGGATGGATGAGATTCACCCCGGGGGGTGAGGCCGAGGCGCCTGAGATTCTGAGTCCCGAACTGACCAGTACCTCCCCACTCGTCAAGAGAAAGGGTCTAGAGTTGAAGAGGAAGGTCAAAGGAAAGGAGAAACGGTTTAAAATGAAGATTAAGAGGCCGCGACCAACTCAAATGGTGAGAATTTTGCTTTGATTTGACAAAAAAATCTGTCTATTTTGACTTGCTTTTTCCGACTTACATTATAAGCTACGCGCAGGTTTGCCGATGAGTACTTACTATTATTGTTTTGAATTACTATTATTGTATACACTTATGTAAAGTATATACAATAAAAATTAAAATAATAAATTTATTGCAAAGACTATTTATGTAACCTTTTGTCAACCCTACTGACTGCGCACGGGTAGTACAAACAAACCTATTTAAGTACAATTGCTCAACGATTGTTATTTTTCATGCTGGTGTTAAATCCAACGACACTGAGTATTTAAGAGACTTCCAAAAGGAGGAGGTCCTCAATTCAAGTGTGTTTTTCTTTTGTTTGTTTGTTACGCGACTTTTTTACCATGGTTGATAGAAAATATTTAGCTCCAATTTATGTTAATTAAATGATAAGTTAGTGAAAAGTAATTTATAAGAATAAAACGATGTTACAAAATTGTTGATATTTTTTTTTATTACAATTTGTGCCGCTATTTAACAGTGGCTGTAAAAAATGTTGGGACACGAGTCGCATGTATTATCTATGGTTCCCATAGTTTAGGAAAAGGTCCCAGGGACTCCAAGTACTGTTCTCATCCCTATCATCAGAGATTCCAAGAGTACTTTCAGAATATGAGTAATGAAAAATATATAACAATATCTTATTTTAGCACACTCGATTGCCTCCAAATGTTGGAGCGACTGACGAAAACCAATCTGAAGGGATCCTTCCGTCGTGCGCAAACGCCGTTAGCGAAATTGAATATCCGCCATTGGAAGACGGATTTGGTAAGACATTTTTTTTATCTTTTATCCCATTTATATGGTTTAATTAGTCTTATCAGTTAAATTTTGACATTACTTGTATGGAGCTTATGTCAAATTTTAACCGATGGTAAGGCAAATGAACGGTAGGTAAGATATAGGAAACCGCGGTTAATGTAGCTTTTATATATAAGACTCATTTGGCTACAGTCAATAAATATAACTGCGCAGGTCAATATAACTTATTTGAAAAAAAAGTTTTGTACATAAATTATTCATAAATAACTGGTCGGCAAAAAAATATGACAATTCACCCCTTGTAACTATTGTAACTTTTTTTATAATTTCGACACTTATGAATACATAGTATTAAAAGCTTTGTACCACGTCAATTTTTTTTGTAATTGCTATTTAAAATTTACATACAAAATGCATATTGAATTATTATGACAATAGCTCATTTAATTCCTTCGAAAGCATTTAAAATCATCAAAATTATATGTCTAATTAATTAATGGAATGAGTTTACTCAATCCAGTTAGTAGTTTTCTCCATTTTTATGTATTCTATTGTAATTGTGGCGAATGAAGTAACATATAATTCTGAGCATTTACCATTCGTATCGTTTCTCTATATATAATATATATATGCCAAAAGGGTAATAAATTGTGTTTCTACATATGCAGGTGTGAATTTTTCTTTTGTCCGCATTTAGGTCGTAACAATATTATATTACTTAAAGATTTGTGAAAAAGAAAATTAAATCTACTGACATGATAAGAAAAAAGTTTGGTACAAAAAAATATTCAGTTAGGAGCAAAATATGAAAAAAAAAATATACGTGATAGCAAGAAACTAAAACCAGATCTAAATTCAGCATGTCATATTCTATATATCTATCGAATTTTTATTGAAAGGAGGATTTGGTTGCCGACCAGTGGAATTTTTAAAGTATTGATCACATTTTTTGTATAATATGTTGCAGTGTATGTGGGTTCATTGAAAGTGCAAATAATAGACAACCTGCTCCGGTGTCCCGCGGAGGGTTGTTTCAAGAACTTCCGCAACAACACCCTCATACAAATGCATATCAAGCATTACCATCGGGAGTTGAGGAAGATGTTGGGGGCCACGCCCAAAGTGGCCGACTTGGCCTATGCCCGGACCATGCCCACTGACATCGAGCCCGTTAAGTCAAACGCTGACCAGAAGATTATTAAGGTATTATGAAAACAATATTTTTATTTTTATTGCAGGAGTTCACAGGCAGACGGCCCACTTGGTGGAAAGCGGTTACCATCGCCCATGGACATTTGCACCACTAGAGATGCGACAAATGCGCTGCTGTTCTCTTAAGGAAAAACTGAAGAATACTACTCTCGTAGTATACTAGAGATTTTCAAGTGCATACCAGGCGCATTTGTAATAATTGTCTTGCTGGAAATTTTGTTCTTTTGTTTGTTCATAATATTAATGTTTATATTTATTAATTTCATAATAACGGCTAATGTAAGCCGTATTTTACAAAAAAAAACCATCTATAAATAAAAAAATTTGGAATAATTGAGATTTTGAATTAAGTCTAAACAAAGTTAAAAGCGTATGTGTCGTGTAAACTGCTACCACGGCACCGCCGCCGCAATTTTGTACGCATGTATAACTTTACATAGACTTTGACAAAAAAAAAAACGGTGCGGCGGCAGCGCGGTGGTGGCCTGTCTGCGGTTCCGTTTACACAAGCGCTAAGTTGCGTTAGTACTATAAGAAGTATTTGAAAATATATATTTTTAAATATAACGATCAAAGTGCTAGATAGATAACACTTTGCTAACGCAGTACATTAGATACAGTATTTTTAGACAGAACAAAAAGACACAAACATCCAAATTACATATAAACTCAGTTTCCGAATTGTGCTGAATTAAGTACAATTTGTTAATATTACTAATTCTAGGTTAAAATCACGAAACCAAAGCGTGAAGAGCCGAAGGAGAATAAAGAGTGTAAAGAACCGAAGGAAATGAACCCGGAGCTACAAGTGGTGATCCCGCAGCTTCCAATGTCCCCACCAAAGCAAGAAACAGAGGTGCGACCACAAGATTCACCGAAGCTGCGACTGGCTCTGAATAAACCAGCTAAGGCGTGAGTGTTTTTGTATCTCAATTAGGGGTGTGCGAATAAATCGAACTTACGAATTATTCGTTCCGAATCGAATATTCGAAAGCCGAATCGAATATATCGGAAATTTTAATTATTCGAAAGTTCTCGAATAATTCAATTCTCCAATATTTTTCGAATTATTATATTTTTTTTCCGCATTTTTCGCGATATATTATATTATTCGCAAATTTTCGAGACTTTCAAAACATTGCATGTGTAACCATTTCTTATAGATTTTTTCAAACGGAAATTAATGATTATAAAAACCAAAATGAATTGCAAAGATCTCTTGCCAATATTGGTATCTAGATTTTTTATCTTATTGACAGAAATGAATATTGAAATTGAGCAATTGTTTTCTCTGGATAATTGATTTTTAATTAAAAAAAAAAGAGTGCGTGTAACGTTCACACGCGATTGAAGTAAAACTTTTTTACTAATTTTTTTTTCAAAATCTGTTTATAAACTATCTATTGACAAAAAAATATTTGAAAACCGGATGGTACGCCATATTGCGACGCCATATTGCCGTAACGGACTTCCGTTGCATTGTCGTCCAGTTACCTCCTAGTCGCACCTAAAGAAGTTTTACTTCAAAAGTACCTATATTATTCGTAAGTTGAATATTTTGTTACACGATGTAATGGAATTCAAATTGGAAACAATAAAAAATCCAGTGATACTTCGATAATTCGTGTTCGAATTATTCGATTTTTTTTAAATTATTCGTCGATTTTCGAATAATTCGGTTCGAACGTTATTCGCACACCCCTAATCTCAATATATCTTTGACCAGATCTTTGGTCCGTGACGTCGCCCACGTTGGACGGAATAAGCTAATTTATACGTATCCTAACAACTTGAATCCACTCGCTGGAAAAATCCCTCGGGATTCCTGGAATATAAAGTATCACAGATTTTATGACAGAGAATTTATTATCCGATTTTGTTTGGAAACCGATCGACTTTTAACGCTGCCAAGAAAATTCCCTTGGGATTCTCGGGATATAAAGTACCGCAGATTTTGTCGTTAAAACTATTGGCGCGACCTCTATGCGATTTTCGCTGATCGATAGCAAATTCTAAGGCTTAAAATCTCCGCTATTTTTTATGCTTAGGAATCACATGGGAAGCTTTCTGGGAATTATTTAAAATGGTTAGATTTAAAAAAAAAACGAAGTTTAATGACGACATGGCATCATTTTATTTTTTATTGCTGGAGTTCAGCAGACAGGCAGACGGGTCACTTGATGGAAAGTGGTTACAATCCCCTATAGACATTTGCAACATCTAAGGTGCTACAAATGCGCTGCTGCTCTCTTAAGGGATGCTGGAACCTGGTTACTAATGCCGGAACACAATTCAAGGTTGTTATGGCGGCATACTCTAGACCAGGGGTGGTAGCCATCCAGTCGGGCAAATATCCTACCACCTGACTGTGGGTTCTTTTGTCGCCTTTTACGACAGGCTGCTCGGCCGCAGGAAATTGTATTCTTTCTCCGTTCCTGCACAGATAAAGGCATGTTTAGAATTTTATAATATGATAGATATCAACATAATAAAAAGTACTTAAACTCACTTCAATCTTTGTACAATCTGGACCAAAGATTGTATGAAAGTGTATCTGCCTCCTTGAGGTCAGTTCCGAAAATGTATGGTTAAATGTAAAATGCCTAAAATGCCTCATTCTAGGGCGTCTGGGCCGCGTCCGCCTAAAAGACCAAAGGTATTATTACCAGTCAGGAGACCAGACCCAGAACCTCAAGAACCAGCACACGAAGAGTTCGAACCCAGCCCGTTCAAGGAAATTGAAATGCCAATGGAGGCGTTGGACTTTGAGACGGCAATATCCACACATACGGTGACAAAGCCAGTGCTAGAAACGAAGAAGAAAGAGAAGAGAACATCATATTCACACATACCTCCGAAACAGAGTGAAG
Organism: Dendrolimus pini; assembly: GCA_949752895.1. NCBI lineage: Eukaryota > Metazoa > Arthropoda > Insecta > Lepidoptera > Lasiocampidae > Dendrolimus > Dendrolimus pini. Next base: position 6,176,603 of record OX457129.1, on the reverse strand, counting down.
ACGAGGATTGGTTTGGGAATTCCGATGTGGAAACTAGGTCCAGTTATGCGAGGTCTGGTACCCCGGATTCGAAGACTATGGACCTGAAGATACCACAGCCCGTGTCTTCGGAGTCTAACGAGGAGCAGAAGGATGGGAACATGTATATGTATACAGAAAGTAAGTGTTTAACGTTTCACTATTATCATGAAGCTGGCAAATTGGCCGAAGACCCATTTAATGAAACGTTTTTGCTGTTATGTGTATTTGTGTGTGTACTACATAACACACACATACATACACTTTCATGCACAAACTCACCTTACCTATATATCACACACACACACACACACACACACACACGCACGCACGCACATTTAAATCAGTTTTAAGGTATGAAAAATAATGGTCAACTAATTAGAAACAACAACAAAAAAGTATAAAAAGCAATATTTTTTTAAGTATTAGTAATTAGTATTATTATTTACGAAATAGCTACTATCCACAGCCTACCAATAGTTGTAATTAATGTTTAGTGGCGTATCCCTTATTTTGAATAACAGCACTACAACGACGTGGCATTGATTCAATCAATTTCATACCTTTTTCTAGGGGGGGATTGAATTCCATGCTTCAACAAATGCTTCATATAGTTCGTTATGACTGGTGTTACGTTTGTTTGAGACTTTCTTTTTAACAATACACCAGAGATTTTCTATCGGGTTTAAATCCGGACTATTTGCTGGCCAGTCTAAAACGGATATACGCTGTTCGCTAAGGAAATATTTGACGCTATTGGCCGTGTGTTTAGGATCATTGTCATGCTGAAAGATCCAGGTTACAGGCAAATGATTGTCCGAGTAGGGAATCATTGTGTGCTCTAAGATATTTTTGTATTGCCATTGATCCATTGTACCTTCAATCTTCCGAACGGGTCCAACTCCACATCCGGAAAAACACCCCCAAACTTTAATGTTACCGCCACCGTACTTGACTATACTCCTTGTGTATTTATAATTAAAAGCACTGTTTACAGGACGTCTAACATAGCGCTTTCCATCGGAATTTACCATATTTATTTTTGTTTCATCTGAAAATAACACTTTTTTCCATTCTTGTACCATCCAATTAACATATTTTTTAGCGAATAATAATCGCTTCTTTCGGTGTTGCTTGGTAAGAAGCGGTACCTTTCGAGAGATTCTTCCAAACAATTTAGCTTCCACTAATCTTCGGCGTATCAGTCTTGACGAGATGTTTCTCGGGTCATCAGACGAAATAACTTCATTTTTAATCTGGTTGGAGACTTTACTTGGGTCTTTTTTAGCAACACGAACGATTAGCGTATCTTCTCTGGGAGAACTTTTTCTTGGCCGAGCCTTTCTAAGAACATTTTCAACAGTTCCATGTGTTTTATAATTATCAATTGCATTAAAAACTTTCTTAACAGAACAATTTAAATGCTCAGCTATTCTTCTGTACGCCCACTTATGATCCATATGTAAATTAACACTTATTTGCCTAGTTGACGCGCGTCACAACTTTTATTTTTGCCCATTTTGTACAAAATAAAATTCTGATTAAATTTTTTATTGCCGCCAAAATAATAGAAAAAGCCAAGAAAGAAATGTTATTCTCCAATTTCAAAAAAAGAACGAGCTATGGATGCTTTTTAAAATGTTTCTAATTAGGCGTCCAAGCGGCCAGTAACAGAAAATAAACTTTTACATGTGTAAAACTCATTTTGTAATTAAAAGTAAGATATGTTTTATATTTAATGCATTTAATGAGTTTTTTATTTGAGTGGCTATATTATTGCATGATTATTAATTATTGAATGTGTATATTTTTACGAATATTTGTACGTTGAACTTATACTTTCTTTATTCATAACAAGCGTTTCTAATTAGATGACCACCACTGTATATACATATATATACAGTGTATATATATATATATATATATATATATATATATATATATATATATATATTAATTCGATGTCTAAACGTTGCATTATACATTCTTAAATGAAATCTAATATATTATTGAATAAGATTAATGTTCATTTATCAGATGGCGAACGTATAAAAATAGTGCACATGAAACGAGAGGAAATAATCAACTGTCATTGTGGATTCCGAGAGGAGGACGGACTCATGGTGCAGTGTGAGCTCTGCCTTTGTTGGCAGCATGCATTGTGTCATAACATACAAAGGGAGGCTGATGTGAGTATATATTGAATATTATTCGCTTTCTCATGCAAAATCATCAATTGGGATTGTTCACTTTTTTCAATTTAGCTTTTTGAAAAACCATTTCGAGGAATAGTGTCCCTAATCATTTCTGTCTAGTGAAAATTCCAAAAAACGTACGATCTTCTTGTATTTTGTAAGAAATGCGTTTGACCTTTATTTGACCTTACTAAATCCAATCAGGTGGGCCGTCTGCCTGTTTGCCTGCTTCAGGTGTAAAAAAAATTCTAGCTGTACATTATTTGATTTAAGTTCTGTAACATGGATTTTCCCTAAAGACCACTTTTAAAATTTAACGATAACTATAGAAAATAATAATGGTTGAACACGAAATATTATAAGCCTAGCGACAAAAAACACTGAAATGATCACGATACGTAATGAGAGTGTGAAACAGTGACATTTAAATATTAGCACAGATTACTATGATTATAATATATAGATAAAACTTACTTTTATTATTTTGTTTTCTAGGCAAAGAAATCAATGTAAAGTTGTCCCTTATGACGTCATCGGAGAAATAATTTTAAAATCGAATTATAAAAAAAGTAACACTTAAAATACAAAAATATTCAAATTAGTATCTTAAAATACCCTATTTTACGTAATAAAAATATAAAATCAGAGGGTAATTTTTTGTGAACAATCCCCATTGCACAGGCAATATGGAGAGTACGTGAAGTTTCTATTGAATAACATTTGCTTAAGTTTTCACTATTAGGGCCACTTGCATAACATTCCTTAAATTTATTTAAGAAACACTAAACGTATTTAACACCCTTAAATACGATTAGCGTTTAGCACAACGCAAAATTTGTCGCTAAATATGTTTAAAGAACTGTCAATACATTTTGTGTAAAACGTATTTAGGCAGTTTAATATGATTAACTAATTTTGTACACATAATTTAAACTAAGTTTTAACGGTTTAAAGCGCGATATTTTTATTTGTACGTTTCGTCCAGTTTTCAGTAGCCGTGATCATTAAAGATGGCAAGTGTCAATGAGTAATGTTTTAGTTATTATTCAGCCTACCCCCAACTTGTTCATTTTAATTATTTCATTTTTGTTTATGGTTTTTATTTACTCTATGGAAGGCTAATCTAATTTACCACCGCTTCGCAACGTGCTATGACTTTAAGAGAAGAAATTCTGAAAAAGCATGCCGTGTCTGTACAGAAGATATTTAAAAAATCTGGTATAGGCTACAAAGATGGAGTGGAGAACACAATGTAATTTTTTAGATTTCTTGTCCATTTGGAATTCACGTAAAACTACTAGGCCGATTCCGATGCGGTCTTCGCTGATCGACAGCAAACTTTTAGACATAAAATCTAGAGGCGCTATTCTGGGAATCCCTTTGGAATTTTCCCGCGAGCAGTTTGAATTTGTTCACATGAACAAATATTAGTATATTCGGACACAGTTTCCACTGAAACGATAGCTTAAATTATTTTTTAATTTCTTCGATACTCTGTGTCTCGGCAATTTCACAGGAATTTCAAGTCATGCGTGGACGAAGTCGCGGGCATACATAATAAAAATCGGTAGCAATGAATAAGTTGGTTCTGTTTTTTTTTTCGACCAACTACCCGGTTTTAAATAAAAAAAAAATAAAAAAAAAATGTAGACATGTATATCGCGCGACGATGCAATAATATGGTACCATGGAGCTGATCTGATGATGGAGTCGGGAGGTGGCCATAGGAACTCCTGTACTAAACAAGATGGACTCGTCGTGTTTGGGGGCTCGTTTTACTTGTCTTCGCTAGCACTCTGCTGCTACACGATATCCAGGATCTAAAAATTAAAAAAAAAGTAATATTTATTTGAGTCGTTACTCGGTGTTACTTGGGCTATACGGGAGTTCCGCTTGGTCCGTGACGCGCCCCCTGGCGGCAGGTGCCCGAGAAGTACACGTGCAGCATCTGCCTGAGCCCGCGGCGCGGGCGGCGCTCGCGGCGCTTCGTGCACGACCAGGACCGGCTGTACGAGGGGCTGCTGCCGGCGGCGCGCGCCTGCGACTCGCTGCGCCGCTCGCACGAGCTCAGCGGCAACCTGCTGCGCGTCGACGACGCGCTGCACGCGCTCACGCTCAAGTACTACGTCGCCACGTCAGTATGCCTCCTCCTCCGTCGACGCTATTTTTATTTTTTATTCAGGTTTACGGCTTGGCAGCTAGGCCTTTTAGGCCAGATCTTAGTTTTTAATATACATTTAGTTTCTTCATTTTCTTAAGCCTATTTGTAGCATAGCTGAACTGTAGGTAATCAGCTGGTGCCATTCAACGGAGTTATTGTGACAACTGCCACATTTGACTATACAGTTCACATTTCTCACAAAACACATAATCACTACTCAAAAACTATCAATATCCTACAAACATTGTTCATTTTAAAGTAATATTACACATTTCTAGAAAATAAAACTGCACAGCACAACGTCTCCTTTCAGTTCCCGCCAAAAAACTCCCCATCAACACTATTGTTACACGCCGACCAAAGTTAGACAATTTCAAGAGAACACTGGTCGACAAAAAAAATATGTATTTTTTCATTTATAATTGACACTTATGAATATAAATATAGTGTTAAAAGCTTTGTACCACGTCAATTTTTTTTTGTAATTGATGTTTTAAATTAAACGCTTTTTTTTGCTTTACATACAAAATGCACATTGAATTATTACGACAATAGCTCATTTAATTCCTTCGAAAATATTTAAGATCATCACAATTATATGTCTAATTAATAAACTCATTCCAGTTAGTAGTTTTCTCCAATTTTATGTATTCCATTGTAATTTTGTGGCGAATGAAGTAACATATAATTTAAAGCATTTACCATTCGCATTGTTTCTCTATATATGCCAAAAGGGTAATAAAATGTGTTTCTACTTAAATCTACTGGCATGATAAGAAAAAAGTTTTACAAAAAAAAATATTCAGTCAGCAAAATATGAAAAAAATATACGTGATAGTAAGAAACTAAAACCACATCTAAATTCAGCATGTCAAATTCTATATATTTATCGAATTTTTATTTAAAGCAGGATTTGGTTGCCGACCAGTGGAATTAAAGAATTTATTCGAAACCAATAACATAGAATACAGAAGCAATTTGGTGTCGCAAACAACTGCTGTAGTGTAATATTGTGTTGCAGTTGTCAGCGCCCACTCCCAGACAACTCAAATTATTTTTAAGTTTATACAGTTTTCGTGAATACATACAAATTTTTCGTGTTAATATTTGTAATGTATGTGGAAATGCATAGATGTATGTTGTGGTGTGTATGTGTGTACAAATGAAACGAATGAGTGTGTGGTTACAGTGAATGCACAAATGCAGTTTATTACCTTTTCCGCATTTGGACTTCTTTTGTTTACTTTGTGTTTAAAATTTCTAATTAGAACACACAGCCTATTGTGTATTGTAATCCTTTATGGTAGGCATTAGCCAGGTGTGATTCTTGGAAATAATTGTTATGCGTTGGAATTATTATAGAGTTTATAAGAACTGTATAATAAAACTCTTTATTATTTAAATTAATCAATTTAAGAAATGAAAACGATGTGTTTCTCTGAAAGGACAAAGTTTTATTTATGTTAGTACTTACAATTACGTACCTAAATATACGATAAATAACTAACATTATATGCACTAGGCTTACCTGAAAGGACAAAGAAACGACATTCAAAGTCCATTCACTTAAATTCTAGTTGAAACAATATTTAAAACTGTTATTTAAAACTAAACACTTATCAAAACCTATATTTGTTTCTACCGTCATTCGTAATTTTTAAGTGTGCGACTTAGGTCGCGTTCCACTTACATTGTAATATACTGAGTATCTAACGTTTATACATGCGTTCCTTTGGTAACATTTTCATTACAACTATACAAACATGTATAACACAGGTACAAATATAACCGAACACAAAAAGTCCAAACGCGCAAAATACGTCACTATGCTTCCCGATTGTGCACAAGTCTCGCCTTGATCGTGGTTCTCGCTTGACTGCCCCCCTCCCTCAATCACGCCATCGTTTTATACTGCATAAATGCAATATGTCCGCCCTGCAACGTGGACCAAATTTCCTAGAAACAGCTTGTACTTTAAAATCTGTAAAACCTGGATAATGATTACAATACAACAATAGGCCGTATTACCTTAGGTAAACAAAAGAAGACGACTATAAAAGAAATACAATAGTGTCAATGTTATTAGTGCAAATGCCGACGGGTAATAAATGTGCTTTGTTTCAGATATGCAAGTGGATTTGGGACCTGAGTTGTAACAATATATTATTAACATTCGATTATATGAGGTTCCAATACGATGTTCTCCTTTTGTTATCTAAGTTAATTAAAATTACACCTCAATTACAGCAAAAAGGATCACCCGAAATTATATCTTTGGGCCAAAGATTGGGAGCACGCCGAAATAGCGTACACACAGGAGAAATTGAATTCAGACTACACCGATCTCAATATTATGATCAGTAATATTGGCAAGGAGAACTTGCCACTCAAAGCTGACATCAAAGACATGCAGCTGGACATTAGGACACCGTCTGAAGACCACGATAGTGACAGGTAAGCATAAATGCACAGCAAAATGCTGTTATAGATATTTTCTATCAAAAAAGAAACTGAATTCAACAGCAAAATGCAAAAAATGTATTTTCGACAACTTGTTGAAGTCAGTGTCAAACATAAATATAATTATTCATTTTGTACATAATTCACATTATATTTTGCAATATTTTGTTGTTGTAGCAGTGTATATAGTAATTTTGTATGTTTTACTACACAAATAATAACAGAAAATTTTATTCAAAAATGTATGTCGCGAGGAACACCATGATATATATACATAATAGCTGACCCGGCGAATTTTCTGAATTCCTAAAAGACTTTGTTTCACGACACAAAAACAAAATGACCATAATCGCTCTCGGTGATTAGCAGGATTCTAGAAGCCGATCTCAGCGCCACCTACCGGTTCCAATTGTGGATCTAAATCATCCCGGGACCCACTCAAACACACACACACAAAATTTCATCAAAATCGGTAAAGTCGTTCTCAAGTTATAAAATTACGACGAAAAGTGGCATTGATTTTTATATATATTGATTTAGGGATATTGTATTTTTCGCTAAAGTTAAAAAGTTACATCAAATTACGTATTTATATTCAGATATATTTTTTTTTAAATAAAAATACATAAAACTATAATAAATATAAACTTAATAAAACTACGTTTAAACGGTTTTAAGCGCGGTAATTTATTTGATTTTGGTTATTCCGACGTGAACACGGCCACTGAAAAGCGGCCGAAACGTCGGAATAACCAAAATCAAATAAATTACCGCGCTTAAAACCGTTAAAACTTAGTTTTATTATGTATACGAGTCGTGAAAACTTAAGAAAATATTAAATATAAACTTAAAAACAAACTATACTATATAAAAAAAACCTAAATAAAAATACACATATAAATATATGTATTTTTATTTAATGTATATATAAATACACACATAGTTAGGTATATTGTATATATCCCGGTCTCTCAAGAAGAATATATTAGACATAGATGAAATATTTGAAATTTCAGGTTTATACCAAGGGATTCACATTTGGGCTCTCAGACTCTGCTCAGCGGGTTGCTGTCCAGTCCCGAAGGACCATCTTTGGAATTGCCTATCAGCACATCCGAATTGGAGAGACTCGCTAAATCTGTTCAAGGTAAAGCAAAAAGTGAAGAAATAACAAAAAGTGACTGAGAATGACTATACGGTTTATTAGAACAATACAAACACGTATAACACAGTAACAAATATACCATGACCGTAACAACCATAACAATAGGCTATTGTCTAATTGCAAAATTTAAACACGAAATAAACAAAATAGGTCCAAATGCGGGAAAGGTCGCTTTTACAGATTTGTACGTGGATTTTATTTTACACACACGCTTACCCGCTCTCTCTCTCTCTCTCTCTCTTTCTCTTTCACACGCACATAAGCACGCGTCCATACAACTAAAGAAACCAATCGACACGGTTATATACATAATTTACATACCATATATGTGGAGGATAAAGACAACAGAGGCGCAAAATTAATATTACAAAACAGAAAAAAAAGCCAGACAATTACAGCGTTTGGTCCTTAGGCCGCAAATTCGGAACGGCGTCGCGTTGCTTTGAGCGTGCACGCTCGACCACTGAACGTATGGATTTCTCTCTTGGTGTATTCGTGGCAGCGTTTTGAGCGTGTAGTTAGCGGCGTGATCAGTGTTTTGGCGTTTTGACGAGCGTTTACAAGTAATATTTTTTTCAGTGTGTCAACATTTGCCCGTAAAAGAAGTGGTGTGTTCGTAGCTATTTCATTCCATTTCTTCTTAGACACAATCCTATTTTTGAACAATGGATGACTTGAAAGCAATAACTCCAGCCGTGATTGCACTTCGCTAATAATAATTTCGAATGACACTATGTTGATTAATTAATACTATCCCGGAATGATCGTATTCGTAGATTGAACAAAACAAACAACAACAATTATACACGAATATCGCTCCTTTGACGTGATGACACTTGCCCTTGAATGGCGGCCTCCGATTGGTCGACGTACTTGTACGCCCCGCTCGCACGCACGCTCTAGCGAAAACTAGTTGCGTTCCGGAATTGCGGCCTTAATGGCGTTATTGACATGTTTTTTAAAAGCACCCAAGGAATGTGCAAAGATGTCGATTAATGGATCCATTAATCGACATTTGTTTGACGTTATCAATGGATGCGGTGGTTGTGTTGGTGTGCGCAGAGCAAGAGGCGCACGCCGGGTGCGCGGCGGCCCCGCAGCCGGAGGCGGCGATCGAGGGCGGCGAGTGCCGCGCGCGGCTGCTGCGCCACATCCAGCGCTGCCAGGCGCTCATCGACGCGCGGCTCGACTCCATCGAGGCCCAGGTCGCAGGTCAGTGCCACCGTGAGACGAGGCCACTTCGCACGGAACCCTTCGCTATTCGGGGATTGGGCGCGTTCCTCTTGTAGTTCACAACGCTCAAAATGCTCCTTCTGCCGTTCCACACGGCGACCTTGTTTGTTATGGTATATGGTATACGCATGACTAACGATGTACAGTTTTCTAGTTTTTCTAAAAGTTCTTAAACTAGCTAGAAGGTTCCACCATTATTCGCCACAATATTATAAACTAGCGGACCCGGCAAACATCGTACTCTAAGAAATGCAATATTCGGTCCTTAAATTGTAAGATTTCAATGGATTATTTGATATTCAAAACCAAAAATTGAAAAAAACTTCACTTTTAAATTTACTTTGATTTCTGAACTACTTTTAAATTCAATTGATTTCTAAACGACGGGACGAACGTCAAATGTGTGGCAGGTAGAAATAGTTTCTAAGGGAAAGCGAAATTGTTGTTTTTACTATAATCCAAGCATTTTTTCATATTTATTTCTTTTAAACCTTACCTTTTAAACTTTACCTGGATTTCCACGAATAATTCAAAACCAAATTTAGCCAAATCAGTCCAGCCGTTCTCGAGTTTTAGCGAGACCAATGAACAGCAATTGATTTTTATATATAAATATGTGCCTTAACTGTTTCCTAAAATTAATTGCAGAGTTGGAATCTCAGGATCCTTCGTTTGAAGATGACGAGACGCCAGATTTCTTCCCGCGCACCAAAAGGACTGTTCAGATGCTGATGCGTGACTTGGATACCATGGAAGAACTTGGGATCATCACCTAAAATAACTTGGTGTCTCTTTGTCTCTCGTTGTATAAAGCAAAGGAAATGGTTGTTTTTTCTGACCTGTTCTCATCAAATTAACTTTTGTTTATATTTGTGTATAAAAATACTTGTAAGCTGTCATACATGCCATAGTATGTACTGTAATAATTTTGTAAATAAATTATTTCAACAATCTTGTCTTTTTTATTTCAGTGTAATCCGTCTTATTCATCTAAATTATAATTGAAATTATATATATATATATATAGTTGTATTTTTAAAAGAAATGCTGTTGTATTTTAAAAAGGAGTGATAGTATTATTTTAGAAATCTAGTAGTTGTTGTTAAATTAATAAAGGTATATTGGTATTTACTTTACTACTACAAATACGCCAACACACATCAGATGGCAGTACCTGTTTTCAAATCATTATAGACAGTGAGTTTTTGACGTAACAGTATATATATATATATATATATATATATATATATAAATAACTAAAAACGAAACTACACTTAAAATAACCCGGATAATAGCCGGATGGTATGTGACTTATTCCTTGGAAGATGGGATGGTCGCTTGTTTGGGACTGAGTTAGGGTCTGGCAACACTGCTTCAAAAGGCACAAATAGGGGAGTTTTTGGCGGGAACTGAAAGGAGACGTTGTGCTGTGCAGTTTTATTTTCTAAAAATGTGTATAATTACTCTAAAATGAACAATAGTTGCAGGATATTGATAGTTTTTGAGTAGAAATTATGTGTTTTTGTGAGAAATGTGAACTGTATAGTCAGATGTGATATTTCGAGTTTTTACAAGAACTCCATTGAATGGCGTCGGTTGTAGCCTGCAATACAACTGCGCTACTATACGAAGACCTATTAATTAACATGTTTCCGACTGAAAGACTTTGATTCTATGGTCATGAATAAATTATAACAACGAGGCACAAATATGGAAACTTAGGAAGGGCTTTCATATCTGTGCCGCTTGGAGTTGAAACATTAGGTCCTTGGGGTCCATCGGCAAAAGATTTGCAATAAACTCTAATGCCGCCCTTGATCAGATCAGTATCGCCATACAGCGCGGCAATCCTATCTGGCAGCAATACGGTACATGACAGTATGAAAAATATAGGCTGATTTTAATATATATCGTAGATTACGATCTAAATATGACAAAAATAAACTGTTTTAACTTAATAAAACTACGTTTTAACGGTTTTAAGCGCGGTAATTTATTTGATTTAGGTTTATCCGACGTTTCGGCCGCTTTTCAGTGGCCGTGGTCACGGAAGACAAAGATAACATTTGTCAAACGTGTATTGTCAAAGTTTTTATTCAGCCTACCGCCAACTTGTTCATTTTAATTATTTAGTTTTAAATTTTGTTTATGGATATTATTTACTCTATGGGAGCCTAATCTAATTTACCACCGCTTCACAACATGTTGTGGCTTGAAGAGAAGAAGCGGCGCAAGAAACTCTTCAGCAAACATGCCTAGTTCTAAAATTTTTTTTTATATAATATTAAAATGAGTGGAAGGAAAAAATAAAAGAAATTATCAGTCAAGTTGGTTTGTTTCGTTGCACGCAGAAAGAGCTCACAGTGTCTTGAGGTCTGGCAGTTGGTTTTTGCTGGGTTTGGGTCTTAATAGTTTTGATGATTGGATCCCAAACAGGTGGTACCTGCCAACCATCTTCTCTATTGAAATTTGGGTGTTTTTTGATTTCAATAGCCTCACGCATCATTCTTGGTATGAAACGATTCTCTTTCGTGAGGATTTGACTAGGATGGTGGTGAGTCAGTTAGCTACCGTGGGCAAATCTTTGTTTCAGAGAGCACATAAAATCTGTGACGGGAACCACGTGGCTGGAGAGCACCACACCAACGTCACAAAGGCCCCAAACCACCTCCAGTTGAGCGGTGCCCTGTTACCCTACCCTACATCAAGGGGGTCACAGACAGAATTGGTCACATCCTCAGGCGAGCTTCAATCAAAACATATTTCAAGCCGCACAAAAAGATAACCCAATTTTTGAGACCTGTGAAATGCAATATCCCACTCCAGGATGCAGGTGTTTACAAGCTCGATTGTGAATGTGGATTATCATACATTAGGCAAACAAAGAGGAGCATAAAAACACGGGTAAAAGAACACATTGCTGACATGAAACACACAAGGTCTACGAAGTCTGCGATCAGTGAACACACGCTGGATAAACCCAACCATTACATCAGATTCGATAACCCACAAATCCTCGCGAAAGAGAATCGTTTCATACCAAGAATGATGCGTGAGGCTATTGAAATCAAAAAACACCCAAATTTCAATAGAGAAGATGGTTGGCAGGTACCACCTGTTTGGGATCCAATCATCAAAACTATTAAGACCCAAACCCAGCAAAAACCAACTGCCAGACCTCAAGACACTGTGAGCTCTTTCTGCGTGCAACGAAACAAACCAACTTGACTGATAATTTCTTTTATTTTTTCCTTCCACTCATTTTAATATTATATAAAAAAATTTTTTAGAACTAGGCATGTTTGCTGAAGAGTTTCTTGCGCCGCTTCTTCTCTTCAAGCCACAACATGTTGTGAAGCGGTGGTAAATTAGATTAGGCTCCCATAGAGTAAATAATATCCATAAACAAAATTTAAAACTAAATAATTAAAATGAACAAGTTGGCGGTAGGCTGAATAAAAACTTTGACAATACACGTTTGACAAATGTTATCTTTGTCTTCCGTGACCACGGCCACTGAAAAGCGGCCGAAACGTCGGATAAACCTAAATCAAATAAATTACCGCGCTTAAAACCGTTAAAACGTAGTTTTATTATGTGTACAAGTCGCGAAAACTTAAGAAAATATTATGTTTTAACTTAAATATTAATTGATATTTTTGAGAAATAAAATCGTTATATTGCAGCCATTAGCCACGTGACAATAAACGCCGATCAGAGCGCGTGACGTCATAGCGTGCAAAACACAAGAAGTTATCAATGGCTTCTCAGATAACACTCAATGAAACAGATGTTTGTTTTGCACGCTGTGACGTCATGCGAGACGCCATGACAGCTTACGCGTTTTTGTGACGAAATGTCAAAATATTTATAAAATTGCTAAATTAAATATGTTAATGTTGTTTTTTTGCTGAAATATTAATATTTTGGCTAAAATAGACCATAAGGCTCAAAATAAACCTGTTTCTCAAAAATTGTCAACTACCGAAATGGTTAGTCTTTAATCTATAATTTAGTATTTAATTATGTTTTCTAAGTTAGTTTTAGTTAAATATTTGTTCTTTTTATATATAACTAGCTGTCCCAGCAGACGTCGTCCTGCCTGGAAAAACTTCAATCGGTATGCCGACAGCAGCGCCACCTACCGGGTCCAATTGTGAACCAACTCAAAAACCTTATTTGGCTCATGCACAACAACTTTGCCAAAGATGCAACATGATCAAATGTATAGTTTACGATTTTATAAAGGACATACAGACAAGCATTCATTTTTATATATAAGAAGAAGAAGGAGAAAGACGAAGAAGAAGATTTAAATATATACCTAGATAATAACGGCCCATGAACGTCCCACTGCTGGGCTCGAGCCTCCCCCTATAGGGGAACGGACGGTATACCCGCCACGCTGGTCCACAAGGCAGCTTTGACACATCGGTTATCACGATATGCAGGTTTCGTCACGTGTTTGCATCACCGCTGTTAGCACGTGGTAATTTTAACAACTTGCAAATTAGGTCAGAAAACTGCCCAAGTGGTGCATCTGTTCCGGTCAGCATCAAACCCGCACCCTTTAAGTTTGGGATGCATGCGCTAACCATTACACTACCACGACTTCGCATATTATTTTTAGAAAAAAGTAAATTACTTGAAAATATTATTTAAACAAAAATTTAAATGACTTGGAAAACAAAAAATAATAGTTTAAAAAAACCCTAAAAAATATGCTTTTATAGAAAATCCAACTAAAAAATAGAAAATAAATTTGAATTAAATATAGTGTAAGAAAAAATGATTTTATTGTAAAAAATGCGTGGGGTCCTTTTCAGGATATTATCAAAATCACCCTTCTACTCATACCTGTTCATAAAATATTTATAACTATTGATACCATGCACCCCACGCTCTTTTTACTATAAAATCATTTTTTCTTACACTATTTTTAATTTAAATTTATTAAATTTTTTATTTTTCAGTTGGATTTTCTATAAAAGCGTATTTTTTTTAGTTTTTTTTTCCTAGTAAGGATAACGGATCTAACTGTTTAAAATATTCAATTGTCATCGGCCCTTAATAAGTATGCCAAATTTCGAGTCAATCTCACGTTTTGAAGGGGGTGAAAATCATGTTCAAAGTTTCCCTTACATACCAACACACGTATGAAGCTAATAAAAGCGTATTAAAAATATAATATACAATACAATATACAAAAATGTTTAATACACATTTTTATTTTATTTATATTCTTGTTCCTAAAGCTAAACCTAATTATAAATTATGCTATAAATAGACTTAATTACAAAATACGAAATTTGGCCTTTAAATTATACGAAATATTAATTCGTATAATTTAATTACTAAATTTATGAACCACTAAATTATTTAACTAAGTTAGAAAAATACGAGACCATTGCACGCACACATATAGCCCGACATAAGATCGCATGATAACACCTATGGTATTACCATACCTATTTACTTCACATAATTAGCCCATTCCCGTCAAACGTGGCCGTAATCTACAAAATCCATCATAAATAAAACATCCCATTAAGTATATTAATTTATTTACCAAAATACATGAAAACCTTAACCCTCATAGAACTTGGGCAATTTATCGCCCAAAACGACTGAACGCTCTACACCTTGTTCAGTTATGACACCCAACCTCACTACACCTCCCGAAGATCCATCACGAAGCATCGCCAGGGTTAGAGTGTTAGTAACGAAACTGATGGCTTCTTCCTTGGACATGTTGGGTTTGAAGTTTGCATCAACATAGCCATATACATAGGAAGAACCCGAACCTCCAATGGAGACTGCTTGGCGTTGGACCATACCGCCTATTGGGACCGAGTATATTTGACCTGGCAAGGAAACATTCTTTTACTTCATTTTAAAGAACAGTATTAAAATGGCTGAGTGAAAATTTCCAGTGATGTGTTGTTGCTAAATCCAAAACATTTAAACAATTTTTTTATTAATCATCAACAGTAGGTAACTTGTAAAATTATTCAAGGCCAGAAACGAATGTACATATGGTCCTTCAAGCAGGATAACTAAATAAATTAATTGTTACTGGTTTTTAGTTTAGTTGATTACATTTAAAGTTTTCTTCTATTGACATTTCTAAGTGTCAAATTGGGCTTTTTTTGTGAATATTATATATAATTATGATATTAAAGGAAAAAAATTGCTTAATAAATTTTAGATTCAACTCATAGATTATTAAGGTAATTTTGCCTATCAAATTTTATTGCATCATACATTTAACACCTTTCAAGTAAAAAGCTATTTTATTGTATCTACTTGCTCTCCTGTAAAGATTAATATATTTTAGTTTAGTAACAGTTTGTGTTTAATGGTGTTGTATGTATTTGTTTAAAATAGATTTTTAATAGAAGATGAAAGAAAGAATAGTAATAGACAAATTTTTTAATAGAATCTAGAGAGAAAGGTATGCTTTGATTGTGGTAGTCAAGTACATAATGACATTTACTTACTAGATAAAACTGGGTTCGGATATGACAACACTAAAACTAAATATCTGTTTTTTCTGACTTCTAGTCTAGTTAGAGAGGAAAAAATTAATGGCCAGTTCCTACAAATTACTGTCCATTCATTTGCCTTCATTGGTTAAAATTTGACATAAGCTTGATGATAAGACAAGTGAATGAATAGTATAATATAGTAACGGGCCATGAATGATGCTTATACATCATTTGATCTGTTCCTCCTAAATTGGAGGCTAGAATTATTCTACTTTATGAAATTGTCTCCATTAACTCACCTCCATTCTTTTTATCCCAACCGGCAACAAGAATACCAGCAGTGAGGGAGTCACGGTAGTTGTAGCACAGTTCGCGGAATATGGCTGCAGCTGTCTGCACTAAAGGTGGTTCTCCTAATTCCATCTTGTGGAAATCTAAAATACAAACAAAGGGGATCAATATCTAATTTTGTTAATATGTGTTTAGACTCTGTTCATGTTTAGATTGGCCTGTAAAAAGCATAATAGCTTTTTACAGGCCATCTCATATCTAAATAGTGCCACACAGATCCCATCTATTTCTTATCTGTTGTTATTTTAAATGTTGTAATGAAACATCTTATTAGTGCAAAATTTAATAACAATAACTAAAACATAACATTTACAATATTACGATTATTTGCTATCAACTCTCATAACTATAACAATCTAAAAAAAATAGACCTAGCAGTATAGAGTGGTTTTGGCACATGCATTTAATATAATAGATTTGTGCTGTAAGGATTATTTTACACCAAACCAGTTGAAAGTTTTAAATATTTATTTTTAATTTGAGTGGTTGGTAAGATATGAATGGTTACTTGACCAGACCAAACCCTGATTCTCGATTAGACATGATGCCGCCTCACAAATCCTAGTGAACCAAGCAGAAAACAAATAATGTGTACTGTTGCTGGAACTGGGTAAGGAAATAAGCAGGATTTCGGCCGGATTCTCGTGTCCCGGTATTCCTACACTAGCTGTCCGGGACACGGTTGGCACTTTCACAGGATTCCTTTTAGGGCACAATACAGTCGTTTTTCGATGTTTTTGGATTATTTATCGGTGAGTGTGACATCGTGATGATATTTAGGCAGCCATTAAAGATTCGGCTCAGCCAATGAGATGCATGTGTGTGCGCAGCGCTCTCTGGTACCGGCCGAATAAAAGTGGAAGAGGAAATGTTACTGGGAAAGGAATGTGACTGGATGTCATAACAGTGGTAATCTAAATTTTTTAATAATATAATGTCATAAAACTAGAGGTGAATAATATATGGTATCAGATAAGCTTTGGAAACTTTTTTACAAGGTGATTCACAGCATTCTTCAACAATCCCAAGAGAACAACAACAGAAAAAAGCTACTCACTCAAATGATAAGTAACAATGTCGGCAATTGCTTGAGTATCAGCAGCAGAACCAGACCTACAGCAGTATATTTGATCGGTGATTCTTGTCAGCTTATCTGTCACTCTGTTTGCGATATATGATCCAGTGGTTGTACGAGAATCAGCACCAATTATAACACCACCACTGAACTCGCAGGCCATGATTGATGTGCCTGTACTGTGAGGAGCATTCATCCACTCTGGGAGGCATGGGTCTGTGTAGGCATTAACTGCAGCTGTCGCCATAATGCTGTAAATATTAGTCATTTATTAAATCAACCATTCAGAAAATAAATAATGTAAATGATACAAATTATTAAGGTTTTTTTATTTAGTTCAATTTCATTGTCTTTTAATCTTTATTCTCTTTAGTTCCTATATACTCAATTTCATTAAAACCGGTGAAAATCAAGACATGATTTTTATTATTATTAAATCAAACAAGAAATGTAGCTGTTTGGAATGTTCCTATTAAACTTATATTCATGGTTAATATTTGAAAAACTAAATATTTGTAATGTATGGTAAAGCACAAAACAAAAAGACATGCATAAGAACTTTAACTAGCATGAAATGGCAAAAAATTACTTTAGGTATTATAAGTTTAGATGCAATGAAATGTTTGCAGTCTTGATATAACCTTTAAGTAAAGACATTTATAGAATGTAACAATCATGAAATTAAGTATTTTATCTCATTTATCTAAATTCGTTATTAAGCTTAATTACTTACTTGTTTAAAATTGATTTAAATAGGAATTTATAAATTTGAAAGTCACGGTTGTATTTCTCCGGCTCTCTGGAAAATGCAATTGTCAAGTGTCAAACTGTCAATTATTTATGCTATCAATGTCAAACACAGTTAGTTTATTTATTCGCCACAAAGGCAGGCAAAGGAATCTTAATCCATACAGCCAATTCTGATGTTTTAATTAATAGGTCTTCGTATAGTAATGCAGTTGTATTGCAGGCTACAACCGACGCCATTCAATAGAGTTCTTGTGAAAACTCGAAAGGCCATATCTCACTATACAGTTCACATTCATATTCTCACAAAAACACATAATTCCTACTCAAAAACTAGCAATATCCCACAACTGTTGTTTATTTTATAATAGCGTAATTTTACACATTTTTAGAAAATAAAACTGCACAGCTCAACGTCTCCTTTAAGTTCCCGCCAAAAACTCCTGTCAAACACAGATTATAATGTTTGTTAAATGTGAAACGTTTCTTTGCGACAATGTAAACTACATAAAAAAACCTTTAAAATTAATAGAAACATTTACTTTATTATTATTTATTTAAAATTTAAAACAATCATGATATTTCTTATTAACCCGAAGGTGTAGTAAAAGATCTTAAATTTTGAATTATGATAATTGTCACTATACCTATCTCATACCAAATATAAAATATAAGCAACTAACTTTGATACGCATATGAACACAAATCATAAAGATTTAATGAAAAAGATTAAGATTAATTTTCACACTCGACGATCTTGTTGAATGTTAAAGACAAGAAAGACAAAATTTTTGTTGGCGCTATTGGTTGGTCAAATAAAAACCTTGAACATGCGTTTTGATCTTAGACCATTAAGGTCTAAGGTTTTGATACCCTATAAAAAGGTGATAATTTTAAAGTAGCACACATGCTTGAAGTTTGGGTACTTAAAATAGTATTCTGGGTATTTATTTGATGACATTGGATTTGGTTTCACTATTTCATTGACGTACTTTTTTAAGGACCGCGTGCGGCAGGACAATAAGATTAGTTGTTAGGCATATAGAAAAAGACACAGCCTCCTAGCGCCCACGGTCCTTAAAAAATAAAAATAATTATTAAATAATAATAATAATAAAGTAAATGTTTCTATTAATTTTAAAGGGTTTTTTTGTTTATCAAGGTTATTAAATAGGTTTTTAAGTTTAATTTCATTTTTGATACTTATAAAAGTAGGTAGTTGAAAAAATTAATATTGAGAAATAATTAAGATAGTTAAGAAGTATGTTGTTTAAGTCTAGTGCTTTTGACCCAAAAGTCTACCAAAAGGTTATCCTTGTATTATTAACCCTTTTCCCTTCTCCTCGTTTACCTGAGACAAGAAAAAAATTCATACTTGCGTGGCTATTTACTGTAAGGCACAATTTTAAAAGTTCAATGTCTTGGTTTTTCACTGAAGAAACCTTTTTTAAGGATTTTGGGCGTTTCATTAATAAAAGTGTTACAAAACCTGGGCGTCAGGAGGACAGGGATCTTTCATCCAGAAAAAAAGGACTGTTTCCGAGGTATAGACGAATATAGTCGCAAAGATGGTGCTACGATCGCGTTTTATTGGCACCATGGTTACAAGTCAGTACTGGCCGGTTCCTATAGGAAGTTCCTATAGTAAGATATATCTTACTATGCATTCTTTTCCCCTACTGTCAGTTGAATTTTGACATTACATGTAGGGAGTTTATGTCAAATTTTAACCGATAGTAGGCAAATGAACGATTGCTAAGACATATGAACCGCCCATAACAAATATATCATCAACACAACGACACTGACAATACAATTTTAATATGTTGTTTTCTTTCATGGTTAATTCCACCTTCGGTGGATGGCGTAGGTATCTATTTTGAGCTAGAAACTAAATTTGACATTTCTAAGGAGAACGTGTGGTATTCCCTAAGGCATCGCGGGAAAAAGGTAGTTCATTACATAATTTGATATTTTTTGAAATTGGTAACCTTAGCAGAAATAGATAATGTATGTATGGTAGGCAGCCATTGGCGTCGCCAGGATTATGTTCAGGGATGTATATCTTCATCTATAAATTATAATACTTACTATTAAGTAATATATTCCAGCAACGTGTATAAAATAGCATTGAATGAAGCACGTTACGCGTAGAAATTTCTTACTAGTCTGTAGTGTCAAGACGTGAAATCGCTCAACGATAGGAGACACGAGGCTAATGCAGTGTTCACAGCAAAAAAGTAAAGAAGGGCGAATGAATTGACTGACAAGGTTATAAACAAATTTAAATATTTTAAATTTATTAAGTATTTAAATTTAATGTATTATAATTTAAATAAATTAAAAACCTCGACGCCATCATTTTTTATTCGTCTAGTTACTAGATACTAGACGAATAAAAAATGATGGCGTCGAGGTTTTTAATTTATCTAGTAGGTACTTAATTTTTTTTAAAATTAAGTACCTACTAGTGTATTTATTTTACATTTTACATTCTAAATTTCGTGACGTCACATTTAATATATTTTATATCGTTATAATATATTTTAAAACACGGAATTTGAAGTATTAACGAAAATTTCAAACATTTCCAACTCTATCTGTAAAATATAGTGTTTAAATTATTAAAAATAATGTACTTATTCTATTTCGTTCTCTCGAAAACTTAGTTCTATAGATTTATGTGTTTATCTCTTATTGTCGTTTTTTCGTTTCATCGAGTTACAAATCACAAAACATTTTATGTAGTTTTTACATTTTTCAGGATGTAGGTACCTAAGGGGTTGCAAGTGCAACTCCTTATATCTATATTTATTTTTAAATACCTACTATGATAACTTAAAGGATGCTAAAGCAAATATTGTTAAATTTAAAATAAAAAATGCGTAGTCATTGTATCGTGGGTGTCCTCCACTCATTAGTTCCCCTTGTCCCTCTAGAAACGATATTTAAAAAAAAAATCGCTACGCGCCATTGTTGTGCATCATCCCAAAAACGATGTTTATTTAAAAGTTATGAAAAAGTAAACCTTGAATAGTGACACATTTTTATGATAAATTATCTTTTTATTCGATGTTTTTATCCAAAGAGGATATCGAATTTTTTATTTTTATTCATGAAGATGCGATTCGCCACCGCTGTTCACAATGATAGCACACGTCTTAAACAAATTCGAAAGCAATGGGCATGTTAGTTTCAATCTTGATACTTGAAATTTTTTCATGTTGTAATTTAGTTTGTATACTTATAGGTAGTTGCTAGCGAGAGTTAAATTTTAGTAAAGAATACATTAAAAATGGATAACTCTATTTTTTGGCTTAGGTAACATAAGATTTCGGTTTAGAACATTTCACTTAATTGTGTAAAAACAACCTTGTTTGTGTTGAAAATACTTAGTTGCAGCTCGATATTTTTTTTTACATACACCACTTTGCGGAATATTTTGGGGTCAACAAGGAGAGATGACGGTAGCTGGAGGGCCCGAATCAATGATGAATTTAAAATCTCGAGGCCAAGCTTAATATGATAGGAGAGATAAAATCTCACTGCCTCCGTTGGGTCAGTCACGTGGAACGAAGCGTGAAGAGGGCCTATTTTGGACGATCGGAGGGCAAGATCTGGTCGGTCGCCCCAAGTACCGGTGGACGGACAGAGTGGAGGCTGACTTGTTGTGAGCTTCAATCCCATAACTGGCAAGAAATCGCACAGGACAGAAAC
This sequence comes from Dendrolimus pini, assembly GCA_949752895.1. Taxonomy (NCBI): domain Eukaryota; kingdom Metazoa; phylum Arthropoda; class Insecta; order Lepidoptera; family Lasiocampidae; genus Dendrolimus; species Dendrolimus pini. Next base: position 6,154,993 of record OX457129.1, on the reverse strand, counting down.
AGGTGCCGTGTTGTCTTTTCGGAGGCCAAGAGACATATTGAGGCGCGGAGCCAACGGAATAAGTTAGTTACATGCACTATATTTGAGAAATATATACAATTTCAGTGGTCAGTTCTCCAACACCTCTAGTGCTAAAAATTGAGTAGCCCTATGCTTCCTTTCGGATCATCGCCCTGGGCTTGCCTTCGTGCTAACATGCGAGAGTACTCTTTTAAAATTTATGACTGAATGTGACAGACAGAAAAGTATGGAATTCAAACACATAAACTATCAGCCCAATCCTCTCATTGTTGGGTTCTGAAACGAATGGTATAGGTATTTATGAGCTATCATGCGTTTTCAAGGCGATATAGCACGTTTTAGACATCAGTAACCTCGATGTTAATGTTTCCTCACGATATATTCCTTAATCAGGAGCACATGTAATATCATTATTATTATGTATTACCTATCATAGTAAAAATAGTGTGTTGAAATGAAAAAATAGACATAATCACACCAAAGCTATATAACATTATTCTTTCCGCTTAGTATAATAAACGCTTAAGATAAGCGTTGGTACCTACGCTCACGTATGGAAGCGAGAGTTGGGTATGGAACAGAGAGCATGAAAGTAGAGTAAACGCAGTCGAGATGCGAGCACTGCGCAAAATCTGCGGAGTGACGCTCGCGGACCGCGTTCGTAATACCGAAGTAAGAAAGAGAGTTGGTCTGAAAGAGAGTGTCGGGGTGAAGGTAAGGAAAGGAATGCTCCGGTGGTTCGGGCATGTGGAAAGAATGTTTGATGAAAGAATGATTAAACAGATATACAATGCAAAAGTGGATGGATGCAGAAGTCGCGGAAGGCCACGACACACCTTCCATGATCAAATTGATCGTGTATTAGCAGAAGGTGATGTCAGGAGCCTTAAGAACAGACGAGAGTGCATGACAAGAGCTATGAATGTCAAAGAAGCGAGTGAGGTGTGTAAAAATAAGCCTGTATGGCGCTCAGTTGTTCGTGCCTACCCCGCAAGGGACCTGGCGTGAAGTTATGTATGTATGTATAAGCGTCTTTGAATGTATGATCTCCCACAGTATAGCAAATATTTAGTATGCACGCTTAAGTTTTACTTGCGTCTGGATATTGTTTTAGAATCGGAATTTAACTTGGAGTAGGTTGAATGATTATACTCGCTAATCCCACTATTCGTTCAGGTTATAGTTACATACATTACTCAAGTATCAAAACCATTAATCCCCATTTGCTTTAAGTTTCAGGAGCAATAAGTAGGCGTATTATTGAACTGACGTTCCACCGCGACTCCGTCCCCTGGAAGTGGCTGTCAATTCACTTGAATAATAACCTTAAAACAAACTTAACTTTACCGACAACCGTTGCGCTAGTTGTCTATGAAAAATGTCAAACCACATTGAAAAATGTAGGGTCAAAATTTATTTGTGAATATATCCAACGATATATTTAAGTTGGTCGATTGAAGCGCGTGCGGTACGGTCGTTTTGTTGCCTATTTATACATTTTATTTTATTCAGCCACCCCCGCGACCTTTACAATGGCCAGATGTTGATATTTTTCCAATATTACAATGTATTTTAAATTTTGGATATTTCGCATCAATGACGGCTGATGGCTGTTTCCGTTGGACCCCCGTAACCAGTCAGTTGTGATGAGATGTCACTTTATTGTGATACGCGTCGATGGTAGTGATCAAGCGGAATATGTTAACTACGAATTAAATAAATCTAAACATAAATTTTACATATTTGATATATTTATTTTAAAATGTTAAATTATGAACAATTTCTGAATAAAAATTATAAATAATATATAGGTCTCAAATTGCTGTCGGTTGCCCAAACACGTTGGCCGCATTTCTGCGGTGGATGGCAATGCCGATGCGGTGCCCCAAGCACTGGCCAGACTTTTGGTCACGCGAGACTTCTATCAAACGAAATGATAGATCTGAATCTAAAATTAGTTCTAATTATTCATAGTTGGTTTTTTGTTTTTTGAACGCGAGCATTAAACACTTACCACAATTAAACTCGCATATTCAGATCAGTACCTATTACATAAATGGTATTATTTAATCTTATCTTATACTAATATGTAAAGCTGAAGAGTTTGTTTGTTTGATTGAAAGCGCTAATCTCAGGAACTACTAGTCTGATTTGAAAAATTCTTTCAGTGTTACATAGCCCATTTATCGAGGAAGGCTATAGGCTATATATCATCACGCTAAGGAGCGGAGCATCAATGAAGAATGTTTCAAAATCGGGGGGTTTTGAAAACGAATTCCACGCGGACGACGTAGCAGGCACAGCTAGTAATTAAATAATCTTACGTGTTCAAAAGGCTAATCTCTACTTTGGCCAATGAATTAACATAGCTAACTAACGTGGTAACGCTGCCAGTCTTTTGGGCAAGTTCCCAACAAGTGACAGTTGTTTAAGACCAATATTTTATCTACAGTTTATTTATTTTTTAATGTGGTTAGGTAAATTATGATATTGTGCAATTTTCATGAGACTGATGATCTTTATGAAAATTTGCCAATCATGATCAAAAATAATACAAGGATTACAAAAATATAATATATTATTAATAATATGTGTTAAAAATAGAAAGTTAAATGACGGTACACATACACTGATACGTGTAACATATAATACATACATAGTCAGAAACATGATTACGTAATAGGTATGTTGGTTTAAAATCAAAAATATGAATTTAATTTGAAATCAATTTGCTAATATAATTTTTGTGTGTATTTGGATAACTGGTCTCCAAAATACTGGTTTTGTTTATTTGATTAAAAAAAAACATACTTAAATTTTAAATTAAATGAATAAATAATTGTCAAACAAGTGTACCCATTGGATATCCCCAAATCAAGGAAGTTACACGATGTGTTAATTCTATTAGGGGGGCTGATCCCAGAAAACCCAACCAAACTAACGAAAAATTTGTTTTCGAAATTTAACAGCCAGGAATCGAACCCGGAATCTGTGCGTTACAGTGATCGCAAGGCTTATGCCACTCAACCACAGAGGCTGTCAATTAAATTATTTTATAGCAAAATGGTTGGGTATTTGACAGCCATTTGGTAGGGCATTTGCCGCCAGAACAACCTTGAGTTGTGTTCCCGCATTAGTGACTAGATTCCAGTCTTCCTTTAGAGAGCAGCAGCACATTGATAGCACCTTTGGTGTTACAAATCCACAGGCGACGGTAATTGCTTTCCATCAGGTGGGCTGTCTGCCGGTCTGCTGAACTCGTGAAATAAAAAAATCCCAGTAAATGGCATGAAAATCAACATTATTTTTTTCACCATAAGTGTCATCTATACTAACACTAGCGGCCCAGGCAGACGTTGTCCTGCTCTGAAAAAATAAAATCTAGGACCCGATCCTAGCGCCACCTACCGGTTCCAATTATGGATTTTAATCATCCGGGGACCCACTCAAATATAGAAAAACAAAATTACTAAAATCGCTCCCGGTGATTAGGAGGATTCTAGAACCCGATCTCAGCACCACGTACCGGTTCCAACGGTATAAAAAGTATCCTATCTTTGAAGTTGGATCATACTGCACACAGTGTGCAAATTTGATTAAAATCGGTTAAGTAGTTAGGAGTCCATCGCGGACAAACAACGTGACACGTAATTTATATAGATTAAGAAGATTATAAAGAGGTAAAGTTTGTGAGTTTGTAAGTTTGTGACGTTGTAGGGGGCAATCTTTGGATCTACTAAACCGATTTTAAAAAATCTTTTACTGTTCGAAAGTTACGTTAACAGGGAGTGTTATAAGCTATGTAACATGATGCTATATACCACAGGAGCGGGACAGAGCGCGGGTGAAGCCGCGCCGGGCCCCTAGTATTATATAAATTTGCAAGTCCGTGAAGAAACGTTGGACAATTTTGTATAATAAGTAGTAAATCCTATAAACTAGCATAATACTTAATACATACATAACTTACCTTGTATATAGATATAAACATACACACACACTGCACATGCACTTCCTCACAACACCAGCATGTAACAGCTACACTCTACATTAGTATAAGTTTAGTATTAAAATTAGAATAAATTAATATAATAAGTTATTCGTAAATATACATACACCTCAACACAAAAATCACTAAATTAATGTCACACACAAAAACCAAAATAAATAATAAGAGTGTTTAAATTCTAAAAATTAAATCTAGAAATTAAGTTGTAAAAAAGGTTACGGAACTCGAGTCCGTAGAGTTGTTAAAAAAAAATGTGAGCCGTCACGGGACGCCTGGCAGATGTGAAACATCGAAATTAAAAAATAGTGTAAGAAAAAATGATTTTATTGTAAAAAAACTAATAATTATTTTTCATTTCCTAGTTGATTTTTTTTAAGGTTTTTAAATACAAGCTTTTGAGATCCTGCATATCATGTAGCAGCAAAGTTCTAGCCAAGACAAGTAAAACGAGCCCAAACACGACGGGTCTATCTTGTTTAGCATAGGAGTTCCTATGGCCACCTTCCGACTCCATCATCAGATCAGCCATGGTGCCATATTATTGCATTGTCACGCGATATACATATGCGTGCAAAACACAGTCACTTGCGCATGGCATCGCGGCGCCATGTTTAACACGCTATTACCTATAGACTACGTATAGTACATATATATATATACCATCGTATAGCGTGGCGACGCGTCGCCACGGCATGCGTCGCCACGCCAGAAATCGGGTTTACGTGCGGCTATAGATGTTTCACATCAAAAAGAAAACGAAAATACTTAATTGTACAAAAACATTACGTATAACCAAGAAAAGAAGAATATCAGCATGTTGCTGGTTAGGTTAACCAGCAACATGCTGAGCTAGGACCAATGTAGAGCTACATTTGCTTTGTTTTTTTTTACTGAATGTTACATTGTACATTTATTTATGCTTGTGTAATGTATTCTTACTTGTGGTGTAGGTCTAAATAAATGTTTTTTCTTTTTTTCTGAACATTAATGGCCTTACTTATAATCGTTTGTTAAATTTTAAGAAACTGCTCAGCAAGTGATTAACGAAAATCTTGCCCATAATCTCCTCTTAAGGATAAGAGGAGGTGGTAAAGTCCCTCATAAATAACTGTAAAAAATAACCGACATCGAGAGGTAGTTTAAGTGACTGCTAAGAGGCAAGATGGCAAGTTTTATTTGATTAGGGGCTTAAGAGTCTCTTATTTAAGAGATGGCTAATCCTTTCTTAACGAGATTATTATAAGTAAGGCCCTAATATGAAAGTCTTTTCGCCCATTGCAAGTTCTTCCAGGCAACCTTTAGATTGGATGGAGGATAAGAAGGACAGTAAAAGTATACACTATTGTGGTCTTTAAAAATCTATCCTAAAATCACTGTCAGAATTTATTTAGTTATGAAATATATACAAAATTATTTTCTATTGTACTATGTTTGTCAATTCATTGATTAGGGTCTTAATATTCTCTTACTTAAGAGATGCCTAATCGTTTCTTAACGAGATTATTATAAGTAAGGCCGTAAATGTCTTTGTTTCCGATATTTTTTTATGATTTTCCATTAATATGATAATTTGCATTCAATACAAATAGGGATCAAATAAAAACATTACACAAAAACAAATCTTGCAGTTCAGCTTTAATCCAATTTCTTATAGTAATAGAAAAGTTTTCTAGATCTCCAGTTATGAAATCTTTCCAGGCAAGTCGCCGGCAAAGCGATATGAAGCTTGCACTGATATGTATATATATATCGATATGTTGTGTGTGTGAAAGAAGTTATATCGGAAAAGATTTCGGAGTTTACTGTGCCATGAGAATTTATGCCTTCCTCCTCATTTAACCTGAAGAAAGAGTAACTTACGAGTCAAAACTAAAGTGAACAGATCAAAAGAATAAGATGCCAAAGATAATTCGTATTTTGCAAAACGTGTCCAATGCTTATAATATGTATAAGAAAGAATAAATATACCAACTGTATTTAATGCCTTATACTTGTTTCGATGATCTACATGGCTAACTCGGATACAATTTGGTTTGTTTATATTGGCTATATAACGATGAGTATTAATTTTATAAGAATATTGAAGAGCTGGAGCTTTAGAATATGCACAGGCACCTACTGATGTGGTCATCACGGAAACGAAGACGCAGAGGCGAATGTACGGCTTTATGCGAGTTTATAGTACTTGTAATACAGTTAGTCCAATGCCGCGAAAGCCTTTATTAGCCAAATTTTGAAGGTTTATAAACAATTATATTTTTTGGCTGTCAGCACGTGGTAATTTGCAATATTGTGCACATTAGGTCAACAACCACAGATGCGCTCCATCCTCCCCGACTAGGATTTGAACTCATGCCATTACCATACCATACCTTAAGGATTCCAAAGTTCCAAAACCTATTCACGTCCAAATTAGTTAGTGGACTTTAAAATAATTTAGAACTCATATTAGAATTTAGAAAAAAACCAAACACATAGTACATTACCTATATAGGTACAAACAATTCTTTACTTTTTCGAAAATCACAAAAAGAAATTTAATTTTGAATCATTAAAGTAACAGAATAGAATTTAAGCAATTGGGTACTTACGAACAAGTTATATTTTTTACATTACATTAGGTATTTTATTAAAAAATACAATTAAACATTAAAATTAGACTTAGTTATAAATAATTTAAAATAAACTATCTAATAAATCGCTCCCAGAGAGAAGCGGGTCTAGAAGGCTGGCTGCATTACCAAGCTGTATTGCGCGAAATATGAACCAGCTTTCTGGTCACGGGTGCCGTCAAAGAAAAAACCGTTTGCTGATGGAACCCACGGACCTAAAGTATCGACTCCAAACGGCATAAATATGTAACCCCTTCCTAGTGTTCCATATTTGCGCAGTTTCAGAGCTTCAGCTGTTGAAGCGGCCTTGCCAGCTCCCGACTCTGTCATTGGAAGATGTGACGATACCAGTGTCGATGCATGTCGTGTCCCACATTTTTTTTTAAAGAAATGATCAGTCAGTTTCGGGACGTCTATTATTTCAAAGCAGAATTTATTTCCTATGTAACTCCATAAAACTAATAACAACGTCCGGGTCTATTCACGCGCCGAATCACAGCCGCGTTTTTTTCTTCCCTGCGCCAACAAAGCCACTTCCCAACTTCCTATTATATTATAAATTTGATACGATATTTTATATTGTAAGCACGCGACAGAGCTCGCGCTCCTCGATATAATATTTTTTATACATATTTCGGTAGGTGGGTTCACGAGACGTTGGGAAGGGGCTTGCCCTCGCCGCAAGGGGACGGCCCCTAAAAAGTTATGTATTTTTTTCCTCTTTTTCCCATCAACGTGATGAAACGGCGCACGATATTGATCCGACTCGCTGCCAAGATTATAAGCACGCGTCTCTCATATTATTTTCTTTATATTTTCTTTTCTTATTCGACCTTACGTTCTTTTTATAAGGGCAGACATTTCAATCTTTTAAAGCAATTTTTGTTAACACAACTGTACACGCGTGACCTGGGTATATTATAACATAGTGATTATCATTTCTTTAAATTATTATAATCTTTTATACCAGTTTATAGGAACATAGTAGGTGTTCACTACTTTCATTAATTGATCACTTACTTTATTTTTACACGCTTTATATTAGCTTCACTTGTATGTCAGTATGTCTGTAACCGACCCCTTTGAGCTCGATTTTGTCCTACTTTGAACGATCAGATTTAATTCATACTTTGCACACCTGTCAAAGGTCGATGACAATGCAATAATATAGTATCATGGAGCTGATCTGATGATGGAGTGGGAAGGTGGCCATAGGAACTCCTGTACTAAACAAGATAGACCCTTCGTGTTTGGGCTCGTATGTTTATATCGCGTGACAATGCAATAATATGGTACCATGGAGCTGATCTGATGATGGAGTCGGAAGGTGGCCATAGGAACTCCTGTACTAAACAAGATAGACCCTTCGTGTTTGGGCCCGTATGTTTATATCGCGTGACAATGCAATAATATGGTACCATGGAGCTGATCTGATGATGGAGTCGGAAGGTGGCCATAGGAACTCCTGTACTAAACAAGATAGACCCTTCGTGTTTGGGCCCGTATGTTTATATCGCGTGACAATGCAATAATATGGTACCATGGACCTGATCTGATGATGGAGTCGGAAGGTGGCCATAGGAACTCCTGTACTAAACAAGATAGACCCTTCGTGTTTGGGCCCGTATGTTTATATCGCGTGACAATGCAATAATATGGTACCATGGACCTGATCTGATGATGGAGTCGGAAGGTGGCCATAGGAACTCCTGTACTAAACAAGATAGACCCTTCGTGTTTGGGCTCGTATGTTTATATCGCGTGACAATGCAATAATATGGTACCATGGAGCTGATCTGATGATGGAGTCGGAAGGTGGCCATAGGAACTCCTGTACTAAACAAGATAGACCCGTCGTGTTTGGGCTCGTTTTACTTGTCTTGGCTAGCACTCTGCTGCTACATGATATGCAGGATCTCAAAAGCTTGTATTTAAAAACATTTAAACAAAAATCAACTAAAAAATGAAAAATAAATAATAGTTTAAAAAAACTAAAAAAAACACGCTTTTATAAAAAATCCAACTAAAAAAACAAAAAATAAAATTTAATATAATATAAAAAAGCGTGGGGTGTATTCAAAGCGCTTTTTAAGATATTATATTATTAATTGATTTGATTTTTTATAAAAGCGTGTTTTTTTTAGTTTTTTTAAACTATTTTATACTATCAACATTCATTTGGTAACATTAAACTATAATAATAATTACATCTTTTTAAGCTCTAAAATAATTGATAGACGAGCGAGCAAGTACGTGTACATATGTCTCGGCGACCTTTTTTGCCCCTGTGTCAGTTTCAGGTGAAATAGTTTTGAAAAAAAAATGTTTTTCATTTGTGTGTGTAGGTTATTATTATCCAGTGATGTCATAAACACTTGCAGCTAAGAAGTTCGTGAACTAATATTGAGTAAATTTAAATATTTTAATATTGTGAGCTGTTTATCTTGCAATGAAAATATTTAAAAGCAAATAATGTTTCTGATTGTACTTCAAAACAATGAAAATTAGTAATGGGTTGAAAACGGAAAGCTTTTTGGGTAGCAGACGGTTTTTTTTAAATTATATTTATTTTATTTTATTATATTATTATATTTATAGATTTTGGGTTGAAAGTAAAGAAAAAGTATGTTTGGGTAATTTAAAGTGGGTAGAAAACAGAAGCACCTGATCTTTCTCAGGCTGGAATCATGATCTCGAATTCATCTTAGGGCTGCCTTGAGCGGTGTGATACCACGCACCATTCGCTCCCCCTATCATATCCCCTTTATATTATCCTCGAAGGTAACGCGTTGGCATCGCTCCTGATGAGTGGTGATAGAAATGCCCATAGGCGATAGTAAAGACTTTTTATAAAGAGATGTTCCTCTACTTGTTTGACAGTTAGAGGGTTTGCAAAAGGCAAAAAGATCATCGAACAATAGGTACACCTACTTGATCGCACGTCTATCACCCGTTTTAGTATTATTACAATGTAAGAAAGTGTAACCTATATTAATATAAAGGCGGCGCCGGCGTTACTTTAGATCGAGTCTTAACAAAGTTTTGCCTTGAATAATATCTACTGTGGTAATCGGTATCCGACGTTACTTGTTGTAAATTAATCTCATTAATTTAATTAAGATTAATCTTATTAAAAACAAATCGTTAAAATCCGTCTAGGTTTGTGTTCGAATTTCTCGCCGGTTGTCTCCATATTTTTTGGCAAGCAGGTGTTGCGGAGGGGTCGACGCGAGTCCATCCCTTTATGTCGTCAGCGACAAGCTGCTCCATAGATAATGTATAGAGTGGGCACCCGTCATGCACACATTCTGTTCACGGGGTGTTTAAAAAGTTTACTTTGCCCACAATTTTTTTTTACAAAGTTTGTAACAATTTTTTTTATTGTTCACAAAGTCATGATAAATACATTGTTTTAATATGTATAAATTGATTTATATCTATAAATTTTAAAAACGTTTTTATTTGTAATATCGTATAAATTTTATGTCATTTTGCTTATGATAGTTTTATTATCACAGTTTTAAGATTTAATTAATGACTAATGCCTTTAATGCAATGGGCCTTTGTAGCAATGAATACATAATTTATCATTATTATACAATGCGTATGCCAATTTCCCTATACGCTCGTTCTTTTAATTGAAATTTAATCAATACGTGTATTTATGACACATTACAGTCTATTTATAACTATATTATTTTCACAAGTGTTAAAAAAGCCATGACGCTTATTTAACTAAGCCACGTTTTCACAATGAATAAAATACCTTAAAAATTCAAAAGAATTCCAGTTTTGTTTAGGTGAATAGTTTGTAATAATAACTGTTATTATAACGCAAGGTCATAGTATAAGTATAAGAATAGAATCATCAACATTGTAATTATTTTATAACAGTAATTATATATTAAATCTAAGAATGGAAAAAGATTCGTAAAAAAACGTACCTAACTATGAAAACCTAATAAGCTTATCTCTACACGGCGCTAGAGATAATTTGTTAATTCTTTTCTCGCTTTTTGGAGTTTCATTATTTAAATTATATATTTTAGACTTCAAGTAATTTATTATTAGATTATAATCTTACAGAAACTAAAGTAACTTAATAAAACAATTAAATGCTAAAAATAACCTCAGTTATAAATTAGCGTTTACAGACTGTGTAAGAAATTTTAGACCAAATTATTCAACATTTAAAATGGAATTTATTACGACTTTTAATTTTTGATCTAATTAGACTTTGAGTGCAGTAAAATAATTTAAATTGCAATGTTGCAAATATAATACCACGAACCATGGGCGGGAGCGTTCTTTGTCCACTTATGAATATAAGAGCAGGAGAATGTCTGATATTAAGTGACCGTGCTAGTAGTTTTCTTTCTCCGTGCAGGAACGGAAAAATACTAATTCTTGCGGCGGGTCGGCCGTCGGAAGTGACAAAATAACCCATAGCCAGTTGGTAGGGCATTTGCCCGACTGGATGGCTACCACCCCTAGTCTAGAGAATGCCTCCATAACAACCTTGAGTTGTTTTCCGGGATCAGTGGCCAGGTTCCAGTTTCTCTTCGAGGCCGGCAGCGCATTGGCAACAACTCTGGTATCGTTAAAGTCCATAGGCGCCGGTAACCACGTTATCCTGTCTGCTATGTTTAAGCAAAAAATAATAATTTAAAAAATAGGGTAAATGTCTTTGAAATCACCTCACATTATTAGGTATTTCGAAGAACGTCACAGTCTCCTTGATTTTGTATTAGAATACTGGCTTACGACGTCACAATTTTAACGGGTCAAATAGCTTATTAATTATTGTTTGAACTATATTTAAAATTATATCTATGATAAATTTTTTAAACAAGACATTTTGCCGCCAGCTTTTCTATATGAATACTATTTTAGAATTTATTGTAATATGTATCAAATACCCAATTTACCCCAGATCCAAAGAAAAGAAGCAGCAGATGTCACCGTCTTTCCTTATAGAGATATTTTGTGACTATGGCTTTTCAATTATTTGCTAAAATCATTCAACTTTAGTTATAAGTACACAAGACAAACCTAATTATGATAGGTGTCGTAACGTGCCATACTTAAGTGATGGCAATTAAATTCATTTCACACACACGTGAACATAAGCATAGTGTGAATTATAATATTAATAAGATATAACTATGTATTAAAGACGGAAGACGATTGTAAAGATAAACATCAATCCAAAAAAGCGTAACTAAAATAAAGTTAATACTTATAATAAAATTTAGACTAAGAAATTGAGTTTTGTTTAAAATCCTAGCATAAATTAATATTAATTATGGTTTTTTCTGAATATTTAGGTATTATCATGTATTATGTTGGATCGTCATGTAGCTATATTAGTATTCGCATACGCAAAACTGTTACGTCAATGATTTTTTTGGCATTAATTAAATTATCATACTTTATGAATTGAAAGTGAATTAATTTGCAAGATTTTAAAATAATGGTATTGGTGTTACTAAAGAGCAACGTAATTGTTGTAGAATATGTTAGTAAGGCTATCCAAATCTTTTTTATATTTAGATCTGTTGCCATTTTGGCCAAACTCGAATCCTTTTACGATTATTATGCACGTCTGTCCGTTTAACTATATTAATGATCTATAGATAAACCTTCATAGCCATTTTTATGCGGTTAATAGGTATTTGGCAAAAATGTTTTGACAAGTTGTTTTAGTAGAAAAATATAAAACTAGGATGGCCGTCACAGATGTAAGTGAGGGTTGACATATCGACCGTTTACCGCCATTTTATCGTAATCTACATTTATACATACTTAAATATAATTTTTTGTTATTAAGGTATTTTAAATTATTATTTTGTTTTAAAACTTTCAATTTTAGTTAGGTATCGTTAATCAGGTTTTCGAAAATGATAACACTATTGGGATTTATTAGGTTCAAAGTCGTAAAAAGCATGTTTCCTTTTCCCCTAACTTTTTAACTAAAGTTTGAAAAAGTTCAAAATGCTTAAAATAGGTGTATACCTATTTTAAGCATTTTGATACATTCAAAGACATAGGTTTGAACATGATCCACTCAGTGGTTTTGTGTTTTGTGATACGATATAATCGGTGAGTTTTTTTTAGGAATCCATATGCAAATTACAAAAATAGTGAACATTGATTGGTATAATATTTGTTAATTAATTATTTGTTGTTCCGTGAACTAATTTGAAATTGAAAATTCGATGACAGTGATTTGAAATATAAACTGTACAAAATGGAAATACTCAATTTTTGAAATAAATGAATTATTATTACATATTGTATGTCTTTCAAGACCAAGGGGCCATAAAAATAGCCAGGGCTTTTGGAGGGCTTGCGTGGGGCCATGGTGAGGCCAACACGTAGAGGCTGCATGACAAATTTCACCTAAATGTGGCGTGATACTGACCGGCGAATATCCCACTCTAAACCATATAATAATGCACCCAAGGTAAACTCCCGGCCAGTGTAGTAGTATTATTCCCCACAATAGTGGGGAATGAGAAGAGAAAGTACCGGGCTATTGTGATGAACTACTAGTGGTACTAGTATCACAATATGGGGACTATGGCGTCTGCCCGTCGCAATGTTCGGGAAACATGGGAAAATGGGCTGACGGTGACTCGCCACTTCCGGCATGGGCCCCAAAAATGCCATAAAAGACAGGGGCAACATGGATTTGAGTGGCTAAGTGGTTGTTATTATTATTATACTTGCCTATATAATTATCCACAACGTATTGTATTGGCATATCCTTATATGTTTATCTGTGCAATTTCTTCGTTTATTAATTTTATTTAAATCAAAGAAAAACTATACCTAAGGTTATTAAATGTTATAATTGTCGATAAAGAATGATATAATATAAAAATCATATTTAAGCACTTCTATGCTGTGTGAGACTCTGTCATAGACAAGTTATATTTTTTGAACAATAAAGCAGCACGCTGTATCACAGTTTAAACATCTAAAATTCTTTACTAAATCTGGCACACGTTTATTTTTTTTCGATACACACCACTAACGTTTTGTCCGATGCATGCCCGTTCAGTGGTCACAATCCCGAGTGCTCTTTGGGGTCACTTTTTGGAGATTATTGTAGTACAAAGTCGAAAAATCTCTAACAAAAGAACAGAAAGCTGTTGACTGACCGTTTATTTTTTTTTGGAGTGAGATTAGTATATGTAATAAAGTAGGATCGGTTGCACATCTCGATTTGAGGTTTCGTTAGAAATGAACAGAAACATTTTGCACAGATAAAATCTTCGTGTAATCAAGATATCAGGATAGATGAATCGTGAAATTGGTTTTTCAATTCAGTTGCCAAAATGAAAATGCAATTGTGTTTAGTCGCGTGGCGAGGCAGCCATCTTGGAATATTATGCAATTGATTTAAGATGAAAATGACATCGTTTCGTTCTTTCTCAACGGCCTCTGAGTTTGAGGGTAATAATTCTTTACTAGCTGAGGTCACTGGAGGTCTTGGGTTCGACTTATGGTATGATAATATATTTTTTTTTAAATTTTCTGTTATTTACTATGGTCTGTCTGTCTGGGATATCGGCCTTCAATTGCTCCATTTGATTTATATAACCGAATTACCTATAACATAAACTTGGGGATATCAATGTGTATGTTTGTCTGCCAATTATTTATTGAATTTTTATATCGTAATCCATACCAACATATTACAAGTGAAATTGCAATTTAAAGTATATTCATCTCTTCTTCGTGACATCGACTATTGATTGATTATAATGAAATGGGTATGATACATACTTACTATATACTTACGGTCATACTCATAGAGATTTAGTGTAAGTTTGAACACTCTAAGCGTTCTAAATGTCTATGAATAAGACAGTTATTTTTCCATTTGGAAGATGGAATAGTTTTCGCGGGGTACTGAACTGGGTTTATAGTTATTGATTTCGCATGGTCGGAAAATTTAGCCTGAAGAATATACAAGTTTAATCTACTTGTAGTAATTTCAAGAAAATAGTTAACACATGAAAGTCTAACCGATGTTATACCGCTTTTAGTCTGTAGATCAAAATATATGAGCTTCCAAATTCCCATAAATTTTTCATCGCTAACGACGATAATATTTAACAAAATACAAATGGAAGTAATCGTAATATTTTAGTCTTCGTAAACAAATTTGTTAATATGTGTTTTCTCTAGTTTTCGAAGTAGGTAATAAGAGAAAAAATTTAAATACTTTGAAACGGTATACGGACTTAGTTTTGATTAAATGCTTAATTTAGAGTTTCTTAATAATAGTACACTGACGGACTCATAAACTGCATCAAAGTAATAGACGAAATAAATATTTTAACCAAGTATGCAAACTTTCTATACAGATTTAAATTGAAACCTCTAGATTGGTTCGTGAACTTTAAAACAGAGTAGGGTCAAATCCTTAAGTTTAAGTTTGTGTACTGGAAAGGACCTTAAGACTTTTTTTGAAGAAAAAACAGAAATTTAGAAATGTAAGAATCTGTCTCCACATACCTTCTGTATATTCTAGAAACCGTAGACTGGTTTAAATTTAAATTTCTACCAATCGTTCGTTGATCCAAGCCCTCGCGCACCAATGCTACAATTTGAGCCGCTTGTTCGGACGAAGTATCCATATTATGGTTCAAAAACTCTCGATGAGTTAAAAAACTAACCCAACAATTCTGCTGGTAACAATAATTCAATTGACAAAAGAATAAAAAATCAATGAGAATCAATTTAAAACTGCTATAAATAACACGCAAATCTGATACTAGGAGTAAATTTTCTTTTCCCGGCTATATTCATTTGTTTTACTGCAGTTCTATTTTTAAATTTTCCTTTTTTTTGAGATTAAGAGCCAGTCTCTCCATATTTATATAATTTAATCTATAAAATTTGCATACTTATTTAAAAAAATCATTTCAAAGTAATCCTGAACTTTGATGCAGTTTATGAGTCCGTCAGTTTAATAATAACGGTCCATAAATGGACGTAGTTACGCAAAAAGGATCCAACCCACAAAATGTTACTTTTAAATGATTAAAGATTGAAGTTTTAGCTGTATTTCCGCATTGATGCAGTTAAACTTATTTGTATAAAAAATGATACATTTACGCTTATATTTTCCTAAGAATCCATAGACACAAATAAGTACATCAATGCGAAAATACAGCTAAAACTTTAATCTTTAATAATTTAAAAGCAACATTTTATGGGTTGGATCCTTTTTGCGTAACTACGTCCAAATGTCCCACTGCTGGGCTCAGGCCTTCCGCTATAGAGGAGCGGACAGTATACCCGCCACGCTTGTCCAAGGCGGCTTGGCAGGTTTGAGACATCGGTTATCTCGAAGTGCAGGTTGCGTCACTATGTTTTCCTTCACCGTTATTAGCACGTGGTAATTGTAACAATAGGCACATTAGGTCAGAATACTACCTAAGTGGTGCATGCGTTCCGGCCAGGATCTAACTCGCGCCCTTTGAGTCTGGGACGCGTGCGCTAGCCATTACGTTGCCACGACTTTTACTCTACTTAACGGGCTCCTTAGTCAAATGACAAATATAGTGGATGCTTATCACATCTAAGGAACCTATCAATATGGTCCGGCGCGTACTTAGACTATTTTTTGTTTGTTTTACAAAAATCATGCGTTCCGCTTGCGCATTACGCATATTTCCTCGTATTATATTATTTATTTCTAAACTAATTACCATACTGAAAGTTTCAGTAATTATAATTGTATCTAGAAATTTGTAAGTCGGCCGTTAACCTGGTGATCTCCAGCAAGAAAAGGTACTAACATTATATATCATCGAAAATTAGTTTGGATACAAACTTATACCTACATAAAACCTTTTATATCTATAAAAAATGTGAAAATTCCTGTGAGATATGGAGTGGAACTAATAATGATAAAACAGTCTTGATACAGTCTAAATACAGTCAGCCAACATGCGCCAGTGTCGCTATATAACCTCTTTCGGAATGGAATATTACATCTTGTTCTTCATTTAGATATTTAAATTTCGAATACTGTGTTCTTTTTGTGCGCGCATGAATCATCTTCATGTCTGCTACACTTGAGATAATGTTAGTGCCCCCGCCTCAAAAAAAAAGCTTGTGATTGTCACGCAGATGTAGCCGAGGGCTTAATGCTTTATTCTAGATGCGACATTGTTAATGACGATAAACATTGACAGATTACTCGTGTATATACACTAATGTAGCTAATCGTTAACGCATTATTAGTATAATATGTCTTCGAAGGTTTCGCGAGACTTTCGATATGAGTTCTAATTTGTACTCTGTCCTCCAGGATAATATGTATACAGAACTTTTTATTATGTACACGTAATAAGAGGGTTCAAATAGAACTAATCTTTACGTCCTCTAACTAATCAGATTTTTACAACACGCGACTTATAAAAAAGCGGGGTGCGGTAATATAGAGTAAAAAAGTCCCCTCGGTTTTTTAAGTGTACTTAAATTACCCTCATTGTAAAGGGGACTTTTTTGTTGAAACTGAGATCATTGTTGACGGAAATGTTAAGGCGTGAGGTGTTAAAGCGCGATTGCTGTTTTTTACTGTTTACGATCGACGGGTGAGGGATCACGACGCGGTAGACCGCAATAACACTGTGGGGTCTTTTTTAAGGTGTTGTTAATAATTATGTATTAGAATACGATTATCTAAACTTTCTAAACCATTCTAAGCCAATGGATCTACATAACAATCATTTATGCTTAGTTAGAGTCTTGCTGACTTTCAAATCAGATTGACTACACTCATAAAATTGATAGATACGGGTAAGATACAAAAGTTATCATATTTATGTGTTATTGGCGGTAATTCAAAAACAAGCGTATTGTCGACAAAAAGTATAGCTACAGAAAGTTTACTTGTAACTAACATTTATGAATTGTTTTTTTATCTGAGAAGTTTAGCAGACAGGCAGACGGCTCACTTGATGGAAAGCGGTTACCATCGCCTATTGACATTTGCAACACCAAAGATGCTACAAATGCGCTGCTGCTCTCTTAAGGGAGACTGGAACCTGGTCACTAATGCCGGAACACAACTCAAGGTTGTTATGGCGACATACTCTAGACCCGCGGCTACGCCCCGTGAAAGACCCTAGGTAGTCTTTTTACACGCTTTATATTAGCTTCACTTGTATGTCAGTATGTCAGTATGTAACTTGAGCTCGATTTTGTCCTACTTTGAACGATCAGATTTAATTCATACTTTGCACACCTGTCAAAGGTCGATGACAATGCAATAATATAGTATCATGGAGCTGATCTGATGATGGAGTGGGAAGGTGGCCATAGGAACTCCTGTACTAAACAAGATAGACCCTTCGTGTTTGGGCCCGTATGTTTATATCGCGTGACAGTGCAATAATATGGTACCATGGAGCTGATCTGATGATGGAGACGGAAGGTGGCCATAGGAACTCCTGTACTAAACAAGATAGACCCTTCGTGTTTGGGCCCGTATGTTTATATCGCGTGACAATGCAATAATATGGTACCATGGAGCTGATCTGATGATGGAGTCGGAAGGTGGCCATAGGAACTCCTGTACTAAACAAGATAGACCCTTCGTGTTTGGGCCCGTATGTTTATATCGCGTGACAGTGCAATAATATGGTACCATGGAGCTGATCTGATGATGGAGACGGAAGGTGGCCATAGGAACTCCTGTACTAAACAAGATAGACCCTTCGTGTTTGGGCCCGTATGTTTATATCGCGTGACAATGCAATAATATGGTACCATGGAGCTGATCTGATGATGGAGTCGGAAGGTGGCCATAGGAACTCCTGTACTAAACAAGATAGACCCTTCGTGTTTGGGCCCGTATGTTTATATCGCGTGACAATGCAATAATATGGTACCATGGAGCTGATCTGATGATGGAGTCGGAAGGTGGCCATAGGAACTCCTGTACTAAACAAGATAGACCCTTCGTGTTTGGGCCCGTATGTTTATATCGCGTGACAATGCAATAATATGGTACCATGGAGCTGATCTGATGATGGAGTCGGAAGGTGGCCATAGGAACTCCTGTACTAAACAAGATAGACCCTTCGTGTTTGGGCCCGTATGTTTATATCGCGTGACAATGCAATAATATGGTACCATGGACCTGATCTGATGATGGAGTCGGAAGGTGGCCATAGGAACTCCTGTACTAAACAAGATAGACCCGTCGTGTTTGGGCTCGTATGTTTATATCGCGTCAAAATGCAATAATATGGTACAATGGAGCTGATCTGATGATGGAGTCGGAAGGTGGCCATAGGAACTCCTGTACTAAACAAGATAGACCCTTCGTGTTTGGGCTCGTATGTTTATATCGCGTGACAATGCAATAATATGGTACCATGGAGCTGATCTGATGATGGAGTCGGAAGGTGGCCATAGGAACTCCTGTACTAAACAAGATAGACCCTTCGTGTTTGGGCCCGTATGTTTATATCGCGTGACAATGCAATAATATGGTACCATGGAGCTGATCTGATGATGGAGTCGGAAGGTGGCCATAGGAACTCCTGTACTAAACAAGATAGACCCTTCGTGTTTGGGCCCGTATGTTTATATCGCGTGACAATGCAATAATATGGTACCATGGAGCTGATCTGATGATGGAGTCGGAAGGTGGCCATAGGAACTCCTGTACTAAACAAGATAGACCCTTCGTGTTTGGGCCCGTATGTTTATATCGCGTGACAATGCAATAATATGGTACCATGGAGCTGATCTGATGATGGAGTCGGAAGGTGGCCATAGGAACTCCTGTACTAAACAAGATAGACCCGTCGTGTTTGGGCTCGTATGTTTATATCGCGTCAAAATGCAATAATATGGTACAATGGAGCTGATCTGATGATGGAGTCGGAAGGTGGCCATAGGAACTCCTGTACTAAACAAGATAGACCCTTCGTGTTTGGGCTCGTATGTTTATATCGCGTGACAATGCAATAATATGGTACCATGGAGCTGATCTGATGATGGAGTCGGAAGGTGGCCATAGGAACTCCTGTACTAAACAAGATAGACCCTTCGTGTTTGGGCCCGTATGTTTATATCGCGTGACAATGCAATAATATGGTACCATGGACCTGATCTGATGATGGAGTCGGAAGGTGGCCATAGGAACTCCTGTACTAAACAAGATAGACCCTTCGTGTTTGGGCCCGTATGTTTATATCGCGTGACAATGCAATAATATGGTACCATGGAGCTGATCTGATGATGGAGTCGGAAGGTGGCCATAGGAACTCCTGTACTAAACAAGATAGACCCTTCGTGTTTGGGCCCGTATGTTTATATCGCGTGACAATGCAATAATATGGTACCATGGACCTGATCTGATGATGGAGTCGGAAGGTGGCCATAGGAACTCCTGTACTAAACAAGATAGACCCGTCGTGTTTGGGCTCGTATGTTTATATCGCGTCAAAATGCAATAATATGGTACAATGGAGCTGATCTGATGATGGAGTCGGAAGGTGGCCATAGGAACTCCTGTACTAAACAAGATAGACACTTCGTGTTTGGGCTCGTATGTTTATATCGCGTGACAATGCAATAATATGGTACCATGGAGCTGATCTGATGATGGAGTCGGAAGGTGGCCATAGGAACTCCTGTACTAAACAAGATAGACCCTTCGTGTTTGGGCCCGTATGTTTATATCGCGTGACAATGCAATAATATGGTACCATGGAGCTGATCTGATGATGGAGTCGGAAGGTGGCCATAGGAACTCCTGTACTAAACAAGATAGACCCTTCGTGTTTGGGCCCGTATGTTTATATCGCGTGACAATGCAATAATATGGTACCATGGACCTGATCTGATGATGGAGTCGGAAGGTGGCCATAGGAACTCCTGTACTAAACAAGATAGACCCGTCGTGTTTGGGCTCGTATGTTTATATCGCGTCAAAATGCAATAATATGGTACAATGGAGCTGATCTGATGATGGAGTCGGAAGGTGGCCATAGGAACTCCTGTACTAAACAAGATAGACCCTTCGTGTTTGGGCTCGTATGTTTATATCGCGTGACAATGCAATAATATGGTACCATGGAGCTGATCTGATGATGGAGTCGGAAGGTGGCCATAGGAACTCCTGTACTAAACAAGATAGACCCGTCGTGTTTGGGCTCGTTTTACTTGTCTTGGCTAGCACTCTGCTGCTACATGATATGCAGGATCTCAAAAGCTTGTATTTAAAAACATTTAAACAAAAATCAACTAAAAAATGAAAAATAAATAATAGTTTAAAAAAACTAAAAAAAACACGCTTTTATAAAAAATCCAACTAAAAAAACAAAAAATAAAATTTAATATAATATAAAAAAGCGTGGGGTGTATTCAATTAATAATATAATATCTTAAAAAGCGCTTTGAATACACCCCACGCTTTTTTATATTATATTAAATTTTATTTTTTGTTTTTTTAGTTGGATTTTTTATAAAAGCGTGTTTTTTTTAGTTTTTTTAAACTATTATTTATTACTTAAACTAATGGTCGCCCAGTGTTCGTAATTTTTGGGTTTAAAAACTTTAAATTGCCTGAGTAATTAGGCAATTTGAAGTTTTTAAAAAGAAGAAGATTTTTGAACACTGGTTACATCTTAGATCATTAAAACAGAATATTGACCTAACGGTTACATACGTAAGTTATGTAAAGGCACGGTAGAAAGAAGTAAAGGTAGATAAACCTATGCTCTAAAAAAACTATTAATGACTAAAAACTGTATCATGACATGGGGGGTCGGCCCCTCTAAACACTTCTTTATTGTCGCCAAAACGTAACCTTACACGCGACTTCAATTACACGCGTGATTCATACACACAACAAACCAAAAAAATACCAACATACTTTTTTTAAAAGCCCCTCAATCGTTGAAAGAGGGTGATTTTAAAAAGCAATAAGTTTATAATTCGTGTTTTTTGACGTTCGCGTGCAGAGGGGTGTGTGCTTTAAGACGTGTGCTTCCTGTGTTATTTTCATCCCCTATTGAGTTTATAAGGGATACGTTAAACGAAAGTTCAAACTCAGAATCAATAAAGGTCAATTAGAATCCAGATTATGTCACTATTTAACAGGCATTTATCCGTGCAGGAACGGAGAAAGAATACAATTTCCTGCGGCCGGACGGCCTGTCGTAAGAAGCGACAAAACAACCCACAGCCAGGTGGTAGGGCATGTGCCCGACTGGATGGCTACCACCCCTTGTCCAAAGTATGTCGCCATAACAATCTTGAGTTGTGTTCCGGCATTAGTATCTAGGTTCCAGTCTCCCTTAAGAGAGCAGCAGCGCATTTGTAGCAGTTGCAAATGTCCATAGGCGATGGTAACCGCTTTCCATCAAGTGGGCCTTCTGACCTGCTGAAATAAAAAAGGCATATTTTCAGTCAAATTACATTCGTCTATACTCAATAGTTTCCGAGAAAAATGCAAAGACAATCGGCCAGACGGCCTACGAAACCTTAAAAATCTTGGAACTCCACATTATTAATTCATTGTAGACATTAAAATCGTGTGAATATATTATACTATTTAACATAACTTAATATGATAATAAAATGTTATTTACCCTGTCTTGTATTTTAATTTATCTGATTACCCGTTTTAATTCTATTAAAACATTAATAAAAAGTATCCACTTACATAAAAAAGCACGAGACAAAAAAGCAACGAGTACTCAGATTTTGATTAAATTAAAATACCAAAAAGTAACTACAGGAAACTTCGAATTTGTGAGTATTGATATCAAAAATTGTGTTTAAAATACCAGCCAGCTAGCTAAGCTAAGCTGCTAGCTTGATCGTATAAATTGATTGCGCGCGTAGTACGCGCCATTAGCTTTGAACCCCCTGAGGCTTAGGCCATCAGCCTTGGATGTGACTAATTGACGCATACAAAACAGACGACGGAGATACTGTCTTCCAAACATACATACATTCACACAGATACCAAAAAACTATATAACATTAGAATAGGCATATTGCTAGAGTACTTGTTTTGCCGCTTCTTCTTCACCAGTTATAACATGTTGCAAAGACGTAGGAATGATACTTGTAGATCATATTAATACGTGAAGCACAAACTTTGTACCGCTTTTAGTATACAATTTCGCACACATAAACTCCATACAAGTACATCCTTCTACCGATGGTAAGGCTAGTGGTACATTAGAAGTATAACAGGTTTAGATTATACTACCGTTTAACTTTCATACGTTTTTTTGGCAAAACAAGTAAAGATCGGAAAGTAATAAAAGTAGAAAATTTAGAAATTCCGTTATCCCGTGTTCGGGTCCTAACTAAATATTGTCCGAATTTAATGCCATTGTCCATTAATCAAGTTAAAAGGATTTCGTGAGCAAAAACTGTCGGTCTTTTGGTGACCAACCCTTTTTTACAGGCGACGGACAATAAACCGTTACTTTGGTAATATTTAGAACAATCTCTTTGTGATGTTCTAAGCTTTTTACGACAGACAACGACTTCGGGTGTCGGTCTTTTGTCATACGAACTGAAACTAATATATTTGCATATTCAAATAGATAGATTTGCATTTTGTACTATTCACAATTGGTTGGTTGTAACATTTTTATTTTGCTCGCGTCGTTTTGTCGTAGAGTTTTAAGTAATAAAATGTAAATCAATAGACAACACAGTTTTTACTCGTTTACGATACAAAGCCATGAATATTTTTGGTTATTTCCAACAATTTTATGTAATGAACATTCATTTTCGGATATGCTAATACGTTCACTACGAGTGTCATTTTGTTTTTTTTTCAGAATTTTTAATATACTTATTTAAATTTGAAATAACTTACATAAACAATTATTTTCGAACTAGACGTGATATGTCATGCTTGTTTAAGGCGGTTCGCCGAGTTTCACACATATACTATCGATGTTAGGGTTGCATCACGATGTTTTCACTCACGTTCAGTACACAGTAATTTTAACATAATGCACATTAGGAAAAAGATCTGCTTAACAACGCATGCTCACTATTCAAAATTTGAACCCAGGTAATTGGAACGCGACGAAAGTGTAAACAAACACTAAGCTACCACTGAGTTTTTGGCGGGAACTGAAAGGTGATGTTGTGCTGTGCAGTTTTATTTTCTAAAAATGTGTAAAATTACTCTAAAATGAACAATAGTTGTAGGATATTGATAGTTTTTGAGTAGTGATTGTGTGTTTTGTGAGAAAAGTGAACTGTATAGTCAAATGTGGCCTTTTGAGTTGTCACAAGAACTCCGTTGAATGGCACTAGCTGATGTCCCACAGGATAGACTAGGCGTGTTGCTGGGAAGTTTCTTTCGCCGTTTCTTCTTTCCCAGCCATAACACGTCGCGAAACGGCAGTAAGATAGCGTAGGCCGCCGCGAACCGCCGATCCCGCTCCGCCGGGATCCTTCTTCTCGGGCTTTATATTACCCGACGCCCGTTCTCAATTAGTTCATTGTGTCGCCCATTGGCGGGCATCATCAGATTCATCCCCCTCTCATGGCAACAGTCCAGCCGAGGTAAAACTCCCTAGGGAGCTCCCTCAAGCAAGTTGCCCCCGGGCTCGAGCGCCTTCGCCTAGCGAAGGCGCTCGCCCCAAAGACCCCGGTAAAGTTGTGAGGTCTTCGGACCAACAACATAAAGTCAAGTCAAATAAAAAAAAAAAAAAAAAAACTAGCTGATTACCTACAGTTCAGCTGTGCTACACATAGGCTTAAGAAAATGAAGAAACTAAATGTATATTATAAACTAAGATCTGGCTTAAAGGCCTAGTTGCCAAGCCATAAATATAATAAAAACTAAGCTACCACTCCTGTAGCGGCTTACAAAGGAGTCGTATACGCTTTTATACATTCTTGGACTCAGATTGTAAAAGATGAGAGTGATTTTAAGATTTCTTTTTATTATGTTGGTATATCTCAGAGATCCGTGCGCTAGCCATTACGCTACCACGGCTACGGAATGCTAAAAAATAATTATACGAGATAGACATATTTCGAGGAAGCCGGTCCTTCCCTTATTCAAATAGTAACAAAAGATAGTACAAATTACTTTCACAAGTAATTCAAATACGACAATCTTAAAGCGACAAAGATGTGTTGTTCGACACGTAGTTACTATAATGGCAAATAAATTATATTTGTTTACTCCATTTAATAAATAAACAGTTAATGTTATTCGTAAAAATTATTTTAAGATGATTTTTAGGGCGCTTGTTTAATGTTTAACAAATACTTAAATTGACTTATCGGCGCACTCATCTTACTTATATCTTAGCAACTGATGAATTCTTTTGTCTTTTCGTATATGCTCAATTGTAAAATTGTTGAATTGATAAAATATAATAAAATAATTTGTTATTCTACCTACCCTGGCATTGAGTAAAACAAACAAAATTTTCAGAAGACCGGTATAAATTTTTCAAAACAATATATTTTTATTTCTACTATAATTATTTAATAATAATAACCGTAGGGGGGGCTTTGTGGCGAAGCCTTAGGTGAGTAGAGACTCCTCGGACCTGACTCCGGGGGCCAAGGCAAGGCCCCCGTCTCCGTGCTTGCCTTCGCCAGCCAGCACGGAGTGGAGATCGCTAGAGCTAAGACTCAAGCTCCAGGGTGGAAGTGATAAATGACCCAATATCAGAAGTAGCTTCGGTGAACCTGCAGCCCACCTCTGTACACCCCTTAGCTACTCACACCCATTTTTCCCCGGTCTTCTATGGTATTTTTTGGGGCCCATGCAGGTAGTAGTGAGTCACTGTCTGCCCATTTTCCCATGTTCCCCGAACATTGCCACGAGCAGACGCCATAGTCCGCATATTCCCAGATCCCCAGTACCACTAACAGTTCAGTTTCTAATTTTATCCTTAAAAGAAACACCCAACATAGTTCGCTCCATAGCCCGTTGAGCGACTTGGAACTTGTAGACCAATCCTGCCGTCAGTGCCCATGTCTCGGCCCCGTAGGTCAGGATAAATTTACTACTTTGTTAAAAATTATAAGACTGTTTTAATTAGAAATATTGCAAGTTTTTATTATGACTATATTGTAGTTTAATTATTTTTTCCGGTACTACTTTATGTACGTGTTCACTATAACTTGACGCCCAGGGTTACCAAAGTCTAAAATAACAATACTTAATATCATGTTATAAAATAGGTTTTAAATAGAGATTTTTACAATACAATTATTCTCTTTTGTTGGAATCTTCTAGGTTCGCAATTTTAGCTTTAGTTGTCAATATTTTTGATTGTTGGATTGGTGGAATAATAACAACAGACAGATGTCTGGTTAAGACAGAAAGAGAGTTAAAGTAGATACTTTAACTTTTTATTTTGGTTTAGTGGAGTGTTCTTTGTACGTCAATTGATTGGTCTAATATTTGAACTCGTGTAACATGACCGTTCAAGACAATAATAGTTCTCAAATAACTTCAATTGCTGCTATTTGAAAATGATAATTTGCCTTGATTATTTGCCCTATTCAAAAATTAGTACTGTTATAGGGAGGGGCTATCACACTATGCCCAATGGACACTTCTACCGTGCCCCCTTAATCGTCTAGAAAAAAACTTACTGTGATAGACTTTGTCAGTGTCAAAATTGTTTGTCCATCATTGTAATGACATTACTGGGAGTAACTCACAGAGTACATAAATTTAATATATGCTTTTCAATTATTGAAGTGAAACTTCTTTATCGGCGTTGGAAAAAAAATACCGTCACATTTTTCGGTAACGCGTCACATTTTTTCCGTTGCGCGCCATCTTTTTCTTGCCCCTACCACGGTCAATTCGACCGTGGTACACGGTCGATCCGACCGTGGTAGGGGCTTTATTTATTTAACCAGTTTCTGTAAAGTTGCATATAGTAGATCATTTTTCGAAAAATAAGGTCATAAAGAAGTTTCACTTCTTACGTGTGTACACTAGTACACACACACATTTTTTTAAATTCTTCAGCTTGTTTTAAAATACAAGATCGGTGTTCACAAGCAAAAAATCATTATACAAAAAGTTGTTTCTTTCTATTTCAATAAATGTAAATATCAACCATATTAAAAATCGGTGTTAGAGTAGGTACCTATAGGAACTTTTTTATAAACACCAGCTTTTTATAATTTATTCTCTACTCTACTGACATGTTCCATTTTTATATATTTGCTTCTGTTATATTTTTTCCTTTACCGTGTCAATATCAAAATGATATTTTATTTTCTGTATGCTTGTAATCTATGATTAGTAGGCGCCAGTAGGCGCATTCAGCACCTACAATCGGCCATATGAGTGTCTGACCGCGCGTAGTTAAAGGTTCTTTAGAGGCGAAGAACATCTATTGATTTTGTTATTTGTCTATACTCTATAGGATTCAAAATAATGTTTTTTTTAAAATATTAATTGCAAATATCAGATGATACATCTGATTGTGATAGAGGTTTAAATTTAAAAGAGACTCACCATTGTATCTTTTTTTAGTTTTGGTACTTAAATCTAGTATACCGTTTAATATAAATATTAATTGTAACATTTGGTTAAATTCTTTTTCATTCATAATTTCATCTTACAATTCATCTGTCGTTGTCGGCTTGAAATTAAACATGGCATCCATAATAAAAGGATTAAAATCCATTTTTAATTTTTCAAAATCCATCTTCGATTTCTAAAAACGCTACAAAGAAATTTTGCGATGACAAAGGATTTTTTTACATAAAAGAAAGATGGATAATGGATATGAAATGTATTTTTTCGATTGGTCTATAACATTTTTGAAATGTGCATGTGGCTGTTAAAGGGACAGTATTGGCAGGTACTAAGCGTTTTTGCATTTCCTCTCTTTGCTTTTTACAATAAAAACTTTCTTTTAAATAAATAATCCCGATCCTGCTTGACAAGGATTCATCTAAAATAATATATTCGGAACACTTTTTCCATGTGAATACGTAGAGCACATCATATTCAAGAAAAAAACGTCTTTTTTATATATGACCGCACAGCGCACAGCATACATACATAACTTCACGCCAGGTCCCTTGCGGGGTAGGCACAAACAACAGAGCGCCATTCAGGCATATTCTTACACACCTCACTTGCTTCTTTGACATTCATAGCTCTTGTCATGCTCGCTCGTCTGCTCTTAAGGCTCCTGACATCACCTTCTGCTAATACACGATCAATTTGATCATGGAAGGTGTGTCGTGGCCTTCCGCAACTTCTGCATCCATCCACTTTTGCATTGTATATCTGTTTAGTCATTCTTTCATCATACATTCTTTCCACATGGCCGAACCACCGGAGCATTGTATCTATCCCTATCACCATAGTATCTAATTGATGTCTTATAATTATGTGCCGAGGAGGCACTAGCCCATGTAATGCCCGTGTGCAATATGCATATACCCTGGCAAAGGTGCCAGGGTATATACATATTGCACACGTATAGAAGGCTATCACAATCAAAATTGAATAGTGACAGTTATATTTTCACCAGTGAAATTTGGGTACGAATGTTGCAATTTTAAATGACGTCGGAAAACAAAAGGTACACGTTCAAAATAAGAATTCGCATAGAAACTGTGCTGAAATAGCAACAACATATATACTGTTGTTTCATTGTAACATATGACACAATTTGGTGTGTGGAATAGAGAGGGATATACAATATTTTATTACATTTACTCCCAAGTTGGCTTATCAGTGAAACAAAAATAGGCGCCGCACACCCTGCGCTATAGATAGGTAAAGCCGGCACTGATTATGTGTATTAAGGAATATTCAAGTTTAAGAATAATCTACAAGCAAATAGGGACAAGACTAAAGTTGAACCATCACACCTTAACCTAAACCAAATTAAATTTCTTAAACTAACTGCACACATCGAAATTTTTGTGATAGATGAAAAAAATGGGTTTCTTTCACCATAGTTCAGATGTTTAATAGCGGTGGTCTCCTACTAACGCCTTGGGCTGCGTACGACGTGACGCTGTACGCGATCGACGAATACTTATTATACGTAAATACACTATAGTAGTCTCTTTTAGACGCCTAACGTGGCTAAAAAATACTGTGCGCGGCGTTCGTACGTCGTATGCTGCGTTCGCAGTTATTCATGAGCATTCCAGCGTAAAGACATCGGGTTTTTCACGTCAATTACAGTCTATTTCAAACAAAAGACAAATAAATATCATGATTCTATGTATAAGATCATTATTTAATAATAACAGCATTAAATGTATTTTTATATAATTAAAACTAATATTTATTTCTTAGGAGAGGTTACGATAACACTACGAGTATCGCGAATTTGTCGAACAAAGGTGTTCCAGTCATACATAGTGCACATAACTGACGCGTCTCTTAAAGTTTCCGCAGTGACCAAAGGTAAATCGTCAATCTGACGCCGAAAGCGGCGTCCTATGTCTATTGAAGCTCGAGGCCGCGCGTCGCTTTCAGTATTTTGGACAGGCCACGGCCGTAAAACACAATTTTTGAAATAAGAACTTAATACCTACAGGTAAATTCCAATTTCGAATTAATCAGATTTATAGGTTTTTTGATAATAAAAGAAGTCCTTCACGATAAAACAAAAACACAGAACTATGCCTTTCAAGTTACTATCAAAAACAAACTACATCTTCATCATTCATCTATCAACCTTTGAATCGCAAATAGAAGTAGAAGCTAATACATGTATATAACTATAAATTAGGAGTACAAATGGCATATGACACCGTGTCGTAGGCAGTAAACTGTGGAACAAAGGAATGTAATCATGATTAGGTTAGGTGTAGTAAGCCGGATAAAATGTTGCCCATAGCTTGAGGGTGGCCATAAATCCGGGCAGTCTCATTTGAATTTCCAATCAGTGCATCTATTATCCTGGGGGAAAAACGGGGTTGCTAGAGGAAAAAATCGAATAAATGCGTTGTCATCGCTTCATGAGGTTTATTTTGAGTCCAATCTCCTTTTACTTTAGCTGCTTCTGCGACGTATAAGTCAGCGAGCAAAAGCAGTCTAATCACGTGTTCCAGCACTAAATTGAAAATTCAAGAGATTAAAGCATAGGGTAATTC
The DNA here is from genome assembly GCA_949752895.1 of Dendrolimus pini. Lineage (NCBI taxonomy): Eukaryota > Metazoa > Arthropoda > Insecta > Lepidoptera > Lasiocampidae > Dendrolimus > Dendrolimus pini. The sequence continues at coordinate 6,125,215 of OX457129.1, read as the reverse complement.
TTATTGCGGTATATATGCGGTAAAATATAATGAGGTGTTCTTGAAATACTACAAAAATGAATTGATAAATAAAATAATACTGGGAATCTGTATAAGAATAGAATTTCTATTGTTTATGAGATAAAGCAAAGGTGAATCTTGTGTACAGTGAAAATATTTTTCTAACAACAATGAAAATTCCAAAATATTATATATACACGTTTTTTTTCCAAGGATTTTAAATTAAAAAAGTGCAATGTAAATTTGTTCTCACGTGTTCGGTGTTATTTTTTTTAACAAAAACAAATCTGCCTTCAAACTAGAAAGCAAAAAATTAATATTTAACCTTTCTACAACATCTTGAAGTCGTTTCCAAGTAAAACATAAAAGAACAACAACTAATTTACAAGTATTTTTTTTGTTTTACTTGACACCGACTTCTAGATGTTGTAGAAAGAAGTCACTTAATTATTTTTTTTTGGATTTCAGTGTCAAGTTGGTTTTGTTTTTGTTTAGAATATATTTTTTTACTTTTTAGTAGCGCGAATACTTCAATAACTTTATAAATAATAATTTAAGCAACTGTAAAAACGCTCTAAAAAATTAAGCGCCTGTAATATGTAATATCTACACGCGTACACAAGGTTTTTCCAAGATTTAGGCACACGGCGTTCTTTAATAAGGGTCATTCTCGATTTCACTAGGATCCGATCTACTTATCAAATCGTGACCTGGTGACAATGGGACTACCTCGGGAGAATACACTTACAAGTAAAGAAAAAGAAATTGAAAATCGGATTACATTTGATGGAGATATCGTGTTACGAAGAAGTTGGTTAACAATATTCGTGAGTTTCTCTAATTCCTTGGAATGCACTCATCAAATTTTGACGTGGTGACAATGGCACAAATACAGGACTGTAACCTTTCGACTAAACGAAACATTTTGAAAATCAGTTCATTATTGACGGAGAAATCGAGTAACGAACATACAAAAGAAAACAACATACAGACGAATTGACAACCTCCTTCTTTTTAAAGTCGGTTAAAAACTATGATAGCCTACAACTACTGTTCATTTTAGAGTAATTTTACAAATTTATAGAAAATAAAACGTTCCCTTTCAGTTTCGCCAAAAATTTCAAATATCTTTTTATATGTATATAAAAATGAATCTTTATCTGTATGTCTGTCTGTCCTTTATATAATCGTGAACTATATATACATTTGATCATATTATGATCTTTAGCAAAGTTGTTGTGCATGAGTCAGAGAAGGTTTCTGAGTTGGTTCACAATTGTACCCGGTAGGTGGCGCTGCTGTCGGCATATCGATTGGAGCTTTTCCGGGCAAGACGACGTCTGCCGGGGTAGGTAGTAGTATTACTAATAGCTAGTAATATAACACAGATAAAACAAATGCTCCCGATATTAAAAAATAAATAAATTTAAAAACAAAAATCTGCACGTGTCAGCATGAATAGTGTAGAAAGAAGCATGTGTCGCGATGGCAGATTAAGCAAGTGTCGTGTTCCCGCTTCCTAGAACATGCCAAATCGATTTTTATTCCAATAACATCCCTTGTCGCTTATTTTGGGGATTAAGAACCGCGTTTTTTCAATACTTTTTAATTTAGTCAAAAGAGTTTTTATGCCAAGGCTATAGCTTCGAATTTTATCCTTGTTTGCATGATAAATTTTTTAGTAAATTTAATAATAACCCTTGACAGATTCCTGTGTGAAAATAAAAATAAAACATGTATTTTATAATAGATAGGTTTTCAACTAAACTCTGTACGTGACTTTGTCTACGTTAGATGAATATCTAGTTTGAAAACTTTATTATAATTAAAAAGCATTAATTATAATAAAGTTTTCATTTCATTTCATCATTGGGTGTTCAAGTATTAGAAAACACTTATAAGTGACTGATTTTCGTGCAAGGCCGGCTACAGACCTACACCACATGCTATATGAAGGCGAAGAAGTGCTTTCAACGTAGTTTTTGTAGAAAAATGTTATATACCATAAATGCGAAGATAGCTGATTGTTTCTTACTCTTTAAAAACTGAATGGATAACAAAAATTTGGCAAGGAGATAGACTGTGGCCTGGGGACTACCTTTTCTCAAAAAAATATTGAAGGTAGTCCTGTAAGTTAGGTGTAGTGGGTGTTCCTAAATAAGAACTTTATGATATAAGTTTGTAGATGATAAGTAATTTATTGCTAATGTTATGCTAATGAAATGATTGTTTATAATTGTGCTAGGATCAGAGACTTGTTGACTTGTTGTCGACTGACCCGTAATACGGTGCAAAACGAGTACTGATGAATGTGGTGTGTTAAAATTTACGCGCATATCCCGTATATTACAGATATGCAAATTCATTTTCAAGCTTTTGGTAAGAAATAAAGATAACCTATTTCAGCACTAGAGGTGAGTTTATTTGAAATCCGAACGTAAATGAATGAATAGTACGAGTAGGACGTAGAAACTCAGCATTAAACGTTCATAAGTATTCGAGAAGAACTCTCTAAGATGGCTAATATTACAAAACGGTTAAAATATCAAATACATCTGCCGTTTACGGGCTATTCAATCAAAGTATCACTTAACATATTCCTTTGGATATAAAAAAAGGACACTACGAAGTCTACGAGTGGTCATCAAACAACAGCTGGCTCCTTTGCCGACGAAGTTAAATGAAAAAAATCGCACGTTTTGAGGTTAGGAGCGTGCCGCCTCCGGCCCGCCTACCCATTTTTACTTCAAAATTTTACTTTTTATGTTTACCGGTAACCGTATGTGGTCAATTGCCATATGCTTCGAAAAGAAAAATAAAAAAAAGAATGTTCTAAAAATCTTACGAATCGATGATAGATCTTTTCAAATTATGACGAGGAATAATTTGTATAATGCTCAGGTTTCATCTGCGATAATTATTGACTCGCCAAATGTGTCTTATTTATAGCGTTAAAAATAACGCCGTTATCGAATAGCTACATTAGTGTATGTACATTATGTTATAGGTATATATATATTTAATGTCATTAACAATTAATAACATTATTACATCACAAGTAACACATTATACGCTATATCTGCGTGAAACGGTCAATAACTGTAACATTAAACCTGATGATGCAGTAGCATAATAATTATAAAGAGAAGAAATAAAAGATCAATTGAAAAAAACTAAAATAAGAAATTCCGTTTAATTATATAGTTCATCTGTTTTAAATATCGCTTGGTATAGTTTAGTTACTAAACTAAACTTTAGTTGATCAATTCATTGAAAATCAATTCATTTTAAATATTCATGAATATTGCACTTTTTAAATAGTCATTAAGCAGGTAGATATTAGGCGAAAGCGGCACTCATATAGAGTCAAAAATGATAAAAACTAATTTATGACTCGTATCGTATAAGTAGCATGTTTCAGTTCATGGAATTTATTTTTAAGTCAGAAATAGACAAGTTGATTTTATTTATCAAATACGCAATTGGAGTGAATTTTTACTAACCGCAGCGTTTTATCTATGAATACTAAATCAATAAATTTATATTGGGCTCAGTGAATTTTGACCTTAGTCGATTTTAGGCGGTGCATTTCTGTCTTTATGGTCATACCACGTCATGAAATACTTTTAAAAAAATCGGCCGACGAACACACATTGTACATTCTCAAACTAAGCAAGTTATGGTTGTGTTATGGGTTATATACAACGGACCACTCTGGGCCGATCGAAACACCTAGACCATATAGTGAATAACGGAAAATTCGTTTACGAAATTTATCATGCCAAGAATCGAACCCGGAGTCTGTGCGCTGCAGTGAGGTCGGCCCGCTAAGGCTTAGCTCACTAAACCACAGAGGCCGTCTATACTGTCCTATCTTTTCAGTTTTGTTCAACCAATTTGATTCGATTCAGTTGATCCGTCTAATGTCAGCATTACATACTTTGTGTTTTACTTCTATTACATATATAAATCAATTGCTGTTAGTTTGGCTAAAACTTTTGAGTAAAACGATTTGACCGATTTTGAGGAATTTGTGTGTTAAGAGGGTCCCTAGATGGTTTAGAATCTAAATTTTAGATTGACAATTATATTTGGATTTTTGGATTTTTTAAACAGGACTACGTCAGGCAAGCTCAAAAAATTATCCCATGAAAAAGACCGAATTCTTTTGAAATTTTGATTGATGATGTTGCTCTCTAATGGAAGGCAATTTTTAAAGTTTTTATCATTTACCAAATGTAGATGGGTGTGTGTGAAAAATCACAAATTATCACTCTATTGTTAGATGTTTAAAAGAGGCTATCATTAAAAACGTGTGGCGCCACCGTTATTACATTAATTAATTAATTTTTGCATTAATTAACTAATGTCAAATTTATGATTTGTTGCTATTTTAATGATAAATATACTTTCATAAGTCAGTTATATTGACTTTTATACTCTATCTTTTTTTTGTAGAATTTGAGGGTTGTTTTGCTGTTCAGTTTCATTTTCAAACAAAGGCAAATGTGGTAATTCGAAAAGTATCAATGTTCTCGTAGAAGTGACGACTGTCCACTATATTTTGAATATCTCTTCTCTCTTGCAATTGTTGAATATCTATACGATTTTCTATGAGTTTTACACAGTCACATATTTAGAAGGAGGGGAGCATAATTTTTACGTCGTTGCCACGGAATATATCGCCACCTATTAATTAAAAAAATGATTTCAATGTCTGACAAACTATATCCCATACGAAAATGTTAATCAAATCTAGCAGTTTCCGAGAAATATGACTGACACTTTTTTTTTTAATTTTTTTTATTTGCAGGAGGTCAGCAGACAGGCAGACGGCCCACTTGATGGAAAGCGGTTTCCATCGCCTATGGACATTTGCAACACCAAAGGTGCTACAAATGCGCTGCTGCTCTTTTAAGGAAGACTGGAACCTGGTCACTAATGCCGGAACACAACTCAAGGTTGATATGGCGACATACTTTAGACCAGGGGTGGTAGCCATCCAGTCAGGCAAATGCCCTACCACCTGTTTGTCGCCTCTTACGACAGGCCGCCCGGCCGCAGGAAATTGTATTCTTTCTCCGTTCCTGCACGGATAAAACTCAGCCAGACAGACGAATGGAGAGATGACGGTTCCGTTTATTGCCGAAATGACTACCGAATGCTAAAAGCTGACTTAACCAAACATCTTACAAACCATACGATTATCATACACACGGAGTCAGTTATCGACATCAGACATTCATATAAAAGGGACACTTATTGTGTCGAATGTGCGTTTTACTTGCAGGTTCTTAGTTTTTTTCAAGTTTTGCTTGTGGGGACACCTGCGTCGGCACGAACCTTGCAAAAAACTGTACAGTGCAAGCGCACTGATTCATGCGATTTCGAGAAATATGCGCATTAAAACCATGAAGTTATGTTCTTTATACATTTTTAAGTTTTAAATTACTGATGCCCTGGTGAATATTTCTATTCTTTCACCTTCTCCCAATTATATGGGGTTTGCACAATATATCTGTTCCTTTTAAGCCCTGCTATTTTGACACAACCCATCTATCTCTGTTTGGTCTACCTTTACATTTGTACCAACCGTACGCTCTAGTGATACGAAAGTAACTCTGTCTGTCTGTCTCCTGCAATTTCACGAAAAAACTACTGGACCGATTTGGCTGAAACTCAGTATATATGTATATATTTTAGATGCTGAGGATAAACACAGGATAATTTTGGGAAAAATGTGATAGTTTCCGGGATAAAAATATATTTGTCTCTCTGTTTGTTGTGCTGATGAGAGGCCCAATTAAATGATAGCTTGGATTGTTGCTGTATTAGCTTATTACTCTTTATTATATTGAACTAAATCTGTATCTGCTTACTCAGTCTGTGTCGCTCTACGCAGATTTCTGTGGTAAAGTGTAGCTAAACGTCCATAATGTTATAGTTAAAGTAAAATAAAGTCCAAATATTTTTAACTATATAAACTACTCTATACCATCGTTGTTCTATTGAATTCATATATCTATATCTTGTAATGTTAAGCAGAATTCTTTATGAATGTATGTGTTTTTTTAAACCATCTTTTCATTATAACAACTCCAACATCCGCTGGATTTGGGTCAGGCGACATTGTTATTCAAAACGCTCCATTGAAAATCCGTTAGATATATTTAAAATAGGAAAAAAGATTTTTAAAAAAATCAAAAAGGTGCAACTAATATGTGTTTTCAGGTTAAGACTTTCAATTCTTTATGCATGTTGGTGATTATTAGGGTTCAGTATTCCATGACGAATAGTTTATTTTGTCGTATTTCTATTTTATTTAAAACCTTCTTCTTCTTCCTCCTCTCTCCTCTCCCTCCCTTCTTCGCCTTCATTCAATTAATGTCCAGTACTCGAGGTAGGCCTTCGCAAGTCTGTCACATATCCCGCCTTCCTCATCCAGCCATGTTAGCGATCTTATGCAGGTCTTACGCCATGGTTACCAAGACGCGGTCTCAATCGGCCATCGGTGCTGCGATAGATGTGACCGGCCCACTACCCCTTCTACTTGCTTTTTGCGAGTTATGTCGGTTACATTGGTTCTTATACGTATATCCCCATTTCTGTTTCTGTCCATTGGAGAAACACGTAACATAGCTTGTTCCATCAGCTTCCGAGCGACTGCGAGCCCGCCAATTTATAATAGATTGCTACACGAGAGGTGAAAGGGACATATAGGCATGACATAGTTTAGCAAATGAGCTCAGTGAAGGCCGCTAATAGTTTGAGTGCTTTAATAGGTCTTTCACGCGAGGTTAACAACACTCTGCTTTTCATGTCGAATATCAGGAAATTAAACAAAAACTGATTAGTTAAACAAACTAAGTTTAAGTAGAATGGCACAGAAACCTGATTTCATTAGAGGACTACTTCTCTAATGAAACCAGGCTTTAAATCTGTAATAAATAAAATTATGTAAATTAACTTAAATTTAGTGAAAATAAATTTTATATGTATAAGATGATGTTACCAAAATTGTTTATATTTTTTTTTACAGTTTATGCCACGTTTTAATAGTGCCTGTAAAAACGATAGGACAGGAATCGCATGTTTATCTATCTATTAATCTATCTATGATTAGTTTTATATTTTTTGACAGCAGGGAAAATCGTTTCCCATGGACGAAAAGTTATGTTGTTATCCCTGTGATCAGGCAACTCTAAGCATACTAACAGAATATGAGAAATGAAAGACACATTTTAATAATTTTAAAATATATATCAGCAGCCCATAACTGTCCCCCTGCTGGGCTCGGGCCTCCCGCTGTAGGAGAATGAACAGTATACCCGCCACGCTTGTCCAAGGCGGCTTGACAGGTTTGACACATCAGTTATCTCGATGTGCAGGTTGCATCACAATGTTTTACTTCACCGTTGTCAGAACGTGGTTATTGTAACAATATGCACATTAGGTCGAAAAACTGCCTAAGAAGTGCATGTGCCCGGCTAGGATTCAAAACCGCGTCCTTTGAGTTAGGGACGCGTGCGCTTGGCTTTACGCACAAATAATTAATGATATTGAGCCGTTGCTTTATACCGAGTTCGTAAGAGTCCAAATGTAGGTCTTTTAATTTCAAATCAAATCATCATTGATTGCATAAAACATGGTACATAAAAAAGGCGGTAGCATTGTTTCATAGCTTCACATGTTTTTGCCTCTAGGGCGTGCAAAATGTTGTACATTTTACAATTAACAATTCTTATCGATTCAGTCAGTACTAATATTCCATTAATATTTTTAATAAAATCAGAATAATAATATAAATAACTCTAATCTTTAAATTAAGTCATTCTTTAAAATAAATGTCATAAAAATTAAAATTAATCCACTAGTTTATTATAACCCACGAGTTTTAATAAAATAAAAAAAAACCATATTTATTAGGATTTACTTATTAATGATAAACGGAACCTTTTCATGATCGTAGTTTTTTTGAACTTATCCCTGGCAAATTCATGTTATTCTGAACAAGTTTCATTCTTCACCAAGCACGTAGAGAATAGAATATATTTACACACATTTTTATATTTATATTATTTGATCTACTTATGCCTCGCTATTTGCCTAGGACTTAAGTATCATATATATTTATATTGCACGAGTTTAGCAGAAAGGTAGGCCATCTGATGGAAAACGGTTACAATCGCCTATAGACATTTGTAACACCAAAGTACCAATGTGCTGCCGCTCTCTAAAGGGACCCTGGAACGTGGCCACTAATGTCGGAACAGAACCCAAGGTTATTATGGGGGCGTACTCTAGACTAGAGGTGGTAGCCATCCAGACGAGCAAACACCCTACCAACTGGCAGTGGGTTCTTTTGTGGACTCTTACGACAGACAGCCAGGCCGTATTGTATTTTTTTCCGTTCCTGATTCAAAAATTTTTATTCAAGCGAAACGAGAAGCATTTTTAAATGGGTACAATTTAAATGCTCACCAAAAATATTTTTGTCCCTTAGACTAAGCACCAAATAAAATATATTACTTCATATAAATTTAATCCACTCTATACCGAGGTGCCTAAAAAACAATGTTTTACGTTCCAAAATAAATATACACTCATCAGAATAATTGTACGTTTTGTATTTAAATTCTTTTTGCTTATCAAAATGGATAAATGCTCACCAAATATTGTTTTACTAAAACACTAACATTCAAACCGAAAATTACAATTCTAAATAGTTTAAGTGTAATCAAATTATCCAACCTGAATCCAAGAGTGGAAAAAATACATATTCAATTAATTATCGAAGTTTGAAATTCACGAAAATGATCTGGTAATTTTGTCGATGAGAAGTTTTTTTAAGTTTTTTGACGGGATTCATTTAAATAGGAGACTGTATGTATCCGAAAATTTAAATATGTGGAGTTTTAAACAGTCGATTAGGTTAGGTTTCGTGTAGACCAAAGCGCACGAGGAGAGCGAGCGAAGCGAGCGTGCCGCGGCAGCGGCCGGCGAGTGCCAGAACCGACTGTAACCATTCACTATTTATCTTATATATAAGTGAAACATTAGTGAAAAACAACGCAATATTATATTTGGTATTAAAAATAATTGTACGTTCGACCATTTGCTTTTTTGCCTCAGCAAAAATTACTAAATTAGTAGTGGAGAAACAAAATATTGGTAATATCTATTTAGCGATAATGTAAAATATTTGGTCTGAAATTAGCTTTAAAGGCGTTTATATATTTTTATGGCATAGCATTAAAAGTAAAATAGCTTCATTTCTACAATACTTCTGGAAACACAATTTGGTGAGCATTTATCCATTCTGGCAGGTATTTCGAATTTATTGGTAGTAAAATAGGTGCATTTCTGGTAGGCGTTTAAACACAAGCCTTTTTAAATGCCTCTATTTATAAATAATAAATAAAGCCTGATTTACAAAGTTATATTTTTGGAGTTCACATAGGCAAGTGGATTTTACTTGTAGTAAACACGTATAAAAGGTATTTGTTTATACCAAAAGCGGCTATGATTGGATGGCTCGTTTGCAACTGACTGTTCCGTCAGACCCTCAAATCTGAATGCATGCACGTTCAATCAAGAAGTAAACCTCGCTCGCTTTCGTGAATTGGAAAAATAAACAAAGAAAAAATGTTTATTAAGGACAAGATACAAAAAGAGACAAGAAATTGACGTAACAATTTATTGTAGGTTTTTAGGGCTTAGCATAATGCTAGTTTAACAACCAGTGCTGGTCTTCCACAGGTCTAAAGTATGTCGCGATAACAACCTTGAGTTGTTTTTCGACATTAGTGACCAGGTTCCAGTCTCTCTTAAGAGTGCAGCAGCGCATTTGTAGCACCTTTGGTGTTGCAAATGTTCATAGGCAATGGTAACCGCTTTCCATCAAGTGGGCCATGTGCCTGTCTGCTGAACTCCTGCAATAAAAAAAGTACTATAAGTGATGACGCGGCTAAGTTAGCCTAAGAAAGAAAATTAATATATAAAAATGAACTAAAACTTTGCAATTAGTTTTGTTATGAATAATATAATTATTACAAATAAAAGAAAAGAAACAAAAAAATATAACGAACAAGAAATAAAAATGATAAACTCATAATGATTTATTATGAGACACCATTTGACTTATAATACAACTAAATCCTTTTTTTTATAATGAAAAGGTTCGCGTTTGACTGACATTGCGCCTGATGTCAGGTGGAAATACAGTCTAAGGTGGAGCACGCTTATCTAGAAGATACCTGTTCACGCGAGACTTGAAGACACCTAGATTGTATTCTTGAGGAAATACAGACGACGGTAAAGAGTTCTACTCTTCAGTATAATAAAAGTGGAAGCATAGCGTTTCGTCCGCTTTGTTGGTAATTCCACCATATATCCGTGGCGTAAGCCTTGTTGTTGTTGTCGTAGTTGAGGCTTTTCAAAGTTAGGAACCCAAGATGCGGATTCTTTAGAATAGAATTGCAATAATTATAAATTGCGACTTGCCAAAGCGCGAGTTAGTCTTATCATCAGATGAACCAACATTTTCCTGTTAAGTAATAAGTTGTCGATTATGTTGATTATGTAGTCTGTCCAAACGACGATAAGGACTTATTCGCGAGTTAACTTATCAAGTTTAACGCACAATTCAACGTTAGATTTTCTATTGTGAACATTATAATAATAATATACCTATATACGAGTATATACATACATATACATTAGGGTGGTCGTTAAAAATTAAATCCTTTCAGACGCCCAAAAAAATCCTTCCTTTTGACGAAAAACTACGGGAAAAATTTTGCTTTTTGATTTTTAACAAAAATAACACGTGCCGGCGGCCAATTTAAGTTCATTTTTCGATAAAATTATAGTTTTTTGGAATATTTGTTACATTATTTAAAATCATTTACTTATGTCAAAATATCAAAAATATATATGTAATTCAAGATATTTTAATAGAAGTGTTCATATTTCAAGAAAAATAAAGTTTTTAGTGCTAAAATAAATGATTTAATAAAGTTAATAAGTTTACCAATGAGATTATCTCGATGGATATGAACTTCATCTAAAAACAAAAGAAACCCTTTTGTAGAGAATTTGATTTCCTATAAGCATATTTTCATGATTTTTTATCAAAATTTAAATAATGTAACAAATATTCCAAAAAACTATAATTTTATCGAAAAATGAACTTAAATTGGCCGCCGGCACGTGTTATTTTTGTTAAAAATCAAAAAGCAAAATTTTTCCCGTAGTTATTCGTCAAAAGGAAGGATTTTTTTGGGCGTCTGAAAGAATTTAATTTTTAACGACCACCCTAATATACATATATATATATATATATACTCGTATATATATATATATATTATATATATATATATATATATATATATATATATAATTCAAATCCACGTATATAGTGACTCATCACGAAATCTCAGGAACTATATAATACCTATAGACTTGATTGGCATGGACCTTCCTTCCGCCAAGTAGAAGTCAGCTAAGAACGGATTTTACGGTACGCGACGCGGGCGGGTATTAGCTAGTAATATTATAACAACCGCAGGGGGTTTGGTTGCGAAGCCTTAGGTGAGTAGCGACACCACGGAGCTGACTCCGGGGGCAAAGGCAAAGCCCCCGCCTCCGTCGCTAGAGCTGAGACTCAAGCTCCAGGGGTGGAAGTGATAAATGGCCTTACGTCGGAAGTAGCTTCGGTGAACCTGCCTCCCCACCTCTCTACACCCCTTAGCCACTTACACTCATGTTGCCCCTGTCTTCTATGGTATTTTTTGGGGCCCGTGTAGGGAGTGGCGAGTCACCGTCTGTCCATTTTTCCATGTTTTCCGAACATTGCGACGGGCAGACGCCATAGTGCCCATATGCCCAGACCCCTAGTAACACTAGCAGTTCACTCCAATAGTCCGGTACTTTTTGTTCTCATTTCCTACGATAGTCTTACACTGACCGGGGCTTGTACTTGGGTGCATTACTATATGGTGTATACAGGGATAATCGCCGGTCAGTGTTACGCCACATTTACATAAAATTTGTCAAGGGGCCTCTAGGTGTTGGCCTCCCCATGGCCCCACGCAAGCTCTCCAAAAGTCTCGGATATGTTTATGATCCGTGATCTTCAAAGACATACATTAATATTATTATGATATTGATATACATGCAGTGAATAGCCCTTGTTATATATTGCAACAGATCAATAAACATCTGCCTTCAAATAGCTATTGTTTCATGATATCTAACATAATCTATTAAATTATGACATTATTATAAGAGTAACTACTACAACTGCAGCTTCATAACATCTCCTAATAAATGTATATTAGCTGCCATAAATTTAGGATGCCAACAGGTGTCGGGGATACCTGGTTAGAACATATTTCTGTATAAAATATATTTAAAAAATAGACTAGGATGTAAAATTAAATTTTAACTTATATATTGTTACGACCTAGACGCCGACAAAGAAATTCACACCTGCATACCTGTAGAAACACATTTTATTATCTTTCGGCATGTGGATTTCTTTTATTACTTTGTGTTTAAAATTTGTGATTAGAAAACAGTCCATTGCATGATGTAATCTTTTGTGGCAGTCATTAGCCAGGTGTGTCGGATTTAAAGTACAAAGTGATTCAAGGAAATTCGGTCCATGCGGCCGGGCAGACATTACATCTGTGCAGTATAAAGCAATGTCTCGATTGAGGGACGAGGCAGTCGAGCGATAACCACGATCGAAGCAAGACTTGTGTACATTCGGTAATCTAATTAGTGACGGACTTTGCGCGTGTTATTGAATTACGACCTTCTTTTTATATTTGTACCTGTGTTATACGTGTTTGTATAGTTCTAATAAACTCTTTAGTCATTCTAACGGCATTTTAATTCGAGTCTCGCGACTTGTAACAATATGTAGTGGAACACTTACAAGCCAATAGATAGCGCTGTACAATAATTGAGATCGCAAACGATTCCCGAAACCTACAAAAGAATGTATACAAATTTCCAACAATAATAATAAATGGGCTTAGGCCTGCGAGGTATACCTATTCGCTGGAGGATCTTCCTTTGAGACGGAGTAGCATTCCATGGTGGAATGCTACACCGTTCCCCCAACCTATACGGGTTACACTACATATGTATGACCCTTTGTGACAAAAAGTGTTCTTCAGTAGAACTTATTTTGAATAAAAACTTTTTAATTTGAATTGAATTTGAATTTGGAACAAGGTGCCTTTCGCTATATTTTAATACTAGAATTTGCCCGGGGCTTCTTCCATATTGAACAGGTAACATTTATTACAGTTGTTTGCAATATTTAAAATCAAAAGGATACTTCCATCAGGGCAATAAGTTTTTTAGTGTGAAAATACATTAATTTTCCGGAAACTTCCTTAAAACTCGGTTTAAGTAATGTCACTAAAGGCTGACACAACTACAACAGTTCTACTAAAGATGTCTAATAAACATAGAAACAGTCACAGTGAAAAAATTGCATGGGATCTTGTTCACTCTGCTCACTTTAAACCATATGAAGGAAAATTCCCGCGGGATTTCGGAATGAAAAGTGCCAAAGATTATAAATGTGATAATTTGCTATCAAGTAACGAAAACCGCACCGGAACCGACCCAGTAATTTTATGTGAATCTCGAACAAAAAAAGACTATACTTTTTCAATTTTATATAAATTCTATAATAATATTATAGAAATATTAAAATATAGCACAAAATTTCATTCTACATAAACAAACAAATTGTATGAAAAATAGTTAATATTTTAGAAACTCGAAATTAAATAAACTCAAGTTAAAAAACATACAGGTGAATTGAGAACATCATCCTTTTGGAAGTTAATTAAAAATGGTAAATTATATAAAAATATGTGCATTTGAACGGTGCCAGCGCCCAAATACGTCCAAATAACAACGGCAGTCACAAGACCTTTTAATTTCAAAACATATTACACTCATGGATATTAGATTTTATTTCATTGCATCAAAGTTCGAAATTGTATAATAATATACACCGGTCAGCATTTTTCATTTCGCTAACACTTTTTCGTCTAGCTCTAATCAGCCGAGTAACGTGCGATACGGAACTTCGTTCCAATAAAAAATGCCACTTTACACGTGTAACTGTTCATGAGTGCGGGCACGTGCACTGAATACAAAGATTTGCTTTTTTACGGGTTGGCAGCTTTTGTAACAAAATCAGATACCTTATAAAATCGTAAATTTCTTGAACTTAAAAAGTACCTTGGGACTTATTTCATTAATTGATTTCAGTTTACAAAGTTTGATTGAAATAATAAAAGGTTGATCGAAGGTTCTAATTTAGGATTTCTTAAAAACAAAAACGGAATGGTGACTGTAACTACAGAGTCTGACGTTTTTTGTTGTGCTGTTATCATTCTTTAATATTGTTACGAGTTGCAGGACTCGAATTTAAATGCTGTTAGAATTACTATATAATTTATTAGAACTATACAAACACGCACAACACAGGTACAAATATAACACGCGCAAAGTCCGCCACTAAATAGATTACCGAATGTAGTGCATACGTCTTGCTTCGCTTGTGCTTACCGCTCAACTGCCGATCTGTATTGGGGCATTGCTTTATACTGCACAAATACAATATGTTTCTAGGCCGCGTAGACTGAATTTATTAGAATCACACCTGGCTAATTACTACTATAAAAGATTACAATACACAATAGGCTTTTTTCTAATTACAAATTTTAAACACAAAGTAAACAGAGGAAGTCCAAATGAAGAAAAGGTAATAAAATGTCTACAGGTACGCAGGTGTGAATTTGTATTTTGTTGACATTCAGGTTGTACTAACAGTATTCTTCTTTGATGGTCGTTGTGGGCACAGATGTATGTGCTCCCGACATGGGTTCCGTATCGTGATGGAGATGCACGTAAAGACAGGTGTACTCTCGTAATACTTTAATTTCTATATCGGTACACCAGTGGGCACTGCGGAGTGCTGACGCGGACTGACTCTATATCTTATACTAATATATAAAGCTGAAGAGTTCTGAGAATCTCAGGACCTACTGGTTTGATTTGAAAAATACTTTCAGTGTCAGATAGCCCCTTTATCGGGAAGGCTATTATAGACTATATATCATTACGCTAAGACCAATAGGAGCGGAGCTCCAATGAAGAATTTTCCAAAATCGGGGTTTTTTTAGTAACTTACTTTTTTTTAACTATTCCACGCGGATGGTTTCACGGGCAAAAGTTAGTAAATATATAAAGTTAGGAAATGCCGGGAAATACAAAAAGTCCCGGATTATATTGTTTTAGTATTAAAAAATATCATTTCATCAGCGTAATCTTTGATTATTATTTATGCTTAACCCTTTAAGACGGAACCACCATATTTCTTTTTACTTACTTTTTTTCTAACTACTCCACACAGACGAAATCGGGCAGAAGCTAGTAATACTATAAAAAATGGTCAAGAAATGGGAAGGACGTACACCACTCGATACAGTTACGAAAGCGTAGTGCTACATAACTGTATGGGTGTGTGTCCCTACAGTCGCAGCCATCAGGAACCATCAAGAAGAAGAATTTCATGACTTTCACAGCTAGTCACATTCGTGAGACTCTTCCCTCGTGTTTTATATATTTTACGTATTAGCTTTTTCCATTTCAGTTATATTTTAATAATTTAAACACTATTCTTTTTTGTTCGACGCAGAATAGCTGCCATTTGGTCCCCTAAAAATTTAATATACTTTGGCCCAGTAGTTTTCATTTTATGAACATTTTTAATGAAAAAATTTTTCACTCCGTTCCATATGTACACCGATTACTCTGAGATTTATGATCCGATTTACGTGATTCTTCTTTAGTTCGATGCGGAATAGTTGCCATTTAGTCCCCTAAAAATATAATATACTTTGGCCTAGTAGTTTTTATTTTATGAACATTTTTATGAAATAAAATTTCATACCGTTCCATATGTACACCGATTACTCTGAGATTTATGATCCGATTTACATGATTATTTTTTAGTTTGATGTAGAATAGCTGCCATTTAGTCCCCTGAAAATTTAACATAGTTTAGTCCAGTAGTTTTCATTTTATGAATATTTCTTATGAAAAATTATCCGTGCCGTTCCGTATGTACACCGATTACGCTGAGATTTATGATTCGATTTACGTGATTCTTATTTAGTTTGATGCGGAATAGTTGCCATTTGGTCCCCTAAAAATTTAATATAGTTTGGCCCTGTAGTTTTCATTTTACGAACATTTTTTTGTTCCCGTTTCTTGGACCTATATTTTTTAAGGAGCGCGGCACCTTTCGTAGGTCTACCCATACATAGTTAGACACTAAAAGTAACAAATAAAAAAAAACTTCGTTTAAAAAAACCGGCTTCAAAAACTAAAAAAGTAAAAAGTAAAAAATTACTTATTTCTAAAGCTATTATTATTAATATATATTATTTAAAACATCTTGAAGTCGGTGCAAAGTAAAACATAAAAATTACTTACTATATTTTGAAAATTACTAAGCATTTAAGATGTTTTAGATAATATATATTAATAATAATAGCTTTAGAAATAAGTTATTTTATACATTTTAGTTTTTTAGTTTTTGAAGTCGGTTTTTTTAAACGAAGTTTTTTTTTACCCAAATCTCTGCAAGGCTGTTACAAACCTCACGAAATTTAGGACCCCTTCCGCCCCTTGTCACACAAGGACACACTTCGTCGATCACAACCCCCCAACGTGTGACGTAATTATTGGATGACACCTCATTCTTAAACTAACGGTCTTATTACGACTATAACTCAATATGAATACTTAATACTTACTACACACATTGTATATATCCAAACTGAGCAAGTTACGCTTGTGTTATAAGTAGTATACACCAAGTTTGGGTCTACATAAGACTCACCCCAATGGATGTCTGTCTGTTTGTAACAAAACCTGTAAACATATAACAATTAAAGCCTGAGATAATCAGTAGTAACTGTATCTGTAATTATTGAGAATCGATTGTTGCAGGTATCGCGTATTATGTATATAAAAAATTAAGCGCCTGTAGAAAATGTAATACCTACACGCGTATACAGGCTTTTTTCCAAGAATTTAGAGGCACGGCGTTCTTTAATAAGTAATAGTTACTCTCAATTTGTCTGGAATCCACTCACCAGATCCTAACTTGGTGATTATGGCTCCATTGCGGGAGTATAGACTTACAATTAAATTTATTAAATTGACAATCGGTTTAGAATTGACGGAGAAATCGAGTAACGAACATACAAAAAAACGAATAATAATAAAAAGACGAATTGAGAACCTCCTCCTTTTTTAAGTCGGTTAAAAATAGACTTTAATATAAACATTTGTAAGAAACTCTTTGAACCCGTGATTAGAATTTCGAGCAACGATTCTAGCAATGCCATACAACGTGGCAATGCAGCCAGCCTTCTAGGCACGCTTCCCTCTGGCAGCGATTTGTTACATATTTTATATTAATTTATTTATAATTGATTTTAGTTTTAAGTATTTACTTTAACTAGTGGTCGCCCAGCGATCGAAATTCGACCATAATTAATCTATACATATAATAAAATTGTAGAGGTCAAATTTCTGTACAATGAAAAAAAATGCTAAAAACCGAGTCAGGGAAAGAAGTGAAATAGAACTAATTTAGATTTTTTCATTTTTTTGTTTCTCTGTTTGTCTGTCTGTTTGTAGCGGCTAATCTCCGAAACGACTAGAACGATTTATATGAAATTTTGTATGGTGATAGCTTATATCCCTAGTCAACATATAGGATACTTTTGATCCCGAAAAATTAAAGAGTTCCCGTGGGAGGGTTAAAAAAACTTTAATTATTTAAACAGCTTATGACAGACTGAAAGTAATTTCTCTGCAACGTAACATAATAGAAGCGGAGATTTTGAACGGGTGTGGTGTTGGTGAGAGAGTTTTATCTTAGTTTGTTTCTTTGTTTCTTTGCTTGAACGCGCTAATCTCGGGAACTACTGGTCTAATTTGAATTTTTTTTTCAGTGTTAGACCATTTATTGAGGAAGGTTACAGGCTTTAATCCATCACGCGAAGAGCAATAGGAGTGGAGCACCAATGAAGCAAGTTTCAAACTCGCGGGTTTTTTTACTTATTTTAACTATTCCACGCGAACGAAGTCGCGGGCAGAAGCTAGTTTAAATTATAAATTTGAACATTATTAAGGTTCTGTTGTCAAAGGCTTTATATACTTCAATAATCACAGATTTCGCCAAGGCTGCACTGTTAATTTGACTTTAACAATAAACAATAAACAAAATCGTATATGCGTGTATGTGTCAAATACATGGTAGTGTGTGTAATAATTTTTTATGCATAATTAAAAATAATATTAGAATTTTGCTCTCCTTCTCTATATAAACTAAACTGTGATCCTATTTTCCTATTTTCACCTGGCTTTTCTGTTCACACGACATTGGTAAAATCAATGCATAAATGGCATTGCAGCCATAATATAAAAAAAAACTAACTAACTAAACTGTGCGAAATTTTACACTCCTCCGTCCGCACAATTGTCGTAAAAAGGGGTACAAAGTTTTTGCCGTGTTTTTGCTTCACGTATTAATATATAAGTAGATTTATTTACAATGGGGATTGTTAAAAAAAATTACCCTCTGATTTTATATTTTTATTACGTAAAATAGGGTATTTTAAGATACTAATTTGAATATTTTTGTATTTTAAGCGTTAGTTTTTTTTATAATTCGATTTTAAAATTATTTCTCCGATGACGTCATAAGGGAATGTACAGCTAGATTTTTTTTAGACCTGAAGCAGGCAAACAGGCAGACGGCCCACCTGATTGGATTTAGTAAGGTCAAATAAAGGTCAAACGCATTTCTTACAAAATACAAGAAGATCGTACGTTTTTTGGAATTTTAACTAGACAGAAATGATTAGGGACACTATTCCTCGAAATGGTTTTTGAAATAGCTATTTTGAAAAAAAGTGAACAATCTTAATTTAGTTTTATTTCCTTTTATTATAAAACGATTGAAAAAAAAAATGTATTATACTATATAGGTATAAATTGTGAAAAATATACTAATACAAATAAAAATTTGTATTTAATATACTAATATTATTTTTAAAGTCATTGCGTTTACAAAATCAAATGTATAAACAATAGGTTCTTTTTAACTTAGCACTGGCAGTAATTTTTAGATTTCATTTTAATATTTACTCAAATGTGTCGATTGTGTACGTCGCGGACAGTTTTTTATGTATATGTACGTATGTATATAATTATAATAAAACAATGTGTTAAGAGTACAATATTTACCTTTTTAAATTCAGCTTGGTTAAATTTGGGGACACAAGTGTATAGGAATTTTCCGATCGTAACAATAGCTTTTAGAATGATCTATAACCCAACGATATATGTTTTTGCATATTTTTTATGTAAGTATAGATTTGCGTTTGACCACTGTCTCACCTGATGTTGATGAACACGCTTACCTAGAAGATACCTATTCACGCATGACTTCAAGACTTCAAGATTGTATTTGTCAGGAAAAACAAACTCCACATTAAAATTATTCCACTCTTCGGCAGTGCGCAACAGAAAAGATGAAGCGAAACGCTTGGTTCTGACCGGTGGTGTTTCCACCATGTAACGGTGGCGCAAACCGCTATAATGAACTAACTATGCAGACTGTTTCGAACATGCAGACCGCTTAAAATTTACATCTAAAAAATACCTTTCTGAACCCTGCCTGTAGATCGTAATGAACCATTCGAAAGTTGGTACCGCCATGTAAATCTCCTTTCGACCTATTAATACTTTTCTTCGACATATTAAATTCTTCCTTCAAATCTGACGGCGCGTTCCCCTTTCGCACGTCACTTCAATCACTCATTGTCATAAAATAAATGAAATCGCTCCGCACTGTAAATAAATAATACACCATAAAATAACTAAAATATATCGCGCCCGCAAATATACATAAATATAAATTACCCGCTCCGCACTGCAATTTTATATTAACATATAAAATACTACAAATAAATACATATATAATATAAAATACTGTAAATATAAAAGTGCAATAAAGTGTGTGTGAAGTGCATAGTGGAGAATAGGAGCCGCATTTCATTCCCATTAATCAGGTAAGTGCGTGCTCGTTCCGATTCCCTTCAAAATTGTCCCACACTTCTTTTCCCGCAAAGTTGACACAGTTCGCTTCCCGCTAAATCCAGCGCCGTCGCAACAAAAGTCAAAGTAAAATTGTTGTGTTAATCCCGAAAATTTCCATTGAAACCGTTATTTCAGAGTTTATCCAAAACCAATTTACAAACAAACTGACAGATAAAAAAATGTTCTTTTTATGATTAGTACATTAGGGTATCATATAAATAGCAATTTTATTAAAATTTTGGATAAATATTGTATTGACAAATAATGATAAATGTGGAGTTTTTATGTTAGAAGGCAGTAGTACTGTTGGACTATATTAGCACTGTGAGTATTCTTCAGTCCCTGGAGTCCTAAGTACTGGTAGTTGATGCCTCGTAATTTTCAATAACATAATTGATTTATCTAAGTAAATTTTCAAATTAAGGTTAGCGAACTTTTCACTTCCAAAGCCGGAAAATGTGTCTTTACCCCTTTAACATTTGTTTTTTAAATGAAGTACAGAAGACATACTGACGGTCCACCTGATTGGTGGTTACCATCAATCAACTTGATAACTTTATTTGCAAATTGTAGTCTATACAGCTGTTATAAAATTGCACATGCACAGCACATTCTACCTCACAGTGGCGTACAAAATAAATAATAAAATTAAATTTACATTAATATTCTAATTTAGAATCGTGTCACCTAAGCTTTAGTAATAAATAAAAACTTCTTTCAAAAAAACCGACTGTAAAAACTAAAAAGTATAAAATAACTTTTAGTTATCCGTAGTTATTAATTACATTTACCTGTTTTATTGTAATAGAACTTTACCTAATAAACCATTTTTATTTTTTTTATTTTTATTATAACTTATTTCTAAAGCTATTTTTTAATTACAATATCTTATTTTCAATATATGTTATCTTAAACATCTTAAAGTCTCTCTCTTACAGACAACCCGTGGCAGGAATAAAACTTATTATATTGGTCAAAGACGGTATACATAAATATTAGAGGATATGCAGTTACTTGCATATATTTTATACTTAAATGACATATATAAATACAGCTATTGATATTACATATATATATATATATATATATATATATATATATACATACATATACATAAATATACGTAAAATATCAAACATTGATATTTTTACGTATATCTATAGATACCTATTTAATTTTATAACAACATATTAGGCATATCTTTTGTTATGATATAGGTACAAGTAAAAACGTTAAGCATTTCTAAGCTATTGTTAAGTTTTTGACAATTATGAATTGTTTGTTATGAGTTGCGTTTATTTTTTGACATTGGGTTTAAAAAAACAATAGCGAAAGGTCATCGACTCGTGTTACAGCGCAAAAGTGTTGCGAGTTTATAATATATTTTACTACTAATATACTAATAAATATTATTTTTTTAATTCCAGACGTCTTTCTAGTGTGTTAGTGTCCATTTTTCCATAAACTAATAAGTCTAAGTCGTGGTACCGTAATGGCTAGCGCACGCGTCCTAAACAGAAAGGGCGCGGGTTCGATCCTGGCTGGAACGCATGCACCACTTAGGCTGTTTTCTGACCTAATGTGCATATTGTTACAATTACCACGTGCTAACAACGGTGAAGGAAAACATCGTGATGCAACCTGCACATCGAGATCACCGATGTGTCAAACCTGTCAAGCCGCCTTGGCCAAGCGTGGCGGGTATACTGTCCATTCCCCCTACAGTGGGAGGTCCGAGCCTAGCAGTGGGACAGTTATGGGTTGCTGTTATTATATGTTGTAATAAGTCTATGTGTACGATGATTGTTAGAAAAGTGTATTTCATATTGTGTTATCTATGCAATTAAGTGACAAAAAAATTAGGGGTACTAAAGTAAGTCCTCGCGTTCTAACTTGAACTGGTAATTTAATTGAAATAGAAACATTTTTTTTATGTTAAGCTGGATGTTTGATGGGTATAAATGTAAAGGTAGACCAAACAGATGGATGGATTGTGATGTGTGATGACATGATAATTTGTAGTGAGACCGAGGACGTGTACCAGAATAGAGACACATAGACAATATAACTAGGGATGTGACAAAACTTAATCATAGACACTATAAAGGCACATTGTGCCGACCTCAAATAATTGGGAGATGAAAGGAAAGAGAGAGACTATTACTTGTAAGGGTTCCTTAGTCATATGAAAATAGGTAAATAATAGTAAGGCTTACTAGGATGTCTGGACTTGTATTATTCAGTGTAATAACTTGGTTGAGATTGTTGTTGCCACCCAGCCTGCTTGTCTGTACAAGGCGAGTTTCTTTTTGTTTTCCCTCTTCGCATTCAGCCGATCAATGCTACTTTTTCTAGACGTAGTCCTTAATTATCGCCTCATATCTTTTGTTTTCCTGGTCCTGTTACACTTCTGGTAAGCGTCTCTTAGACGTTTGCTAAGACGACAGACTCCATTACAGGACGTATCTGTTACTACCAAATCTGACCAGCACATTGCTAGTTATGATCACTATTTTTTTCAATCAATGTTACACTGATTTATCTTGGTTCTCTTATGGATATTCTCAATTTTTGTTTCTATCTTTGTTTTTTATTTTTATTCCATAAGATCAGCAGACAAGCAGACGGCTCGCCTATTGGAAAACGGTTACCATCGACTGGACGTATGACAGATT
This sequence comes from Dendrolimus pini, assembly GCA_949752895.1. Lineage (NCBI taxonomy): Eukaryota > Metazoa > Arthropoda > Insecta > Lepidoptera > Lasiocampidae > Dendrolimus > Dendrolimus pini. The sequence continues at coordinate 6,102,323 of OX457129.1, read as the reverse complement.
TGTACATTTGACCTTTTGGTTTCAGTGGCATTAGTTCGTCGTACGTCACACCGTTTACCTGTCTCCACTTTAACCATGATACATTTATTCTTCTCCTAACATCCCTCTGTGTCACAATTACTCTGCAGTATCTGAATTCGAGGTTACATTAATTACTTATATGACAACATTCAACGATATTAAATGATTCAACGGTTTGTGTTTATATGCGTCACTTTGGTTGATTCATTCAGATTGAAAAGCAGAAATGAACCGTCTGATATTTACTTAATTAAAATATATAAAGGTTTAAGTAAAATTGTTTGAAGGATAAAGATGTGAAACTCCACAACGACACCAAGACCGATAATGTGGAGACGTAACATTTATAAATATTCATGTGCAGTTTTTAACCGTAACGGCGACATAAAATAGTATTGTCTCGTAAAAAATAGCTGCTTCACAGATAACAATTAAACTTTAAACAAAAGAATATGTTATTTTTAGACGATAGGTTTCCACCACTGTCTGGTTTCAAGCAAAATTCTTTTCTTTGTGTCACCGTTTTAATTAAAATTAATATTCTTATGTTTGACTCAGTTCAAGTAAGGTAATAATACTTTAATTACAGAAATATCTCTTCTATTATAAGCAGTTTATGTAGAAACATGGAGATTAAGGTTTTTTTAGACAACACACCACCTTATTCATAATAGTTAGGTACATAAAATTTATAGGCTCGGTTAAAAGTGATTTTCATAAACCCATTCAGAAAACACTTTTCAATCTATTTTTTAACGAGTATATATACCTCATACTACTATTATGAATAAGCGGGTAACTAATTTTAAAATAACCTCTTTTTTCATACCGCTGCATTTGTTCGGATAATGAAGTATCGGTTAAGTTCTGTTTTACATATTATATTAGCTTCTAAGGCTATGGTGTACATCGTAATTTAACCGGTGATTAAAATAAAGCAATCGATCAAACTGTATGCATAGACAGGGATTATTTTATTTTAACCATCGGTTAAATGTCGGTGCAAACCAGCATAAAGCAGTAAAATTGTGTCGCCTGCTAACATCTATTTTTTGTCCATCCAAAAGTTGTATGGAAGAAATCGCTAATAGCGATAAGACCGCCTATTGTATTGTAAAATTTTATTTCTGTTAACTGTATCTTTAAAACACAATAAAGCATATTCATTCATTCATTCATCTAAACCAGTGTTTTTCAACCTGTGGGTCGCGACCCCTAGGGGGTAGCAGAGCATTGCTCGGGGGGTCGCCGCCAAAAGTGAAATGGCAATTTAACTTTATACTTCGTACTTTCTAAGCTTAGCAGCTTTTTGCAGAGTTATAGGGCGTAATTATGAATATAGGTAACAAAATATGAAAAGACATAAACGTAGTAATTTGAATTACTAACTTTTTATCTGTCTATGGCCCAAGGGGGTCGCCAAACCTTTTCAACCTGTAAAGGGGTCACGTATTTAAAAAGATTGAAAAGCACTGATCTAAACTATAAGGAAAATTATGTAATAATTTGTAGGTTTGGACTCTCAAAGAAAATTTATTTTATTAGAAAAAAGCTTTCTTTTCAATATTTTTTAAAATCTTGTTTAAAGTATGAAATTACAGCAACTTCAAAAAATACATTTAAATATTAAAAGTAAACTAATTGTCCATAAATTAAAATAATGAAAATTACAAACAATGTACGACTCCCAAATCGTCGTTAGTCGAGAATGTTCCCAAAACGTTGGCCGCATTACCCCGCTGTATGGCAATTTTGCTCCAAATACAGGCCAGCCGTTTGGTCACGTGAGACCTCTATTGAACGAGTTGTTAGGTCTCGATAGACTATATGGGCTTCGGGACCCCATGGCCCTACAGTTTCGACACTGAAACCACAAATATGTATCCATGATTAATGGATGCATATTTTCGGTGTTGCAGGCTCTTCTGCTCGTTCAATCGGCTGCTGCGCTAGCCGCCGTATATACATAGCCAAAAAGCTTTTCACTCCACAGGTTATCTCCGCAACATACTCAATAATTTCTATCGCCATAAAGATGCGACCTGTTCCATACATTCCTACATTGAAATATACAATAGAGATCAGATTTTTTTATGCAAGTGTTTTTCATCCGTGCAGGAACGAATACAATTTCCTGCGGCCGGGCGGCCTGTCGTATGTGGCGACAAAACAACCCACAGCCAGGTAGGGCATTTGCCCGACTGGATGGCTACCACCCCTGTTCTAGAGTATGCCCCCATAAAAAACCTTATTCCGGCATTAGTGACCAGGTTCCAGTCTCCCTTAAGAGAGTAGCAGCGCATTTGTAGCACCTTTGGTGTTGTAAATGTCCTTAGGCGATGGTAGCCGCTTTCCATCAAGTGGGCCCTCTGCCTATCTGCTGAACTCGTGCAATAGAAAAAAAAGTGTAAAATTTGTCTAGATCAAGAGGTATTAAGTATTCAGTGAATTAAAAACAAAAACAAATATATGATAAAACTTTGATTTATTTTTATGTATCCAGCACACAAACAAAACATTTTCCTTCTATACTTTTCATAATTCAAATGCGTTTTAATATTATATAATTATAAACACATTTTTTTCACACAAAATGATAAATAGCATGAGGGAAAACTGCTATTTACCTGGTTACATTTATAGCAAATCACCATACAAATAATAACTAAATATTAGGTACATAATAAGGATAAATAATAAATTAAATACTTTTTTCTGGATCATATTAAATACACTCTGTTACTTTTAAATTACTAAAAGAATTCATTTTATTTTTTCTATATTATTTAAAAGTAATGACTACTAGGTAACTTCACCGTTGCTTTCATAATGTACATCTTACATAATTAAGAACTAAACTAAAATGTATTATTATTGAAATTAATTTTTTGTACTTACTCAAGAGATACAGTCTTGTTTATACATTGGTCACATGTATTTTAAAATTCTAAATTAACTACTGTAACACAGGGTTTTTAGGTCTAAAACTAAAAAAAAAAGATTTCATCATATATACTAATACTATGTACGTATTAACAATTCAATATTACGTTACAGTAATATCAAGTATTTCATTACAAAAGTGTATTTATTATACACTGTCTACACTTTGGTTAAGTGCATTTTTTCTTTGTAAATTATTGTATATTCACTTTTGTAAAATAAAATTACACGACATAACAAAGCATGAAGTCTTTGGTTTTAACATAATGATTTTACATTACATACCTTAGTGCATTTTTGGCTCTAATTGGCACTATGCACGCTGACTAGGGCAACTAACCGAAGATGGGCAACTAGGCATGCTGCGCCCGGCCAAGGTGGATAAAGAAAGCGATTCGATCCGCACTTCTTTCGCCGCACTTATTACACATAAAAGGATCGTTATACCCGTGGAATCCCATATGAATCGTGTGCATAGTTAAATCGCCAAAAGTAATGTCACAATACTGGCAGGTATAGGTACTTTGCACTGAAGACGCTTCAACCGAAGCTTCTGACTCGGTTTCTGACATTTCAACATCGCGCACTTTGTCATCTTCGTGCTGCTGCCGTAATGCCGCCGGCTGCAGCTTGTACGCCCGCCCCTTTCTTCTGTTTTTCATTGCGGTGGTAGGAGTGACAGGAGTTGTCCTTTCAGCCGGTGGTGGGGTTGCAGCGTCACTTTTAGTGTTCGTCAGGTCGAGAGCATCGTTGTCCTGAGATGTAGCCATTTCTTGATGAGTGGTTGGTGTTTTTGGTAAGCTTACTGGTGACTTTGCTGGGGGAGAAATTGTTCCAGTTTCAGAATTACGTTCAAATGACAATTGCCGATGCACGAGTGTTGGAGGAGGCGATATTGTTTGGGGTTTATCAGATTGCATTTCTAGGTGCTTTGGAGAAGTTCTTTGCTCAAAATTGTTGTTAGGTGGGAACAAAAATGAATGAGGTAAAAGCGGTGGCAAGTATGGAAGGTTAACGGGAAAATGGTTTCCAAATATCGGATGCGTCGGTGGCGGCGGTTGAGTGACGTTATTGTTGTTCAATGGTTGTTGTGGCTCAAACATTTTTGTCATTGGCTTCTGTTTGGGGCCTCGGCGAGTCCCATATACATCGATTATCGGTAACGGGTTCGGCGTCCCATCTAAGTTGAGTACCATTGCAGGATTGTGCTGGTATTTTCGTAGATGAAGTTTTAATGAATGACAATATTTTGTGGCGTAGTTACAATCTGCGCATCTGTATTGGTACACATTAGAATGCGACTTTAAATGTGAATTGAGCATTGATTTATTCACACAAGAGTAAGAGCACTGACTGCATTGGAAAGGCTTGGAACCCATGTGGTTTCTCATGTGATATTCTAGGTGATGTTTATATTCCGTAACGAAGGGACATTTTCGGCAACACAACATCTTTTCAGGTTTTATATGTTCCTTGCTATGTTCCCAGAAACTTAATTTTGTAACAGCTACGAATTCACACTGTTTGCATTTAAATGTTTTTACTTTGCCATGAGAATTGACGGCTGGTACGCGAAGACCAGGTTCATCATCAAAATCATCGTCCATTCCGGATCCATCACGGCCGTCATCCCCGTCGGCTTTGTTTTGTCCAATATCAAAGCCAGAATCGTGGAACCTATCAAAAGAGCGCCTTTCATGGTCTCTTTCAGGGGATGATGGTGTACGAGGTGGTGATTTTGGTGGTGTTGCATCAGCTCGTGCTAATGGCGTGGACACATGAGTAGGTGGGGCTAGAGTTCTTGGTGAATAGGCAGTCTCATAGCCAGGTGAGGGGACTCGTCCTTCATTTGTTCGCGGTTCAAAACCGGGTGGCGTGAGTAAACTGTACGGCAATCCGTTGCGGAAAGATTCCAAATGCATTCCGAGGTTAGCTTTCGCTTTCATTGGCATATCATAAAACGGAGAAGGCTCGTTACTACCAACGCTTCGCGGAGAATGGCCATTAGAATCCTTGCTAGATGATGATGGAGAAGCACTATGAAATCCTTCCGAGTAAAAGCCACTAGCTTGTTCTTTTGCAAAACTCCCGTCGTCCATGGGTTCCGATTTCTAAAAAGAATAACACAGATTGTAGCTTACACGTAGTTTCTTAATATAAGTGATTGGTTTGTGAAAGTTTGGTATACTTACGACTGTGGGAGGCTGTAGCAACGAACCCCAAGCTTGGGGGTGGGTGGAGTGGGGTGCAGGCGGCATCCCAGCGGGGGAGGCGCAACTGAGCATACCTACAACAAAATGAAATGGTCATAATTTTCCATATACGATTCATTTTGAAAGACTATAGATTTTTTACGTTGTTACTTTACATGTGCGTATTAAGAAACAAAAAATATGCTTGTTATGCAGAATTATAGCAAAAAAATGCGAAACAATACAGTCACGTACTTTGTAATAAGTGGTTATGACACAAAGGTTCAATATTACATTGATTTGGTGGATTATATTATTATCTATAGATTTTGTGACAACAACAATTAGTGCTTTTGTTCAACAATTGATTGCTACTAATTGTTTTATAAAGATGTTGAGTTAGTAAGCACTCATATGAGTAGTTTTAATGAGTTTTCAAATTTAACTTTGATAATTTTAAGTATGTATGTTTTTTCTTTATTTAAGTCGCAGATTCATTACTTTACTAAGATATGGAACAGATTTAATCAATTTTTATATAATTAATTATGTGTTTTTTTATTTTCAACAAAAAACATCATACAATAGTTAATGTAATTATTTTTGTTTGTATGAGAAAATTATAAAACGATCTACAGAATATTTAAGTGATTTAAAATGCTTATTAGCAAAATATTTCGTTTTTATTCTACATTTATGGTCATAATTATAAGCAGGATATTCTTCTTCTGAAATGAAAATAAAGACGATAATTGAAAAGAGTTTTTATATAATTGTTTTAATACAAAATCCCGGAAAGTTTGAAATAGTAATAGTGAAGAAACAATCAAATCAAACCGAATTGTGTTCAGATATTTTTTTATTGAGAGTTATCTCTCTTGAAATAATTTAGAATTTTCCATTTTAAGGTCTAATAGCTAAAAATTATTGCAACGGCGGCGACGGGATCTTCACTTTGGATGCTTTGTCATATTATTAACCATTGACTTAATAATAAAAAAATTGACTTTGCTTATTCTACATAATAAAACCCTTAATAATAAAATAAACTTAGCTCTAATTTAGTTATGTACATGTATAACGATATATAGCTCTATCTCTATTATTTACAAATACTATATTAATATAAATAATTATGTCTATATAAATGCACTATATTGTTTTAAATCAGTTCATATTGCATTGGATTTATATCTACATATTCCTGATATTTTTGACATACATGGGCAGAGGAGCGTATGGAAGAAAACCATATAAATTATTTTTTGAGACTCCTACGGAATCCTAATCTTTATATTCTTAGGAATAATTTCGTTATCATATTCAATAGGTTTAGGTTTACTATTGTTTGTTATGTAAGTTAACAGTAAACAAACAATATACCTAGATGTTTTAAATTTTATTATTTATCTTATAATGTTATTGTATATAAATTATTAATTTGTGATTATTTGTTTGTTCACAACAAATATATATATGTCACTTATAAAATAATGAAGAAGATGAAATGTTACCTACTAAAGATTTAAGTTATTTAAAATAAATAACTGGAATCTAAAATAAAAACTGTTAATTTGTTTCTATAAAACATGTAAAAAATAGTAATAAGGAAGTAAGTAATAAAACCCACAAAAAGTCTGTGAATATATAAATGAATAAGAACGTAAACATATAAAAATATTGTTAAAATTTCCTACCTTCCCCTTAATTAACAGCCAAATGTTAAATCACGCAACACTGTTATCATAAAAAATGTTGACAAACACTTCTAGTCGTTCACTGAAAACCACATTAAATTCACGTAATAATTCAGGGGATGTTTTTTGGTGACAACCCTTCGCCGCGAAGTCTCGCAAAGGTCTGTCCTCCGCGAGTTCTCACAATGAACTGAAAAAAATCTGTCAATTTTTATTCTCCAAACATCGATAAAGTATTCTACATTTGAGGCGACGAGTTTTCTAGTAGAACAGAGAAGGGCTTATAATTGGCTACACGCGTCTCGCTCTAGCCCGACAGCCTATTTTTACATGAACCAATGCGCTGCGAGCTACTGTGGGTGGGGATCAAGTTATTAAGTTATTGTTTATGCGTTATTAATAATAAAAAAATAAGCAACCCCCGGTACTTTGGCGGTTGTTATTGTAATAAAGCATAGGCGTCGTATCGGTTATTATTAGACAATAAAATAAGCTAGGGAAATGAGATTGTTTTTGTTTGGGTCCTAATCCGATTTAGTTGTTTACTGTTTCCAAAACAAATGTTCTTAATACAATTGGGTTTATTATTTTCACAAAAAATACCGTTGTATTTTTTGTCTATAATCCTCAGAGTCGATTCAACTTTCTAATATAATATTTTGAATCGCGACACTAATGTTTTAAGAGCAACACTATAGCATGTAGGTACATATTACATGTTTAAACTCTCCCCTCGCTGTTCCATGGAATAAAAAACGTATGTATAAAAAGATACCAGACACGGTTAGGGGCGTCAAGCGTTTTACACAATCCAGCCAGCCAATAGCGTGGTCGCGTTTAAAAAAAGAACGTGTTTATTTTTTAACACACACTTCAACCAACTAAAACACATTCTATTTTTGTGAATTTGGGGTCGTAGCGTTATTTACTTATTGGAAAGTGTTGCATTATATAAATACTGATAATTTATTTCCAGTTTTGTTAATTATTTTAAAGAAATAAAATATTTTAAGTCAAATAACTTATTGATTATTTTATTTTACTTTAATCAGTATTTAAAATTATATCTATCATACAATTTTGAATGTAAGATTATAGCAACATTATTAAACGCACAGTCTTTTTTTTATAAAGGTACAATGTTTTACAATTTATTGTGATTTGTGTCAAATAAAGATGAATGTGAAACAACTTTCTCCTAAGGTTTTTTAACTTAGTTAACACAGTCTAACGATCTTATTCATATTGAGGTAGAGTGAATTTGTAGGTTTCTTTAAGGTTTTTAAAGAAGCCTACAAACTTACTTTGCTAAACTCAAAGAGCGCGAGTTCGATGCACTTAACAGTTTTCTGACATAATGTGCATATTGTTGCAACTACCCTGTGCTAACGGTGAAAGAAAACCCGGCGATGAAACCTACACATCGAGTTAACGGATGTGTCAAACCCGCCAATCTGCCTTGGACCAGCTTGGTAGGTATACTACCCATTACCCTATGTTGGAATCTCCAACAAAAAGTATTTGTTACTTTGTTACTGGCCACCAATACTAAATATTTGAATTTAGAACGTAGATGTTTTTGTTTTTTTATCTGTAATTTTTTTCCCGCCATTGCTATTAAAAAATCGTCATATATTACGCACGTGCAGTTTCTATAATAATTAAAATATCTACAGTCCACAACGAACTAACATTTAAAGAAGTGTGTAACACCCTATAAACGGGAGGCCCGAGCCCAGCGGTGAAACTAAATCATGGTTGGTAGATATATATAGGTATATAGTTGTGGTACACTCTTCTTCATATAAAACGCAATCGACGCGATAATGACAGGCTTTGCTTTCATAGCAGCAAAAAAACACAAATACAAAAAGTGTATTATGTATGGCACCAGTAATTTACAAGAAATTACCTGACAGTATAAAGAGGCAAAAATTCATCTTATTTAAGATACACCTAAAGAATTGTTTGTATAATGAAATGCTACTATAAAATCCGAGGATAATTTTAGTGTTAAATTCGGATTATTATTAATGTATTCTTTTTTAATTAATACTTTGCTTGACGTTTAATATTATTATTACATCTAATTTATTTAATTATTTCTGTAAATCAGTTTCAATTTAGTTTTAGTTATAAGATGTGAAAAGTATACGTAGGCCATTGAAAAGTTACATTGAGGGTTGCAATTCTCAGAGGGCGCAATTTTATGTTTTTGATGTGTAGGGGGACTTTTGATGTGAACTTGAACTTAAGCTTATAAGTAACTAGCTAGATAACTTAACCCCCCCCCCCTCCCCGGGTTATTATAAGCTAATAATGCACTAATAAAGCTTAAAGTGAAATGTAAAGTCGTTGATTGGATTTGTGTTTAGATGTGAAAGTGAAACAAAGTGTTGTTACCGTCTTTGAAGCTCGGCGTCTGAGACTCGTATGGGGCTTATGTCAAATTTTAACCGATGGTAAGGCAAATGAACGGTCGATAAGATATAGGAACCGGCCGTAAATGAGGCGGCCATACATGTAACTAAGGATTGATTTTTTTTACATACGTAATCTTGTGGCGTATTGTTACTCAGATTTTGAAGAAAATAGCGACGTTCCTAATTGTTTTTTTTTTTGTGAAATTTAGGTGGCAAGATATTAGTTTTCAAAGGCAGAAAACTGTACTTTCCTCTATTTTCAATATACAAAAAACTAGGTCACTAGGGCGTAAAAAATACTTCGAGTTAAAATTTGTTTCAACAATACTTTATTTATGATTTCGTAGCTATTTAACGTATCCCCTTATTTATAATCAACAAAATATAAAAACAACAAAAAATTAAGGAAATATAAAATGAATTTATAACTTAGGTATCTTTATCTGTTTCTTAACAAGGCGGAAAATAAATTTAAATAAAGTGGCTAAGAAATTCTGTTGTTACAGTTTAACAAACCGTGAAGGGTGGTTACAAAACTCAAAAACATGTATTTTGACAACTTTGGCGGTACTTAGGTATTTAAATAGCAGAACGTGCCAAAAAAATATTTGCATATATACATAAATTATTACGTTTTCTCAAATTAAAACGAATAAATTATTATTTTGTTGCTAAATAACGTGTAATACAATATTTAATTAAATAACTTCTATCGTCACTAATTATGTTTAACGGGCCATCAGACTTATGAGTAATGGTTACAAAACTTTAAAACGTAATTGATCTTTTATAATATTTCTCCATGGTTAATTTTATGCAAGGGTAATTAGGTTATTAAAACAATAAATTATAACACCACAAAAGTCACAAACACACAACTAACAACAAAACTTACACACATATCCATAGGTACCAACGCGCACTACCACCACATTGCATTACACGTACACTTCACAAACAAACCAAGACATACAAAGAGCCAAAAAATTTATAACCCAGACACAGAAAGGAAAACTACCCATGGCACTATAGTAGAATTATTTTGTCCGTGCAGTTTGGGTCATAAATCAAACTCGGTCTCAGCCCGGCTAGGGCGGTGAGCATGTTGCGCGGGCGCAACGCCATTAACGATAAAAACTCATTCTTATTTAAGAAAAATTATCATTCTTATAAAAATCATTATTATCTTTTTTGCTGTTAATTTTAAACTTAGATATAAGCATTTATATTTATTTTTAATATAACTTGTTACGTTCTAAACTTTTGTACTTATAGTTTTTTAATATTAATAATATAGATACCTAATTAATAATTTATTTTAAATCATTATTATTCTTATTTTAATAAATACGTTGTTTTATCTATTTTTTTCTTTCATTTATATCACTAACCCACAAAATGACAAAACACTGCTCCGCAAAAAGCTTCACTGCTCCGATTATTTATGACACAAACTGCACGGAGAAAATAATTCTACTATAGTTAGGATAATATATATAGGTATAGACATAAGGCACACACTGCACATGCACTTCCTCACAACACCAGCATGTAACAGATACATTATACATTAGTATAAGTTTAGTATTAAAATTAGAATAAATATAATATTATCTATCAAATAAGTTATTCTTAAGGTACACCACTACGCAAACATACATTCATTAAATGTCACACACAATAAATAACAAAGTAACAAATAAGCGTGTACAACTTCTTAAATTTAATTGCAAAAAAAGGGTACGGAACTAGAGTCCGTGGAGTTGTTAATGAAACAATAAAAATTAGGTTATTAAAAAGTCGTTGTAGTAATGGCTAGCGCACGCGTCACAATCTCAAAGAGCGCGGGTCCAAATCCTGGCCGGAACGCAAATGCAGTTTTGATGACCTTATGTGCATATTACACGTACCACATGCTAATAACGGTAAAGGAAAACATTGTGATGAATCCTGCACATCGAGATAACCGATGTCTCAAGCCTGCCAAGCCGCCTTCGACAAGCGTGGCCGGTATACCTACTGTCCGTTCCCCTATAGTGGGTGGCCGGAACGCCACCACAACACACGCCACACGGAACGCCGGGACGTTGACGGGTTGTTATTATATAATTAGGTTATGAACGCCCAATTCTGCTATCTCGTCGATGCGAAGATATTCCAAATACCATTTCATTGCGATACTATCAAATATAGATAGATAAATAGATAACACTTTATTGTTCACCAAAACAAACGAATACAAAACAAAATGCATAATTATAATACTTCTTGGCAAAACAACAGGCGGCCTTATCGCTAAAAGCTCTTCCAGGCAACCCAGCTTAAAAGAAATTCTTAACTAATCTGGCGATGTAGGTGGAGCAGAAAACTGATCGGACTGTACGATTTAAATATACATATTTACACTAATTTATAAAATTAATACATATATAAATAAAATAGTAATATATATAGTAATATAGTTATTCTACTAAATCCACAAAACCTTATTAAAATAGTCGCGGCAGAATAATTAAATAATAATTGATATTACCAGAATTGGCGTTAGCCGAAATCAATAATTAAAATCGTAAAAAAAATTATTTCGAATATGCGAATTTTCGCTTCTAAATATTCATAAAGATAGTGGCGTGTCACGGACAAGCCATTGCAATTGACGGAATAACGAAATCAGGCAAACCTACAATTGAGACTATAGTGCTCGGCGATTTTGACGAAGTAGTAAATGGCAGAAGGGGTTGAGCAAGCCAAGGGTTTCAGACTCGAATTTTCGAATCAGTAAGACTAGTATTCTGACTTAACTGTGTTATTACACTTACGACGTGCGGACGGTGCTGGAATAACATCGTAATGAAACCGGCACATCGAGATAACCGATGTGTCAAACCTGCCGAGCGGCCTTGGTCAAGCGTGGCGGACGTACTGTCCGTTTTTGACTTTTTACCCTTGGCTTTCGAGATTCTGAAATAATAGAGGAAAACGCTCGGACGGGCAAAAGAGCCGGCAACTGTCAGAAGCGAAAGATAATATTCCATTATCATCATTCATAGAAGAGAAAAAAATTCATTGTATGTATATAATGAAAAAAATATCTCTTCTAGGTTTTTGTTATAATACCTGCATCGTATTTGGCAGTAAAATCTTATAACGAAGTCTTAATATTACGAATACACTTTATAACGAATTTTCATAACATAAATAGAAAGTAAAATTAACCTCTGAATAACGATTTCTGTCAACCTACTACCTTTGCATAAAGTATTGTACCAATTCATCTAACAGGAATTCATGCCTTTCGAACATATTTGTTTACGGACAATCCAAAACTTATAATATTTATAATAGGTAGATTATTAGGGTTGTATGGTATTAAAGTGCGTTCATTATTATTTGTTTTACATTTCATTTACCTTGTTAAAACGAATCTTAGAACAGATTAACCTTTGTGTAACAAAGAACTGTTAACAAATTGCCATAACAAACTTCTTGTAACAAATTTATCGTTAATCTTCAGATTTGTTATATCAAGGTTACACTGTATTTAACAAGAAACCCTGTCTTGGAATCTTATTCGTACACGGCTAGTTGTTTAGTTAGTTTCTTTTTTAATTAAAGTAAAATAAATACTTTTTCTTAATAAGTAAAGTTGCAGCCAAATAATACTTAACAGACTTACCTCTCGTTTTCAAAATAATTTAAAATTCAAAAGTTTTTATTCAAAATAAGTTCCACACAATTATATTTTTTTTTTACTTTCTAGTCTATGTGCACCGCTTCGCAACGTGTTATTGCTGTTAAGGAGAAGAAGCGGCAAGAAACTCCCCAGCAACACGTCTAGCTAAAAAATTGTTTTTCTTTATATTTCTTGTTCCATTTATATTTCAAGTTCTTCTTTTTAAGTTTTATACAGAAGTACGTTACAGAATGAGTTTTGAAGAATTAATGGAGTTGTAGCAAACAGTCCATATTCAATAAGACAGAGCGCAATAAAAGGATAGAAAATATTATTATAGTTATAAACATGACGTACTAAATTTTCTTTTTTTTTGCAACATATATCCATATATTCCTTACAAGTATGGCAAGATAACAACGTTATACTCGTACAAAACACAGTATAAGAGGTTGGAGCGAGCTGCTATGTAAATGAAGTTTTGTCATTTAAATATTCTTCAATAGTGTAGTATCCCTTTTTAACACGCTTTTATTAGCTTCACCTGTATGTATGTATGTATGTTTGTAACCGACCCCTTTGAGCTCGATTTTGTCCTACTTTGAACGATCAGATTTAATTCAAACTTTGCACACCTCTCAAACGTCGATGACAATGCAATAATATAGTACCATGGAGCTGATCTGATGATGGAGTGGGAAGGTGGCCATAAGTACTCCTGTACTAAACAAGATAGACCCTTCGTGTTTGGGCTCGTATGTTTATATCGCGTGACAATGCAATAATGTGGTACCATGGAGCTGATCTGATGATGGAGTCGGAAGGTGGCCATAGGAACTCCTGTACTAAACAAGATAGACCCGTCGTGTTTGGGCTCATATGTTTATATCGCGTGAAAATGCAATAATATGGTACCATGGAGCTGATCTGATGATGAAGTCGGAAGGTGGTCATAGGAACTCCTGTACTAAACAAGATAGACCCGTCGTGTTTGGGCTCATATGTTTATATCGCGTGAAAATGCAATAATATGGTACCATGGAGCTGATCTGATGATGAAGTCGGAAGGTGGTCATAGGAACTCCTGTACTAAACAAGATAGACCCGTCGTGTTTGGGCTTGTTTTACTTGCCTTGGCTAGCACTCTGCTGCTACATGATATGCAGGATCTCAAAAGCTTATATTTAAAAACATTAAAAAAAAACCAACTAAAAAATGAAAAATAAATAATAGTTTAAAAAAAAACTAAAAACACGCTTTCATAAAAAATCCAACTAAAAAATTAAATTAAATTATAATATCTTAAAAAGCGCTTTGAATACACCCCACGCTTTTTTACAATAATGTACATTCATTTTTTTTTACACTGTACTTAATCAAATTGATTAATTATTTATTTTTTGCACTCCACGGTATTCATCAGAAACCAAATTTATCAAATTTTATTTTCTGTTTTTTAGTTAGATTTTTTATGATAGCGTGCTTTTTTTAGTTTTTTTAAACTATTATTTTTTACCAAGATACTTTTTAATTTGGTTTTTAATTTAGTGAAAGGCAGATCTAACATTACACTCGGAATCTTATAGAAGAAGCGTATACCAACCCCCAAGAAAGAGGATAATACTTTTTGTAATCTAAAAGATGGCAATATCAGTCTATTACAATGCCTGGTGTTGAAATTGTGAACATCCTTATACTGCTTGTAGGCACTCAAGTTATTAAGAATATAAATTATATTATTGAAAATATATTAGCAGGCGACCGTCAAAATACCGATTTCCTTAAAGCGTTCCCTAAGAGACTCCCGAGGGCCGAGGTTCTTAATTGACCTTACGGCTCTTTTTTGTAAAACATATTATATAGTTTCTTAAGTCAACAGCGTTGCCCCAAAGTAAAATACCATAGGACATGAAACTATGAAAATAACTAAAATAAATATATATATATATATATAATATATATATATATATATATATATATATATATATATATATATAAAATAAATATATATATGCTATAGTTTTATGAGTAAACCTAATGCATTTCTTAAATCTAAAATAGAATTTGATTATACAGTGACTCATTACATAAAATATTGCAGCTAATAAACGTGCTCGGAGGCCGTGTCGCGTAGCTTACTTAAGTCACGAACTTACAGGCATGGAGGAATACTAGGGATGACAATCTGAAAAGGTTAAGACCTAAAAAGGCGCTATATGTATATAGCGCCTTTTTTATTGCAGAAGTTCAGCAGACAGGCAGACGGCCTACTTGATGGCAAGCGGTTACCATCGCCTATGGACACCAAAGGTGTTACAAATGCGCTGCTGCTCTCTTAAGGGAGACTAGAACCTGGTCACTAATGCCGGAACACAACTCAAGATTGTTATGGCGGAATATTCAAGACCAGGGGTGGTAGCCATCCAGTCGGGCAAATACCCTACCGCCTGGCTGTGGGTTGTTTTATCGCCTCTTACGACAGGCCGGCCGGCCGCAGGAAATTGTATTCTTTTTCCGTTCCTGCATGGATAAAGTTGCGCCATTTATTTTCTAATATGTTTACTTTTATACCGTCTTCAACAATTTGCAAAATATAATATTTTTAAGTATTAATTCGCACTGACTTCAAGATGTTGTAGAAAATATTTATTGTTTGCTTTTTTTATTACTTTGCTTCATCATACGGACCGCAAAGGAGTGGAACTCATTGCCGGAGTCTGTCTTTCCCGATACATACAATCTGGCTGTCTGAAAGTCCCGTGTGAATCTTTCTTGGTAAGCATGCTGCGTCCTAGACCACCTCTTTGCTCCACAAACGGCGACATTGTCGTCAAATGCGAACCTATACAATAATAAAAAAAACTTGTTAAGTCAGTTTTGTTTTCTTTTAATTTATTTTTTGGAATAAAACATATATGTTTTTAGATCTAATCTGTCGGAGTCTGATTACAAGCCGAATGGCCTGGTAAAGCCAGGCTAGAATTATCCGAGGACTCAGCTGCTTCATCGGCTATTAGTCTTGCGACAAATATAGCCAGCCCACTGCTAGATCAGCTTATCAACGCGATGTATGTCGACTTTGGTTCTATATTTAATTTCATTTGGGACCATTCTTAAATTAACGATGCTGATCGGAAATACTGTTCAAGAATTCAACAGAAATCGCAGCGATTGTGTTATGAACCGTTGTGGCCTTGGCATTTTAGGGCTGGGGCTGGTTGGAACTGTCAATTCGTTGGCAATCTTATATTATTATTATCATCATCTCACGACCCTGGTCTGGGAGCTAGGAGGATCATATATGCATCGCAACCATTGAATCGTCCCCATTGGAGTAAAACAATCCACAGTCAGGTGTTAGGTTATTTCCCCATCTGGATGGTTACCACCTCTGGTCTAGGGAATGCTTCCATAAAAACCTTGAGTTGTGTTCCAGCATTAGGGGCCAGGTTCCAGTCTCCCTTAAGAGAGCAGCAGCGCATTTATAACACATTTGGTATTACAAAGTATTTTCTCCGTTATTTACTATGGTCTGGGTGTCTGGGATCGGCCCCGTTGTATATTACCCATAACACAAGCGTAACTTGCTTAATTTGGGGATAAACAGTATGTGTGTTTTATGCCGATTTCATTTAATTTAATTTAAAACGTCCATAGGCGATGTTTACCGCTTTATATCAGGCAGTTTGCCTGTCTGCTGACCTGATGCAATAAAAAATTACAAAAAGGGGTAGGCAAAGGCGATGGATCTTTATTTGTTACAATCTTGGTTTGCACCTTTCGCTTCATCTACTTTCAATATTTATAACATGCACTTTTTGATGATTTTGCATAAAAATGCCTGTAGTAAGTAAGTCACGTCAAGTAAGTCACGCTGTATCTCATCAATTAATCGCATCGATTCTACCATTCAAAGTGCTGTTATGCACATATAATGTAACTTATTAGTTTACTTTTATCACTCATCGCGATTAAAGTTCAGAATATTGGGCAATACCTAAATTTGTATAAATGAAACTTCAACGGACAAGTGGGAAAACGAATCGCAACAGACAAGTTGAAAAACGAATGGCAACGGATAAGTGGGAAAACGAATCGCAACGGACAAGTGGAGAATCTTCCACTGACAAGTGACAAAATGAATCGTAACAAACTTTTAACTTGAAGTATTACGGGCAGATTGTTTATGTAGGTACTTGTCCAATTTGAAAATCTTAAATCGCGGGCTCTTCGAAATCCATTGATGATAGAATAAAATAATTTAGTACGACTTTGCAGAACACAATTATTTACCAAAAGTGTCGGGACAGCATGTCTAACTATATAACATGCCACAATAAGTGTTCTTTTATTTTAAGAAATTAATTAAAATGCCGCCTTTAGAAAAGGCTCTATTTGTATCTTGGTATTCATCCTTATCAAAATAAATTACTTCGTATTCAAGACTGCTTCAATACCTTTATATAACTTTTTGAATTATTAAATTCGGACATTCCATTCGAAAGATATCACGAGTTTAAAAATGTAAGTATTAGAACACGCGGCCGTGACGCTTTTTCTTGAGCGAAAAATCGTAAGACCCCGTCTATATAGAAGTTTCACTTCAAAAAGCCGTCCATTGCGCGGCTGTTCCTATGTTGGAGCGGCCATAACGTTTGAGGTGTACACTGACCTACCATGAACTAAAAATAGTTTGTAATAAATAAACTAACATCACATTAGATATATATAGATATGTCCATAACCGTGACAGGGAATGAACGTGTTTAATGTTTCGTTAATTCGTTTAATGAAATATGAGCGCTTTTGAAATAAAAAGTACAATTAAAAATATAAAAATAATATTTTGTGGTTCTCTATTTAACTGTTTATTTAAATCAGTGGTTCTTAAACTTTTAACGATGGGGGACTATTTGACTAAAGTTTTGTCTTGTTATTGATCAATATTTTCTTAATTTCCTTTATTTGCTATGTCACTAAAAAACCGACTTCAAAAACTAAAAAGTATAAAATAACTTATTTCTAAAGCTATTATTAATTATAACATCTTATTTTTAATTTATATTATCTTAAACATCTTAAAGTCGGTGCTTAGTAATTTTCAAAATATAGTAATTTTTATTTTTTACTTTGCAGCGACTTAAAGATGTTTTAGATAATATATATTAAAAATAAGATATTATAATTAATAATAGCTTTAAAAATAAGTTATGTTATACTTTTTAGTTTTTGATGTCGGTTTTTTTAAACGAAGTTTTTTTATTATTATTTGTTACTTTTTAGTGTCTAGCTATGGGTACGCCTACGAAAGGTGCCGCGCGCCTTAAAAAATATAGGTTCCCAAGAAACAGGAACAAAAAAAGTTCGTAAAATGAATACTACTGGGCCAAACTATGTTAAATTTTTAGGGGAACAAATGGCAATTATTCCGCATCAAACTAAAGAAGAAGAATCACGTAAATCGGATCATAAATCTCAGAGTAATCGGTGTACATATGGAACGGAATGGAAATTTATGAAAAATGGTGGGCCGAACTATGTCAAATTTTTAGGGGACCAAATGGCAGCTATTCCGCGTCGAACAAAAAAGAATCACGTAAATGAGATCATAAATCTCGGAGTAATCGATGAACATACATAAAAAAAAGATACCGACGAATTGAGAACCTCCTCCTTTTTTGAAGTCGGTTAAAAAAATAAGGAAATATGAATATTCCCTTGGCAGGTAATATAGCTATTACCATGGAAAAAGAAATAGTATTCTTTCATGCTATTACCGTTCAATTTAAGAGATAAACTTCCTATGTAGTGTGTATACGTTTACCTATGTATGTTTGAGTGTGTGTGTAATTATAAATTAGTTATATAAATGTAATATAAAATTGGTAATTTAATATGTGAATAATAATTCCCAAACTAGGAGAACAGTATAAAGTTGTTTTATAAATAAAATACGTTCTTAATATATGACAACTAAGCGATCATTTTCTTGAAGTGAAAACTTATTTAGGCACGCTAGATTCGTGGTTTCGAAGAACTTATGAAATCCCGGGAGAAAGTGCCGGATTAGTCAAATACGCAAATTGTTATTGAGTACCAAGCTAGTTCGTAATATAATCGATTTTTAACCGACTTCAAAAAAGGAGGAGGTTCTCAATTCGTCGGAATCTTTTTTTATGTTATTTGTATTGTATAGTATTTACCTCCGTGACTCTACCCGTGCTGGTCCCAGACTGAATAACAGCTCTAGTTTTTACAGCTAGCATTACGCTGAGTCTGAGTCCAATTTAGGACTTATATTGTTTCCTCTATTTTACTTTTTTCAATATTGTTCAAATGTTTATTTGTCTTAAATAAAACAGTTCTTTCTAATAAAAGTAGCAAGTCCAATTTTGACAGCAAAATTTGAAAAAGAACTTAAGGTATCTTTCTAGTGAAATCGTATCAGATTCAGCCAAATATATTGTGCACCTTAACTACGTTAAACCACTCCCCGGAAGATTCTCGCGAGATTCCCAAATTCAATTCTATTTATAAAGTACTGAAGCATTTCAGAAAGTGTTTAAGCTATCGTCCTAGTCAAATCGTATAGAAAAAGCTTAATTTGGTTTAGTGAACATTGTGTCGGAATAAGCTAATTTTTATGCCCCCTAACAACTTTAAACTGCCCCCGGAACACTTCACGCGGGATTTTAGTTCAGGAAATTTGCTATCAATTAGTATAAAACTTTGTTTCTTAGCGTGACAGTCATGAGAGTTAGGTTTTATAGACTTTTCCCATACCAAAAGTGTCTAGCGTGCCTAAAGAAGTTTTCACTTGCAGAAAATGGTCGCTTAATTGTTACATATTAAGAACGTATTTTATTTAAAACTTCTCGATGTAACAATCTTTGCATTTATTGAAGTTAAAGAATTTATTTGAAACACTTGACATAGTGTACAGAAACAATTTGGTATCGCAAACAATTGCTGTATTATAATAATGTGTTGCAGTTGATAGCGCTCATTTCCAGACAAGTCGTTTGTTATACAATTTAAAAAAGAAAATTATTTTAAAGTTTATACATTAGGAAATTTTCGTGTTAATATTTGTAATGAATGTGGAAATGCATAGATGTGTGTACAAGTGAACGAGTGAGTGTGTGGTTACAGACTTATTAGACTGGTGTAGTCAGTTTTGTAAATTCTCGGTGTCGTCATAAGGGAGCTCTATTAGCCAGTTGAATAATTTTAATTTACATTCGCGATGAGTAAGAGAGTATATATTTATTAACTCTGTTGTAAACTTTGGGACTAAGAAAGTAAGCGTATGAATGAATGAAGTGAAAACTTCTACCTACGACTGAAATTTTTTAAATTTTCAGGGACAACAGACCCCCGGAACCCTGATTAAGAACCACTGACTTTAAATATTATTATACTAAGTAGTCTACGGCTTTGACTACAAATTTAAAATTATGATTATAATGTTTTTTACAGTACGGTTTTCAGTTTTTATTAATAATTTTAATTAATATACTCAGTCATCAATCGTGTCTCTAGATAATGTTCTGTATAAAACATCAATTTAAATGCATAATGTGTGCCTTCAGTGTGATCTTTTTATACACTCATAATATTGAAATTTATAACTAGAAAATGTGGTAAATTGTAAAAGTATTTTTGTGTTCCATAGCAATTTTCAAAAGAACGGAACTGTTATATAAATCTATTCCCTTTGTATGTATGTATATCATAGTAGTTTTGTCAAAAGGGGTCTATAAGTATTGAATTTTATAGTGAACTAAAGGCCCCGACAGACGTTGTCCTGCTCTGAAAAAATAAAATCTAGGACCCGATCCTAGCGCCACCTACCGGTTCCAATTATGAATTTAAATCATCCGGGGACCCACTCAAACACAGAAAAACAAAATCACCAAAATCGCTCCCGGTGGTTAGGAGGATTCTAGAACCCGATCTCAGCGCCACCTACCGGTTCCAACGGTATAAAAAGTATCCTATCTTTCAAGTTAGACCAAAATACGGTACATGTGAAATTTGATTGAAATCGGTTCAGTAGTTTTGGAGTTTATTGGCAACATACATCGGGATCACCATGTCGGAGTTTTTAACTAAACGACGACATCAACTCTTTATCCAAGCTAGGCAGCGCTTAGGAGTGAGAAACTGCTGGACGCGGGAGGGCACTATCTATGTGTTAGCCCGCGACGGTACACGACAACGCATCGAAAAGTTAATCGACTTGGAAAGCTTCCCCGCTTCGTCTAATTTAGACCAGGTTGCAGCACAGGTTGTGACCAAAGAACCTGTAGTTGTTCCCAAAACTCGTCGTCCGACAGCAGGAGCTAAGAAATAGCGATTCTCAAACGAGCCTTTTGCTTGTTTTATTTCGCTCCAGTCTATACATTCCCGTTTATTAATTGTTCTGTATTCCATTTCTTGTTGTATAATTTATAAAGTATGAAAAAATCTCATTATTATTATAACTTTCGTTCTTTTATACTTTTCGCACATTGATTTTAACTTAATTATGTTGGTTTGTTTACCTTTTTTTTTTTCTAGTCTCTTTTTCTTGTAATTCTGTCACAATTGTCAATGTCATTCATATAATTTACTTTTTTCTGTGTCTTTTGTTGCGTTTTGTTTTTGCTATTATTGTGTTGTTAGTTGTTATACTCATATCAGCTATCTCATCCGCACACCTGGCGGATACATTCTGACTGATTTGTATTTTTATAAACAATATTTGTGTATTGTTATATATTTGATTATTTATATATTTGAAATTGTAATTTATTATATAAAGTATTTATTTTATTCTATGGATAATTATGAGAGTTATAGTGATTCTGACTCAGATTCTCATTCCTGTTTGTCTTCATCTGACAGTTCACATGGCAGCAACCATGATTTATCTTCACTGCAAGAAGTAATTGAAAATCAATTTTCACGCCTTTCCCGTAATTTCAATGTGGCACACATAAATGCTCAGAGTATTCCAGCTCATTTCCCCGATATGCTGGCGTCATTTAGTCATAATAATTTGCACGCTGTATTAGTTTCGGAATCCTGGCTTAAACCTTGCCTGTCCTCTACTTCATACTCTTTGCCAGGATATCGTCTAATCAGAAATGACCGTATCGGTACTGGTGGTGGAGGTGTTGCTATATACTTGCGCTCCCATCTAGCATACAAAATCTTAAGTGCATCCTCACAACCCCCAACACCGGATAACGGTGAGTATTTATTTATAGAAGTAGAACTTGCGCATACCAAAATTTTACTAGGAGTATTTTACGCATCGTCTGTTCGCATTAATTACTTCTCCTCTTTTGAAACTTTACTAGAAAAGTTTTCTCCTTTATATACGCATAGTATCATCATGGGTGATTTCAACACTTGTCTCCTTAAACAAGACCATCGTTCTTCTGCTTTAGAAACTTTAACAAGATCTCTCAACATACATATTCTTCCTCTGAGTGCTACTCATCGTTTCCCTAATTCATCCCCTTCTCTTCTCGACCTAATAATGGTTTCATCACTACCTCACGTATCTCATCATGGTCAATGTTCGGCGGATGCTTTTTCCTATCATGACATGATTTTTCTCTCATATAACTTACATCCGCCGAAAGCTAAGCCCAAAATCATCCTGCAGCGTAATTTTGGCGGCATGAGCCTAGATGCCTTACTTAAGGACGCTCGGGAAGTTGACTGGTCTGGGGTGGTCAGTGCACTCACTATTGATGAGAAGGTTCATGTGTTTCATGCTGCTTTGATGAAGCTGTATGATACTCATGCGCCTTTACGCCGTATCAAGGTCAAACACTTGCCTGCACCGTGGCTTACCGATGATATTAAATCGCAGATGCACAAGAAATCTAAAGCTAAAACTCGATATAAAATGAAGCCAACCGAAGCAAACAAAGCTGCTTATGTGAGCATTCGTAATCGCTGTAATAGAGTGTGTAGGGACGCTCAACGCCGTTATATTCACGAATCAGTTCAAAATGATGATCCAGCTAAAGTATGGAAGTTTCTACGCTCTTTGGGGATTGGCAAACAAACAGAAAACCCAGTCAGTCAAAAATTTAATATTGATGATTTAAATCAACACTTCTCAACCACTTCTGACTTTGATGTAGTAATAAAGTCTGAAACTTTGAAAAGAATCTCGTCCAAGCCAACACCCAAGCATTCTCCTTTTCTTTTTAGTCGATTTACTGACAGTGGTGTTAAGAAAGCTGTAAAATCCATCACATCTAATGCTGTCGGCAGTGATAGCATTAGTCGCAACATGATCCTACCCATACTGGATGTCATTAATCCTACCCTTACCCATATCCTTAATACATCCATAACCTCCTGTGTATTCCCAGCTGCCTGGAAGGAAGCCCAGGTTACTCCACTACCAAAAAAACCCAATCCCGCTTCCTTTTCTCAATTTCGTCCTATTTCCATACTTCCTTTCCTTTCCAAAGTCCTCGAACGCTTAGTTCATCAGCAGCTAAGTGTTTTCCTGAACCGTAATTCCCTTTTGAATCCTTACCAGTCTGGTTTTCGTCCTGGCCACAGCACCACCACTGCCCTCATTAAAATCACAGATGACATCCGGCATGGCATGGACAATGGCTTGCTAACTGTGCTATCGCTGCTCGATTTCAGCAGTGCTTTTAATAATGTTGACTTTGAAGTGTTACTCGGCATCCTACGCTCTATTAACATATCTCCTGAAGTAATCGACTGGTTTCATAGTTATCTGTATGGACGCCGGCAGCGCATTCGAGTTGATGACGACTATTCGTCGTGGTGTGATCTCTCTGCCGGTGTTCCACAGGGCGGCGTACTATCTCCTTTATTATTCGCTGTTTTTATAAACTCAATTTCCAATGAACTTACTTCATCCTATCACCTCTATGCAGACGATCTGCAAATTTACACGCAGGAACCGGTTGCTACACTAAATCAAGCAGTCGCAACGATAAACTCTGACTTTGACCGCATACTACAATGGAGTAAATCGAATGGACTTCTTGTTAATCCTGAGAAAACTCAAGTAATTATCATCGGTAGCTCGCGGATGCTGTGTAAAGTTGACTGGACCGTTATGCCAAGTTTTCTTTTTGATGGGAAACTTATCCCTATCAGTGATAAGGTCAGAAACCTTGGAGTTATATTTGATAGTGAGCTGTCCTGGAGACCCCATATAACGGAGTTGAGTCGGCGGTTGTTTCTCTCCTCCAGATCACTCTGGCGGCTGAAAAACTTCCTGCCCATCGCCACCAAAATTAAGCTAGCAGAGTCACTACTTTTGCCCATACTTGATTATGCCGACGCCAGCTATCTAGATTTAACTCAAGAACAGCTTAATAAACTTGAGCGACTCCAAAACTTTTCCATAAGGTTCATATTTGGGTTACGCAAGTATGACCACGTTTCTGAATTTCGAAAAAAGCTCAATTGGCTGCCAATCCGTATTCGCCGGAATACTCATATTCTTTCATTGCTTTACAGTATTTTATTCATCCCTACTACTCCACAGTACCTTAAAGAACGCTTCGAATTTATTTCTTGCTCTCACAATTTGCGCCCTTCCAGTCAACATAGACTTATTACTCCTATTCATAATACAACGTTCTTCAATAATTCTTTCACGGTTAAGGCTGTCCAACTTTGGAATTCATTGCCTGTTGCTGTCAGACAAGCAAAATCCCTTATAATATTTAAGAACTTAGTCAGAAAATTCTATCTGCAATATAATGATATGTAATTTTATGTAATTAGTATATATTATATTGCATATAGCTATATGTTTATTATGTTTAAATAGTTGCATATTATCGCCATATATTATATATGTATATAACTTATGTGTATATTTGTATATATAGTATAGTTATATATTTATTAATAAAATTGAAGTAATCGTATAATAATTATGTATACCACCATCGCCACTTCAAATCGGAATATTCTTGCCACGGGTTGTCTGGAAGAGATCGCTTTTTAGCGATAAGACCGCCCTTTGTACCCTACTATAATAATACTAGTTCGTAAGTTTTTCTGTAATGGTGTACAATAAAGTGTTATATATCTATCTATCTACATCGTGACTTCGAAAAGGAGGAGGTTCTCAACTTGGCCGGTATGTTTTTTTTTTATGTATGTACACCGATTACTCTGAGATGTATGATCCGATTTACGTGATTCTTTTTTAGTTAGATATGGAATAGTTTCCATTTGGTGCTCTAAAAATTTAAGATAGGTTGGCCCAGTAGTATTCATTTTAGGAACATTTTTTTGTTCCCGTTTCGTGGGACCTATATTTTTTAAGGCGCGCGGCACCTTTCGCGGGTAGGCCTACGATAGCTAGACACTAAAAAGTAACAAATAAAAAAAACTTCGTTTAAAAAAACCGGCTTCAAAAACTAAAAAGTATAAAATAACTTATTTCTAAAGCTATTTTTAATTATAATATCTTATGTTTAATATATATTACGTAAAACATCTTGAAGTCGGTGCAAAGTAAAACATAAAAATGACTATATTTTAAAAATTGCTAAGCACCGACTTTAAGATGTTTAAGATAATATATATTAAAAATAAGATATTATGATTAAAAAGCCACTGCTTTAGATAAAGTTTTATTACCTGAGATAGCATCTTTAAATTCAGTGCAACTAGCAGTTATATTAAAGAAAACGTACAATTCACTTTTTACAGTACTTACGATGAGACAAAAGAGTTCGCCTAAAAATAAACGGATTTGCTTCAAAACTGGACATCTGACAACTTTAAGTAGTTATACAAGTATATATATATATATATATATATATATATATATATGGTAGGCGAACACTCGGACCCGGAGCCTCGGAGCTTCTGCGTAATAGTGAGGTCGGCCGGCAAAGGTTTAGCCCGCTCTACCACAGAGGCTGTCGCCACCGGGTCCTGACGCGGCGAATTCCACACGCCCCGGCAGCATTTCCCCATGGCGGTAAGTCCTAAAAAGAAAAATTCTAAACATGCCGTGTCGCTATATTAAAAAACAACTAGAACAGACTATATAAACGACGGAGAACACGATACATTTTTTTTTAGATTTATTTTTTATTTTTTCGGGATTTACTTAAAAACTACTGGGCCGATTTTGATGTAGGTTTCACTGATCGGCAGACATTTTTAGATATAAAATCTGCGCTACTTTTAACCTGGGAATCCCGCGGAAATTTTCCCGGGAGCGGTTTCAACTTGTTCGGGTGCATAAAAATTAGGTTATTCCGACACAGTTTACGATAGCTCAAATTCTTTTTTTTTTAATGATGCGATACTTTGGGTTCCGGGAATCCCTCGCGAATTGCAAGTCAAGCGTGGACGAAGTCACGGGCATGTCGTAGTCTATAAATAAAAAGGTCTGGTGGCTTCCCACTAATTGTCGTTATTTCGCCGTTGTGCTTCAATATTGTTTAGCGTTATATAGACTACATCTTTCTTTCTTTTATTACTTTCTTCTATATAGACCTAGTAAAGTCTGTAAAAAATAAAATAATAAATAATATCGGTCCATAAATCTCGCACAGTAGTGCAACACAGGGAGAACACTGGCGATATACCTGCCACACTTGTCCAAGACGGCTTGGTTTGACACATCGGTTATCTCGATGTGCAGGTTGCATCGCGATGTTTTCCTTCACCGTTGTTAGCAGGTAGTAATTGTAACAATATGCACATTAGGTCAGAAAACTGACTAAGTGGTGCATGCGTTCCGGCTAGGATTGAACCCGCGCCCTTTGCGGTTAGGCCGCGTGTGCTAGGCCATTACTCTACCACGACTAGCGGTGCCTGTGAAAAGTAACTGTACTATACGAGACGGAGAGATGGACGTATATAATCCTTATTAATATTATAAATGCGAAAGTAACTCCATCTGTCTGTTACGTTTGTTTTCTTGGAAAAACTACTGGACCGATTTGGTTGAAGCTCAGTATATATATATTTTCGATACCGATAATAACATATGATAGTTTCCGCGATAAAAATATATTTGTCTTTCTGTTTGTTATGCTTTTACGCAAAAAACTACTGGACCGATTTGGCTGAAATGCGGTTTATATAAAATTTTAATACCGAGGGTGGAAAAGGGATACTTTTCATGCCGGATAATGGGATAAGTTTGGGGATAGATTTAGGTAAAGATTATCCCAGAAAGTAGGACGCGTTTTTATTTTGTGATTTGCCATTTTGCTTAATTTGGTCGATGTGGTCCATGTGGTCGATTTGGTCATTTTGGTGTGTACATATGTGGTTTTAATACCAAAAATTGGTTTAGATACTTATCATCAGGGAGACGGGATTGTTTGCGATATAAAATGAAGTGAATCTCCCGAGGAAAATAGAAGTAACATAAAAAATTAATACAATGTAACCTGTGTTGTTACCTCTTTAAACAAAAGACATGCACTACAGGATGATCTGACTCTAGTTGATCATAAGGATTATATTTCTACAAAAATGTCTACGAAATCTTAAATGTAGCTAATAAATATTAATATTAAAAAAAATTGAAACTGAATTTTGTAAAGCAATATTACACTCTTACATTACATCATTACATTTGTGGCACCTTTGGTGTTGTAAATGTCCATAGGCGATGTTAACCGCTTCCCATCAAGTGGGCCGTCTGTCTGTCTGCTGTCCTGCAATAAAAAAATAAAGTTTTTTTTCTCTTAAATATACGGCTTGAGAAACGCCAGATGCACAAGGATGAATGAGTGACATCTATAAGCAACAGGCATCTTCTCAATATGGGTGTCACTGACAGCCCTGTGCAGAGTTTGCCTGGAGGCAGAAGAAACAACCGTCTTATCATGTCTTACATTAATACGAACAAGTGGCCCAATACGCGAGTGTCTGAAGCGAGTATCTGGATGCCCCATTTAGCCTTCGAGAATTCTTCGGCTGGACTGAATGGAGTAACCCCTAATCCACCCTCGCATGCAAAAGAGGCGCTGCGTCGGTTAGTTGCGGAACCAGTAGGAGAAGAAGAAATTCTATACGCACTACTAAATGCGATTATTTCAAGACAATTTTACTTTGATCTTCTACAGGAATCTGGTTGAGATCCGAAAGAGCTAGAAGTGATTTAATGATCTGATATGATGTGTCCAGTATTATAGCTAACGTTATAAGCAGCTACAGCAAAAAGTAAATTTTATGCCACTAAAAAAGTACACTGTGGGAATAGAAACAATATTTCACAGGTTACAAGTCTGTAAGAGCATCATAGGCGATTATCCTTGCAGCCAGCTCTTAGCTGAGTTGTCTTGTGTTGGAAAATGTTTTAAGGAATAGATTGTGCTATGGGTTCGACATTGTTTTATAGAAGTGCATTTAAATTGTATGATTCCATGCAATAATAATATTTGTCTATGACATAGCATTAATGAGGTTTTACAACATCTGGTTAATCGTTTTGAATATCTAAGGTATAATATGGTAGCAGACAAGCTGAAATATGCGAGCTTCTAGCCCAGTGGCCGATTTATACATTTGGTGACAGTAGCCTATTAAAATTTTCCCACCCTTAACGACTAAAATTTGATAAAGTAGTTCACAAGTTCTTTTACAGTCTCCTTGAACATCGGGTTGCTTGAAAGAGATCGTTATGAGCGATAAGGCCGTCCATTGTTCTAATGGAAATGTATTCATATGAAATTATATATTTTAAAGTTATGTTGAACATTAAAGAGCTTTCATTCATCCATTCACAATAAAATTAACTACAACTTTATTTTGCAATAAAATTGTAACTAATTTGAGCAATGACAACATTTTTTTCCGTAATTATTATTATTGTATATTATCGTATCGCGTATCTACAAATTGTAGGAAAAATGATCTAAGTGGTTGAACACAAATACTTACATGTTGAATTGTTTGTGTGAACTTAATAATAATTACGTATATATATATATGAATAATTTATGTAATATATTAAAAAATTGAAACCAAATTTGCCGCTCTTAAAACCTGCTGCATCCTAACCAACTTGCTGGTGAATCCGCTACTTTTCAAGTCTAGAGTTCGCAAAAAATCGCGTAAGACAGAGAAAAGTTGCATGCCTTATTATCTGCGTTGTGGTTATTATAGATTAAAAAAAATATATTAGCTATAAATATCCTAGCTTTTGTGTTATTTATTGGTATAGACGTAATAAATACAGTAATGGACAAGTAACAAAAAACTAAGTTTTACATAGAAAAAATCAATTATATTCAAAATACTAGTCTACAAGAAAATCAGTTCAAACTAACGAGACTTCAAAAATCAGTCTAAGACCTTTATTTATTCCAAGTTACTGAATTAAGGTATTTAATAAAAAAACTGCCATAAATACCTGCCGCAGTATTCTTTTGCAGTCGTTTATTAATCCAATCCTTAGCTGGTATAATATCATTAGGTTCACGGTCCATCACTGCTATCGTAGACAGAACGGTTACAGACACTCTATTCAAATTGAAAACCGTAATAGAACCGCTAATTATCATCAGTGACGTCACTAGCTCCCTTACGACACAAAACAAAACACTGCTTCACTCGAAAACAGAACATACACTACACCTGTAATATTTTATTTTTGTGCATACAATAAAATTTATACACGTAAACAGATCAAAAAGCGTACATACATTTAACCAATAAACTTAACAAATTACCGTCGAAAATATAAGAATAGACACGAGCGGTTCTATTAAAAAAATGAATTGGAATCTTAATTAGTTGCTGTCGTACTACTCTGACGCATCAACCGCTCTTTTAAAATTAAATAATTTATCTTTAACGTATTTGTATAAAATTGTAGAAATGGGTTCAAGGTCGCGGTTACAATTTTAAAATTCTGGAATATTAAATATTTTAAAATTGTATGCCAGGGCTATTTGAAAAAAAAATATTGCCTGAAGCAGGCAAACAGGCGGACGGTCCACTTGACGGAAGGTGGTTACCGTCGCCTATGGACGTTTGCAACACCAGGGCGTTGCCAACGCGTTGTCAGCCTCTAAGAAATTTTATAACGCCCTTCTTTAACGACCCCATGTCGTAGCGCAGAGGAAAAGCCTCGGCGGGAAGTTCTCTCCAGAACAGTGTTGCCAGGTCCCATTTGGTATGAATCGGGGCAGAAGATAAAACGAATCTGGATTTACGGTTGTAGACCGGGACAAACAAAGAAAACTGGAGAGGTGTCAAGGGACACCCGGATGGAACGAAGTTCCTATCGATTAATTAGTGAAGGAATTGTAATAAAATTTAATTTTTTTAAGTTATAAAAATATAATATAATATAAACTTAATCAGTAGGCTCAATTTTAGTAATAATTGGCTTGTGGTAACTGAAGTAGGAAACATATGTTTGGGAGTCTATTTTATTTAAATGTCTTGAAAAAACTGCATCGATGGTAGTATTATATTTTGTTGTTGATTCTAGTGGATTATTGTTTATTCTTAAATCAAATTCTTCTTCTAGAAACTGTAGCAATGGTTTTGATTTTTCATTACTGAAGTTGATGTTAAAATAACCGGCCAAAATGACTGGTATCCTATGTTCATTCTCGGCATCGAATATATATATATACTGATTTTCAGCCATTTCGGTCCAGTAATTTTTCCGTGAAAACGGAACAGACAGACAGAGTGCATATAAATATACACACATATATATATATATATATATATATATATATACACACACACACACACACACACACACACACATATATGTATGTATATATGTATATACATATATATATACACATATAAACACATATATACATGTGTGTGTATATATATATATATATATATATATATATATATATATATATATACATTGCATTTGGTCGGTGTGGGCGATTTATGTATGTATACATAAATCGCCCACACCGACCAAATGCAACAAAATTACAAAAATGGCAAATCACAAAAAAGTGTCGTTACAACATTTGGTGTGTCGTTACAACTTTTTTGGTCTTAAAATTTTCCGTCTAGCCCCCTTTCGCCATTCGCACCGCGCGATAAGGAACTTCGTTCCAACAGCAAGTGTTTTTAGAAGTGAAGTTTAATTATTAATACTCTTTGATAAATTTATCAATTTATCGGGATATTTATTGTCCCAATCAGGTGGAAATCGGGACGTGTTCCCAGACCCCTGAAAATGGGAACGTCAAGCGCAAATCGAAACAAAGTTGTTATATGAATGAAGTATTAATAAAGAAATTTTTCGGAAGTCATAAATTTAAATAAGAATTATTTTCGAACCAAATCACTGATGATATGCACTGCTCCAAAGAGATGTGGTGAAATTATACAGTCATATTTAAAATGCGACAATAAATTAATTAGTAATTAGTATTAGTGTCTTCAACACAAATAATAATAAAAAATATTCCATATGACAGTAATCTCGTAAATGCTGAAACTGATAAATCAACGAAATATCTAGACCTCGCGCACGGGATTACTGACATGTGGCATATGGAGTCAACGGTCATCATACCCTATACGTAGTAATAGCGAAGAGCCTCGACCGACACCTAAAGAGACTCCCGCTCGGTAAATGGGTGAAGGGCCAGATACAGAAGGCGGTTCTCCTGAGCACGGCACGCATTGTGAGGAAGTTCCTGTCCGGAACCCTAGCTGCGGTAGTTTGGTTTGGACCGGAGGTCCCGCTGTTGACATAACCTAAGATTTTATATTTTTAATCAACATTTTTTTTTTCAAAATTTTTTTTTGTAGAAACATTTTTTTTATAAGTAATTTTCTTAATTTAATAATTTGGAAAATAAATATGTAAATACATACATAAAATAATAATAACAGTCCTACTGCTCAGGCCTCCCCATTTTTAGGGCAATGGTTGGTATAGATTGGCAGGTCTGACAATATCAGTAGTCTCGATGTGCAGATTTCATCAGCAAGTGCTGACGGTGAAGGAAAACATTGAGACAAAACAACAACAACATTATCACTTGGTAATTGTAATAATATGTAGATCATTAAATTGCCTTGCCGGGTAGGCACGAACAACAGAGCGCCATTTAGGCTTATTCTTACACACCTCACTTGCTTCTTTGTTCGTGCCTACCCCGCAAGGGACCTGGAGTGAAGTTATGTATGTATGTATTAAATTGCCTAAGCGGGTGCAAGTTTCACAACTAGAATTTCAGCCCACCCATGTTTTTTTCAAACTCAGTTTCAGACTTGAAAGCGTTACCCACTAAGCTGCCACGGCATACCTTTTAAGTAGATTGACATAAATACAACAACATGCCTAAATATAGTACTGAAAGTTTTTTTAACGGAGTTCCCGAGGGATAAGATATGTAGATACACTATAATTTGGTTATGTAGAGGGATGTAGCTAAATTTTTAAGTCTTAAATACACAAACATACATTGGCGAGGCTCTCTGGTAACGCAAAAAGATGGATATGAAAAGCAATTGAAACTGACTACTGAACCTAACCGGTGGTACTTCCCCATAATAGTTATCGTGAATGTGGCAAGCCAAAATAAAAAAAATAAAGTGTGCGTCTCGAGACGCCCGACAGAGTGATAACTTATACTAATCTAAGTTGAACTATTTTTTTTTTACTATTTAATATTGAAATTGTTTAATTTGAGGAGCCTGCCTACCGCTGCTGTATGCGTGAGAGAAAGGAAAACAGAGAGACTGGCGCCGTAACGCGTTACGTAACGAAGCGGTTTACCCTCCCGTAAGAAGTTATCACTTCAAAAATAATTTAGTATGAGTAAGGATTATTGTTTAAGGACGGTATTGTTTAAACAAAAATTGTGTGTCTGTGTACTTATGTACACGCGTTAGAAGTTATACTTCTTTGGCGTATTAAGATAAAAATCTTTTCAAAATTTTATCTTTTGCCTTATTCTCCGTTTGTAGAAAAAACGACACTAACAATAGAAAAACTAAAATGTTGACCATAGCTAACTTCAAGGTGTCGGTTGACTATAGCTAACTTCATTGTGTAGGTTTTTCGTGAGACGGTGTGCGCGCGCATCGTAAAAATTTACTCTCATCATTTTTCCCTCACGCGCCTAAAGAAGTATAACTACAAAAAAATACATTTTAAACGCGACAAAAAAGAATTCCTGTCCTCTCTTTTAAGGTGCGTGGCTGCTAGGACTGCGAGCCGCCTCTGCTACCAGGAGGCCATCCACTGAGGAGTTTCGGTTTTAGTAACTAAAATAATATTTTTATAGAAACAACTAGGATATACCTGTGACTTTGTCCACGCTTAACTAGAAATTCCCGAGAGATTCCCGGGATAAAAAATATCACACATTTTACTACATAAAATTTGCTATCGAACAGTGAAAAAATCACGATGGCAATTGGGTATTTTTTTATCTGGCCATTTTAAATAATTCGCAGAAAAATTGCCTCGGTGTTCCCAGAATAAAAAATAGCTCAGGTTTTAAGTCGAAAAATTTGCTGTCAACCCGCAAAAAGCCCATCGAAATCGATCCTGTAGTTTTTACTAACAGACAAGAAACTTTAAAAAGAATGCATCGAATTCTCCGTTGTTTATATAGTCTTATTCCAGTTGTTTTTTTAAATATTACTGAATGGTTTTTATATTATGAAATTATTTATTTATTGATCTTAGAGATAGTATTACGCATAAAAATACAAAAAATAAATAAAATTAAATTGTAGAATGTATTACTAAAAATACTGTATGCAATACTGTAGTATTGTATAAACACTAAACATTAATGGTATAATCATTACATTCTTAAATGTATCCTTTTCAACCGATAGTAATTGATACACATACTGGCTGATATGGTAAAACATAAAGCTAAAATAATAAAAAAACTAAGATCAAAATATAAAGGAAAAATTAACATTTTCTACATTTCTTGATACATTTTGGAATTTGTTGTTGTCTTTTACGTTTTATTTGGCACCTACTTGAAGATGTTGTAGAAAATATTTATTTTTTGTTTTTTAGTTTAAAGTCGGTTTTCTAAAAAAATCTACTTTTTAGTTGCTTGAATAGCTTTAGACATAATATTTCAAACGCCTGTAGAAATTGTACCACTGGCACGCGTTTACAAGTTTGTCTTTCGAAAAGTGTAGGTGCTCGGCGCTTTTCAACAAGGGTTGCTTTCGTTTTCCATGGGATTCACTCATCAGATCGTAATGACTATAGTCTACCTCAGGATTATACTCGTCGTACTCGAAAATAAATTTGAAAATCGGTTCACAATTGACGTAGAAATTACGTAACAATCATACAAAAAAACCATACAATTACGCACTTTACTCACTGCATGACGTTCGTTTAGCAGTGAATAACGTTTTTATTACGTCCAGACATTTTTTGCTCCGTTTTCACTTGAATATGTAATTATCATTAGAAAAAAAATATTCGCACGCGCCGCATGTTTTAACACGTAATTATTGCGCATAAAGTGACGTAATTTGCATCTTATTTGGCATGGCATGGCATATGGCTTTATTTGGCATTTTTTGTTTGCTTAAAGGCATACTGCCAAACGGATCCACTTGATGGCAAGTGGCTAGCGTCGCCCATGGACATCTGTGACACTAAGTCGATAGTCGAAGAGTCGATGCGTTGCCTACCTCGATGAGACTTTGGATATCTGTTTACGCTCTTTTTGGGCATGTACCCAAATCGCTAGTCACATTCCCACGCTGTATGGCATCTCCCAAGCGTGATGACAGGACTCGGTAAATTCAATAGGCTTCGGCAATAGCAACGAGAACCGGCTTTGGCTTACGCTGCAGCCCTGGCTAACGTGAGCCTCACACCAATTTTTTTGCCCCCCTGGTATAGGGATGACTTAAGACAATTCTCGATGTTTTTGGGATTGATTAATTCAGTTTCCGGGACCCTTTGTACCGTATACGTGATGCTTTACATGTTTCTGTGGATCATAAAAGTCGCGTACTTCGTTCACGTATATACACAAACACCTAATTATATTTAACTTTTGAATTGTTTACATAAGTTGACGCCAGTCCTATCGGAAGCAAACATTGTTATTTTTGTTGTTTATATCGCAAACTAGGGATGTGTAAATAAATTTTAAAAAACTAGGTTAAATCACGGAGGAAGAATACCAGAAATAAAGATCTTGATACTTTAATGTGTTATCTAGTTCAGGTGTTAAAGCCCTCACATATTAATTTACACTACCCTATACGAATAAAGCGATTTAACACATAATTACACAGCTCGCAAAATTAGCAAGTTAAAGTGGCAGTGGGCCCGTCAAGTCTTGTGCAGGACCGACGGCTGATGGAGAAAACGAGTCCTGGAGTGGAGACCACGTCTTGGCAAACAGCATAGGACGCCCGCCTGCCCGGTGGACTGACGACCTGCGCCAGGTCGCCGGCAGGGGCTGGATGAGGCAGACGGGAGATCGTGATATGTGGGGCGTACTCGGGGAGGCTTACGTCCTGTAGTGGTCTGAGATTGGCTGAAGAAGTAGAAGAAGAAATGTTGTTACGTAAAAAACTATTTTTGTTGCATTTCTATGTTTAAGATGATCCAATACACTTAACTAAAATATTATTTATTTTGCTTGGGAGAATAACAGCTCTAGTTTTAGAAAATGAGGTAGAACGTTAACTAAAGGTTTCGTCTAGTCTAGGGCATTGTTTAAGTGCTAAATTGGGATTCAACCACCTTGCTGAGCGCTTGCGATTGTCAAACATAATCCATTTCTCGTCGCTTTATTACTAGCTGCGCCCGCGCTTTCACCCGCATGTTGATGGACAATCGTTATATTTTGGATAATTCACACTATATCTTTATAAATTATATCCTATGTTGTATTCTGACGTGTGAGCTATATTACAGTAAAGTTTCATCAAAATTTTGTGTGAAAGAGTAACAAAAATACATCCATTCTTACAAACTTTCGCGTTTATAATCTTTATAGAGATAAATAGATAGATTACTCGAAATTTTATCTATGATGACAAAGAGTTTTAAATACGATGAAAACATAACGCTAATCGATAATAAATGATAAGTCATTTATTGAAAAAAAAATCCATGATTGAAATTAGAATTCTTAGCCAAACAAAAATTATTTTGATTTGAAATAGCCAGCAGTAGTAAAACGTCAATTTCATAGAAGACCTATTATTTTGAATTATGTAAAGAATTATAGATGATTAATATTAATAAATATAACCGAATTTGGTGTCCCTATCAAAGAAACATAAATAAATAAAAGGGCCTGAGAAATGTAACTATGATACAGAATATTATACTTTGTATGAGATTTCTAAAAATATGTTCAAAGTTCTCTTTGTTTTAAAAGAACCATCCTATCTAACCGCGTTGATGTTTGCATAAGCTCTTTAAATATATAAAAGCTATACATATATGATATTCACAGAGAAAGACCTTTCATTATTCATTTTTAATAGCTTAATGCCCGGTTCACTTGCCTTACTATCGGTTAAAAAAAATTGAACTAGGCTCCCATACAAGTGATGTCTTTCTACCAATGCCAATGCATGTGAATGTATAGTAAAATAGATATAGGAACCAACCATTAAAACGTAAAACTATGCTTTTTGAAAATGTTATCAATAGTATTTTGTTTCTTAAAATCTTGGTTTAGATATCACAAAAATGTCTTCAGTTCTTCAAAATAGAATAGATTTTGACAACAATTTTGATCTTCGTTCTTTGCTTTCACCATATTCCAATTAATTGGGGTCGGCAGAATATGTCTTTTCGTTCCACACTCCTCTATTCGGACATACATCTTCTTTTACACCACAAGTCATCAAATCATCCTACATACAATCCATCCATCTTTTTATATGAGATAGATAATTATTTTATGTGTTTTTAATTATCTCAATTCAGTTTTTTTTCTAAGGCATAGTAAATAATCGCTGTTTAGCTAATATATTTCTAGCAATTATTTTATTTTAACTATTGGTTAAATGTCTTGTACACCAGCCTTAATTTTGCTAAAATGAGAATAGTTTGATTCCTCGTTTAAGATATATATTTTATTCGCTTTCTGGCTTTTGACGTTCTATATTAAAAACATTTTTTAAACCCAAGTAATGGAAAATTATATTGTTTCATTTCAATTAAAAAATGTGAAGATTAAAATTTAGTGAAAAAGAAATAAAAAAGTACTGTTATTACTGTATTTATATGTGTCATATTATATTATTAAAAGGAGTAAAAACGATGTCCTGGAAGACCACAGTCCATAAAAATGACCTGGTCTTTCAGACTAACATGTAGAGCCTAGCACGTACACGCCCCCTTTGACAAGTTTAATCTAAATGTGGCGTGACTTCAATGTCTGCATCTTTAAAAAATACATCCAAGGACAAGCCCAGTGTAGGAAATGAGAACAAAAGATACCGGGCTATTGAGCTGAACTGCTAGCGGAATTGAGGATCTGGGACTGTGGGGACTATGGCGTCTGCCCGTCGCAATGTTCAGGGAACATGGAGAAATAATCAGACGGTGACTCGCCACTCCCTGCATGAGCCCCTAACAAATGCCGTACAAGATTGTCGTGGGGCAACATGGGTGTAAGTAGCGAAGGGTCGTGGAGATGTCGGCTGCAGGTTCACCGAAGCTACTTCGGACGTTATTTATCACTTCCAACCCTGGAGCTTGAGTCTGAACTCGAGCGATCTCCACTCCGTGCCGGCTGGTTAAGGCAAGCACGGAGGCAAGGGCCTTGCCTTTTCTTCCTGGACTCGGGGACGAGGTGTCGGGTATAAAAAGTATTTATTATTAATGTTAACAATAAATATTTATAACCTAATTTAGTCGTCTCGACAGTTATGTAATTATAAACAACAGATATACTTACAGACATCTTATGCATTATGTGGATTTATTTACAATATTTTGTAATTAATTAAGTTTCGTATAATTTTAATCCGAATTTACTTAATTGACTATGTTGTATTTTTTTCAATGTCTGTCTGAAAGTTTGTCTCGATTAGACTCTGGAACAGCTGAACAGATTTCAAAGATTTTTTATCTTTAAGGAGACGGATACGCTTTGATACATTCTTGGGCCGCGAATTTATAAAATGACACTGATTTTAAGATTCCTTTTTACGTTGATATTTTTGCTATAATTGTAGTGGGTTTAGTTATTTTTAACGTATTATTCGTGTTGTGTAAGTGTTTTCATGTTATGAATTTGTTTAAATTCATTCTAATAAATCGAATATTACGGTAATCGGTAATTTATTTTATTTGTGACCTTATTTTTAAGATTTCTCGATGTTTTCCATTATGTAATAAAACATACTAGTGGTCACCTAGTGGTCGACCAGAACTAATTTAAATTATAAGTTTGAATATTATAAAGGTTCTGTTGTCAAAGACTATACGTCTATAATAACAGATTTTGCCTTGGCTGTTAATTTGACGTGAATAATAAAGAAAAGATTATATATGCGTATGTGTGTCAAATACATGGTAGTGTGTGTTTTTTTTTTGGACTTAACGTATTTTTTATGCATAATTTTAAAAAAGTATTAGCATTCTGCACTCCTTCTCTATATAAACTATAAGTGTGCGAAATTTTATACTCCTCCGTCCGCGCAATATTCGTAAAAATGAGTACAACGGTTTTGCTGTGTTTTTGCTTCACATAATCCTCGTCTCCTTTATGTGTATCATATTATTACATTGCAGGATTCAGATGATATGAAAAAAACCGACGGGTGTAGTAAGTGTTAAAGAAATCAGTGATCCAAATGTATCTTGGCTTTCGAAACTAGTCAGTGAACACGATTTTCCTCCTCCTTTGTGGATTTTTACTAATTAGAGCGTTGATGGACGTATTGGCAAAATAATGTAACATTTATTTGAATAATAATTAAAAACAAGGAAATTTTTTGCAGTAAGACATGCTAAAATGGGAATGTCAGAACGTAATTAACTCATTTTGATTTAAGTTAATAATTAAATAATTATTATGGACTAGCTGACCCGGTAAACTTTGTACCGCCTCAGAATAAAAAAGCTGTATGATAATTGCAGAATGATTCAACTTTAGTATAAAATGTGGTCAAAACTCAACCGGAACGAACATCAAACGTTTGACATTCAAAACCAAAAAAATTAAAAAACAAACTTCACTTTTAAATTTAATTTGATTTCTGAACGACGGACGGAACGAACATCAAATGTTTGACAGTAGGTAAGGTTTCTAAAGGAAAGAAAAATTGTTGTTTTTACTATATTCCAAGCTTTTTTTCATATTTACTCACCTTTTAAACCCTTTCTTGGAATTCCACAAATAATTCAAAACCAAAATTAGCCAAATCAGTCCAGCCGTTCTCGAGTTTTAACAATTGAATTGTATATACATATATAAGATATAGATTACTAAAGAAATAATTCGATTAATCTGTTTTAAATAAAAAATGGCTCCCATGGCCATTAATGTATTTTTAGAAACAAAGGGTAACATTTTTGAATACTAGTCTACCTTAAAGATTAAAGTACACTATGAAGTAGAAAAAAAAGGAATTTTAAAACGATTTTTTCATCAGAAGAAAAGCTTGTAAGATCATAATTCCCGCAGCCGTTATACATAAACTTTGCAGGTTTGCTATAATCATTAAGAAATTCTGACATCTGGTGCTAGAAGGGCGAAATTCCAGGTATGTTTTGTTTCTGTTAAGACTTATGTTTATCGTCAAGTATGTAGTAAAATGTAGCCTATGTCACTCAAAAACAATGTAGCTTTCTACTGGTGAAAGAATGTTCAAAATCGAATCAGGAGTACCGGAGGTTACCCCGAACAAAGTAGTACTAAGAACTGGACGACTGCGGGTCGCGGTTGTCATCGGCAAACCTTCTGCGCAATACTTATATATTGCTCGCTGTGCAATTTAACGTATTATGTACATAGATTAATTATTATACCTTAATTTTAAGTACAAGTTCTTGTAATCTATTACTAAAAACATAGTTGACATGCATTAAATGAATTAAAATGTAGTTTATTTACAGGAGTATTTATTTTTATTTTAAAGTAACGTATTTATAGTTGTTTTTATTAAAATTTATTTATTTCTTTTACGTATTTCAGTATTATTATTAAGTATACATAAGTAGAATTAGTTTTATTAATTATTGTTTTTTTTAACCAAATTGGGTCGTTTTCGTCTTACGTCAAAAAGAGGGTTTGTACTGAAAATCAGCGTTGTGTCGGATATAATTCCGGCACAGCAATATGCTGAGTGCAAACCTTGTTTGCTGAAAATGCGGCGTACCTACAAATTTTCAAAATATGCTCTGTGTATAAAAATGTATAAGAAATGTAATTACGTCGCTATTTTTGCAAATAAAGTTTCTTTCTTCTTTCTTTCAATTTTTTATATTTAGTATGTGGAAACCTGCAGTTATTGGTAGATGCTCTGGGAGCTAATTTGATTGATTAGTGTTTTCACTTTCTGCTGCATATCTTTTCAAGAGGACAGATTTGTGTTTTTGAAATGATTAAACTCAAAAATTAATGGACCGATTTAAAAAATTCTTTTACCATTAGAATCCTACATTACCACAGATTAATATAGGCTATATTTATTACCAGAAAAAATAGGGATCCTTACTAAAACTACAATAATGTAAAACAAGGTGTAAAAAAGGTTCGAGTTTTTATTATTATTATTAACAACGTCTGCCGGAACCGCATGATGGTGAAAACTTTAATATATACATACATAACTTCACGCCAGGTCCCTTGCGGGGTAGGCACGAACAACAGAGCGCCATTCAGGCTTATTCTTACACACCTTACTTGCTTCTTTGACATGTTAATATAAATATTGTGTAATTGTATGATTAGGGTAAGATGGGGCTGATGTGGCAACCATGTCAACGGACATAATTACTAAAAGCCCCTAAATAAATTAGATAAAAAACTTGCCTTTCCATACTACATATTAACCGCACTATGAGCTAATAGCTACCTAAAGCTTTGAAAACCTGTAAAGAACTTTCGCCGAGTATATCCGAATAGAGTCCTAGTATACGAAATACATATTGATACGTTTGTGTACAAACCGCCGGCGACATTGTGCGTACGTGACCATATATCTGATAAAAACTAACCAATTAATTAACAAACTAAAGTAAAATATTCTATGTTTATTTAAACTGCTATTAATGTGGCGCCAGCATTAATGTTTTGTCATTACAATTAATTTAATTTCGTTTAAAAAAAACCGGTTTTTTAACGACACCGTCGTTTTCGGCTTTGTACAAATCGTTTTTTAAGACTTTTTGGTCGTCGATTGTAATTACTAAACTATTTAATATTAATGTTACGAGTGCGGGACTCGAATTAAAATGCCGTTGGAATTACTATCGAATTTATTAGAACTATACAAACACTCACAACACAGGTACAAATATATAACACGCGCAAAGTTCGTCCCTATATAGCTTATCGAATGTACACGTCTTGCTCGTATCGTAATCGTCGCTTGACACCCCTCCGTTCGGGCATTGTTTTATACTAACTATACAATACAACACTCGATCGCGTGGAATTACGGGAAAGGTAATAAACCGGGTGTGCATACACTTTGTCGGCGTGTAACAGTAACATAACATGTATAGTGAAAAGATTTTTAGTTAAGAAATAATGCATTAAACGATTTAAAGAAAGCTTTTACTTGGCATGTTTGCAGACAAATGGATAAATTAGTCGCGACGTGTTTAATTGTTCATTATTAACGATGCGACTGTCAGACATAGTTTCAACATGACGTATATAGTAGACCAGCTGGGCCCCGCGGTCTCAAGCGCGTGGTGGGAAAATCGTTCTATTTTGGATAATTCACACTATCTTAATAAGTTACTAGCTGTCCCGGCAGACGTCGTCCTGCCCGGAAAAGATTCAATCGATATGCCGACAGCAGCGCCACCTACCGGGTCCAATTGTGGACCAACCCAGAAACCTTCTCTGGCTCATGCACAACAACTTTACTAAAGATCATCACATGATCAAATGTATAGTTTACGATTCTATACAGGACATACAGACAAACATTCATTTTTTTATATAAAAAGATAGCCTATGCGTTACTCTGATGTGTAAGCAATATTATTGTTTCATCAATTCAGTACTTTCTGCGTGAAGGAGTAACAAACATACATACATCCATACATTCCTACAAACTTTCGCGTTTATAATCAATATTATTATCACACTATATCTATATTAACTAGCTGTGCCCGCGACGTCGTTCGCGTGGAATTTGTTTTCAAAACCCCCCGATTTTGAAACATTCTTCATTGGTGCTCCGCTCCTTTGCGCGGACGGAGGAGTATGAAATTTCGCACACTCACTTATAGAAGAAGCAACGTATATAAATGTTTAAAAAAATTACGCATAAAAATACACTAAATCAATAAAAAAAACATTACATACACTACCATGTATTTGACACACACACACACAGACACACACACACGCACGCGCACACACACACACACACACACACACACACACACACACACACACACACACACGCGCGCGCGCGAAATTTGTGATCAGAAAAGTATAGTACCTATATGATATTAATTATTATAGTCGAATTTCGACCACGGGCAACCGCTAGTTATGAATAAATGGGTTCAAGCTACCACAGCGATCCATGAATTTTACACTTACGTACTATGATTTTGGAACTAATCTTACAGAAAAAATGTAATACATCTCGCATAGATGCACGTAACAGCATCAATCGAATGGCGGCGAATATCTATAAAAGCCCCCGTCGAGTATTTCGCCAATAACCACTATCAGTCGAATTCGCGTAAGTCGAAATTTCCCATTTTCCGGTCAGTGCTCCTGTTCGCAGAAATATGCGCCACATTTAGGGCCCCGAAGAAAACCGCCCTTATCGCAACGTGTAAAAAGTAATGCGTCCAGCCTTTATGGCAGTTTCGAGACACGCTCTTTATTACGGGGGGCCGACCTACTCCACAGGCTTGGTGGACACTGGGCGCGGAACATTTCTAATTCTAATATAAATCTGCGGAACGCTACCAAAATTTTAAACATATATTTCGCGAGCTTTCGTTTATCTTATACTAATATGTAAAGCTGAAGAGTTTGTTTGCTTGAACGCGGTAATTTCAAGAACTACTGGTCTGATTTGAAAAACTCTTTCAGTGTTAGATAGCCCATTTATCGAGGAAGGCTA
Organism: Dendrolimus pini; assembly: GCA_949752895.1. Classification (NCBI taxonomy): domain Eukaryota; kingdom Metazoa; phylum Arthropoda; class Insecta; order Lepidoptera; family Lasiocampidae; genus Dendrolimus; species Dendrolimus pini. The sequence continues at coordinate 6,059,098 of OX457129.1, read as the reverse complement.
TAGGCTATATATCATCACGCTAAGACTAAGAGGAGCGGAGCACCAACGAAGAATGTTTCAAAATCGGGGTTATTTTTACTTACTTTTTCTTTAACTATTCCACGCGAACGGGAAGAAACTAGTAAATATATATAAGTGCCACACGCACGCCATTGGAATTGACAGAACACCGGAATCAGGCAAACCTACGATTCTTTTTCTCCCTCTCCTGACGCAATTCTTTAACAGAGTATTTTGGTTTTCATATAAAAAAAATATTATCTTTATTTACATCTTATTCTATTACACAATTACTGTCTCTAAACATGCTGCTACTTAATTTTACTTACTAAATGATCCATGTAATTTCTATTTATGCTTCTATACACAGGTACTGCAATTTATTATCTCTATATATAATTATGCTTATTTTATTTTACTATTCCTTATATATAGGTTAATTACTTATTTATTTATTACTCGTACTTTCCTTTCAGTGGTATCTATCGAATCATATTCCAACTATTCAGTTTTTTTACCGTCTTGTTATTCTAAGTCGTGCGCAGGTTTGCCGATAACAACCCCTCCTGCCTCCGACAAACGAGACCCGCGGTCGTCTAGTTCTTAGAAATACTAAGATAAGCCCCGGTGCGAGTAGTAGGAAGCAGGAGGAGCGACCATCGGCAAACTGTCTGCGCAAAACTTATATATTTATTGCTTATATACTATACTACTACTAGCTTTATAGCAGAATTGGGCCCCTGAACTCCTGTGACCAGAAGGCTCAGATACAAAATACAAAGATCACATCTGACGTACAACGTTCAATTTTTTTAATATTTCAACTCAGTTGTCTTAGCTCCTTATACAAAATGACAAAAATAGACAAACATTATTAAGATTAAAGGGTCAATTAAGCCCCAGTGTGTGTCGATCACAACAGTGCGGGCATTATATCCCCTCGCATAAAAAATGATTGTACCTTCAAATCTATCCAGAGCGAGGGCCGCTCCCTCTGCCCGCCTTCTTCCCTCTCACCCCTCCATCTACGCCCCTTTCGCCCTCCATGAATCACTAGTGTGTTGTATAAAATTGCGCTTTACAACCCTACATCGTTTGCTGATGTGGTGAAAGTCTGCAAATAAATATCGACGAATTAATATTTTTTGTATATAAAGAACTGGCTTCAATTTTTGGTTTGTTTTATTACCATGTAACTTTGCGGTTAATTACGATATTTTTGCTACAGCGTGTATGTTCAAAATGGGAAATAACTTTAGTTATAAGTGATGGCAAAATACACTGTAGTAAAAAGTTTCATTTCACCCTTCTGTAGCGCGTGTGATGACATTGAACGCAATGTGGTTCGTTCTGTTAGGATGGTAGCTCGTGTTGTCCTGTTTTAGTGAAACTTTTGTGGCTAAAAGTTTATGTCCGAATTCGCCCATTAACATTTGTAACACCAAAGGTGCTACAAATGTGCTGCTTAAGGGAGACTGGACACTAATGTCGGAACACAACTCAATGTTGTTATGGCGGCATACCCTAGACCAGGGGTGGTAGCCATCCAGTCGGGCAAGTGCATCCTCCTGTCAAAATGAATGACAAATAATTTGAAAAGTAAAAACATAGAACATAGAATTACATAACAGGGGCCCGATTTTGCTATTACTATTTTTGTTTTTTTTGCGGCCAAAAAATATGCTATTACTATCTCGTCAAAACCGGCAGGCAATCGTAAGTTTGATAATTTCGGTATTTTGTTAATTTCAATAGCATGCCCATGGCACGCCACTTTATCTTTATATATAAGCAAAAACTCGCCAATAAATGATTAAAAATTTAAATCGCTTTTCAATACTTATTTCGGCTTACGTCATTTCTGCTACTGGTAATACCATTTTTTCTACTATTATTCTGTCACGACGATATCGAAATAGTATTGTGGAATTAGTAGAATACGAAATTTTGACACTATTGCAATGGAATCGTACTTTGTATGTTTATATATATATATATTCGCAACGCCAAGATATTGACATAGTAGAATTGGGCCCTTATTCGTATAGTTATCCGTTATATTGGTACCACAAACTAACGCTTTCCAGTTTTTCGCCAGTGATCGACATTCAAAACACTTTAATGACACTTCTAAACAAAGAATTATTGTTACTAGTGGTCGCCCGTGGTCGAAATTCGACCATAATAATTTGTTGTCAAGGACTATATGCTTCTATAATCACAGATTTCGCCAAGGCAACAATAAACAATAGAGTATACCTTTATATGCGAGTGTGTGTCAAATACATGGTAGTGTGTGTAATGCTTTAATCATGTATTTTTTATGCATAATTAAAAAAAATATTAGCATTCTCTTCCGTCCGCGCAATTTTCGTAAAAGGGTACAAAGTTTTTGCTTCAAGTATTAATATACATTCTTATATTGATGATTATTTATATAAGTTATTGGGTATTATAATCAGTGTTTAATAATTATCTATGATGCGAAATGTTTGTTTGTGCATTACATGGAAGTAGGTACTCTATTTCTCTTTTCGTTCTTTACTGAATGGTTTGGCCGAATTTTGCTATTAGACCAAAGGACTGGCTGAATGTTCATTTTTGTGCAATAGGGAATATGCATGATCTTTTTATTTTATTTTTAAATAATCGTTTAAATAGTTTTATAGTAGTACAAAATAGAAATCACGTTGGAAAATTAAATGTTCAAAGTAATTAATTTTTTAAAATCACAATTTTTAATAAATCTTAGCTGTTGTTGAAACCGTCACTGTTTTCGCGGATTTTTGATGACGTCATAGTTCATTCTCAGTGTAAGTTTAATTATTTATTTGGTTCGTTTACAGTTACTAAACCTTAACATCGTAGGAAACAGTTTAAAGGTACAATACCAAGATTAGTGTGTAACCTATTACAAAACAAACATAGCATAGGTTGAAAGTAAAAAAAAACTTGTTTGCATGTTCATCTTCTGCAACTCGACCAAAAAGTCTAGACAATGAACTAATTGTTTTAGTTTATAATTAAATAATGTCCATACAATTGTACTAAGTGTTAAAATGCATCAATTTAAACGTATGCGAATGACACCTGTGTAAAGAATTTTTTTCCAGGAAATTACAGTCACCTATATTAAAAAAATAGTAGAAAATAAAGCCGAGGCTACATTACTCGTCCTTTTTCGATATAAAATACTCCCGATAGACGCTATTTACATTTACCATGTAATTTTTAACCGACGTAGAAAAAAGGAGGAGGTTCTCAATTAGTCGGGATCTTTTTTTTTGTTGCTTTTTTTATGTATGTTCGCCAATTACTCCGTGATTTATGATCCGATTTACGTGATTCTTTTTTGTTCGACGCGGAATAGCTTCCAATTGGTCCCCTTAAAATTTTACATAATTTGGTCCAGTAGTTTTAATTTTATGAACATTTTTTTGAAGAAAATTTCCTTTTCGTTCCATATGTACACCGATTACTCTGAGATTTATGATTCGATTTACGTGATTCTTTTTTTGTTCGACGCGGAATAGCTGCCATGTGGTCCCCTAGAAATTTGACATAGATTGGCTCCGTAGTTTTCATTTTACGAACATTTTTTTGTTCTCGTTTCTTGGGACCTATATTTCTTAAGAAGCGCGGCACCATTCGTAAGTCGACCCATACATAACTGAAAAGTAACAAATAAAAAATAAAAACTTCGTTTAAAAAGACCGACTTGAAAAACTAAAAAACTAAAATGTATAAAATAACTTATTTCTAAAGCTATTAGTATTAATATATATTATCTAAAACATCTTGAAGTCGGTGCAAAGTAAATCATAAAAATTACTATAATATTTTGAAAATGACTAAGCACCGACTTTAAGATGTTTTAGATAATATATATTAATAATAATAGCTTTAGAAATAAGTTATTTTATACATTTTAGTTTTTTAGTTTTTCAAGTCGGTTTTTTTAAACGAAGTTTTTATTTTTTTTACAAGCTTTTATTTTTCTTTTCATATCCATTAAAACATATTATAAAGAATCTATGGATGGCATACTATGCTCAGAAGTTTTAGTTTGTCTTTAATCATAGAAATATGTGACCACAACAATTAAATTTCTTTTGAGTTTCGTGTCTTGCTTGATCTATGAATTTCTGTAAAATAAACTTGCTTATAATGTTTATTCAAAAAAAATCTTTAGACTTAATTAGATTTTATTTTACAACTTTTTTCGGACTTGGTAGATAACTATTGGTAGTTCGGAATTACAGATGTAATTCCATAATAATAAACTGTAGGGATTTAGACTACTGTAATTAATAACCCCAAATTTGATAAATCAATTCATCACAAGATTCTGTGTGTCTAAATAACTAAAATGTACGCCTTGTATGAACTCATTGAAAAAGTGTTGGAATTACCCCATAGCACTATAGAACAGAATAGAATAGAATGGAATAGAACATAATAGAATATACGTTATTGCATAACATTAAGTTACAGTTAAGAAGTTTAAGGAAAAAAATTATAGTTGGTCCCATCACTAAAAGTAATTTCTTCCAGACAACTCTAGGATGGATAAAAAAAAGTGTAACGAGTGGATTTTGCAATATAACTAGAATAAAGAGTATATCGAGGGCTTCATAACAAATGGTCGTATATGCAAAAATGCATTTTTTTGTTGTTTACTAAAATCAATGCATGTTACAATTTTGTCCCTTGTGTAAAACTGCACTTTTGTCTGTACGCCCATTTGTTATGAAGCCCTCGATATATGTTTAATTTATTTAACCTAAGTATTATACTATGGCAGCAACTCATATATATATAATACCAGTTGCCGTCCCGTTCCGCCCTGGAACAGTTAACACAGGCCACGTGTCGATTTTTCGCCAAAACAGCGCCCGGAAGCAAAAAACCGGCAGCAAAAAGCGAGAGTGGTCGTAAAAGCGTTTTGTGAATAAAATAATTTATTGGCCGACCCTGCGATTGTTTACCGCCTTTTTCAACCAAAATTCGCCATTGCTAAGTGCGATGACCAGGCTTTGTTCCGGTAAGGTAAGTGTGTACACGCTGCTACAGGCTGATTATAATTTTTTATCTATAATATTATAAAATTCTAAAAATGACGTGTCTATACATTGATGCTATTTAAAAGAATCAACTTGAATTGGAATTTAGAATTCCTGTCTGTTTATCAGTTTGTTTGTTTATTCGGTATTCACGTAAAAACTACTGGGCCGATTTCGATACGGTTATCGCTGGTCAACAAAATATTCTTAGACTTAAAAACTTTTTGCCGCGGTTTGGACGCAGTTGCGGGCATATTCTGGTATAATATACGAGTATTATTATAAAAAGGCACATGGAAAAAGCTTTATAATTTGGATGGATTATGGCGTCTTACGTACCAGCATGTACATGAGTAGGTTTCGCTCCAGATTATAGCTTTAATTAAAATTCATTACAACCAATTATAAAAATATCATTTAAAAATTTGTCCTAATTATAATATAAAAATAATAAAAAACCATAACGATTATCTTTATTTAATAGGTATGTAGGTACAAACGTTTATGTTGAAATAAATATTTTACCTTATAATTCAAGCTCGTTAATAATTTATTTCATTGCTAGAACTAAATCGGATTTTGTGCATTTTGGAAAAATGTATTATTTCCCAGTCTTCTTATTTGATCCCTCTATCCCATCCTCCTATCTCATCCCTCATATACCTACACTTTCATCATCATCAACATCATTCTTTCATCCCCTCTATTTCACCCTAAAGTCTAACAACGCGTTGGCTTCGCCCCTGGTGTTGCAAATGTTTACAGGCGACAGTAGTCATTTTTAGTAGGCAGTCTGCGTGTTTTTCAGTTTCGTAAAAATAAAAAAATATTGTATAACAATTAGTTTAAGGATCCTTATCCTATATAGGCCCAAGGAAAGAAAAAATAAACATACAAAGGTGCAGAACAAATATGACACACACAATCAAACGAATATGGAAGATTGGTTTAATGTTTTAATGTAATATTTTTAACGTGGTATAGCTATGTTGAATTCATATCATGATTTCAGTTCTTCGGGCCGGCTCGCCGGTGTGATCTTCCAAAATATCAGCGTGGAACTATTAGCCTTGATTAAATCATGTTTCGTGGGATGAGTGAGAGTTCAATGGCTCACTCTCCGTTCCGCCCTTATCCCTATCTATTCCATATCCCATTCTTACTGTCTGAACCGCCTACACCATCTTCGTATACTATTCCTTTCTTCCTAAAGGCTAGCAACACATTGGCTACACACCTGATGCTGCAAACGTTTATCGGTGACATTATCCACTTGTCAGTACGTGGGCCGTTTGCCCGTTTGTCCACTTTGCAATAGAAAAAAAATCTGCCTGTATACATAAATGCAAGGTATGAAAGTGAGCGTTCTAAAAATTTCCCCGTAGAGCCGTTGAATAGGCGAACGTGGCCTCAGCTGCTGGCAACCCCATAAATCAACACAGACCGTCAATTTAACGTATTTTGACGTAATTGCTATATCTGCTTTACACTGTTTTAAATTATAATTAACTGGTTGTGGTTTAATTTGCGCTTTTATTTAGGTTTAATATTAATAAATATTTTAGCAGCGTTACCAATTAATTTGCTGAATTTCCTTTTAATTATAATATTGTTAAGCTATTTATCACTAAGCTAAAGTAATTCAAACTGAGCAGGTATACTTACAGCGCGTTCCATTAGTAGCTCACAACACCCAAAATGCTCCGTTAGGCGTTCCACAACGTCCGCGGTCGTGGTGATCGTGGGGAAAACGTCACTAATGACGTCATCATTTTCGATCACACAGCGCTCACAACGACCCATGTCAAGAGGTGGGTCGAATAAACGTTCCACTTAGGTTTACAATTGTAACGCCGGCAAGCAAGTGGAACGGGAAATATGGCGGCCGTGAACGTAGTCTTTGTGAGTCTCTACTACTACGTAGCCCATAACTACTTTAACTTTACTTTACTACTACTACTACTATACTTTTCAATGCAATATTTTTCACTAAAACGATAGCTTACATATTTTTTAAATGCTGCGGTTTTTTGTGTCCCGGGAATCCCGCTGTATTTTCAATTTAAGCGTGGACGAAGTCGTCAGCATATACTAGTTAACTAATATAATAACAATAAGAAAACTAAAATAATAAGGGAGCGTATAGTCAAATCAACTTTGTTACTTTTTTATAAAACAGAACGTCTCAGCTTCATAAATTTTGTACAAGAGTACCTACTTATGATATCGTATGAGTCAAGTAGCGCATTATTGTTTGAACAGTAATTAAAATTATTTCTGTTATGATATTTTAAAAGTTTGATGATAAAATGTTTCTTTAACATCTATTCTTTTATACGTAAAAATAATAGAATATAAATATATATTATAACATGTGTCCGCATCTCTATTTATTTTAACCTACTTTAAAATTAATTCCTTTCTACTTAATAGTTCCTCAAGATTATAATATGCTAGGCTTGGCTTGGGTGGTTTATGGCTAACTTTTAACAACTTAGGTTACATTATTGAAGTTTTAATAGGATCGCTAATTTTTTCTAGCAATGAATTTAGCCTGTTACTCAAGAATAATGTAGCATTCTAATGGTGAAATTTTTTTGAATTCGGTCCAGTAGTTTTTAAGTTTATTCGTTACAAACATCCAAAAATACAAATCATTCCTTTTTATAATACATAAAATATTATTATTAGTATAGAATTATAGATGTAAAGTTTTGAGTCTAGGTGAACATTTTGTACTCATATAGGCAAGGAGCCTATAATGCTAGCAAACTCAAACCGTTATACCGATTCATAAGCCATATTGAAGATATATAATTATAACTTTTTGCTACTCCTGCACTCAAAATCGTGTAGAGAAACACGTGACAAGTTTTCGAATTTGCAAAAAAGTCTGTAACGTTCTAAAACAAAAAAATATTTCGAAAAAAGAATTCGGTTGTTAGTTGAGCATGCAAAAAGCGGCACAAGTCGGCGGCACGAGGCGCAGCTGCCGTATTTCCTTTTCCGAGTTCCTAAAAAAAATAAAAATTTGCTTCAAACACGTATTTGAATTTGGAAGCTGTTGCCAAATTTCTATTCTTTTATCTTTACCAATTTGTGGAATTTAAGAAACAACTTGGCTTAAAGGTAGTTGCCGAGCCATAAATATATTTAAAAAAATAATAATTAAGAAACAACTACATGATTTGAATAGGTTTATCTGTCCCAAGAGTTTGCGAACCAATATTTTTTGGAGTTTTTGGCGGGAACTGAAAGGAGATGTTGTGCTGTGCAGTTTTATTTTCTAAAAATGTGTAAAATTACTCTAAAATGAACAATAGTTATAAGATATTGATCGTTTTTGAGTAGTAATTATGTGTTTTGTGAGAAATGTGAAATGTATAGTCAAATGTGGCCTTTTGGTTGTCACAAGCCGCTGAATGGCACTAGCTGATTACCTACAGTTCAGCTGTACTACACATAGGCTTAAGAAAATGAAGAAACTATATTTATTGTAAATTAAGATCTGGCTTATAGGCCTAGCTGCCAAGCCATAAACCTAAATAAATAAATTTAAGAAACAACTACATCATTTGAATAGGTTTATCTGTCCCAAGATTTTTAGAAATTATTCTCAGTAAATATATAGAATTTGTTTATATAATGAATGTACTATATAACAATTTGAATTTATGTTAGTTTTGGTCATAATACTAATCTTAAAATTAATAGATAGTTTATTCAGTAAGTGCGGTGTTATCTAAATAAGTAGTTGACCATTGTAGCCGAAAAAATAAAAAAAGACGTACAGGTAGGTAGGTACTACTTTGTTAGTTGTTTTATCTGAGACAAAAGTAAAAGTAAAAATGATTTTATTATCTTTGTAGTTTCTCCCTTTTGACTGACGCCTATTGAAAGTAATTCGGTAGCAGATTTGCGTGCATTCCGAGAAGGATTTTGCACAAGACAATGAGCACATTTTTTATGTTCAGGTGCCGTGTACCATTTAATTTATGATGACATATTTTACTTTTAAAGGACGATAGAGAAAGTAAATATTGTAATTTTTATATTTTCCCTTTGTATTTCGCAAGAAATTTTGCATTTTTGTAAAGCTAAGAATAAGTAATATGATAGAGAGGGAGAAGGAGTGGGTACAAATAAACAACGTTTTATATGATTAATTAATGTAAGTAGGTAATTAATTATGACTTTCTTCTGATACCTAGTTAAAATATGTAGATTACGTCTGGTAGCTATAGTAATTAATATGTTTAGATAGATAACACTTTAGTGCTCACCAAAATAGACAAAAACAAAATGCATAATTACAATACTTCTTGGCAAAACAACAGGCGGCCTTATCGCTAAAAGCGATCTCTTTCAGGCAACCTAGCTTAAAAGAAATTCTTAACTAATCTGGCGATGTAGGTGGAGCAGAAAAAAGATAGGACTGTACAATTTAAATATACATACTTACACTAATTTATAAATTGAATACATGCATCAATATAATAGTAATAATTAATTAATTAACTATATAATAATAAATGAACAATTAATCCAAATTAATTTGTGAATATAAATTTATTTTGCTCATATTTAAAAGACATTCATGTATCTAATAATACTGGCTTTGGTTGCTCATATATTAACACTGTTTACGCCTGCACCATTACTAATGTGCTAACACATTATAACACCACACGTACTACTGTTGCATTACACCATGTTCATAAACATTATTATTATGTTTATAAAATATTAAAACAAAAGTATAAGAATCTATAAAACCAATCAAATGTATATGAAAGAAAGAAAAATATTTATATCGGTTCATAATAAAGGGACTTATAGCATGGATGAACTTCCACCAATAAATGTATATATAATGCTGAAATTCCAAAATAAACTTTTACCATTAGGATTATAAAATAACTAAGCTTTGGGTTTGGAACTTATTTTGAAATCATAGATAGGCACTTGATTTTTTTTACTCGATATAGGTAGGTAATAAATATACAAGTAATTAGTAGTAAGATCCGCCACAATGGCCGGCAAAGGAATCTTAGTTCATACAGCCAATGTATTTAAAGTTTTCGTGTTGCTCAGCTGAATTGTAGGTCTTTAACTGACGCCATTCAACGGAGTAATCTCCAATACCAGGCGAAAGTCTAGACCACATACTTGAATTGCACTCAATCGGACGTATTATATTAATTAAGCATCGCATCTTGCCATAATACGTCTGTTGGTATTTTTTTCCATTTTCTTCTTCTTGTTATATATAAAAGTGAATGTTTGTCTGTATGTCCTTTATAGAATCGTAAACTATACCATGTAACTATACTTTATGATCATGTGATGATGTTTAGCAAAGTTTTTGTGCATGAGCCAAAGAAGATTTCTGAGTTGGCTCACAATTGGACCCGGTAGGTGGCGCTGCTGTCGGCATATCGATTGAATTGATCCGGGTAGGACAACGTCTGCTGGGACAGCTAGTTCAAATATAAAAGATATATAATTTCATTTAAAAAACTTACCCTCTTATTCATATTGAGTAACAGTAAGTTTTTAGGTTTCTTTAAGGTTCTTAAAGAAGCCAATAAACTTAGTCTAACTCAATATGAATATGACCGTTAAACTATTTTCTACATTTTCTAGAAATTACTAGCAGCCGATTTTTATTTATTTTGTGATTCATATTTTTTATGCAACCAATAAATTGAAAAAATAACTTTTCTTCAACTAGAAAGCATTTGGGTATTTTTTACTAGGGTATAACACATTGATCCGGTTAATAAAAAGTAGACAGATTTTTTCAAAACAGGTATCGATTAAACGATTCATGCCGCGATGTGGGGTGATTTTTTATTTTTAAAAAGGGAGGGTTCTTTTTTGGTAGATCTCTCTCACGTTTTTTTTAGTGTCACGCTTTTTTATTTAATTCAATATTGTGTTAATTCTACTTGATTAGGGGTTGTTAACATGTGTAAGTTGTTTTTTTACGGATATTTGAAAAATGATGTTTTGATAGTTACTAGTAGCGCCACCAACTCAATTTGGTAATAATGGTTCTATCTGAAAGATTTACAGTCTTATTCATAAAGGGTTAGAGTAAGTCTGAACGCTCTTTAAGAACCATAAAGAAGCATTCAAACTCTCTATGAATATGACCGTTAGATTGGTTTTTGCATTAGGACGTCATAATTTAAGTGTTATCTTTATCTATCTATCTATCTTCTATATATATATATAATGAAAATGGTGTTCGTTTGAGGCTCAATCACGCTTAAACCACTGATCGTATCGACATGAAACTACCACCATTCGATGCGAAATTTTTCCTAGATGGTTTATGGCTATTTATCTATCTTATATATATATATATAATGAAAATGGTGTTCGTTTGAGGCTCAATCACGCTTAAACCACTGATCGTATCGACATGAAACTACCACCATTCGATGCGAAATTTTTCCTAGATGGTTTATGGCTATTTATCTATATATATCTATATATATATATATATATATTTCTTTGTCCGAGGTAAACTCGAAAACTACTGGACCGATCATCATGAAACCACAACCAGTCGACGCGGAATTAATCGTAGATGGTTATAGGCTATATATATTTTTCAAATTCTATGAGCCCTTTGCCATGTTTTCTCGATTTGTTTGTTTATTAATTTATTTGAATAAGGCGGTACGAAGTTCGCCGAGTCAGCTAGTATTATTATATATATATAATGAAAATGGTGTTCGTTTGAGGCTCAATCACGCTTAAACCACTGATCGTATCGACATGAAACTACCACCATTCGATGCGAAATTTTTCCTAGATGGTTTATGGCTATTTATCTATATATATCTATATACTCGAAAACTACTGGACCGATCATCATGAAACCACAACCAGTCGACGCGGAATTAATCGTAGATGGTTATGGGCTATATATTTTTCAAATTCTATGAGCCCTTTCCCATGTTTTCTCAATTTGTTTGTTTATTAATTTATTTGAATAAGGCGGTACGAAGTTCGCCGAGTCAGCTAGTTTATATATATATAATGAAAAAATGGTGTTCGTTTGAGGCTCAATCACGCTTAAACCACTGATCGTATCGACATGAAACTACCACCATTCGATGCGAAATTTTTCCTAGATGGTTTATGGCTATTTATCTATATATATCTATATACTCGAAAACTACTGGACCGATCATCATGAAACCACAACCAGTCGACGCGGAATTAATCGTAGATGGTTATAGGCTATATATTTTTCAAATTCTATGAGCCCTTTCCCATGTTTTCTCAATTTGTTTGTTTATTAATTTATTTGAATAAGGCGGTACGAAGTTCGCCGAGTCAGCTAGTCTGTTTATATAGAAAATTTTAATGTTTAGTAAAATGTTATGATTTTTGTGTTGCCTACCTCAACAACCTCGCCGTTTATCGTACGAGTTACAGTTAAAAATACTTGAATATATGTTTTTTTTGTCAAATGACCCTACAGTGTAGAATAAAGGCCAAATGAACCAAAATTTTATTTATGCTCTATAAAATTGTTAAATCTTTGCAAAGTTATAATTTATGATAGGCGAATAAGCATTGTAATTGCTGTTATTATTCAGGGTCAAATGTTCCAAGACGCTGCCTTTTGTTAATATCAACGTGGGGTCAAAATGGTCAGGGGGTCAGTTATTTATTAGATTGTTGGGATATACATTTATTTTATTTTTACGGTTTCGTAGTCGTCTATGTTTTTTTTAAGTGATAAAACTGGGCAAACTTGCAGACGAGCCCCTTACCACTTCCAGTGGAAATCGCTGTGTAATTAACATTCTAAACAAATACAATCGGGTCTTTGTCAGTCAAATAAATTGAGGCACTTTTTGTCGTCGCACAAAATGTTAGTCTCCTTAATTTTTACATAATACTGTCTTATGACGTCACAATTTTAAGGAGTCAAAGCTGATTTGGAGTTGATTGATTATTGTTTAAACAGTAATTAAAATTATTTCAAAATATGTGTCAAATGCCCAAATGATCTTTGATTCTAAGTTTTCACCATAAATGTGCTGTCCATCTCGAGACATCTATTTTATCTCGCCGACAGAATGTATAATTTTTAGCAATAGCAAGCAATATGCATTGACGCGTGCTATCGATTCGAGCTATGGATGCAGGCTATGATTGCGTCCTATGGATGCGAGCTACGGGTGCGAGCTATGGATGCGTGCTATGGATGCGAGTTGTGGATGGTCGCGACTGGTTTAGCTATGTGCAGGGCAGTGTCCCTACAGTAAGCACTCGTTTGCCACTGAAAGTAGACATGCTATTGTGGGAGCAAAAAGTTATTTTATATCTCGCAAAGTGCGAAAAAGAACTCATGGAGGACGGTGAATTGCTGTACATCTGCAACTTTTCGGCTAGGCTACGTATCTGGGGGTATCAGCGGGTTTTCATAGCGCATCTTACTTGCTCCGCTACATAGTTTGGCATGAGTGGACATGGTCACATACTTTCGTAGCTTAGCTTTTACATTCTCAGAGCATAGCTGCATAGAACATCTCTCTGGTCGAAAGGCACCCTCAATCTGTTTGAGAGAAGAAATACTTTTCTATGTACATAGACGTATGGAGTATTGTTAATTGAGCTATTATTAGATTGTTTATTTGTTTTTTATTTAGATGGAGGAATCTAAGTTATTCATGTAAACATAAATTGGACTCATTCAGTGCCATTGAAAAACGTCTTGTTCTTTCAGTTATCTTAGAACCAAATTGATTTAATTTGAGAAGTCAGATTGATGAACATGATACGTCTGATATCAGAATTAGGTCTTGAAAATTCATATTGTTTTTCTTGGTAACTTTTTCGTTTAAGTCAAATAGGTGGCAGGACATTATCTTTCAGTCTCAAAAGGTTTTGCTCTCCCCAGTGGCTAATTTACCAATAAGCTGAGTAGGCTGTAGTCTAGGGCGGCAGATTTTGGAGGGCTTCAAATTTGGGGGCATTTTTTAATTTATTACACAATCTTCAAATTACGGAAAAGGGAGGTTTAATAAAACCACAGTGTGCAAATGTTAAAATTACTTTTTTATTGACAGTATAAAATGTATCTAATTAATATGGTTGTGGACTCTAGTATCAATTTGTAGAGGTAAGTAGAGGCGGCCAAATTTGAATAGCCTACAGGTAGCTAATTTCTAAATCTGCCCCTGGCTCCCCCTCCTGAATTTAGAACTACGATGTGGTTCAAATAAATATTTATTTAATTGTTAGTAATTTTAATTTGTAGCTGATGTAATTTAAAACATCTTTTAAGTACACATTAAAACTAATTAAGGAAAATTTGTTTATTAAAAGAACAATAGCCAGGACAAATAGCTCACTTTTAAACGTTTTAATGGTTATATTTTGATATAAACATGAATAACAAGAATGGGGCTTTTTATAAAGTAAAAAACCAGCCAAGCGAGTGATGTTACACGCACAAGAGAGGGTTCCGTAATGGCGGTCAGTTAGGGTTACCAACCATACTATAATATATATAGTATTGTATTATATTTTAGCCAATTGTACTATATATTATAGGAAAATTATAATTATTATTAATTGACAATTAATTTCAATTTATTGTATCATCTTTATATATATATATATATATATATATATATATGTCGCAGAACGGCCTCGTTCTCACGACATCTTCTTTAGTTATTGCAGGTTTAGTGGGCGTCATCAGGATAAAATGCGAGCATAAAACACAATAGCCACGGTTTATACACTTTTAATTTAGATTTGATCAACATTATGACATAGTTTAGACCGAGCAGCGGGTTCAGGGCACCCGCTCATACTTTCAACTTCAATACTTTCTTTAAAACTCTCAAAGGTCCAACTCGACCTGTTACCACCAACCAAATGTGCCACAAAAACTCAAGTAGACAACCCAAGTAGATATTACTCAAAGTATAGAGGGCGCTGACCCCGCTCCGCCATATGCTCTGCTCTGATTGGTCGTTTATTAAATTACAATATTCATAACTTTTATTAGGTTAGAACGATCTTTAAGTTATAGAAACATTCAACAAATCAAATTAAATTACATTAAGAATTTTAGAAGTAATTAAAATGTAAACAAATGATATTGTGCGTTATACATCCAGTCAACGATACGTCCAATTAAAGCTTCCTCCCGACATATATATATATATTATATATATATACACATATATATACATATATATACATATATATATATATATATATATATATATATATATATATATATGTCGGAGGGAAGCTATGACTATGACGACATTACGATGTATTGTTGACAGGATGTATAACGCACAATATCATTTGTTTACATTATAATAACTTCTAAAATTCTTAATGTAATTTAATTAGATTTGTTAATGTTTTTATTTTATGCTCGCATTTCATCCTGATGACGCCCACTAAACCTGAAATAACTAAAGATGTCGTGAGAACGAGGCCGTTCTGCGACATCAGAAGTGGGATCTCAGCCTGTGCCCACAATGAAAGCAATGACTGCGAAGCCTTGCCAGTATAATAAGGCGTGCTGATGGATTGAAGGATGCCCACAGTGGAAGCAGGAGCATTTGAGGACGATTGGCATGTCGGGGCCATCGGCGGCAATAGCGGCGACGTAGTGGTGACGTCCTGAATGTGCCTGTGGAGCGGCGGTGTGTCGGCCTATGCATGGTTTGGTCACCGTTGCGCCTGCTGTGTGCCAGCAATGGTTCAAATTCACGTTAGTACAGCGAGTAGAAAGGCAGTTTTATGGATCGTGAAGTCTAATCTAGGGTAAAAATTACGTGCCTGTTCTGCTTGGCACAGGAGGTATGGTAATTTTTCATTATTATTTTAGTGCGAATTCTGAAAATGAAGAAAGCGAGATTGAAAAAAAATTATACTTCATCGTTTGTGGTAGACAATTTTACTAACCTCATATTTAAGTGATATTTTTCGTGTACGAAAAATTACGATATGGTTGCCAAGGAATGGAAAGCGAACAAATTACGTAGGTGGTTTACTTTTTCATCATTATTTTTGGGAGTTGGTTACTTACAAGAAATTTGTGTTCGTTATAAACGATGTGCGTGTATTTACTGTCTTTTCAAGTCTACCTTCCAAGAGTTTATATAATGGGAAAATCGGATCTAGTTTTTTTTTAATTATTTTACTTAGATTATGTATGGTAGAGGGTTGACTTTGACATATTATTCCTATGCGATGTTTTCCTTGGTTTTCTGATTAAGATAAGAAAACTTCTGTATGCTATAAACGATGTGCATGAAATTCATTGTCTTTTCAAGTTTACCTTCCAATAATTTTTATGTGAAAATCGGATCTAGTTTTTGAGTTTTTTTTACTTAGATAACGTATAGTGGAAAGTGGTTATGACAAATTATTGCTACGCTATGTTATCTTTCTTGTAAAAGTAAGTATACAGGCATTATATGAAAGACGTTTTAGATTCAGATGATAATAATTGTACCGTGAAGAAAGTGTGGCTATGAAGAGGTTTGAAAGCCACTATAAGTTACTCAGGGGGTATTTACGTTGGTTGACACTTTGGTAAGTTGATTTTTTATTTGAGATTATTTTTGTGATAATTTCAAATTCGAATTGGGGTGAATACCCTAGTTATTGAACGCATTGTAATTGGAAAATTATTTTTAGTTTGTTTGTTCCTCTATTATTATGAGTTTTCATAAGTTGTCGACCCTGGAGCCCGTAGAGTGATAACCTTGGTTACTCTGATTGTATATTCTGGTCAAAAAGTGTCATCCGAGCCACGCTCAGCGGGGCTTGGTTGAGAGTACATCACTCATTTAGATGTGTTGGTTTGTTTGACTGATTGAGAAGTGTTGTTGGCGGGTCGGATGACTGATGCGTTCACACGGTTTTTGTTTGAAGTTAAAATAATGGTATTTCAATAATTATTAAACGTGGTAAATGCAGTTGACTATTATAATAGGTAGTTTTTAAATTTAGAGGTACATATAGAGTGAAAGATTTTAGTCTGATAGTCAAAGATTGTGAATTTGTGATATTATTATTGAAATAATAGTCGTTGGAAATTTTGAAAGTTTATTTTGACTTGGATGTTGAAGTAGTCATTAGTGCTCAGGGATAGCAGAGTGCTTGTTTGGGTTTATTTAAGCTTTGTAGCGGGCGCGGTGGCCATTACAAAGTGAAATAGAGGCGAGGTGGCCAGTGAAATAGAGGCGAGGTGGCCAGTGAAATAAAATGCGAGGTGGCCATCTGGGTTGTTTTAGGTTTTTAATGGGTGCCGTGGCCGTTGCAAAATAGAATCGGTGGAATAAAAAGCGGGGTGGCCATTTAAAAGTAAAATCAGTAGAACGAGAGGCGAGGTAGCGATTGAAAAGTGGTATCGATAAAATGAGAAGCTGGGTATTATTTGGAGATATTTTTGTTTCATGTTTTGATTTGTGTTTTGACATTTGACTCAAAATACGTAGCTCGATGGCGACGAGTTGGCAGTTTCGATACTGCTGACTTGATTTGGTGTGTAGCCTGGAGTCTGTTAGGACTCGGATCTCAGAAAAAAAAATACAGAACGAAGTTGTTGCGCAGAAGATAAAATGTACACGATGTCCTTGGTCAGGAGTGGCCGAACTATAATATCTCTTTCTTTTTGCAGATAATCCATAATGGGCGGCCTATTACACGAGGGCGTGTAATACGTCAGGAAGGCCGTGTCGGAGGGAAGCTATGACTATGACGACATTACGATGTATTGTTGACAGGATGTATAACGCACAATATCATTTGTTTACATTATAATAACTTCTAAAATTCTTAATGTAATTTAATTAGATTTGTTAATGTTTCTATAACTTCAAGATCGTTCTAACCTAATAAAAGTTATGAATATTGTAATTTAATAAACGACCAATGAGAGCAGAGCATGTCTAGAGCGGGGTCGGCGCCCTCTATACTTTGAGTAGTATCTGCTTGGGTGGACTGAGGAGTTTTTGTGACACATTTGGTTGGTGGCTACAGGTCGAGTTGGACCTTTGAGAGTTTTAAAGAAAGTATTGAAGCTGAAAGTATGAGCGGGTGCCCTGAACCCGCTGCTCGGTCTAAACTATGTCATAATGTTGATCAAATCTAAATTAAAAGTGTATAAACCGTGGCTATTGTGTTTTATGCTCGCATTTCATCCTGATGACGCCCACTAAACCTGAAATAACTAAAGATGTCGTGAGAACGAGGCCGTTCTGCGACATATATATATATATATATATATATATATATATATATATATATATATGTATGTATGCATATACTATATAATCTTAGAATAAGCCTAAATGGCGCTCTGTTGTTCGTGCCTACACCGCAAGGGACCTGGCGTGAAGTTATGTATGTATGTCGATTATAGTAGTCAACTTTACTAGTGTCCTTTTATAATAGAAAAATTCAATATTCTTTATAAGCCATACCTCAACTCATTAGGTAGGTACATTTTCTTGGCTCGAAAGGCCTGGTCTACTTTAGAAATGCAGGATATATTGTAGCTATGGAGCACAGTAATAAAAATGTCACTTTAAGAAAAAAAATCCTATGCCAAACCGTTAACCTCTACTCACCTAAGACGTGTGCGACCTTCTGACCGTTATACAATTAATATCCGAACACAATGGCACCTATTGACCCATAACCTAAACATCTTTCCCATCCCTGTATCCGGAATAATATCTATAGTTTCCAACATAAATCAGAGTTCGAACATAAGGAGTTCGACATTTGAAAATGTGTCAAAAATCGAACACAACGGTCATCGTACAATGGCAACATGGCGGCCGCGCATATACAGTTACACATTTATTTTATTTTCTGTTCAAAATTGTAACAATGTACAATTGTGATCAAGGAAAAAGGGTAGATTTTAGTAATCTTCTTAATGGTGTGTGTGAAAAGATTATAAATTAAGTTTCTGCAACAAATAAAAGTGACCCCTGGGCATTGTCAGGGTGTCAATATGTGTGACCGGCGCCATTGTGCGTGACCCCTGCCGGCTTAGCGCCAATTTGCGACCGCTTCAATTCACAGCCGTGGCCGTGATCGCCTCAATGCATTCAGCATTTCCAAGGATTTACAATTAGGTGTCATTGCAATGTAGGATATAAAAAAAACACTTTCATTTTATATTTCATCATGTAATTTTAAATGTATGACATGTATTTGTTGAGCTTTTAGATGTAACTGAACCTAAAGTATAACAAAATATATTATATATAATGGAAATTAATTTATGTTAATTATCAAATCCAATAACTTCTCAGTAATGTGACTCTCAAAATATTGTAAATGCTGTAGTATAAATATTTTGTTATATTAAAGAAGAATAATAATTAAAAGTTGTCTGGGAATAACAGTATAGTATCTAATATAATACTCGGAATAAGAATTGTACCTCTGAAAAGCTTCCTTACATAACTTCAATCTTTTAAAATGGTACCAGGCATTGTTCAGTATGCACTACACAGCTATAATAACGATTTTAATTTCACAAGATTGACAAAAAGCTAGTCTCATAAAGACTGCTGAACTAAAAGAATGGAAGAAGGATACAAAAGAATGAAAATTGTTCAGTAAAAATAAGTAACTGATGGTAATACGCACTCGCGGCATCGTTGGCGCCACGCATTGTAATATGTAGTATCTTACTATATTTTATCCAATTGTATTATAGAACAAACGGTGCCGAGACATGGACACTGACAGCAGGACTGGTCCACAAATTCAAAGTCGCTCAACGGGCTATGGAGCGAGCTATGTTATATGTTTCTCGTATGGATAAAATCAAAAATGAGGACATCCGTAAGAGAACGAAGGTAACCGACATAGGTCGCAAAAATAGCAAGTTGAAGTGGCAGTGGGCCGGTCACGTCTGTCGCAGGACCGACGGCCGATGGGGCAAACTAGTCCTAAGACGCCCGCCAGCCCGGTGGACGACCTGCGCAAGATCGCCGGCAGGTGTTGGTTAAGGAAGACAAGAGATCGGGATATGTGGCGCGTACTTAGCGAGGCCTACGTCCAGCAGTGGATTGAGATTGGCTAAAGAAGAAGAAGTATTATAGAAAAATAATATATTACGAAATTTACTATATTATTTTTCTGTAATATGGATATTATATATACTATATTTTCATCGCTAATTCAATTGTCACGATTTTTGCACAGATTCTCATAAATATTTTATAAAAATAATACAACTTTGCTGGCTAAAGGAAAAAGTAATAATAAAATATAAATGTGTACTATTTTTTCCCTTAACTTTCCCAAATGTACTACCTATTTTTAAGGTTAAAAAAATAAAAATACTCTATTATCTTCAAAAATGTGGCAACCCTAGCCACCAGTCAGTTCATGTGTTCATAGAAATTCTCAACTAAAACCTTCAATCGCTGTCTTATTATTGAAAACATATTTTTAAAATTACCATAACTGACTTGAAAGACCTAACAAGCTTTTTCAATTTGATGACTTTCAGCAAATTCATAATGCGAAAGCGAGTATGAGCTCAACCACGTTAAGATATCTAATGACTTTTTAAACCTATTAATAAACACAAATTCAATAGTGTTATAATCCGTAATTATTCCATTAATTAATATCTCTCAAAATTTTACATAAAACCATAAAGCATATTTACTCGTAAGTCCTCTTTTAATATTTTTCCAATACATAAGTGGTAATTCCAGTAATAACGCCCAACTTTTAAGTTCGGCAATAAAACGCAGTCACCGAAAATTCAGCTTTTGTATTGCTTGACCCCTCGGTATAAAATAATGGGCGAAGGGCAGATAAATTAAAAATGGCTCCAAATACTTATTAAGATTTATTGATCGAATTTTATGGTGAAGTTCCCGTTTGAACACATTTAAAAGAAGGGGGAATTTGGTACCATTTGGTATATGGAGCGTTACGTATTTTATATAATCTAT
Organism: Dendrolimus pini; assembly: GCA_949752895.1. Lineage (NCBI taxonomy): Eukaryota > Metazoa > Arthropoda > Insecta > Lepidoptera > Lasiocampidae > Dendrolimus > Dendrolimus pini. The sequence goes on along the minus strand of OX457129.1, from coordinate 6,038,034 downwards.
CTGACATAAGAGTATTAACAGAACTGGAGTGTCTGTATATAATTTTTTTTTAACTTTTATTAAATCCGGCCTCTTTTTTTATTCCAAAAAGAATAAAAAATTGTGTGTCAGCTTCGACGCGCGACTGCAGTTTGCACTTTAAGTACGATTGCCTTGGATATACTGATTGATATTATTTTAAATCTTGTTTCATTGCATTAAACTTCGCAAATGTATTAAAAAATGTGTGTACAGTTCACACGCAGTGGAAGTGAAACAAAGTGTGACAAGGGGTGGGCGGGATTCTAAATTTCGTGGCGAAACATTTTCAACTCTATCTGTATGAGAATAGTGTTTAAATTATTAAATATTCGCCCGACTCGGCAAACTTTATACTGCCTTATAATAATTTTTACTATATTCCAAGCATTTTTTTTCGTTTTTGTTCCGTTTTAAACCTTCCCTGGACTTCCTCAAATAATTCAAAACCAAAATTAGCCAAATCAGTCCAGCCGTTCTCGAGTTTTAGCGAGACTAACGAACTTCCATAGATTAATATATATATATATATATATATATATATATATATATATATATATATATATATATATATATATGTATATATATAGATAATGTAAAATTTGTGTTTATCTCTTTTTAGTATCGCTTTTTCACGTTGCTGTTTCAATTCACAACGATTCTAACGAGGTGTTGAGGTGTGTCTATAAAGGACATACAGACAAGGTGTTTGTCTGTATGTCCTTTATAGAGTCGTAAACTATACATTTGATCATGTGATGATGTTCAGCAAAGTTGTTGTGCATGAGCAAATAAGGTTTCTGTGTTGGTTCACTTGGACCCGGTAGGTGGCGCTGCTGTCGGCATATCGATTGAAGCTTTTCCTGGCAGGACGACGTCAGCCGGGACAGGTAGTTCCTCATAAAATTTCCGTACCGGAGACCTTATGTGGTTTTTAAGGAGTAAACTTTAAAATTTTTATGATAAAAAACAATGGCTTGTATTGAAAATTTCATTTGTATGAATCACAAGAAATCCACAAAACATAAAAATTCAAATAAAGAATACAAAAAGCTACTAATGTCACTTGTAAGATCGATGTTTTCTTTGGTATGTCCGATATGCAATTTTTTTAAAGCTGTTTTATGCTACGTTATGTCTTCACACGCTTGGAATAAGTTTTGTTGAAATTGAACCCTATTTTCTGACTGATTAGATATATGGCAAAGTATTAGCAGCAAACAGATTTGTGACAGAGGTGCTTATTTCGACACGACAAAAGATTCTTTTACAGTTTTTTAAAGGAAAAAGCGATTAGGGGTGTCCATTGGGTTGTAATACTGGCAACTGATTTCGGCAGTAAATGCCAAGCGTGATCGATGACCGTGTTTCGCACCTGCAAACACAGAAAAAATCTTTTACTGACGAAATATCCGATATTCCTTATTTCATTACTAGTGCACATTAAAAAAGTCCCTTCACCTTGGATACATGGTGTAATGAAAATTTTGAAATCTCGGTTGCCTGCAAGTGCAAGTCTTTGGGGCGGCCCAAAGAAGTGGTGACCTGACAGTATTTTTCTGGGCCTTAGTTTTGCTCGTGTAAACCTTTAAGGTTACGCTATCTAAGGCTATATTTTTTCCGTGCAGGCATGTAGGGCATTTGCTCGACTGGATGGCTACCACCTCTGGTCTAAAGTATGTCGCCATAACAACCTTGAGTTGTGTTCCGGCATTAGTGACCAGTCTCTCTTAAGAGAACAGCAGCGCATTTGCAGCACCTTTGCTTTTGCAAATGTCCATAAGCGATGGTAACCGTTTTCCACCAAATGGGCCGTCTGCTTGCCTGCTGAACTCCTGCAATAAAAAAAGTCCCCTAGCCTCAGATACATGGTTGATAAAAAATTTAAACTTTCGGTTGCCTTTGCAAGTGCAAGTCGTTGGGGCGGCCCAAAGAAGTGGTGACGACAGTATTTTTCTTCGGCCACATATAACTTATGCTCGTGTAAACCTTTAAGGTTAGGCATCGACATCATCGAATTTTTCGACATCGAGATAAATATAGCCTTAGATATAAGGCTATATTTATCTCGATGTCGAAAAAGTCGATGATGTCGAAATAGGTGGTGCTGTCGTTGTAATCCACTAACAAAGACTTCGCCATGGCAACAGGAATAAAGGTTCGCTGACACTTTCTATTCTTGCACCTTCTGCTGATTATTTGGGGTCGGCACAATGTCTTTACTTTCCATATTCCCCTATTCTGACATACGTCTTCTGTAACACCCAAATCATCATGTCATCCTTCACACAATCCATGCATCTCTTTTTTAGTCTACCTTAACATGTCTATACATTAATCAATCAAATCAAACATTCAAAATCAAACATTAATTAATTTTAAAATTCTTTTCTTCGCGTGACTTTCTTCCCTCCTCATACATGCCCATACCACCTTAATCTTCTTCCTCTCAATTTTTCAGTCAGCGGTGCAACTGTCAAATATACCTTTATGTACTCGTTTCTTACCTTATCAATTGTGATCGAAGTTTCTCTAACACTATAATAAAAATAAAAAAGCCTTTATTTCTACTATTAAGTTTAGTATTTAAAATATATAAGTAAATAGCGCACACATTAAATAATAGAATTCGCCTCTGCAGCGTAGGCCTCCCCCAACTCTTTCCAGTCTTTTCTATCTCCAACTGTTCCTCTCCATTTCATTCCACACATTTTTACGAAAAAATCTTACCATCTCTTTCTAGGTCTTCCTATTTTCCCATCTCTGGTTAGCCAATCATTGATTTTCTTTGTCCATCTATTGTCTTCTTGCCTACTTGTGTGTCCTGCCCATTTCCATTTCAGAGTCCTTACTCTTTTGATGACGTCTGTTATTCTAGTCTTTTTTCTTATAATTTTGTTGTGAATTTTATCTTGTAGTTGTCCTACAACTTCAGAGACTTGCCTACTGCATCGCATGTCTACGTCAGAGATAACACGGTGCGCGGAGCTCTTCAGCCAGCCTACTCAGGTCCTTACAAAGTCCTAGATAGGACCGACAAGATTTACAAGCTGGATATGAAAGGTAAGGAGCAAACAGTGACCATAGAAAGGCTGAAGCCAGCTTATATGGTTGCTGATAGATACCGCACCTCTGACGTCACTCCATCACAGCAACAGGATGAACCTGGGACAAGAATGCGATCGGGAAGGAGAATTTTGTTTCCAACTATTATCGCCCATCCTAGGATGGTCTCTGGGGGGGAGCCCTGTAGGACAACCTTTTTATACGTTTATTTTTCTATACATTTTTACGTTTTGTTGACATTGTCATTCCTTGATAGCCAGTCGAAATTGTTTTCTGTATTTTATTGTAAAACCAGAAATTAAATAATTCGTATTAATACAAAGCCTATCTTCTTCTTTGCACCAATCCGCCACATAGTTTTATTCCTAACATACTTCTTTACATTTTCCTTTGGTGTACTGACAAATTTTCTTCATCTTTTTTTCTTAAAGCCCAAGTCTGGCTTCCGTATGTGAGGCATGGGAGAATAACAGTATCATATAATTTACTTTTTATTTTTATGTTCACGTCTTTATTTTTCATTATTTCTTTCATACTCCAATATTTTTCCACGATATGGCTATTATTCTGTTAATTTCATTTTCTCTAACACTACTAGTAGCTAATATATTTATAAGTAATTTTAAAAAGCTAACGCATGAATTTATATTGTAATTATGAAAAAAGTCAATCTATTGACCTATGTAATTTTGAATACAATCATTGACATTCAATTAACTTTGTCTCGCTGCATAATACAAAATGGAAATTGCAAATTCGTTCATTTGACTGTTAAAATATTCTTCCGGGTTTTTCAATGTCTTACTTATTTATTTGATTTAGCTAAGCATGAATAGACAATTAATTTGTTATTGAATAATTTGGTAACCAAATGTATGATAATTTATTTATAAAATATATAAAACGGCTGTAATATTAAAAACAATTGACTCAATAATGGAACTCACACTTTAATGCCTTGTTTCGACATTTCGGCCACTTTTCAGTGGCCGTGATCACGGAAGACAAAGATGTCAAGTGTCAACGAGTATTGTTAAAGTTTTGTTCAATTTAATTATTTAGTTTTAATTTTGTTTATGGTTATTATTTACTCTGTGCGAGCCTAATCTAATTTACCACCGCTTCGCAACATGTTATGGCTTGAAGAGAAGAAGCGGTGCAAGAAACTCTTCAGCAAACATGCCTAGCTCTAATAATTTTGTATAATATTAAAATGGGTGGAATGAAAGATAAATGAAATTATCAGTCAAGTTGGTTTGTGTTCCGTTGCTCGCAGAAAGACCTCACAGTGTCTTACGGTCTGTCACTTGGTTTTTGTTGGGTTTGGGTCTTAATAGTTTTAATGATCCAACCATCTTCTCTATTGAAATTTGGATGTTTATTTATTTTTATTATTACATTTTTTTAAATCGGCAGACGAACACACATTATATATCCCCAAGCTAAGCAAGTTACGCTTGTGTTATAGGTATATATACAACGGACCACTCTGGGGCCGATCCCAGATACGCAAACCATAGTAAATAACAGAAAGTTCGTTTCCGAAATTTACCTTGCCGGGAATCGAACACAGAGCCTCTACGTTCCAGCGAGTTCGGCCTGCTAAGACTTAGCCCGCTCAACCACAGAAGCCGTCAGTCATTTATATTCATTTATTATATATACAAGTCACGAAAACTTTAGAAAATATTATGTTATAACCTTTTTCGAGAATGGACATTACGTTGGCAACAAATATCTAGCAGAAATAATTGTTTTAACGTATGCAGAAGGGACGGGAATAACAAAAAGATTTGATCGGCCCCCGCGATACTGCCTGATTTGCTTTCTACGTTATATGAATAAAAGATGCCGGAGGGTGGTTCCAACCCTTTCGCCCCCTTTAATAAATCGTGTACACCCTATGGTTTTTTTGACGATTCACTCAGGCAAGGGTTGTGAATAGCTAGTTTATATAGGGGTTGATATCGATTTATTTCTTAGTGCTACAGAGTATATAAAAGACTTTCATTTGAGCGCAAATTACAGGAATGAGATTGATAGAGGAAACTAAAACTTCACATTCGTAGGATGCCAGTGTTGAGTGCATACTGACATCGTGTAAATTGATTTGAACTCAGTACAGCTCGACCAAGTCTGACTGACTTTAATGTTACAGATTGAATATCCAAGTCAGTAACTGGATCAAAGTAAAAGAGCTTTCATGATAAGGTTATTTTAGGTCTTTCGCGGTTTGGCTATCAATTCATAAACGTCCCACTATTCGACTCGGGCCTTCTATTTACAATAAGGATAGTATACCCGTCATGGTTGTCAAAGGCCGATTGGCGGGTTTGACGCATCGATTATCTCGATGTACAGGTCTTAACTTTTTCAAAAGAGTCTAGAAACCTCTTATATCCATTATTATTAAGGGAGTTAGGCCTTTGGTAATAAATAAACACGGAGCATCACAGATGCGTTTTTATGTATTTTCCGTCGATTTTGGTAATCATCAGTGTCTGCGATTAACACAACCTTTTCATTCATTACAACTGCTTTTTCTTTTTTTTTTCTTTTTTTCACTTTTAAAGAGAACTAGAACACAGAGAATACGGTTGCTGACTGGCCTTCTTGGTGCGATCACAGCATGCATTATATATAGACATTGAGTACATAATAATTTAGAAATTATCTTCTCTATTTTCTATAGATTCATTACATTTCAACAGATCTCATTTCCTTACTACATAATATTATTATAAATCATACATGTCACTCGCCTTACATATGTCTAACATAAATAATACAAAATATCTCTGAAAATCTAAAACAATATAAATGCTGTGAAATCACTAAATAAAAATATACGTACAGAATTCAAAACAGAGTTTAATTTAATATCAAACTAATCAGATAAAATATATTCATAGAATAAAGTATAACATGGATAAATATAATTTGCATGAATAAAAAAGTTGAATGGTTTCACTTTTGTATTCACTAAGGTTATAATTTATTCGCCTAACAACTTTTGTCTGAAGATTGAAAATTCGCCCTTACAAAGTATAAAATGTAAATCGGACCAAGACGCGGGTAATGGTTAGTTATAGTTAGTTATCTATTTAGTGATATTTTAAAAATAGGTACATAGTGATGAAGCTAAAGGGGTGTCCAACAAAAGAGTTATTATCTATTTGACGACACCCCTTTATTGACACATCCCACGGGAATTTACCGTGTGAATTCTTTATTATCACTTCACTAATCATATAGTAGTTTCAAATAAATCCGATATTCTTGATATCTATTGTTATTATGAGGTAAGAGCGAGAAAGAATCCCCAAGCAGTAGTACTTAGTAAAAGTAGAATAGAATAGATTATTTTTTATTGTACATAAGAAAACAATACACCTGAGTTAACAATCATTTAACTAGTACAATCGGCAGTCTTATTGCTAACAGCGATTAATACCAGACAACCTTCTGCAGATAATTTCACATTTCTAATAATGGGTCGGCATTCAGTGCGCATATACATACATATTATATTCAAATATATGTACATAGAGTTACATACACATACATAAATAACTGTTTAAAAGTTTAGATAGTGATGTTTGGGGAGTTTGTTAAAAGATGTAATTGACTTTGCACCTCTGATGCTCATTGGTGATGCATTCCACAACCTTACAGCCTGCATAGTAAAAGATTTCTGTCAAAATTGCGTAGAATGTATTGGCGTCATTGAAAGCTGGAGTTGTCTTCAAGTATTTGAACAGCACCCGGTACCTACCAATTTTTCTCCATGGTCCTTCGAGCCGGCCTTCGTCAAAGTGTTATTACCTTGAAATCAATTCGAATATTAAGGTACGTCTCATAGTTAAAAAGACAGGAGGGACACATGTTATGTATTGTTTTCTCTTACAAGATAAATTATTGGATAAAATTGTATCTTTCGATTATTAATATGAAACATTTTTCATTGTAATATCTAACTTTAGATGGTCGTTAATTTAACAGAGGATTAAATTATAACCTCATGTAGAGAGAATGGATATAAGTAAACTGACAAAACAGGTGTATGACAATATTGTGAATGGTTGAGTTTTTGCCAGTAGAACGAGACGAACACACCATGACCAATTATCAGAAGTGTTAAAGAGAGGTCAGGTAAAAAGCATCTCAAATAAACGTGCATGTATGAAGAGGTTAATGAAGTAGGTGAAGCGAAAGTTGTTTGTCAGGATCGTCGCTAGTGGAGATCCATAGTCTCTGCCTACCCCTATGGGAAACTGGCGTTATATTATGTTATGTAAATTGTAACCTCACGGAATTTAGAAGTTAAACAATTCAACTGTTTTATTCATGCGACCATCATTTTTAATGTTACCGTATTTTGTTCTATGAATAAATTTTATCAGGTAATTGAAAAATCTGCCCTAAGACATTTCATATATTTCAATCATTACACAAAATTTATAATTTAAATAAATTATAACCTAACTAAATACAAAAATGGAACAATTTAACTATTATATTCATGCAACTGTCGTTTTTGATTTTCCTATGTTGTATTTTATTGTTAATGTTATGAATAAGTGTTATACGGTGATTGAAAAATCGGCCCGAAGTAGTGATATATTGCGGAAATTCTGTTTGTAATTTATGAAAAACCCTGTCTCTTGTTTTCCCATTCGCGTTAGACCCATAGGTTTGCTGGAAGAAAACGCTTTGTAGGGTTAAGCTCGCCTTTGTACATCACCATTATTTTATAGTTTTATTTGTAACTATTGTGTGTACAATATAGAATAAAGAAAATGAGCTTCTAAGGAAAAACAAAGTATATGCTATGCTATAGAATAAAAACTAGCCCTAACTTTTCAATCAATATGATTTATTTGCAAGAATGTAGGTTATAATATATATATTATAATTAAAAAATAAAATAAAAATAATAAGCAATTAATGTCTAGAGACAAAATATCAAATAGATCACTAAGATTTTCCATATAGATAATAAGGACAAGCACTTTTTTATGAAATTCATCTACAGTATAGAAACACTTCTTGATCAGTCACTTTTGAACAGTGAACAGTGAACTTTCTTGGGGGTACGTTTATAATATTATTTGGCAAAGGGTTATAGATAAGAGGAGCCATGTAAATACAGTTCCTTCTGAAGACATCCAGAGAAGGCACAGGTATTTTTATTTAACGACATTTCCATACGCGTTTGTGCTTTGGAAAAACAATTTCATCCCTCATAATATTCATGGAAAGCCGTATATAATTTTCGCAATTACTCAACAAAATATTATTGTGGTTTATAGAATACACTTCTCTTCTTCCAAAAACGGCTGGCAACATTACTCATCTCAATGTCATACGATAGACACCATCCTCATCATCACTTGAGAAGTCGTTTAAACCTTAGCTTCCAGCTTCAGAACTTGATGGTTCAAAAGTATCAGGACCAAAACTTCAAGAAGTAATTTAGAATTCTTAAAAAAACATATTTTCGATATACGAAATAAATTTGATATGTAGGGTAAAACATCATTAATCGACACAATTTTTCCAGAGTAAACATTCGCTATCAGTGATGGCATATCAGAAGATTTATGGCGCGATACGAGTGCAGATTCCCTTTTCATAACGACCAAGCAACTTCCCTCGCGTTCTCTCATAATTTTAGATTCCCTCGGAGGATATTTTTTCTTAGGTCGCTGGAAAAGGACGACCGAAGGTTGGAGGGAGAGAAGTATAAAATCCATACTTATAATATTTGCAGCCTCCACACTCGACGCACACACACGAAACACGATTTAGCTCTCCATGGAGAGTTTCGGACAGTGTACATGGTGTTCTAAAAAAATATTTTATTACACATTTTTTCAGTTTAATTTTTTGTCATTTAAAATAAAGTCGCTTATAAAGCAATTAGAGTTTTCTTAATACATTGCCCTTGTAGCCAGCAAACTTTCTTTCGCACAAACATGTGCGAATGTATGTAACAACTTTGCATTAAACTTTTATCTAGGCGCACTTCGGGGACTTGGTTGCATAATATTCATTTTTTCTACTTAAATAAAAACTTAATTTGGTTTTCTATTTGTAGTTTTAAACCTAAAGGTTTGATGAAAAATAACTAACTAGTTAAAACCGCTTAAAAGCCTATTGCACGGTTTAGAGGAGTAGTCGGATATACAAACAGACGCGGAAACTGTCTTAGTTTTATACTATGTAGTTATTTTAACAAAAACAAAACCGACTTCACACTAAAAAACAAAAAGTAAATATTTAACCGACTTCTTTCTACAACATCTAGAAATGGATGTCAGTCAAGTAGTCAAGTCGACATAAAAATGACTATATTTTGTACATTGATTGTTTTATGTTTTACTTGACACCGACTTCAAGATGTTGTAGAACGAAGTTGGATAAATATTTATTTTTAGTGTGAAGTCGGTTTTGATTTTGTATTTTTTTATAATTTTCACTTCAATTTTTCATCTGCATCACTATTAACACACAATAAGCAGTGTAGTGTAAAATATATAATATACTACAATAAATTTAATGAAACGATACACAAAAACAGCCTAGCATCAGATATAAATAGCGGTCTATAGTTGTTGTTCATCTCTTCCACACAACCTCGCTATGGAAAGAGAAATATGGCACAAAATGTAGGGCAGGGTTTTATTTATTTATTTATAGAAATCTACAGCTTAATACATTTGATTAGATAACTAAAGTAAGCCAATGACAGGTTTTCGCGAATAAGCTATTGGTTAAAAGTAACATGCAGACGTAAAAAAGGCACCGAGATGTCACTGTTGAAAAATTTAAGGCTTAGACATCGCTTGGCTCCTGAAATACTGATTGCAAATGGGTCGATGTCAGCGTACTTACTTACATTATTTAAATAATTACTTGCTCGCACTAGAAACGAGTTTTGTCTGAAATGAGTAAAACTTTTGTTATACAATAATGTCACATGCCGACAAAGGTGGATGCACACTTGCTTGTCATAAAGCGCAGTTTATTACCTTTCCCGCATTTGAATTTCTTTTGCTGATATTGTGTTTGAAATTTGCAATTAGACAATAGCCTATTGTTATTGTACTCGTTTATGGCCGCACGTGTGCAGATTACGTTTTCTGGAAAACAAGCGTCGGCACATTATAAAGCAATGGCAAAATGTAGAGATGATCAGTCTAGGGAGAACCACGGTCAAAGCAAGACGAGTGAATTCCATACGCGGTATAGTGACGGACTTTGCGCGTGTTATTGAATCGTGCAGTTTGTACTGGTTGTATCCAGTTATATTTGTACCTGTTTTATACGTGTTTGTATAGTTCTAATAAATTCTATAGTGATTCCAACAGCATTTTAATTCGAGTCCTGTAGCTCATAACAATATTTTTAAAAATATACAAGCTGGTAAGCTTTTGTATCAGCCTGTAGGCGCCCCACACGCCCACACAAGTACGAGCGCTCGGGCGTCTCGACGCTGAGGAAAAAATGTACGATGCCATAAAAAATCACCGTCCGTTCGTTCCCGCAATTTTTACCCGTTTTTTCCCCTAGGAGGGTCGCCCGTCGTCATGGCAACGGCCTTCCCACCAACGAGAGACTCGCTAAAAGCTGCATCAATATTTTTATGGGACGAGAAAGCTAGTAGTTTTCTATTCTTATTTAAGTCGCACTGTTATTAGGCACGTACGTGTTTCATGTATAGGATCAAACACAAAAAAATTTACATGTCTACAGGAGAAGCGTACTCTTGTTGGAACAATATGTTTTGGTTCGCAAACATGTATTGCTATTTAAAAAGTTGTCTAATTTTTACATGTTTCTATAATTAAAAAGTTTATTCTTGTTATTGGATTGTTTTTCAACCTCTACCAAACTAAGATATTCAGTATCCGAAGTCTACAGTAGAGACGTTTAGTTTTAAACGAAAGCAGTAAAAAATAAATTATATGTTAAAATACAAAAGCCTGTCAAATATAACATAATCTTTTGTAATAATTAACAAATAATGTACATATGCAATTTATATAACTTGAACACTATCTTCCATTTTTATGTTTGACCCATTTTTATTAACTAACCGTGTTTCTTATATATTTAATAATTGAATAGGAAAAAATAATTACTTTCTACATCATTGAAGTCGGTTCGAAGTAAAATATAAAAATTACTACATTTTGCAAATTTGTTGTTGATCAATTTTAATAAGCATTTTAGTGATTACTAGCCGTGTCTGCCAGTTCGTTTGTGTGGCCCTCGACTTTATAAACGCGAGATTTTAAGCTGGAATGCTCAAGAATGATTACGGACAGTGTATGACAAATGGACGTCGCGCAGAGCGTATGTACGCCGCGTCACGCATTTGAGATTCCATTATAATGCATTTTCATAATAAACACTCGTCAGATTCATGCAGCGCTATGCCGTACGCCACCTACGGCGTTTTTAGTAGACCACCGCTGAAGATGTTTTACTCACTCACATTCATGTACACTATAGAATAGAATAGAATATACTTTATTGTACAAAAATGTTACATAAAACCAAGAACTATTACTTTACAATGACCAAAGAGTTGATAGTGTCAAAACCTACGATCAAAGTACTGGCGATTTTCAAAAAAGTATTTAAATATTCGGTTGACTTTTCTATAACTGTTTTTTTTACTCCTTCTGACACCATGTTATCGAATACGTAAATTGCATCTAGCTCAGTCTAATCTATTATTTTCTATTCTAAATAAGTACAGCTTTCCAAACTGCAACTTTGTGTGGTACACAAATTCCACAGGTAGTAAATAATAACACCCATTATAGTCTCACTGCTGGGCTCGGTTCACCCTGTTTATTTAGGATAAAGGAAAGTATACTTGCCACGCTTTTCCAAGACAGTTTAGCGGGCTTAACACATCGGTAATCTCAATGTGTAGGTTTCATGGCAATGTTTTTCCTTCACTGTCAGGACAAGTGTTGCATACTTTTCTAACCAGGATTCGAACCGTCTTCCTTTTATAATAAATAAAACTACGTTTAAACTGTTTTAAGCTCGGTAATTTATTTGATTTTTGTTATTCCAACGTTTCGGCCGATTTTCAGTTACCGTGGTGATGGTGATGACAATTGTCAACGAGTATTGTTAAAGTTTTATTTAGCCTACCACCAACTTGCTCATTTTAATTATTTAGTTTTTTCTTCCTTTTAGTTAGAGGTGCGAGTACTATAGCCACAGAGCTACACAAAATCTAAAAATTGCATTTGCGAAATCTGCTGGACCCGACTAAACACCATTTTTATTGATTTTTAAATTGTGTGTTTAAAATCAAATCCACAGATTTATTAGGCATAGATATCAGATAGATAAAAGTCCGAAGAAGAAAAAAGAAGACAACATAATACAAGATAAAAATAAGTTTTGCTAAATTTCGTTAATGTAGGTACACTTAGCAGTTTTTGAAAAAAAAATGACCGCGAAATACCTCTATGGTTACGCCGATATTAGATGTTTCAATTATATCTTTCAATTTGGACGATTCAACCAAAGTTATACATATTGTTACGCTAGCTACATGACTCGAAATAAAATTCCGTTGGAATTACTATAGAATTTATTAGAACTATACAAACACGTATAACATAGGTACAAATATAACTAGACACTATTAGTACAAACCGCACGGTTCAATAACACGCGCAAAGTCCGTCACTATATCGCTCATCGAATGTACGTCTTGCTTTGATCGTGGTTCTCGCTAGACTGTCCCTCTCCGCATTGAGCCATTGCTTTATAATGCACCGATGCCATACCTGGCAAGCTTCGACGCAATTTCCCAGAAAAAATAATGCGCACACCTGCGTAATTATGCCTGCGGTACGTCCATAAACGTGTACAATACGATAGGATGTTTTTCTTAGTTACAAATTATAAACACAAAGTAAACAAAATAAGTCCAAATGCGACAAAGGTAATAAACTGCGTATTATGACAGACAGGTCTGCCTTCACCTTTGTCGGCATGTAACAATATAAATACTTCGAATCATTCATTGTCATTAAATACTGTCCTTTTAGTTCTATACTTTTCAATCAAATTGATTCAATTTGGTTGATCTGCCTAACATAATAAGATTAAGCATTAGATGTGCTAACTTAATGACACTCAGTTTTTGCCAAAATGGCAATAGCTCCCTAAAAATATTAGGTACAGATACACATAAGAAAATGGCAAACATGGATATATATCATTTTCTTATTCCATAGAGCAGTCGGTAGGAAAACAAACATGGTAAGTTGATATTTGGAAATCAATTATCCATAAGAAATATTTGTTGGTTCCGGGTGAATATGGGGATTAAGAATAATCTACGAGTGGAGTTTTGCTATTGTAACTGACTCGATTTATGTCGCCTTGGAGAGATTTATCTCGTTTGAGTTCTGAACTGAGATATCTGAGACGTAACAGAGATGAAGTATAGGTATTACTAGAAGTGAAAGACGTGCTTTGTTACGCCGTTTATATTACTTACAATTAAATTTATATTAAAAGAGTAAAGTTCACAATTAATTCGATATGTGCAATTGTGGTAACAATAAACCTTCGCTTCATTATAAATTAAAGTAACATCAGTTGAGAGCATGACGTGTAATTGTCCAACCCTTTCTTTCCTACATACCTATACTAGTTGTCGCCCGTGGTCGAAATTCGACCATAATAATTAATTAAAATTATAAGACTACGTTTTAACGGTTTTAAGCGCGGTAATTTATTTGATTTTGGTTTAATAATAATATAACCGACGTTTCGGTCGCTTTTCAGTGAAAAGCGGCCGTAACGTATATTATGTATACAAGTCGCGAAAACTTAAGAAAATATTATAAAATATAAGTTTGAACATTATGAATGTTCTGTTGTCAGATGATACTTCTATAATCACAGATTTCGCCAAGACTACACTGTTAATTTGACTTTAACAATAAACAAAAGAGTATATATGATCGGGGTATCCCTCATTATGCGTGAATTTAATAAAGATTAACAAACATTAATATAAGTGTTCTATAGATCCCTCTAACATCTTCTTTTTTTTTGAGGCGAGGGAAAATGCTACCGATTTACGCACAATACTGGGTCCTTGCAAGGGAACAGACCTACTTCGGTCGGGGGCGGCATCACTGCATGCAATAGTATGCAATATAGCAGTCAGTAATCCACCCGCGATCGACTCAGCTTGTGTGGAAAGACTCAAGAGAAGCTGCACGGGCAGCAACCTAATACCCACTAAAACCCCCTCTTCCCTGTGCCCCGCGCTTTGTTGTGTAGGAAAGGCTGAGACTTAGAACAGAGTTACGCCCAGCCGATCCCTCTAACATCTAGCCTAGCCTCTAGCAGGGAGCAGAGGAGTCTTCTCCCCTGTTGACGAAGTGAGTCTGCCTTTCCCGGGGCATTCTCAAGCACTGATGCGCTAGGACCAGCGTGAGCGTAACTACGTTCTAAGTCTCACGCTCTTCCTGCCATAAGCGCGGGGCACATGGGAGCAGGGTGGTTTTAGTGGAGTATTGAGTCTTCGAGTCTCCACACAAGCCAGCGATTTGATTCTGGTGTTCCGTTAGTGGATGTCACCTCTCATCGCTTTTGTCTAATCCCTAGTAAAGGACCCGATAGTGTGCGAAATGCATTTCCCCCGCCTCAAAAAAAGTGTTCTATAGACTTTCTTTATAACCGTCTCAGATAGATACTAGTTTTCTAATTTCATACATGTTCTCAATCTCGAACTTCGAGTTTATTTTGTCTATGAATTAAAAGTTGTATCTTTTAATATCTACTTGTATAACATCAAAGAATAAATCAATAGTTTCAGGAAACATTATTTTCAATGACACTTGCATAACAAGGTAATAAATGTAAATAATTCACTTCAAATGTAGACAAATAACCATTACTAAATCACTTATGAATAACAATAGTCTTTTTTGCATTATATGCAAAGCGGCTAGACATGCATTTACGTCACCTTACCTAAAAATTCGTAAAATAGTTAACTTCGTATAAATTGCGACGCGTATTATTTTTTTAGTTGATGCAGTTATAAGATTGATTCAAATCGTTTTCTATTGGTTGTCGTATTTTAGATTGTTTAAGGATACGAACGTAAATAACTAAAACACGCCTCTTTCAACAAAAAGTGGAATAAAATATATGTATCCAAAAAATTTACTCCCCTTGGTTTTTTATCGACACGCCGGGGGCGCTGATTGGTGGAAGTCCCCCAATAAAACAGCTAAAGACGCGTGGTCGGCGCGTTCCACCATTCGAATTTTAAAAATGAACGCACGCGTTATGACGCCACATACGATAGGACGGCTGCAACTTATTATGCATCGACCGATTCGTAAAGGTCTTCAATACGCAATAATATACACGCGTTAGACGGTTATTCTAAACTGGTCGGTTAGCGTAAAAATAATCATACGAAAAAAATATAAAAGCTGGGGAAGTGTTTTAAAAATAGAGATGCGACGTATACAGAGGGGAGTTGGATTGATATATTGTTGGAGTTACTTGGGATTTTAATAATACACAGGGTATGTTGGTTCACTGAGGCCGTAAGATTTGTCAATACGGCGTTTTGTGGTAGCTATTTCGAGATGGTCGTGTGCCTCGCCCCACGTGCGTATCGTGTTTCTAGATATTGTGATTGTTTGAGCTGCGGTGTCGAGAGCTGATCAAGTTACTTTCCGGCAAAAGTGAAAATTGGGAAGGCAACGTTGGTTTGACTACCTAGGGTTCAATTCAATAGTCTCTGAAAGTAACAATTGAGTTTAGGCACCTTTTTAGCGCCTTCATTTTATTTCATATCAGTATTTTTCTACCTAGAATAATAGAAAAATACTGATAGGAAATGAAACCATTTTTAAAAGAAGAGTTAAAGAACACTATCTATCCTAATTAACTGATATATACGTATTTTATATATGTATAGGTATGTATCGATATATGTGTATGTAAGTTTATGTATGTACTTATATCTTTATGTAGGTTATAATGTAATACTTATTTTCAATAAGTACTTTTATGTAATAACTTTCATGTACACAACCCTGCCTCTTGTCTTTTCACTCTCGCTAGGCCCATAGGTTTGCTGGAAGAAAACTCTTTTTAGGGTTAAGCTCGCCTTTGTACATCACCATTATTTTGTAGTTTTATTTGTAACTATTTTGTGTACAATATAGAATAAAGAAATGACTATATCCTGAAAGATAGGGCTTCCGTTTTTTAACCAGTATTGTATCTAGCTTTTACCAACTCAATTTTATTGTTTCTTCGGTAAAAGCAATAGATATCCTACTATTGTTGACTTGTAACCAACCTATTTATAGGTATTCTATGCTTAATATTTTTTCTAAAATAAACACGTCAAAGTTCAGCTTAAGATATAGGAACCGGCGACGAGCGGTTCGCTCGCTGTTCACCAGTGGATAGCTTGCGAGCGAGGCGGTTCGGCTCTAGTCGGGCGGCTCTAATGAGCTATGATATCAAGAATACACTGTATTCATCTTCGGTCTCTGAAGTTAAACAATATCAAATTTTATGAAAATCGATCAAACCAAAGCCGAAGAAATGGCTAGCAAAATTTCAATAATTAGTATTCAAAAAACTGTTTGAAACTAAATAATGAACGACTTAGGAATAAATATAAATGACAATGAATTACAAAAACAATAGGATAGCCTTGACTTATTTAAATAAAAATTCTTGAGGTGTTAATATTACGTAATATTCAAAGAGTTTAAATTTTTTATAGTTCGGTCGTGAAAAGGGTAAAAACGGTAGATATCCGAATTAATTCTTTATCCATCTGTGTATATCTCAGTTATTTTCTCAAAGATTGTATTTAGATGAAATTTTGAAAAAGCTTGTAAGTAATGCCTTATACTAACACTAATTTTTTTTTACATAATCTACGGACTCTTGTTTCGTATCTTTTATAACTTATACGGTCTTATTCATAAAGAGAGATTCTTAAAGAAGCGATGAAACGTATTCTAACTCTCTATGAATAAGACCGTAATTCTATTTGAAAAAGTATTGAAAATTACACTCTTTTGTTTTCGTTTTACTGTTGTATGTGATTTTAAATAATATGTTTTTTGGTGTATTAAGGTGATATCTTATATTTAACTTAATTATGAATCTAATTGTTATTATTATAATATATAATTCTACTTCTACTTCCCATATTTGATTATGCTGACGCCTGCTATCTAGACATAACCTCAGAACAGCTAAATAAACTTGAGCGACTTCAGAATTTCTGTATCAGGTTCATATTTGGTTTGCGAAAATATGACCATGTTTCTGAATTTCGTATGAAGCTCAAGTGGCTTCCTATTCGTTTTCGCCGGAATACTCACATTCTAACTCTCCTTTATAATATACTATTTAATCTTAATAGTCCTCCATATCTTAAGGAACGTTTTGATTTCATTCGCCTCTCCACTTCTCACAATTTGCGCTCAGATACATATCGTAGACTCCTGACACCTGTACACACTTCATCATTCTATGATAACTCTTTTACAGTGCAGGCTGTCAAACTCTGGAATGCGTTGCCTCTTACTGTCAGAGAGGCCAAAACATTACCTATATTTCGGAACTCCCTTAGAAAGTACTATCTATCTTTAAATAAGTATGTCTAATATATTACGCATTTACGTATTTATCTATTGTTATATATAAATTGTCACATATAATTTTAACATACACACACAACATATACACACACACACACACACACACACACACACACACACACACACACACACACACACACACACACACATGTATATATATATATATATATATATATATATATATATATATATATATATATATATGTCGGAGGGAAGCTTTAATTGGACGTATCGTTGACTGGATGTATAACGCACAAAATCATTTGTTTACATTTTAATTACTTCTAAAATTCTTAATGTAATTTAATTTGATTTGTTGAATGTTTCTATAACTTAAAGATCGTTCTAACTTAATAAAAGTTATGAATATTGTAATTTAATAAACGACCAATCAGAGCAGAGCATATGGCGGAGCGGGGTCAGTGCCCTCTATACTTTGAGTAATATCTACTTGGGTAGACTGAGGAGTTTTAGTGACACATTCGGTTAGAGGCAATAGGTCGAGTTGGACCATGGAGTATTTTAAAGAAAGTATTGTAGTTGGAAGTATGAGCGGGTGCCCTGAACCCGCTGCTCGGTCTAAACTATGTCATAATGTTGATCAAATCTAAATTAAAAGTGTATAAACCGTGGCTTTTGTGTTTTATGCTCGCATTTTATCCTGATGACGCCCACTAAACCTGCAATAACTAAATAATGTCGTGAGAACGAGGCCGTTCTGCGACATATATATATATATATATGTCGCCAAGAAGTATTGTAATTATGCATTTTGTTTTGTATTTGTTTGTTTTGGTGAGCAATAAAGTGTTATCTATCTATCTACTTGTTATACTCATTCTAGATAGATATATAGACAGCACTTTATTGTACACCAAAACATGGATAAACAGAAAAAGAAAAATACAAGAGACAGTAGAGAGTAGACGCCTTATCGCCAAAAAGCGATCTCTTCCAGGCAACCCTTGGCAGGAATTAATTGTTTTTTTATTATTTTTCTCATCATTCATTTTATTCAGGGATTAATTCATCCGTGCAGGAACGGAGAAATAATACAATTTCCTGCGGCCGGGCGGCCTGTCGTAAGAGGCGACAAAACAACCCACAGCCAGATGGTAGGGTATTTGCCCGACTGGATGGCTACCAACCCTGGTCTAGAGTATGCCGCCATAATAACCTGAGTTGTGTTACGGCATTAGTAACCAGGTTCCAGTCTCCCTTAAGAGAGCAGCAGCGCATTTATGGCACCTTTGGTGTTGTAAATGTCCATACGCCTATGGACATCTGTGCAACATTCGAATTTTTTTGATGATATTTTTCGCGGCACCCTATTTTTCAAAGTAGCCTAAGTTACTCCTATCTATATAATAATATATCAGCTATCTGCCAGTCCAGTCCAAATCGGTCCACCCGTTTCAGATATTAGCCGGAACAAACAAACAAACAGACAAAAATTTAAACAATTGATTTTTTGATATATGCATTTAGTATTTATGTTATTTTGACATTACAAACAGATACTGCAATTTTGTTTATTTCTTTATAGATCTATAAACTTGTACAATAATAATTTGTAGTAGGTAAACTCTTCAAACCTTCAAAAATGAAATAATGCGCGAGCAAGATAGCTTTTGCTGGAAATTTTATAATTATAAAAGGCGCGTAGAAGGTTTGCCGATAACTACTTACTATTGTTATGTATATACTTATGTGTAGTATATACAATAATAAATTTATTGCAATAACTATTTATGTAACCTTTTATGTCAACCCGACTGACCATTGACGAGTGACATCATAAAGGCTATCGGCAAACCTACGCACGCGTAGTACCCCGGTACATGGAATTGAAGTAAGTAACAAGAAGAATCTCTTCAACGCTTAGTTTGATACAAATAGGCGTCACTCGTGAACGATTTCAAAATACAACAACATCAAAGCATTAAAGCACCGTCATTTAACGCATCACATGTAAACCGTTTGTAAAGAATGTATATAATGACATTACACACCACCATTCCAAACAGAAATACGAATGCGAGGATCAATTTAATTATCATTACTCAGCCAAAAGCCCGGTTGAGACCGAATATTTATTATTATGGACCCGTATCCAATTTAAAACAACGCATACAGGAATGGAGCCATTACGCAGGGGATATTGTTTTCAGACGAATAGGGGAATCCTTGTGGAGTAGAAAAAACAATTTAAAAATAAAATGTAATAATTAAAGGGAGGGACGCGTGGCAGCGCCTTTATTTATATGGAAGCTGATGCTCAGCTGTCGGAACGATTTCGTGCTCGAAGCAACCATGTGGTGGGTTAAATAGAAAAAAAGTATGTGTACCGTGGATGTATACACCTGTCTTTTACTTTTTAAGATGCACTTTATGGGGTTTCGTATATATTTTATTTAAAAATGGAACATTCAAAATTGGATAAATTGATATTAAACGGTTTGGGCTAAATACTCGACAGTGATAAAACCCATGCCATTTGATAGCTTTTGATGTTGTGTTTAATTCATACTTTGGGAGCCATGTTGAAATCTTGCGCAAACATTGTGTTTTGGAGCACGCAAAAATATAATAATTACTTTGGGTGTTAACAGCACGTTGTGTTTTATATTTAAGAAAAAAACTTGTTTATGTTTTTACATTCGTTTATTTATTTAGTTATTATATTTTTTGTATTGATCCGTCTAATATCGGCAGTAGATAAGACGTGTTACAATAAATTAAAAAATTATTTACATAATTATACAAGACAGAATACCATACTTTTATCATACTTTTAAAATATCATGTTAAAAATAATTGCAATATTTATTTAAGCAGTAATTTATACGCTTTTTGACTGGTTTATGGTATGACGTCATAATTTGCCATTCTCGTACAAAATCTAGGAGGCTTCGGCGTTTTGTGATGTGATAAAAAGTGTCTCAATTGACTTGATAATTTAAATTCTTTGTACAAACTTATCCCTGCAACACCTTTATAATAGTATAGATATCAGAAGGATTATACCTAAAGATGGAGAAATTAATACTGTGAATAGGGTAGAATCAACTGACATACTTTTTATCAACTTACAAAATGGCTAACTAAATTATTGTACGAGTGCTGGTTTAGCAACAACCAACTTTTGTTGTCCTTCCTATACTCCATCCAAAGGTTGTCTGGTAGAAATCGCCATGGGCGATAAGACCGCCGATTGTATTTGTATATTAATGTTCTTGGTTTTATATAGCATTTTTGTACAATAAAGTACATTCTATTCTTTTCTATTCTAAAATGGCAAAGCCATCTAGATTTTGTACGAGCGTAGCAAATTATGACGCATATTATAAAACTGTGTTTAAAATTACTTCTATTGTGATTTGAACACAATCTGAACACTGTTTCAGATTTTTTTATTTTTTATTTTTTTATTGCAGGAGTTGAGCAGACAGGCAGATGGCCCACTTGATGGAAAGCGGTTACCATCGCCTAGGAACATTTGCAACACCAAAGGTGCTACAAATGCGCTGCTGCACTCATAAGGGAGACTGGAACCTGGTCACTAATGCCGAAAACCAACTCAAGGTTGCTATGGCGACATACTCTAGACTAGGGGTGGTAGCCATCCAGTCGGGCAAATACCCTACCACCTGGCTCTGGGTTGTTTTGTCGCCTCTTACGACAGGCCGCCCGGCCGCAGGAAATTGTATTTTTTCTCCGTTCCTGCACAGATAAGAGAACACAGAACAGAATTGAATGTGTTATGTGTAGACTAAACCATTTTTGTATCGATTTTTTATTTTCATAAGAAAAACACGAATGAAATTAACAACCGAAGTGTATGAAGTCATTAACGAAACGATAAAGTTTCACGGCTTGTCATTAATCTAAATCTGCCAAAGCAAGAGAGTAATTTATCGGAAGGTGCGATTATCTTATCTATAGGATCTTGCCACCAACAACGCGCTACTTGGAACAGTGTTAACCTATTTTATGCGACATGAGCTGACCAAAACATTTCTGACCAAAATCGGACCACCCGAATGACGAATCCTTTTTTAGGGGAAATAAGAGGTTATACAGATAAATGTTTTATATGATACTAGCGGCCCCGGCAGACGTTGTCCTGCTCTGAAAAAATAAAAATCTAGGACCCGATCCCAGCGACACCTACCGGTTCCAATTGTGGATTTAAACGATCCGGGGACCCCTTCAAACACACACAAATTAAATCACCAAAATTGCTTCAGGTGATTAGGAGAATTCTAGAACCCGATACCATCGCCACCTACCGGTTCTAATTGCGAATCTAAACCACCCGGGAACCCAGTCAAACACGCAAGAACAAAAGCACCAAAATTGTCCCAGGTGATTGGGAGGATTCTAGAACCCGATCTCAGCGCCACCTACCGGTTCCAACGGGATAAAAATTATGTCCGTCTCCTGGTTCTATACTACCTCCCCACCAATTTACAGTTAAATCGGTACAGCCTTATTGAGTTATAAATAGTGTAACTAACACGACTTTCTTTTATAATTATATATAGATATTCCAAATAAATCTTACTTTTTTGCAAGTCGAATAAAACTTAAAAAGCTTTTGTAAATTAAACTCATACTGAAAACGAACGAACACAGCGCGCAGTCCTTAAGTTTATGCATAAAAATCCCACCAATACACTTTACATAGAAACTGACGTTTTGACAGCCCGACAACTCTATATTTGCAAGGTATCCACAGCAATTCATAAAGACAATCTAACAGCCCCTTACTTCCAATACCTCACCTCCCGCCAAAAAGGTGAATATGTTCACTGTTTTTTTCATTTGGCTGCAGAACCATAAAAGAGCATTTAAATTTTAATTTATAATAAATACTACAAACTGCTACAGTAACATAAGTATTGTACGATTCAACGTACAGCGTTTTGCTGACAGTGCGGCCTACTTTAGGCTACTTTAATATAATAATATCAGTATAAATAATGCTCACAAATACTTTGTGATTGAGTTGCAATCAAGTTGCGACGAGCTGCTAGTAGTCGTAGCATACGACTTCAACTACCACTAAGTTGAACCCAGGGATCAGCATCCAAGAGGTAATAGTACGAGAATAAATCCCTCAAAGCAACAACGTATATTTTCTTCACTACTTTAAGAAAGCACCAACACTCCACCTACTACTGCCAGCATCCATCACTACAAACAAGAACAAGTGTACAAACTGTAAGTATAGTAATTATATTCTTGATTGGCACTGCAAATACTATGGAGAATAATTATTTTTGCAAAATCCATGTATATCAATAGGCGAAATTTATTTTTTATTATTTTTTATTATTGCAGGAGTTCAACAGACAGGCAGATGGCCCACTTGATGGAAAGCGGTAACCATCGCCTATGGACATTTGCAACACAAAAGGTGCTACAAATGCGCTGCTGTACTCTTAAGGGAGTCTGGAACCTGGTCACTAATGCCGGAACACAACACAAAGTTGTTATGACGGCATACTCTAGACCAGGGGTGGTCGCCATCCAGTCGAGCAAATACCCTACCACCTGGAAAAACAACAACAGAACGTAACGTTATCAATTGAATTCCGTTTTGACCAAACGTTTACCATACTTTGAACATGTACTGTAACAAAACAATAAAAGCTAAACCAAAATTAAAAAACAAAAACAGTAAAAAGCTCACCAAGAAGCCTCCACTAATCATGACTCTTTGTAAAAATAATTACACAAAAAACAGCAGGTCCGTACAAAGAATATTTTCATGGGTATTGAACGCAAAAATAAATCGGTATTTTTAAGAAATCTCTAAAAAAACGGTAACCGAGTAACCGCTCTCTCAGTTTATTGTCCAAAATTGGCACTAGAGGGTAACAAAGGGATAATTTTTTATCATCTCACATCTGCAACTGGACATTAAAAGTGGACTATTGGGTGAATGTTGCGGTGTATCGATGAATTTTGAATTTATCGATATTTATGCTATATACCCAAGTACCTATCAAAATATCCGAACAGGTCATTTCGCGACAAGAAGTTTTGAGCACCTCATGAGCAAAGTTGATTCTCCCAACTGCCCACTAAACTAAAAGAATCCAGCAAAAATAAAGATGGCAGAGAACAACTGATGAGGGAGTTGGGACTGAATCGTTTTGATGTAGGTATCTTCATAGAAATTCTGGCAGAGCCAGCCTCAAAGAAGGCTAGTTTGTTAGCCAGCTCATTACTTAACATTTATAACTAACTTATATATTAAGTTATTGTATGTTTAGGAGATGATGGGGCAGAAATGCCTATGTGGCAAAATCCCAAATTAATAAATTTGAAAAAAAACCTATCATGATGTTTTGAAGAAAGATCAGGTAATAAGTACCTGAAATAAACGTATATATGCAGAGAATAATGAAAGTAGATAAAGCGAAAAGTGTATGTCAGGATCGAAGCAAGTAGAGATCCAGTGTCTTTGCCTAGCCCAATGGGAAACAGACGAGACAATACGTATGATGTAGATATATTCAGTGACATATTCTGAACCTTCTGTTTTTAATTGGCATATTGTTTTGTAAGAAAGTGTTGTATCTATGCATTTTAGATTGCCGTAGCCATATTGGCAAAAATGCAAGTCTTATGTAATATAATTAATTATCATGCTCTTATTAGTCTGTCTTGTCTTTGTAGTTTACAATTATTTTTGTCAGACTTTTTATCCGTTCAGTTTTTCAATTTAGTGAAAATATGTAATTTATATGCCGTTACACAATAATTTAGCTAAAGAAGGTTAGGAATGTGCCCTTAACATGTAGCAGAGGTTTGAACTTTTTTCCTGTGGTCCTTTATAAGTTCTTTTATTTTGTTAAAATTAACTGTCTATCGTAATTTACACACATATGTATGCATTAAGATATATAAAAAGTATATATAAAATATATATGCTAAAATTTAAAGCGATGATTTTTTTAAATTAGTCGATATTTTCTAGCCAATTATGGCGCGATTGCACATCACTAATCCCCCATACATTACACCACAACGGCTACCGCCTACATAAATCTCTTTCCGAAAAATTTACAATTATTCCTCGAAAGTACGTATATTTTTTGTTTACCCGATTATTGATCGTCCACCCTCGCATCACGGAACTATTGTTCATTAAAAAGAAGTGATTTTTTTCTGGTCATTTAAAGGGGCTTTTGTAAAAAGATATGTCCCAAATGCCCCGCTTTTTCTTTTAATGGCGTACAGCTGAAGATTTCGCTCTGGACGTGAGCTTTGGCGATCCAGGATTATGGTTGCGTTATTTGTAAGTCAATGGATGTTGCCTTTTGGATTTGTGTCCATAGATGCTATTGAACTAAAAAAAGGAAACATCATACCTGAAAAGATTAATCTACTTCAAAATGGATTTCCTGGAGAATTATTCTAGATACTATGTTTGCTTATAAGTTGTTTCATAATAACATAGATTCCTCTGAATTGTTAAGGTAATTCCGCTTAAGAGTCCCTACGAAACCCCCGCGACAACCTATAACCCACCGTCTTTCCCCCATTAAGAACAATAGTACTAGGTGCTAACTCCCCTATCTTTAGATTGTGTAGAATCTTTTATATAATAAATAACTTTTATATAATAAAATAAACAAAAATTATCTATTTACTCCCTTACTTCATTCAAAATTAAAAAGAATGCTGAGTATTTACAAACATTAAATTATTATGAAACCGAAAATCTGCTCAATAAAATTGGAGCCTAATTGTACACTAATCTGGTCACAAATGAATGTAATATACACCCTGTATACATGTTAATTTTATAATAATAATATTGTGATGATGTGTTTTTAGTAATCTTCTTTCTTGAACATTTGTACGCCTTATAGGCAAAACATGTGAACCTAGTATTCTAATGTCACCTCAAATTTATGTACCATGTTTTAAGCAAAAAAATGAATTTGAATTTGAACCCAAGAGAACCCACAACTAACCCCCAAGACACAGGTGGAAACCTAGTTTGGGGGTTAGGGAATTGACACGTGAACTAGTTAGATTAAATCAACTTATAATTCTATGTCATTGTATCTGGTTTTTGTTACAAATAAATTATTATTATTATCCTCAAAAGCAGCAGTGATGATACTGATATTTACTTTAACTCCAAAATTTCATTTTATAGACACTAATTAGACATAGACTGAGGGACAGACTAATTTCATTACACATTGTTATTATTGAAAAACGTGTTCGGGACTGTATTTTCTGGGTCTAATGATTCACTGGGATATACTTATGCAGTCACTATTTGTCAACATTGCAACAGGTAAAGCACTACGCTTTTAGCGTTATTCCAATGTGTCAAATATTCAAAACAGTTATCTTAATGGATAAAACCTACACACATATACCTACATATATAATAAAAGCCCGCAAAGGTCCTATTGGTGGGCTCGAGTCTCTTCCACTATAGGGGAACGGACAGTATACCCGCCACGCTTGCAGATTTGACACATCGGTTATCTCGATGTGCAGGTTCCATCATGATGTTTACCTTCACCGGTCAGAAAACTGCCTGAGTGGTGGATGTGTTCCGACCGGGATTCGAACCCGCGCCCTTTGAGTTTAGGCCGCTTGCGCTAGCTATTAGGCTACCACGACTTTTACTTACATAAAACTAAAAATACACACGATATTTAATATTTTCTTAAGTTTCCGCTATTAATAGGTATACGTAATAAAATTACGTTTTAACGGTTTTAAGCGCAGTATTCTTTTTGTATTTATTATTCCGACGTTTCGGCCACTTTTCAGTTGCCGTGATCACGAAAGACAAAGATGTTAAGTGTCAATGAGTAGTGAGAATTGTTAAAGTTTTATTTAGTCTACCGCAAACTTGTTCATTTTCCGCGCTAAAAACCGTTAACTTATGTTTGTAACATTATTGTTATAAATTCAAAGATAAATAAAGCCACTGTCACTAAACGGAGGTCATTATTTTAAGTTGTAAATAAAAGATGTCTGATTTTTATTATTTTTGACCTACGTAAACGTTGTAGAACTTCTTCGAACTGAAAAGACGAAAAAATGCACACTTCGTGGCAAAAACTCGCTAAAACTATATCTTCATAGACTACTAACTAAATAAATATTTCAATAGTGAGTAAATTTTTATCTTCAAGTGTGAATGATGAGGGTGGAATCATGACAAACTATGTCCACGGGTTAAAATCTTCTATAATATCTAATGTAAAGGAATATATGCCTTGTTGAATACTGTTTAAGATTCAATTTTAACTGGAAATAGAGTTAAAGCAAAGGGTGAAGCATTCAAAATAGTACTGTACAAATCGATGGTTTATTTTCGATCGCATATTTTCGTTACAAAGAGACTGTTAGAACTATTTTGAAAAAGACTTAATTAATTTTTTATAATATATTTTACATAAGTACTTATGATATGAGTGGATGAAGTCGCAGGACACACCTGTTTACTACCTATATTAAAATACTAACTATACTAGCATAACTTAAATAATATTTTGCCCTGGATGGCTACCACACCCGGAGTCTGGAGTATGGCAGCCATAACAACCTTGATTTGTGTTCTGGCCATAGTGGCCACGTTCCAGTTCCAATCTCCATTCAGAGAGCGGCAGCACATCTGTAACCGCTTTCCATCAGGTGGGCCGTCTGCCTTTCTGTTGAACTCCTGCAATAAAAAAATAGTAGTTTTCATGTGAAGATCTAATATACAGAAAGAAAAAAATTGAAAAAATTCGATTGTCGAAATCTGTCGGTGAACACGATGTTTTTTTAAAATTTCTTGTCTGTTTGTTTGTTTCTTCGGAATTCAAGTAAAAACTACTGGGGCGATTTCGATGCGGTGTTCGTTGATCGATAGCAAATTTTTAAACTTAAAATCTGTGCTATTTTTTATTCTGGGAATCCCGCCGTAATTTTCCCGGAAGCAGTTTGCAGTTATTCGGGTGCATAAAATTGGCATATTCAGACACATTTTCACTAAAACGATAGCTTACATTATTTTTTAAGTCCCGGGAATCTCGCGGGAATTTCAAGATAACGCACCGAATAGTGATACAATACAATACTACTTGTTGTACACCAACTTAAAAGTAACATACTATAAGGTAGTACAATGACCGAATTTCTCCCAGGCAACCTTTTACTTATATGAATAACTTCAAATCAATTGTTTAGACATGCTGTATCATTCCCGCATGATTCTGCTTATGAGAAATAAGGCAAAGCCACATATAACTTATTAAGACCCGGGTGTCCCTTGGATGACGCGGCGTGCGCGCTGCACTCGTTTAAACTCTAACCATCTCTCCGTCACATGAAATGAAGACGAACGACCCGGCTAATGAACGACGGCAGTACGTAAAGATTAAAAACTCAATATCATACAGAAGGTGCAATATCGTCGCATTTAAGACGTCGTATTGTATTCTAAATTCTTTTTCTTTATTGCAGGACTTCAGCAGACAGGCAGACAGACGGCCCACTTAATGGAAAGAGGTTCAAATTCAAATTCAAATTCAAATTCAAATTCAAAAGTTTTTATTCAAAATAAGTTCCACTGGAGAACACTTTTTGAAGGTCATACATATAGGTTAAAATTTAATTTTACTTCCTAGTCTATGTACACCGCTTCGCAACGTGTTATTGCTGTTAAGGAGAAGAAGCGGCAAGAAACTCCCCAGCAACACGTCTAGCTAAAAAAAATTTTTCTTTATATTTGTTGTTCTATTTTTTATATTTAAGTACTTTTTTTAAAAAGATTTTATACAGAATTATGTTACAGAATAACTTTTGAAGAATTAATGGAGTTGTAGCAAACAGTGCATATTCAATAAGACAAAAGCGCAATAAAAGGATAGAAAATAATTATAGTTATAAATATAAAGACGTAACGTATTTTTTTTTTTTTTTTGCAACATATCTCCATATATTCCTTACAAGTACGGCAAGATAAAAACGTTATACTCGTACAAAACACAGTATAAGAGGTTGGAGCGAGCTGTTATGTAAATGAAGTTTTGTCATTTAAATATTCTTCAATAGTGTAGTATCCCTTTTTAAGCAAGATACTTTTTATTTTAAATTTGAATTTAGTGAAGGGCAGATCTAACATTTCACTCGGAATCTTATTGAAGAAGCGTATACCAACCCCCAAGAAAGAAGACAATACTTTTTGTAATCTAAAAGATGGCAATATCAGTTTATTACAATGCCTGGTGTTGAAATCGTGAACATCCCTATGCCGCTTGTAGGCACTCAAATTATTACGAATATAAATTATATTATTGAAAATATATTGGCAGGCGACCGTCATAATACCGATTTCCTTAAAGCGTTCCCTAAGAGACACTCGAGGGCCGAGGTTGTAAATTGACCTTACGGCTCTTTTTTGTAAAACAAATATAGTCTCCAAGTCAGCAGCGTTGCCCCAAAGTAAAATACCATAGGACATGACACTATGAAAATAACTAAAATAAACTAGTCTAGCAGTCTCTTCGTCAGTGAACTGCCTAACTCTTCTGACCGCATATGCAGCAGAACTAAGCTTTCCTGAGAGACTAGATATATGAGCGCCCCACTGGAGTTTCTGATCTAGGTTAATGCCTAAGAATACAGTTGAATCTACTAGGTTAAGTCTAGTGTCGTTAAGGGAAATATTAACATCGTATTCTTTTACATTGGGCATAACAAACTTAACACATTTAGTTTTATTCGGATTGAGTGATAAGTTATTTACGGTAAACCACTTAGATATTTGGGTTAAGGCGTTGTTTACGTCGTCAAAGTTCTGTTTATTTCTGTCTACTTTAAATATAAGTGACGTGTCATCAGCAAACAACACTACCTCACACATATCATTAATAAAATATGGCAAATCATTAATATATATCAAAAACAAGAAGGGACCTAGAATAGAGCCCTGGGGCACACCCATAGATATGCCAGTCTCACGAGATTTGATATTGTTAATTTCAACGCTTTGGGATCTATTGTTTAAGTAAGACGACAGAAGATTGAGAGAATCGCCATAAATACCGTAATAATTGAGCTTTTTCAGGAGGGTCACGTGTTCAACGCAATCGAATGCCTTGGACAGGTCACAGAATACACCAATGGCATTCTGTGACCGTTCCCAAGCACCATAAATGTGTTTTAGAAGCTCAACACCTGCATCGGTAGTGGAACGACCTTTGGTGAACCCGAACTGTTTAGTATGAATTAATTTATTAATATTAAAATGTGAGAGCAGTTGATTTAAAATTATTTTTTCGAAAACCTTGCTTAAGGTTGGTAAAATAGAAATTGGCCTAAAGTTGGAGGGGTCGTTTTTGTTTCCACTTTTAAATATAGGAATAACTTTGCTAACTTTCATTAAGTCAGGAAATACTCCTTTATCTACACATCGATTAAATATTTGTACTAGTGGTAGCGCAATAGTGCATATTAAGTCACTTAATACTTTTAAGGATATACCCCAAAAGTCAGCTGTGTTTTTAATATTTAACGATTTAAACGTTTTTACAATATCATCTGTATCTATATGATTAAATTTGAATGTGATATTACATCGATCAACGCACTGTGTCATCAGCAGCTCAGCTTCCAGTGGTGATGATGACAAAGAGCTAGTTATTAAAGTTGGTATATCCCTAAAGTATTCATTAAATGTTTGTGCAATTTCAAAGTTATTACTAATGGTGTTATTGTTGATTACAAGTTTAATTGCATCATCTCGACGTGAACTCTTGCCGGAAGCATCATTTATAACACTCCAAGTTGTCTTAATGATATTTGATGATTTTTTAATTCTGTTACTATAATATAGAGATTTGGCAGCGATGCACACTCTTTTAAAGGTCTTAGAGTACTTTTTAATATATTGAAGGAAGTCTGGATTTTGATTAAATTGTTTTTCACTGTATAATTCATACAGTTTCATTCGACTTTTATATATACCTTTCGTAGCCCAATCACTAAACTTAAGTTTATTACTTTTGTTGATTATTTTGGTTTTAAATGTGTTTTCAAATTCAGCTTGTATAATGTCGAAGAAATTACTATACAAGTTGTTTGGATCTTCGCTGCTGAGATCCAAAGTAGGAATTGTTTTGGATAAATTATCTTTAAAGGTTCTTAAGCGATAATTATTTACTGGCCTACAGGTTAATTTGGAATTGATTTTAATACTATCAAAAGGTATTGATATAAACTGGCCACAGTGATCCGACCGTAGTACATCTAAGACTGATTTGTCGATTATTTCGCAACTACAAAACATATTGTCCAAACAGGTTGCTGAATTAGCAGTTATACGCGTAGGTTCATTAAAGACATGTATAAGATTGAACGATTTGAAAAGATTAATGATCTTGGAACGAGTTGATGACGTTTCCAACAAATTAACATTAAAATCCCCACAAACTATAGGCAATTTATTAGTTTTATTTAATTTTCTTAATAAGTCCTCCATTGTGCTTTCAAATACATTATAATCTCCTGTGGGGGGTCGGTAGACGCAGACAATTACATAGCGCTCAAGCTCAATACAAGAAACCTCCACAGTCCGTTCAACAGAAAGGGACATAATGTCTCTACGCTCTTTACATTTTACATCATTTGCTACAAAGATAAGTGATCCGCCATGTATAGCGGACTTCCTTACAAATGCACTTATCACTGTATAATTCTCTATGAAGTTTATGACTTGAAAAGTTTTAAGCCAATGTTCTGTAATACATAGGACATGAACCTTATGTTCTTTTAAAAAGAGTTCAATTTCTAAATCTTTACCTGCTAAACCCTGTATATTTTGGTGAACTATATTTAAATTAGAAGTAGGTTTAGCGTTGGTCATATCTAGCAGTTTAAAGTGCTAGGACTTGCAGTAGAGTTAATATTAAAAACATTAATGTAACTACTTTAGGTACGTTAGGTAGGTTACTGTCCCCTATGGACATTGGCAACACCAAAGGTGCTGCACCCTCAAGGGTTACTGGAACCTGGTCTCACAACTCAAAGTCATTATGGCGACATACTTTAGAACAGGGGTGGTAGCCATCCAGTCGGACAAATGTCCTGCCACCTGGCAAAATAATGTGGAAATACTCAATTTTCTGAAATAAATAAATTATTATTATTATCTCAGGTTTGCTTCTTTTTAAAAGAATACATATTTCTTATAAATGTTATATACTGTAATTCTTAAAAAAAATTAAAAACCTATCTCCGCCTGCAGGACCTAGGGTGTAAGCGGACGGTCAATGAATTATTATTATTAAGCTATCGTAATAAAATTGCTGCTCTCTTTTTGACGTTTTGAGAAGATCTATTATAACGCCATCTGTATGGCGAAAGGTTTCAACGTTATTGGGTATAAACAAATTTCATTTTAGAGTACAATACGTAAGCTTTAGTTTACTTTTATTTTTTATATTAGCATAAGTGGTTTGCTCCAGTGAAAATAAAGTATAATTAATTAAACAGCCACTTGGACACTGTAATGTATTAACCCTTTGGTGTGGAAACGTGGCAGAGGAAACTAAAAGGGGGGCTTGACTGAACGGGAATGTACAGGAAATAAGGAGATAGACTATATAGGATAATAGACTATGACCCTTTAAGCTCATACCCGTGTAATATTGTAGGTAAAAAGCGCATGGGCGGTCCATTTGATGATGAATGATTACAATTCGTCACCGTCCGTTGAAATCAACAGCATTAAAGAAGCCGATGCTGTGAATATATATTTCCTTTAAACTTGAAAAAATATCCTGCAGGAGTGTGTTAGTGATTAGGGATTCGGTTTTTTGGCCATTTAAAATTAGTACTATAAGCGTAAAAAATGAGATTATTCCACGATTCATGTATCATATAAAATGTCTTGTCTGTTTTATTTCTAATCATTTGTTAACCAATATTAAGGGCGGTTGCACGCCTGCACTTGTTCCTACCGTGTGTAGCATTTTTTTAAAATACTTTAGTGATTTTTTTGTTAGAAAACATAAAAAGCAGTGTAACACGAGCTGAACGGCATGCGGATGTCTATACTCTACGGATCCTTCGGTTAGTTAACGTAAATTATTGCTTGGAGAATTTCAAGAACCGTTGGTATATGAGTCAATGGTAGGTATATTGTATAAAATAATTATACATTGTTACATACCGACAAAGAACGCACACCTGGCTGTCGTAAAACGCAGTTTATTGCCTTTCCTGCATTCGGAGTTCTTTTGTTTACTTCGAGTTTAAAATGTAAAAACATCCTATTGTTATCGTTCTTATTTTATGACCGTCATTAGTGTCGAACTAATCCTTGTTTTTATTCCATTGCGTCGAAGCTTGCCAGATGTGCGGATTAACTCAGTGAACGCGGCCCCTTTGTCGGTATTATACAGTTTAGTATAAAACAATGTCCGAACGGAAGGGTGCTGGGGCAGTCAAGCGACGATGACGATACTAGCAAGATGTGTGTAGTACTTTCGATTAGCGATATAGTGACGGACTTTGCGCGTGTAATTGAATCGTGCAGTTTATACAGTGTCTAGTTATATTTGTACCTGTTTTATACGTGTTTGTACAGTTCTAATAAACTCTATAGTAATTCCAAGGGTATTACAATTCGAGTCCTGTGTAACTCGTAACAATATTATTATTTTTTTTGTAAAATTATTATTATTATAAAATATACATTTCTTAAATTCGATGAATAGAAAGGATGTGGTACAAGTTCACCTCAGTCTCACAGTGTTTTTTAGCGATGGAATGTGGTGGCATTATAATTATCATTTGAAAATCACTTTAATATCGTACGCTTTGTTTGTATTTACTCGTTATCAATTTCGTTGACAGCTGATTAAAGTCCAATGCTGGAGATGGCTCTGTTGCAAGATTTGTCATATACAATCCCTTGTTGATTGGTTCAATGCATGGAAATGAGATGGGTAAAGAATGTCCCTACAGCGTCTTAGTCAGATGATGCTGTATTCTGCGTGATGTAAACACGTTGTAGGGACAACCTTAGGGACAAATTCAAATTAAAACTACTTCCTATTCTATGTACAACACTTTCCAACGTGTTGAAGAAGAAGCGGCAAGAAGTCTAGAGCAACACGTCTATAAAAAAATCATTTACCTATTTAAAGTACTTTTTAATAATAAATAAATATAGAAGTTGTTATACAATTATTGTTATATAATTATCCGAAACGGGAAAAGAATAAAAAGGCCAGGCGGCCTGTCTTAAGAGGCGACAAAACGTAAGCAGCAGCGCTTTTGTAGCACCTTTGGTGTTGCAAATGTCCATAGGCGATGGTAACCGCTTTCCATCAAGTGGGCCATCTGCATGTCTGCTGAACGCCTGCAACAAAAAAAAAATAGTTTTGAAAGAATTAATGGAGTTATAAAAAACAAAAATATTGTTACCGTTGTATCTAATACACTATGAATGATTTTAGAATTAAGTCAAAGTAAAAATTGGTCAAATAAGTGGCAGTCCATAGATAATAAAGTGTTTCATAGAGTTGATGAACGTCAATTGTTTAACTATTGCTACGGAAAATTAAAAAGTTATTCAGTTGATTCAAATAAATTTTAGTTGAATGTATATCATTATCGCATCATAATGCAGTCATCACGAATTTGATAAAAACAATATAAATATTCCTTCTAAAGCAATTTTTGTGAATGGCATAAATATGGCGCGCTAGCATTTTTTCTCGTTCACATTTTAGTGCAAGTATTTTTTCATAAATTCCTTCAGCCGTATTACGGGTGCGCTCTACCAGGAAATGGTGTTCAGGAATGAGGATATATTCTCGTTAATTTGCACCATAAATCATCGAAAATGTTGCGTTTTTTGGTCGCAAAAGACGTCGGACGGATGAAATGGCGTCGATTGAACCTTTTTGCGGCCCCGCACATATCCTATTACAGACCTTTTTTGTACATTTTTGAAACGCTGGTGACGTGTTTTAAAAGGCTGGAGAAAGTTCTGTCATCTACATGATTTTTGAAATAGGAACTTGTGGTTTTTATTATTTAAAATCTGTTTCCAAGAATATTGTTAGAAAGAAACCCTTTTGACACTATAGATTTATACATTTTATAGAATTTTTTTTATCCTTATCCTGAAAAAAGAATATTGGTAATGATAATCGTCTTATGATCCGTCTATGCAGGAATGGAGAAAGAATACAATTTCCTGCAGCCAGGGCGACAAAACAACCCACAGCCGGGTGGTAGGGCATTTGCCAGGCTGGATGGCTACCACCCCTGGTCTAGAGTATGCCGACATAACAACCTTAAGTTGTGTCCCGGCATTAGAGGCCAGGTCCAACCGCTTTCCATCGGTTGGACCGTCTGCCTATTAGCTATACTCCAGCAATAAAAAAATTGTAAACATGGATTTTTTGTACTCGTTTATTTTGGTGTCCAATAAAGTGTTATCTATATTTTATATATTTTTCAATCTGTATCTCGCGGTTCTGACAGTTGACAACTCCATTTATGAGTAAGTTTTTTTCTAACCACTTGATAAGCAGTTATTTAAAATTTAAGAGGCATTTGGAAGTCATAGGTGTATGTATGATTTTGTGTGCGGAAAAAACCAATTGTAAAAAAATTTCATGAAAAATTTATTTATGGTTTCAACCGTTGATTTCGTGGGAACTGTCGTAGATAAACATAAGGGATTATGTTACGATTGCTTTGGGATTCGGCCAAGTGGTACCAGGCCCGGTTCAAGCCCCGAGAGGTCGATATCCCGGAACTAACTTCTCATATTAAAACTTTGATATATTGTTTCAGGCTACCCCAAAAAAGTTAGATACTTTGCGGATTTGTTTTTGGCGACTGCTTGTCTTCCGGAGTTTACATTTTTGCTATATTATTTCACATTTTAAGGGCTGTGTTCTCGAATAATATTTAGCTATAAACTATTTTTTTTTATTGCTGGTGTATAGCAGATAGGTTAACGGGCCACGCATAATTATTTAAGGAAAAGTAGTATTTAATGTATGTTTGTTGTAACCATTTGTAACAGAAGTATTTTTGCTTACTCTGTTCCATGTTTGAAAAGTAGCAACCAAAGAGTTATTGGCGGGAACTGAAAGGAGATGTTCTGCTGTGCAGTTTTATTTTCAAAAAATGTGTAAAATTACTCTAAAGTGAACAATAGTTGTAGGCTATTGATAGTTTTTGAGTAGTAATTATGTGTTTTATGAGAAATGTGAACTGTGTAGTCAACTGTGGTCTTTTGAGTTGTCACAAGAACTCCATTGAATGGCACTAGCTGATTACCTACAGTTCAACTGTGCTACAAATTTAGGAAAACGAAGAAACTATATTTTAAACTAAGATCTGGCTTAATGGCCTAGCAGCCAGGCCAAAAAAAAAAAAAATTAATAAGTAGCAACCAAAAATAAAACAAACCATTATTCAAATTTAGATTAAGCATTCGAATTTCAAACTGTCACCCTCACCTCTAATTAGTGATGTACTATATCTACAATGGTCTGCAGGAAATACCGATCGGTTCATAGTTCAAGCTCCCGTGGGACCCGACTCATTAAGGGTACCACCTGCGGCACGTGGACTCTCAAGAACTTTCTCAGACAGGATTTCACACTTACCAACGCTATATGTATCACAGTTGTTCACACTTGTGTCTTGAACAGTGTACACGAGCTCTTGAGTTCTACAAGTTCAAATTGCTTTTCGAATATCGTATCTTAGCTCATTGATATTAAGTAGAGTTTGGAATGAAGTTTCAACTGGTTGTTAAGATGTTTCGGTTCCATATGATCTCAAGAGAAGTGGACGTCTAAAGGTGAGGATGTGATTTGCCACCTTTTAGCTAGCGTTGTCTCTAGTTAAATGGTTTTATTGCGTACATAGCTAGGTAAAACTTCAAAATATATGGTGAAAGATAATCCTTTTAGTACTGTCACCAAAATGCTATTACCTACTTGGAAGTACCTATGTGTAAGTATTTATAAAGAAACTTACTTACTAAGTTTCAAAATTTATTCGATTCTTGTCATTCTTTTTTATTTTTTTATTGCTGAAGAACATCAGACAGGCTGACAGCCAAACTGTGAGAGAAAATGGTTACCGTCGCCTATGGAAATTAGCAATAATAGAGGTGCTGCCGGCCTTCAAGGAGAAACTGGAACCTGGCCACTGATACCGGAACACAACTCAAAGTTGTTATGGCGGCATACTCTACACCAGGGGTTGTAGCCATCCAGTCGGGCAAATGTCCTACCACCTGGCTGTGGGTTGGTTTCTCACCTCTTACGACAGGCCGCAAGAGACATACGAACTCGTGTGTTCTTCTTGAATGGATAAATAAATAAATTTGTATAAAAAAGTTTTTCAGGTGAGGAGATAGGTAGTAACATTAAAAGGCTACCTAGATACAGATCACTGTATTACTTGCGCATTACATTTTTGAAGATTTAAAAATTTAAATTGACCGAATTTACTTACGACAAAGCTTTATTCTACAAATCGCATTGATAATACTTCAAATGTTGCACAGAAATTTGATCCAATAAAAACATTTTTTGTAAATTTTTATGTATAACCTTGTCTGAATATTTTTTTTTGTGAATATTATTCTAGAATTCGGATCTGTCGCAATGTAGTAATGTGTGAGCGAGATAGCGAACTCTTAACACATTACGTTTTACCAACTTGAGTATAATTTCTTTTTATTATTTCCTCCCCCCACCCATTTTAATGTTATATAAATTTATTAGAGCTAGGCATGTTTGCTGAAGAGTTTCTTGCGCCGCTTGTTTTCTTTAAACCACAACATGCCGGCCGGGAAGCGGTGGTAAATTAGATTAGGTTCCCATAGAGTAAATAATAAACATTAACAAAATTAAAACTAAATGATTAAAATGATCAAGTTGACGTTAGGCTAAATAAAACTTTAACAATACTCATTAACACTTGACATCTTTTTTGTGTTCCGTGATCACAGCTACTAAAAAGTAGCCGAAACGTTGGAATAATAAAAATCAAATAAATTGCCGCGCTTAAAACCGTTAAAACGTAGTTATATTATGTATACTAGTCGCTAAACTTAAGAAAATCTTACATTACATTTTGTCTATGTGTGTCATCACTGAGAGATGCTTCAATTGATGACACTCATAGCCACCTTTTAATCCATTTTCTACGCATCTTATTGTAAACGCCACCTTGCGGATGTAATGCGTTGCTTTTTCTATCGCATCTCTCACATTGAATATCGAAGCCTTTATACTTTTTTCGCCAAAAGCTTTTATTGTATAACACACTTGCGCATGCGATTATTTGACAAAAATCTTTCTCTTCTAAAAGTATTTGCTTACCTGTGGATGTCATGTAAAGGTGTGTTAGGACTTTAGGGTATTTGCGCCAATTTGAGGTTTTACTCTAAACTGGAACTTTACACACCTCTTCGTCCGAGTAACGAAAGTAAAGTGAGAGAAAGGAGCGTGTATTCATGATTAGTTCTGTGACCTTGATTATGTACTTGTTCAGTAAGCTAAAGTATACCGTAATTAAGTTAAGTTTCTTAATTACACTTATGCTAGGTTCTTTAGAATGACACAGAAGTTGCGACTCAAAGCCCTTGTTATAATAACAAGCTTCAGCAGTAAATCCAGAACATTTATATTCCAGAAAATTTAGCTATGTAATGCGGTATCTCTAAACATTAACAACACGTCTATCAATAAAAAATTAAACTTTTGATTACGTAAAACATTATAACTGAAAGAGACATAATAAATTGTATGTAACATATTTGTTGTTATTCTAATAGCGTCACTATCAGTAACATACCCAATAATATAACCAACAGTATAATCATAATATCTATATGCAGTCATAAGGACTACAAATGGCTTGTAACCAAAACTACAAATAAAATTGTATGCCTGTTAAGGCGAAAAATGTAACTTTTATCACTTAGCATAACATCTGCAAAAATGTCCATTTTTCAAACAAATAAATTACTTTGGCTAAAAGAATAAATATCATAAATTAAAAATGTATATTTTTGACTAAGTTGCTTTAAAACTACGACCTTTCGAAACGTGAGTGACGTTATTTCTACATTTTAGTATCCAATTGTCTTACTTAAAATTTGACATAAACTCATCACAAATAAAATATTTATTCTTGTACCAAAGCTGATATTAGACGGATTCACCTGAATCAATTTGGTTAACAAGCACAGAGCTGAAGGCCACAATGCTCGACGGTATGATATTGATTATGTTTATATGGATCACTTTGGTTGATTCATCCAAATTGAGAGACAGAAATGAACCGTCTAATGTCGGCTTAAGGTAAAAGAATGGATAGTCAGATACTCAGATATATAGGTAGATAGACATGTGGCTTCAAGAGCTTTTAGAGTTACGTTTCTTACTAGCCTATTGTTATTTTTTATTTCTATATTCATAGTAGCTAAATGACTTGCATAAATATCAAAATTCACTCAACTCAGTTTATGTATAAGGCAGTCATTGAGCACAAACAACATTCCAATAAAATAATTAATGTATTGTATTGTCGCATCAATAACAAAATCCTTTACCCCAAATAGAAAAGTGAAAGGTGCGTTCTCGGACGGGTTGAGTGCTTTCTATGTAAAAGCAGAAATAAATCATATAATGTACGGACAGGCGCATACGTGTTTATTTGTTAAACATCTGTCGTTCTGTATGGACTGGCAAAATAAGTAATCTTTTTCATTATTTCAATTCATATGCTGTGTGAAAGGGTGTGGTTTTTGCACAATATCTTTATAATATTGTAGTTTTCTATACACCTAATACATTGCTGAGTGTATACTTAAATATAAGATATTATATTTTTAGTAAGTAGATAAAAACCTTATCTAGGTATAGCTCAACTGTGCAATTTCAAAACCTAGTGTTCTTTTAAAAACGAGCTACCATTTCATAACTAATTATTGAGCTTATTGGCAGCATTAATATATTAATCACATTTTGATGCATTTTTAACATATTTTGGGAAATACAATAAGCAAATGCCTTATAGTAAGACAATTAATGCACAAACATTCATTTTAAAAACAATATCAGTTACTAGGTTTTGAAATGGCACAGCTGAATTATTTTAATAGCATATGCTAGAGACGTGGACAATGGCCTCAGGATTGGTTTACAAATTCCAAGTCGCTCAGTAAGCTATTCCGAAATGAGCACATCCTCAGGAGGACCAAGGTAACCTATATCGATTGGTATACTTATGTACCGCTGTTGGTACCGGTATGAACCGATATCGATATATACTTACATGTATACCGATATTGGTTAATCTTAGTATATACTAAGCGCGCAAAATTAATAACTGAAATGGGTCGATCACATCTCTTGCAGGACCAATGGAGCAGACGTATCACCAGGCGTATCAAATGATCATAGCACTAGAACCCAGACTATAACTAGGAATAGAATAGAATAGAATAGAATATACTTAATTGCACACAATGTTAGAAAACAAATTTATATCTTTTACAAATTTACCGCTGGGAGCGAATTCTTCCAGAGAACCTTTGGATGGACAGTAAATCGGTATGGATGGGGGCAAGTATGCAATCGATATAATATATATGTAAATATAAAGGAAAACGTTAGATAAATTACAATAAAAACATAGATAATTATATATCTAAGGGCCTTAATTATAATCGTTTAATCGTTTAAAGAAACTGCTCAGCAACTGATTAGTGAAAATCTTACCTATAAACTCTTTAGTCGAATATTTTGGATAAAACCTACGTTAATCATTCAAATTTCGTTTATCTGTGCTCCTCTTAGGTAAACAACAGGTAATACACGTTAATAAGTGAAAAAAATATATACATTGATTAGGGTTAGATTCTGATTATCTTACTTAAGAGACGCCTAATTGTTTGCTGAGTTGTTTGAGGCTGATACAGCCTTACTTATAATGAGACCTCGAACACCCTGCGGCCGGCGGCTTTACGGTGGATGCAATCAGGCCACAGCTGGAGAGATGGGTCACCCGCACCAGCGGAACCCTGACCTTCGGGATGACACAGATACTGACCGGACACGGTTGTTTCGACAAGGTATCTGTTTCGCATTGTGGGCTGCTTGCCTTCTCCGGACTGCCGCCAGTGCGGCGCACCCGACACGGCGTTTCACACGCTGGTCGAGTGCGCTGCATGGACGCCGCAGCGTTTCGATCTCGAGACGCACGTAGGAGCCGTCGGATCGCTTGGCGACTTGGTAACGGCCATGTTACAGAGCGACGACCGCTGGGAAGCTGCGGTTACTTTTTGCGAGGCAGTAATGTCTCTCAAAGAGGCCGCAGAAAGGGACAGGGAGCGAAGTCCTTCAGCGCGTGCTACGGTCTCTTCTCGAGGTCGCCGGCCTTCAGCTGGCACCCGGAGAGGCAGGTACGCGCATTACTTCCCTCCCTGAGTTAGGTTCCGGCACGGGGGGCCCTTAGCTACTAGGTAAAGCAAGGGATTCATCTGCCCCCGTTTCGAAGTGGGGTGTGTTCTCCCAGGGCACACTACAGGCACTTTATTGCGCTGGATCGACTGTTGAGTAACTATGTTCTACATCTCAGACTTTCCAACACAAACAAAAGGGCAGGGTCGACAGGGAGGAGGGGGTTTTTAGTGGGTATTGAGGTTGCTCGCCCGTGCGGCATCGCTCTGAGTCTCCACACTCCTCTGTGTAATCCATCGCGGACAAAGCACAAACAAAGCATACTATTGCTAGTGTTATCGCCCCCGATGGATGCGTGCCGTTTCCTAGTGACGGCCCAGAGAGTGCGTAAATCGGTCAAACATTTTCCCTCGCCTCAAAAAAAAAAGCCTTACTTATAATACACCCACCATCCCTAGCATACAACTAAATAACATTATTATTCAGTAACAAATTTGAGATAGTGTTGTTTCACGAGATCATCAAAGGAGTGCACAGACTTGGCAATTTTTTATGTTTTGAGGAAGTGAGTTCCAAAGCCTTACAGCTTGCGCAGTAAATGATTTTTATTTTTTCTTTAAACTGTCTAGTATGTGCAGGCATTCTTAGTCGTAGTTAGGAATAAACAAAACAACGAACGTCTTTTGTTACCGTAAACAAAATCCTTTTTAATATTCAAAAAATACTGTTCTAAATATTCCCACAAAGTGATACCTCTTTCAGTAAGCAGGTAAAGATTTTTTTGCAAAAAAATCTCAAATAATAGGCACCCCGGTGAAAGTTTTGTACAAAAATACGTCGTCAAGCAAACATTTATGATGTTTCTTTTTTCGATTTATAGATTTGCCAAAAAAATGCAAAGAGACCTTTCTTCGAAATGGCCTCGTTTCGTCCACAAAAGGGTTTTATATTTCACAAACAGATGCGTTTTTTGCTGACTTTACATTAAATCATTTTCAAATATTCCATGTGTCTATCGCGATAATGCATATAGAGAGATACCTACATGTTATTATATAAAATTATCACACAATAATTATATGTATATATAATCTATACTTAATATATAAAGCTGAAGAGTTTGTTTGTTTGAACGCGCTAATATCAGGAACTATTGGACTGACTTGAAAAATTCTATCAGTATTAGATAGCCCATTTATCGAGGAAGGCTTTATATCATCACGCTAAGACCAATAGGAGCGGAGCAGCAATGACGAATGTTTCAAAATCGGGTTTTTTTCCTTTTGAGAGCTTCCGTTGCGTGCGCTACGAAAACGGTTAAAGTTTCGCAAAAATAATGTATGACAGAAGTTAGCGTTAGCCCAAAGTAATTATTCCACGCGGACGAAGTCGCGGGCAAAATTTAGTGCAGTATATACGTTAACATAAGAGTAGGTAACATTTTGTTTAAAATCCTATCCTACTAATATTATAAACACGAAAGTTTGTATGTATGGACGTATGTTATGTTACTCTTACACGCAAAAACTACTGAATGGATTGATGAAATTTTACAATAATATAGCTTACACATCAGAATAACACAGGCTATAATTGAGGCCGTCAGCGCTAAAGCGGCCGTCAGCGCTAAAGCGGCCTAACCCTCAATTTATTATATTCGGAGATAATGGAGATGGTGTTCCAAAGACTTTTTTTGCATTTCCTTAGTTTTACATAATTTCCAATATTTGTCTCCGAATAAATTGAGATTGAACAAAATAATAAATTGAGGGTTAGGCCGCTTTAGCGCTGACGGCCTCAATTATATTATAGATATAGTGTGGATTATCCAAAATATAACGATTTTTTATCACCACGCAGGTGAAACCGCGGGGCGCAGTTAGTATTGTATATAGGTACACATAATGTTTTGTTAGGAATTATTTCAATCCAGGCTAGATGATTGACAATCAGAACTAATCTAAATTGAATTAATAATAAGTAAGTAATCAATCATCTAAACGAATTGCGGGTATAAAACGGTCAAAAGAAAAGTTAGGTGTAATATATTGTCGGTTTTTTTCTGATGTTAATGACTTGGCAACTAGGCCTTTAAGCCAGGCGCAGTTGTATTGTAGGCTGCAATCGACGCCATTCAACGGAGCTCTTGTGAAAACTT
Source organism: Dendrolimus pini (assembly GCA_949752895.1). Lineage (NCBI taxonomy): Eukaryota > Metazoa > Arthropoda > Insecta > Lepidoptera > Lasiocampidae > Dendrolimus > Dendrolimus pini. The sequence goes on along the minus strand of OX457129.1, from coordinate 5,994,592 downwards.
GAAAGGCCACATTTGACTATACAGTAAAAAATACTCTGCCTCATGGCGAGGTTTCATCTGCGTTAATGTTAAACATTCACAGTCTCATTCATATTGAGTTAGGGTTAGTTAGTGGGCTTCATTGATTGTAAAAGTAAAATAAATGTTTGGACAGAGTGTAGTCAAAATTATCTTTATATTATGAAACATAAAATAAATTATAACAATCAAAAATCGAATTCAATTAAAATTATACTATGAAATATAATTAAGTTGTTAAGTTTTACATTCACTTTTTTAATCTATTAAAAACTCGTACTGAAATTAAATTGATAAATCAATATTCCGATTCTCAAGTTGTGAGCATAAAAATCGTGTCCGCGTGAATGCGGTCCGCTGACAAGAAAATGATGACATTGACATGACATTTAATAATTTGACAGACAGCCGCCACCTTTGAAAAGCCCTTTGTTGGCACGCGTGACCTTTCGTGAGCATCTAATATTAATATGATAATATGCCCATCACTGGTCTATAGACTTCTTTGATGTTTTTCTTGAATTCGATTTTATAAGTTCATATTATGTTTTAGGATAGTCGAGCCTTAGATTTTTTGATATGATGAAAGGATATAGATACACTAGTCAATGATGCGCCCGATAATAGGTATTTGTTGCGTCTATTTTCACTAAAATTAATATGTCAGTCTGCCCATCACTGGTATACTATAAACTTTTTTGATATTTTTATGGAAATTATGATCTTTTGGGTAGTTGAGAGAAGTTCCTTTGTGATATGAAAGGAAATAAACTGTACTCTAATTTTTAATGACCTGGACTGAAAAGACAGTTGCGGTCGACATTTTTTGATTCATAAGTTGTTTGTGTTGAATTAGCAACTCGCCACTGTGAGTTAAAATCTACAGAATTTTTATAGAAGCTCTATAAGATTCAATTCACTTTTTTTTTTGAGGCGAGTGAAAATGCTAACCCCGATTTACGCACAAACTGGGCCGTTGCTAGGAAACGGCACGCATCGACCGGGGGCGATAACACTGCAGCAATTGTATGCTCTTGGCAGTGCCCGTCCGCGATCGACGTCACAGAATAGTGTGGAGACTCCGAAAGTTGCTACACGAGCGAGCAACCCCAATACTCACTAAAAACCCCCTCCTCCCGTGACGACCCTGCGCTTTTGTTTGTGTTGGAAAGGCTGAGATTTAAAACATAGTTACACCCAGTCGATCCAGCGCAATAAAGTGCCTGGAGTGTGCCCTGGGAGAACACACCCCACTTCGCTGACGGGGGTCGATGGTCCCTTGCGTTCCTAGCTGCTAAGGGCCCCCCGTTAACGGAACCTAACTCAGGGAGGGAAGTAATGCGGGTACCTGCCTCTCCGGGTGCCAGCTGAAGGCCGGCGACCTCGAGTAGAGACCGTAGCACGCGCCGAAGGACTTCGCTCCCTATCCCGCTCTGCGGCCTCCTTGAGAGACATTACTGCCTCACAAAAAGTAACCGCAGCTCCCCAGCAGTCGTCGCTCTGCAACATGGCCGTTACCAAGTCACCGAGCGAATCGACCGCTCCTACGTGCGCCTCGAGTTCGAGACGCTGCGGCGCCCAAGCGGCGCACTCGACTAGCGTATGAAGCGCCGTGTCGGGTGCGCCGCAGTGGCGGCAGTCCGGAGAAGGCGAGCAGCCCACAATGCGCCACAGGTACTGGTCGAAACACCCGTGTCCGGTCAGTATCTGCGTCGTCCTGGGGATTCAACTCACTGTGGTAAGTTGCTCCAAGCTTAAAAACCAACATAAGAAAAGGTTGATCGCAGCTGTCATTTTAGTCCAGATAATTATAACTCAGAGTATAGTCCGCTAGTTGATGCGCCGTGTAGTATGTGGCTGTAAGTTTTTTATAATATCTATCATATTGGGAACCAACTTCTTAACATAATTCAAAACTATTTCAACCTTTGTAGTGTATTGCGAATATTAAAAAAATCTTATAAAAAAAAATGCACAGACCGAGCGAAGTCTCATTAAGAAAAAGTAGGACCCCAACAATCGTCAAAGAAAAACGACATTTTTAATTCTATTGTTTATTTAATTCTAATGACAGTATAAATTTATACAGTAAAACTATGTACTTCTTAAGCTAACCGCTTGTGTTAAAAATATTCCGTAGTAAATGCAGTATTCACTTATGAATTAATCTCTATAGGCATCACATTTACACATTCGCTAAATAATAATCAGACAAAGAAGAAGCAAACATTCAACCAGTATCGAATTGAAATCTAAGTCACCTCGACTTTAGTTTTAAAATAAATAAGTTTCTTAAGGAGAATTTTATGTATTGGTAAAAAGTATTTACTTGGTACTTTGTGACCGCTTCTAGTTAGTAACAGATGCAAAAGACGGATTTTCATATACTCGCACATACATATAACCAGAGGCCCAATTCTGCTATTAATATGTCGTTAAAATTGCCGGACACTATCGTCTCAATCGTAATTGCTTTTGGTATTCGGTTAATTCCAATGGCGTGCTCGTGTCACGCCACTCTATCTTTATAAATATTTCTAAGTGAAAATTCGCGAAATCAATCTTTAAAATTTTGTTAGCTAATGGTAGGTAAAGGTGATTAAATACTCATTCTGGTGAACTTCATTTCTGCTAATGGTAATACCGATTTTTTTCTATTGTTATCTGCAGTGACTATATCGAGAAGATATTGTAGAATTAATTAGTAGAATACGAATTTTCGAGACTATCGCAATCGTACTTGGAATATATCGCAACGCTATGATATTGGACTAGCAGAATTCGGCCCCTGCGCTTGTTCAGTCTTCCAGTAAAGGCGTTGACTAAATTCGGTCCGAAAAGTTACATTGAAACATCTGAATGAAGCTTGAATATTTGAGGTTTTTTTTAAATATCCGTGATTACAATTTTTTGTAGATGCCTTGAATAATCTTACAATAATATGTTGTCATCTAGAAAGCTTGAACTGGCAAGCTTTTTAAACGAGAACCAAGTTTGCTACAATTCAATCAAACATGAATGTATGTAGCAAAATAACCCCAGAACTTGAACCAAATGGCATGAATATTAAGATAGCACAGAAAATTATATTCTAAATCTAGCCTTAATTCAATTTTAAAAGCTAATAAGAGACAAAATTAATGGCAAAGTTAATATTGACAATTTAATAACGCCTCTTTACCGGGGCATAAAATTAAATATAAACAACTTGACTGTATGGTTTACAATCATTGCCTAGTTTTTTTGAAGAAGGATGAAGGATTTGTCAATTTCATATTTTTATTTTTTTATTCGCATTTTTTTGTAATGATTATGACATACAAGAGTGATGAAACCGCAAATTCTCTGTCTACGGATGAAACTAAGAAACTATTTAACGTCAAAGCCTCATTTATTGTCTCTGATTATGGCGGCAAATACCAAAACTGAATTAAACTCAAGACATTATTTGTGCTAGGCTAGGCTTCTAATCTTACTAAGTACCCATTCTTTGATTTAAAGTTTAAATCCGGTTTCAAGTATCAGTCTTTTAAATGTACAAATCGAAGTCGAAACCGCCACCTCCGCTGAGGAAGTCGTACAGGTATACCTCCATCTCCTCCAGGGCCTGAAGGCTGGGGTATCTGAGGGGAAGGTCACCAGCGGAACGGACTGATCGTGCTGATCTTGTTAGGGTGCTGAAATTTAGAAAAAGTATTGTTATTGTTAGACTTCTCTAAGCATTTATACAGCGTGATCCAGATGTCCTATAGAATTTATTAATTGCAAAAACATCAAAATTAGATAAATATATAGAAAATTTGTAATTTTTTCGCTAAGGTATGGTTTTCTTGTGCTAATTTGTGATGTTTTTGAAAAGTACAGTTGGAGGAGGCAACAACACAATAACACAATTATTGCTTGAAAACAAGCAATAATTGTGTTATTGTGATATTTTTCCCAAACGTCCATTCTTACACCATTTATTCAAAATAAAACTGTGTAAAACTTCAAATTCTGGCCTAAAACACCCGAGATACGGTTTTATATCTTTGAAATAATGTATGTAGGAGCGTAGCCAGAGAGGGGCTTTTGGTGGTTTTCACCCCCCCTCCCCCCCCCGCGGATGCGAGTTAACCCGGCTGACAAGATAATATAAAAAAGGCTTAATATTTTTACTACTGATTAGACGCTCGGTTGAGTACACGCTTGGTAAAAAACTGCATTTTTTATATCTCGCCGATTAAATTTAAGACTGACGAACTGACGAAATCTTCTCTCATTATATTTTTCACATTATGACACACTTGAACATTGGTGTCATTTTTTTTATATAGCCTGAAGCAGGCAAACAGGCAGACGGCCCACCTGATGGAAAGTGGTTACCGTCGCCTATGGACGTTTGAAACACCAGGGGTGTCGCCAACGCGTTGCCGACCTCTAAGAATATTTATAACGCCCTTCTTAAAGAACCCCATGTCATAGCGCAAAGGGAAAACCGCGGCGGGAAGTTCCCTCCAGATCATTGTTGTACGCGGAATATTGTTCTAGAGAACCGTTGCGTAGTTGAGCGTGGGAGCTCAAGGAAATGGGGGTGAATATCCCGTCGCTGGCGAGCGGTGCGGTTGTAAAAGTGAGGCGTTGGCACCAGATCAAATAGTTCCTCGGAACACTCCGTTATACAGGCGGTAAAATACGCAGAGGGACGCAAAGTCTCTCCGAAGGCTAAGCGAATCTAAACCGCCTGTAAGTATGGGATCCTCGACGATACGAACGGCGCGACGCTGGATGGAGTCGAGGTTTACACATATTTTGTTTTGTTTTCCTGTAATCCCCCCGATATTAAAACTATTAAATATTAAAACCCGATATTAAGTTATACAGAATAGTATATTTTAGTAGATATAGGAAGCATATAGGTAGATATAGAGAGTATGTAGGTACATATAGAAAATATATCAGTAGATACAGAAAGTACAATTACATTATAGTAGGTAGATTGCTTACCCGAAGTCGGTGTCAGTATCGAAGACATAGTCCTTGTTAAAGTGCTCATTGATGTCTTTCATGATGCACGCCTCCAACTTCTTGTGCTGAAAAAATACGTATAATATGTTTAATATGACGTGAATTCGGATCCTGTAATGGAAACATAGGAATAACAGTCTAGGTAGTTTTTTGACCTATAATAAAGATTTATAATAAGAAATGTATACTTGCCGAATGAGAATGTTAAGATGGACGTGTGGTGTTACAAGAATGGATAAAGTAAGAAATGAATACATAAGGGATCTTCGAAAGTTGCACTCGTGACTGAAAAATTGAGAGGAAGAAGACTAAGGTGCTATAGGCATGTAATGAGGTGTGATACAAATGTAAAGGTAGACCAAAAAAAGAGACGGATGGATGGTGTGAAGGATGACATGATAATTTGTGGTGTGAGATAGGACGTATATCAGAATATACGAGTATGGAAGAAAATGACATATTATGCTGACCCCAAATAATTGGGAGAAGGGGAAAGAAAAGAGACTGACAATGTATACCTACTGAAAATTATATTACATGAAAGTAAGTGAAATATTGTAACATAGGTAATTTTGTAGTTTACTGGGATTTTAGTGCTGAGTGCCTCGATTCTCAGCACAAAAATCACAGCAATCGGGCACAAATGAAGATAACAGCTTCCTGTTCAGCGTTTATTTTTTTCACAATTTTGCCCTATGTGGGGCAAAGATGTGGTCTACGATGTAGCACGCTTACCTAGAAGGTACCTATTCACACGAGTGTTGAAGACACCCTGGTTATAAGTATCGGGAAAGACAGACTCCGGCAATGAGTTCCGTTTATAATAGAATACTTGCCCCTCTGTTGCGGATGGGCTGGCGCCAGCTCTCGTGGCTTTGGCAATACCTTAATTCCCAAGACCCTAGCTCATGGCAAAAGGAGGAACCTTGTGGTATTTTAGTGGGTATAGGGATCTTACCTTGTAACAGCGGAAGAAAAAGATTGCCTTGATCTGTTCATGTGGCCTTGGGATGATATCCCGCTTGTCTTCTGGGATACATTGCTGTAAAATATCACAGAAAAATAATATAATCACTTATTTATGTGTTTCATAATTTCAATAACATTATCAGAGAAAACAGTAGGTACGCACTACGTAGTTATAATCGACTAAAAAGTTGTTGTTTTTTTATTGCTGGAGACAGGCTGTGGCCTAACTGTGATGGAAAGTGGTTACGTACCATCACCTATAAACATTTGTAACAGTAAAGGTGCTACCAATGTGCTGCCAAACTCGTTGACAGTCGTAGATGAGGCTGTAACCTGGTCATTAATGCCGGAACGCAACTCAAGGTTGTTATGGCATAATTCTTTAGACCAGGGGTGGTAGCCATCCAGATATCCAAATACCCTACTACCTGACTGTGGGTTGTTTTGTCGCCTCTTACGACAGGCCACTGGCCGCAGGAAACTATATGCCTTCTCCGTTCCTGCACGGATGGAATAACGAAATACAGTTTTACCAATATCACTTACCGAAAACTTCTGGCAGAACTGCAATCCATCCTGTATGTCATTCTTCAGTTCATTTGTGACTGGTAGGTTTGAGATTCTTTGCCTAATTTGTTCGTAGTTAGGTTCCAAGTTGCTGTCAATGTAGCCAAGCTCCTGCATGACGCATGTGACGTTGTGACCTCCAGAGTTACGCATGCCTAGTCGATTGCGAATGCCTAAATGTCTCTGTGAACGAGTTAAAAAGTATGAAAAACTTTAACCTGACTATGTTAGTTTATAAACTGAGTAATTGAGTCAATAACTGCTCTAGTCAGGAAAATTAACATAATATAACACAATCCTTCTTTTTCGCTTTACCCGTAACCCGGTAACATTGTTGGCTGTGATCCATAGTTGGGGGTAAAAAATCTTAGTTGAAAAATAAAATGTAGATACTGCACTTATTGCTTTGTTAATGCCTAATTATGCATATTATATCCGACGTTTTAATTGGGTAGATGAAATTACTGCAACAAATTCTAAAATTATTTAGGTAGGTACATATAGAAAAGCGGACGTTAAAGTTATGCGTTGGTACAAAATCTAGGAGGATGCTAAAAAGCATCTCAGTTGGTAGTTAGTCTGAATGTTCATATATCCCATACAAATATATAAGACATACATACAATTCAATGAATAAACGAAATATATTCACACTTTATTGTTAAAGGGCCGATTTTTCGAGCATTCAACTGTTTTATTCATGCAACTGACATTTTCATAATTCTTCCATGTTATTCCTTATTCTATGAATAACTTCTATCTGGTGATTCGAAAATCGGCCCTTAAACATTTTGTAGAGCAAATAAATCGAAAATTGGAAAGAAAATTCATCACTTTTTGGTTAATTGGCAAAAATTTGTGCTTGAATTTATAACGAAACGATGTATTGTTGTTGTCTCACATTGTTTATATAGGATTTGAATGAAATGAGTATATACTCTTGGGTATATATACGAAATAAAAGTTATGTTTCAGTCATTTGAGGTTTGCACCTGAAGCTGATCAGACTGACCAGGTCTTTATTATGACACAGGAATATTAGATGCACAAGGTTAAGACTTTTCATTTTGACTAATATCGAGCCTTTATTTTATTTTATTGTTGCAAAAAGTAAGTATTTTAAATTTTACATAGATTAGAACCTACTGAGTTAAAAACTAAAAGTCTTAAAACAAAGTAGTTTAATATACATTTTGCATCAAAAAATATAGTTGGATCGAAATGTCGCTTGCGATAAAATGGCGGTGAAGGGTCAATATGGTCTAAGATTTTTTTATTTATTGTAAAACGTTAAATAGTGAAAGAATAACAATAACGCCACATATACATTAAAGTCCAGGGGCCAGTACGTGTTGGCCTTCCCATGACCCCATGCAAGCCCTCCAAAAGTCCATTTTTAAGGCCCGTGGTCTTCCAGGACATGCAAAAATCAAATTTTTCCTCTTAAATTTAATTTTCAGTCATATCTCTGAATTAGGAATCTTTAATATATCTCAATTCCTTTGCCTGGTGGATAGTGGAGAGTATAACTTACCGACATCCTACTATTCCCAAAGTAGGGTTGTTGGTAGAACCCTTGTTGGTACTGAGGCTGGAACGCATAAGGGTTGTAAGGCAATCCAGGGGGTACGAACAGCCCCGGAGCGTTGTATTGGAGCGGGTAGAACGGGGCTGCCTGGCTAAAAGGCCGGAACTGTGGCGATACGAACGGGTTGACAGCAGGTTGCGGGAACGTTGCCTAAAAATTATCAAAACCAGGCTAGAAAACGAATTGGTTTTTAAATAATTTATAAATCAATAAATGTTTTGTAGGTATTATATGTTTTTAATAAGAAATGATATTCTTGAAATAGTGATTTTAAATAAATTCGATTATATATTCTCACTAGACGTTTTAAAGCATTATTTCAAACGTATATTCATCGCCTCTTTAGCTCAGTGGTAGAGCACTGGTCTCGTAAACCAGGGGTCGTGAGTTCAATCCTCACAGGAGGCATCTAACAAATGTCTATTTTATTTCGTAAATTTTCTCTTTTTTAACATAATATAGAAATGTCTTACCCCTTGAGGCCTAAATAATATTCCACCTATTGGCAATTTTGGAGGAGACTGATTTTGATCTTTGGTAGGTCCTTCGTTCTCTGCACTTGTAATAACACCATCTAGCGGCTTAGTAATTGTATGCGTGTCCGGGTCTATGGCGAAACCGGCTGGCAGTCTGCTAAGCAAGCCGGGCGGTATCGAGTTCAGTGGTTCTTTAATAGATGGCGCTGACGGCGAACATTTTGCATAAGCATCTTTTAACTCTTTTGTGATTTGGTTTAGTAATGACGAACCAAAACAACTTTCATATATCTGTAAAAGATAAATTTTCTTAATAGCTAGTTGTTTGAACCGCTTAAATATTGTGTTTTATGCTACATTTTTTAGTTTAAGTTATATCTCTAAATCCGTGTAGGGTCATCTAGTTTACAAGAAATTAGGAACATAAATATAGTTAATACGAACCTAACGAATTCCTCAATCTGGCATCTGACTTTCGCATCCTATACATAGATGGCACTGTTCATAAGAAAATACATTGAACTCGAATGAATAATATTCTGCATATTTTGTATTGTTTCAAAATATGCAGAATATATATAACAAACATAAATTCTTAATACATACAAATAAAATTAAAAGATTTACTAGTTTATTTGAAATTTCAACATAAAATATGATAATAACTCTTTTGCTTGCACGCGTAAGAAATATAGAATAGCTTTAGCATTTGCGGGTGCAGTCATGATATCTGCCACACGCAGAAATCTTAATGAATTACATATTACCTTAATTGGTAAATAAAATGTATTATTATTATACTATTAATTAGAGGATTGTGATTTTCGTGATTTAAAGTCATTGTTATTAATATTCACAATTAATGCTATATTTTTCTGATTTTCTACTTACTTCTACTTCTACTACGACTTACTTTTGCAAGAAATAAGATATTTAGGGCCAAGCATTGCATTGCACAAGATTCCTTAAATTTATTTAAGAAACACAACGTATTTAACACCCTAGCGTCTTGCACAACGCAAAATTTGCCAAAATATGTTTAAAGAAGTGTCAATACGTTTTGTGTAAAACGTATTTAGGCAGTTTAATATAATTAGCTGATTTTATTTAAAGACAATTGTTATGCAAGCGGCCCTAAAGTAACTGATATTTAAGATTATTACTCTGTGCGTAATAAAAATGTATGAATATGTTTTTAATACATAATTTCCACTTCAGCATCGAGAGCAGCCGTGGCCGAGCGGTTAAGGCGTCTGACTAGAAATCAGATTCCCTCTGGGAGCGTAGGTTCGAATCCTACCGGCTGCGAATATCTTTTTACATTTTACGCGAGATATACTTAAGAAAATAGATTTAAAATATGCATAATATTTCGTAAATGATTATAAACAGCCCAATTTCACTATACAAAGGAAAATTAATTTAAAACAAATTCAAATGCTTAGCTTAGCGTTTTCTTGATCAGTTACTATTTTATATTTGTCGTTTTTACTTTGCTCCCGTCGATTTTTTTCTTACCTTCAACATTGCGTAGTCCTTTATAAACTTGTTGTCATTAGTGTCCATTCCTATTACAATAGTACACGCCATAACGGCGAATAGCATTTGCTTCAACATTCTGGCGTCCTGGGAACAAAATTATATCTTACCTATAGTCTATACTAATACATAAACCTTAAGAGTTTGTTTGTTTCCTTGAACACGCTAATCTCAAGAACTGGTCTGATGTGAAAAATTATTGTAGTGTTAGATAGCCCATTTATCGAGGAAGGCTATAGACTATATATCATCACGCTAATACCAATAGGAGTGGAGCACTAATGAAGAATGTTTCAAAATCGGGGTATTTTTCGGGGTTAATCGGGCAGAAGCTAGTATGGATATAAGAATGGACAGATTATGATTAAAATATGAATATTAGATCTCTATTATAACTATTTTAATCTTAATCATAATTTGTTTATCATGATCAAAATTAAAATAAACGCATATTTAAAGGTAGCTTTGAAATTTTTTTCTATGGAGAAAATTTATTGTAAACGAATTTTGATTAGAATGGGACGCTAAGAAATATGATGAATTATTTTTTCACTGATTAGCAGTCGGCAGTATAATAAAACTACCTTTTACCGATTTTATTAATTGTCGTGATAATTTAAGACTACTGTTGCCGCAAAAGATCGAAAATGGAGTGCAAACGAAAAAAGTATTCGTTACTAACTACTGATCAATAAATTGCCAAATAAATATAACAAATTTTCACGATATGTGACGTAACGTGGTTGTATCTACATTTTGTTTATCCTTGTTTTAAGTTAAGATGAAAAAATACCATATCACCTCTAAATTATTGACAGGCAACCATTTTACTAATTCAATTTTTATTAAAAACAAGATAAAAAAATATCTACATCTTTATAAAAGAGATAAATAATAATTGTGTTTTATTATTTTTTAAATATTACTTTATTGAAGTGAAACTTCTTTATAGGCGTTGGAAAAAAATTTATCGTCACATTTTTCGGTTACGCGCCATCTTTTTCTTGCCTAGGGGCTTTATTTATTTAACCAATTTCTGTAAAGTTGCATATAGTAGATCATTTTTCGAAAAATAAGTTCATAGATAAGTTCCACTTCTTACGTGTGTACACTAGTACACGCACACATTTTTTTATTCAAAATAAAATGACAAAGCATCTGAAAATCGACGACGTTGGCGTTGCTACAAGCCTTAAGAAAATACTAGCCGGTAGTATGTCTAAATTTAAAATTATTACAAATTAATGAGCTTTAAATATGCCATCGTTAACAGCTGGTTCATATTTCGCACAGCGAATTAGCGTTGCCATACAGCGTTGTAGCACAGCTAGCTTTCTGAGCACGCTGCCTAGTGGCAGCGATTTTTTGTTTGTTTGCTGTTGGCAAACTGACAAACGTTGCACTTGGTTGTAGGTGATCACGTCATCCATGAACAACTGCAACACTAAGGGTATGCGTTGCCTACCTCGTTGAGACTTGAAATATCTATTTACGCCGCTTGAAGATTTATTGCATAAAGTATAACTTTACAGTAAAATGCGATATGCCCGCGCCTTCTTCTATGCTTAAGTTCGAATTCCCACGGGATTCCCGGGACAAAAAGTACCGCAGCATTTAAAAAAGAAAGTAAGCTATGGTTTTAGTGGAAACTGCGCCGGAATAAGTTAATTTTTATGCACCCGAACAACTACAAACCGGGTTGTGTGGAAGTGACTTATTTTTAGCGATAAACCCCCCCTTTGTATATAATTAGCTATATTTTTGGTTTGTAACCTTATTTTTGTATTCGTGTATAATTAAGTATTATCTATCTATCTAAAAACCGCTTTCGGTAAAATTCCCGCGGGATTTCGGGATAAAAAAATATCACACATTTTATTACATAAAATTTGCTATCGAACAGTAAAAGCATTGGAATTTTATTTTTTAACGTGGCAATTTTAAATAATTCCCAGAAAAAGTCCCACGGGATTCCAAGGATGAAAAGCAGCGCAGGTTTTAGTCTAAGAATCTGCTGTCGATCAGCGTAAACTGCATGGAAATCGGCCCTATAGCTTTTATGTGGATCTCGAACAAACGGACAAACAGACAAGAAAAAAAATGCATCGCGTTCTCCTTTGTTTATTTATACAGACGATAGAGAACACGATGCTTTTTTTAAAATTGGAATAGATTATTCTATTCCATTTGTTTTTTTACTAGCTTTAGGACCGCTTGTATAAGGTTGCTTAAACTTAAAGAAACACATAACGTATTTAACACCCTTAAATACAATTAGCGTCTTGCACAAAGCAAAATTTGCCGCTAAATATATTTAAAGAACTGTCAATACGTTTTGTGTAAAACGTATTTAGGCAGTTTAATTGTATAATGTGATTAACTAATTTTATTTATAGGCGATCGTAACGTACTGTACTGTAATGTGTTTAAAAAAAATTACATTTATTTATTTTCTATTGAAGGGTGTGTTTAACACATTATTTTGTTCCCATTACAACAATGAGAAATGCTCTCCGAGTGGGGTCTTTTAACAGCTACTTTAATTACTCGATATCGTTTTTATAGCAATAAACAATAATGCTACAGCTCAGGCGTTCTATCGCACATTCATCTGATAACGGTACGTTTCGCGAAGTAGATAAAATATGACCATACGCGGTGTTAACGAACTGGCTTTAATGGAGTTATGAAATGTAATTCCACCCACAACATAAGGATTAGTGATTGCTATTCTAAATTATTAGATGTATTAACGAGGAAGTTGTAAAATGTATTTAAATTAATGATTTACCTACATACATACATTTGTGACAAGGGTGGTTTTGAATTGAATTTGACGAAAGGTTATAATGGACTTTATATGTCGGTCATTTTTCTCCGAAACTATTGGTTCTATCATGTCTGCCACTTCTAATATTTGCACTGCTAGACTGCTATTTTATAACACTCAATTAAATTGAGGTTTCAAAATTACATTTTTCAGTATTATCTATGTAGTCAGACTTTAAAAAATTAAGATAACAGGCGCCGAGATGTTCGCTTTTAAAATCATAAATCTCTTATAGTTTTAATGTTGAATTATATTGTGAAAGTTTCTAAAAAATATAATTGTGGCAGAGCTTAAAACGTACTTTAACAAAAATGATTTTTATTTTGTTTATTGCATGAGTTCGTTCAGCAGAGAGGCAGACGGCCCATTTGATTGAAAGCGCTTTCCATTGCCTATGTACACTTGCAACACCAAAGGTGCTACAAATGAGCTGCTGCTCGTTTAGGGGAGACACCTGGCCACTGAAATCGGAACACAACTCAAGGTTGTTATGGCGGCGTAGACCAGGGGTGGTAGCTATATAGGACCTTTTAAAATCATAAATTGTGTCCCATCTCTTGGTGTTATGGCGGCATAGACCAGGGTTGGTAGCTATAGCTACCATGCCCGTCTATATATAGACGGGCAAATACCCTACAATCTGGCTGTGGGTGGTTTGGTTGCCTTTTACGAGAGGCTGCCCGGCCCCGGGAAATTGTATTCTTTCTCCGTTTCTGCAAGAATAATGCATAATGGAATATTTTCAATAAAATGAATATTTCCTTTAAAGTTTTTTGGCCATATGACAAAAATAATGGCCGATTTAGTGTATCCTCGACCTTTTCTGAATGACTGTGACATCAAAAGGCAGACAGATATGACGATTTCATAATCGGTTCCGTTTTTGCTAAAATGGCATCCAGCATTAATGTTAGTTATAAAAGTCAATTAATGTCATTCGCTTAGAGAAGGCACAATGTTACCGGAAAGTTCTCTCATCACACATGCTTACTATCATTAATATTTATAAAATAGTAGCTATCTATGTTTGCATAGAAATTAACTTCGTAATTCAATGTGGAATGGAGCTAAAATATACTGGAGTTCTCCACAATACCCGTAATTATTGATAATATTGCCAAGCATGGAGCAAGACAAGGCCGTGGGCAAATAACAAGTAAAAGATTGAAGGGCCAGCACAAAAAGCAATCAGCGCTCACTTAGAATACTCGCTAACATTCTAAACAATCATCGGTTTAAATAGAAAATTGTTATAATGAAGAACTAACTGCTAAACCCGTAACAGTAATGTGTTTTGAAATAAGAGTAGATTTGCTTTTTGCTGCGTAGACAAGTTTGAAGCTTCTTGAATTATTTGTGAATATAATAATTTGACTGTCAAAACATGATTTTCTATTATTATTTTATAATCTTTCAATATTAAATGCGTTATTGGTGTGTTTTGTTTGATTTCATTTATAACTATTATAGCTCCAGATTGTTACCAAGCTCGTGTACAATTTGCGGGAATGTTTAAAGGCGCTATACTCGACCCCAGTTTTTTCTATCGCTATCCATAACTATCAATTTCGATATTATATTTTGCTAATTTTTCACGAATATGCATTAAACTTCTTTCCCGTTATGTCGATACTTTATATTTGTCAGGTAAACGTGTCTGCGAAACTTTGGGTAGATTATTTGATTTCATAGACACTTGGGTAGAATTTTCGGTGTTCATTGTAGAATGAAAAGTGATCATATTTTTTTTCTATCTTTGGATAATTGCTTTCGGAGAATTCTCGTGTGTAAGTCAGAGTTGCTTATTCCTTTAGAGATTTATCAACGTTATAAATTGTTGATATAAATGGTCAAATTCTAATTCTATAATATATAATAAATTTATTTCGTATATTTCAAAACACAAATTCCATAGAGCATATTCAATTATTTATACTAGATTTATTTCCAAATCTAGAAGAATCTAGGAGATTAGAAGAATTAATATAAGTTTCAGAATCTTTGAGAATCTTCGAATTTTAAAAATTATAAAGTGGCATGAAGAAACTCGTTGAAAATAATGACGCCGGTCGCATCTTAAGTGGAGGTTACTCAAATTTCAATAATTATCAATACGGTTTACAAGAACTGGTATTTCCTCTATGTTACTTTGAATCCTGTATCCAGGAAACCTGCTAGTTTGATAATAACTACTTGGAGTTGAGTCAACTGCTTCTACTCGTACATTAAATTTTCTCATCGATTCTATTGCAAAGTTATAAGTATTATGAAATATAATGCTAGTAGACTTTATGTCTATCATAATTAGCTGAGTAACCGGCAGTAGATGAATTTGTCTGAAGAATAATTAATTAATATACTTTGGTCCTGACAATGGCAGCCTTATTCATTACAGGGATCGCTTCCAGGTAGCATAACTTAAAAAGAGTCAAAGAACATTCTTAGCTAATCTATAATCTGGTGGTGCATAAACTAAGTTGTTACTAAACCTAAGTAGTTAATGGTATTGAATTTAGGAGACCCAAGAACTTGAGTGGCTGGAAATGAGTTAGGGATATGGCGGGGTGCGTGCACTCCTTGTACTATGTAATCTTAATAATATCCTTTCGTATTAAATGACTTTGAGACTAGAGGGCGCTGCGTCGTCAAGGGGTCGTCGCCCCTGACGGCCTTGCTCGCGGTATGCGCACACGCATCTGCCACCGCCTTGCGTAATGAGCCTTGCCATCGCAATTACACTAGTTGCCAGACTCAATAATTGTCAAGCTACATATAAACATTCAATATGAACGTCAGGATAATGCAGTGGAAAATATAACACATGAAATTAGATAATTATCTCTAATGACCGTATGGTATAAAGTATGTGTTGGAGAAATTTTTGAAGTAACTCAAAGATCAGCTAATGTTGCTAGCGATGATGTTTTATGTGTTTAATGTAGGTGGCTAGACATAGTTAATGTTCGTGGTTAATTTATTTACTGTAATAAAACTCTGTAAGCGTTAGTCAGATTCATTTTGAACCAGTTTGTCTTTGATATTAAGATGTTTGTTTTCATCTTTTCCTTGCTTTGAAAATGAGTAGATTATATTACACTGTTGTACTCGTATGTATTACATTACTTTCTATGACTAGAATATGCTAATATTTACCCCGTTTGAAGTTTTAAAAATCAAACGAATTTTTACACGTTTAAAACTTCTTATTAACGTTCATTTTCGTTAGCGTTGTGAGTTGTGTGGTAGGTATTTGCCAGACTGGATGGTTACCACCCATGGTCTAGAGTATGCCGCCATAACAACCTTGAGTTGTGTTCCGGAATTAGTGACCAAGTTCCAGTCTCCCTTACGAGAGCAGCAGCGCATTTGTAGCACCTTTGGTGTTGGAAATGTCCATAGGCGATAGTAATCGCTTTCCATTAAGCGGGCCTTCTGCCTGCTGAACTGTGCAATAAAAAAAGTTATTATTTTCAAAGTCTATAGTTAGAACTTTCCTTTTATTAAATTTAAGATTTTAGAATAATACTACTTCTAATAATACATTATTTGCAAATTTGTTCCAAACAATACATTTTTAATTATTCTTCAACAGAAAACGGGTCTACGATAACTAGTTTTAGTGCTATAAAAACAAACTCTTTAAAAATCATTAAAAGTCTGGAAGAAGTTTTTAAATAATCTGCATTACGCATTAATTTACAGCCTCTTTCAATTTCTTACTATTACTGACACATATATTAGCTGCAACATTCTCAAGCAAACAACATGTAATTTGTAAAATTGCTTCTTAAAAAAAGAAAAGAGTAACTAGTGAACGCCTTTTCCGTGCGAATAGCGAAGTAATTGGAGGTACTGTTCTTTCAACTCTTCATGGTAAGTTGTTCTTGTTAATAAGAAAATGGATTGCTTCAGTCGGTACCTTTGTACGGATAAAGAACCGTTCTGGCCCTTAACGTAAATCAGATCGGATTCTTACCTTTTTTATTTGAATAACTGCCGAGCCACCTGTCTAATGACCATCGTCGTTAATAACGTTAATATGAATAATATGAATTGCAAATGTCAATCATAGTGAACGGCGGCTTTAATAGCTACTACTAATTCCTGATCAATGGCTGCGGTTATTTATTAATTACATGTTGACCTGAGCCCACTTTGGGTCATTAAAAAATACACACGCACCCACGAACGCATATTTAGCTTTAATTAATATTCGCAGAAAGCACTCGCACACAGTTTCTCGTACGAGGATGTGCGCAATTCTTCCGTGGAGCATATTTGATAGGTGCCCGTGCCCACTGGGCGCACGCACGCTGGGCATAAACCTCTTTTACTTTTTGACTTATTAATCACAATCAAATATAGCCTATGTCACTCGGGAATAATGTACCTTTCTACTAGTGAAAGTATTTTCAAAATTGGGTCAGTAGTACCGGAGATTACCCGGAACACCCAAACTCACAAACTATATATATCAAATTAGAACTTAATAGTTTGGTCGTAGATAATAAATAAGAAATAAAGGGCCAAACTAATATACGCTTTGTATTATCGACAGCCTCTGTGGTTGAGTAGGTTAAACCTTTGTCGGCCTAACTAATTACAGTTCTGAGGCTCCGGGTTCGATTCTTGACATGGTAAATTTCTTAAATGAACTTTCCATTATTTACTATGATCTAGGTGTCTGGGATTGCCCTCAAAGTGGTCTGTTGTATATTGCCCATAACACAAGCGTAACTTGCTTAACTTGGCGTATACAATATGTGTGATCATTGATTAACTCCTGATCAGGTACCTTGCTTGCTTACATAAACTAGAACTGGCAAACAGGATTACAACATTTGGATAAGAGTAAATAAAAAAAGTCGCATGTAGTTAGGAAATCCGTCTTCATAAATATATTGGTTTAGAAATATAAGCGTAAATAAGTTAGAGCTTTTAACGCATATAAAAAACACATATACGGCATGAACTCGTTCTGCCAAGCTTGTGGTTTGGTTTGGGTCAACATTAAAGTTTTTAAAATTATTTTCATCTGATTTTTACATGCACGAATTTAGGTCAATAACGGTAAAGACTTTTTATTTGGAGTATTTATTATTATGGAGTGTAAATTGGCTCGTTTTGTGTCCCAATTTTTCATCGTTGTTAATTTGTATAATATTTTTAGACAAAATCAGTCAAGTCATAACCAGTATTGGTTGTTTCGCTTGATTCTGATTGGATAGAGGCTGGAACTGAAAAACTGCAACTGTAATTAATGACCAGGTACCAGTCTCCCTTAAGAGAGCAGCAGTGCATTTGTAGAATCTTTAGTGTTGAAAATGTCCATAGGCGATGGTAACCGCTTTCCATCAAGTGCGCCGTCTGTCTGTCTGCTGAACTCCTGCAATAAAAATAAAAAGAACTTAACTATAGAGGCCGTCGTGGCCATCAGAGGACCCGGATTACTTAACTATTGATTCTTCAATACTTTACCTATAACCCCCTTACTCGTAATAGTTATACCAGGTTTATAGGCTTGTTAAAAAGTGTTATTCATACTCGCAAATATATTCCTATTTTAAATATAAACATTTTTTATTTCGGAGCTTTAACAGATATTCATACTTTTTTAGTTGAATAATGTGCATTGCTGTTATAAATTCAGAATGATAGCTGCTGTTTTCATTAAGATGCAATTATTTAGTGCAACATGGAAACCTGTTATGAAGCCATACATGGAAGCAGTCTTTCAGCTTTTTTGTGCTCTGTAGCCGTTTGGTAAGAATACAAGCCTTTTTATCCGAATTGATAAAGGAGGAAGTTCTCAACTTGATTGGGATTTATTTTTACCAATTTAATTCGCCTCACTCATCGCTACTAAAAAAAAAATTGTTATTTATTATTGTTATTATAAGTATACTCGTATTATTAGGCTGCACGCCAAAAGTTATTGAAGTGAAACTTCTTTATCGGCGTTGGAAAAAAAATTACCATCACATTTTTCGGTTACGCGTCACGTCACATTTTTACACAATCCATCTATGAACAACTCGTTCGTTCGTTGCGCAACGAGTTGTTGATAGATGGATTGTGAGACGAGAATTATAATATTTCTTTACTTTATTGTGTTTTAATTAATATACGAGTTTGAAAATTTACAAATCACGTATGTACACACACACACGCACGCACGCACGCACGCACGCACGCACACACACACACACACACACACACACACCTAGTACACGCACACATGTTTTTTTTAATTAAGATCTTGTCAATTTAAAGGTTGCCTGGAAGAGACAGCTTTAAGCAATAAGGTTGCCTCATGGTACTACCTCCCCTTATGGTTTGTCCACGCTTGACTTGAAATCCCCGCGGGATTCCCGGGACACAAAGTATCACAGCATTTTAAAAAAGGATGTAGGCTATCGTTTTAGTTGAAACTGTGTCGGCATAAGCCATTTTTTTGCATCCAAACAACTTCTAACCGCTCCCGGGTAAAACTCTCGCGGGATTCCCAGGATAAAAAGTAGCGCTGTTTTTAAATCTTAAGTCAATAAGCTGTCGATCAGCGAAAACCGCATCGAAATCGGCCCAGTTTAGTTTTTACGTGAATCCCAACACAATAGACAAACAGATAAGAAACTTTAGAAAATGCATCGTATTCTCCATAGTGTTTATAATCTTTTTCAGCCGTTTTTTTTAAATAGCTTCAATGTAAAGATACGGCTGTTTAGAATTTTTTAAATATTTTAGATATGTCTATGACAAATTGCTTTATTTTTCTTATGTTGGTGTACAATAAATAGTATTGTTGTTGTTAGTTAGGTGTATTACTGGGGATTTTCGTTACAAAATGGACATAAAGTAAGAAGTAGGTCCAAAAATGTCCCACTGCTGGGCTCGGGCCTCCCATCATAGGGGGACGGACCAGGTTTCACACATCGGTTATGTCAATGTGTAGGTTTCATCACGCAGTTTTCCTTCACAGTTGTTAACACGCGGTAATTGTAACAATATGCACATTAGGTCTGAAAACTGTCAAGTGCTCTACGCGTTCCGGCCAGGGTCTGTCTGTTTTGTATCTTAAACATATTTCTCTAAGAAAATATTTGTCGCAATTTTTTTTTATCGTTTAGCGACTATCGCATCTAGCTGTTCCCATTGGATCGCGACGACATTTTATCGTTTCACGACTGTCGCTTTATCGTTTACATATCATTAGCAAGCTACTACAGTCTCGAGAGGGTAGGGAAAATACGTGTGAACGACGAGACGGTATTTTAATCGTGGCTACGATAGATTTGCCGTCACGATTTAGTCGTAACGATTTTTTATCGTTTTACGACTGTCGTGCTAGCCGTTCCCACTGTCATGACAATATGTCGTCACTGCAAAGAATGTAGACGACAGTAAATCGTGTCGGTCTATATGTGAACACCTCCATTTAAACATATAAGCCACGGCACTTAAAACTACACGATTATCTGTCGTCACGACAAAGTGGGAACGCGCCCTAATTTGTAAGGTATCTACGAATAACAAAACAAAAACAAATATTAGCATATTGTCAAACAACGGTCTTCGCGAAAACAGTTATAGCACCAACCCACAATATTACGCACTATGGAATACAGTTACATGTGTGGTATTGCCATATTTATGGTTTCAATCATAATTCAATCATTGTGTTTAATGACTTCCTTAATAACTATTCAATTTATTAGGATTATATCATCTAGGTGTGAATTATTTTGCTTTAGACGACATTTTTGTGACATCATTGACATGATGCCTTTTATTGATTTACTAGCTGATACCCGCCCGCTTCGTGTGCCGTAAAATCCGTTCTTAGCTGACCTCTGCTTGGTGAAGGGAAGGTCCATGCCAAATTTCAAGTTAATAGGTATTATAGTTCCTGCGATATCTTACTGAGTTACTATATACGTGGATTTCAATTATATATATATGTAGATTATTATAAGATGTGTAAGGACTATAATTCGTATACCACAAACAGAGTCTCGTCGAGAACATTTTAGAAAATTGGGTATATTGCAGTCCTGTGTCTTTATATACTGCTTGTCCTCACTTATCTCGCAATTACAGAGTTTGAGACGCAGGAAGAAAGAAAACATAGAGAAGCCACAAGAAGGACAGATTCAAAAAATAAAATAATGCCATCTTGAAATGTTGTAAGGCACAGTTTCACATATCAGGCTGTTGAATTTTTTTAACAAACTACCTATTGACCTAAAGTGGAATATATACAAAAAGTAATCTTTTGGGCGTAACGCTATGCTAATGCTTTTAGCATTCCTTCTGAAACAGGCATATTTTTCAGTTGACGATTATTTGTGTTCTTAAATGTTAATATGATTATATAAAAATGCCTTCTTATTGACATAATATTTCGTAAAATGAATAATATTTATTGTAAATTTGACATTTCTTTTAATGGTAATTATGGACTTTTTAAAATAATTACTTGAGATTTCTGCACTACGTATTTATATTCAGACGCAAAATATTTTTGTTATTGAATTAATATAAATAAAAAAACTTAATATCCTCAATTTAAAGAACAAAGAGCATGGTTTTGACTGAAATCTATACATTCATGCATTCTTTTTTCTCATACATTTTATTAATTATGCGTGTTGCTGGATGATGTAAAATTGCACAGTATGTGATGTCACACTAGGTCCCTCCCTAGTCTATTCTAGGAGTCTCATTTTTTGATTCCTCAAAAAATGATTAAATTCGTGTGACGTAATTTGCCCCCGTCCTTGTCACATCTGGTCACATTCGTGAGACTCCTCCCTCCCACCTACCTCCAACACATATTATGCAATGTTACATCAAGAAAATATTAAATTAAAACAGCAGTTTCGTAATTAGCTTAACTAGGTGTTTAAAATGTGACGTCACAACATTTAGTACCCCTCCTACCTCTTGTCACACAATGTCACACTTCGTTGACAGAGCCCCTCCCCACCATTTGACGTGTGACGTAGTCTATGTATGGCTTCTTAGACCACCCATTATATACTTTTGATAACAACTACGTGTTAAAATAAGTAACTTACTGAACCAAATACCAATTGGAGGCGTTGGAATCAATTGAGAAAAGAGCCAGGAAACTGGTGGGCAAAGGTCGCGGGGCTGACTGTCGTCTGTCGGATACATTTTGGGGAGTGTTCCTTAGAATTGCACGAGCTGATTCCTCCATCCCCTTTTTACCATCGGACAACCAGACGGACCGGTTTGCGCCACCGTTACATGGTGGAAATACCCCCAGTCAGAACCAAGCGTTTCGCTTCATCTTTTCTAGTGCACACTGCCGAGGAGTGGAATAATTTACCGGAGTCTGTTTTTCCTGACAAATACAATCTTGAAGTCTTCAAGTCACAAGTCACTTACAATCTTCTAGGTAAGCGTGTTCCATCCTAGACTGCGTCAACACTCAACATCAGGTGAGACAGTGGTCAAACGCAAACCTATACTTCCATAAAAAAAGCAAATTGAAACCATCGCTCGAACAATAGTCAATTAATCTCACACCTAGCATTTGCTTAAGATATTGAACCAAGAACCGTGAAAGTTGCAAACCTCCAAAACAATGCTAATTACAGTTATGTACATTTCTGGATTCCCATATTGCCATGATCGTTTGACCCCTAACGGTTCATAATAAAACGTACAATTATTAATTGATGGTTGAAGTACAAAACAGTTATATGTTTAAATCAAAAACCAGATAAGTGTGTCTCGGACCACACATATTGACGGGTCCTATAGATTTAATGTATGTCTACAGTATTTTTTAACTATGAAGCTTTAAAAAATATTGCGAATATACGAATAAAACTAAAATATTACATTTCCCAAAATTTACAAGGAATTTCGTTCAATTCAACGATCGCCCACTATTTTACAAGCTTTTATTTAACTTGCAATACTATGTATATGTAAGTTCGGGTGGAATCTTTCAAGTTAAACTTGACCAGCTTCCCGGTTTCCAATTGAGCTGAAACTTTGTACGCATACGTATATTTCGTGACAATGCAATAATCTCATGATGGAGTCGTAGGGTGGCCATAGGAACTCCTGTACTAAACAAGATGGACCCGTCGTGTTTGGGCTCGTTTTACTTGTCTTCGCTAGAACTCTGCTACTACATGATATCCAGGATATCAAAAGCTTGTATTTAAAAATATTAAAAAAAAAAACAAGTTATAATATTTTACTTAGCTATGAAACTTTGAAAAAAGTAATACACTTAAAATTAAAATAGTCTATTTCTCAAAAATAGCTGGTCTTGTTCAAAGCAATTAACTTTTACCTTACAAATGAATTATAAATTACATTAGGCTATATAATAATCATAAACAACAAGTCGGTCGTTACGCTAAATAAACAATAGTCATTGACACTTGACATCTTTGTCTTCTGTGATTACGGCTACTGAAATCCAGCCGAAATTTCGGAATAATACAAATCAAATAAATTACAGCGCTTAAAACGTAGCTTTATTATGTCTATTATTCGCGAAAACTTAAGAAAATATGCTTTGGTGTACAATAAAGTCACGTCCATTCAAAGTCTGGTTTAATGTAAAAGATAATTTAGAAACTGCGTAAGTATCAATCGGTTTCACTAGTTATTAAAATATAATAATAAGTTAGCACTAGTTATTAAAATCATTTTATCTCTTTAGAGGACATCTTGTTTAATGAAGGATTTCCGTTAACCTGTTAAAGGAGGTAAGTGACAGAGACTGGTTATAAATTCACAATATTATGCAGACAATGTATTTGAGGATTACCTACTGTTGAAAGGAGATGGGGGCTTTTGGGGCAAAGAAATGTAATGAGTTGAGATATGGCTTAAAAAAGATGTATATTTTTCAATTTAAAAAAGTGTGTGTGTACTTATGTACACGCGTTAGAAGTTATACTTCTTTAAATTGGTTAAATAAATAAAGCCTTTACCACGGTCGTATCGACCGTGGTAGGGGCTTTATTTGTTTAACCGACCGTATTGAAAAATACAATCAAAAACTGAGGTTAACACCCAAGTATTAGAAAAAGCGATATAATTACTTACTTTTTTTAGAAATTCACTGGAATTAGAATTAAAATAAACCCTTTGATTTTGCTGATGACTTTAATATATATATATATATATATATATATATATATATATATGTAGGATACTAAATAAATGATTTATAAATCATCAAAGTCGTATATTAATTAAAACACAATAAAGTATGAAATATTACAATGCTCGTCTCACAATCCATCTATCAACAACTCGTTGCTACGCAACGAGTTGTTGACCAACGACCATCCTAAGCTCGGCCATCCTGAAAAACTAAAATGTTGACTAACTACAGGATGTCGGTTAACTATAGCTAACTTCAGGGTGTCGGTTGACTATAGCTAACTTCATGCTGTAGCTTTTTCGTGTGACGGTGTGCGCGCGCATCGTAAAAATTTACTCTCATCGCGCCTAAAGAAGTATAACTTCAAAAAATGGAGAAAGTATCAGTCCTAAAATCTATCTGGAAGACGAGAAATCTTAAAAAGAAGGTCACGAATAAAACAAGTTACCGATCGCCATAATTCATTTATGCGAATGAATTGCGACAATTAATAATATGAAAACACTTATATCAATGACTAAACCTACACTACAATAATAATTATTAAAAAATACTAGCTGTCCCGACGTTGTCCTACCCTGAAGACATAAAACTTAGAACCCGATTGCAGCGCCACTACCGGGTCCAATTGTGAATCTAAGCCATTCTTGAATCCATCTAAATGCACACAAAAAATGTCATCGAAATCGGTCCTGTCGTTTAGGAGTTAAGTCACATACACACGCACAGGAGAATTCCATATAAAAATATATCAACATAATGAAAAAAAATCTTAAAATAGCTCTCATATTTTTATAATCTGGGGCCAACAATGCATGAAAGCGTATTTGTCTCCTTTATATGCATATATTAGCTTATGCCGGTGTAGCAGAGAGAGTTAATTATATATATATATATATATATATATATATATATATATATATATATATATATATATATATTATATATATTATATAATGATGAAATTTATAGTGCATTTAACCTGAATTTTAATTAATATCTTTATTTATTATGTACTGGGTCTACCCACAAGTTTGTCCCTATTGTTCAGCATTGTTTGGCTGTCTTCAGGGGGAGTTTTCGCTACGCTGCATCGAAGTGCTGGAACAATATACCGCCGCCGATAGGGAACCTGCAGTTTGTCTTTGGGTTCCGAACTATCTTAAAAAATCTTATTTGACCACCAAATTCGCCAGAGAGACCTTAAATACGACACAAATATTTTAAAATATTAAATGTCGATTAGTACGCTATAACAAACTATTACGAACTTATTATTTCCGTCTTGTTCGTCACTTCTGTCCGTTGTTCTTTTTCTTTTATTTGTTTGTAATTATAACACTGTTGTAATACACTACTAATTGCATAATTGTATAATTAATGTTTATTGTTTTTAATTTTCTTTGTGGATCTAAGCCATGGCATCACTAATTACAGGTTCTTGTGTAAGATCAGCGCTGGTTGTGAAACTATTATGCAAGAGCCTTTTTAGGACGCTACATTTTTATTGTAAGATATATTATCATGTACGACTTTTTGTATCTTGTCCTAAATAAATATTTTTTCTTTCTTTCTATCTTATTATTTTCAAATCGCGACACTTTTGTTTCCATCTGGGATAATGTTACTGCCAGTGAATGTGGCCAAATGCTTCTTGTTTATGGTTTTAAAAATAACGTCGTTAATGATTAATTATCAGTCAATGTTTAACGTTATTCACAATTAATAATTATTGTTATATCTAGTTACTTGTACGGTTGTTCTTGTCATGTTCCTTTTATAGTTAATAATTAATTTTGTAATGTGCTCTCTTAGTACTAAACGATACTTGTCTAAACTGGAACCCATATGCCATTTTTTCCAGTTCATGCGAGTATCGTACATAGCATCAAGGATTTGAATGCGAGACTTGCCTTTCGAGCACGCTAATGGGTACCGTATTATGTATTTGTTTACATAGATACGGCAGTATTCAACGACCAGGCGATTATCGCTCTTACGATATCGTGTGTTTAGTTTACATGATCATATGTTTTCTTGTTTTTGACTTTTGACATTCGTATCTTGGAAGTAAGAAACTCTCTCCATGTAAAGGCCCTGTACATTCTATCCCAGATGAAGAAGGAACATTGGAGATATTTCAATTTTAACTCATAGGTATATATACGTCAATATTTAAGTTAAATTAGTTTCTCAAGCGTTTTGGTAATTTATATGACTATATTTACATAACGGTTAAGTGTCGGTGCATCATTTAGATTGGAATCGCGTAATTAAATAGACGAACAAAGAACTTGTTTTGCTTCCGGGGTTTATGTACTTAAGATAAAAAGCGAGTGAAGCGAGAAATTGCGCTGGTAACAAAAACTTTACATTAGATCTTTAACAATAACTATGGTGCGTGGTGCTTGCTCAATTGGTACAAAACTCCATTGATTAACGTATTAAAAATATAGAAATGTAAGCGAATTTTATAAAAATATTGATATCAACTTACGTTTATGGTAAAGGTTAGGTCGTGGTAGCGTAATGGCTGGCGCACGTGTCCCGAACTCAAAGGGGGGTTCGATCCTGGCCGGAACGCATGTACCACTTAGTCAGTTTTCTTATCTAATGTGCATATTGTTACAATTACCACGTGCTAACAACGGTGAAGGATAACATCGTGATGCAATCTGCACATTGACATAACCGATGTGTCAAACCTGCCAAGCCGCCTTGGGTAAGCGTGGCGGTTATATTGTTCGTTCCGCCTCTATAATGGAGGGCCCGAGCCCAGCAGTGGGACATATATGGGCTGATAATATATTCTACGTTTATGTACCCAACTACATAATAAAATTCTAATAAAATAGGTTTTCTTTCTGATCTAACGACGAAAAGACTGGACTTTTGTGCAGCTGGAATGGTGAAATTCAAATATAATTTATTTTTTGAAGTTTCAATACCTTGATCTATTATTTATTGATTTCGGATTTTGACATAGTCAGATTTTTATTTTTTCACTATGTCAGTATTACCGTGAACAATGAACATTTTATTTAATGCGTTTTCAGAATGCAATTTCCATGCAATAGGTACATATATGTGTTATATTCGTATTGCATGTCAATTTCATTCTGCAGTTCTTCTCCATATAAATCTTAACTGTGACAAATCTCAAATTTCTTCGTGCACGTAATAAGCGTAACGTCCCAACATTTCAACATTTCCAATTTTAATCAAGTGAAAGCAAATATTTAATTTTTTGGGTCATTTGAAACTATCCTGACACATTTCCGCATGTAGCTTATCAAATAACCTTTTCACCCTTCCATATAATACTGGCATAAACCCTCTATGCCACCACATGTTTATATCATGTCATTGTTCCACTATCAATAAACCAAAATTGATTCTGACGCAAAAAATACCTAAAAAGTCCACCAAGCCTACTAATATGGTGCTACTCATTTTTAAACAAACATTGGCGAAGGTCAACGAACCGCTTCTTATGAAACTGTAAAAAATACTTTTATGGGAAGTTCATAAAAACAGATGACTTGACGATTTGTATCTATTGGGTTTGAGATACGAGATTGCCTGCCAAAGCTTGAATTATGTAACCGACCGACTTAATACTTTGCTCTCCATTCTTATCCGACTTGTATTCCGCAAGCAGTTTCACTCGCGGAGACTTTTTTATCACCTCGGCCCACCTGGTGGTAAGTGATTACCGTCGCTTATACGCGTTTGCAACACCATGGGAATTGCAAACGTGTTGTTGGCCTCCAGTAATATTTATTAGGTCCTTCTTAAAAAACCTCATGTAATAGCGCACAGAGAAAAACCTCGGCTCTTTGAGACTAAGGATTGTACAGTGTTTAGGGTTCAATAGCCAAGTGGAAAAACAGTTATTGTTTCATGAATAGAATAGAATATTATATATATTCTTATCCATCAGAAAGTTGTAAATTTCCTTAAATTTTTTTTTGATTGCATGAGTTCTGCAGTCAGGCAGACAGCCCACTTGGTGGAATGCGGTTACCATCGCCTATGGATATTTGCAGCACCTTTGGTGCTGCAAATATCCATAATATGCTGCTCCTCTCTTAAGGGGGGAGACTGGAACCTGGCCACTAATGTCGGAACACAACTCAAAGTTGTGTTGTTATGGCGACATACTCTAGACCAGGGGTGGTAGCCATCCAGTCGAGCAAATGCCCTACCACCTGGTTGTGGGTTGTTTTGTCGCCTCTTACGACAGGCCGCCTGGCCGCAGGAAATTGTATTCTTTCTCCGTTCCTTCACGGATAAAATTGGGGTTCAATGAGCGAATAATCAAGATAAACCCAAAACCGATCGACGATTCGCTTATTGACCCCCAATTCAGACTTCAGATTCGTGTATAACGGGGAAAAAATACGCAAGAAAATCATAGTCTGGCTCCCAGCACTCACAACTTTTTTTCTGAGTACCTGTTATTACACAAATCATTATATTAATACGTGAAGCAAAAACTTTGCACCCCTTTATACGAAAATTGCGCCGACGGAGGAGTATGAAATTTCGCGCACTTATAGTTTATATAGAGAAGAAGCGACGAATGCTAATCTTTTTTTAAAATTACGCATAAAAAATACATAAAATCAATAAAAAAACATTACACACACTACCATGTATTTGATACACAAACGCATCGACTCTTGTGTTTATTGTCAAAGTCAAATTAACAGTTTATAGCCTTGTCGAAATCTGTGCTTATAGAAGTATAGTCTTTGAAATTCATTATTATGGTCGAATTTCGACCTCGTGCGATCACTAGTAATAATAATTACTCGAACTTGGTTTTCATATTATGTATTTTAAGCGCAAGTTGCAAAATTATTTTCACTCTGATAAGTTAAACGTAAAGCAAACCTAGACATATAAACGTAAAGCTAAAGTTATCAGATTAAGTAAAACTTTATGTACCACCGTGTTCTCTAATTAACTATTTATTAACCGCTATCTCAGTGGAGTATGTTTGTTCATTGACTTTTAACGATATTTTAAGCATTTGAATGGTTATTGAATGCATTACTTTGGTCGATTTCCGTTTATATATTAAGGTAATTAAGAAATGGTTTAAGTTATTTATATGTGTTTTATGCTTATTATGTTTACATTCTAGCAGTTCTATGTCATGTTAGTATTTTGACAACGGGCACCCTTATAACAATCACTTTTCTTAAAATTTTAGTAAGTCTATATGTAGAAAATATGGCAGGAAGGTGATATAGAATTTTTCAAGTGGGCCTTCAGGAACTATACGAAATACCGAAACGCACTAAAAAGTCTTGGGGCTATTTTGACGAAAACTAAAGTGCTATCATTAGATCTTTGAAAAATTAATTACCCTTGTCAGGAACCGAATTGGGAATAGTTGAAAAAAAAAACACTTTCTGTATTATTATATATGTATATCAAATCATAGTATTATTACCTTGTGAGGACCAATTTCTATGGAGTAATCTCAAACGACAAGGGATGATTTTGTTTTTCATTATTACGTATAGTTTAGATTTGGCTCTTAAGGCCGACTTGGAGAATTCACCTGTATACTTTGCCGTTAAACAACGGTCTACTTAAATAGCAAAGGTATAGTTAAATATACATGAATCTGAGGAGTGGATTTGTTTAGTACCATAAGCATGTGGGTTATCGTTAGATTTGATTAGATATCTAGGTCTTACAAATCATAGTCCCTCAGTCAAAGTCAATATATATTTGTGTTATGAACGTCCTCCGGCTGTGATGTTTAAATTTTATTTCAAGTAGAACAGTATGGTATAAATTAAGTAAATCTAGAAATAAACATCACGATTCTAAAAAAAATTATTTCATTTGAAGAACTAGCGACGTAATTACATTCCTTATTCACAGAACATATTTTGAGAATTCGTATGCCGCATTTTTAGCAAACAAGGTTTTACTCAGCATATTATTGTGCCGGAATTATATCCGACACAACGTTGATTTTCAGTGCAAACCTTCCTTTTGGCGTAAGACCAAAATGACCCCAGTATAAGTAAGTATAAGATTATCATTAAATAATAACTGGATTATTGAGGTCTCGCGTGACCAAAAGGCTGGCTTGCAGCGTTGCCATCCAACGTGGAAATGCGGCCAGCATTTTGGGCACTCTCCCCACCGACAACGACCAGTCCAGTCCAGTTATATTTATATTGTTGTTTAATTTTAATTTATACTAATTTATAATTAGTTTTACTTATGTTATTTTTGTTAATATATTTAAATTATAAGTTTGAACACTTGCTAAGTATAATATTTTTAAATAATTAAAATTAATATTCATTTCGAGGGAAAGATTACGACAACTACAAATTACGTTATGAAGATGTGTCAACCATACGGTCCTGTATGGAATAAATAGATTCTCGTTGATCGAAGATCTGAAACTTATAATATGCTCTTACAAATATTTGATACTGGATATGATTGGATACTGGCTGCTATAGATTCATAAACTGTACGAAATAGAGGCTTGTGTCTGTTTATTTCATATATTTAATATAGATATAGAGCAAGTATTTATATAACTATTTATTGCCTATTCATAAAAAAATATACTAGTTCAACAGTTACTAACTTATGTATAATTGTCATTGGATAAGATTACTTTGTCTTTACAAAGATAGTAATTTTATCCAAAGACTTCAATGACACACAAGTAGTTACTATTCGTCACAATTTAAATTATAATTGAATAATCTTTGCTAGATATAGTTTCACCAAAAAAACTGCTTGTATTCTACCTTCATAAAGATGAAGTAGTTTAAACTCTCAAGGAAGTGATAATAAAATAGCTTAACTAGCAGGTAAAGGCGTTTTTAAATTTTTATTTGATGTCGAAATTAAACCTATATGTTCGAAGCGTTTTGCATCCACGTTTACATGCGCACTTCAAAAGAGTGGAACTCAGTGCTGGAGAATGTATTTCTCATGTGAATAGGCACCTTCCTAGGTAACCTAGGTAAGCGAGCTTCATCATAGATCGTATCGCCATTCAATATCATGCGAGGTTATGGTCAAACGAGAATCCATACCACTGTTACAAGTCGCGAGACGCGAATTAAAATGCCATTAGAATTACTATACAGATTATTAGAACTATACAGACACGTATAACACAGGTAAAAATATATATAAAATATATTTTATAAAAGTTACATTTATCAAAATGTATTGTTTCTTGTACTCGTGCAAGCAAAAGTCGACTTTGATGTGACGAAATTTTTTATTCCGCAATTGTATGTACAAGTAAAAAGAAATAATTTTAAATAATTTCCTTTGTTTGAAGTAAGTTAAAAAATCACTTAAAATCCGGCCAGAGAGTTCAACGCAAACACTAGTTTTTACGTCTTCTTCTATTCATTCTTGTATCTGGTCTTTAGATGATTACACGTGCCGTCACGTTTCGTTTTTTTTTCAAATTTCTACAATATGTATCGACAAATACACTGAGCACCCCCTACTGTTTACATTTCAAAGTTAGTAAGTTTTTACCATTCTGTGGTTTTTCCCTTTTGTGATGGCTTGCACTCAATCAACTAACAAGAGGTTGAACTGTTTAATTTTGTGAATTTACTTTTTATATAAGTATATAGACGTGATGCAATTTGAACAATTTAAAAAAATAAAAACTTCGTTTAAAAAAACCGACTTAAAAAACTAAAATGTATATAATAACTTATTTCTAAAGCTATTATTATTAATATATATTATCTAAAACATCTTAAAGTCGGTGCTTAGTAATTTTCAAAATACAGTAATTTTTATGTTTTACTTTGCACCGACTTCAAGATGTTTTAGATACAATAATAGCTTTAGAAATAAGTTATTTTATACATTTTAGTTTTTGAAGTCGGTTTTTTTAAACGAAGTTTTTATTTTTTATTTATTACTTTTTAGTGTCTAGCTATGTGTGGGTGGACATACGAATGGTGCCGCGCTTCTTAAAAAATATAGGTCCCAAGAACCGGGAACAAAAAAATGTTCGTAAAATGAAAACTACTGGGCCAAACTATGTCAAATTTTTAGGGGACCACATGGCAGCTATTCCGCGTCGAACAAAAAAAGAATCACGTAAATCGAATCATAAATCTCAGAGTAATCGGTGTACATATGGAACGGAGTGAAAATTATTTCCATGAAAAATGTTCATAAAATGAAAACTACTGGGCCAAAGTATGTAACATTTTTAGGGAACCAATTGGAAGCTATTCCGCGTCGAAAAAAAAAACACGTAAATCGGATCATTAAATCACGGAGTAATCGGCGAACATATATAAAAAAGCATAAAAAAAGATCCCGACGAATTGAGAACCTCCTCCTTTTTTCGAAATCGGTTAAAAAGCGTTTTATGCAAAAACTTATGGACGTGGTAATTATTTCAGTCAAGTTTTTGAGACGCTTGTTCCGTAGGGCCTTGAGGCCATGAACATATGAAGAGTTCTTAGAATTCTTAATTGACTCTCCAGAGGACTAGAGGACTGGTATCTATCTCGGATAACGGATCTGGACGACCGTTTTTGGAGAATCGATTTGTGAAATTGATATGTCTAGATATAGTGATAAGCGCGGAAGCATGAGGTTCCGCTTCATTTTCATACTTATCATATTCAATACAAAATAAGTAATACAAATAGGTGAAGCGACATTTAGACCTTCTATATGATGATCTAACGAAGTAACATAACCCTAACCAGCCTTCTAAGCAAAGGTGTTACTTGTCACTATCTCTTAAGAGATAAGGATCTCTTAGAAGATAGTGACCTAGGGTTAATATTCTATTTATAGTCTCAAGGGATTATAGGTAACATGTATAACTTATTTAATTGAATTACCTTAAGTTTACTTCATTTTATTCGTTTACTTGAAAAACCCATGGAATTTTTGGGACACGAGATACTGGAGGAATTAAAAAAATAATGTAAGCTATCGTTTTACTAAAAACTGTGTTGGAATAAGTTACTTTTTATGCATCCAAACAACTACAAATCGCTCCCGGGAAAATTACTTAAAATTTGCTATCGATCAGTGAAAAAAAAAGACGGTGTGCGTCTCGGGACGCCCGACAGAAGTGATAACTTAAACTAATCTAACGTGAGAGAAAGGGAAGCCAGACAGGCGGTAACGCCGTAACGCGTTACGTATCGAAGCGGTTTACCATCCCATAAGAAGTTATCACTTCAAAAATCACTTTGGAATTCGTTTTCTTTAAACTAGCCATTTTAAATCATTCCCAGAAAAAATCCCGCGAGATTTCCGGGATAAAAAGTAGCGCAGATTTTCAGTAAGAATTTGCTGTCGATCAGCTAAAACCATATCGAAATCGGCCCAGTAGGTTTTACGTGAATCCCGAACAAACAGACAAGAAATCTAAAAGAATAAAATCGTGTTTTCCATTGTTTATATAGTCTACGAGTATTTCAGTTATTTTTTAAAATCGCTTCAAGACATGGTATATTTAGAATTTTATGATATTACTAGCTGTCCCGGCAGACGTTGTCCTGCCCTCAAGAAAAAAAAATTTAGAACCCGATTGCAGCGCCATCTACAGGGTCCATTAAGATGTAAGCTATCCTATCTTTCAAGTTGGATCAAACTGCACACGGTGTGCAAATTTGATTAAAATCGATTAAGTAGTTTAGGAGTCCATCGGGGACAAACAACGCGACACGTAATTTATATTTATATATGTTAAAGAAGATAATGGAATTTAAATGATTTTATGAGGATCCAAGTAATTAACGTTGGTTACGTTTCTGGTCCCCTTTCAGACGTCACCTATATAAGACGGTGATCTAGTCTCAGTATACGCTTTATAGTCTAAAAGCACTATAGGCAGAAAACATAACTAACATACATTAATAAGGTTGTTTTCTTCATTATATGGCTTTATAATTTATAGTATTGTATGGCGATACAACGAGGTCACGTAGCCAGTTTTCTGGACACCTTACCTCTAGACGGTGACTTAAACTCAGTATTCTTCTTTAGTTTTATTGGAATATTGGTAAAGTACATGGTTAACATTAATCTTACAATAATTATGTATACCACCACCGCGTCCGCCGTTTCTTATTTAATTTATTCATGCCACCAATTGTCTGGAAGAGATCCTTTGATATGACCGGTTCCAACATCTTACTAACCGTTCATATATCTTATTATCGGTTAAAATTTGATACAAGCTCAATTCAAAAATATCCTCCCAATAGTAAGGCAAGCGAATGAATAGCAATAATAGGAGCAGGCCATTAGCGATAGGACCGTCTTTTGTACACAATTAGAATAGTATAGTCTTTTAGTTTTTCTGTAATTGTGCACAATATAGAGTTTTCTATTTATAAATTAATGA
This sequence comes from Dendrolimus pini, assembly GCA_949752895.1. NCBI lineage: Eukaryota > Metazoa > Arthropoda > Insecta > Lepidoptera > Lasiocampidae > Dendrolimus > Dendrolimus pini. The sequence goes on along the minus strand of OX457129.1, from coordinate 5,960,035 downwards.
GGTTTAGTTAGATTAATTGTGGAGGAGAGTAGGTAACACCGGCTCACATATAAATTGCGTATATAATGGAAACATTAAACAATTTCACAAGAGGTTTGGTGTAGATATATGTATTTTAGATAACGGTGGTAAATAGTGTAAGGCTTATAACAAAAATTGATTAATCCAATAGTTTAAATTAATTTACATAAAAAAGTGAAACAGAAGTTATAAGGTACTATTTAATATGATTCACGAGTACGCTGCTGACAAACTGCGCTGCAGTTTCACAGAAATTGTTCGTATAATCTTGTAACTATTTTTTGCAAATAAATTAAAAAAATAAAAATAAAGTCACCTGTGATTTTGACCAGACCAGAATCTATTCTTATGTATATTGATGCCTTGAATCCGAACCTTGGGTCAGTTTGGTCCATACCAAAATTTCAGGCCAGTACGTAATTATTCACTGTTATCAAAGCCACAATTCCCAGCAGTGAGGCAATGAATTAGTAGAAGAAGGTTAAGTTTTTATTTATTTTATATTTTATAATTATTGTAATAGTAGTATAATACTACATATAGTAATCGCTAAATATAATTTAGCTTATTTTTAATATTTAATTGTATAAAAAAAAAATAGTTTAGTATATTTTACTGTGTAGACTAATAACTGTAATATCTATATTTTAAATATCTATACAATGATACTTTAAGTCAAGGATTGTATCAATTAAAGAACAGGTTAAAACAATTGGTATCTGATTTATTTCTGAGAGCAATCTTATAAGGAAGACATGTGATACGATGCGTAAATTTTTTAATGGAACATAAAATAAAAATGTTCAATTTATGAGCTTTGGTTTTTAATACCTTTCAAAAATGTTTTGACAGTGATTTAAGAAGTGCAAAATAAAACAGAACAGTAGTAGAAATTTAATGTTTTTATGGTCGAGGTAATATTCATCATGAGACACTTGTAAAACTTGCAAATGCATATTCTGTTATATATGTGCATATAAATTAAAAACCATGCTCGTTACAGCATATTAAACAGGGCGGCAAAACAAGAGGCTTAAAAGCTTGTAAGCAAAAAATCTTCAACGTGTACTTCAAGTAGTAGTTTTTATTTTTAACGTATTTCAGCAATTTGTTAATTATATTAAACATGTCTGTATTTATAAATATATTAAAATCCTAAGCAGATTTTTGTCTATTTGATTATATTGTACATGCTAACTTTCATTATATTTGGATGTATATTTAATATGTTGGATGTGTATTGAATGATATTTAATTTAAATTATTTTATAAATGAATATTATAATATCACTTCTAGTGTCTGTCCCAAAGTCATTAAGTTTCAATATTTTAAAACATGAAATCCGAATCAGCATTTCAATTTATTTCTATTGTTTTAAGTCAAAAAATCACCTGTAAATTGGAGAATCATTTAATCAAAATAAGGAGCCCACAAAAATAGACAATATTGCAAATTTATAATTTCGAGTACCTTTGCGCGCTCTTAGAAAAGTATTAATATCTGTTAACCAAACTCACCTGGTTGCACAAGTGGTCGCAAGTCCGGCGTTGATGCGCAGGCGCAACGCGGTCCACACGCGAGGAGCAATGACTCGAACCGGCGCACTTGACCTTGCGCAGTGAGTACGCGCGAATAAAGCGCCCTACTCGTTTTATACTCTGTGCCGCGGATACACACGGATGTGGCGTTCCTTGCACTTTTATAACACAATTCAGCTTCTTGGTTAATCCTGTCCTTCTATACCAAACTTATATTTACAATATCTACAACTTACATATTCATTTTAGGTATATGTGTTGTGTGATATTTATATATCCTATTAATATATGTATTTAATTTGCACATCACCGTCATACAATTGCGAATCTCCCGTTCATAAAATCCATAGCCCGGGTTGTCTGGAACAGATTGCTCTAAAGTAATAAGGCCGCTCATTACTCCTACTTTTACTGTTTAAGGTGACTATTGTAAATTGTTTATTTCACATATATGTGGTGAACAATAAAGGGTTCTTAATCTTTCTTTCATTCTCAATTTTATTCTATAAACGACCTTTAAATAGGGTTTCCAGGTTTCATATACAATTAGTCTATTACATGCAACTGTACAAAGGGCCATCCCCTTTGGATTGGATCATTTTCATCCAGTTCCAGCAAATTTTGTGATGAGACGTAGGCAGCCACCAATGTTCGTAGTGCCATACGGCAGGACCAACCTACTTAATAAGGCGTCGATGACACAGGCCTTGCGAACATTGAACAAGATATGTCAACAAATTGACATTTTTATCTGTACTGTGACTGAATTCACTAGAACTGCGTATTATATTATATGTTATGACGACTGAATATGTATATTTATATCTATAATGAATATTATGTGTACCATGCTTTCGTATTGGTGGCAACTGTAATGATAGCGATGTTTGTATGATAATAAATAAATAAATGAATAAATAATAAATAAATAAATTTCTTTAAATGCTTGCTTAGGGTTTGGCTACATTAACATGGTGTGAGATAAATAAAAAATCTTGATTTACGTGTATTTTATATGGAAGCTCTTTTCACGCTCAGGATAAGCACTTAAAATTAATATAAAGGACTGTAACTTTCAGGGATTTTTTCCCGCGATATACAACAAAATTTCGGGTGGGGAGAAAGAAAATAGACGAAAAAAAACCACCCTGATATATAGTACGCTAAATATATAGTAACTTTACCTACCTACCCACATTCAGGGCAGTAAACAGGAAAGTGGCGAGGGAAAAGGGTAGCACAAGTACATATATTATACACAACTTAACAATTAAATTGACGCTGCACGGTTCTCTTGCTACTTTCCTTGGAAGTGGGCATAATGTGATGGCGGGGTTATAGTCAACACGTGCAAATAGTAACTTAGTTCAAGAAACTGCCTTATTGTTTTTGTATTATGCTCGTTGAGTAAAATTGGAGTTCAGATAATTGATATGATACTTTAAATACCAAGGTGCCATGATATTTACCTATAAATTATCAGCTCAGCCGCTTATGAAGAAGTTAATTAAGTACATTATAGATGACTGGAAATTATTAAAAAATATTGCTCGAATAAAGCGTTCAAAACTGGTCCAAATTGTTTGAAGCTGCTTTCGCCAGGCTTTACACCCGTATACTCTTAATTTACCAAGTCTCAAAGCATCCAGATAACATTGACCTCTATCTTCCCATTGCGACTGGTAAAAATATAAAGAAGGGACTATGTCTAGGTGTCATGTTATTTTGGTTATTTTTGTATTAAACCTCCAGAGACTTTCGTGGAATAAAACTACTATACGATCTATGGGAGATAGATACTGGTATAGTAAATAAAACTTGCAATCTTTTTATGAAATACCTTTCATCTATGAATGAATGTCCTTGTTACTATTTACATGTAAGTATATAATGTAAATTTTTTTAACTGGTCATTCCAAGGAAAATTCCCACGGGATTCCCAAGATAAAAAGTAGCGCAGATTTTAAGTCTGACAATTTGCTGGCGATCAACGAAAAACGGATCGAAGTTGGCCCAGTTACAACACCCTTGTGGAGTGCGCCACCTGGGGACCACAGAGAACCCAACTGGAAAAAGTCGCCGGTCCGGTGAGGTCGCTGGAGGGCATGGTGAAAGCCATGCTCTCCAGCAAAAGTTGTTGGTCCTGCCTCATTCTGTGAGTCGGTGATGACCCAGAAGGAGGCATCGGAGAGATAAAGGTAGGAGAGTGCGTATGCGGACCCCACCCGCAGAAAGCGGCTACGGGTCGAAGGCGCCGCTACGCACAAAGTCTCCTTCCACCATGATTCCAGCACAGGAGACCGCGTGGACGAGTGGGGAATACCGCGGGCTTCCCCCCCCTGTTGTTGAAGAGGGTGTCCTTCCCCGTAGGACACCCTGAGTTCGTCGACAAGCGTTGGGGCGTCACAGATGTAGTACCTATTGGTCCAGTTCCTGTGGCGCCCTGTAAAAGCGTGTGAGCTAGGGGCGCAGGTTAGGTTTAGTGGGTAGTTTGACGGCCGACCATCCCCCTTGCCCTCCGTTCGGAGGTCATGGGGGCATACGGCCGATCAAGAGTCCCACACATCCCTCGGCGAGCCTTACCCCCAGGCCCGAGGATGGTGTCCCAAGAAAAGACATACCCCTGCGTCATAAAAAAAAAAGTAGTTACAACGTGAATCTCAAACAGACAAAAGAAAAACACACAAAAAATTTAATAAAAATTGCGTCGTGTTCTCTATCGTTTATATAGTGTATTCCAGGGTTTTGTTAATGGCTTCAATGTACAGACACGGCAGTTTTAGAATTTTATAATATTATAGATAGATGACAGTCGAACAAAATAGGTAGACCGAGCTCCGAGCCCTCAGAGTCAAGTCAGGTAAAGGCACGAGTTACGAGAACTTAGTATTAAATAATCAAATTAGAACAATAAAGTTGGAATACATAGTTTCTAGTGGAAATATTACTACTACCCACAGAGAGGCAAGCCATGTGTATTTTTTTAATAGCTGGAGTACTGCAGGCATCTGCTCCACCTCATGGAAAGCGGTTACTAAAGTTCTGCCGGCCTCGATGGAATTTAATGACACTCTTTTTAAAAAACCTCATATTATAGCGCAGTGGGAAAACCACGGCTGGGAGCTCATTCCAAATCCCTACGCTGCACAAGAGAAACGTTCTAGAGAACCGTTGCGTATAAGAAGGAAGTAACTCATGGAAGTGGGGACGAACGCCAAAACGATGGCGTGCGGTGCGGAGGTATCCTACATACGATTATCCACACAACTTTGTAAATAATACTTAGGTTCATTTCAAGCTTTTTCACGTAGACTATACTTTTATTCATCTGAGCTATTAATCTTATAAATAAAAATCAATGTTTGTATGTTTGTCCTCGTTGCGCTCCTAACCCATTGATCAGAGTGTGATGAAACTTTGGTAGGGTGTTGTGAGGACGCTCGCGAGGATTTCTGGCCCCAAAATCTTTGTATATGAAATTCTTCCATTCAATTGTATGTCACTGAATTCTTCCCAAACGATTGAAACACAAACTTGAGAAATCTGGGAGATTGACACATGTCATGGGACCGCTAATATACAATAAACTACCGAGTAGGATAACGGAGCCATCATCAATCGGCTCATTTAAAACACGGCTCAGGAAATGGTTAGTCCAGCACACCTTCTTTAATCATGAGGAGTTTATATCCTCCATAATATGATATAATAATTATATCATATTATGGAGGATATAAACTTATTTTAATTTTATTTATGACCTGTGAATTGACGTAGAAATTGACGTGTAACTTTGTTATGAATAAATGATTTCTGATTTCTGAAGCGATTTTGAACTAAAAAATGTGTGTGTGTTCAATTGGGTCCCGGGATGGTTTAGATTCAAATTAAAACCAGGTGCCGCAAGCGAGTTCCAGTGTTTAGGTGAAATTATTTTTGTGTAAGTCCTGGGATGGTTTAGATTCACAATTAGACCCGGTATGTGGCGCTGCAATCGGGTTATAGATTTTTATTTTAAGGGTAGGACAACTTATGCCGTGTAGTTGAATATAATTATTTGCGGTTGAGTTGGCTAAGCCTTTGCTGGTCTTTGCCCAATTTGGGGATATACAATGTGTGTGTTTGTCTGCGGATTATTCTATATTCTTGCAGACTAGGGGCCATGAGAATGTCCTGGACCTTTAGGCTTGCGTGGGGGCAACACACAGAGGGCCAACACGCAGAGGCACCTTGACAAATTTTATGTAAATGTGGCGTAACACTAACCGCCGATTATTCCCGTCTACACCATATAGTAATGCACCCAAGTACAGGCCCCGGTCAGTGTAAGACTATTGTAGGAAATGAAAACAAAAGGTATCGGGCTTTAGGGAGGAACTGTTAGTGAAACTAGGGATCTGGGTCTATGGGGACTATGTCTGCCGATTCTTAGTATTATATTTGTGAGTGCAGACTTTATATTGAGTGCTAATATTTTAGGCTATTTATTCTTCTAAGTAGTTTCGATATATTAAACGTCATTCATACAAAAAGTTCTATACCCGTTATATTCCTGTTTCCTGGCTAGCCTGTATTGTTTACAACCAATATTAAGCGACACACGACAACGACTAAAAGCCAAACTCTTAGCTTCAACGGTAAATAGATTTGTTGAACAAATATTTAACGTTCTTTTGTTTCCACAAATTACTAACATACCGACTTCAAATTCCCACATGCTTATAACTTACTTATATTGAAGTATTGCATATATTATAATGTGTAAGGTCTGTGAGGATTGTATAATTATAATATTGCAAGGTCGCTGGCAGGGGCTGGATGAGGAAGACGGGAGAGCGGGATATGTGGCGCAAACTTGGTGTGGCCTACGTCCAGCAGTGGACAGGGACTGGCTGAAGAAATAAAAGAAGAAGATAATCGTAACCGGAAGATCCGGCTAGAAGAAAAGTAGTTTAGTATTGTGGAATTGCTCTCAATAGTTCACTTATTTCCCGAAATCTGATTTTCAATGTCAAATTGTAATAAGAAAAACTGAAATAATACAAGGAAAATCGGATTCAAGTAAGTATAAATTAATTAGTTAGTAACATAATAAACCGGTACCACTAATGTGACTAGAACTGTTTTATTATTACTCATTATTCCACTCAAAAACAGTTTTTACAATATGAATTAAGTTTACGATTAATAATTGAGTTTTAATACATACTTTCTAGTCAATCTTTTCTATTTTTTTATAAAGACATAGGTACATTTCATATTTCATTCACTCAGATCAGAGTAACAGAAATTTCATTGACGAAATTCATCCTGGCAGGAACCAAACCCTTGCGTTGTTAAAATGAAGACCGCAACATTATGAACCCGTTCACACAGAGACAGGCTGCTTTAACTACGTACTCACGCGGCTTTGCTCGTAATTTATCAGCAAAAATATGATAATCATTTCGTTCATAAGTCATGTGTCAGTTACAATATTATAATCTGTGCACAAACGGAGAAAGAATACAATTTCTTGCGGCCGGGCTGCCTGTCTTAAGAGGCGACAAAATAACCCACAGCCAGGTGGTGGGGTATTTGTCCATCTGAATGTCTTTTTTTTATTGCAGGAGATCAGCAGACAGGCCGACGGCCCACTTGATGGAAAGCGGTTACCATCGCCTATGGACATTTGCAACACCAAAGGTGCTACAAATGTGCTGCTGCTCTCTTAAGAGGGACTGGATCCTGGTCACTAATACCGGAACACAACACAAGGTTGTTATGGCGGCATACCCTAGACCAGGGGTGGTCGCCATCCAGTCGAGTATATATATAATACCCTACCACCTGGCTGTGGTTTGTTTTGTCGCCTCTTACGACAGGCCGCCCGGCCGCAGGAAATTGTATTCTTTCTCCGTTCCTGAACGGATGAATGATGAAGGATAAGGAAGGATGATTTTTGGTCTAGAATATGGGGCCATAACCTTGATTTGTGTTCCGGCATTAGTGGCCAGGTTTCAGTCGCCCTTGAGAGAGTAGCAACGTATTTATAGTACCTGTGGTGTTGAAAATGTCCATAAGCGATGGTAGCCGCTCGCCATCAGGTGGGCCATCTGCCTGTCTTGCTGAAATCATACAATTAAAAAAAACGTGTGCGTCTGGGGACGCCCGACAAAAGTGATAACTTTAATTAATCTAAGTTAAATGCTGCCGTATGCGTGCGGAGGGAAAGGGAAGCCAGACAGACTGGCGCCGTAACGCGTTACGTAACGAACCGGTTTACCCTCCCATAAGAAGTTATCACTTCAAAAACTTAATCTGGCTAAGGTTTTGTTTCAAAATCTTCTAAAATTTGACTATATATGGTTACTTGAAATCGGTTAGAAATTCAAATAGTGCAAAGCTATATTAAAAATTAAACGACAAATGCTTGTATAATCTAATTATCTTATTACTTAGGGCGGCTTGCATAAGGTTGCTTAAATTTATTTAAGAAACACAAAACGTATTTAACACTCTTAAATACAATTAGCGTCTTGCACAACGCAAAATTTGCCGCTAAATATGTTTAAAGAAATGACAATACGTTTTGTGTAAAACGTATTTAGGTAGTTTCATATGAGTAACTAATTTTATTTAAAGGCGATCGTTATGCAAGCAGCCCTTATTAATCTGTAATTATAAATAAAGTTATAACACGTTGCAACTAGACTCCGAAGATCTCAAACATGCTAGTACCTATTATTAGATATTTGCTCAGTTTTTTCTGCATTCATTCCGCTCATTTAAAACAACGGGTCTTCAAAAATTGCGCACGCGAGTAAAATAAAACAAACTTGTAAAAACCAAATAAATACACCAATTTGATGTGCAGTTATTTTTCCGAAATGACCATGTATGGCCGTTAAGTTTTATTTTGAAATGTCCATTAAAAATGCATGTAAGTCTGTATGACTTTCGCCGTGTGTGACAAAATTATGCATGGTCATTGCAATGGTCATTGCACATGACCATTGCACTTAAGTTGATGGTAGATGGACGTTTGTTTGCATTTTTAGTCAATTGTTCAGTATTTCTATCATCTTGCGGAGAACTACTAGGGTTCTACTAGGGTTCAAATCTGACCAGGTAGGATGCAACACCTAAACATTGTTGAAAGTACTCAAAAACTCCCTACAATAGTTGCAACGTTGAAAGAATATGAATAAATCTAGCAGTGAGTGACTCGTGAGACTCGGGACTCACTGCAATCCGGCTTCCAAAATGCCATACAAGGACATCGAGAAGTATCACAACTGCCAGTTGCACCAGCAACCCCTAAGGGTTTCTCGGCAATTATTCGTATTTTTCTCGCCATAAAAACCTTCCTTGGATTTCAACGACCATTTAAAAAAAAGAATTGGCCAAATTGGTCCAGGCGTTGTTGAGTTATGCGCTTACCAACACATTTTGCGATTCATTTTCATATTATAGATCATCATATTCAAATCGTATTGCATCAAGGAATAGGGATTTTATAATCAACTCACTCGCGAAATTTACAACCAATACATACCAATTATAAACTCTAGCCGTTATATTCAAGCTTAAATAAATCAATCGGTTTAGATTAGAAAACATAGAACAGCCTACATCGTTGCTAACGTTCGAAACGCAACGTAGAAATCGCACTACTACAGACAGGCACGTTGATAAACAGGCTACGTATAGATTAGCCTAACAAATCGCATAACGAATTCATACATTCTTATATCCGTTGACAAACGGAACAAATGTTCTTTTGCATTTGGAGACATTAGCTTTAAAAGCTTTATGGCTAGAGAAATAAGAACTTTCACCGATCTTTTGTCGATCTGTCAAAGTTTTATTGTCCTTGAAAATACTGTGCTAAAATTGATCGGGTAAGTTTTTCTTTTTTAAATTTATTGTCCAACATACTGACATTCATATTGCTATAACCACCATACATATATTTATATTGGTATATAAATATAACCGAACACAACAAATCCAAACGTAATGCAGAAGGTCGTAATTGAATAAAACGCGCAAAGACCGTCACTATTAGATTCCCGATAGTACATATGTCCCGCCTGCATCGTAATCGTAGCTCGACTGCCCCCTCTCTCCATGAAGCCGTCTATTTATACTACACAAATGAAAATTAATCCGCAACACCTGGCTAATGATGCTAATAAGTGAGTACAATAGGCTATTCTCCACAATAATTAGAAACGATCATAAAAGGATTACAAGTAGTTCCAACGCCGACGGGTAATAAATGTGCTTCTAAAAATCTGTACGTGGAATTTGTCTTTGTCGACGCCTAGGTTTTAACAATAGACATTGAGGGCGCGTTCCCACTATGTCGTGACGACAGATAGTCGTGTGGTTTTAAGTGTCGTGGCTTATATGTTTAAAAGGAGGTGTTCACATATAGAACGATATGATTTACTGCCGTCTACATTTTTAGTGACGACAGATTGTAATGACAGTGGGAACGGCTATCAAGACAGTTGTAAAACGATAAAAGATCGTTAAACATTTTTGACGACAAACAGTCGTTATAATGGGAACAGATAGAGACGACAGTCCTGTCGTCCAACGATGAATTAATCGTTACGACATAGTTGGGAACGCGCCCTAAAACATATTCGACTATGGCACAGAAGCCTCATAGGTTTATTCGTGTCGCGGAGAGTCTTGTAGAACACATTAGGTTATGATACATAGTGCCATATAAAAATGTTTTTACACAATATTTAAGTTATATCAAAAATAGGAGCAGAGGCGAGAAGTTGTTATCATCATTCAAGTGTCTAGTTCTGATTTGATAATAAAAGCAAATGAAACGTAAATAGAAGTGAAACTATTTCGTCAACTAATTGTATTGAGCGCCATATATCCTGGGCATCCGATTTCATCGAACTTGTACCCAAGGTCTGCAGATTACGGAATTACTTCTTGAACATTTTTCTCTGGTGTAATTTTTTTTGGGATAGATACAAATTATGTCCGTGAGTTGTAAAAATTCGAGCCAAGGACTAAAAAAGATTTAAAAATTAGGACGAATGAATAAATTCATTACATTCGTGCAAAATTATTGAAACTCAATCTGGGAACATAGTTTTTGCCGGTTACTTTGAGCAGATCATTAGTACTGAGAGGATGTACAACACTATTACCGTTTGTGGACTTCGTTACTCCATCAGGCATCAGTATTGCGACAGGCGTGACCTGCCACTTTAGCTTAAATATTATTTTATGAAGCTTAAATATATATTTATGAGAAAAATGCCGCCGCGGTCGCCTATACTTTTGCCTTAATCATTATCATCAATTCAGCCATCAGACGCTAACTGATAGACTCGCGTGCTTCTGTGGTTTTTAACGTATGCCTACACGCCCCGCGAAAAGTACTTAATTTATGTGCTTAAAGCACTAGATGTTTCAGTGGTCAAGTTGCGTCAATTATGACACAAGACAAATACACAACTGTATTTGTCTGTGAAGTTTGAGTTTTCCGCCCTCTGAACTGGTCGCCCGGGGCATGGGCTTGTCCCCCCTGAATATATTTGTATATTTTTTTTATTGCAGAAGTTCAGTAGACAGGAAGATGGCCCACTTGATGGAAAGCGGCTACCATCGCCTATGGACTTTTGCAACACCAAAGGTGCTACAAATGAGTGCAAAACAAAACAAAAGAGAGCAGCAGCTCTCTTAAGGGAGACTAATGTCGAAACAACTCAAGGTTGTTATGGCGACAATTTAGACCAGCAGTGGTAGCCATCCAGTGGGGTAAATGCCCTACCACCTGGCTGTGTGTTTTGTCGCCTCTTAGGACAGGCCGCCGGCCGCAGAAATTATTCTTTCTCCGCTCCTGCACGGATAAAAATCCGTCTCTGCTTTGGTTCTCACACGGATATCCTCATTTCAGATTTAATCCATATGAGTTTAAAAGTTCAAGATTTAAATTAATCAAAGTACTTAATTAAGGTATAGCGTGTTCAAGATTTATGTATTTTTAAAATGTAGCGGATTAATACTGTAAGCAAAAACTTCTAAGCATCTGGTACAGTTAATTGCGAACTCGTTCATCAATGTCTCACGGACGCAATCGGCTCCATTCCCGTGACTCGTCCTATCACTTCTCTGATATATGGACACGGGTCATGTATCTAGTATAACTGGATAGGAAAACACCTCAAGTGCTATAAGATTTTTATTTCACACGCTCAGTAGGAGGTACCATACGTAGGTACACAGTTTATGCTTAGATCATTTTCGTTCATTATAAACAGGATTTTTGCAATGAATTACACTAATGACGTTAAAATGTCTTCAACAAACTAAGCCACGTCTGAAGTTAGATGTTACACTAGGGAATGTTTTATATATTACCTAATATCTAAGACAATTTAACTAAAATATTATCCATTTTATCTTGTAAGAAAAAACTAGGTATATATGAATTTATTTACTAAGAGCCCATACTAATTTATTTCCTATATCTTATATATCTATCAGTTAAACTTTGACATAAGCTCCATTTGTATGGACCCATCCATTACGTGTGTAATGTCAAAAATCCACTGATGGTAGGGCAAGTGAACCTTGACACTCTTTTGCTTGTTACTCTCGATTTCTCTGGGTTCCACTCGTCAGATCCTGAGTTGGTGACCTTGGAACCGCCTCGGGAGTATACAAAGTCTAATACCGCTTTAAAGCTCTGCAGTCCTATTTTGAAAAACTAGTACCTAGTAACTAATAATTGAATCAATTTGTTTTTACGCAAGATTATGTTTTGTACAGAAATCTCATTTGTTCAGTGAGTTACAACTGTTCGCGTTGCCACAAGAATATCGTGGGTTAACGTCAGAAAAAGACCTATTGTTTACTTGAAGCTGATGTGTGGGTTCAAACAGGTCCAGCTATCGGCTTGTGTCTGTTTCCTTCAAGATTATCCTAAAATTAATTGTATATAAACACTCGAGAACAGCTGCAAACACATAAAACATGCTAATATATATTTTAAAATAACAAGAACATTACCTAACCGTCTATGTGAATAACCTTTCACGACATGTGATAATAATCGCTTTTCTTCGACTAGTTCCATCACATTATCTGACTGGATATGTGAACAAGATAATCAACTGACAACTTGTAGGCTATTCATGGCGTAATAGAATAAAGTATGTAGTACTTAATATCTACTTCGAACATTCCGTAGCTTTCATTTTTTTGTTTTAATTTTTTAAATCTAAGGTATGATTGGTATACAGGTGAACTTTTTAAGTTGGCATCTATGCCTAAATCCGAATCTATAATATATATATAAAATAATACCTACAGCTTACGAAACTTTATCTTTATAAGCTACACTATGAATTGCTTACATACAGTATGTGTGTGATTTTTTTTAAGTCAGCTAATCGATTTCGAAAATCTTAAACGTAAGCCCTGAATCTCCTTTGAGTAGGTATTTTTCCGACAAACTTATATATTGTGGCGAATGATGGTGGAACCATCTAGTTAGTTTTAGAACTTTTGGAAAAATCAAAAAAATCTAGAACGAAAAGACAACGATGGATATATTTAGAAAAGGATAGACGATAAACGAAAGAAAGAGATAGACGACGAAAGAAAAAAAGAGATAGATAGATGTTAGAAAGGGATAGATGTATAAACGAAAGTTCCCGAACAGAAGGTTCGGGAAAGGAAAGACAGATAGATAGATGGGTTCTATAAAATTCTTCCAGGTATATAAACAGCGTAAGGCGCGCCTAGCGGGCAGTTTAAAGTTGAGTTCAGTCCAAGACGGTGAAACGACAAGTGCGATACTAAAGAGTTATTAGAGAAGGTTAATAGAGGACAGAGACGAATTAAGTGGTGAATTTAGTGACAAGTTTGGTGGACAGATACGCGAAGGAGGTGTGTAGCGTAGTTCGAGAGAGGAACCAGAAGCGAGCTACACGTGAAAGTATTGGAGGTGGTCCGAGCAATATCGGCGACGGTATTGAGGGTGTGACAACTTATCGTCAGGACTGCGCATCGTTGGTCGTGTATAGGGGCAACCCTGCAGAGAGGTACTGCGTGCGGCTGTGTAAGTCAATAAAAGCTTTTAGGTAAAAACTGGTGTTTTCTTCCAATCCATAGGTGCGTACCCCGCTCGTACGTAACAATATAGTTTCATTAGTGTGCGTCCTTACCCACAATGCTCCTATTGTTATAGATCTAAAACTTTAATTTTTGATTCATTTATTCTATAAATCTTTTAAAGAATATAAACGTAAAAGCGAAAATGGAATAGCATGTGGTGTCATACATTTAGTCATGTAGAGTTTGTAGAGTTTAAAATGTTAGACTGGTTATTGTTAATACGTCTTGTGACTCTCAATTCCCAATACTCTTCTTCATCTTTAACTTCACGTCACAGTGTATACGGCACTATAGATGTTACATTATATATATAACACAACACTGTTTGATACACGATAATTATTGTTTTAACACTGAATTGTTTTACAGTTATAATTATGGTCAAACCATTCAGTGTTAAAACAATCCGTAAGCCCATTAAAGTTCTTAATAATCACAAACAAGCATGGTTACTCGATAAAAAATGCGAGTGTAGGTAGGGTTAAGTTAATAAAAAAACATTACTCCACTATTAATGATTGTAACTTGAAGTTATTATTATTAAATTCCCGCCAGAAATTCAAGATAGCTAGTTATGTAGCGGGCTTGTTTGGATTACGTTCCGTTTGTCCTTATTTAATTTGTAGAATTTATGGCGGGAACTTAAAGAGAGTTGTATGGTTTGCATTTTTATTAAAAAATACTTGTACATTGTTTCAGAATGAATAAAATACATTCTATGGCAGGGATTCTCAAACTATTTTGTGCAAGAGATCCCTTTTCTAAAATGAACTAATACCTGAGAACCAGAACACCCAAATTACTTAAAAAAATTGCGGTTGCTTAAGTAAAGTAAACTTGGCATCATTTTCTCATAAAAATTTAACAAAATAAAATTAATTAGACACCGAATTCAGTATCACTATTTTGAACTTTTTAAATAAGAACTTGTGTTAATTAATAGGGGTCGATTTTGACACCTTGTTGACCCCCAAAATCAGTTTTCGTTTATGTCGACACCGATTTCAAACCCAGGGAGACAATATAAACCACTTTAGGAATTTCTGATCCAGGGGTTCCATCGTCAATGTATTACTGGTTTCGAAGTGAGTTTCTGGCACCCAAATAATAAAATAATTTTTCAATTTTTTGCAATTTTAAACCAATTTATTCAGTAAAAGTTGCGAATTCAGCTTTTTCTGCAAAACTTCTTATTTTAGACGTTATCATAAAGGTGAAATTATATATTATTTATGGAACAACTTTTATGCATGTATGTTTAAAGTACTTTCGTCTATGATACGTAAAATATTTTGATATATTATCAACAACTGACATTAGTGTAGATTGAGATTGACATTGGCGTTTTCAGTTTGTTGTTGTGAACTTGTGATTTTTGTTTGTGTTTGCTTCCAATTCTTTAATAAAATCAGTAAACGATATATTTTAGATATATTTGAATAAATATAACTATTATAATGACAAGTAAGCCTAATTCTAAAAGGACTATATACGTGGGTGGCTTAGCAGAGGAAGTGGACGAGAAAGTCTTAAATGCAGCATTTGTGCCTTTCGGTGATTTAGTTGATGTACAAATACCTCTTGATTATGAAAGTGAGAAGCATAGAGGTTTTGCTTTCATAGAATTCGAAAATGCAGAGGATGCGGCTGCAGCTATTGACAACATGGTACGGTTTGTCGTCAGTTTGATTAGAGTGAGGTTATGTTGTTGTTTTTATGTGTATTTGGACAAACATTATATTTCTCAATTTTAAAGTAATAATCAGTATACTTACCACGTAGTAAGTGAAGCTATATCGTTTCTGCCTACGCCTATGGAAATAGGCGTGATAAAATGTATGTACTCACCAAATATGTCTTAAGGCGGACCAGCAGGTCTGGTTTTTCTGTGATATGCAGGTGTTGTCACGATGTTTTCCTCCTCTGTTTGTAAGCGGGTAATCAGGATAATATGCCACATGCATTTGCACATTGCTTAATAAAACATGCAACCATGCATCAGTCCCACAGACAATGCCAATCAGGTTTTAAATCACAGTTAGTGAAACACCACTGTAGGTAATTAAAGAAACAGCATTTCATATATATTTCTGTTATAAAGTTTTAAAAGTTATAGTAACACAGATTTTGTTTCTGGAACAGTGTTTATATGTCTCAGTGAATGCATTTGTTTTTGTAATGTTAGTTCATTGCAACAATAAGGGCCGCTTGCATAAGGTTACTTAAATTTATTTAAGGAACAAAACATATTTAACACCCTTAACACGCTCGCTCCTTTGAGACAATTATTGATATATCAAAAAGTCGCAAGACTAACACTATCACTATCTCGTATCTCACAACTCCTATATAAACAGAGTGAGACAACAACACAAATTAATGATCACATGCACAAACGCGACTGCACTCTCATTGCGGACTCGCAGACACATATGTGCTAAAAGGGCGGATCTTACACAACACAAAATTTGGCGCTAAATATGTTTAAAGAACTATCAATATGATTTGTGTAAAACATATTTAGGCAGTTTAATATGGTTAATTAATTTTATTTAAAGGCGATCATTATGCAAGTGGTCCTAAATGTATTTTCTTCTCTTAATCAGTTTTAATACCATAATCTATTATTTAATTGCACCTTTCCAAAGATATGAACAGTACTTTATGCATAATCTAACACAAGATCTATTAAGTGAAGTTATTTTTTAAATTGTTAAAATAAAAAACTATAGCCCCTATTACTGTACTGATTTTCAGAATGACTCCGAACTCTTTGGTCGTACAATCAGAGTGAACATAGCAGCACCACAGCGCATCAAAGAGGGCTCCACTAGACCTGTATGGTCTGATGACAACTGGCTCCAAAAACATGCAGGAGAGACATTGCCCTTTAATAAAGAAGGAGAAAATACAGATAAAGAGAAGACTGACACTAAGGATGTTTCTGTAAGTAATAAGTTCCTTTGATTCCTCTCCTGACCATAATTATAATGGACTTGAAATATTTATTTCAAAATGTAAAAGTCATGATTCTACTGCGGCTTCCAAAGCAATTTTAGTTACAGTTAAAAGAGAAGAAGCGGTACAACAAACACCCCAGCTACATATCTTTACTTCATAATTTATCTTCATATCTTTACTTTCTTTTAATGTATGTAGTTTATATAAATACAAGGTTTAACAAAGTAATTTATATGCATGATTATTGAAAGAGCTTGGCAGCAATCACATTTTGCCCATTCAGTGTGGTCTTCTAAAAAGTCTTTTGTTGTATAGTAAATCTTCTTGCACAAACATTACTTTACTATTTTTTATCTTAATCTTTAATCTCTGTGATCATCCTTCACATAATTTTTCCATCTTTTTGGCCTACTTACATTTAATTTCCATTCCTCGTATTACTTACATAATTGCGTATACTACCTTAAACCCTCTTTCTCCAAATGTATAGATGTATTTTTGATAATGGCATGAACATTATTCATCCCTCAAAATATTAATAGTTTTATGGCATTCTATTTCCAAATTAAATTAAAAATCCCTTAATTTATCATTTAATGATTTAATTGTAATTATAAGAGATTAAGTTGTAACTGATTATAGTAAAATTAATATGACGGCCTCTGTGGTTGAGCGGGATAAGCCTTTACCGGCCTACCTCACTGCAACCCAGAGGCTCCGGGTTCGATTCCCGGTATAGTAAATTTCGGAAACGTATTTTCTTGCTATTTACCATGGTCTGGGTGTCTGGGATCGGCCCCAGAGTGGTCCGTTGTGTATTACCCATAACACAAGCGTAACTTGCTTAATTTGGGGATATACAATGTGTGTGTTTGTCTGCCGATTTATTATTATTAATTTTGCACACTTCGAAATGGTCAGAATGCATTGATACTGTGACAATCGTAACATCTTTGTTAAATGCACATAATTATGCTGCAATTAATTTATTTTACTCTTTTTAGTGAAACATTATTATAAACATTACTGCTTAGTAAAACTTCATATTGCAGTACTGTAACTTTTTTTCTTATCTGGTCGTATGGCAAAGGTTATGCCTATACAAAAAAAGTTTTAATTTAACATGATATAAAGTGTTTTTACCCTGATGTTTCAGATACCATCAAAACCAACAGAGAAACGTAATCCACAGGTCTATTTTGACATAAGTGTTGGAAAGCAGGAAATTGGTAGAATAATAATGATGCTTAGAGCAGACATTGTACCGAAGACAGCGGAGAACTTCAGAGCTCTTTGCACTCACGAGAAAGGTTTTGGATATCAGGGGAGCAGTTTTCACAGGATTATACCAGATTTTGTATCCTTTTTTATAGTTTTCATTATCATGTTTGGTTATGCTAAGACACTTTACAAGGTAGAGCCATGATGGAATCATTATCTTAATTACAACTCTCTCATTTTCTCAAAATACTGGTGCGAAGCAGCCTTGCCCTAATTGTATGCCATTGTGCAATGCTAACACCTAGCATAGCAATTAACTGAGTTGTCAACTTAATATCTTAGAAATGTGATTATAATACAAACTTTTTGATGTCTATACTTATTGTGATTATTTTTTTGTACACATATATATTTGAAAAAAAGTACAAACATTGGTAAATTTAAAAAAAATGGCAAATTAACTTCTTAAGTTTTTCCAAGAGATAAAGGTACAGATGAATTAAAATAAAAACAGTAATGTTTATCTATTGTATAAATACTCAATGGTAATGTTACACGCCGCCAAAAGTGAATGCACACCTGCAGATTATTACCTTTTCGGCTTTTGGACTTCTTTTTCTACTTTGTGTTTAAAATTTGTAATTAGAAAAGCCACCTATTGTGTATTGTAATCCTTTATGATGATCGTTAGCCAGGTGTATTCTTGGAAAATTCAGTCCACGCGGTTGAGTGTTGTATTGTATAGTTTAGTATAAAACAATGCCCGAATGGAAATGGCAGTCAGTCGAGCGACGATTACGATACGAGCAAGACGTGTGTTTTTCGATTCGATAAGCTATATAGTGACGGACATTGCGCGTGTTATTAAAATCGTGCATCACGTTTGTACTGGTTACGTCCAGTTATATTTGTACCTGTGTTATACGTGTTTGTATAGTTGTAATAAATTCTATAGTAATTCCAACGGCATTTGAATTCGAGTCCCTAACTCGTAGCACTAATTTGGAGTTGTCATATTGGTATTTTTTTTTTAATTACCACACTTCCTGTCTCTGCTTTCATTATCCAGCTCCTTACACTTAAACTAGGCCAAGCCTGTCTCTTAGATGTTGGTGGTTGGTTATCGTTTTGTTTTCTTAATAACCTGTCAGATGTGTCAAGGGGGTGATTTTACAAACAATAATGGTACAGGAGGAAAGTCAATATATGGGCGCAAATTTGAGGATGAGAATTTCACGTTACGTCATACGGGTCCTGGTATACTCAGCATGGCTAACTCAGGCCCTAACACTAATGGATCACAGTTCTTTTTATGCACAGCCAAGTATGTATGGATTTTTGATTATACGGTGGGGGCCTAACGTGGCCACTTTCGCAGATTCTAAATACGAATATAACAAGAATCAAAATAGAGTGGAATTTTCTGCTATGTCTTACATAAATCGTAGATAGATAGATAACACTTTATTGTACACCAATACAAACATGAACTTAAAGACTAAAATTATATCTAGTTATGTACAAAGGGCGGTCTTATCGCTAAAAAGCGGTCTCTTCCAGACAACCCCAGGAATGAATTGAGATGATAATGGCGATGGTGGTATACGTAACATGTAGTACGAACTACTTACATTTTAATCATCATCATCTGAGTGTTAAATCCCGGTTGCGTTCGGAGCGCTCGCTTCGACGCCCAGTGTCCGCTTTCCTAATTTTTCTTCTCCACTTTGCGCGGTCTTCGGCAACCCTTGTATTGAGACCATTGGTATGCGTGTCACCTTCGTCAAGCCAGCATTTCTTGGACCTAACCCTTTTACCGGGATCTGGCACTGGTGGTATGGTTAGACATTTGTTCCCCACTCTATGTTTTACATCTACTAGTATATCCAAACAGTTTGATGAAGGGATTCCCCAAAGGCAGCCGCTTTAGGCCTCCTAAGGTCTTAAATCTGCTACTTATGGAGAATCATATTGAGAAATTGACACGTGTAGACTTGTTTATGTAAAGGTTGACAAAAATTGTTATACTTCTATTTATGTTTTTCAATTATTGAAAATTCGTTATAAAGAGATTTAAATTTGTTTTATTGAAACATAATCTGAAGGGAGGGAACTTCCAGCCAAGGTTTTCTCTTTGCGTTATGAGATGGGGTTTTTTAAGAAGGGCAGTATAAAATTTCTTAGAGGTCCGCAACGCGTTAGCGACATCTCTGGTGTTGCAAACGTTCATAGGCGACGGTAACCATTTTCCATCAGGTTGATCGTCTGCCTATTTGCCTGCTTCAGGCATTAAAAAAATATGTTCGTAATGTAAAGAGGTATATTTTATATTAACTTCTACAGTAGGTTGTAGGGGATTTCTGAAAAGATAAATCGAGAACATCGTTATATTGAGGTTCCCTGTCGTTTCAATGTAGTACGGTATTTCATACAGGGCCGGATCTAGGAGAGCGGAAAATTCAAACTTAGACAAATGTAGAACTCTTTATTAATGCAAATTTGATGACATATATATATATATATATATATATATATATATGTCGGAGAAGGCCTCGTTCTCACGACATCTTCTTTAGTTATTGCAGGTTTAGTGGGCGTCATCAGGGTAAAATGCGAGCATAAAACACGATGGCCACGGTTTATACACTTTTAATTTAGATTTAAAACACATTTTAACATAGTTTAGACCGAGCAGCGGGTTCAGGGCACCGCTCATACTTCCAACTTCAATACTTTCTTTAAAATTCTCAAAGGTCCAACTCGACCTGTTGCCACCAACCAAAGTGTGCCACAAAAACTCCTCCGTCTACCGAAGTAGATACTACTCAAGTATAGAGGGCGTCTGACCCCGCTCGGAGCCATATGCTCTGCTCTGATTGGTCGTTTATTCAATTACAATATTCATAACTTTTATTAGGTTAGAACGATCTTTAAGTTATAGAAACATTTAACAAATCAAATTAAATAAAATTAAGAATTTTAGAAGTAATTAAAATGTAAACAAATGATATTGTGCGTTATACATCCAGTCAACAATACATCCAATTATAGCTTCCCTCCGACATATATATATATATATATATATATATATATATATATATATATATATATATATATATATATATATATGGTAATTGTAACATGATGATGATTAAGGTAAAAATATAGGCAAGCCGGGGCGATATTTTTCAGTTTGCCCCCTCGAATAAATTTAAGATTCGGACCTGATTTCATATCTTGATGTTTAAACATGTCACGTTGTTTTCAGGACAGACTGGTTAGACAACAAACACGTGGTGTTCGGTCATGTAATATCTGGTCTCGATGTTCTGAAGAAAATGGAAAGGTACGGCAGTAAAGGCGGAACCGTTTCGGCTAAACTTATCATAAGCAATTGTGGAGAATTATAATGGTTTTAAATTATACGAGTTGGTTTTATTGTTCAGAACACAATATCTGTCACTTACAGTACCTACATTGATTACATAATATATACCGAGATCCCGCTGCAAGGTTATTACGTTCATGTGATATTTAATTAAAATCTAGTTATTATATATATAAGTAGATATCGGGGAATACGTTTTTGCTAGGTTGCCTACTGCTGTTACTTTAAAAATATATTAATTATTTTTTCCCAAAATATCATATTAATATTGTTTTAAAATATTAACCTACAACCTAGCAATTATGTATTCCATTTCCACCGTACCTATATAAACTTTATATATAAAAATGAATGTTTGTCTGTATGTCCTTTATAAACTATACATTTGAACATGTGATGATCTTTAGCAAAGTTGTTGTGCATGAGCCAGAGAAGGTTTTTGGGTTGGTTCACAATTGGACCCGGTAGGTGGCGCTGCTGTCGGCATATCGATTCAAGCTTTTCCGGACAGGACGACGTCTGCCGGGACAGCTAGTTATCTATAAAAACTAGATTTTAATTAAATAACACATGAACATAGTAATCTTACAGCCGGATCTCGGTCTAATACCAGGAAGAAACAATACTAAGAATGAAAATCCCTACTATATTTACCTTGATGGTTACTCGTTATTAATAATATTTACTTGGAGTATCGAGTATTTACCGCCAAGTTATTGTAAGCTATATTTGTGCGTATCTATATATTTTGTTGCAAAAGGTATTTTAAAATATTATTTTGTTTTAAAACTGTCAGTTTTTGATTCAGTTGGGTTCAATCTAACTAAAACCATGGAAGAAGAATACTACCTTTTTACATGCTACAACTTACTGTTAAAACCAAATGATATTTTAAATATCTTTTACAATTCTCGATAAAGGATCGATTATGTTTCTATTGTGCATAGGTTTACAGAAAATTATGAATATCGATTAATCGTTTTCTCATGGGTATTTTTATTCAGTAGTTATTTTTTTAAACTGTAACATTTGTGCCATCGATGCCAAACTCGATTGGAGGCATTATGAGCAAAATAGAATAGGATACTGTTAGTTTCAATCTGTTTACTAGATGTCGCTAGAAAATATTCTGTAAAATTTGTGAAAACATAATGAACGTTGAAATCATGCTATAATTCCCGTGGCCAGGCAGCATATCGACGACGATCGAGTAAACAAAGAGGGCAGAGAGAGAGGGCATTTGCCGGCCTGGATGGTTATTATGCCTGGTTTAGAATATGACCATAACAACTTTGAGTTGTGTTAGGTGTTGGGGGCCAGGAGCCCAATGCTTCTATTACTATCCCGTCAAAATCGCCGGACACTCGACTCGATCGTAAGATTTCCGTTATCTGTTAATGCCAATGGCGTGCTCGCGGTATGCCGCTCTATAAATACTATAAACGAAAACTTGCAAAATATTTAAAATTTTAGTAGCTTTTGAATTTTTTCTTTCGGTTAATGCCATTTATGCTAAATAAACCAATATTTTTCTTCTATTCCGCTGCGACGATATCGGGAAAATTCTGTGGATTTTGTGGAATATAAATTTTTACACGGTCGCTGTGGAATCGTACTTTGAAAATCTTCGCAACGTCAAGATATTGAATTGGGCTCCAGTGTACAGGAAAACACGCGGATGGGCCATTAGGTTGTATGCTGTACTCGAGCAATGAAAAAAGATATTTAAAAGATACTTATTAAGATATTAATTTTTTGATCCAAAAAGAAGCTTTAAATGATAATACATCAAAAACAAAGATAAAAGTAGAAGAAAAGAAAGAGAGCGACATATAGGAGGAGGATTTAAGAGTTTTTCAGATTTTTCGTTTTTTATTAAGCAACTGTCATTTCTAGTCTTTCATAGTGTGCGTGCGGAATCCGCAGATGAAAAAACCCCGGATATTCTGTACACTGCCGCTGAAGATAATAGTATAAGTTTGTAGCCTTCAGTTGTTATGTAAATGTTTGTATTAACAAAATAAATACATTTATTAGATAGAACTCACCCAGACCCTCGTCGACTATGAACCTTGGCTTTTCAGATGCAGACACACATGCACGGAAATTGAAACCCCCGCCCTTAATCGATCAAACAATCACTTTAGGGCGGCCGCCATTTTGTTTGTTTCAACAACTAACTTATACTTGCCAAAAATCTTATTATTGGAACGAAGTTCCTTATCGCGCGTTGGGAAAGGGGGCTAGACGGAAAAAATTAAAACCAAAAGTTGTAATGACACTTTTTGCTATAGTTGTAAGCCGTGCGGCGTGCGCGTGTTTCTCTGTCTGTCTCTCTCTCTCTCTCATAGAAAGCAAGCCAGTTATTTTCGTTTCGTCTTTCTATGTCACATTGAACAGTGTTGTGTCGCGACGATTATTTTTATTGAGTGTATACAGGTTTTTTTTGTATATAATAAAAAATAAAAAAAATAAAATTTTATTACAATTCCTTCACTAATTAATCGAAAGGAACTTCGTTCCATCCGGGTGTCCCTTGACACCTCTCAAGTTTTTTTCTTTCCGTCTTTTTAACACCGCAAACGAATCCAACCACAAAATGGCGACGTCTTCCAAGTATATTTATTCAACAAAGGTCATACAGCTTTTTGTAATAGGTTAATAAAGTGTAAGAGGAAATTGGGGAGGAGGATAGAGATAGATATATATACATACATACTATTATACAAAAAGAGAAGGAATATGTATATATCAAAAAAGTGTGTTGGTTTGAACAAGAGATGGCGATATCATGACTTGACTACGTTAAATAATAAACACATTACAACCTGGGTATCTTTATGTTTCATGTGAGGTAAATTCTACGTAAGCGTGCTCCATCTTAAATAATATTTCCGCGCTAGATTGGGTGAGATCATGATGTAACGAAAACTATTGAAAAAATCTATGGCAACTTTACCTAAACCTGTAACGTAGTGGTAAAAATATATAATATTAAATAAATGATTTTTAAATCTTCACACTCGTATATTAATTAAAACACAATGAATTAAAGAAATATTACAATGCTCGTCTGAAAATCCATCTCTCAACAACTAGTTGCTACGCAACCACCATCCTACATAATATTATTGTTCCATTCTGAATGCTATGGTAAGACTTATATTCAAAGAGTACATTGAATATATAAAGACTTATATTTAAACTTCGAATTGCAAACGGGAAGTTCGAAAGTATTTACGGCAAATAAATTGATTAAATAAATAATTCTGCACGAGTGGCCAAATAGCCCAGCTAACGAATAAATTGTGCCATAAATCCAATGCCTCGGGTGAGCTGCGCCTCAGAATATCTCGAGTATAGGGCCACATTGTACTGCGAGGACAATACGGACAAAGGCTGACAAATCAAATGTTCGAGACAGGAGGTTAGATTGAGTTACTTGCAACTTAAATTTCCCGAATCTAGGGTGAATTTATCACAGTGTGATGATATATACATGCATAATATAATACATGTAGATTATAGGGCTGGGCCGCCTTCAGCTTTATTTTTGGAGTTTACCTTTTTTAATTAAATCTCGCACTGCAATGGTATACCGTTAGGAATTACTTCACTGCAGCGGGGACAAGAGGGTTTTTTCTTTTCATATTGTCACAAGCCGTTTTGGACATAATTTCGCTCATCATGCTGTTGGCATTGTCCCAATTTTCTTCATTCTTTAAGCATTATATCCAACTTTGTAGCTGTTATGTTGTTGGCATGTAAATTTGTCTGGGCTATTCTTCTCGGCTCTTCCCATCTCGCACAGCCGATGTATGGCCTTACTCGAGATTAAACAGGTCTTATTTATATTGAGTCAGAGTAAGTTTGAACGCTTCTTTTAGAACTGTAAAGAAACGTTCAAAATTACTCTAACTTAATATGAATAAGTTTATCCAAATGTCCAGTCCATTCATTCATCCAATTATCATCTTACCTACCCTTCCATCCATCCACTTACGCAACTTACCCATGTAACAATTATTTACCTTCACAAATTAAAAAAAAGTTAGTAGTAAAATCTGAATCTGTACAAAAGTAAAAATAAAGAGATAAAAATAAAAAGATAATTAGAATCTCTGTCTTGACCAATGACAGAGGATCCCAGGGAAATAATGAATAAGACCGTTAAAGTATTATAGAGTGAGATCCCAGTCACCCCAGACTTACGTGATTTTTAGTAAAGATGAAATTTTTAGGATCGGTAATTTGACATAAACTTAGAAAGAAATGGATACTCGCTAAGCTGAAAGCGGGGCCGTTTTACGGGTAGCAGGTATCAAAGGTGGAAAACCATGCTCTAAGCACTTCTTCACACAGTGGAACTCTTTATGAGCCTGGGAAGATGTTTGGTCCGTTAGAATTGTCTGGCTCATTGGATTTTTTTTTAAATGTTATACTTGATATTATATATATAAAATTCAGATTTCCTAAAATGACGTAAGTCACCACATTTTTTTTAGTGTCTGTCAAAAGTTATGGCCCACAGAAAGTGTCTGACAACTGTATATCTTCGTTTAAAACAATAGCATACATGACATATGTAAAAACTAGCCTTGCTACTTTGAAGTAAGTTAGCATGGTTTTTTCCACCTTTGTTACCTGCTACCTGTAAAACGGCCCCGCTTTAAGCTTAGCGAGTATCCATTCCTTTCTAAGGTTATGTTAAACTACCGATCCTAAAAATTTCATCTTTCCTAAGATCAAGTAAGTCTTGGGTGACTGGGATCTTGGACCATTATATAATAATCATGTTTACGCTCTTTTTGAAGAATGCCATGCCATATAAATTGTAGCGTTCTGCCAAAACTTAGCTCACTAGTTTATTCCAGAGAATACGACAATTATTTACTCGTATTATTTCCGTAATTGTCCCGTTAAAAGCTTCCTTACGCTAATGTAGCCCTAACTTTATTTCCCTCTATAAAAGTTAAACGGATAATTGCACGGTTTTATGGGACCAATGGCCAGTGAACAGTTTAATTGCGCATTTACGAAGTTTTGATATTGCCTTACGTTTCACTACTTCGTTTCGTTTTCGTGGCATATAGAAAGCTGCTGGTGATCTATATGTACTACAAATTGTATCTGTATACGTCCAGTTGTTTTTTTTTTTGCATTAGAAGCCAGTCGCGCCGCAATGCTTTACGAGGATATTGTTACGAGTAAGCGGGACTCGAATTAAAATGCCGTTAGAATTACTATAGAGTTTATTAGAATTATACAAACACGTATAACACAGGTAAAAATAGAAGCGAACACAACAAAATCCAAACGTAATGCAGTAGGTCGTAATTCAATAAAACGCGCAAAGTCCGTCACTATTAGATTCCCGAATGTACACACGTCACGCCCGTATTGTAGTTGTAGCTCGACTGCCCCCTCTCTCCATCAGGCCGCCGTTTTATACTTAACAAATATAAATGTGCCCGCCCGGCAACGTCGACATAATCCGCAACACATGACTAATGATACAGCCGCAAGCGGCCGTAAACGAGTACAATAGAACAATAGACTGTTCTCTAAAATAACTAGAAACGTATGCCAATAAACAAGTGAACCAAAGAGGACGATCACAAAAGGATTACAATTAGTTCAAATGCCGACAGGTAATAAAATGTGCTTTTACAGATTTGTACGTGGAATTTATATTTGTCGGGGCCTAGGTTGTAACAATATTAAATAACCGGAATAGTACAGCCGGTCATGGAATAGTTGCTTATGGATATATTATTACCCAGATGTAAACTACGTATATACCTTCAACATAAGTTTACACGGCCAAGTTTATGAAAGTGGTCGCATCTGGGATGTTACAGTTATATATTGTTTTACGCAGATGTGGCGATGGGTGTTATTCGTTTTTTTTCTATGCGATGTTGTTTTTAATTATTAATGACGTTACATATTGATAGATAACGTATTATATTACACTAACATGTAATAATAAATTATAACTCTATAAATAAAACTAATTATGCATATATACAGACACAAGACACACACTGCACATGCACTTCCTCACAATACCAGCATATAACAGATACACTCTACATGAGTATAAGTTTAGTATTAAAGCTAGAATAAATTAATATAATAAGATATTCTTAAGGTACACAAACACAAACATACATTCATTAAATGTCACACACAGTAACAAAAACAACAACTAAGCGCGTATAACTTCTAAACTTTTTATTGAATTAAATTTTAAAGAAAGGGTAGATATAAAGAACGGAACTGGAGTCCGTAGAGTTGTTAAAAAAAACTCATTTGGCCACCGGCAATAACATTGACATTATTGCAGGTGTGGCCCCACAATGAATTATCCGTGCAGGAACGGCGAAAGAATACAATTTCCAGCGGCCAGGCGGCCTGTCATAAGAGGCGAGAAAACAACCCACAGGCAGGTGGTAGGGTGTTTGCTCGACTGGATGGCGACTACCCCTGGTCTACAGTATGCCGCCATAACGACCTTGAGTTGTGTTCCGGCATTAGTGACCAGGTTCCAGTCTCCCTTAAGAGAGCAGCAGCGCATTTGTAAGACCTTTGGTGTTGCAAATGTTCATAGGCGATGGTAACCGCTTTCCATCAAGTGGGCCGTCTGCCTATCTGCTGAACTACTGCAATAATTTTTTTTTTTAATTCTTCACTTCATTTGACGCTTTTATTCACAGGCTCCGTCTATACTTTTATTAGTCTGAGGCAGTATAAATCTACAAAACATTTTGCGCAAGTAAAACCACTATTTTTCACTTCTGAAAGGCTCTTAATAAGGGATTCCTTTTAGCATTACAGGACGTATGGGATAAAAGGAACGTTATGGGCTGACGTGGTTTCGTTTATAACTCTTTTTAATCCACTGTAATTGCGGTATATGACGGATTTAGGGATAAAAGGTCACCAGAAGTACTTTTAGGGCTGTTTATACGCATTTTATTTTTGCGGTTGAAGGAAAGGTGCGAATTGGACAAAGTAATCTGTACCTAGCTAGAAATAAAATTGAATCATTTGTTTGTTTTAAAATAATTGGTGCGATTTAAGTAGAAACTGCTATTTATTAGGGGTTTGAACCGAAGACGTATTTCGGCCGAACATTCGGTGAAAATTAAAAATTCGGCCGAAGTTTAATTTCGCCGTGCTTTCTCGAGAGCAACAAGTCGTAACTTGATAACGCCGAATCTTTGGCGTTTTTACACCAAAACCTGCATCTAGTAAGTTTTCAATACGAGTAGATGAATAAAATAATAGATTTTTAAACTACCGGTGGAAAAAACATCTATACTTATAATAAAATTCTAGAGGTCGAATTTCTGTACAATTAAAAAAAATGGTAAAAACCGAGTCAGGGGGATATAAGAAGTGAAATAAAACTAATTTAGATTTTTTTAGATTTTTTTGTTTCTCTGTTTGTCTGTCTGTTTGTAACGGCTAATCTCAGAAACGACTGGACCGATTTACATGAAATTTTATATGGTGATAGCTTATATCCCTGGTCAACATATAGGATACTTTTGATCCCGAAAAATTAAATAGTTCCCGTGGGATAGTTAAAAAGCTTTAATTACTTAAACAGCTATAACAGACTAAAAGTAATTTCTCTGCAACGTAACATAATAGAAGCGGATAATTTGACAGGGTGTGGTGTCAGTGAGAGAGTTTTATCTTATATATTATAATATATAAAGCAGATAAATTTGTTTCTTTGTTTGTTTGCTTGAACGCGCTAATCTCAGGAACTACTGGTCTGATTTGAAATTATTTTTCAGTGTTAGATAGCCCATTTATTGATGAAGGTTAGAGGCTATAAACCATCACGCTAAGAGCAATAGAAGCGGAGCACCAATGAAGAATGTTTCAAAATCGCGGGTGTTTTTAACTTCCTTTCCAAGCGAACGAAGTCACGGGCAGAAGCTAATCTTATATATAAAAACGAATCGCAAAATGTGCTGGTAAGCGCATAACTTGAAAACGACTTTACCGATTTTGATGAAATATTGTGTGTGTGTTTGAGTGGGTCCCGGGATGGTTTAAATCCACAATTGGAACCGGTAGATGGCGCTGAGATCGGGTTTTAGAATCCTTCTAATCACTGGGAGCGATTTTGGTGATTTTGTTTTTGTGTGTTTGAGTGGGTTCCCGGATGGTTTAGATTCGCAATTAGAATCGGTAGTTGGCGCTGAGATCGGGTTCTAGAATCCTCCTAATCACCTGGACGGATTATGGTGATTTTGTTTTTGTGTCATGAAACAAAGTCTATTAGGAATTCAGAAAATATGGCGGTACGAAGTTCGCCGGGTCAGCTAGTAATTACATAATTTTAGATTCTCAATGGTTAGTTTGTAAAAAAGGGATTTCAATAAAAATTAGAGTTGCAGTTTCTCATGAATATTCGGCATTTAAACCAAATATCAGCCGAATGCCGAAATTTGGCTCAAGCTGCCGAAATTCAGTCAAATAGAATATAAAACGAATTTCAGCCCATCTCTGCTATTAATACAAAGACGAATTATAAAACATTTTATATGAAAGTTTGTCTTGAAAAGATCCAAGATGGCTCAACAGATTTTAATGAGAGTTTGAGCGATTAACACTAGAGCTATAATTTCAATTGTAGCGTATGTTTCATATCAATATCTTGCAGGGTTCAGAAGATATAAAAATAAAGTCCAAGCCCCGCGCGTCAAAGTGGCGAGTTTCCTGATTTTATAACTTATTTTCAAAAACGTGGTAACTTGCGACCGAGATAGCGATTTCCACTTCATCGTCTGATGTGAACTTCAAAAGTAGAATCCGCGCCACAAAACAAGTCGTACAGAAGCGGCGCTAAAATCGCCGTACTTAATCTTGCCAGTGTAATTATTTGCTAATCGGTAAATTGATGTAGGTAATTACTGAATAATATTTACAAAATATTTCATAATTATAGCTATAAATTTATTTCCTGGCTACTTTACGAACAAAATTCTATGAAATATCGGAGCTGTCATTTATTGTTTCTATATTTTCTTCAGGACTTCTTTCGTGGCGCAGACTTTACTCAACTGCCAAGAGCATAGGAGTTTTTGGCGGCAACTGAAAGAAGACGTTGTGCTATGCAGTTTTATTTTCTAAAAATGCGTAAAATTACTCTAAAATTAACAATAGTTGTAGGATATTGATTGTTTTTGAGTAGTACTTATGTGTTTTGTGAGAAATGTGAACTGTATTGTCAAATGTGGCCTTTTGAGTTGTCACAAGAACTCCGTTGAATGGCACTAGCTGATTACCTACAGTTCAGCTGTGCTATACACAGGCTTAAGAAAATGAAGAAACTATATTGTAAACGAAGATCTGGCTTATAGGCCTAGCTGCCAAGCCATAAACCTAAATAATAATAAATAAAAGCCAAGAGCATATTTTTTATTTATTTTATACATAGTTGCTATTATTCTTAAGATATATATGTTAGACTTTGGACACCTAAAGTTCAAAAGGAATGATTATGGTTTCACTCCATATGTCTATTTGAGTAACAACTCACATCTGATTGTTTGAGTACCATAACATAGGTACATAAAAATATAAAAATTTAGCACCATCTATGTTACATTTCAAAAATCTAAGATTCTACCATGTAAGCTGTAACCAACTCTTAGGGCCGTTTGCATAACGTTGCCTAAATTTATTTAAGAAACACTAAACGCATTTACCCCCCTAAATACGATTAGCGTCTTGCAAAACGCATAATTTGTCGCTAAATATGTTTAAAGAACTATCAATACATGTTGTGTTAGACATATTTAGGCAGTTTAATATGATTAACTAATTTTATTTAAAGGCGATCGTTATGTAAGCGGCTGTTACTCGTAGATCATTTAAAAATTTATATGTCAATGTTCCTACTAAAATATTTCTTGCCAGAAAGCGGTCTTCCTTTCGACCACTGCGAAGAATGGATTTAAATTAATTATTTTGGTCGAATCAAAAAGAAGGATTATAAATTAATAACTTGCTCATTGTTATTATTGCTACTGTTAATTTATTAAATTGCTTGAGATAAATACGAAATGGGTTTTCGTAAACGCAAGTATACTGTTATTGTTTTGTTTAAATGCTTGGTAACAATTGCCGTTTGATTAAACAAAGCTATTAAGTATTATAATTTTAGAGACTTGTTTTTGAAGTCGAGAATTAGAAAGAAGTTTATATATTTTTGTAAGTTTTTGTTAATCTATAGTATAATAAATCACAGAGGGGACGGGAATTTTTGGCGGGAACTGAAAGGGGACGTTGTGCTGTGCAGTTTTATTTTCTAAAAATGTGTAAAATTACTCTAAAATGAACAATAGTTGTAGGATACTGATGGTAAATAGGTAGTTTTTGTGAGAAATGTGAAATAAATAGGCAACTGTGGCCTTTCGAGTTTTCATAAGAACTCCGTTGAATGGCGTCGATTGGAGCCTACAATACAACTGCGCCTGGCTTAAAGGCCCAGTTACCAAGCCATAAACATAAAAAAAGCAGAGGGGACGAGTTGCTACCGTGAGTATAAAAAAATAGAAAAAAGGCTTATCGAAAGAAAAGATTCTGAAAAAAAAAATACATTTTGTTTGTCTATTAAATAATCACTGTGATGAGCGCGACAATTTAGCAAGAAATGTGCTATGTTGGAAATTATCGAAACTGTCGTCTCACATTACTGAGAGATATTTCTAGATATTTTTAGGGGCTTTTCAATAAAACAACGACGGCGTAATACTTTCTATTGCGAGAATGAATGTACATGATTTTTGTATCTACCTACTTGTTATAACCTTTTTTCGGTTTACATACATAACACCTCACCACTTAATTTCGACTTAACAACTAAACTTACAACTATCTTAAACTATTATATAAATATCTTAATTAATCAATTTGAAACCGAATTACAGGTTTCCGATTGCGGTTGGCATGACTCACTGGCTGAGGTGAAGGCTCTTGCATTACGGCATGTGGTTCCGTGGGTTCAATTTCTCCCTGATCGTTACTCTCCCCTTGACTTCTATCGGTCTCTACTGCATCCGCTGGCCCCCGCTCTTGCGGGGCTCCATCCTCACGCCCAACCACTTCCGCCTGTATTATATCGCCTTTTGAAATGGTACTCCCAGACCCGACTGCCCCCGATAGTCTAGATCTACGCCTTAAGTGATCTATATGTTTTCTTATAGGTCGACCGTTACCGTCCTCCACGAGATACTCCCGTGCACCTACTTTTGTTTCAATAACCCCCTTTGACCATTTATCACCGCCAGCATAACTTTTCATCCAAACCGTATCACCTTCATTTAATTCACCTAATACTCCGCCGGAATACTCAATTTGCTTTTGCTGTGACGCACGAACCCTATCCTCGAGTGACCGTTCACTACGTAACAGATCCAAACGAGACCGAAGCGTACGTCTCTGCAAAAGCATTGCCGGTGTCTCTCCCGTTGGCTACTCTGTGGGGTGTTTCTATATGCTAGCAGAAAAGTTTGCAAGGCCGTATCTAAATCTTTGCTTTCCCTATAGGCTTTTTTTATATCTAAATTACACAATTTTACTGCATTTTCTGCCGCACCGTTTGATGCTGGATGATAAGTTGTTGAAAAATATTGAGAAATCCCATTCTGTTTTAAAAAGTCTCTAAACTCCGCACTAGTAAATGGGGGACCTTGGTTAGACACTAGCTCAATGGGCAAGCCAAACCTAGCAAAACAACTCCTTAAAACTTTTATAACCTGAGATGCTGTCGTTCGTAACATTTCGAAGACGTGTCAATTATTACCATAAAGGTCTTACCCCGTATGGGTCCTAGAAAGTCGATATGCAGCCTGCTCCACGGCTGTGTGTAGAATGGCCAGGGTTGTGGCGGAGCGCGTGGGGGCGCGCTTGCCTCTGCCGCGCAAGTCTCGCAACTCTGACATATATTTTCTAAGACTAGGGTACCTTCATTTTACAAGTATATTAATCAAAACAGCGAGAGACATACTTCAACATAATAAGTACCAGGCGCCTAAGTCTAACAACCACAACACAGATTAAAACGATAGAACTCTGTTCGTTTTGCTTTTTATGTACTACCGTCAAATTTAAATATGCCCCGAACAATTCGATCTCCTCCACAAAGCTATATCGAATCATTAGATATTCAGCTTCAGGATGATCTAATGCAGCATACTTATGACTCAGCTCCAGATCTAACTACTGCTGGGCTTACGGAGTCTATACAAAATATGGATCCTCCAAGACGTGAGAGACGCAAACGTGGATTCGGCATAGACGAACTACAGGCATCTATTCTGAACATAAACAAAGTGCTCTCGAGTTCTATGGCACAGCAGGAGTCTAAATTATCGGCTGTCATGTCTACTATATCAGAGATAAAAGAACAGAATAATAATATTCAAAGCACCATAAATTTTCTTTCGGAAGAGTATCATGATATAAAAAAAGAATTCATTCGTATTGAAAGTGAAAGAAAAGACCAATTCCTTTACATAAAAACTTTGGAAACGAAAATTGAAGACCTTGAAAGGACTTCCCGGGCCACGGGCCTAGAGTTACGAAATATAAAGCAAAGAGAAGGAGAAACGAAGAAAACTCTACTTGAGTTAATCATGAATATTGGAGAGAAAATTAAGGTTTCAATACAACCATATGAAGTCAAGGAGATATTTAGATTTACATCAAAGGCCGAAAATAAGCCTATTATCGTTGAGTTTACCTCCGTTATAAAGAAACAAGAAATTCTGGAGGCTATCAAGCAATTAAAACGTACTAATAATGGTCAACTGGAATCTTCTGTGTTAGGTATTCAAGGCCCATCCACCAAAGTATTTATCTCGGAAACCTTAACTACTAAAAACAAAAGACTCTTTGCTTTGGCACGTGATTTTGTTAAATCAAATGAGTTAAAATATTGTTGGACATCTTATGGTAATATATACATACGCAGAGGAGATGGACAACCGGCCATACGCATTAACTCAGAAGGTGACCTTGATCGCCTGAAATCAAGTCTATGACTGCATCTTTCTTGTTATTTTACTGTCAATTTTTTTGTTAATTTGTCAATGAAACTGTATTTTATTTTGTTTTATGCATACTCACATACACTCTCATACTATACATGTACACACACGCACAAATATACATATTATTTAATTCACGTGTTCCAATTCATCCACTTGACATATCTAATGTCCCCATATAACTCAAATATTTCTCCACCTACATGTATGAATATTATTATGTACAATCGAATAACTCATACCGACATAATCTTACTGTGGTCTAGCAATAAACAATCGTTAATAATTAAAAATCTATACATATCTATCACTTTAATATGCATTTTGGTGGCTTTCCCTCTAGACTACCATTATCTCATGCCATGGCTTATGTCAAAAAAATCTGTATGATTCCTACACTTAATAATATTAATAATATTACACAAGAGTTAGACAACAAGGGCTCAATATCATCCTATACATGTGACCCTGAAGATTGCTTGTCATATTTTAACCCAGAAAATGTTAATATATCTATTATGACGCTAAATATTCGTAGTGTTTATAAAAATTTGGATCAATTTATAGTATTACTTCACCGATGTAATTACTACCCTCATATAATCGTCTTAACTGAATGTTGGTTGGAAACTAATAAAACACCTCCGCATATTCCTAGTTATAATACCTACTATACACATAGGCTCAAAAATCAAAATGACGGTGTTGTTGCTTACGTAAAAGAAGATCTCTGTGGTGTTACTCTCGAACCTGTGATAAATGATGCGACTTGTCTTGTTTTGAAATTTAATAACTTTGCTGTGTTCGCTATTTATAGGTCCCCTTCAGTCCGATTAGCAGATAACTTTATTGATTCTATTGAATTAATAATAAATGAATTTAAATCATACAGCAACATATTTCTCGTCGGTGATATTAATATAAATATTCGGAACGATAATAAAGATATTAATAGTGCTCCTTATTGTGAACTTTTGTATAGTCTTGGTTTTTGTCCCGCACATAATTTACCCACAAGAGATGAAACTTGTCTTGATCATATATTCCTAAAATCGCGTTATACAGGATCATGTCTTGTTTTAAATACTTTTATAACAGATCATAAAGTTGTTTTACTTACTACGAGCACTTATAGTAAAGTAACAACTTCACGCACTATAACAAAAATTGATTTTGATAGTGTCATTGATTATGTCGCTAAATTAGACTTAAATTCAAATTTCAATAAAAATGATCCTCAAATTGCTGCAGATATGCTTACTAACTCATTAATAGATGCTATTAAAATTAACTCTAAATCTTTTTCAATACCGCGTCGACAAAAAATAATTAAACCTTGGATTACCCCTGGATTACTACGATGCATTAAAAACAGAGATAGACTACATTTGCAGTCTAAGAAAAACCCTAATAATTTTGTATTCAAAATAACCTATACTAGATATAGAAATTACTGTAACACTATCCTATGGAAACTAAAGATAAACTACGAAAAAAGTGAGTTGTTAAAAGCTGAAAACAATAGTAAGTTGTTGTGGAACAAGATCAAGACGTTTACAAATATGTCTATTACTAAATCATCTGCAAGCGAACTATTGTCTATTTGTCAGGACCCAATAGCAGCAGTTAACACTATTAATGATTTTTTTGCGTCTATAGGTAAAAACTTAGCTCAATCTATTTTAGAAGCAGACAACCTAGTTCCTAACAAATCTAACTCACCAAAACTGCCTCCTTTCGCCCCTTTATCCATGGCACTATTTGGTACTACCGAAGTCGAAATAAATTCCATAATACTTAGTCTAAAAGATAGTAGCGCATGTGGCTGGGATGGTATACCAACTTCAGTGATTAAGGGAGCCCGGCTTATCATCGTTCCATATTTTACAAAGTTGTGTAATTTATGCATTGAGAAAGGTATTTTCCCAGATATTTACAAAAAGAGCCTTATATATCCTATTCATAAGGATGGGGATAGAAAAGAAATTAATAACTACCGCCCAATATCAATGCTCCCCGTATTATCCAAAATATTAGAAAAACTTCTAAACAAACGTTTAATGAAATTTTTTAGAAAATAATTATTTGATATCAAACTCTCAATTCGGTTTCAGAAAAAATAGGTGTACAGAAGACGCAGTCAGCCATTTAATAAGTCATGTGACAACACTAGTGGACAGCAAGAAAAAAGTTTTGGGTGTTTTTCTCGATTTAAAAAAAGCTTTTGACACAGTATCGGTTCCAATACTTCTAAATAAGATGGATAGATGTGGTATACGTGGATTACCCTTTAATATTTTTAAAAGTTACCTAGAAAATAGATCCCAAATTACTCAATTAGATGGCCACCTAAGTAATAAACAAACTATGTCTTTTGGAGTGCCACAAGGCAGCATCCTCGGACCAAGTCTTTTCTTGATTTATATAAATGACTTGTGTAGCCTAGAATTACAAAATGGTATTATTGTAAGCTTTGCAGATGACACGGCGTTGATTTTTCATGGCGAGACTTGGGATGAGGTGCGTGCTGTGGCCGAACAAGGTATTACAACAGTTTATAAGTGGCTGAATGCTAATCTTCTTACTCTCAACCTTAACAAAACTAAATTTATGACTTTTTCGATCACAAACCCTTCTAATACTTTAAATAGTTTTAATCTTAGATTACACAATTGTGGAGATGTAACATCTCAAAATTGTGATTGCTTATATATAAATAAAACTAGAGAGATTAAATATCTGGGTGTCATTCTTGATGATCTCTGTAAATGGAAACAACACGTTGAGCTAATTACTACTAGAGTTCGTAAATTAATATGGGTTTTTAGAAAATTAAGATATATTGCCTCCAAAGACTTACTAATCAAGATTTACAAAGCCCTATGTCTCTCGATTATTCGATATTGTATTTCCGTTTGGGGTGGGTCTTACAAAACCCATTTGCTTCAACTAGAACGAGCTCTAAGATGTGTCATAAAAGTCATGCTCTTTAAACCCTTTAGATACCCGACTTCTCAACTATACGATGAATGTAAGCAACTCTCGGTTAGGCAAATTTACGTATTACATATTGTTCTTCGGCAACATAAAGTGACACCCCATAACGTATCATTAACAAAAAGGAGAAAAGACATCGTCTGCACTAATATCCTTTCGCATACAGCTTACTTACAACACCAGGTATGCTACTTAGGTATATTTTTATACAACAAAGTTAACAAAATTCTACGAGTTTACGATTTTACATACCAAGCGTGTAAGTTAAAATTAAATAATTGGCTTTTAACTCTTGATTATGATGGGACAGAACAATTGTTAAAAATAAATATATAACACAACTAACTAATATGTACAACCCGAAATCTTGTTTTTATTTAATTGATAATTGTTATCTTTATTTCTAATTTTAATTTTTTAGACTAGACATACAAATTCACAATATCACAAGTCACACATAACACGCACACACACATACACACACAACACACACACAACACACACACAACACACACACACACGCACACGCACGCACGCACGCATTCATACATATTTCATCCTTTTTTTTTTTTCTTTAAATGAATGTAACAATAATTTCACAATCAGAATTGTACCACTAGGAAGGAGGTCCCCAAGATACAGGTCGACCTAGTTTGGGGACCAATGACTCAGAAATTTGTGAATTATGTTTTTTTTTTTTTTCTCAATAAATGATTTTTTTGATTTTGATTATATCCTTATCCAGATTTGGCCACCAAACATAACAGCGCGCTAAAGATTTTGTTCTAACAATACCCATGTGGCTACTGTGTAGCTGTTTTAATATGGTATCTCTTAATGAGTACGGTATTATTATTCGATATCCCCACATTAAGCATCCGCAATCCATATGAAATATGGTTTAAGATTTCGTCCAAGCATGATGATGGCCAACCTGATTGTACATAAAGTAATATTTTACTAAGGTCTTTGTCTTTCGATGTTTGTATGTTTACATCATTATGCGTAACGGGTAAAAAGTTTTCAACAAAATTTAAATATGTTACTTCGACTTTCGTATCTGGTTGTTTCCCTTGAGGTAAACGTGAGAGTGCGTCTGCACAATTCTTTTTAGACGTCACATACTCGATATTGTAATTATAGCCCGATAATAAAATCGCTGTAATCGTGAAGCCGCCATAATGGGTATCCCTACCTTGTTTCCGAAAATATATGTCAAAGGTTTATGATCTGTACGCAGAATAAATTTACGGCCGTACAAATACTGATGGTATTTTTCGAATATCAAACACGATGGCCAGGGCTTCTCTGTCTATTTGCGAATATGCCCGCTCGGCGGTTGTAAGCGAGCGTGACGCGTACGCAACGCAAAGGGCCGCTCCCCGTCCGCCATGATGTGCGTTAGCACGGCACCGACGCCGACGCCGCTCGCGTCCGCGGTCAACACTACTGGCAAATCAAACGAGTAATGTACTAACACCTCACTTGAAACTAGTAACCGCTTAATATTTTCAAACGCTTCTTGACATTTAACACACCATACATACGGGACGTTTGTAAGAAGTAAGTTATACAATGGCGCGAGTATTGTGCTCACATTTTTTATAAACTTAGCGTAATACATCGCCATTCCTATAAAAGCTCTTAACTCCGACACATTTGAAGGTGTTGGAGTATTATTGATAGCATTTACTTTATCGGGGCAAGTATGTACCTACGCCGTTTTTACTAATGACATATCCTAAGTAAGTAACCGATTTTGCAAAAAATTAACATTTTTCTTTTTTTACTTTAAGTCCATAAAATTGCAACCGTTCAAAAACTTTATGTAACGTTTGTATGTGATCCCGTTATTATTATATCGTCCAAAAACACACCTACTTTGGGTAAATCAGAAAACAATTGTTCTAATCGCCGTTAAAAAATACCCGGACTAGAGGCCAAACCATATACAAGTCTATTAAACATAAATAAACCCTTATGAGTATTTATGACTGTGCATTTTTTTGATTCATCAAGAGACAGTTGTGCATAAGCTTGTGATAGGTCAATTTTACTATAACGTTCACCCCCTTGCAAGCGAACCAGCAAGTCTTCTACGCGTGGCAACGGGTAACGGTCGACTTCCAACACCTTATTTAAAGTGAGTTTATAATCGGCGCAAATTCTAATAGTACCATCTTTCTTTACCACGGGTACGATAGGCGTGGCCCAGTCGGAGTGGTCGACAGGTGTGAGGATGCCGTCCCGCACGAGCTGGTCCAGCGCGCGCTCCACGGGCTCGCGCATCGCGTACGCCGGCGGGCGCGCGCGCATGAACACCGGCTGCGCGTCGTCGCGCACTCGGATGCTCACCACCCCGCCAGTGAATCGGCCCCCGCCTCGAACACGCAACACTATCTCAAACTGAATTCCGAAAAATTAAACACCACTTTTTATTTTATACATAGTTACATTATCATCATAGGTTATGTTAAGCAATTTTAAATTTAATTCCGCCATCCACTGTCGGCCCAATAAATTAGTTTTGCCCTTATTTATAATAAATAAATCAAGGATTTTACAAATACCATTATGTTTGACCAAAGGTTTTATAACACCTATTGCTTTAATTGTTTCCCCGGTATAGTATCTTATAGATAAATTACAATTCTTTATTTCTAGTGTGTTAAATAATTTCTTATAAACTTCATAACTTATACAGGAAATCGCGCTCCCCGTATCACATTCCATTAATAATTTTCTACCTTGCACATTTAACGTTTCATGGATAGGCGTGCATTCAGCTATCGACAATTTATTAATAATTGTAACATTTACCTCGTCACTAGATTCGTTCTCCAAATTGTTTCCTGACCTCAAAAGCTCGTCTGATGTGGCCCCTTGCCAGTGAGCCGGTTGTACTACAAATGGACACATCCTCCGAAGGTGCCCTTGCTTGTTACAGACACGGCACACATAATTCAAAACTTACACATTTGATAGCGCTGAGCCCGCTCATCCGACTTCGAGGTTAATGCTGTCGCTGCGGGGCGGCTATAGCTGCGTGTACGTGTCCTGGGTGCATAGACCGGCCGCCTATCTCCGCCATGAGCGTCCCTTTGCCTTGTACTCGTTATAGCCAGGCACTCGGCCGCGTCCCCTGTCCGTGTGCGGCCCGATGGCATGCTACTGTCGTCTGCGGCCGCGTTCTTCTCCGCCGCCTCCATGCTCATTGCTAAACTATAGGCTTTTGCATAATCCAACTTATCCTCCGCAAACAGTCGTTGCCGTATTATTTCGCTGCTGATACCACGAACAAACTGGTCTCGAATACTATCTTCAAGCCAAGACCCAAAGTCACAAGACTTCGTCATTTTTTTTAAAACGGCAGAATATTCCGAGATACTCTCCCCTTCTTGTTGTTTACGTTATCGAAATTTGAAACGTTCTGCTAATATACTTGGCTTTGGTTGCAAGTGTTTTCCATGATGGCCGTTAACTGTTCAAATTTCATACTACTTGGTTTACGCGGCGTACATAAATTTACCAAAAATTCATAGCTTTCGGCTCCCATTACTGTTATAAGTGTCGATACATATAACTCACTTTTAATTCCGTTTACATTAAAATAATGCTCCAACCTGTTGCATCTGTTGCCACTTGAAACTCACTTATCTTTCCAATCGACATCTTGTTAAAATTATAGTTATTTAACGTCACAACAATGTAAACTCGGTTGAGTGTACTATTTAGGGTCCGTTTTTAATCCTCGTCGCCACTGAGAGATATTTCTAGATATTTTTAGGGGCTTTTCAATAAAACAACGACTGGGTGTAATACTTTCTATTGCGAGAATGAATGTACATGATTTTTGTATTTACCTACTTGTTATAACCTTTTTTCGGTTTACATACA
Organism: Dendrolimus pini; assembly: GCA_949752895.1. Lineage (NCBI taxonomy): Eukaryota > Metazoa > Arthropoda > Insecta > Lepidoptera > Lasiocampidae > Dendrolimus > Dendrolimus pini. The sequence goes on along the minus strand of OX457129.1, from coordinate 5,918,788 downwards.
TAACAATTACCTCCCCGAGTGAAGTTGTACTTGAAATTAAACACAGTTACGTAATTCATTTTTTTTTAAATTTAATCTTGTAGCAGCAACAGGTAAGTTTAAATCATGCTTCAGATGGCAGACAGTAGTTTCACTGTGGAGTGCTGATGTGAATACTTGCTAATTTTGCGAGTTATGTCGGTTACCTTGGTTCTCTTACGCATATCCTCATTTCTAATTTTATCCAAGAGAAACACCTAACATAGACTTGGAACTTGTGGACCAATCCTGCCGCCAGTGTCCATATCTCGGCCCGGTAGGTCAGGACGGGGAGGACGCACTGCTCGAGGACTTGTCTTCAAGCATTGCGGAATGGTCGACAAAAAGACTTGACGAAGCTTACCGAATGCTGCTCAGCCCAACTGAATCCTCCTGAACAACGTATTATTCGAAGCTACTGTAAGTATCTTCTACCTATATAAAGTAAAAAAAACAAATTTACTTTATATCAGTAAATATGTGTACATTGTATACACAGATGTTATATTTACAGTAGTTCTCTATAACCCTTTCGGCAGGAATTAGGGAAATCTACTTACATTTAGGTACTCATGTTTTTAATTTAGAGTAAAAAACCAAGTAATTTTTAAATTACATGCACAGACCATTAAATCTCATTAATGCTCTAAGATTACATGTCGTAAAAATAAATAATCTATTGTTCAAAAATTAAAATAGAATTTATAATTTATTTATACAAATAAATAAAATTGAAGTGTCTGTTTGCAATGTCTAAATAACAGTTTTTTACTAAACGCATATGAAAGTATATACGGTACTTATAAAAAAAACCCAGTTTAATTAATATTTACATTTGTCTGTCTGTTTGTTCTGGCTAATCTCTGAAACGACTGAATTCGTTTTGTCTTAACTGTCACTGGCAGATAGCTGATGTTATAAGGAGTAACTTAGGTTAGTGTTATTGTAGAGACGATAACTTAAACTAATCTAAGTTGAACTATTTAATATTGAAATTGTTTAACTTGAGAATAGCTTATGTTATTACTTAAATTTTATGTATATTAATATGATAATGTAAGGAAAGGTTATTTATTAATAAAATATTTTATTGATTATAAAATATATTTTAATCTCAGTTACAATTCTTGAATATGTACATTAGAAGAAATACGGCTAGCGCTGTGGGTTAGAGTGAGAGAGGAGGAGCCTGCCTACAGATACCGTATGCGCGAGAGAAAGGGAAGCCAGACAGACTGGCACCGTAACGCGTAACGTAACGAAGCGGTTTACCCTCCCATAAGAAGTTATCGCTTTTTTTTATTGCAGGAGTTTAGCAGAGAGGCAGACGGCCCACTTGATGGAAAGCGTTTACCATCGCCTATGGACCAACACCAAAGGTGCTACAAATGCGCTGCTGCTCCCTTAAGGGAGACTGGAACCTGGTCACTAATGCCGGAACACAACTCGAGGTTGCTATGATGGCATGCTCTAGACCAGGGGTGGTAGCCATCCAGTCGGGCAAATGCCCTACCACCTGGCTGTGGGTTGTGTAGTCGCCTCTTACGACAGGCCGCCCGGCCGCAGGAAATTGTATTCTTTCTCCGTTCCTGCACAGAAAAAATAAATAAGTACTATCAATTTGTCTTTTCTTTATTCTTTGAACAAGCAAGAACACAGCCGTTTATTAGTATTAACATATTAAATGAAGGGCCATTGAAATTAATTATATATATTAAAGTACCTAATTTAATTCCATCATTTTAAGAGCATGTCATTTGAGAATACTTAATGTCTTATATCGCGAATCGTACGTGCAAAACGTAAGGTCCTCTAGTCGCATTGCAGAGTTTATTCGTAGAAGGGCCTCTAATTTAGAAATAAATTGGCCAAGTGTGTGGCAACTGATGATGTAAGGGTTGCATGAAGGACACGAACGGGCACTGTTCTTAAAATTGGGCTTGCAATATTCATTCATACTCCCTCTCAAAAACTATTTATACTTGATTGGTTTTATTTAAAGCTTTTTCCTTGCAAGTATATTCTAAGCTACCACTTGGGTATTATTGGGATTTTTGTACGACATACTTCAATTTTTTTACGTATTTACAAGCTCACATGCTTCCCACCTATTGACTTAAATAAAAAAGTTATTTAAGAACAAAAAAATGACAAAATGATGCATTGATTCTTCAGGGGACCAGAAGGCCTGTGATTACCTCAAACAACGGATCAGTGTGGCGATCCAGCGAGGAAACGTAGCCAGCCTTCTGAGGACCTTACCCATAGAAGACGGTGATCTTGGCTCTGTATTCTACTTATAGTTTTCAGTGAATATGGGTAGAATACGATACAAAGAGTTTTCTCTTATTGTATTCGATTATAAGTGAACACAGCTTGCAATTTATGAATATGCTAATGATATTTTTATATGTCTAAAGGTCGTTCCCACGACTATGTATATTCGATGTAATATTTTTTATAAATGAAGTATTTAAGAAGAAATACCTCATTTATATAACCATCTAATCCAAAAAGACTGACAAGTAATTTAAATATAACCTTAATTAACTGAGTGTTTTCATACTAAGTAAGTGTCCATTAGCACTTTCTTATTGCCTCTATTAAGGCAAAGACACTTCATGTATTCGTTATTAATAGCTAGCACATTATACCACACTTTTGTTTTGTTAACATATAACCTTAATTAAAAAAAAATTTTCTTCCTATTCTGTTTTTTACGATTAACGGAGTGGTTTTATTTCCAAATTCTGTCAAGGTTTCTCCTGGTAAAGTACGTAAGGAGTATAAGCCAAATAGCAACGGCATAAAGACGTGATGATTCCAAAAGGGATTTTGCCAAGATGGCTACGAGTCCCTAAAAACCCACTTATTGTAAATGGGTTCACGAGAGCTTAATTTATTAATTAAGTGATAGAAATCGGCCTGGGGTGAGCCCAGCCGCTTTTAGCAAAGAGAAAAATAGTCTGCTCTTAGTACATTGTACATCAAATTATGTATAGTTCATTTGCAAGTTCTTAGAGATTGATAGTTAAAATAGTACAAAAAGCGTAAAAAAATCTCATTAAAAAAAGATATTGAAGTTCTTAATGAGCATGTTAACACTGGCTAGATATACAAATCGTTTGTATGATTTGTACAACAATTAAATGAACAAAAGACAGAGTAGATACTTTGTTTGGAAGAAGCAATAAAGTCGTCGTCAGTTACAACTTTTCTTAAATGTAATTTTTCTAACTTGAGATTTTCATACTGTTTTGAAGTTGAACTAAATAATACTAGAATGTATAATATACCTAAATCCTTATAAATACCTACACTATCTTTACCGAACTGCATAGAGAATCGTTGCGAATGGGTTTATGAGACTTCGGTACGCAATACGCTAGAACCTCGATTCAATTCGCAGTAAGTCTGAACCGGGAATTATATTTTACACGCAAATATTCCCGATGACTACTCACCCTAAAAGCAACTGTGGTTGTCAATTATGTTTATATAATGTGGTTATTAATTTATTTTACAGGGACTTTACCCTAAATCAGGATGGTCAGTACCTACTGGCTTTACCTAGAGGTCTGGCTGTGCAGCGCACTCGGGCGCCTGTTCATAGGTGAGATCTTTGAAAAGCATGACACGTTTAGTTTTACGTACCAAAATGTGTCATAAGAGAAAATGAAATAACAGTATCTAATCAGTTGCTATTTTAGTATGGTTTATGTTATGAGTTTTGTTCTGAGCATGTAACTTTTGCTTTCCGACATCATCTAAAATTGGAACATTTGCATCAGAATTTGCGTTCACTGGTCAAAATATAACTAATTATTCAATTTTGACCGCACGCCTACTAGAGGGCGCCAGGGTATTGATTGCACACGAGCGTTATATATGGACTAAAGCCGCCTCTGAAGATGGTATTGTAGCAGCGAGAGGTAGAGTTTAAATGATACTTCAGATGACATAGAGCAGTATTCACTGTCGAGTGCTGGTCTGAACTAATTTATTTTGGAAACGGTAACCTTAAGTACGAATATCAACAAGTCGGACAGCTTGTATAATATACAGCACAATGTGTAAGCGGGACGGATGATGTGCGAGCAAGATAGAGCAACTATTAATATGTGCGCTCCCGCGTTGCGCTAGTCAGTAGTTCGTTATCCACTGCGATGACTAGATGTATGCAGCTCTCATAGTATAATAAGAAAAAGCTGGAATCTCTAGGCCAATCTCACACTTTACACCGAGCACTACATACAGTGTAGTCTAATATAATAAGGACAAATAATCTCAATGATGATTGATGATTTCAATGATTATATTAAAGTTAAAAGAAAGCAGCTTCGTTATTTAAGTGTGTTTACATAACATGCTAGTTGAGGCTTTATAATCAACGGTTTCCACGTGAAGATACCCTCGCTGATTCGTGACTGGATTACTTATTTCCAACGAGATAAATAAAACAAGGAACTAAGAAGCGGATCAGACAAATGAAATGTTCTAACTTTTGCTTGGATGTTTTGAGTTGTTTAATACCGTGATTTGCATGATGAAACAATTTATTGTTTAAATGAAATGTACCAAGTCTTATATCTCACCCAAAATACTCTTTATGATGATCTATTCTCGTAGTGATTTACGGTCTTATTATATTGAGTTAGAGTAAGTTTGAAGGATTCTTTAAGAAGCCATCAAACAATTCAATTTGAATAAATCCGTTTATATTTAATAAAAATAATTTGATGGAGAATGATAATTGTTCATAAAAACTAGAAAATTCTGGAAAACTAGAGATTAAAAAAATAATTTCCATATAGTTCGAATAAGATCTGTTCGTACTTTTTGAGATATGGTGTGTTTTTTATTGAATGTTTGAATTGACTATTATGTTTATCTAGCTTTATTGGAGAAAAACGACGAATGACGACCGTAGCATCCTGTCGGACTGATCCTGGCAATATAGGTAGCAAGCCTCTGGATGGGACCTGCCTACACACATTGACCGCATCCCATTTACGAAATACAGAGAAATTAATCGGTTGACGGCGGAACTAGCAGTATACCTATAACTCCCAGAGAGAGTAATTTGAGCCACTTGCTGTTCAGATGCTTGGACCGTGGGCTCTTGAGGCTGTGAGCTTTTACAGCTATCACAACGACTCACCAACTCTTCAGGTGAACAATCAATTATTTTCGGCAACAGATCAGTATTGTAATCCAGCGAGGAAACGTAGCCAGCCTTCTGGGCACCTTACCCAAAGAAGACAATGACCTAGCCTCAGTATTCAATTTATATTCTTGAGGGCAGGGGCGTAGCTACCGCCGTATCATTCGTATCAATGATACAGATCCCCCAGGATACAGGAGCCTCGAAAGTGTGTAAGCAAATGTTCTCAAAATGTTATCCACAATCTTTTATACGTAAATAACATTTTTGAGAATAAGTGCTGGGCTAACAGGAACGAAGGAAAGTGTATCTTTGATTTAAATTCTTTATCTGACTAAGCTGCTAGGAGCATTAAGTATTTATAAGTTATAACTTATAATCAACATGTGAGTACAATTATTTTAGTTCTATTCGAGCATTTTTGTTTCTTGTATAATAACTTTATCTTTCCTTTGGACCCTCAACACATTTTGATACAAGGTCCATCTAAGACAAGCTACGATTATAGGTAAAATACAATATTTATAATAATGTAATTTTTTTTGGGGATTGGAGATTTTTCTGTGAACCTACCACGCTTGTCTAAAGTGGAAAACTACATATGTCTAATCAAACTATCGATTCTATCAAGAACTTTAATTTCAAATGAAATCGAGTTACCCAGATATTCTAAATGAACTTGTCCAAATATATCTTGAGAATACTCGCTCGTGCGTGAACAGGTGAAGGATTAACGAAACCTTTTGTAAAAGGAGGTTTCATCTTGAATAAAGTATGAGGCTGTAACATGATGATTTACGATTCGGCTTATTGTTGTCAAAGATTATGTAACGCGAAAATCCTTATCATCTTTATGTTTTTTGACGGCTTATAACTTTCACATTTTTCCTTTATGTGTAATTATGATGGGACTTATGAACAAACAAATTATCCGTACAGGAACGGAGAAAGAATACGATTTCCTACGGCCGGGCGGCCTGTAGTAAGAGGTGACAAAACAACCCACAGCCAGGTGGTAGGGCATTTGCCGGACTGGATGACTACTGCAACTGTTCTACAGTATGTCGCCATAACAACCTTGAGTTGTGTTCCGGCATTAGTGACTAGGTTCCAGTCTCCCTTAACAGAGCAGCAGTGTATTTGTAGCACCTTTGGTGTTGCAAATGACCATAGGCGATGGTAACCGCTTTCCATCAAGTGGGCCGTCTGCCTGCCTACTAAACTCAAGCAACAAAAAAAACAAACAGCTGCAATATAAAATACAAAAAAACTTACAATATAATTAGGTTATAATACTGAAATCAACCATATTGACCACAGAAAAACATTAACAAGATTAGCAATAAAAATATAAGAGATACATTATATTAAGAATAGGTAAAAAGAAGGATAGAAAAATTCATACAACATTATAATATTACAGAAGAAAGATAAATGTAACAGGGAAGGGGGACGGTCGAAGGATGAAGAAGGGAGGACGGGGAGTGACGTGTGCCAAGAATTATCATCGCATCGCTTAAATATCTTTCTTTAACGATAACAAACATCGTTCAACATAAACCGGCGTAATAATTGGAATCCGCACATGCATCTAATGTTGACAATTACGTCGTAATTGGATCAGATCATGTCAACCTGTGTCGTGCTGATAGACCGTTATTCTGACACGGTAATAATCGATTGATTTGACAGTTAAAAGTTGCGGAAGTTTGACGTATATTGGCAACTGGCTAATTGCTATTGTTATAGTCAACTTAGCCCAGGATAACAACTATGCTAAAATGAATGAATGAGTGAACAGTTGTTTTATGGAATTTGCAATTTTTGAACCTAATACTATTCTTATACGTGGAATTGTAGGTACTTAATATATTCTCTGAATTCATTTATATTATATTTGCTAGTATTGATAAAAGTTTTTAAACAGCATATTGTCCAGAAAAAGATATCCCTAAAGTTATTTGTTGAGCGTTATTGAGAACTCCAAAGTTCATGAAAGTATAAAACTTGTTAGAATAAGTTTTTCAGTGATACATGTGGATTGTGGAACGTCTAAAACGATGCGTTTAATTTTATGTAATTTAATTGTGGGAATATTGTAGACCTTTTTCAATTGTGCACTACAAAATCTCCATGTCGAGCTGAATATAGAATAGAGATATTTGCTTTGATTGTTTTAGAAACAGATGGACAATAACTAAGTCAAATGGTTCAGCGACCCAAATGACGTGGAATTTAGGACGAAATATGCCTTATTTCCCAGACTCGAATAGAATGGAGATATGAGAGTTGGATTTTAAGAAAGTAAGAGGCGATAACTAAGTCAGTTGGTTCGGCGACCCAAAGTGCCAAGGGCTTCGAAAAGAGAACACGTCACATTTTATAGTCTGGTATGGAATGGGGATATTTGATTTGACATCTTAGAATCAGATGAACAAAAACGAAGTCCAGTGGTACAGTGACCCAAAGTATCATGGGCTCTAGGATGATTATACGCCACATTTCCGTTCTCTATAGTTTCCTGCTGATTATGGATCTGAAGCTCACACAGCTTTATGCATACGTGTTTTCAGAAATATTTTGGAAGGTCCACCCGACGCCGAGTACCTGATCGTCACTTTCACCAATCGGTTTTAAGATAAATGATAGGTAGATACAATTTGGTTGAGACTTCTGTTACGTGAGCCTGTTTGCGCCCTACGCCTTTTGAATTTAAAACTTGAGTAAGTAAGATCTTGACACTGGTTAGACAACATATAAATCTGTGGGATAGATCAAACCATCACAGGTCCGTTGACTACGAGATCTGAGTGATGAGTTTGAACAGTCGAGTTTCCCATTCGTTGTTTCCCACTCGCCGAGTATGGACATAAAATTTACGACAGACGATTTAAATAGATTATCATTGTTACATGCCGACAAAAAGTGAATGCACATCTGCTTGCCATAAACCTAGTTTATTACCTTTCCCCGCATTTGGACTTCTTTTGTTTACTTTATGTTTAAAATTTATAATTAAGGAAAAATTCTATTGTTATTGTACTTATTTTATGGCAGTCATAAGGCACGTGTGTCATATTCCTGACACTCCTAAGAGTGCCGCAGTGCATTTGTAACGCTTTTGGCGTTGGAAATGCCCGTGGGCAATTAGAGCCATCTACGTCCATCACAACATAGCATTTCATGAGCTTGTTACAGGGATTTGGTAGATGCCTTATGGTTAGACAGTTGTTACTTACATAGACAGACATATTTACATATATTGTCGCATCTGAATCCTATAGGGTAGGCAAAGATGAATAAATCTCAATTTTCTGCGATCTTAGCATATACCGTGCAAAGCCATAATTATATAAAAACGAAAGCAGATTACATATTTGAATTGTATTAGTCACACACTATTTATGAGTTAATGTGATTTTTAATAGTATCTATTATGTATATTTCATGCCTTCACTTTTATCAGTAACAGATATCATAAATTAGTGCTGTACACTGCGGACTTGGCTACATTAAAATATCTCATATTTTTATGACGGCGAACAAATGACGTCAATACAGTGTTTGAGCTATTTTTAGCGTTATGGCAATTTTGCGAACTTTCATTAAAGTTAGTATTAATTTGTAGGTCTTGATTACTTTTTATTTTTAAATTTATGTAAGGTTTTATTTAAATGTTTCATAGTTTATGAATACAGAGTTGGTTCGTAATAACACCGAAATGATGATTTGCAAGTCAGATTTATTTAAAAATCGTGTTGGTTATTTAAAAAAGTGAAAAGAATATTACTTCTTCACCCAATTTTTTCTTTAAAATTGTTAATATTTAACATTTTAAAGAATTGTATAAAGCTTTTATTTCATTACACTTTGTACAATATTTTAATTGTTAGTATTTGTTTACTTGTTCTAATATGGTTAATTTTTTATTCTTAAGCTATAGTGCCTAGAAGGTACCTAGCAAGGTATAAAGACCGTCTTGATGGTATAAACCTCCTCCAAAGATGTCCACTGTGGACTGTCTGCCACTTTTTTTGCTATCTATCGGGGACCAATATGTGTTTTTCTTTGTTCATGTTTGGTTTTCTGTCTATTTCCGTTTGTCATCGGTCAGGACTGGATTTCGTATATAAGTCAAGGCATGAAACACATTTTCATGGCTTCGGTTTAGAGTTTCATTGGTAGATTAGTTTTAATATCTCTTCCATTGACCAGTATTTTTCCAAGCAGCTTTAGTTCTTCTGTCTATGCTATTTTAGATAATATTATTTGATCTAGGTAAGTATATTGATCGACGTATTCTAAAGGTGTGTTATTCAATGAGGTTTTTTTGTAAAAATGTATTATCATTTTTGAAAATAAAACAAGTAATTTTTAAAATATTTCGTGAATAAACACAGGCTAATGGCTGGTTTTTCAATGATAACAGATCGTGATTAAGAAGTAACATGATATACCATCGCCATTATCATCTTAGTTCATTCCTGGGGTTATCTGGAAGAGATCGCTTTTTAGCGATAAGACCGCCCTTTGTACATAACTAGATATAATTTTAGTCTTTAAGTTTATGTTTGTATTGGTGTACAATAAAGTGTTATTTATATATCTATCTTCTTTAATTATGATATAGTCCTACTGTTATGGGCATGTTATGTTACACCGCGCATGAACAGAAAAAGTATACTAATTCCTGCGGCCAGGCCTGTCATTAAAGGCGCCAAAACAACCCACAGCCAGGTAGGTGGTAGGGCATTTGCCCGACTGGATAGCTACCACCACTGGTTTACAGTATGACGCCACAACAACTTTCAGTTGTGTTTCGGCATTAGTGACCAGGTTCCAATTTCTCCTTCAAGTCCTGCAGCAGCTCTGGTACTGCTAATGGCCATAGGTGAGGTTAACCACTTTCCATTACAGTTGGGCCGTCAGCCTGGATGCTGTGCTTCAGCAATAAAAAATGGGCGTACCTTCCAACGGTCTCATCCATTGCTGGGAGAACTACGCCCCCAGCGTCTTCAATCTCTCTTTGCGTTGGCGGTCTCTAACGTGTCCTAGGAGAGGAGAGGTGAGCGCGAGTAGAACACGGCATGCCCCCGTCTTGCGGGCATAACGGGGAACCCTTTCTCCAGCGATCCATCCGCATTATCCGTTCACTGTAGCCGAAGTTTTAGACTTGGCCTCCGGTGCCAACGCGAAGGTTGCGTTGGCACCGGAAAGCAAGTCTAAAACTTAAGCGGGAGCGGAACAAGGATGTTATTGCGCTCTCGCTCCGCCTCATCCTTAGCAAGCATAGCTTGCTCGCAAAAGGACGAGACGGCGTAGCATCTGTCCCGGCTGTAGTTCAACCATGGTTACATTATTTTCCTCTGTCAATATGAATTCTTAACAATAATGTATTATTACATGCAAAATTTCCTTCTCATTTAACTAACTAACTGCTGCGGCTCACCGACCCAAAATAAGTCCCGAAATGAGAATACTCCCCTCCTTCCTGTTCAGCGCTGTCTCCTGCCTGTCGTCGGCATGAAGCTCGCGCAGATCAGCCTCCACCACGTCCCTCCAGCGATATCTGGGCCTACTAACTGGTCGCCGTCCCGTTGGTCTGCCCAGATAGGCTCTTTTCACCCCGCGATACTCCCCAATTCTGTGTAGGTGGCCAAACCAGCGAAAGCGATGTGCCTTGCTCTCGCCTATTATATTGGGCTCATCCACCAGTTCTCCGATTTCGGCATTTTTATCTGACGGCATTTTTCTTTCTCATTTATTATATATTATTTAAAGAACAGTTTTTATACAATATGTTCATTTTAACCTTCTCACACAACCCTCGTAATTGTGCAGCGTCGTAATTTAGTACGATATCTAACTAAGCAGTTTAAATTAAACTCCGAGAATTCAACGACGATATTTGCACTTTCCTAAATATCCTAACATTTTCAGACTGGAATTTGCAGGTGTGAGTGCAACGGACGGCTTATTGGTGAGGGATATTCTCAACTCCAGTTTAGATATGAAGTTGGAGACGGTATTTCGAAATGCTTTGGTTTCTGTCTATATTAATGTAGTTGTTCAAGTAAAACTTCTGCATTAGTTAAGACGCGAGTTAACTTGCCAAACTATAGTAGAATTATTTTCTCCGTGCAGTTTGGGTCATAAATCAAACTCGGCCTCAGCCCGGCTAGGGCGGTGAGCATGTTGCGCGGGCGCAACGCCATTATCGATACAAGCTCATTCTTATCAAAGAAAGATTATCATACTTATAAAAGTCATTATTATCTTTTTTGCTGTTAATTTTAAACTTAGATATAGGTATTTATATTTATTTTTAATATAACTTGTTACATTATAAACTTTTGTACTTACAGTTTTTTAATACATAGATACCTAATTAATAATTTATTTTAAATCATTATTATTCTTATTTTGATAAATACGTTGTTTTATCTATTTTTTTCTTTCATTTATATCACTAACCCACAAAATGACAAAACTAAATACACTATCGATAACGCTTATCGACAACAATAATGCGTATCTCTATGCCTTCCCATAATTATTTATAACCCAAACTGCACGGAGAAAATAATTCTACTATAGTCTACGTTTGACGAGAAACACCGCGCCGTGCCTGTTTTTTTGTATAACAGTTATGGTGTTTATTTGCCGTATCAAGAACTTTTAAACTTTTTAGCGAAAAGTCTATAATATCATAAAATTTCAAAATATGCCATCTCTGTAGATTGAAGCTATTTAAAAAAGGGTACAATTTAAATGCTCACCAAAAATATTTTTTGTCCCTTAGACTAAGCACCAAATAAAACATATTACTTCATATAAATTTAATCCACTCTATACCGAGGTGCCTAAAAAACAACGTTTTACGTTCCAAAATAAATATACACTCATCAGAATAATTGTACGTTTTGTATTTAAATTCTTTTTGCTTATCAAAATGGATAAATGCCCACCAAATATTGTTTTACTAAAACACTAACATTCAAACCGAAAATTACAGTTCTAAATAGTTTAAGTGTAATAAAATTATCCAACCTGAATCCAAAATATATTATTGTTAAACTAAGATTACAGTCGTTTCCCTTTACTTATTTACCCTGCAACCAGCACAGCGGCCACCGGCATGTGACGCACAGACCGCAGGACGCAATCCCGTCACGCAAGCGTCACACATTGTCACGCTGAAGTACGTGGAATCACCTCTAGAAGCTAGGAATATTCCTATTGGTGAGAAGAGAAAGAGAGTGCGCCCAGCTAAATCTAAAAAACCTCTGTTGATTTAATAATTATTTTCTTTTGTTAGTTTTTTAAAAAGTTTATGTGATTCATCATCATCCGAGCGTTAAATCCCGGTTGCGTTCGGAGCATTCACTCCGACGCCCAGGGAGATTGACTGCTTTTAACTATTGTGTTCCTTAAAGTGCCATTGATAAATCTTAAGTACAAATTAATCTTAGAAGTACCTATAAATATAATAAAACATAACTTCGTTTAACTTTTGTTTCTTTTTTTATTTTCCTACTAGTGATTAATTTTTTACCTACCTTAATCATTTGTGTTGCAGTAATATTGAGACTGAAGTATTTATTTGGCTATATTGTCATATTTTAATCAAATTCATAAAACAATAAACAAGCAACATGTGTTTGGAATACGCAATATTATATTTGGTATTAAAAATAATTGTACGTTCGACTGTTTGCTTTTTTTGCCTCAGCAAAAATGACTAAATTGAAAGTTGTGAAAGAAAATATTGGTAATATCTATTTAACGATAATATAAATTATTAGGTCTGAAATTAGCTTTAAAGACGTTTGTATATTTTTATGGCATAGCATAAAAAGGAAAATAGCTTCATTTCTACAACACTTCTTGAAACAATTTGGTGGGCATTTATCCATTCTGGCAGGCTTTTCGAATTTATTGGTAGTAAAATAGGTGCATTTCTGGTAGGCGTTTAAACACAAGCCTTTAAAAAAACAATCGGGAGTATCGAAACGATGGAGAACATGATGCAGTTTTTTTATATGTCGGTTTGTCTGTTTGTTCGGGATCCACGTAAAACTACTGGTTTTCGGTGACCGACCGCAAATTTTATATAAGAAAAAACGATAAAAATACTAATATATGTATGTTCGTAGTTATTAAACATAGGCATGATATTATAAAGTGAAATGTAAGATAAAGACAAATTTATTTTTCAAAAATATTATTTATTGTACACAAAACAGTTACAAATACAAAAAAAAAACTACAAAATAGTGGTGATGTACAAATGCAAGGTTTTTTTTACAAATGTTTTTTCGTGCCTACCCCGCAAGGGACCGGGCGTGAAATTATGTATGTATGTATGTATGTCCAAATGCAAGCTTAACCCTAAAGAGAGTTTTCTTCCAGCAAACCTATGTATGGGTCTAGCGAGAGTGGGAAGACAAGAGGCAGGGTTGTGTACATGAAAGTTGTTACATAAACGTATTTATTGAAAATCAATTATAAACTACACATAAATATACATAAACTTATATACACATATATCTATACATCATACCTATCTATACATTTTATACAGATATAAAATACATATACAGGCAGACGGCCCACTTGATGGAAAGCAGTTACCATCGCCTATGGACATTTGCAACACCAAAGTTGCTACAAATGCGCTGCTGCACTCTTAAGGGAGACTGGAACCTGGTCACTAATGCCGGAACACAACTCAAGGTTGTTATGGCGACATACTTTAGACCAGGGGTGGTAGCCGTCCAGTCGGGCAAATGCCCTACCGCCTGTTACAAATATATCAGTTAAATAAGATACATACATTACTTCACGCCAGGTCCCTTGCGGGGTAGATACATATAAGAGAGAGATAAAATAAAAGCACAATGCAAAATTTTTTAATTAAATGTGTATATAAGGTGACAACCTTACTTATGGAACCCTCACTGTACATAGGAGCTCACGAACATGACTGATTTTAATTTAATTTAATAAATTTAATTTATTTGAAACAGAAAAATAGATGGGTATATTACGCCGCCGGTTAGTTTTACCTCCTATATTTGCATTACCATACCTACCTATATTTTTAAAGTATTTTCAGCAAACACGTCAAGGTTTCTGTATTATATTATTTTTATTATATAGCGTTTATACGCTATATACGTAGTATACGTACATCTGAGAGATTGTTATCAATCTCTCAGATGTACGTATACTACGTAGGTACATCTGAGGTCGTACGTATTAATAGAATTTTCTTAAACATAAACACTCGCTTTTTGTGCTTTGGCTTTTTATCTACAACATTAAATAAAATTTAAGTAACTTATATTTACACATAACCTAACTAACTAACCTAATCATAAATGACCGTTTTATATTTTTTTCTACCTTATTCAACAGATGTCAACTTTAAGATCAGGGGAACCTTCAAACCTTCCTAACTATGTATATTGAGAGCCGGGGTGCGAAGATCAGGCTGTGCTCCCTGCCAACTATAAAATTTAATTTCTATACTATTTATTACTGGTAATAAAAAAAAATGTTGAAGTAATAAGATCTAATTTTTGTGCATTGCGAATCTCCAGAAAGTTATATGAGACGTATTTGTGAACAATATTGCTACCTATATTTTTATAGTATAATATGTAAATGTAAGTTAAGTTTTTTTTATAAAAAGCAGATTAGGCGTGCTATGTGTAGGACTGCACCTTATAGGTCTATGCGCTCGGATGCCACGCACCTCTTTCACACCCCCGGAGAAATGTTCAATCATTTCGAGACTGAGCAGATTCAGATGATGTGAATATAAATTCCAAGTGCTTAACAAACAACAATAGTAAAAAAGAATGTTTTCAATACGCTTTTATTAGCTTCATACGTATGTATGTATGTTAGTATGTAACGGAATCTTTCAAGTTAAATTTGATCAACTTCCCGGTTTTCAATTGAGCTGAAATTTTGCACGCAAAAAAGCGTGGGGTGCTTTTCAGGATATTATCAAAATTGCCCTTCTACTCATATCTGTTCATAAACATTTTATAACTATTGATAACATGCACCCCACGCTTTTGTTTACAATAAATTCGTTTTTTCTTACACTATTTTTATTTCAAATTTATTAAAATTTATTTTCTATTTTTTAGTTGGATTTTCTATAAAAACGTATTTTTTTATATATTTTTTTATATTTTAACTAACTAACTCCGTTGGCTCAGCGACCCAAAATGTGTCTTGGCCCCCGAAACGAGAACACGCCACTTGTTCCTGTCCTGTGCGATTTCTTGCCAGTTAAAGGCTTGAAGCTCACACAGGTCGTCAGCCTCCACTCTGTCCCTCCACCGGTACTTGGGGCGATCGACCGAACGTCGCCCATCCGATTGTCCCTCCGAATAGGCCCTCTTCACGCTTAGATCCCCTCCCATCCGTTCCACGTGACCGAGCCAACGGAGGCGGTGAGATTTTATTTCTTCTAGTATGTTAGGCTCAGCCACGAGGGTTCAATTTCGACGTTGGTTCGGACCCTCCAGCTGCCATCGTCACTCCTCGTTGGACCCAAAATCTTGCGGAGAACCTTTCGTTCGGCCACTAACAGCTGGTTGTCTGAAACTATTTTTCAGTTGTTTATTTTTAAAGATAAATTCCGTTGAATAGACGACGTACGGAATATTTGTTCTCCTTGTTTGTTTACCTTCAGAAGTAAACCACTCAAGGTGGGATAGAACTTTCAATATTGTGTGCATAGTTTGCGAAAGTTGTTTATGGGAACGGACGTTACTAACATAACTTAACTAACATAATTTAACTTCCTCGGTTTTTATTATGACTTAGGATGTGCAAAGAGATTTTCTTTTGTTTTTTTCTTATAGCTCCGAACGGTTCGTGCATTTAGTTAAAAATAAAATCTTTGGATATTTTTAACAGAATATGAAAGTTTTGATTTGTGTTTTTTGTGGGAACTTGAAAGGTTGAAATTTGCTGTGCAATTCTTGTTACAAAATACTATAGGCATGATTAAAATAATCAACAGTTATTGATTGCAGGAATTTAGGAGGTATTTGCATTGAAAATTTTATGTGTTCCTTGTTTGCAAATTATTTTAAAATTTAACACTTGTATAATTGGGGAACGGACAATCAAATCAATTGAGATAGTTACGTTATATCATCTTACAAAATGTAGTAGCCCTGATAGATTTTGTAAGCATACATACTGTTACGCATTTGTGGGATGTCAATCAAAATGCCGTTGGAATTAGCATAAAGTTTAGAATTATACACACGTAATTGACAGTTACTACGAATATAACCGAATACAACAAAACCAAATTGTAAAGCAGAAAAACGTAATAACATAGGTCGCGGAAAGTCCGTCATTACAAGACATTCGCTTCGAAAGTACATTAGGTTAACACCTCGATCGCGGTTGAAACACAACTGACTCAGAGTCTCGATTGACTAGCCTTACATATTTGTCAAAATAGCCCTGGCCTCCTAGCAACATGCCCCCACTTATCCTTTGAATTCTTAACATAAAAACAATAGCTTTTAAGAATGTGCACGAAATGCAAACAAAAGGAGAAAGGATTTATGACGTCTTACTGGAAGGCATACAAAAGGATTAGCGCAAACAATAGATCACTGAAATTCAAAGGGGCATTAAAACATGTAAAGAATTATTATCGGTTTGCAACAATATTTATAACGTAATAAGTAGTATGTGCAACTAAAACGATTCAAATAGCGCCGTCTATTGTTTAACAGTAATTTATCACGATATTTTAAATAAAGCGACGATAAAGTGTTATTTTAAGGTCTGTTTTATTTAATATATTATTAAATAATGTTAGAATTTGTAGCTTCCATATTGACACTGGTTGAATACACAAATAGTGCAGTAATATTAAAAATTAGGATATGGCCGCAACTTCGTCCTCGCTTGACTTGAAATTCCCCCGGGATTTCCGGGACACATAGTACCGCAGCATTCAAAAAAGAATGTAACCTATCGTTTTTGTGCACCCGAACAACTGCAATTCGCGCCCGGGAAAATTCACGCAGGATTCCCGGGATAAAAATAATTTTCTGTCGATGAGCAAAACCCGCATTGAAAACGGCCTGGTAGTTTTCACGTAAATCCCGAACAAACGGACACATCGAGAAACAGACAAGAAATCTAAAATAATTTCATCGTGTTCTCTATTGCTTGTTATAATGTTTGTTTATCTGTGCAGGAACGGAGAAAGAATACAATTTCCTGCGGCCGGAAGGCCTGTCGTAAGAGGCGACAAAATAACTCACAGACAGGTGGTAGGTCATTTGCCCGACTGGATGGCTACCAGCCGTCGTCTAGAGTATGCCGCCATAATAACCTTGAGTTGAGTTCCGGCATCAGTGACAAGGTTCCAGTCTCCCTTAAGAGAACAGCAGCGCCTTTGTAGCTTTAGTGTTGCAAATGTCTATAGGCGATGGTAACCGCTTTCCATCAAGTGCGCCGTATGCCTGTCTACTGAACTCCTGCAATGAAAAAAATCTGTTGCTTTTTTTTTAGAATATCCTATGCATCTTTTTCATCACATTGAAGTGTGATGAAAAAGATGCATAGGTTTGATAATTTTGTTAGTAGTCGTTATAGTCTTTACTAGCTTGGAATTCAATTATAATCTCGATATATTTTTACACATAGCAAAACATGTGTACAACAAATTCTAGCGTCCATTCATCACACTGTAATATATAAATAACATTATTCTAAATTTAAATACATACAATAAACTTTCAAGACTATAAATTGTTGCTGTAGCTGAGAAGTGAGAGATTTCCCGCCAGTTTTCCCCGAGGTGTCGAATGCTTCAGACGCGCGCCGTGTGACGTCACGTAACTTGCGAAACCGCGCAAAAACGTGGGATATTGTTTAATAAAAAAAACCAGCCCATTAAAAATAAATATTAGACATTGACGTAATCCAAAAGTGTAATCACTTTTTTTTTAATACTGCCAGTGAACGAAAGCTGTAGAACAATGAGATTTGAATTTGGATTCTTTTTGCAATTAATTATATTTTTTTTAAACGAGTGAATGGTTTTACGATTTGTAATATTGGCAAATAATAATTTGAACATTATAAAAAGTTTGTTTTAGTGGAAGTGGGATTTTACTTGATATTGTAGTTTTATTAAATTGGTCTTAGAATTTAGCAAGAAAACATTGACTGATGCCAATATTATTATCTGTGGTAAGTAACTCTATACAAATTAAAATACCTCTGTATATTATAGAATACTTGTGATAGTGTGTTAGTAGCTATTTTTTTAAAATTTATTTAATAACTTTCCATTAAGGTGCCACAGCTGGGCTTGGACCTCCCATTTAAAGAGGCACGGACAGCATACCCCCACGTTTGTCCAGGGCAGATTGGCGGGTATGGCACATCGGTTATATGCAGGAATCATCAAGTTGTTTCCTTTACCGTTGTCATGTGATAATTGTAAGAATATGCACTCTAAGTCTGCAAACTGCTTAGGTGGTATGTGCCAGAAATAATATCTTGTCATAAAATATATGTTGAAGGCATATAGTTAAAGGCCAAAAACATAGTAAATTTAAATTAGAATTACCTTTTCATCACATTTCATAATATAGGGAAAAAACCGTCAAGGGGGTAGTTAAAGGGGTGGAAGAAAGATATAATACAAGGTGCAGATTGCTTGGATCAGACGAGTTTATCAAATTCCAATGTCGTCCTAATAATTCTTATCAGAATAAAGTTACAAAACTATTGTATTGTTATTGGTTGGTTATACGTAATGAGAAATTTCAAATTAGTTAGACGCCTGAAGTGGGTAAAAATGACTTTTCCGACGGTTCATTTCTGTCTCCCAATTGGGATGAATCAATCATGGAATTGCCTCTGCTCCTATTTTTTGATATAACAATATTGTGTACACGACTCCCTGCGGCACGAATAAACCCATGAGGTTTCTGTGCCACAGTTCAAATGTGATTTCTAATATATATAAATTTAAGCATATTGGATTATAAATTTAAAAAAAACCAAAGTGATCCATGGAATTATAAACTCGAATGATTCAATCTCATTGAATACTGTCCTGTCATTTCAGCGTGTCTTTCACTTCTTCACTTGTTTTAGTGGTAGTAGAATCAAATAAATACTCTCTAATCAATCTATAAGATTCAAATTTAAAAATAATGCTTCGTCTAGTATCAGCATTAGGTACACACTACATTCATTGTCATTGATTCAGGGTGAAGCGTGACTAAAAAAGTGTTCCAAAAGGTTGGTTCTCAATGCATCTGGAACCTAAATATTCTTTTACATGTTCGCGCATCACTTTTTTTATTGACAGATTTTAATAATTCTTTTCGCGTTGTAATCTTTGTATTAATTAATACGTGAAGCAAAAACACAGCAAAAACTTTGTACACTTTTTACGAACATTCGCGGAGGGAGGAGTATGAAATATCGCACCGTTATATAGAGAAGCAGTGCAGAATATTATTTTTTTTTTAAATTATGCATAAAATACATTAAATCAATAAATAAACATTACACACACTATTATGTATTTGACGCATACACGCATATATACTTTTTTGTTTATTGTTAAAGTCAAATGAACAGTGTAGTAGCCTTGGCGAAATCTGTTGTCAAAGAAGTCTGTTTTTGATAACAGAACCTTAATAATACAATACAATACAATACAATACAATACAATACAATACTCTTTATTGTACACCAACATTAAATGGAAAACAATAATATAATACAAATACACACAAAAACTTACTTACTAAAAGGTTGTACAATGGGCGGCCTTATTGCTAAAAGAAATCTCTTCCAGGCAACCTTTGGATGGACAAGATCTTATTACACAGATGGATAATGTTCAAACTTATAATTTAAATTGATTATTATGGTCGAATTTCGACCACGGGCGACCACTAGTCCATATAATAAATACTAGCAATGCGATCGTATTTTAATCTTGCTAATACTATTGGAACTTGGATCTAGAAGATAAAAAACAAACTTAATGATAAACATTATGAATGTGAGAGGGATAAAAGTCACGTGACAAAAATAATGTAAAACTAAGAGTTGGATGGGTACAAATGTAAAGGTAGACCAAAAAAGAGATGGAAGATATGATGATTTGTAGTGTTATAAAGGAAGTATGTCAGAATAGAGGAATGTGGAGAGAAAAGACATATTGTTCCGACCCCAAATAATTGGCATAAGGTAAAAGAAAGAAAGATTATGAACTTGTAGATGACGACTACGATAGCTACAAAGCAGACTTCTTTCACAATTTTTCAAATTTCTGGTTCCATTTTTATGTATAACTGTCTTTAATAATCACCTTCAAGAGACCATAGTTTTCTTATTCCCAAACCACCCTGAAGCAGATCTATCGATCGTTTAAAATTGTAAATTATATAATTTTTTAAAGCATAACCAATCTCTAGAATCTCTAAATATTATAAACGCGAAAGTTTCTTGTACGGATGTATGCTTGTTACTCTTTCACGCAAAAACTATTGAATGGATTTTGATGAAACTTTACAATAATATAGTTAGCTATAATTTATAAAGTTACACGTATAGTGTGAATTATTCAAAATGTAACGATTTTCCATCAGCACGCGGGTGAAACCGTGAGCGCAGCTAGTATCAAATAAAATGCAAAACTAACTAAAGAAATAAATGTTTTATACTACGATTAACTACTTATTGTTGTTTTATATAATTGTAAAGTCGTTGCCAAGCAAAATGAACATTATACATTCATCTCTTTGTTTTAAGTTTCTGTTTTATTGAAATGGTAGTAGTATTCGCCACAATAGCAGCAAAGGAATATTGGCCCAACAACCAATTCTGATGAATTTAATGTCAATAAAGATTAGTGGAAAATTGACTCCCTCCAGACATATTTTTCTTTATTAATTTTAACACTAGATACAAACCTCGTAATGCTTCACCTAGACTCTTTTTAAAAAAAACCGCATCGTTTTATAATCCCGTTACAAGAATATACAGGCTATATATTGAGACGGCAAGTACAAATAGTTCCATTGATATTTTAATTCCTCCTTTTTTAAATTTAAACGTGAAATTCGGGGTATTATTTGCACCAATATTTCTGGCATAATTGCATAATAATTGTGTTACCTAACCACTGTAAAATTAACATTATGGTAAGTCATACTAATAATATTAACCCCTAAATATCTTGTCAATGTATGGTACATTATGTGCTCACGTTTTTTTATTTTTTTTTATTACAGGAGTTCAGCAGACAGGGAGACGGCCCACTTGATGGAAAACGGTTACCATCGCCTATGGATATTTACAACACTTAAGGTGCTACAAATGCGCTGCTGCTCTCTTAAGGGAGACTGGAACCTGGTCACTAATACCGTAACACAACTCAAGGTTGTTATGGCGACATACTTTAGACCAGGGGTGGTAGCCATCCAGTCGGGAAAATGCCCTACCACCTGGCTGTGGGTTGTTTTGTCACCTCGTATGGACAGGCCGCCCGGCCGCAGGAAATTTTATTCTTTCTCCGTTCCTGCACGGATAATCATCACATGCTTAGAATTAAAGATTAGACCTAATAATTTATACATAAGATGAAATATGTAACATTTAGCTGTTTCTTGTTTTGTGTGCCAAATAAATAAAGAAATGTCTTCGTATTGCTCAGTTGAATTGTAGGTCTTCAAACGACACCGTTCTACGGAGTTCTATTGAAAACTCGAAAGGCCACATTTGTTCACTACAGTTGGTTAGTTGGCGACAGTTCACATCTCTCGCAAATACAAGTAATTACTACTCAATATACTACAACTATTGTTCATTGTAGAATAATTTTACACAATTTTCAGAAAAATAAAACTACACATCAAAAAGTCCACTTTCAGTTCCCATCAAAAATAAAAATGTTTTATTTAAATTAGTTTGTTTTTAAAGTTATTTATTCCTTTATTATATCTCTATTTTATATAATGTCGCACGGTTTACATATTTAACGAATTTTACAATGAATTAAAAATCCCACACTGTCTACGTTATCGTGATTTAGTACAAGTTAGGTATTATCAAAAACTTTTTAACAAAAATAAAATCTACTTAACACTATAAAACAAAAAATAAATATTTAAGCGACTTCCTTCTACGACATCTTGAGCTCGGTGCCAAGTAAAACATTTACAAAATACAAAAAATTTACAAAAGATATTGTAGTTTTTTTTTTTTAGTATGAAGTGGTTTTGTTACAAAAGTTTTATTTATTACTTTTTAGTTGCGCAAATACTTCAATAACTTTACAAATAATATATTAAGCACCTATAGAAATTCTATTATAACTGGCACGCGAATACAAATTTGTCATCTCATTCTTCGGTGTGCATATGCTCTTCAACTATGGTTGCTCTTGATTTCATTATAATATAATAATAATATCAGTCGATAAATGTCCCACTGCTGGGCTCGGGCCTCCCATTATAAGGGGAGCGGACAGTGTACCTGCCACGCTTGTCCAAAGCGGCTTGGCATGTTTGACACATCGGTAATCTCGATATGCAGGTTGCATCACGATGTTTTCCTTCACCGTTATTAGCACGTGCTAATTGTAATAATGTGCCCATTAGGTCAGAAAACTGTCTAAGGGCTGCATGCGTTCCGGCCAGGATCGAACCCGCGCCCTTTGAGTTTGGGACGCGTGCGCTAGCCATTACGCTACCACGACTTGATTTCCTTGCAATACACAAATCAGATCCTAACTTGGTGACAATGGGACCTTCTCGGGAGTAAAAATAAAATAAAAATCGGTGCACGATTGACGGAGATTTTTCACGCGTAACATGCCTAGAAAAATTAAGCGTCTGTAGAAAGTGTAATACTAGCACGTATATACAAGCTTTTTTTTGGAACATTCTAGACTCTCGGCGTTTTTCAATAAGGGTTATCCTCGATTTCGTTAAGATCCAGTCACTCCTGACTTGGTGACCATATAACTACCTCCATAGTATACACTTACGAGAAAATCGGCTTACAATTGGCGGAGATATCGTGTTGCGATGAAGTTGGTTAACAATTTTCTTGAATTTCCCTAATTCCTTCTAATCCACTAATTACATCCTGACTTGGTGACAATGTGTCCAATTTGGGAGTATAAAATTTCGATTAAAAGAATGATTTTGAAAATTGGTTCACAATTGATGAAAAAATCGAGTAACGAACATACAAAAAACATACAGACGATTTGAGAACTTCCTCTTTTTTAACATTGGCTAAAAAGTTGGTATTTGCCAAACATACGAATAAAAACATTTTTTGCAAATGATTTAAAGTCTTTACACCACCAGCTGGCCATTTATAAACAGATTGCTTCAAAAATAAATTTGGTTAGTACTTGGAAGATCGTGTACAACTAAAGGTTAAATAAATTCTCGAAAACACCCCATATCTCAAAAATTACCTGTGGCGCTGTAGCCTAGAGACAAAATGCTGGTTCAATTTGAAATGGACTGTATGAGAGGAATATGACCTAGATCCTAGCACTAGAAAAGTAGAAGCTCCACCAACCTTGAGATCGGCCCTCTCCTGGCTCGGTTCAGGTTACACACAGGAACAGCACACGGCACTAAGCTCCACCTTGGAGCTAACACTTTTAACACAAAGTCTAGGTACATATAGTAAGTTTTTGGCACGGCCAGTAATCACAATAAGTATAATGTTATAAAATAAAATTATGAGCGCACGGCGCGTTGTAGTCTCGTTAAAACGGCGACGGAAGTGTTCAAAAAATGGCTGCTCCTACCCTGCTCTGTATTGGCCGTCGCCTCACACAGAAAGAGGGTAGACAGCAAAATTGAGGGAGCGATGTTCTACCTACTTCATACTAGGCAAGGACCGAACACTACCCAAAGGACCAAACCAATTTCCGTTGAATTATTTATTAATGCTCTACAAGTTTGATTATTTACATAATTTTCCATCTCGTAGTTCAAAAGATAGAGAATGATAGATATTTAAAAGATTATTATTAGAGTTAATTTCTTGTTGACTTCATTAAAAAATAAAAATTTTGATTTTTGAAAATCATTAAAAAACATAGCAATACTTATTGCTGTGGTTTCAAGATTTGACTTATGGTTATATCCACGAAATTCCTAAATTTAAATGCCTTATTGGTTGTTACCAATAAGGCACCATAGGCCGCTCTAGCCTATGTAGCGGCCGTGTGCAATCAATACCCTTGCGCCCTCTAGTAGCCGTGCGATCAAAATGGAATAATTACAGTTATATTTTTAACATTGAACAGAAATTCGAGTGAAAATGGTGCAATTTTAAATGATGTTGGGAAGCAATAGGTACACGTTCAGAACAAAAACTCATATAAACTCTGCTGAAATAGCAACTCCAAAGATATTGTTGTTTTTTACTCCCAAGTTGGCCTGTTAAGTAGTAGAAGTAAAACAAATATATGTTAATGAAGCATTTGTTTTTACTTACTTTTATCTATGAGAGTTCTTGTTCTGAGCAAAGAAAATTTTTAAGAAGAAAGAAGTTTCTTTAATTATCTGTTCTAAGGCTGATTTCATGTTGAAACAAAAGTTATTGTATAGACTATATATAGAAGACGCTGTGGTGCGTCTTGCTTTGCTACCGCGTTCGGCTTCGGCCATAACACAGCAGGATCTTTGAAAAAGCCAGCGCCGGGAACGACGAATGCATTTCGGAGGTGTCGGAAGCGGCGTTCGACGATCCTACACACACACACACACACACACACACACACACACACACGCACACGCACACGCATACGCATACGCACACGCACACGCACACGCACGCACGCACGGACGCTCGTACGCACGCACGTACGCACACACACACGCAAACTAGTTAATATATATTTAAAAATAATAATCTTAGAAATTTAAATTGTTAAGTCAGTCACACATGTAAGTACTTGGTGTTCGCGATACAGGCTAGTCCTAGTGCGGAACCTATGAAAGCATTTTTTCTGTGTAATTTTTTGACAGTAAACTGATTTGATTTAATTTTGATTTGATCCCATGATCTGGCGCCTCTGTGTGTGCTGCACACGTTGCACTATATAGGTAAAGCCGGAACTGTATAGCAAGAATTTAAACAAAGTGCCTTAGAACAATATGTGATTAGGAGAATCGTCCTTCATTTTTGCAAAAAATGGTTATGGAACTCATAACAAAAGACAATCTCCAAGAGGTAGTGTCCACTGTCCAAACGTCATCCAGTAATCCACATGAAACGCGCTTGATTGTAAGGCTTGATTAATGGTGCCAGAGCTATCATGACTATGCGTTTTAATTGTACAAGGAAAATCCCATTTCGCATTCCGGCCGTATGCCATATATTATCTGGATGTACACAATAAAGTCTGGCCTTTCTTGTCATTTCAATATCAAGGTTGTGTTATGGCTCATTTGCTCATAATGGAGTTATTGTTTGCATAGAAAGTGGGAGCTGATAATTGACTTTCGTAATAATTTAACGATTATGAACATTGCTTAGTACGAAATATTTAGTTTTTAAAATGATAAAAAATAAAACTTCGTTTAAAAAAACCGACTTCAAAAACTAAAATGTATAAAATAACTTATTTCTAAAGCTATTATTATTAATATATATTATCTAAAACATCTTAAAGTCGGTGCTTAGTAATTTTCAAAATATAGTAATTTTTATGTTTTACTTTGCACCGACTTCAAGATGTTTTAGATAATATATATTAATAATAATAGCTTTAGAAATAAGTTATTTTATACATTTTAGTTTTTGAAGTCGGTTTTTTTAAACGAAGTTTTATTTTTTATTTGTTACTTTTTAGTGTCTAGCTATGTATGGGAGGACCTACGAATGGTGCCGCGCTTCTTAAAAAATATAGGTTCCAAGAACCGGGAACAAAAAAATGTACGTAAAATGAAAACTACTGAGCCAAACTATGTCAAATTTTTAGGGGACCACATAGCAGCTATTCCGCGTCGAACTCAGAGTAATCGGTGTACATATGGAACGAAGTGAAAATTATTTCCATGAAAAATGTTCATAAAATGAAAACTACTAGACCAAACTATGTAAAATTTTTAGGGGACCAATTGGAAGCTATTCCGCGTCGAACAAAAAAAGAATCACGTAAATCGGATCATAAATCACGGAGTAATCGGCGAACATACATAAAAAAAAAAGATCCCGACGAATTGAGAACCTCCTCCTTTTTTCGAAGTCGGTTAAAAAGGTAGTTAAAAAAATTCTCTCAAATGCAGATATTAGCTAATCTCTTAATGTATTTTTTGAAAGCGGGTCGTTCTGACACAAATATATCAATCAACCATTGTGTCATATCAATACTTAATAAAAGGTCCCAACCCCAAAACCTTTGTATCCTTTTGAGAATAGAAATAATATTTTTATTAATGTATTACTTAAGTATTTATAATTGGATATGAAAGGCTCCTTAGAGATAAAGAAAGTCAACTGTTTGGTTCTTGTTATTTGGTTACGAAATCCAAAAATAATACTTAATCAAAAATACCTCACATCTCAAAAAGTACATAAAGGATCTGAGTCAAATTGATTCCGCTTGAAAGTATTTTTTAATTTTTTTCAGTTTTCCACTTTGTAGTCCAAAATAAGAATTGCATACACATACAAAAATTTTCAGTCCTTGGTCATAATTCATTAGAGCTAATCCATCCATTAGAGGAAATCCATCAGCACCAGCACCTTGCTCGCAAGTTGTCCACGTGCGGATGGATAGTGAACCGCAACAATCCACTGCTCGGAGTGATTCACGTGTAGATCATGTATACGTAAAGACGTTTTAAGAAGCTCCAGCTGCTAACTCCGCCTTTTATGTATGTAACAAGTTGCAATATTTGTAACAGACAATCCCGAATGGTTCTCTAGACATCACGAACTGAGAACACGGCAACGTAGGGTAAAAACAGACGATAGATTGTTGTTCCCCAGTTGCAAATTTTCATTACAAAGAAATTATATATATATATATATATATATATATGTATATATATATGTGTGTTATATATATATATGTTTTTTTAAATAATACGAGATCACAATATTGGTTTTAGCCATTTAATCTTTAGAGTGCCAATTTTATGCTTTTGCTTTTCATAAAAAAGAATAATTTATGTTAAAACCCCATGCAGAAATGGAGATAAAATTTAATTTCCTGCGGTCGCACGGCCTGTTGTAAGAGGCGACAAAACAACCTACAGCCAAGTGGTACCTCGGGTATTTGCTCGACTGGATGGTGATTACCCCTGGTCTAGAGTATGCCGTCGTAACAACCTTGTTGAGTTGTGTTCCAGGATTAGTGACCAGGTTCCAGTCTCCCTTAAGAGAGCAGCAGCGCATTTGTAACACCTTTGGTGTTGCTAATGGTCCATAGGCGATGGTAACCGCTTTCCATCAAGTGGGTCGTCTGTCTGTCTGCTGAACTCCTGCAATAAAAAAAGGACTTTAAATATCTGTCTACAAATATATTCAAACAAAGACTACACAAAGGGCTGTTGGATAAACGTTTTTATTTCGTAAACGAATTTTTAGCCGACTTTAAAAAGGACGAGGTTCTCTCTGTCTCGGTCTGAGTGTTCTTTTTTTTGTATCCTCCGTCAATTGTGGACCGATTTTCAAAGTTTACTATTAATCAATAGGGACCCGAATTGGTCGTGTTGTCACCGTGTTAGGATCCGATGAGTGGATCCCAAGGGAACCGAGAATTATACAACCGTTAATTGTAAACTGAATTCTTTGTTACACGACATCTTCGTCAATTGTGAAGCGATTTTCATTTTTTTCTTTATTCGTTAGTCTATACTCCCGAAGCAGTCCCATGGTTATCAAGTCAGGATAATAGGGTCAGATATGGAGATAAGGTAGAGGGATTAGACAGGAGGGATAGGATAGATGGGTTAGGGGGATATGGGAAGATGGGATAGGGATTCGCTATGGGGAGAGAGAAGTGGGCCTTTGGAATTCTCACTCATAGCACGAAACAAGAGTAGCTCAAGGCTAACAGATTTACGCAGATACTCTGTGAGAACTTGGTATCACCCCTTATTCCTGGTCTTAAGAGCTATTATCAAGATAGCGATTCTAGCATGGCTCTAGGACTTCAGACATACACCTGATTTATAATATATTTGGTTTTCTAATTAATATACTCACAGTATATATATGTATATATGTATGTATGTATTTGTGTATATACTGTATGTGTATATGTGTACACATACTTATATATATATACAATATGTATAGAGGTGTTATTGGGTAAAGTGTATGGAGGTGGGTACTTTTGGAGGGTAGCCTTCCTCGATAAATGGGCTATCTAACACTGGAAGAATTTTTCGAAGCCGGCCAGTAGTTCCTGAGATTAACGCTTTCAATGAAACAAACAAACAAACACTTCAGCTTTATATATTAGTATAAGATTTATTATATATGTTTTTGTGTTTTGTGAATCAGTTTTAAATAAAATTTATTGTGAATGTATTATGTGTTTTTTTATGTATAGCGCGTCGTATTTTTTAAGTCAATTAATCTTTTTCTCTCTATCTTTGTTTTTGTTTCAAAAATCCACCAATTATCTTATTGTAATACCCGCGTAGACACCATGTCACACTATATGTCCATAATGAGCACGAATTAAGCCCCAAAGTCTCCCAAATATAGAATCCGGGCTTAATTAAGTTCCTAATTATAATAAAACCAAGTCTTAGAAGCATTGTCGAATTTCTCAAGTGAATTTATAAATTAATTTATCATTGCAAAATTATATTTTCGCGTTAAAGAAACAAAAGGTGAAAAGTTATTACAGTAAAGTTCAAATAATAAAAGCAAGGTAATTGTTGTGAAAAAAAGGGTTTATAACAAAAAGAAAGATTATAAAAGAGTACTTTTACTTTGTAACGAGTTTAATATGAATTTGTTGAATTGTAAGTTTCTTTAATTCTTTTTATATAGAGTTGAAATATTTTTAGATCCAGTACTTCTTTAAGTACTAATACAATTTAAGGGCCTTTCTGTTATTTCAATATCAATACCAAAAAATATAAAAAGCCAAATTCAAGAGCTCTTTATATGATGTGTAACCATAAATTTAACGAGAGTTTTTGATTATTTCTGTCAGTCTCTGGTAAAGTTTGTCTGTAATAGATTCTGTAACGGCTCAACGGATTTCATTAAACTTCTAGGGATTGGTATAGCAACGGTCTTATTCATATTGAGTTAGAATAAGTTTGTAGGCTCCATTAAGGCCGCTGTTGCCGCAAAAGGTCAAGAGTGGGGTGCACACGAATCGAGTTTTCGCTGGTAATTACTGATCAATAATTTAGCACAAAAAATCGTCAAGATATGTGACGTAAAGTGGTCTTTTTGTAATTTTTGTACCTTTATTTCAAGTTAGGAAAAAATTACCAAATCACCTCCAAATTATTGACATGAAACTTTTTTACTCCTTCAACTTCTATTAAAAGAGGATAAAAAAATCTACATTTATATAAAAGAGAGATAAATAAGTTGCTTTTATTATTTTTACATTATCATCATCATTAAATACGACTTAATTGTATTTAAAAAAAAATGCACTTTGGACCGAAATAAAACTGATAATGATAATAATAATATATATTTATTCAAACTAGTCGTCGCCCGTGGTCGAAATTCGACCATAATAATAATTTAAATTAACCCGCAGGGGGGCTTTGTGGCGAAGCCTTAGGTGAGTGGCGACACCTCGTACCTGACTCCGGGGGCCAAGATAAGGCCCCCACCTCCGTGCTTGCCTTAACCAGCCGGCACGGAGTGGAGATCGCTAGAGCTAAGACTCAAGCTCCAGGGGTGGAAGTGATAAATGGCATCACGTCAGAAGTAGCTTCGGTGAACCTGCAGCCCACCTCTCTACACCCCTTAGCCACTCACATCCATGTTGCCCCTGTCTTTTATGGCATTTTTAGGGGCCCATGCAGGGAGTGGCGAGTCACCGTCTGCCCATTTTTCCATGTTCCCTGAACATTGCGACGGGCAGACGCCATAGTCCCCATATTCCTAAACCGCTAGTACCACTAACAGTTCACCCCAATAGCCCGGTACTTTTTGTTCTCATTTCCCACAATAGTCCTACACTGGCCGGAGCTTGTCCTTGGGTGCATCACTATATGTTGTAGACAGGGATAATCGCCGGTCAGTGTCACGCCACATTTACATTAAATCGTGTTGGCCTTCCCATGGCCCCACGTAAGCCTTCCAAATGTCCGGGCCATTTTTATGGCCCGTGGTCTCAAAAGACATACAAATATATACTTATATTAATAAAAGTAAGAGAAACTTAGCTGTGTGTGGTTTAACCATTTTTTTATGATAATAATTAATTTGTGAGCATAAAATTATTCGAAACCATTTTATATCATCATAGAACTGTGACGTCAAAGCATGTCCCTGTGTGTGTCCCGTGACGTCCTTAGTCTTGTAAAGTTTTTTTTTATTGTAGGAGTTTAGCAGACAGGCAGAAGGCCCACTTGATGGAAAGCGATTACCATCGCCTATGGACATTTGCAACACCAAAGGTGCTACAAATGCGCTGCTTCTCTCTTAAGGGAGACTGGAACCTGGTCACTAATGCCGGAACACAACTCAAGGTTGTCATGGCGGCATACTCTAGATCAGGGGTGGTAGCCATCCAGTCGGGCAAATGCCCTACCACCTGGCAAAAAAAATGTTTAGGAGCTTATTAGCGTTACCTTCACTGGACCATTGTCATTCCTAATCCTAGTACTCTTCTTTCGTCTATAATAATATAAAAATCTAAACATGCCGCGTCTATATATTGAAGCTATTAAAAAAACATAAACATATAAACGATGGAGACCAGGATGCAATTCTAAAACTACTAAAGCGCGGTAATTTATTTGATTTTTATTATTCCGACGTTTCGGCCACTTTTCAATAGCCTTGATCACGGAAGACAAAGATGTCAATGTCAATGAGTATTTTTAAAGTTTTATGAGTATATTTAATATACTTAGTTTTATTAAGTATACTAGTCGCGAAAACTTAAGAAAAGGATGTATTTTTTTTAAGATTATTACTCTGTTTTTAATCGGGATTCACGCAGAAACTACTTAACCGATTTCGATGCGGTATTCACTGATCGATAGCAAATTTCTAGACCTAAAAGTGCGCTACTTTTAACCTGGGAATAATGCTGGAATTTTTCTGGGGATGATTTAAAATGACCAGATTGAACAAAATTCGAATTCAATGCGATTTTTTCATTGTACGGCAACAATTTTTATGTAATAAAATGTGTGATATTTTTTATCCCCGGACTCCCGCGGTATTTCCCCGGGTGCGATTTGTAGTTATTAGGGTTTGTAAAAATTAACTTAATGCGGCACAGCTTTCAATTAAAAGGATAGCTTACATTCTTTTTTAATGCTCTGGTACTTTGTGTCCCGGGAATCCCGCGGGATTTTCAAGTCAAGCGTGGAAGAAGCCGCGGGCATATCTTAGTGTTTATATATAAAACCATTTATTGCGTAGCCATCTGTTGCTAACAGCGGCCATAAAGATTGGCGCGGCTTCTAGCAGTGTTATTACCGTATTATAATATTAGAATGAATGCTCTTAGTAATTAGGATAATGTTGAATATAATATGGTAGTATCAGTCATTTGTATGAGAAATGATACAAGTATATGTACTTCGGCCAACTTCAGCGTGTTCGGTTGGGGTTTTGTTGTCTACTCTCTTTCTGTGTGTGGCGACGGCTAAAGCATGTAACGTTGCACTTGCACCACTAAAAAAACATAGACACAGCCAATGATATTACTAATGTCAATCTATGTCGCTGTCAAGAGAGTTTAAAAAAAAGCTGTGACGGAGGTTAAGTTTGGCTCTCGCTCGAAATTCAAAAACATCATCTTCTTCTTCTTCTTTCTAATATATAAAAATGAATGTTTGTCTGTATGTTCTTTATAGAATAGTTAACTATATATTTGATCATGTGATGATCTTTAGCAAAGTTGTTGTGCATGAGAAGGTTTCTGAGTTGGTTCACAATTGGACCCGGCAGGTGGCGCTGCTGTCGGCATATCGATTGAAGCTTTTCCGGGCAGGACGACGTCTGCCGGGACAGCTAGTTCTTTTATAAATATTATCCCATACGATTCAAAACTTCCTTTAACGTTATTAAAATAACTACGTGTTCCCGCTGGGGATCAAGGCTACCCTTACTTTGCCTAAGAAAACCTATACAACAAAGCCAACATATTCCAGACGCGGACTATTACCGATCGAGCTAATATTAGAGCTGTAGAACAACTTGACTCGAAGAGCTTCCAAGGCTTCAACAGGCCAGTGTACCGTTTTGTGCATAAAAGTCCACCGGTTGTCACGGAACATATTAAATATACTACATAATTATCTTGTATTGTCTTGTGTTATTGACCTACTTAAACCTATTCTGTGGCCAAGGAGGAGGAGATGACTCTTTCCCACCCACGTCACAATAGTAGGGTAAAGGCAACCATTTTTAACTATACTAGTAGAATTATTTTCTCCGTGCAGTTTAGGTCATAAATCAAACTCGGTCTCAGCCCGGCTAGGGCGGTGAGCATGTTGCGCGGGTGCAACGCCATTATCGATAAAAACTCATTCTTATCAAAGAAAGATTATCATTCTTATAAAAATCATTATTATCTTTTTTGCTGTTAATTTTAAACTTAGATATAAGTATTTATATTTACTTTTAATGTAACTTGTTACATTCTAAACTTTTGTACTTATAGTTTTTTAATACATAGATACCTAATTAATAATTTATTTTAAATCATTCTTACTCTTATTTTAATAAATACCACTATGCCTGCCCATAAGGCCCGTGAGTGGAAGAGAGAGCGAAATACTCGCTTCACCGCTCCGATTATTTATAACCCAAACTGCACGGAGAAAATAATTCTACTATAGTCTACGTTTGACGAGAAACACCGCACCGTGTCTGTTTTTGTATAACAGTTATTGTGTTTATTTGCCGTATCAAGAACTTTTACGAACTTAAAACTTTGTTAAGGAGTGTTAGCAGCTATACCGCCTACACGCGGAATATTTTTGTAGCATTTTTTTTCACATTTAAACTATTTCACTATCCGGTATTTTTAAGAGTTATGTAGCTACGTCGGAGAAAACAGAACTGTTATGAACTCGTCATATCCGTTCCTCCGCTATCCTTCAGTCTATTTATATCACAAATATTATTATATCATTTACATCTTTAAAACAAGTTATTAATAAATTGAAATATCTATTAATCAATCAATATATTTATTTGCAAGAATGTATTTTATACAGATGTTATACAATTGTGGATGCACAATACATTCTACCACATAGAGGTATACAAAATGAGTTTAATACTAAAATTAAATTGACATAAATATTCTAATTCAGAAACATGTCAAAATAAAACAAATAATAAAAAAATCATTACGCTATCTTCATTTTATATAATAAACTTACAACATTCTTACCACCTACCCACTTAATAGGCATATATGTAAAAAAGTTTAAATAAAGTGAAAGCTTCTTCGAGCAAGAATATACTTTACAATATATAATCTAAGCTCCTGCTGTGAATGGTGGGATAGTTAGAAGACATATACTTAAATGATGAACTTTGGTGTAAAATTCGCTATCGGTGATAATTTGCCTTTATCTCGGAATTTGTATGGTATGGTAGGAGTTGAGCAGACATGCAGACGGCTCTCTTAATGGAAAGCGGTTACCATCGCCTATGGACATTTGCAACACCAAAGGTGCTACAAATGCGCTGCTTCTCTCTTAAGGGAGACTGGAAACTGGTCACTAATGCCAGAACACAACACAAGGATGTTATGGCGGCATACTTTAGATCGGGGGTAGCCATCCAGTCGGGCAAATGCCCTACCACCTGGCTGTGGGTTGTTTTGTCGCCTCTTAAGACAGGCCGCCCGGTCGTAGGGAATTGTATTCTTTCTCCGTTCCTGCACGGATATACGGAATACCTGGAATAAAAACTTATCAGTTTAAAGTAGAAATAGACTTTGTACCTAATCAATCTGATTTGATTGATCAGCACGCGCCCGTTCAAGGCGGTAACTTGGTTATAAGGATACGTAATGAAAGGGATAATTGGCAGTAATATTGGGTATTCGATGACCTTTTTAGGTTTCTGTATCCCTTTTGATATAAACAGGACCCTTATAAATTCGTTTAAACTTTATTTAATTTTAGGTACACAACCATAACATTTTCTTAAGTTTTCGCTTCACTTGTAAAAATAATAAAACTACGTTTTAACGGTTTTAAGCGCGGTAATTTATTTGATTTTGGTTTATCCGTGGCCGTTTAGCGGTGGTAAGTTAGATTAGGCTCCCATAGAGTAAATAATAACCATAAACAAAATTAAAACGAAATAATTAAAATGAACAAGTTGGCGGTAGGCTAAATAAAACTTTAACAATACACGTTAGACAAATGTCATCTTTGTCGTCCGTGACCATGGCCACTGAAAAGCGACCGAAACGTCGGATAAACCAAAATCAAATAAATTATTGCGCTTAAAACCGTTAAAACGGAAGTTTACACAACCAAGGTTTTTTGGCCAGAATATACAATATATCTCTAATGAACACTTTTTGTTTCATAATATAGTTTTATTTTCCAGTAATAAAATGTGTGACAATTGTAAAATTACATACTTTTGAATACAATATAAGAAAACTTAACTTATTTGTATTGTATTCTACCCATAGTCCCTCAAGACTATAAGTAGAATACTGAGCCCAGATCACCGTCTTCTATGGGCAAGGTGCCCAGAAGGCTGGTTACGTTTCCTCGCTGGATCGCCATACTGGTCCGTTGGCCGAGGTAGGCACCAGCCTTCTGATCACCTGAAGAGTCAATGAGTCGTTTCGATAAATTTTGGTAGAGGCTCATGGCCTCAGGACCCCACGGAACTCAGAACTCATTGCCGGAGTCCGTCTTTCCCGATACTTATAACCTGGGTGTCTTCAAGTCTCGTGTGAATAGGTACCTTCTAGGTAAGCGTGCTACATCCTAGACCACATCTTTGCTCCACATAGGGCAATATTGTGGTCAAACGCGAACCTATACTACAAAAAAAACGGTCCAAGCGTCTCGACAGCAAACGGCACAAACATATAACTCTCACTGAGGGTTGCATATTTGCGCCGCTTGAGTGATTCCGCTGTTTCCGCCGCCAAACCGGCCGATATAGACGTGTTTGGTAAATGGGATGCGGTCAACGTGTCTACGCAAGTCGCATCCTACACCAAAGGCTTGCCACGCTGCCAGGAAATTATAGTCATTCCGTCAGGGCGCCTACCATCATCACGTGCAATACCGTTCGGCTTCAATAGAGCCGGCACATTAGCGTTGGCAAGCGCCCTCCGTAAGACATCATTCAGGGCGGCGTGGCGTGACCATCTGCCGGCACTGCGACGCCAAGAAAAAGACCCTGGTATCCCGGGTCGATTACTTCTATTCCACAGACACATGTGTGTGGTGCACATATGCGAGAACCTAAGCGCAGATTTATAGCCAAAGAAAAGGAAGTATTATCCATTAATTTACCTATGTTTGGGGAGGGGATAGCTTGGAGCCAGAAACCAGACTCTTTGCGGGAAACAGCAAGGATGCGGGCACGTCCTGTAGAGTTAGTTGAATTTAGAAGTTCTGTGTTTAATCCTCTATAGGTTCATCCCAGCATCGTTACGAATTCATGATCGTGGGAATGTCTTCACTAGGGCAGACCATTTTCCAGACGTTTAGTGCTTCATTTAAAAATGATGTATTGACATTATCCCAGTGTTGCATTTTTTTTACACGCTTTTTATTAGCTTCACTTGTATGTCAGTCAGTATGTCAGTATGTCAGTATGTCAGTAACCGACCCCTTTGAGCTCGATTTTGTCCTACTTTGAACGATCAGATTTAATTCATACTTTGCACACCTGTCAAAGGTCGATGACAATGCAATAATATAGTATCATGGAGCTGATCTGATGATGGAGTGGGAAGGTGGCCATAGGAACTCCTGTACTAAACAAGATAGACCCTTCGTGTTTGGGCCCGTATGTTTATATCGCGTGACAATGCAATAATATGGTACCATGAAGCTGATCTGATGATGGAGTCGGAAGGTGGCCATAGGAACTCCTGTACTAAACAAGATAGACCCTTCGTGTTTGGGCCCGTATGTTTATATCGCGTGACAATGCAATAATATGGTACCATGGACCTGATCTGATGATGGAGTCGGAAGGTGGCCATAGGAACTCCTGTACTAAACAAGATAGACCCGTCGTGTTTGGGCTCGTATGTTTATATCGCGTCAAAATGCAATAATATGGTACAATGGAGCTGATCTGATGATGGAGTCGGAAGGTGGCCATAGGAACTCCTGTACTAAACAAGATAGACCCTTCGTGTTTGGGCTCGTATGTTTATATCGCGTGACAATGCAATAATATGGTACCATGGAGCTGATCTGATGATGGAGTCGGAAGGTGGCCATAGGAACTCCTGTACTAAACAAGATAGACCCGTCGTGTTTGGGCTCGTTTTACTTGTCTTGGCTAGCACTCTGCTGCTACATGATATGCAGGATCTCAAAAGCTTGTATTTAAAAACATTTAAACAAAAATCAACTAAAAAATGAAAAATAAATAATAGTTTAAAAAAACTAAAAAAAACACGCTTTTATAAAAAATCCAACTAAAAAAACAAAAAATAAAATTTAATATAATATAAAAAAGCGTGGGGTGTATTCAAAGCGCTTTTTAAGATATTATATTATTAATTGAATACACCCCACGCTTTTTTATATTATATTAAATTTTATTTTTTGTTTTTTTAGTTGGATTTTTTATAAAAGCGTGTTTTTTTTTTTAATACTAAGCTAGTGCTGTAGGCGGATGAAAGAAAAGCCGGTAGAGCAACGCTAGAGATTTTGCGGATTCTTAAACCTCCATACCTAATGGGCAGGGAAGATTGGAGCTTCCAGTTGCGTGCAATTAAGTATACAAGGATGGAAACTTTCAGCGGGCCAGTAAAGGCCAGTAAAACCTTAACCGTTGCAGTTATACAAAATCTTCTATAGTTATACAAAGTCTTAGGAGACAGACAAACCTAACTTTTTGTGAAATTTTGATCCCCATTCATAGATTTTAAAAGATGTATGGAAAAAGAGTTTTGCGATTTCCGACTCATTTAGTACTCCAACGACAGTTGTTCCCATAAAAGTTTTTATTCAATATAAGAAGCAGGATCGGTTGACACCAAATAAGTTTTTTTTTAAATTGTCATACAAAATGTACCAAACCAAATCATCATTTATTGCATAATACATGGTACACAAAAAATATGGCAGGAGTAGTCCATAAGATCACATGTTTTTGCCTCTACGGCGTCCAAAGTGTTGTTTTTTTTTTTACAATTTCTGACTTTTTTTATACCAACTTGGCTCGGTTCCATAGAACTTTTTGATCAGATCGATTGGCGTCAAAAAATAAATTTGTGTAAAATGGCCATTTTCTTTCTAACTATACATTTTTTTAAATCTAGGAATGGAGTTTAGGAATCAAACTTTTACGAAAAAGTATGAATGGCTTTCTAAGACTATTTTCGTGTGGCTGCAATAGTTGAGCTGTTCTTACTGCCCCACTGAAAGTTTCCAACCTGTATATATCCTTTACAACATTTGAAACTGCCACCATCGTATGCTTATGGACAGAAGTTATGTATTGATGCAAATTACTACTTTAGTTCCTTCCAATTTTTGAGACCTGATCATGGACACTGCAAAAGACCCCAATGTCCCAATTCTAGTAGTACAAGTAAATTAAAATCACTGAACTTTTACAAAACTTGAATCGGTACCCACCAGGGACTTTAGATTTGATTTATTTTATCGGATCTCGACCTCTCTGAAGATTTATATTTGATGTAAAGGATATGCGTTGACATTTACAAAGGTTTTATTTGAGGACTAATGGGTGTAATTGAGTGTAGATTTCTGTTCCATATTTGTTGGATCGTAAAGCTTATATGGTATCAATTTGCATTGGCTTTTATTTCGCGATATAACATATAACTAAAACGTATTTCTTTTTATATTCGATATTATTGTATTTATATTTTTTATTTGTTTTGGTCTATAGGGCCACGTTTGACCATGATCTCGTCTGATACTAGCAGATGGAGCATATTTGCCTAGAAAGTACCTATTTACACGGGACTTGAAGACATCCAGATACAGATTTGGAGTCTGGGTGCACTTTTTATTATTTCTTCTCTAGTTTGCATGGCGCCCTAAAGTACTCATAATGCCTGTGACATAATGCTTTAACTGACAGTTTTGATGCGTAATTTAAAATGAAACATAGCTAGTGACATTTAAGCATCAACCAATACCTCTTAAGGTACACTAATGGAGCTATTTGTTAACGCGTTACTTTTTTACGTTTTAAGTAAAACACATTCGGCCAAAGTCTAAATATTTAACACTAAGCCCTGGTTCACACGGCATTGTACTGCACGTTTTGCAGTATACGTCTTAACGAATAAACAGTGGCGCATACAATGTACATAGA
The DNA here is from genome assembly GCA_949752895.1 of Dendrolimus pini. NCBI lineage: Eukaryota > Metazoa > Arthropoda > Insecta > Lepidoptera > Lasiocampidae > Dendrolimus > Dendrolimus pini. The sequence goes on along the minus strand of OX457129.1, from coordinate 5,879,844 downwards.
ACCATTCACACGTCGTTTGTACTGCAAAAAAAAACCTATATTGTTAATACGTTTAAACGAATACGCAACGGACTTGTCAAGCAAATCGAATGAACTTTAACGTATTCGGCTTGCAGTGGCGTATAATATAGCTCTGTCTCGTTCACACGGCACGATGTTCATACGTTTTTAATCGAAAAGCATTTATTTATTTAGCAATTTTTTTAATCGTTTCTAAGTTTATCGTATAACTTATCAAATAGTTTAGTACGCCCTGATTCTTTATTTATAAGATGTACCCAAAACCTTCTGCTCTGTCGGCGGCGAAACCGTTGGCGCCTTCGATTATCAATATAATAGGATGACGAAGCGTGGATCCATCACTGACGTCTACTCACTGTGACAACTGTGTGAAGACTGCAGCTATTCGTTTTTTACACGAATGAAAATCTACCGTGTGAACTCCCGGGTGATTGTACGTTAAAAAAACGAATACAAAAAAACGTGCAGTACAATGCCGTGTGAACCGGGCCTCGTAGAAGAAGACGTACCATAACACTAACGCAGATGAACCCAAAGCTATTGAATTCAGTAGTGTTAGCGACGTCGAGGCGTTTCAAGATATATGTATAAATGCATATATCGTAACAGCACAAATCAGAGAATGAATATATCTATTCAATAATTTTATAGGAATATTTCCGATCTGACATAAAAAGGTCACACATATCATCTCAAATATATACAGTAAAAAATTATGACCTTAAAGTAAATATAACTATAAAAAACGTACTTACGTACATGTACCCAGTCTGATGTGAAACGATCATAAATTACATTAACTTTACTGAAGAATAGTGACCGGCGACCGCACAACCATTGTCCTTGCCTCGTTTCACGTAAAGCTAAATACTATAAAATATAGTCAATTATATTATTATATGTGCGAAGTGTAGAATAATAGTAATTTGTAAATAATTGTTAAAAATATTTCTAAGAATTATTATACTAAGAAGTATATATAAGCAATCTAACAAGTCAAAGTTTTATGTCTCTACAGAATTGCTCTCTCTCTCTTTCTCTTTTCTTTCACCTTCTCCCAATTATTTGGGGTTGGAACAAAGACTTTTCTTTCCATACTCTTCTATTCTGACATAAATCTTATGTCACACCACGACTCATATCATCCTTCACACAATCGATTCATCTCTTTTTATTCCTACTTTAACATTTGTACCCATCAATCTTGTAGTTTAATATTCTTTTTGTTACGTGACTTTCAACCTTTTCATTACTATGAAATGTCCATACCACTATTATTTTCTCCCTCTCAAGTTTTCAGTCACGGGTGCAACGTTCAAAGATCCTCTTATATACTCATTTCTCACCTTTTACATTCTTGTAGACCACACATCCATTATAACATTCTTATCTCAGCTCAGTGAATTTCACAATCATTTGGACCCGTATAACATGACCGGTCGTATGACAGATTTATTTATCTGATATTTTAATTTCAGTGCCACTAGTTTTTCACATGTTACCGGTTACTCGTATCCACTATATCCATGCTACATTTATTCTTCTCTTACCAACCTTCTCTATATCACAATTACTCTGCATCAGTGAACCAAGGTATCTGAATTCGGGGTAACATAGTAATAGTAGTCAATTAAAAGAACAACGCATATTCCTCAACATGACGAAACCTGGATATTATTTTCTTTATAGTATAAACAGTTTTTACGATAAAATGAACGTTTTGGTACCGTATGAAATAATTCTATTTTTACTTGGCCTTAAAAGAGAACAGTTCATTCATACAGCAATCGTGAAACAAGCAATCTCTCTACACCAGCTCTCTCGTGCAAAACATAATAGATACCATATCAAACGAACGAACAAAAATTTAAAAACTTCGTTAGTTATTATATACATTTTAGTCTTTTCGTTTTTGAAGTCGGTTTTTTAAACCAAGTTTTTAAATTTTATTTGTTACTTTTTAGTGTCTAGCTATGTATGGGTGGACCTACGAATGGTGCCGCGCTTCTTAAAAAATATAGGTCCCAAGAACCGGGAACAAAAAAATGTTCGTAAAATGAAAACTACGGGGCCAAACTATGTCAAATTTTTAGGGGACCACATGGCAGCTATTCCGCGTCGAACAAAAAAGAATCACGTAAATCGAATCATAAATCTCAGAGTAATCGGTGTACATATAGAACGGAGTGAAAATTATTTCCATGAAAAATGTTCATTAAATGAAAACTACTGGGCCAAACTATGTAACATTTTTAGGGGACCAATTGGAAGCTATTCCGCGTCGAACAAAAAAAGAATCACGTAAATCGGATCATAAATCACGGAGTTATCGGCGAACATACATAAAAAAAAAGATCCCGACGAATTGAGAACCTCCTCCTTTTTTCGAAGTCGGTTAAAAAGTATAAACGCGTGAAACGAACTGAAGCTTTTTTTTTAAATTTCTGTGCGTAAACTGAACTACATGTGATTTGCGTCTATGTGGTTAATAGTAATGGCATGGCATTGGCAACTCTTCGGACTTTATCCGTTTTAATTCTATTACAATCTATATACATAAACTAACTAACTGCTGCGGCTCACCGACCCAAAATGAGTCTTGGCCTCCGAAACGACAATATTCCACTCCTTCCTGTTCAGCACCCAGATAGGCTCTTTTTACCGCGTGATCCTCCCCCATTCTGTGTAGGTGGCCAAGCCAGCGCAAGCGATGTGCCTTGTATTGGGCTATACACATATACAGTATAGATAAATAAAAGTGAATTGTCTGTTTGTAATCTTATACATCTATATATATATATAAAAGAAAGTCGTGTTAGTTATTTGCTGATTTGGCTGAAAATTGGTGGGGTAGTAGCTTAGAACCAGAAGACGGACATAGGATACTTTTTATCCCGTTGGAACCGGTAGGTGGCGCTAAGATGCTCTTAATAACCTGGACCGATTTTGGTGATTTTGTTTTTGTGTGCTTGAGTCCCGGATGGATTAAATCCACAATTGGAACCGGTAAGTGGTGCTGGGATCGGCTCCTAGATTTTTATTTTTTCAGAGCAGGACAACGTCTGCCGGGGCCGCTAGTAATATATAAAGCTGAAGAGTTTGCTTGTTTGATTGAACGCGCTAATCTCAGGAACTACTGGTCAGATTAGAAAACGACGTTGCGATACTGATACTTCGACGTTAACAGTAAGTAATGGATTTATTAAGATGAAAATATATTTAAATATTATTCCAAGATATATAAACGACCTAATATTTCAAGAATTTTATAATCATGAGACATCAGATTTAACAAAAATTAAACTTTTTGCTGAGATGAGATTTCACTTTACTGAGTTTAACAATGCAAAATTAATGATAGTTTAGTCTAGTGCCATGTTACAAAAGGCATAAACTTTCAAATAAGTAAATTTAGACACATTATAAGGGATTTTGAAAGTGTTTGAAATTTGATTCCTTTGGGAGATAATTAATTTTGTTTCATTATTTTACCAGACTGGTGTAGCGAATGGAAAATCTGATCGACTCTCACGATTCATTTTATTTTATTTCAGGAAAATATGTCCCATTGTTATAATACATATTATTACAGTTACATTAATAATTACAATTGTAAAAAGTAACACATACATACATATTCAGATTCATATACTAAGATATAAAAAAACAGAATTAAAAAAAAGAATGTAAACTTTCGTTTTTGCGGAAACTGTGTCGGCATTTTTATGCATCCGAACAACTTCAAACTGCTTCCGGGAAAATTCCCGCGGGATTCCCGGGATAAAAAAATCACACATTTCATGAACGTAACCGTATCGGCATCGGATATCTTTAATAATATTATCATTTTCAATTCAAATTTAAAAGATTTTATTCAAAATACGTTCTACTGGAGCACACTTTTTGAAGGTCATACATATAAGTTAAAATTTAATTTCACTTCCTAATCTATGTGCACCGCTTTACACCGTGTTAGCGGTAAGAAACTCCCCAGCAACACGGCTAGCTAAATTTTTTTTATTTTTATTTATGTTTCTTATTCTATTTATCTCAAGTTTTTTGTTTTATAAGTTTTATACATAAGTATGTTACATAATTATTTTTCGAAGAGTTAATGGAGTTGTAGCAAACAATGCGTGCTCAGTAACACAAAGACACATTAAGAGAAAAGAAGATCATCATTGTTACGAGTCGCAAGACTCGAATTAAAATGCCGTTAGAATTGCTATTAAGTTTATTAGAACTATATAAACACTATACCAAATATAACCGAACACAACAAGTCCAAACGTAACGTAGGTGGTGATTCAATAAAGCGCGCAAAGTCCGTCTCTTATTAGATTCCCGATTTTAGTATACATGTTTCGCTTCGCTGGTGGTTCTCGCTAGACTAACTACTCCCTCAATCGGGCCATTGCTTTATACTGCACAGATGAAATATGGCCCGGCAGCTTGGACCGAATTTCCTAGAATCAGCTTGTACTTAAAATCCGTAACACCTGGCTAATGATTACAATACACCAATAGGTCGTATGCCAATAAGTAAACAAAAGAAGACGACCATAAAAGAATTTCAATGTGATTATTTCAAATGCCGCGACGGGTAATAAATGTGCTTCGTTTCAGATATGCAGGTGGATTTTGTGTTTGTCGGGACTTGAGTTGTAACATTATCATTGTTATAATAATGACGTGACGTACTAAAACCTTTTACTGCAAGAATTTAATAATTTAGAGTGGCTAATGTAATGTGAAAAAATTAATTCACAATATCACTGTTTTTTTTTCAGTAAAATTGAAATACTTGTTACCTATATCGGGAATTATAATCACTCAGTTAAAACGTATATATGAAATGCTCCTAAAAACTCTCGACGGCGCTATATTCTTTTTCGCATTTTTAAAAAAAATTTGATATGTAAAATAATTTTTTTTTAGAATAAATCAATCTAAAATTTAGAAGAAAATGATTTAGACAACCTGGGCCATGACATAACATATTTTACCCAATGAAACTGATTAAACCACTTGCTAGTTTAAAAATGATATTCAGACTATAAATTTTATTGAGAAAATGTAAGTAGTTTATTTAAAAAATTTCAGTTGTAAAACGATGAAAGTGAAAAATTTTAATTGTCTGTGAAAAATGTTATATCTATGATATTAGCTAAACGATTTTTCAACAGAATCATAAACAATTTGAATACTAATAAATCACTCCTAAATATATTATGTATCCGCACAAAAGTCGGTCGACATCGAAAAAAATATTATTTTCATGTCGTAATGCTTTCAACCAAATGGGATTGTGAGTGGTGACTACTGAAGTGTGATCAAACGCAGCCTGAGATTAATATGAAGAATAATTTTAGTCTGTAGAAATATGTAATAACTCTAGTAGCCATCATGAAGATCGGAGCTTTTATCTTGTCTTCGTTTGTGTAAACTTCAGTCTTGTATTCCATAAAAACGATTACTTGAACTTATAATAAAGTGCACGTCATCTTCGTTATCCAAAGTAACACGGTAGTTCTTTTTTCTTTTTTAACAACTCTACGGATTCGAGTTCCGTACCCTTTTGTACAACTTAATTTCTAGGTTTAATTTTTAGAATTTAACACGCTTATTAGTTATTTACAATAAAAATTCACTTAGAGACAAGCTTAAAATTAAAATAAAGAAATATAATAATACATCCTATTCTAATAATATATATACAACTTAATTAAAACAAAAATAGAAACAAAATAGAAAAAAATTTGAAAAAAAAATCACCGTCAGTTAGGAACGTTCCTAAAACGCTGGCCGCATTACTACGTTGTATGGCAATGCTTATGCGTCGCCCAAAATACAGGCCAGCGTTTTGGTTATTAGTTATTCTGGTTCTTGTGTGTGACATCAATTTAGTGACTTTATGTTGAGGTGTGTGTATCTTACAAATAACTTATTATATTAATTGTAACACGCTAGTTATCTAAAGTACACCTTCGTTATCCAATGCAACATGTAGGTACTTTGGATTACGCAGGTGTAATTTGGATAACAAACTATACCTTCGTTATCCAAAGTGCGTGTTATTATATCCAAAGTACGTCTTCGTTACCCAAAGTGTATGCAAGTTATCCAAAGTATATCTTCGATATACAAAGTGATCGCTATATTATAGCTGAGGGTTGAAAAATAGTTTTTCAATGTAAAAATAAATGTGTCAAACGTATAGGTATTTTAAAAATCATGACAATCTTCTTGAATTTATTTTATTTAAGTTAATAATTAAGGAGATATTAGCACGGATATTAGCTTGTAAATTCGTAAAAATTCTATTCTTCTTTGTAAGTTAGGAATTGGAGAATTCTAAAATAAATCAAGTCTTAATGCATGTATAGCTAATATTTTCAACGAAATTTTGTTGGTATACTCCAAGATTCGTTAAAGTTTTGAGGTATGTGCTGCTTTGTACTATATACATTCTTAAGGGTTTCAGAAAGTTGTCAAATGTCCATACTAGATGGTAACCGCTTTTTAATAGGTGGGCCGTCTGTCTGTCTGCTGAACTCATGCAATAAAAAAATATATGTATAAATTTACTTCATCTAGGAAATATTTAAGTTATTTATGCGGAAACCGAAGATATTTGTCGTGGCGTATGATTTGGCAGTTTACTCGAGCGATGCCGCGTTTAAGTTCCTAGTCTTTGTATATTCGTTGCACATTTAAATGTCTAATGTGGGCTGCTTACAACATCTGGCGTTGACGGATCAATGTATGGCGATACACAGAATATTTACAACAACGGAAACTGGTGGCATAATAATTTATTACGAACACTACGAGAGCGTTTTAATGTGGAATGTGGTGAAATTACTTCATAGTTTGTAACTAGAATAATTTATAAGATGATAACTTCATTGGCAGTGTCGAGTTTGTATAGTGCTAATTTGGATCAGCTGATTCCAATAATGCAAATTTAGAATTTTTATTATTATAGGTATCTGTTAGAGTATTACGTGAAAATAACTAAACGGTTTTAAATAAATCTTAACTTGGAGTCAGTTTATATTATTCTGAATTCGCGTCATATTAAAATATACTGAAGTTTATGATAATCTGTATATTTTTATCGCATCATAAAGTCTTTGACGTTATGTTGACTATAAAAAATAGCTTTACTTACTATTATATATTCAATCTGTAGGCGTGCTTAGTTTGTATAAATAATTTAATAATGCGAAAAAAGTTAATTAAAATTTAAATCTAATTTTTCAAGTGATAACTTCTTATGGGAGGGTAAATCGCGTCGTTACGTAATGCGTTACGGCGCCAGTCTGTCGGGCTTCCCATTCTCTCACGCATACGGCAGCGGTAGGCAGGCTCCTCCTCTCTCACTGTAATCCACAGCGCTAGCCCTATTTCGGTAATTAGATTAAATAATGACGCTAATAATGTACATACACAAAATTCTAATGTACATGTTCGAATATTGTAACTAAGAATATAATATATTTAATAATCAATAAAAGATTTTATTAAAAAATAACCTTTCCTTACATTATCATACTAATATAACTAAAATTTAAGTAATAACCTAAGCTTTTATCAAGTTAAAAAATTAAATTAAATAGTTCAACTTAGATTAGTTTAAGTTACTACGTTTCTCGGGCGTCCCGAGACGCACAGGTTTTTTAATATAGGTATTTTTTTATAACCACCCAAAATTAATTTTATATCTTAAATACTAGGTAAATACGTCCTAACCGCACCCCATGGCGCCGTTGCTTCCGCGAAAATCTGGCCGCGTTTTGTATGTCGTACCATATTATACACTCGCTTATTATTCCGCGTGCTGGGAGGTATCTCTTGTATCTACCGTACCAGCGGCTTTACTCGTCAAAGGAACCGCAAGACGTGAAAAAACATCTACGTGGTGGAAACACCACCAGTCAGAACCAAGCATTTCGCTTGATCTTTTCTGGTGCGCACTGCCGAAGAGTGGAATAACTTGCCAGAGTCTGTTTTTCCTGATAAATACAATCTTGAAGTCTTCAAGTCACTGTGTGTTTGAGTGAATAGGTATCTTCTAGGTAAGCATGCTCCATCCTAGACTCCATCATCACTCATCAACAGGTGAGACAGTGGTCAAACGCAAACCTATACTTCCATAAAAAAAGAAGCACGAGGAAGACGTGCCTGCTACTGCGACGCTCGCATTGTTCGTAGCGTGTTTGATGTAAGTCATGTCCTTCTTCTTCTTTTTTCCCGCATTCCCGTCCGCGTTCACATAAATAATTGATCAAAATAAAAAATATATACTTGTAATCCAACAATGAGTGAGGCAGTAACCTGATTTTGATATTTTTTTTTCAAATTACAATTAAGTAATTAAAGTTATTATTTAGATGATGGGGCTGACATGCCTATGTGGGAAAAGTTCCAAATAAATAAAGATTTAATAAACTTGTTTTAAAAAAAGGTTTTTATACACATGCTTTTGAGATCCTGGATACCATGTAGCAGCAAAGTGCTAGCCAAGACAAGTAAAACGAGCCCAGACACGACGGGTCTATCTTGTTTAGTATAGGAGTTCTTATGGCCACCTTTAGACTCTATTATCAGATCAGCTCTACCATATTATTGCATTGTCACGTGATGTACATATGCGTGCAAAATTTCAGTTCAATCGAAATTCGGGAAGTTGGTCAAATTTTACTTGCAAGATTCCACCCGAACTTACATACATACATAGGTACATCCATTGCAAATTAAATAAAAGCTTGTAAAAAACGTTATTATTCGTCAATAAATACTTTGCTATTAAACATTCAAATAAATAAAAATGTAATAAATCATTGCAATAAAATTATAATTTAAATCGACTCAACCTGGAATAAAAAATGAAATATAATAATTATCTCCCCAATATTTTTACTTCTAAAGAATCCACTACGAAATTATGTCTCTTATTGAAATATTAGTTACCGTACCGTCAGAAATTTTACAATAACACTAAATTCAATGTCAAAGCTTGATTGAGCAGAATGTCTTTTGATAATAAAATTATTTGCAGGCAACTTTATGTAGGTGAAGGTTTATACGTTTATAGTGTAGGTAATATGATAATGACATTAATGGTTTTAAGTTTATGTATTATGGTGTTCTGTTAGCAAAAGACAAAAATGAAAGTTTTAGAATTCGTTTTATTTTATGGAATATTGTTAAGAGCTACATAGGACTCGAATTAAAATACCGTTGGAATTACTATAGAGTTTATTAGAACTGTACAAACACGTATAAAACAGGCACAAATATGACTGGACACAGCCAGTACAAACTGCACGATTCAATAACACGCGCAAAGTCCGTCACTATATCGCTCATCGAATGTGCGTCTTACTCGTATCGTAATCGTCGCTTGACTGCCCTACCCCTCCGTTTGGGCATTTTTTAATAATAAACTGTAGAATACAACAAAGGACCGCGTTCACTGAGTCAATCTGCACACCTGGCAAGCTTCGACGCAATGCGATAACAACAAGGATTAGTTCGACATTAATGACGGCCATAAAACAAGTACGATAACTATAGGATGTTTTTCTTAATTGCAAATTTTAAACACGAAGTAAACAAAAGAACTCCGAATGCAGGAAAGGTAATAAACTGCGTTTTTACGACAGGCAGGTGTGCGCATTTCTTAGACGGCATGTAACAATATTAACCGAATAAACTTTCTGTATTATGTTTCCATACGTTCTTGAATTGATTCCACACGTTCTATATGGACTATCATGATTCCACACGTTCTCTGTGAAGTATCATCATTCCATCTATACTAATATTATATATAAAGAGGTAAAGTTTGTGAGTTTATGAGTTTGTGACGTTGTATGGGGTAATCTCTGGAACTACTAAATCGATTTTAAAAATTCTTTTATTGTTCGAAAGCTACGTTAACAGGGAGTGTCATAGGCTATAACATGACGCTACATACCACGGGAACGGTACAGAGCGCGGGTGAAACCGCGCCGGGCCCCTGGTTAATTATAAAACAAGCGTAATTGGCTTAGTTTGGATATATACAATTTTTGTGGTTTCCTTCCGATTATGTATTTATTCTTAAACCAATTAAAATATATGTACTGTATGTGTATGTATTGGTGTGGCCTTCCGCCAAATTAAATAATCACAATATAGTCTCAGCATGTCGTAGACACTAAAACGACGGAGATGCGCGAGCGCAGCCCGCCGCGGGTGCGCCCGCGCGACGCGACGGGTATCGCCCGTGGATACGCACCCCATTCATTCGATCGGCAGTGCAGCTTAATGACCTTGTTAGGGGTCACGCGTACATACCGTCTTACGAATTGCAATAACTATATTTTTGTCGTGTGTTTTGTCGTCATTAATATATATAACAAAATTATAAAACTTGCCTGCTGGCTTCGTGAATAAAATTATCAACTCCTTCAATTTGTGAGTGTCATTTGGTGTTGAAACTTTGGGAGGCAACGCCGCACCAACCACCAACCAACATCAACCGCGCCCCTCTACATTGGATTAGTAAATTAGTAATTTACATGTCTCTCTGTTCTTTCCACTTCTCCCAATCACTTGGAGTCGGCAAATTATTAAAGTTGATTAATAATTTATATTTATACATTGTTTTTTCTTAAAATAATATTTTGGTACTTCACACATCAAGATTTATTACTTCATTACACTATGGCTGACATTCCACTAGCGTTTGTCAGTAATTTCAATGCGAGGCGAGTCCGCCACGAGCTTGCGCGCCGAACACGCTACGAAGACGCGGCGGGTGCGCACGCGCCTCTCTTTGGACTCGCTTGCAAATTCGCCAGCGTGATAACGCCCTATTGAATGATTTTTGATTATTTGAATCCACTTAAGAAACATCTAAAGTTATTCATTAAAGCAAAAGATGTTTTGAAATATTAATTTAAACGTACTTTTAAGTAAAAGTTTATTCATTTTTACTTGTAAGAAGAAATAAGGTATAATTTCAATAATTCTTACAGAATCTCCACAATGCGGTAAAAATATTTAAGCTAAAATGTAAATATCTCGCTAATAATTCTTATATATAAAAGGACAAAGTATTCCCATATTTTATTACAGCCTCAAAAAAGTTCACAAACGGCCTATTGTTGCTCTATCTTGCGGTTTTTGAAGTTATTTTAACGTGTATTACTTCCAAATGTAATTTGCGTGGATGAAAAAAAAGCTGCATTTATTCATTAAGATCTGAAGCGGCCGCTTTTGCAGATTTGTACAACCAAAATCACAAGTGTCAAAATAAAGTGAATTTTTATGCCATGACTTAAAACTGATTCTTGATTCTCCAAAAGCGACCACTTTAGGCCTTCAGCTCATTGACATCTTGCTTGTGTTCCATGTCTTGAAGTTAAACTTCTTGAGACTCGTTGTGATTTGAAACTCGATGAAACGAAAAAGCGACACTAAAAAGAGATAAACACATAAATCTATAGGACTAAGCCTGCGAGAGAATGAGATAGAATACATTATATTTAATAATTTGAACAGAATACATACAGATAGAGTTGAAAATGTTTTGAAGTTTTTAATTAATATTTCGAATTTTGTGTTTTAAAACTTAAATACATGATAACGATATAATATATGAAATGTGACGTCACGAAATTTAGAATCCCTCCCACCCCTTGTCACACTTTATTTCACTTCTGCTGTGTGTGAACTGCACACACACACACACACACACGCGCACGCAAACACGCACGCACGCACGCACGCACGCACGCACGCACACGCACACGCGCACACACACACACCTTTTTTTTCTTTTAAGTCTAGAGTGAATGATTGATGAAAAGTGGTTAATGTCGCCTATGAATATTTGATAACTAGAGGTGTTAGAAACGTGCTGCAGGCCTCGAAGAAACTTTTCCAAATGAAAGTAATCAAAAGCTATACCTAGAAGCTAATCTATAGCACGACTAGCTGCGCCCGCGGTTTCACCGGCGTGGTGATGGAAATTCGTTATTTTTTGGATAATTCACACTTTATCTTTATAAATTATAGCATATGTGTAGTGGAACACTTACAAGCTAATAGCTGGCACTGTGCAATAATTGATGTCACAAACGTTTGTTGTTAAATAGATAAACGCGCAAGTCTAGTTACGTATTTCTTTTACTAAGTTTTTATCTTTATTTTTAATTCATTAATCTAGTCGGCAAGAATACGTGAGTAAAATTACGATGCTGTGATCCGTGTGAATACCGTAGCAACAAAGTGGTTACTTTACTTATTCTTAAAAGCCATAATACCATGACGGGGATTAAAGACGTAACGCATTAATTTTAAATTATCTCGAAAGCTACTCAATATTATTTAAAATCAAATAGACAGGTATTTGCAGATTAATTTTGTCAATGAAGTCTCCTAAGAACACATTTATCTATGATTTACTATTTCTCCACAAAATAGTTGTTTTACGTTCCTGTAAAGTTCATGTTTTTCACTTGCGTCCTTTTTCTACAAATGGTGCGATATACAATTTTTCAACTATAACATATGGGCCAAGGCCTGCGAGAAACAACATTAGCCTCGCTGGAAGATTTTCCTATGAGACGGAGGGGCATACTATCTCGCTCCTCCATCCTATCGGGGCACCTCCCTACAATGTTATTCTCATGTGTAATATATAACTGTAAAATTTCATTAAAATCCATTCAGTGGTTTTTGCGTGAAAGAGTAACAAACATACATCCATTCTTACAAACTTTCGCGTTTATAATATTTATTATATTATAATTATAGCGAAGAGATATAGCGATAGAGATAGAGATGTAGAGATTATAGAGATATATTAATACAGAGTGCAATTTTCAAGTGGGTCTTCAGGACCATATTCTAAACGATATTAAATAGCCAACGCCATATATGTAATAAGATCTTGTCCATCCAAAGGTTGCTTTTAGCAATAAGGCCGCCCATTGTACTACCTTTTAGTGAGTAAGTTTTTCGTGTATTTGTATTTTTCCATGTAATGTTGGTGTACAATAAAGATTATTGTATTGTATAGCGCAAATCTCTCAAAAGAGTCTCTGGGCTTATTTCGACAAAAAATTAAGAGGTATTATTAAATTTTGAAAAAATAAATACACCGCTATAATTATACCAAATCATAATATAGCTTGTGCCGATCAATGCCTGTGCAGGAATGTCAAACGGCATATCAAGCGAAATAAAAAAATAAAAAATGTTTTATTCAGGACAAAAATTAGGTTAAAGTAAATAGAAATAGATAGACAAAAGAAACAAAATAAGTCCTAAATTGGAGCTATTCTCACTCAACATAATGTTAGCCAACAAGGACCCGCGTTGTTCATCCGTCTGGGACCAGAAAATGAATTAAAGAATTTATTTGAAACCATTAACATAGTGTACAGAAACAATTTGGTATCGCAAACAAGTGCTTAGAAATAAATATTTTTTCTTTCTTTATTTCTGTAGTATATAATATACTATGTTGTAGTTACTAGCGCCCACTTCCAAACCAATCATTTGTTATATAATTTAAAAAAAGTTTATATATTTGGACATTTTCGCGTTGTGATGATGTGTGAATGGGTGTGTACGAGACGAGTACAAACGAGTGAGTGTGTGGTTACAGACTTATTAGGTTAGTGCAATCAGCTTAATATATTATCAGTGTTGTCATAAGGGAGTTCTATTAGCCAGTTAAATAATTTTAATTTATATTCACGATGAGTAAGAGAGTATATTTATTTAGTAACTTGAATGAAATGAAGTCAGGGTGGACAACACAACAGAGATAACAACAATATCTACAATTTAATGCAGTTCGATAATGATAAATTAATTGCCGACTGAATATCAATGTAATAAAGCTATAATTTAAATAACAAATATATATATATATGTCGGAGGGAAGCTATGACTATGACGATATGACTATGTATTGTTGACTGGATGTATAACGCACAATATCATTTGTTTACATTATAATCACTTCTAAAATTCTTAATGTAATTTAATTAGATTTGTTAATGTTTCTATAACTTCAAGATCGTTCTAACCTAATAAAAGTTATGAATATTGTAATTTAATAAACGACCAATGAGAGCAGAGCATGTCAAGAGCGGGGTCAGCGCCCTCTATACTTTGAGTAATATCTACTTGGGTAGACTGAGGAGTTTTTGTGGCACATTTGGTTGGTGGCAACAGGTCGAGTTGGACCATGGAGTATTTTAAAGAAAGTATTGAAGCTGGAAGTATGAGCGGGTGCCCTGAACCCGCTGCTCGGTCTAAACTATGTCATAATGGTGATCAAATCTAAACTAAAAGTGTATAAACCGTGGCTATTGTGTTTTATGCTCGCATTTCATCCTGATGACGCCCACTAAACCTGAAATAACTAAAGATGTCGTGAGAACGAGGCCGTTCTGCGACATATATATATATATATATATATATATATATATGTCGGAGGGAAGCTATAATTGGATGTATTGTTGACTGGATGTATAACGCACAATATCATTTGTTTACATTTTAATTACTTTATATATAGTAGTATATATATATATATATATATATATATATATTAGTACGTGAAGCAGAAACTTGGTAAGGCAACGAAAATTTACGAAATCGCGCAGACGGATATATATATACATACAAAATAAAAATACAAAATACAAAATATCTTTATTAAGCCTTAAGAAAAAACAAAGTACAAAAATGAATTAATGTTGAATAAAACACATTTTGGAGGCTAAAAACACTACAATATTAGTTGACTCTGACTCTCAAGCTAGGTATAATATACCTTTAATATGAGTCAATCAGAGGTTTCTCACGCCAATTGCCAGTATTAACATTTTAGATCACCATGTAATGTGTATGTTGGTCATGTTCATGTATATATAATGATTTGTGTGTGTGTGCGTGTATGTGTGTGTCTGTAGAGAAGGAGATAAGAAGGAAGAAAGTAGGATAAAAGTTTTAAGTTTATTATGTTACTTAATGAGCACTTCAGTAGCATCATAGTTAAGCGAGAGTAAATATTTATAGACTTTGTTTTTTACTTTATATTTCGTGAGTGAATAAATTTCTAAATCTTTATTGATTTTATTATACAAGCGACTGCTTAGTGAAAAAGCGTAGCTATTTGCTAATGTTGTTCTACAACGTATTGTAGGACATATCATGTCATGTCTTCTTTTAAGTTCAAAAATGGTAGGGTCAAATGTTAATTTACCGTGCGTTTTCAAAATTAGTTGTAAAATAAATAGTTGTCTTACGGTAAATAGCGATATATCTTTGTAAAATTGGAAAGTTGGGTATCGAAAATGTTTGCTAGACATAACCTTCAAGACAGCTCGTTGTGCTCTCTCTAATTTAAGTATATGAGTCTTATATGCTCCGCCCCAGGCAGTGTTGCAGTAACAAATCATTGATTCGCAAAGCGCTAAATATACCATTTTCATGGTTTTAATATCAGCAACAAGCCTTAGGTTTTTAAATACATAAACAAGTTTCCTAACACGAGCGCAGAGATAATCTATGTGTTCAATCCATTTTAGATTTTGGTCAATAAAAACTCCTAGGTACTTTACTTTAGACGCTCTGGTAATTTGTGGGCAGTCTGTACAATTAAAATTAGCATTAGTGCAAGAATGTGCTTTAATCAAAAATAAATGGTCACGGGGGAGACTATGGGATCTAATACCAAAGGGAATAAATAAAGTTTTAGTTAAGTTCAAGGTGAGTAAATTCGAAGATAGCCAATTCATTACATAAGAGAGTGCAATTTCAGCATTTGTTTGAACATCATCCCAGCCACTTCCATGGATTAATAGGGCTGTATCGTCGGCATAGGTGAAAATTTTGCAGTTGGGAATTTGTAGCTGGCAGAGGTCGTTAATATACACCGTAAAAAGTGTTGGGCCGAGAATACTGCCTTGAGGCACGCCTACTGTAAGGTTTTCACTTTCACTTATGTAATTACTAATCTTAACACACTGACTTCGTCTTTCAAGATAATCAGAAAAAATATTTAATGCAATCCCTCTTACACCTAAAGCTTCAAGTTTAGATAAGAGTTTAGGTACGTATACAGTATCGAAAGCTTTAGAGATATCTAGAAAAATCCCAAGACAGGATTCGCCTTTGTCCAAGTGTACCACCACAGTGTCGACTAAAGCTGACACTGCATCGTTTGTTGATAAGCCTCGACGAAAGCCATATTGATTGGGCGAAATTAATGTTTTAGCCTCCAGATAGTCAATTAAGCGATTGTTGAGAGCTTTTTCTAAAAATTTTGATATACTTGGAAGGACTGATATAGGCCTATAATTATTTACTATACCTTCATCACCACCCTTGTGAATGGGATGCACTATAGCCTTTTTAAGAATATCTGGAAAAACACCTTGATTCAAGCAAAGGTTACAAATATGTGTTATTAAAGGTACCAAAACATGTTTTAAAGACTTCAGTAAAGATGTCGGAATACTATCGACACCAACTGCACAATTATTTCTAAGATTAACAATAATATTTTCTATCTCTTCCTGATCAACAGGAATCAAAGCAATAGAATCACGTTGGGTTAGAGAGTCGTTATTTGATGCATGGCTGTTAGAATTCGAAGTGGGTATAATTTTACTTGCAAGTTGCTTACCTATATTTGCGAAAAAGTAATTAACTTGATTTATAGATTCTATAGGATTAGAGTGAGTTTGCAAAAGTATATCTGAGGAGGAAGATTTATTAACAGGTATGTTTGAGACATTTTTAATAATATCCCAAACAACCTTGGGAGTTTTTGCATTATATAATAGAGTTTTGAGGTAGGTTGATTTTTGATTTTTCAATGTTTTGTTTACGAAGTTTCTATAACGGGTGTAAGTGAGTTTCAAAATAGCGTTATCGGGATCTTTCCTTAGTTTCAGGTGCATAGCATCCCTGTTTCTAATACAGCGTAATAAGCCGGGAGTGATCCATGGCTTTAGGTTTCTTTTGCAACGTGGGACTGGAAAATAATTCGTATATTCCTTAATAGTGTTCGATATTTTAGAAATAAGTTGGTTTGCAGCTAAATTTGGGTCTTGAATAGCAAATATGTAAGAAAAGTCAGTTGAAGAAAGTACATTCAGAATTGCATCACTATCTACTTTTGTTCGGATTTTTGGCGGAGTGTTGATTTTCATATCACATGACGTACACAATATAGTAGGACAGTGATCTGTAATAAACGACTGAACTACTAAAGCAATGGACTCACATTTAGTCTTTAACAATATATGATCTAAACAATTATTACTTCGAGTGGGTAAAGTATGAGCAGGTAGAAGACCATGAGTAGTTGTCAAATTGAGATATTCTTCTGATTTATTATCACAGTTATTATCCTTTATATCAATATTAATATCTCCCATTATACAGAAATTTTTATAATTATTATAAGTTGAGAGTAGACTATCTAGACTTATAATAAAAGCATCGGCATTTACAACTGATGGTGATCGATAGACAGTTATAAGAACAAATTCTTTATTTATTATGCAGACTAGGCAGTTCGCATCGTTTAATGTTTTAGGTTCAGCTATAGTGTAGTTCAAACCTTCTCTGATATAGATAACCAGGCCATCATTTTGATTAGAAAGATTAAATGTATAATGCGTTTTGAAACCATCCATAGGGGGTACAAAGGGACATTTCTGCAACCAGCATTCACTTAGTATAACAATGTCAAATTTAATTTTTAATTGCTCAAGAAGTATTTTAAATTGATCAAGATTTTTATTTAAACTTCGGATATTTAGATGAATAAAATTTAAGGATCTTTTAAACTTATACATACGTATATAGTTAAAGCATTGATCTGGAGAACATATAACTGATTTCGATACTGTTATTGCTTCTAATTCTGAACATAAGGCACTAACATCATTCAAAGTCATATTAAGCTAAAATATATCAAATAACATGGTAGTGATCAGAATAAGAAGCAAAATAAATTCGTTCAAATGTCCATATTTGATTAGAAAAGTTATGGTAAAAGAAAAGAGACATATTAATAATATATTTTTAGGGTTAAGAAGGAATAAACTTTGGATAGTGATAGTATATATAATACATAATAAAATAGGATAAGGAAAGGTATTAGACAGAAAAATAGTGAAGTGTATGTATGTATGTATAGTGTATAAACAATGGGTGTATAATTGTGAATATGTATATGATGTGTACACATGTAGAAGTATAAAACTATATTTAAAACTAAAATAATAAAAATGGCAAAGAGTTTTATTAGTTATTGACAAAACTAAAATAGAATTAGAATATAGCATTTTTGTATTAATATCTCTGTTGCATTGTAGTAATCCTAGTCAAATATCCGAGAGCATATCCTTATACAGTTGTGAAATTTGTTCAGCACTTTTGATCTCTACCGACGGCTGACCATCATCTTTTCTGATGAATACTTTTCCTCGAGAGATCCAGCAATATTTCCAATTCCTCTTCTTCACAAACTGACGTGCCAAGTAGTGTAAATTTTTCGCTTTTCGGGTTAGAAGTTCATTGACATAAATAGCAGTATTTTCAGTTGATAAACCTAAACAAGCTAAGGTTACTCTTTTATTGTTATTATTCTTACTAAACTGCTTGTAGGCTCGGAGAAATTCCATCTTTTTCTCAATATTCGTGTATTCAAGAACAATAGGTCTGGGTTTATTTACTTTGCCTGGTATGCGAAATGCGTTACGTAAGTCACTAGGTTTGTAGTTAATATTAAGAAATGTATACAACTTGCCAATCAGGGATAGCAATTGCGTATTATTATCCGTAGGAAGATTATGAAATTCAATGCTGGTTTCTCTTATTTTTCTATCCACGGTTTCCAGATGTTGTTCTAGGGTCCTTATATAATCAGCTGATTTTGTATTACTATTCTCGAGACTTTCTACTCGGGTTTTAAGTTCGTTGTGATCTTGTATAATCTTCGACACAGAGTTTTTAATTTCCAAATTTGATGCCAGCAAATGTTCATTTTGTTCTTTTAGGGAATTCATGTCGTTCTTTATTTGTATAAATTGTTCATTATGACTAGCTTTCAGGTCTTGGAACATCACTTGCAAGCCACTGAACATAGTTTGCATGGTCTTAGAAATACCTTCAAGAGAATCCACTGCTACTTTTTTCTTTTTTAATATTATATTTGAGTCAAGAACCTCTGTATCGGGAGATAAATGCAAGTCAGGCTCTGAGGATTAATCACCCATTTTTTTCAATCCTTTACGTGTTGATGTCATCCCCGTATAATATTAGTCTTATGAGAAAGAACACTTAATATAAATAAAAATAAAGCTTGATCTTATTAACAGTTAACCAAGGGTCAGTATAACTGGACGTTAATCGACAAAAACGTACAATAACGTGATCCGTCCAACTTAGTAAGACCTCTGGTGACTTCGTTATTTAACAACACTATAATAACGTTATATTGTTTCGTAGAAAACAAGGATTTTATCACTGTTTGTAAAGTTTTAACTTTAAATTAATATCATTAGTGGACACTAGTAACTTTATATAATTGTTTTATACTATTAGAATAGACTTAAATTATGGTTTAACACAATTTATTATGAGCACGTAAAATTTCGACCGCTCGTAGCAAAACGCGCGAGTACCCTATACCTATATACCCGTACATACATATATATATATATATATATATATATATATATATATATATATATATATATATATATATATATATAAATCCTAATACTTTAAAAAATATGCATAAAAATACATTAAATCATTAAAAAACTTTACACACACTACCATGTGTTCGACATACACACGCATATATACTCTTTTGATTATAGTTAAAGTCAAATTAAGAGTGTAGCCTTGGCGAAATCTGTGATTATAGAAGTATAGTCTTTGACATTTATTATTATCACAGAATTTCCACCACGGGCGACTGGGTATCTATAAGTTTACCAAATTATAATAGATGAAAATAAATTACAAAGTCATATAGCACTTGTGCCATGTCTGCGCGGATCGCGCTAAGAAATGGATATTGTTGCACAAAGCGTTGTTTTCCATACACTAAATAAACATTAAATTGCGCCGGATCATTTTAGTTTTCGTCCAAATCGACCTTGAGACGACACCTTTGAATGTTTTTCGCTATTTTGTATAGTTTAAAATTCGGCCCTGAAGGCCCAGTGGAAAAAATCATACTGTATGAAGTAAGGAAGCATGTTGCAATATTATTAGCCGTGCCCGTGAGTTCGTTCGCGTTGATTTACTTCTTATAAAATCATCCATCTGCCAGTGAAAGTCCCATCAAAATTGATCCGTAACATCTAGCTAGACGGAACACACAAAAATATTAGTAATTGTTTTTTTTAAATGTAAGTACCGTATATACTTTTATGTGCATGCATTTAGTAAAAACTTGAAAGATGTTATTTTGTCATTAGAACAGACTTTATGATAATATTTAGGCCACGTTACACTAGCAGCGCGTTCCATCAGTCGCTCACAACGCTCATAATGATCCGTTAACCATTCCACAAGGCGACTGCGGTCGTTGTGGTCGTGGCGAGAAGTCACTAATCAGCATTTTCGATCACAACGCTCTCAACGACCCATGTCAAGAGGTGGGTCGAATAGCCGTTCCACTTGGGCTTACACACTCCTAGGGCACACTCGGGCTTAACAGGAAAAATCGCGGTCGTGAACGTTGTGACACTCTAATCGAACGTAGCCTAGGGACTCACAACCGCCATTTTTCCCGTTTCACTTGCTTGCCGGCGTTACAATTGTAAACCCAAGTGGAATGACTATTCGACCCACCTCTTGACATAGGTCGTTGTGAGCGTTGTGTGATTGAAAATGATGACGTCATTGGTGACATTTCCGACACGACCACAACTACCGCGGTCGCCTTGCGGAACGGCTAACGGAGCATTTTGGGCGTTGTGAGTTATTAATCGAACGTCCTGTTTATGGCCTAACTTTCAAAATTCTACAATGAAATAATTTTATTTGCAATTTAAACAATAATTATTCCGTTATTAGATTCCTTTTAAACGTAGATTATTATGACTTCATAAGTATACACTAGTATGAAATCCATAAGGTCAAGACGTTTTGTAAGATGATAAAATGTGTTTGATTATCAGCTGTTGAAGATCTATCAGTGATTTGTGAGTGAATATGTGTTAAAATAATCGGTTAATCGGCTACTAATGTATTCCTAGCTGTCCCGGCTGACGTTGGCAATCCCTGAAAAATTAAAAATCTAGAACCCGATTTCAGCGCCACCTGCCGGGTCCAATTGTGAATTTAAACCATTCTAGTATGTCACTGCAGTGGTCAGCGATTATAATGAAGCAGAATTTCAAACCTAATTTATTTAAAAAAATCTATATATTCATAGTTATTCTGCTATTTGGGTTAGAGACAAAACCAACAAATCAAAGATAATAAAAATCTATCCAGCTGTTTTTGAGTTATAAATGGTGTAACTAGCCCGATTTCGGTTTATGTATACAGAAAAAAAACCAGTTTTTGAATTATTCTATTCCAGTTCTCGGTTTTGAGACTGCATAATATATACCGAGTTTCAACCAAATCAATATAATAGTTATTTAATAGTGAGTAATCAGTACCTTTTAGTAACTTAGTATTTTGTATATTTTTTAACCGACTTCGAAAAAAGGAGGAGGTTCTCAATTCGTCGGCTTTTTTTTTTTTTTTTTTTTTTGCTTTTTTTTATGTATGTTCGCCGATTACTCCGTCATTTATGATTCGATTTACGTGATTCTTTTTTGTTCGACGCGGAATAGCTGCCATGTGGTCCCCTAAAAATTTGACATAGTTTAGCCCAGTAGTTTTCATTTTGCGATCATTTTTTTGTTCCCGGTTCTTGGGACCTATATTTTTTAAGAAGCGCGGCACCATTCGTAGGTCCACCCATACAAAGCTAGACACTAAAAAGTAACAAATAAAATTTAAAAACTTCGTTTAAAAAAACCGACTTCAAAAACGAAAAAACTAAAATGTATAAAATAGCTTATTTCTAAAGCTATTATTATTAATATTGTTACGTACGAGCGGGGTACGCACTTATGGATTGGAAGAAAACACCAGTTTTAAATTTAGAAGCTTTTATTAACTTACACAGCCGCACGTAGTACCTCTCTGCAGGGTTGCCCCTATACGCACGACCAACGATGCACAGTCCCGACGATAAGTTGTCACACCCTCAATACCGTCGCCGATATTGCGCGGACCACCTCCAATATTATCGCGCGTAGCTCGCTTCTGGTTCCTCCTTCGAACTACGCTAAACACCTCCTTCGCGTATCTGTCCACCAAACTTCTCACTAAATTCACCACTTAGTTCGTCTCTGTCCTCTATTAACGTTCTCTAATATCGCACTTGTCGTTTCACCGTCTTGGACTGAACTCAACTTTAAACTGCAACTTTCAACTCTAAAAACTGCCCGGTAGGCGTGCCTTACGCTGTTTATATACCCGGAAGAATTTTCTAGAACCCGTCTATCTATCTCTGTCTTTTCTTTCCCGAACCTTCTGTTCGGGAACTTTCGTTTATACGTCTATCCCTTTCTAACATCTATCTATCTCTTTCTCTCTTTTGTCGTCTATCTCTTTCTAACATCTATCTATCTCTTTCTTTCGTTTATCGTCTATCTTTTTCTAAATATATCCGTCCTTGTCTTTTTGTTCTAGATTGTTCCAAAAGTTAGAAAACTAACTAGATGGTTCCACCATCGTTCGCCACAATATATATTATCTAAAACATCATGAAGTCGGTGCAAAGCAAAACATAAAAGTTACTATATTTTGAAAATTACTAAGCACCGACTTTAAGATGTTTTAGATAATATATATTAATAATAATAGCTTTAGAAATAAGTTATTTTATACATTTTAGTTTTTTAGTTTTTGAAGTCGGTTTTTTTAAACGAAGTTTTTATTTTTTATTCTATGTAATGTTGGTGTACAATAAAGAGTATTTATTGTATTGTATTGTTTAGTTTTTCGGTTAAAGCGTAACAAACCAACAGAAAGACAAAGGAAAACATTTAATTATGTATATTTTATTTCCAAAAGCAACAAACACAAGGCACTGTGACAGATGACAGTGAGGCAAGGCAGGGACACAAAGTTACTTTCGCATTTATAATATTTGGATTTTTTTAATATGAAAGACTAGAGGAACCATATTTCTAGTAGTTAACGCCCCAAAATCCAAGGGTAGTGCCACCGAGGCGGCAAATGTTTGCACAGTAAAATAAGTAGGCCGCCCTGGAAATCGGTCAAGTGTGCACTTAAGCCCTTTATCTTCGTATTCCAAGAGTTGGTGGATATCTGAAAATGTTCTATAATGGTTGTTTCGGCAAATGAAGCGATTTGTTAATTGATAGTTCGGGTCATAATACATGACTTGTTTTTATCCACTTGAATAGGGGAACAGCCTCTGATAAGCTGATATACTTTTTAATAAAACTGGTGGGTGTCAACTCCGACGCACGACTAGACTGTGCACGTGCGTGGCGACAGCGTCCGAATACAGCCGAATGCAGGCGAATAAAGTCGGTTACAATAAAAACATACAGATACACAGATAACTATTTACCCAGTATAATATCCACATATAAACATACAAACATACTTATTAAAAATTAAAATCATCTTAATAACTAGGATATGCCTGCGATTTCGTCCACGTTTGACTGGAAATGCTATAGTGTTAGTGGAAACTGTGTCGGAATAAGTGAATTTTTCATCATCATCATCCGAGCGTTAAATCCCGGTTGCGTTCGGAGCATTCACTCCGACGCCCAGGGTCCGCTTTCCCACTTTTTCTACTCCTCTTCACGCGATCTTCAGCGTCTCTCGTTTGACGACCATTGGTACGCATGCCATCCCTCACAACGTCAAGCCAACATTTCTTGGGCCTTCCCCATCGACCGGGAGCTGGCGGAGGAGGAATAAGCCAATTTTTATGCAGCTTTTATGTGAATCCCGAACAAACAGACAAGAAATCTAAAAAATTGGATCGTATTTTTTTTTAATTGCTGGAGTACAGCAGACAGGCAGACGGCCCACTTACTGGAAAGCGGTTACCATCACTTATGGACATTTGCAATACCAAAGGTGCTACAAAAGCGCTGCTGCTCTCTTAAGGGAGACTGGAACCTGGTGACTAATGCTGGTACACAAGTCAAGGTTATCATGGTAGCATTCTCTGAACCAGGGGTGACAGCCATCCAAACGGCAAATACCCTACCACCTGGCCGTGGGTTATTTTGTCGCATCTAACGACAGGCCGCAGGAGATTGTATTCTTTCTCCATTCCTGCACGGATAATAAATTTCCATCGTTTAAATAGTCTAAACGCTTTATAAAATATAATAGCAGTTTTTCTAAAACTGATTTTTCTAGTCAAGCGTGGACGAAGTCGGGTGCATATTCATACATAAATACTTAAATATGAAATAAAACAATTTTTAGCTAGACGTATTGCTGGGGAGTTTCTTGCCGCTTCTCCTTAAACGGCGTTAAAAGGTTGAGAAGCGGTGTACATGGAATAGGGAGTAAATTTAAAATTGAACTTATATGTATGACATAATATTTTCTTAAGATTTCGCGACTTGTATACATAATAAAACTACGTTTTAACGGTTTTAAGCGCGTTAATTTATTTGATTTTGGTTATTCCGACGTTTCGGCCGCTTTTCGTCCGTGACCACAGCCACTGAAAAGCGGCTGAAACGTCGGAATAACCAAAATCAAATAAATTAATGCGCGTAAAACCGTTAAAATGTAGTTTTATTATATGTATGACCTTCAAAAGTGTTCTAAGGTGGAACTTATTTTGAATAAAAACTTTTGAATTTGACTCTCTGCTATGATTAAGGCAAGTTAAAAAAACCGACTTCAAAAACTAAAAAACTAAAATGTATAAAATAACTTATTTCTAAAGCTAATAAATATTAATATATATTATCTAAAACATCTTAAAGTCGGTGCTTAGTAATTTTCAAAATATAGTAATTTTTATGTTTTGCTTTGCACCGACTTCAAGATGTTTTAGATAATATATATTAATATTTATTAGCTTTAGAAATAAGTTATTTTATACATTTTAGTTTTTTAGTTTTTGAAGTCGGTTTTTTTAAACGAAGTTTTTAAATTTTATTTGTTACTTTTTAGTGTCAAGCTATGTATGGGTGGACCTACGAATGGTGCCGCGCTTCTTAAAAAATATAGGTCCCAAGAACCGGGAACAAAAAAATGATCGTAAAATGAAAACTACTAGGCCAAACTATGTCAAATTTTTAGGGGACCACATGGCAGCTATTCCGCGTCGAACAAAAAAAGAATCACGTAAATCGAATCATAAATCTCAGAGTAATCGGTGTACATATGGAACGGAGTGAAAATTATTTTCATGAAAATGTTCATAAAATGAAAACTACTGGGCCAAACTATGTAAAATTTTTAGAGAACCAATTAGAAG
Source organism: Dendrolimus pini (assembly GCA_949752895.1). Classification (NCBI taxonomy): domain Eukaryota; kingdom Metazoa; phylum Arthropoda; class Insecta; order Lepidoptera; family Lasiocampidae; genus Dendrolimus; species Dendrolimus pini. The sequence continues at coordinate 5,854,223 of OX457129.1, read as the reverse complement.
CTATTCCGCGTCGAACAAAAAAAGAATCACGTAAATCGGGTCATAAATGACGGAGTAATCGGATCGGCGAACATACATAAGAAAAAGCAAAAAAAAAAAAAAAAGATTCCGACGAATTGAGAACCTCCTCCTTTTTTCGAAGTCGGTTAAAAAGTAAGAGAAAATGAGAGCAAACCTTGTTTGCTGAAAATGCGGCGTACAGATTCTTAAAATATGCTCTGTGTATAATAATGTGTGAGGAATGTAATTACGTCGCTATTTCTTCAAATAAAGGCTTTATTTCTTTCTTCTTTTCAAAATATATTGCGATTCCTATGTCTAAAGTTTTATAGTTTCTATCCGAATAAATATTTAGAGTATAATTCATTTTCCAACTGCTTGAAAGCATCACGTCTATAACATAAGGTCGGAAATAGTACTCATAAAATAAAAAGCACATTTTAAGCGGATATTTGTACATCTAACCCAGATATATTTCATGCCAAGTTTATGAAATGTACAGTCACGGAACGAAAATGTTCATCGCCTTAGTCGTCTGTTGCTTGCACGAGTACATAAAGACAAGAAATAATACTGCCAACATTTTAATAAAGTTTACGTTTGTAAAATAAAGAAACATGGAAAAGAAAATTGCAATGTTGATAATAATAATGAATAATATAATAATAATCAGCAGACAAACATACATATTGTATATCCCCAAATTAAGCAAGTTACGCTTGTGTCATGGGTAATATACAACGGACTACTCTGGGGCCGATACCAGACACCCAGGCCATAGTAAAAAACGGAGAAAATACATTTCCGAAATTTACTATACCAGGAATAATAGGTTGATAATGACAGACAATGAGATTAACAATATGAAACAAAGGGGACATAATCACTACTCTTAACATAAATATTAAAACCAATAAAAAGGTTGTACATGTCTAGACAATCTTAGGCAAGTTAGAAAATCAAACAATATTCATCTAAATAATTTAAAACTTTATTGTCAAATAGTTAAAGATAATTTTCTGTGCAACCGCCTGTTCTGTGACTTAATTTCAAAAGATAACATGTGCTCGCGGAACGTTAAATGAATCAATTTTAAAACTGGCGAACATTTCCATACCACTACTGTACATTCATATGTAATAAAATATACACACGTAAACGAACGAAGCCATGTGTTTGTATGAACGCTACAAACAAGTCAGTAAAATGTACAATTATAGTATGCTCAAAGCTCAATGATTTTTGGTAAATTATATTCTTGTTGTGCATCATTAGTCCGTTCCTATCTTACCAACTTGCACACGTTCCTTATCATTTTGACTACGACTTGCAAGCGGTCACTTGTATTAAAAAGAAAGAGTGCAGCAAAATTATGTTCCAAAAAGTCATATTGGTAATTACATCATTTGCTCATACTAGCACGCGTCTTTATTGAAAATAGCAACCCCAAGAACCTCGGTTGAAAGATCGTAAACCAAAGTAATACAATTTGTGGCGCAGTAAACTTTTTATGGCGATAATAATTTTATTCTATCAACAAATTTTGTTGTTTCTGGCGAAAATCAATATGATTACGTACCCAGACTATATAACCAATTATCGATTTGTAATGATCTCACTTATTTTGTACGTAAAAATGTGTAAAGTTATATTTTGTTTTGATTTACAGTTTCTTATATGTGTAGAAATGTGGTATTTATTCTCTTCCGATTAAAAATTATATATTTCAATTTATTTGGCGCAATCTGAACACTTAAAAATAAATCGAATTATAATTTATATACAAATATTTTAATGAATGAATGAAATCTCTTTATTGTTTACCATAACCATATCTTAACATACCATATGCATAATGGGCGGCCTTATTGCTTATAGCGATCTCTTCCAGGCAACCAAGTGTCCAAGGCTTAGACCATTGGTTTAATGGTCTAAGGTCCAAGGAGATATTACAAGAAAAAATAAATAATATTGGTGGTTTAACTAAAATGAAACTAATTCAATCGTAATTCAAAAACAAAATAATTACAATAATAAAGTGATATAGACATACATAATTAAATAGACTATAATAATATAAATTATAATAATAATTATTATTTAACCCAGGAGTATTAGCTGAAATCAAACTTAATGTTCCAGCAAATTTTGTGATGAGACGTAGGCAGCCACCAATGTTCGTAGTGCCATACGGCAGGACCAACCTACTTAATAAGGCGCCGATGACACAGGCCTTGCGAACATTGAACAAGACATGTCAACAAATTGACATTTTTATCTGTACTGTGACTGAATTCACTAGAACTGCGTATTATATTATATGTTATGACGACTGAATATGTATATTTATATCTATAATGAATATTATGTGTACCACGCTATCGTATTGGTGGCAACTGTAATGATAGCGATGTTTGTATGATAATAAATAAATAAATAAATAAATAAATAAATATATACTTACATACCTACGAATAATGATAGAATTCTTTAGAATTTCTTATTATAATCAATTTAAATTGTTAATACGTTTAATTGTTAAATATATTCAAAAAATATAATTATATCATCACCATTATCCTAGGGGTACATTCTGGCTGCGTTTGGAGTGTCCCCTTCAGTGTCCAGCTCCTTTTATTTTTACCGAGAAGAAATACAATTGAGGACAAGCCACGGCGGGGAGACGCTTTGGGGGTGTGTGGTATTCGCCACGTTGGGTGGCACTAATACTCCTATGAAGTCCTATTGCCATCTCGAGACGGGTAAAGTCATTGAAATCCCTCTGTGTTCCATTCTTCAGCCCTGTGCCAGGGCCACGAGTACATAGATTCGCCATTCTGCGAGGCTATGGTAGGTGATGGCCCAATGGCCTTATCTATTGATGAGGAACCACGCCCCAGACGTCTTTGTTCTGTCTGTGCTTGGGACGGTTCGTGATGAGCCGCACGGGAGGTAAGTTGAGCACGCCTGGAATAACAGCACGACGGTATTAACAGCGGCTGAGAATCCTTCCTCAGACTGCGTTTATCTACTTCACCGTCTCAACTGCCCGTGGGCTTCCCTTATTATGCGACCATTAGCACGCAATTTTCTCGACTTCAAGCTAGCAAATTTTCTTAGGGCTATCTCTTTTAATAGGACCTTTTTTCTACATGGGGAAATGGGCTCCACCGTCGCCAATGTGCGTTGATTGGCGCTAGGTATACCCACTAAAAACCCCATGGATGCCTTCTTCCGCCTGAGTGCTGGGGTCACGGTATGTAGCGTGAGCCTTGATCCGCAAAGCCTGCTACTGGTGGGTCCTCTCCTCACTTCCCCGGTTTTGAGAGAGTCGCGCGGAAACCACTTGCACCCTCTCGCGGCATTGTTGCGGGCGGAGGCCTTAACGGCTGCTGTCGGATGCCTGTGGCTACTTTTGCCACAGAAATTACTCGTCTACTTTTTAATAGGACCTACCGGATTAGAAATATAATATTCTGAACACGTAGTAAGTACTGTTCCGTAAGCCAATAATTGCAATATGAGCTAATTTCACATGATTTATTATGCGTTACCTAGTTACAAATGCAAATACTTCTCGCGAGGTTATGTCGATTTTACATAACAATAGGGTCCTAGCAGAGAATAATTAATGAATGTAGTTAGCTGGGTGCGACGCCATTACACACGCCAATCAATGTCTGTGACAGATCGATTCTTCTCTCATTCCACTCGTCCGTATATATCTTTTATGACCAGTTCCTATCCTATATTTTACTATTCATTCACTTGCCTTACCATCGATTGACTTTAACATTAATTGTATGGAGCTTATGAACATAAGAACACAGAACATAATTCAAGGTCAACAGCAGAATACCTAGACCAGGGGTGGTAGCCAGCCAGATGGGCAAATGTCATACCATCTGGCTGTGGATTATTTCGTCCTCGTCTGCTCCTACACAGTCGCTCGCCTGCAGGAATTAGTATTCTTAGTTCTTGCATGGATCAAAATTTCCTACATTTAAAGAATAATCTGGATTATCTGGAAGAAATCGCTCAAAGGCATCCCGTCTACTCGCAAGAGATCGTCTGTCTTAAACTTATCGCGACGAAGTTTGCAACGAATTTTAAACTTGGATCTTAAACTGCATCCTTACAAGCTGCAGTTAACACAAGAATTGTCAAGAGTCTGACTTCGGAGCAAGGCTCGCATTTGCTAATGAAATGCTTAATCGATTTTCCAATTTTGACAATATCCTTTTCTCAGATGAGGCCCACTTCCATATCAATGGGTTCGTAAACCGTCAAAATTGTCGTTACTGGAACAGTGAGAATCCCAAACTCAAGCACCAGAAACCACTGCATAGTCCTAAAGTGACAGTATGGGCAGCAATCTCTGGTAGAGGAATAATTGGACCGTTTTTCTTTGAAAATGCGCGGGGGCAAAACGTCACTGTTAATACCGAACGCTATGTTGCGATGTTGGAAGGTTTTTTGGCTCCAGAGCTTCAAAATTCAATAATAGTGAATTCTAGGACTTGGTTTCAACAAGACGGAGCTACCTGTCACACATCAAATGACTTCATGGCGGTTGTGAAACAGATGTTCCCTGGCAGACTGATTTCGAAAAGAGGTGATATCCCATGGCCCCCACGTAGTCCAGACGTGACGCCTCCTGACTTTTTTTTGTGGGGATACCTCAAGAACAAAGTCTACAGTAATAATCCGAAAAACATCGATCAGCTCAAGGAGAATATCCGTGGTGAAATGGCAGCAATTACACCAGCATTACTGAAGAAAGTTTTCAATAACTTACGTTTGTGCGATTAGAGGAGTGTCGTCGTAGAGAGGGTCATCATTTAGACGATGTTATTAAAAAAAAAAACTTCAGTTATTTCTTAATAATACCTCAGTTTTATTTTAACTATACCTTTTGTATTTATTTTTTAATCAATATTTTAAATATGCACGTTCTATTGCGCCACCCTGTATTTATGTAGTGAAGAATAAAGAGTTTTTTTACGCAGGTTAGTCCTTTATTCAGTTTATGTATATTTAGGTAAGTAATTAAAAAAACACGTTTGCCAAGTTGCTATCTCTTCTCAAGGAATAGCCTGCTTTATATTTTAACCAATTTCTAGTATAGCCATTACATGGCAACACTGGTGTCAGGTTTCACACTACAAACGTTGCAAACTACAGGGTAGGTACGTATCGGTTGCGTCCACGCTCTCGATTTTTCAATCATCAGATACAAGTCATTATACAACAAAGCAATTTAAAAATGACTAGTGCATGAATAAAATAGTTGGTTTCACTTTTGAATTCAGTCAGATTATAATTTATTTTACTGAGAACTTGAAAATTCGCCCTTAAAAAACCGTTACTTCTACAAATATACATTTCCAGACACGGTTTTCTAACCTAGGGGTAAGAAACACGTGATAAGAACATACTTCTATCACGTGTGTTTTCATCTCAAGGTGAGCAATCTATTTATAATAATACTAATGTCAGGAAGTTAAGCACTATGTGTTGTTCTATTTTATGATTCTATTCATTACAGGAATTCATTACCATCAGAATAACTGTCCACTTGTTTACCTGGAAAGGAAAAAACTTTTAATCCTGAGTTAATAAGCAAAGTTTCAAATTCCCGGCCGCATGTATAAGGTTTCTTGATTAGTTTTGCGAACCTTAAAGTTTTAGAATCCTTGTAGGAACGGAGAAAGAATTCAATTTCTTGCGGCTAGAGGAACTGTTGTAAGAGGCGACAAAATAACCCACGGCCAGGTGGTAGGGTATTTGCCCGTTTGGAAGGCTATCACCCCTGGTTCAGAATATACTACCATAATAACGTTGCGTTGGTTGGTTGGTACCTGGTCACTAATGCCGGTAGCATTAGTAGTGGTTGGGTACCAATCACCATTTAGAGAGCAGCAGCACATTGGTGTTACAAAGGTTGTTAAGGTTAAAATTTCAATACTAACTGAATGTAAAAAACCAGAAGTCTTAGTCCAGAAGACTAGACCTAATTACATGCGACCGAGATCTGACACATGTAAATATATAATACCTAAATATAATAATGTGTATGGGACAAGGCGCGAGGAATATATGATACCAAACACTATAAATGATCTTCCAGAGGACCTGCAAACCAAGTACAAAAATAACCACAAATTAATCAAGTATAATCTGAAAAGATTCTATACTGATTCCCAAAGCGGACCATCACGCGCACATATGCAGTCCTAGGACTAAAATGAGAACAACTAGAATGATGATACCCCCGCTTTATTATCAAATCAGAATTAAACACTAGAATGATGATAACCATTACTCGCCTCTGCTCCTATTTATTAAAATAACAATATTGTGTACACGACTCCCTGCGGCACGAATAAACCCATGAGGTTTCTGTGCCACAGTTCAAATGTGATTTCTAATGTATATGAATTTAAGCATATTGGGTAATAAATTAAAAAAAAAAATGTTCTTAGGCAATAGTAACTGCTTACCTTCAGATGGGCCGTCTGCCAGTCTAGTCTAGTCGTAGTCTTTCTCCGTTCCCGTACGGATACTACGGATACGATAATGACCTAACTAATCAGTTTTGTAAGTTACCTATTTAATTAATGCAAATGTAAAATTAGGCTTTAAGAGGATGTATACTACCAATTCAAATCGGTGTTTTACATAATTAGCCCCGCGCGGCTATGTTTACTTCGATGGGACAAAGCAACATAAAGAAAGTGCAAGGGTGGCAAAATATTGTATCAACCGAACATCCGCTACATAGGTACGTAGCTAGCGTCCCGCGTTCAAAACTATTTCATTCAAAGTAACAGAATAAAAGAGCTATAATAATTATATTTCTTATTACTAGCTTCTGCCCGCGACTTCGTCCGCGTGGTGCGGTTTTTTAACTATCCCACGGGAACTCTTTAATTTTTCGGGTTCTAAGTATCCTATATGTTGACCAGGGATATAAACTACTACCATACAAGATTTCATTTAAATCGGTTCAGTCATTTCGGATTAGCGGATTAGCCTGTATAAACAGACAGACAAACAGATTAACAGAGAAACAAAAAATGTGAAAGAAATCTAAATCGAGTCAGGGCGATGTAAAAAGTGAAATAGAACTATATTTCACTTTTTACATCGCCCTGACTCGGTTTTGAGCATTCTTTCATTGTACAGAAATTTGACCTCTACAATTTTATTATATGTATAGATAATATTATATGTTACTGTTATTAATTTTACTGATGTACGTTTAACAGTAATAACAATATTAAAGATCGAAAAATACGTTTAGAGGTTACTTTGCAATTTTTTTCACCTTTATAACGTGTGTGTAAATATTGGCCAAGGAATTAATTAAAAACGCTTACTGTCTGTTACAAGGCTGTAAATTGGATTTGACAGCCTGGATTTAGCAACCAAATGCTACCGAAACACTATCATTTAGTCAAACAAAAAACACCTAACACTGTTCACCCTTCTCATGGCCGTCCGCCAACTTCAATAATATTTATCTGACAGGAAGCTCCCTTGACACTGAATGTAAAAATAAATTTCACTTTAATAAATGTCTTTTATTCAACACTGTTATTTGAAAAACAATACCTTTAATTTACGTCAAAAATTTTTTCTCTCTACAAATGAATTACTTTTGTGTGATAAGGAATTTTTGCTTTGGATATTTTAATATATTTTAGTGATATTACGAACGACGAAAAGCATTGTCGTTTTATTAAAATTTGTTCTTTCGGTTACGCTAGTACGTCGGCCTGTGTGCTGCAAAGAAGGCGCAAAAGGAAGCGGAGCGCGAGCAGCAAGAACTGCGCGCTCAGCGGGAGGCGGAATTGGAGACTCGAAGGCTGGCCAGGGTCGCCTTCTCACCTCTTGCTAAAGAAAAAACATTGAACGTTCGCCGCGACACGGCACAGGATCTTCAATCCCACATCACGGGTGCCTTGGCAGACATCTCCGAAGTCGCCAAGGTATCCAAGGGATTGAAGGGCACCTGTGTCAACAAGTTAAAAAAAGCAGTGGCTGCCATTGAGGAAATCGCCGAAGAATTCCTCAATCGCACCACTGATGATGAGATTACCAGACATTGGGCGCACAACAAGCGCCTGGAATCTGAGACCCGCGACCTCAGTAACGAGGTCGCTAAAATGAGAATAGAGCTCGCTGAGGCTCGACTCTCCCGCCCTTCCATACCTACACTTCCTGCCAACTCCAGTTCTTCTGAAGACCGGCCCCCAGCCTGGTTACAAGCCCTAATCGCCGAAATTAGGTCCCCGGCTGGCTCCAATGTCACCGCACCGCCTCGCATAGAGATGGAAGATAACGCTGAGTTGCCCCCGTTGCCTTCCCCAGCGACCCAGCGTCCTGCCACCCGTCTTCCTGCGACCCATCGCCCAGCGGTTCAGCCTTCTACCAACTTATCTTCGTAAGGCCCCAAACCTAAAAAAACGACCCGGGCAAAAAAGCCCGTATCCTCTTCCGGAAAAACAGTTGCCCCTGCCCCTCCCACACTGCAATCCGTCACCCCACAACTCTCTATACCACAGCCCTCTGCTACACAAGAAGAGGGTTGGACCGTAGTGGAGAAAAAGAAAAAGGGCAAGGGCAAGAAAAAGGCGGCCCCAAACGGACCACCCAACCACACCAGAAATTGGCAAAGGGTAAACCTGCCACCACACAGCCCAAACTAAAGCAGCCACACTCACAAGTTGTGGTCATCAAGCTTCAGCCGGAGGCGGAAAAACGTGGTATCACCTACGCCAGTGTAATAGCCGAGGCCAAGCAAACGATTAACCTTCCGGACCTCGGCATCACATCTATCCGTTTCCGGTGCGCAGCGACGGGCGCGCGCATTCTGGAGATCCCAGGCGCAACAAGCAGTGGGAAGGCGGATTCCCTGGCCCTAAAAATCAAAGAATCCCTCAAAACAGAGGACATCTGCGTCTCCAGACCGACAAAGTGCGCGCGGCTTCGTGTCTCGGAGCTTGATGACTCCGTCACCACCGAAGAGTTGGCGGCTGCTGTTGCCCGTGTCGGAGAATGCCCGGTCGAGCAGGTGAAATGCACACCAATCCGGCTGGGATTCGACGGCATGGGATCCACCGTTGTGATCTGCCCTGTGGGAGGCGTTAACAAACTGCTGGGGCACAGGCTGCTGGTCGGATGGACCTCGGCCCACCTTAAGCTTCTCCCCGAGATCACAAAAAGATGCTTCCGGTGCTTCGGAGACGGCCACGTCGCAGCAAATTGCAAGACCGAGGCCGATCGGTCTAGTCTGTGCTTCGGATGCGGACAAGAAGGCCACAGGGCGGGCGACTGCTCTGCAAAACCGCATTGCGTTCGGTGCGTAGCGGCCGGCGAGAAGCCCAACCACCAGCTCGATGGCAGGGCTTGTGCCAGCCGAAACAAGAAGGGGCAGATGAGAGGGGCAGTGAAGAATGTTCCCTCGCAGCCACAAACAACGGAGGAGACGAATGAACTCCATAATTAATGGCCATCATTAGTCTCCTCCAGACAAATTTAAACCACTGTGCTGGGCCCAGGATCTCTTGTTCCAGGTCCTGGCGCAGTGGAACATTCACGTGGCCGTGATTGCCGAGCCGTATCGGGTCCCCGACAGCAACGATTGGGCGGGTGACCAGAGCGGCTTGGTGGCCCTAACAAGTAGAGTTGCTGCAGACTCCCCGCCCCTCGCCAACATCACGCGGGGGACGGGCTACGTCGCGGCAAGCGTTGGCGAGTGCATTGTCGTGGGGGTATACTTCCCCCCAATCGCGCACTCGCTGAATTCGAGGCGTTCCTGGCCGAGCTTGGCACGTTCGCTGCACGAGTCCTCCCTCGCCCCATTATGGTGCTCGGGGACTTCAACGCGAAATCAATGACGTGGGGTTCCCGAGTTACCGATTCCCGGGGCGAAGTGTTGGAGGAGTGGGCTCTGGAAACGGGCCTGCTGGTTCTCAACCGGGGCAATGCACTCACGTGTGTACGTCGGCAGGGCGGGTCCATCGTGGACATATCGTTCGCGAGCCCTGCCGTCGCGGGCCGGGTCCGAGGCTGGAAGGTCCTGGAGGGGGTAGAGACGTTGTATGACCATCGCTATATACGGTTCGACGTCTCCACCCAGACCTCCCGACCACCAGCCCAAACGTCCCCGGTTGGGAACAGTCCACGCTGGGCAATCAAAAAATTGGACAGAGAGGCGTTCCAGGAGGCCCTACTGGTAAGCCAGTGGGGCTTGCAGAATAACACCGATTCCCCTGGTAACGCCCTCGTCGTCGACGAGGAGGCGGAACGTCTGCGGGCGGCAATGACAGAGGTCTGTGACGCGGCGATGCCAAGAGTGTGTCGCCACCGACCCAAGGGCCAGGCGTACTGGTGGAGCGACGAGATTGCGCAGCTTCACCGCAACGGTGCGGCTGCGCGACGCCAGTACGTCAGGCACAAAAAGAGGCATCGCCGTGATGTGACCTTCGTCGTGGACGAGGCTCGCCTCTACGAGGAATATCGCACTGCGAAAAAGACGCTGCAGACGGCGATAAAAACCGGCAAGTCTGCAGCGTGGGGGGAGCTCTTAGCGAGTCTGGACCAAGATCCGTGGGGGCGACTTTTCGGCTCACTTCCAGCAGATGGCCCCCAGACTCAAGAGGGCGGCGGGCGCACTCTCGCGATTGCTGCCCAACGTCGGGGGGCCAAATCTGACGTACCGAAAACTCTTCGAGGGAGTCGTGCATTCTATGGCCCTTTACGGGGCCCCGGTGTGGGCGGGCGCCTTGTTGGCTCGCAACGCTGCGACAGACACAGCGTATGCTGGCCGTCAGAGCCGTCCGAGGATATCGCACGATATCCTTCGAAGCGGCCTCCCTTCTAGCCGGTGCTCTGCCGTGGGACCTGGAGGCCAGAACACTGGCCTCCTTGTACGTGTGGCGCAAGGAAAAGGAGGCCAGTGTTGGCCGACCTGCCGCCCGCGAGATAGAGGGGCGCAGAGACGAGTTGCGCCAGTTCCAGGTGGCAGATTGGGCGGTCCGCCTTCTGAACCCCAGCGCAGGCCTCGCCGTTATCCAAGCGGTGAGGCCAATCATGCCAGAATGGCTGCAGAGGCGTCATGGCACCCTGACGTTTCGCTTGACGCAGGTTCTCTCGGGGCATGGTTGCTTCGGGAGGTACCTGTGGCAAATAAGGCGCGAACAGACGTCAGGGTGCCACCATTGCGTCGGCGATGACGAAGACACGGCGCTGCACACCCTCCAGGTGTGTCCAGCCTGGGACGAGCAGCGCCGTGATCTCGTCACAGCCATCGGGGCGGATTTGTCCCTCCCGGCCGTGGTGAAGGCCATGGTTGGGAGCGCCGACGCGTGGAACTCAGCCGCCTCCTTCTGCGAGACCGTCATGTCCGCGAAGGAGACGGCGGAAAGGGAGAGGGAGCAATCCACGACACTCCCCTCCCGTCAGAGTCGGCGGCGGCGTCCCAGAATCGTCCATGACGACCTCCAGCCGCCGTAGGCTACGGCCGTACGAGCGACCGGCGGGGAAACCGGACCCGCCCGCACATAAAGGTCGGAGAGGAGGGACGCGCGCAGACCCGCGCGCCCTCTCTCACCTCGCGGTGAGGTAGAGAAGCCGGAGAGACCCAAATCTCCGGTTACCAAATGGAGAGGCCAGCCCGCAAGGGGTCGGCCACCGTCCGTCCAGGCTGGTGGTGAATGCGCGAGCAAGCCCAAAGCCTGGACAAAGGACTCTCGTGATTGCTCAGGGGTTTTAGTGGGTATCCCTAACCGCGGCGTGGCAATAGTTCCCCACATCTCAACGTGGGGTGCTAGTGCCACCCCGACCCGGCGAATCCCACACACGGGCCGCGACATTTCCCTCTCGCGCGGCCTACGGTCCTCAAACGGATTTCCCCTGATAAAAAAAAAGGGTATAGGACTTCCTCGTCTGATTGATGAAGTGCCGTCGGGGTGGCCCAGTACTGCCGAGCATGGGGGCATCACCGTGCAGTAACTCCCCAGACGCCCCGTAAAAGCGCGGATAACAAGGGCGCAGGTTTAGGTTTAGTGGATAGTTTGGCGATCGGCTTCTCGCGACTGCTTCTCTTTGAAGGTAGCGTGGTGAAGCGGTCGTTGAGAGTCCCACACACCCTTGATGCATGATTCTGAGTTGCATTTGGCCCTGCCGAAGAGCCCGAGGACAATGTCCAAAGACATTCCCCCTGAGTTACCATAAAAAAGGGTACAAGACTTCTTGTAGATGTGGCCTGTGAAGATTTCGCCTGTCAGGGCACGAGGAGTTGGGAGGTTTTCTGTTTTCCAGTTGTAGTGGGTAATCCTAATTAGGGAGTGGCAATAACATGGCACCAGTTTTGACAGGGCCCTGCTAGTGCCATAGCCGATCTGGCGAACCTCACACACGGGTTGCAAATTATCTTCGCGGGACCAAGGTTCTGCCCTTGTCGAAGCTTATGGTCCTCAGTTGGATTTTTCCGGCTAAAAAAAGGGTATAAGACTTGTTATCGGAAGTGCCTTCGGTTTTTTTTACTACATGAGTTCAGGAGACAGGCAGACGGTCCACCTAATGGTACGCGGTTACTATCGCCTATGGACATTTGCAACACCAAAGGCGTTACAAATGCGTTGCTGCTCTCTTGAGAGAGTTTGGAATATGGCTAATATGCCAGTTGGTTGTTATGGTGGCACATTTTAGACCAGGGATGGTAGCCATCCAGATGGACAGATACCCTTCCGACTGGCCGTGGGTTTTTTTTTCGCCTCTTACGACAGGCCGTCCGGCCGCAGGAAATTGTATTCTTTCTCCGTTCCTGCATGGAACTAACGGTTTCCGAGACCTGGACGTTACGGCGATGCAACGGTACTTCAGGGTAGTTTATATAGTTGGTAGCTCTGAGTACACCTTTGGGAGTCTAACACTGCTATACCTGTTCGGTAGGGTGTCTGTGACGGATTACAGCTCGATAAAAAGGGGTATATACTTAAATATTCTTACGAGTGCGGGACTCGAATCAAAATGCCGTTGGAGTTACTATATAATTTATTAGAACTATACAAACACGTTTAACATAGGTACAAATATAACTAGACACTACCAGTACAAACTGCACGATTAAATAACACGCGCAACGTCCGTCACTATATCGCTCATTGAATCGTCTTGATCGTATCGTAATCCTCGCTGCCTTACCCCTCCGTTCGGGTATTGTTTTATTCTAACTATACAATACAACGTTCGACCGCGTGGACTAACTTTTTCCAAGAAAACGTAATCTGCACACCTGCGTCCATAAACGAGTACAATAACAATAACAATAGGCTATTGTCTAAATGCCAGTTTTAAACACAATGTAAACAAAAGAAGTCCAAGTGCGGGAAAGGTAATAAACTGTGCTTTATGATAGGCAGCTGTGCGTTCACCTGTGTCGGCATGTAACAATATATACCTCACCTGGTTATAAGATAGGTGAAGTTTGATCTTCGCCGTCTTCTCTACTATAACCAAATGTCCACTCCTTGCTACTGGTACTAAAGTAGTTCTTCAAGACTTCAACCTTGACACTAATCATCCACCTGAACATCTTGCCTACACGACTGGTTCCCAAGACTTGCACAATGCGTAACTTGATCCATTGTGTTGTAAAGGGCTTGTTGAATAAAGTTCTGTTACGCCTCGGTGATCATTACCATGTCATTAGCAACAACTAATACTGTGCATGGTATAAGATGTAAAGTTGTATGTAAGTACATACGAGTATGTTGAATGAAGGTTGTAAGTCATACTTTACGTGAGACGATAATTTTTTGCTTTATCTTTTTTTGCAGCATATTGACTCCATCATCTCCCTAATTTATACATAAAAATAAAATTGAAGTGTATGTTTGTAATATTGAAATAACCGCTTTTTACTACATCCATATGAATATAAATATACGGTATATACATACATCAAAAATTTTTTTTTTTCAATTTTTGTCTTTCTATATGTCTGTTTGTTCCGGCTAATCTCTGAAATGGCTGGACCGATTTTGACGGGACTTTTATTGGCAGGTAGCTGATGTAATAAGGAGTAAGTTAGGCTTTAAAAAAAACTGGAATAGACTATATAAACGATGGAGAACGTGATGCCTTTTATTTTAATTTCTGATCTGTTTGTTTGAGATTTACGTAAAAACCACCGAGCCGACTTCGTTGCGATTTTCGCTTATCGACCGCTAATTTTTAGACTTAAAATCTGACCTACTTTTTGTCCTGGGAATATTTTTGTGGGAAAGAAAAAAACAAATTACAATATGATTTTTTTACTAACCGATAGAAAATGTTATGTAATAAAATATGTAATTTTATGTTTTATGTAATAATTTTACTAGCAATTCCGCGGGATAAATCCCGGGAGTGGTTTCTGGTAATAATATTAATTATTATCATAATAATAATAATTACGTTATTAAAAACGTTAGCGTAGCGTTAAAAACGCTAAAGGTTTTTACTTAACACCGCTGTCACCGTGTAATAAGCACGCAGTGGTTGCTTGCGAACTGTTTTATTATATATTTCTATGAACTACCCACAAACATTTATATTTTAATACACTAACGCACACACATTATATACTACAAATATGATTGTGTTTAAATAGCCTTCAGGCGGCAAATGTCTAAATCCGTTTCTGCGTTTTACAAGCTTTTATTTAACTTGCAATACCTATGTATGTATGTAAGTTCGGGTGGAATCTTGCAAGTTAAATTTGAACAACTTCCCGGTTTCAGATTGAGCTGAAATTTTGCAAGCATATGTATATCGCGTGACAATGCAACAATATGTTACCATAGAGCAGATCTGATGCTGGATTCGGAAGGTGGTCATAGGAACTCCTGTACTAAACAAGATAAACCCGTCGTGTTTGGGCTCATTTTACTTGTCTTGGCTAGAGCGCTCTGCTGCTACATGATATCCAGGATTTCTAAAGATTGTAGTTAAAAAACTTAAAAAAAAAGCTTATTTCACTTACATGAGCAGTATAATTTCGTGCGGCACTATACAACACAATTCCTGTATTTTTGGCATTATTTCGATTGAAATTCGTGGCCAAGATCCATTGAGATCCGTTTTATGTCTATTATGTTTGGCGAATATAATGGATGTAGCTTTGTCTTAACACTTATAATTTACTGGCAATTTATGTTGGCTTTATTGATGTTGTAGCTTAGATGCTTTGTTGAGTTATTTATATGTTGATATAACAATTGTTTATTCACCGTAAACTTGTTTATATAACACATTGTGCCAATAATAGATTGGAAAGCCTATTAGCTCGGAATGATACGCGGGATAAACGTCATATAATGACATACTCATCTGACTTATCTGGATATAGGACGAGCCATGAGGTCTATTTACAACCTCGGGAGTCTCTCAGAGAACGCTTTAAGGAAATCGGTATTATGACGGTCGTCTGCCAATATATTATTATTAATTAATAGTAACGCTGCACTTGCACAATTAATAAAAACAGATATAGCCAATGACAGTACTAATGTCAAACTATGTCACTGTCAAGAGAGTTTAAAAAATAAAAAGCTGTGACGGCGGTTAAGTTGAGACTCGCTCGAATTCAAAAATATCAGCTGTTACAATTCTTCATAAATATTATTCCACACTATTCAAAACTTCTTTTAACGTTATTAAACTAACTACGTGTTCCCGCTGGGACTTATCTAAGGAAACCTATACAAGCAAGCTAGCATATACCAGACGTGGACAGTTACCGGTCGAGCTAATAAGAGCTGTGCAACATCTTGACTCGAAGAGCTTTCAAGGCTTCGACAGGCCAGTGTACTCTTTTGTGTATAGAAGTCCACCGGTTGTCACAGAATAGATTAAATATACTACATAATTATCTCGTATCATTAATTGACCCAACTAAACCTACTCTGTGGCTAAGGAGAAAGATCTGACTATTCCTCCCACGTCACAATATTTTTACATACATACATACATACATACATAACTTCACGCCAGGTCCCTTGCGGGGTAGGCACGAACAGAGCGCCATTCAGGCTTATTCTTACATACCATTTGCTTCTTTGACATTCATAGCTCTTGTCATGCACGAGCCATGCTGCCACAATATTTATACAAACTACAAACAAATATAAGGATGTTCACAGTTTCAACACCAGGCATAACAATAGACTAATATCGGTCTTTCAGATTACAAAACTACTGTCTTCTTTCCTGGGCGTTCGTATACGCTTCTTCGATAAAATTCCGAAAGGCGTTAAAGCTGCCCTTCATTAAATTGAGAAGTACTCTGCTTAAAATGGGACACTACATTATTGAAGAATATTTAAATGAAACTGCGTTTACATAGCGTCTCGCCCCAGCCTTTTATACCATCTTCTATATAACGATTGTTTTGCATAACATGTAAAGGAATCTATGCAGATTTCTCGCAGTATGAATTCTTAGTATGTCATTATTGCGACGGTAACAATATTTTTTGTTTGTTTAACAACTCCATTATTTCCTTGAAAAGGAATATAATATAACATAATATTTTATATCTTATATATAAAATTCTTGTGTCACAGTGTTAGTTACCATACTCCTCCGAAACGGCTTGACCGATTCTCATGAAATTTTTTATGCATATTCAGTAAGTCTGAGAATCGGCTACTATCTATTTTTCAAACCCCTAAGTGATAAGGGGTGTCCACCACAAATTTTTGTTTTTTATTTTTTAGATACTTCATTTTTTATGATACAGCATACAACATACAACCCTAAATTTTCAACTCTCTACGATCAACCCCTGTTTTTTAATAGCGATAATAGTATTTTTATAATTTTCTACTGGGATGATTTACATTTAAATTTGAACCAGGTAGATGGCGCTGCAATCAGGTACCAGAATTTAGGTGTTCTTTTTGTTGTTGTATGTGTTGTGTGTCCTGACCTACGGGGCCGAGACGTGAACACTGGCGGCAGGATTGGTCCACATGTTCCAAGTCACTCAACGCGCTATGGAGCGAGCTATGTTGGGTGTTTCTCTTATGGATAAAATTAGAAATGAGGATATCCGTAAGAGAACCAAGGTAACCGACATAGCTCACAAAATTAGCAAGTTGAAGTGGCAGTGGGTCGGTCACGTCTGCCGCAGGACCGATGGCCCTTGGAGCAGACGAGTCAAACATACTTGGACGCCCTCCAGCCCGATGGACTGACGACCTATGCAAGGTCGCCGGTAGGAGCTGGATGAGGAAAACAAAGGACAGGGATGAGTGGCGCGAAACTCCTAAGCGGTGGGCCTGATTTTGATGAAATTTTTTGTTTGTTCAAGTGGATTTGAGAATAGTTCAGATTAACATTTGGTCCCGGTAGATGACACTGGAATCGGGTTCTAGATTTTTATTTTTTTAAAGCAGAACAACGTCTGCCGGGTACAGCTAGTAAAATATAAAATTTCCAAATAATAATGTATTAAATTCTTTTCATTCATAACCATTTATTTAAAATAGTTTATCAAACTTCAATCCGCTATCGGTTGTGCACATTTGCTAAGTTTCATGTAATGCTAAGTTTGAGGGGTGGCAAGGTGTCCTAAAAATGCTTGTCAGTCAGTGTATGTAATATGTTAAAACCGTAAGGTTCTCTGATTATAAATATGTCACCAGTTGCTGTTCTTTTATTACCATAAACCTTTCTGAGTTGTTGCAAATATTACATTACCCATCTTCGATCAACAACTATTGTTGATCGAAGTTACCCATAGAAGACAATGACTTAAGCTCAGTTTTCTAATTGCAGTCTTAAACAATTATACCTAGAATATAATATAACCAATACTATTTATTTAGGTTCAGTCATACATACTAAGATCAATCGCTTTAGAAGAGGGTAGAAACTTAAACTTTGAAGAATTATTATTGATATGTATCTTGAAAAATTGCTGAGTCCAAAATTTACTTTGCGAGTCTCATCAAGAAACTACCCTTGTACGTTTCCCCTAATCTTGTAAGCCCTACAAAATTACTACATTCACCTTTGATACGAACAGTTTCACATCGCCATACACTTTTTGTCAGAACAGTCAATGAATTTAACAAACTAAGTAAGCTGGGTCATGTGGATATTGAATTATTTGCGAATAGTCTAGCATCTGTGAATGTAAAATTAATCAATTTTGATAATAATTAGTTTCCTGTTCGATAAAAATTATGATATTTTTAGTTTTTAATTCGTTTGTTAAGTTTATCCTAAACAAATATTTTTTTGTCATCTGTGGAAACTTATCAATAACTCATCATTGTCATCATGTCAATATCTTAGTTTTTTTAAGATTACAACTGTTAGCCTTCAAAATATCAATAATATTCATACATTATAGCTATTAAAAAAACATACATACATACATACATAACGTCACGCCAGGTCCCTTGCGGGGTAGGCACGAATAACAGAGCGCCATTCAGGCTTATTCACCTCACTTGCTTCACCTCACTTCACTTAAAAAAAAAAAAACTAGAATATATCATACAAACGATGGAGAGCACGATGCAATTTTTATTAGATTTCTTGTCTGTCTGTCGGTGTGTCTGGTAATTCTTAGGCTTAAGCTTTGCGCTATTTTTTATGCTGGTACTCCAGCGGGAATTTTCCCAGGAGCGGTTACGAACGAAAATTATTAATAAAAAAATGAAAAATAAACATTTTCAAATTTTTCCAACGGGGTTCTATTCTAAAGCCTTTCAAGAATTTCTCCAAGAAAGGAAAAAAATCTTAAATTTATAGTTTAACAATTATCACACTTGAAATGTTCATGTTCAAACAATTTTTTTTTTTAATTAACTATTGAATAACTAAATGAAAAATTGTTATAAAAAAATTTTCAAGCAGATTATTGTTCATTCATCTATTCAGTTAGTGCCTGAATTTTTTCAATTTTTTATTTTCATATTTAGTATGTTTAAATAATATTTATTAATTAAAGGGCTGATGTGGGTGTGGCTTGCGTAAGCCAGAGTACCCGTTTTCGGCCGTATTTTCATCCCTCTGGGAAAATTATAAATATTGATCTTACAGTTTCGGGAGTCAAGACTTTTTTTTAGGAAATTTCCTCCTCTTTTCGAATCTTTTTTCAAATTTGAAAATCTTTATTACTTTTTGACATATTTGCAAAAAACTAAACCCCCCCTTTTTTTAGTTAATTGTTAATAACTTTTACAATTTTTGCAAGCGGAACTTCATTTTTTTCAAAAATCATCTAGATGCCATTCCGAATCGAATGACACCTCATTTATAATTTTCAGAGACTGCTGAAAAAAGTTGGTCCAAAAGGCACTTGTTTACCAGTCTATTAGTACTACTTACCATGGTAGCAGTAGTTGAATATACGTTAATATCAATTTATTTGAAACTACAAAATGCCCGCGACTTCGTCTACGCCTGACTTAAAATTAAAATTTCCGGGACACAGAATACAACAATAAAAAAATATATAGTGAAAACTGTGCGCGAATAAGCAAATGTTACGCACCCGAACAACTAAAAAACCGCTCTCGGGATAAAAAATATGACACATAAAATTTGCTATCGAACAGTAATAAAATCACATTGGAATTTGATGTTTTATAATGGCCATTTTAATTCATCCTCAGGAAGAATTCTGTTTGTTGTTGTATGTCTGTTTTTGTAATTGTATATTTTGGTGTGCAGTAAAGTGTTATATCTCTGTCTCTCTCTATTTATGCCACTACATGATGCTGTTATGAAATAACATAAAGAGTAAATATATTTTTTGACCTGACTACGTCTTATAATTCGATGGAACCGGCTGCACGCACAAAAAAACATGACTCATGCGGCGTTACCTCGCTCTGAGGCGTTCCATTTAAGGCTTGAAGTGCAAGCGAGAGCGCGGATCGAGCGACAAAGAGGCACAATCGGCCTCCGCGTTCGGCAGCGTAATTGACATAATTGTATTTATGCGTACAAATAAATGTAACTTGATCAATTCAATTGTGATTTCCATTTACCTCCTTCTCTATATCCATACAAAATATCTATCAAACAAATAAAATTAAAATTTTCTTTTGAAAAATGAAACCATTTCATCAGTATTTCCTTATGACGTTGTCACGTTCAACTATCGTCAGTAAACCGACTTTACAGACAACCGATTTTTTTATCTTCTTTAGTACCTAAATATGAAAATTAGTTATGTTCAATGTTTTAATTCTATATAACCACTTACCGGAGTATTTTGAAAAACAGATGATAATTACTATTAATAAACTCAAACACCTAATTAAAAATAAACTAAATTATCAATAAATGAAACAAGAATAAACTATATATACAAACTAAAATTAAAACATAAAATCTAGTTCCAGACCGACCTTGGCTACAAAAGCCCAAAATATAAATTTAAAATCTTACGTAAGCTCTTTTTCAATTTCGTAAATTTCACGAATTTAATGTGGTCTTTATTTTAATTATATCTTTAAGAAAATTGTAAGATATAAAGAATTTCTTTGCGAACTGTATTCGTTTAGAGGTAACGCGAAATTCTGGCAAACAATCAATTTTACTATCATCTAGTTACCCTAAGAAGAATGAAACCCTCTTGATATTGTATCGTTAAAATAAGGGGAAACACTTAGGTGCGCGGTATTTAGATTTATTGCTATCATTTACATTTATCTTCCCAATCTGATTTATTATTTTATTTAGTTAGAAGAATAGTATTTACGGAAATGTATATAAGACAATTCAGAAAATTTAGGAATCTTCGAAATAATAAACTAAATAGTAGTGTTGCTCTGAAAAAACAAAGATGCGACATTTAAAGTGTATTAATTAGCTTGTCGATTCGTCTTCCACTGAATTCATTCTGATTATTGGTTTTATTTCGCACACTATCGCCATATTGAAAATCTCCCCTGTTTTATCTACTTTACGGCTTGTAATGTCAGTGGTGACATCTATTAATAATTAAGAGTAAACCTGAACAGTTTTATCCATGAACAAATAACTTAAAGAAATCTAATTTCTTTACATGTATGTTTTTTGTTACGTTTTATTTTGTTACAACATGAACATATTACATAAATATTTATATCGCGTGACAATTCAATAATATGGTACTATGGAGCTGATCTGATGATGGAGTCGGAAGGTGGCCATAGGAACTCCTGTACTAAACCAGATAGACCCGTCGTGTTTGGGCTCGTTTTACTTGTCTTGGCTACCACTCTGCTACTACATGATATCCAGGACCTCAAAAGTTTGTATTTAAAAACCTTTTTATATATTTTTATGTCGGTAATATAATGTAGGTATTAAGAGTAAGATTCCGATTTGAATATGTTCGTATTAAAATATATATATTCTGGTTGCTACAAAAGCCCACAATTTATTAGTATCTTAAAACTAAGTTAGTAGACGTTATAGAACTTATAATTCAACCCCTAAGTGGGTGAAAAAAGGTATAAAAGTTTCTATGGAAATCCTTAATTTTTAAAGTACGTAGCACGAAATGTTATATAGCTGCTTCTAGTTTTAAATACACGTGTATAGTACAAAAAGGTCTTTGAGAAATTCAACCTCTGAAGGGCTAACAAAAGGGGATGAAAATTAGCTCAAACTGTGACTCTTTTAATCTACGCGGGGGAAGCCGTGACCAACAGCTTATAGCAGTATTATATAAAGTTATTAAAGCTAGGCATTATTTGCTGAAGACTTGATCAATTAGTTTAGGTTCCCATAGAGTAAATTATAACTTTTAAAAAATAAAAATTAATAATTCAAATGAACAATTAAGGGTAGGCTAAATAATAACTTTAACATTACTTACTAATATTTGACATCTTTGACTTTGCCTGATCACGGTTGCTGAAAAACGGCGAAGCTTTAAAATAAAATAAAAATAAAATAAAAATAAAATAAAAAGACGCCCTTAAAACCGTAAAAACCTAGTTTTAATTAAATTGTACAAGAACAATTATGATAATTAATTCAAACTGTTTTAATATAATTATTAAGTTTAACCCAAAGTTATATTATAATATGTAGTCAAGTCGTGGTAGGTAATGGTTAGCGCACGCGTCCCAAACTCAAAGGGCGCGGGTTTGATTCTGCCCGAAACACATGCAACACTTGGGCAGCTTTATGACCTAATATGAATATTGGTACAAATACCACGTGCTAACAACGGTGAAGGAAAGCGTCGTAATGCAACAGATATGTGTTTGAATGTAGAAAATGATTATAATATTGTCTGATTTTCAAGGGGAGCGAGTTCCACAGGCGAACAGCCTGTACGTGAAAAGAATTTCCTATGTACGGTACGTTAAGGGGTACCACTCTATAATGCCGATGTACAATATGTTATACGTAAATTTGACAAACTGAAAGTTGCTGTCATTCATGAAACATGTCAATACTTGGGTATCTAAAGAGTTTGAAAAACATGACTTTTATATCACATGTTAGAGCTGGTTCTAATTGAAGCAAATGGGTTTGTAAGACCACCCCAAACGGATTATATCAAGCTTTATTTTACACTCGACGGTATATAGTTTAAATTACCGGAGCTGTGCACAGTCCAGCTGTGCAAGGTAATGAGTGCTGAGATTTATTAGCCAATTTAACGGGACCCCAGCAAGTATTTAATTTTAGCAACATTCCTTTTGTGTAGGTATTAATATTATTTATAAACTAGCTAAACACGACCATTCCTCTTTGTGGCTTTATCGGGAATTTCAAGTCAATCCATTGACCTTCATCACTAATCCAATTTAGTCTCCTTGCACACCGAGTTGCCTGGAAGAGATCGCTATGATGGTCTAAGAGCCCGTGAACGGCTACCTGTATGTATTTGACCAGACCTGAGTTTTTGTACATTGAGACCCCTATACTTACCATGCATGAGGTGGGGACTCACTAATCTGATTAGTAGTGTAGTAGGCAGTACCTAAGATTTTATTATTTATTGATGTGTGTACGCAATGTAGACATTTACGGTGATCAATATAAGTTTTTAAGACTATAACAAATAAAATATATCAATGGCAGATCTGGTCAATTACTTTCCAAATATATTTTTAGCATTTTCAAAATTGTCTGCCTCAAAGTAAAATGCGCGATAATGGTCTGTCATTCTTATTTTCCGATAATAATAATCGTATATTTTCAAATTTCAAAACGGCAGACGTGGTCAAATGGATTTAAAATTCGTCAAAAATCGATAGCTGTCTTATCTGAGCGCTCATCGCGTCCACTTTGAGCTTAGCGAGTCCCCACCTCATGCATAGTAGGTATAGGGGCATCAATTTACAAAATCTCAGGTCTGGTCAAATACATACAGGAAGCCGTTCACGGGCCCTTAGACCATGAGCGATAAGGCCGCCCATTGTTCTAATGCAAATGTATTCATATAATTTAGATAGATAGATAACACTTTATTGTACACCATTAAAGAAAACTTACGCACTAGTATTATTCTAATTGTTTACAAAGGGCGGTCTTATCGCTAAAAAGCAATCTCTTTCAGACAACCCATGGCAAAAATATTGCTGAATAGGAGTGGCTATGGTGGTATACATAATTATTGTACGATTGCTTACATGTTAATAATAAATATTAATTATATAACTATACTATATATACAAATATACACATAAGTTATATACATTAATTGAATTGAATTTTTTGAATAATTAATTTTATTATAAATTCTTCAGTTTGTTCATTGACTACTTTTTGAGTTTTGTGGAACAAAAATTTAGAACAAAAAAAAATCAGTACTAAATTATATCTGAAATATTAAAAATATCACAAAGAAAATAAGTTAGTTAGCTATTTCCATAATCGATTTTTACCAGTGAATTTCAATAAATAATAATATGAAAACACTTGTACTAGGTACACAATTCATTTGTATAGTATAAGTGTAATTTAGAAAAAAAACGTAATAAAAAGAAAAATCAAATCATTCATCTTTTTACAACTTGGGCCCAAGAATTTATGAAAAAGTATCTGTCTCCTTTTGGTCATTAAAATTTTATAACTCAATAATATCTCCTGACTGAATAAGTCTTTGAACAAACAAAACCGAGTTCACACTAAAAACCAAAAAAAAAAAAAACCGAATTCTTTATACAACATCTCGAAGTCGGTGCCAAGTAAAAGAGGAAGAAGAAGAAGTCGGTTAAATATTTATTTTTTGCTTGTTAGTGTGAATTCGGTTTTGTTTTTATTAAAAAAAAATATTTTTTTTAGTTGAGCAAAACCCTTTAATAGCTTAAGAAATAATATATTAAGTACCTGTAAAAATTGTACAACTAGCATGCCATCTCACTTTTCGGTGTATATGCTCTTCAACAAAGGTTGCTCCTGACTTGTGATCCACAAACCTGACTTGGCGACTATGGGACCATCTCACGAGTTAAAGAAAATAATTGAAAAATAAGTCCACAATTGACGGAGAAATCGCATAACATGCCCACAAAAAAATTAATCGCCTGTCGAAAGTGTAATAACTACACACGTGTACACAAGCTTTTTCCAAAGAATTTAGGTGCACATCGTTCTTTAATTTAATAAGGGTATGTTTGATATTTCTGGGATCCGATCCAGTCATCAGATTCTGACTTGGTGAATAGGACTACTTCAGGAGTATACACTTACGAGTAAAGAACACGATAAAAAAAACTCGATTTACAATTGACGGATAAATCGTGTTACGAACAAGTTAGTTAATAATTTTCGTGAGTTTCTCTAATTCCTTGGAACCCATTCATCAGATCCTAACATGGTGACAATGTAATCAATTCAGTATAAGCTTTCGATTTAAAGAAACAAAATTGAAAATCGATCCACAATTGACAGAGAAATCGAGTAACGAACATACAAAAAAAAAAACTACAGACGAATTGAGAACCTCCTCCTATTTGAAGTCGTTTAAAAAATTATTGTGTTATAATTTGCGTTAATTATGCGTCCTAATTATAATCCTGAAGCATTTATTATGTTGACCCATTGTTTATTTAGACTTGTGTTTGTCAAAATTCGTCACAGTTGTATCCCTGCGGTTTTTGTTTATTGCTGGCAAGTTGGAAGTTGTTTAACCTTGTACCCAGAGTATTCGGCTCCCAGTTGCTGACATTGAAAGTTTATCATTTTTAGGAATGAGGCACAGAATAAATTGTATCAGTATATTAGTCTAATGTTTATTACCACCAGTATATTACCACGTAGAAACTTGTATTTTGGCATCCTAAAACTCTGCTTAAAATTCGCATAATATAATTGAAGGGTCGCAAGTTTTAAAGTCAGGATCAAAGGTCACAAAAATCGATTTTATTAATTTTGCAATTATCTCATTTTCTTCGGGTTTTATGCTATTTGAATTTATTATCAATATTGTAGAGAATTAAATTCTCTACAACTTTTGTATTTAACATTTTTTCATACCTTGAACTGTTTTCGAGATAGAGCGCGGAGAGCGCGCGTTCAGAGAACCATGTGAGGTCACCTGGTAGTCCCGATCAAAAACTCGCAATATTAAGGTTATAAATTATTGCTAAATATATAATTATCTATTTTTATTAACTTTTTCATTAAATTATCATATTAGTTGGGTTCAAATAGTATTGTTAGAATTCTCGGTTTATTCTAACATATGAGTAGTTAAAACAGCCTTTTTGATAGAAATCGTTTAGAAGTTAAAAGGCGCAATGCTGTCGAATCGCTTTTGAATTTAGTGTATATCTATATTATTTAGAAGATAAGTATGTAGAATATAGCTTTACAGGTATATTCTGCAACCGTGTATAAATGAATTCCATGTGTAGATGAATTCCATAATTTGTAAAATGAGCAAGCTGATGACGTGACAATAGACCAACCGATTGATGGAGCAAACCTATAATAAAGAGGGGAATGTGTTTTTGGAAAGATAGAGTAGGGAAGTCTTTAACACGCTGGAGTGGTTCTCTGCGCAACGTTGATTCTAGATTGAGGACGAATAAAACTTAGACTTAAATCAGTATTTATAGTAGGGCAGGCTTCCTTTTAATAGTGAATTGTGTCTGATTAAAGATAATAGTCGACGGCTTCTGTGGTTGAGTGGGCTAAGCCTTAGCTGGCCGAGTTCAGTGGAACGTCTCCGTTAAAAAAACTGACTTTACCCTAAAAACCAAAAAAATAAATATTTAATCGTATTATTTCTACAACATTTTGAAGTCGGTACGAAGAAGCAGAAAAAGTCGGTTAAATACTATTTTTTTTATTTTTAGTGTGTAATCGGTTTTTTATTTGTTAAAAAAAATACTTTTTAGTTGCGCAAACAAGACCTAAGTGTCTGGTCTCCTTTGACCGGAAGAGTCTCCGTGTTTGATTCCTGGCATGGTAAATTTCATAAACAATTTTTCTGTTGTTTACTATGGTCTAGTTGTCTGGAATCGGCCCCACAATAGTCCGTTGTGTATTACCCAGAACACAAGTGTAACTTGCTAAGCTAGGGGATATACAATATGAGTGTGTCTGTGTGTGTTGTCTGCCTATTTTTTTTATTAATCTATGATATTTCTTGGTTCTGCATTCTTGCATTCTGCATTCAATGTATATTTTTTCCTTATCAATATAAGAAATAACTACTGATCGTATTTGTATATTATTTTTATTTTGTTTGTAACAACACACGCACAACGATGCAGCAATATACTAAGTGCCAATCTCGTTTGTCGAATAGCGGCATCTATAAACATATTTTGTCTCATCTATTTTATAATGTATCTGTGTCTCATTTGGCAAATAAACGTTCTCTTCCTTTCTGTCTAAGAATCCTAAAGAAAACTCAGCGTTAGTTATTACAATTCAATAACAACTTCGACAATCGCTAGTATCGCTATTTATATACTACTTATTCAACGTAGACGCGTCTGCCTACTGTATTATTACTTTATACTGTGGCGAGCTTTATATGTATTAGTAAGGCACGGGTATTTCAGGGAGTAGTTTATGAACTACTATTGTTAAACAGTTACCAAGGGCATATTATCCTACCATTTGTATTCTATCTGTAGAGTTTGAAATTGCTGCTTTTTATAAGCCACCCTGGCAGTAAAACGAATTATACTATACTACTGGCTTGAAAGCTCGCAAGTCATAATTACTGTTTATTAGGAAAATATGGTTATTATGAAATTCATTCTTTATGGAATATGGAATATTATAAACATAAATAAATTAATTCATTAATATTAAAACAGAAATAAAACAATGTCAAGAGAACGAAACAAATTAAATGTCAAAAGCCAAAAATGTAAGTAACATACATACATACATAACTTCACGCCAGGTCCCTTGCGGGGTAGGCACGAACAACAGAGCGCCATACAGGCTTATTTTTACACACCTCACTTGCTTCTTTGACATTCATAGCTCTTGTCATGCACGCTCGTCTGTTCTTAAGGCTCCTGACATCACCTTCTGCTAATACACGATCAATTTGATCATGGAAGGTGTGTCGTGGCCTTCCGCGACTTCTGCATCCATCCACTTTTGCATTGTATATCTGTTTAATCATTCTTTCATCAAACATTCTTTCCACATGCCCGAACCACCGGAGCATTCCTTTCCTTACCTTCACCCCGACACTCTCTTTCAGACCAACTCTCTTTCTTACTTCGGTATTACGAACGCGGTCCGCGAGCGTCACTCCGCAGATTTTGCGCAGTGCTCGCATCTCGACTGCGTTTACTCTACTTTCATGCTCTCTGTTCCATACCCAACTCTCGCTTCCATACGTGAGCGTAGGTACCAGCACCGCGTTGTGTATAACAAGCTGGGCTTTCTGGCTGAGGTTCTTAGCGCCTAAAAGTTTACCTAACGCTCCATTCACACTATTCCCCAAATTTACTCTTCTTTCTATGTCAGCGGTGTACCTTCCATCCCTGCTAAAAGCACATCCAAGATATACAAACTCATTCACTTGTTCCAGCATAACATCATCGACCATTATCCTTGCATTCGTTCTGGTTTCTTCTCTTTCAAACACCATAACCTTTGTTTTCTTCGCATTCAAGTGTAAGCCTCTCGCCTGACAGTCATCTTTCATCATTGTGACTAGTGTTTGCAGTTCTGATGGCGATTCGGCTAAAAGCACGGCATCATCCGCATAAAGCAAAGTGCTAACAACTAGATCACCCATCCGCACCCCAACATCCATCAATCTTAATCTCTGGAGACAGTTGTCCAGATATAGGATGAACAGCAAAGCCGACAGCACGCAGCCCTGCCGGACGCCAATATTGACGTCAAACCAGGGCGACAGGCTGCCGTCCACCCGCACGCATGCCATACAGTCCTCGTAAGTGGACTGCACAGCACGCAGCAATTGGCCATTGATCCCATATCCGGGCAATATGTCCCAGAGGTCCTTCCGCACAACCCTGTCAAATGCTTTCTCTAGATCCACAAAACCGCAGAAAACCTTCCGGCCCAATGCCAGCTGCTTCTCCACGATATTGCGGAGCGAGAAAACTTGATCCATACATCCCCTTCCATTTCTGAAGCCCCCTTGTGCATCCCACAGTAATCCATCGGATACCACTCTCATTCTCCTTTCAATAATCTTCGCATATACTTTAGATGCTGTGCTGATCAAACTGATGGCCCTGTAGCTGGCGCACTCCATACGTGACCCCTTGCCTTTATACAAGGGCACGATGACAGCGCGCCTCCAGTCCTTGGGAACCTTTCCCGTCCTCCAGCACAAGTTGCATAAGGACAGGAAAGCGTCCCGGACGCAGGTTCCACCATATTTGATCATCTCAGCAGACACACTATCGATTCCTGCTGCCTTTCCATTTTTCAGACTTCTTATCGACCATTCGATCTCTTCCAAAGTGATCTCGGATGCTGACTCCTCGAAGTCGGTCACAGACTCAGTCGTGGTGCCAGCATCCGAGATATTATCATACATTTCTCTAAAATATTCACTCCATCGCGCTAAAACCTCTTGTGGGTTAGCAAGAATGTCCCAATGTGCTTTAGATTTTATTCTTTCCATTCTGGAAGCTGACGAACAACCCCGAGACTTCTTAACCTCTCTCCAAAAGAGTTTGGTATTCGCCTCGAAGTTCTCCGTCAGCTTCTCTTCTTCTTTCAATTTTATTCTTTCACGCTTCTCTTTCACTAAAGCTTTGGTTTCATTCTTGCAGAGGCGATAAATTTCTTTCTTCATCTCTTTCATACTGTCATTCTGATGCAAAGATGCAATATAATCCAGCCAGGCTTTTCTCTTTCTCTCTACGCTAGATTTAACATCTGCGTCCCACCATTCGTCACCTTTCGTTGTTATATGCCTCTTTGCGCATCCACATGTTTCTTTTGCGCTTTCCACTATACTTTCCTTCATACTATCCCAGTCATTATCCACATCTAAGTCGGAGAAGTCCGCCTTTGCAAGCCTTTCTTCGACTAGGCGCGCATACATACTCCTTACACTAACATCTTCCAATTTTTCACATTTTATTCTTTCAAGCTCCCCGAAATTGGTACGCTCTCGCCTGTGCCTCCACTTCTTGAAAAGGCCCACAAACCGGCTTATCACCAGGTAGTGGTCCGTTCCAAGAGTGGGGCCTCTGTAGGCTCTTGTATCCGTTATTGTGTAAATGTAAGTAAACTAGTATTAAAATAAAATCTCTTTGTTATACTTAAAAGAATCATTAAATGCGTATATAATTTTTTCAGTAACCATATTTTTAGCTTATTTTACATTGTTTCTACGGCAGTTCGTTGAATGATGAAGGTAATTTATTAAATACAGTGTAAACACTATATACCGACATGAAGGGAATGCGCGTTTTATAGCGTTATAGAGAGTTGGCGTTAAATGGAGAGGAGTCTGTAATATTTTTCTCTGACGTCTTTTGCTGCACCAGTAATTTTGTTGTATTTTTTAAAATTATTTTATTCACATCTTGCGATATTGAGGCATCTTGGTGATAAAAGATGCCGACAGTCGAGTTTATTACGTGCTAGGATAATGAAGCTATAAAAAATGTTCACACCTGAGCATCTTGTACTAATTTTGGCAACTTATAAAGAAAAATCGTTTAAAAAAACCGACTTCAAAGACTAAGAAACTAAAAAGTATAAAATGACTTAATTAATTAAAATACTTAATTAAAAGTATACAATGGCTTCGAGATGTTTTAGATAATTTATATGAATAATAATACATAGCTTTAGAAATGAGTAATTTTATACTTTTTAGTTTCTTAGTTTTTAAAGTCGGTTTTTTTAAACGAAGTTTATTTTATTTTATTTGTTACTTTTTAGTGCCTAGCTATGTATGGGTAGACCTACGAAAGGTGCCGCCGCGCTTCTTAAAAAATATAGGTCCCAAGAAACGGGAACATAAAAATGTTCGTAAAATGTAAACTACTGGGCCAAACTATGTTAAATTTTTAGGGGACCAAATGGCAACTATTCCGCATCAAACTAAACAAGAATCACGTAAATCGGATCATAAATCTCGGAGTAATCGGTGAACATACATAAAAAAAAACTAAAAAAAACGACTAATTGAGAAAGAATATACTTCTAATATCAAAGATATCGCCAAGGCTACACTGTTAATTTGACTTGAACAATAAACAAAAGAGTATATAAAGTATATATGCGTGTGTGTGTCAAATACATGGTAGTTTGTATAATGTATTTTTATTGATTTAATGTATTTCTTATGCATAATTTTTTAAAAATATTAGCATTCCTCGCTTTTTCTCTATATAAACTATAAATGTGCGAAATTTTCGTATGAAGAGGTACAAAGATTTTGCTTCAGGTATTAATATAATGACAATCTTGAAAATCGAAAGTTTAGAAAAGAGTTTTATACCTTAAAAAATAATTGTATCGAAAAGTATAATTTTTATCTGTCTATCTACAATGTATTATAAGATATACCTACCACGTTTTTGCAAGTTAAATAAACTCGGCTAACATATTTAATTGTCAATGTACAACATTGAAGCAATCAGGCGATATAATAAATAGAATTATAGGCAGCATTCCAATATGCATTATATTGATTGGCACGTCGACTTGCATTGGCACTCTCGAGGACATGTCAGTACGGCAGCCTTTGCAATTCAATGGTTTAGATATTATAAGAAATACGGATAGATTAGTATTTCATGAAAAACTGTTACGCAATGTGCATACGAATACAGTGTAAACTCCATGTAAGGACACTCGATTTAACGACATGCTCCCTTATGCCTGGAAGTCACTTGGCTTTGATGGTTTAGCTTGTCTTCCATATAATGATACATCCTATATAACATTAAACGCACCCTCAATAACGACAACAATTAAGTTATAAAAAGTACCTTTTTAACCGACTTCAAAAAAACGGAGGAGGTTCTCAATTCATCGGAATCTTTTTTCTCTACATTACTAGTTTAGGCACTAATTTTCTAGTACATCTTTTTATTGCTTACTCAAGGTTCTTATATTATTATTTTTTTATTATTCTGTTTGTTTTTTTTGTACTATCACGACTGTAATTTTTTGTATGCTAAATGGTTTACGTCTAGTAAATGTCGCTACTGGAAACTATACCACCTTTATGCGTACAAATTCGATTATTCAATACTAAGTTCGCATAACGTACTGCGGCACGATTGGCTTTCTATTCCAAACTATACATCCTTTAACCAACTTTACCCTGAGTTAGGGTTGCCAAACATAGCTTATAATAAATAAAGTATCCTGCTTTTTCTGGTATCCTGCTTTATTATACTTTATACTTTTGCATACCAATAAAGTATGTGAAAATACTTTATTTCCAACCTTTACTGTGATGCGTAAAACAAAGCACTCATTAGAATAGAATAGAATAGAAAACACTTTACTATTCACCAAATAAATAATTACAATAATATAACGGCAAAACGAAAGGCGGCCTTATCGCTTTAAGCGATCACTTTAAAGCAAGCACCCTGACTGAGAGAATAGTTTTATTTATTTATTTATTTATTACATATCCAGCTTACTTATAACTTAAAACAATCAACTCTGTTTAATATGAATGTTGCCAATTACAGGATACTTCACACTTTACAGTATATTTGTGCAAAACCAAGACCGCAATAAACAGTTTGCTTATGTTAAGCTCTATATGAATGTAGTATATTTAATATAATAAAATAATGTTAAATAGTGCCTGCTGAATTATCCCCTATATAGTATATGTTATATATATAGTATATAAGTTAAACGAAAATAATATATAATAAATACATAGATATTCATATTATATATATTTATAATATACGTATATATGATTCACTAATAAAAAATAAAAAAAATATACAGACAAATGTGTGGATATATTTTATGATACCTAAAAGCCAGTTAAACTATCAGCCTAATTTTTCGAATATCTTTGATTTATAAATTAATTTTGAATGGTAGAAAATATCTACATCATTAAATTTGTTATTATAAGTGGCAGTAAGACGAGCAAGTTTTAACAACTCATGTCTAGGTCTAATTAAAAAAAAAAAAAGATCCCGACGAATTGAGAACCTCCTCCTTTTTTTGAAGTCGGTTAATAAAAAAGAAACAAAATAAAAAAGGAAGAACAGTATTCATTACGGATACCTACTTATTTAACGGTACACGTAAGTGAAAACGAATGATGGAAACGATTTATAATTACTAAACGAGATGTCATATGTCAGATGTGGTGTGAATGACAGGACAGGTGACATTCTGACATTTGTTATAGATGTCACTATCGACAAAATTGTACAAAAATTGTCCGTTGGTTGTTGTTGGTTTTGTTAATAAATGAAGAATCAGAAAAAATTGTTGGCATGTGCTAAAAGCACATAAAAATACATGTACACACACACATGCACACAAGTGCGTACAAAAAAATGAGAGGCCCGAGGCCAAAAGTAGGATGTCTATGGGCTGTAGTTATTTATGAAAAATAAAAATGTGTGCGTGTTCTAGTGAACACACGTAAGAAGTGAAACTTCTTTATGACCTTATTTTTCGAAAAATGATCTACTATATGCAAGTTTACAGAAATTGCTTAAATAAATAAAGCCGAGGTCGATTCGACCGTGGTAGGGGCAAGAAAACAAGATGACGCGTAACTGAAAAAAGTGACTGTAATTTTTTTTCCAACGCCGATAAAGAAGTTTCACTTCAAAAATATCTTTAATAGCGAAAATAGACGGTTCATTTCTGTCTTTCAATTTTGATAAAAATGATGTACTGTTAATTCAAAATAAATAAATCAATTTAATTTAATTGCTTATTCGTCACTTATTGATATCTTAAATTATGGAGTATTCTCTAGAACAAATTTGTGCTTAAAATATAAAATATATTAGTGTATAAATAAGTAATTGAAATACAAATTGAGTTGAAGTTGAAACTATATAACTATATAGTAAAATAAGAACTAAAAAAATACTACAAAATCAGGTGGTCAAAAACAGCCAGGCCATTTGCCCGATTGGCTGGCTACCATCCTTGGGCTAGAGTATGCCGCCAGAACAACTTTGAGTTGTGTTCCGGCATCAGTGGCCAGTTTCCAGTTGCTCCTTCAAGGCCGGCAGCATACTGGCAGCACCTCTAGTA
Source organism: Dendrolimus pini (assembly GCA_949752895.1). NCBI lineage: Eukaryota > Metazoa > Arthropoda > Insecta > Lepidoptera > Lasiocampidae > Dendrolimus > Dendrolimus pini. Next base: position 5,820,521 of record OX457129.1, on the reverse strand, counting down.
TTGCTAATGTCCTTAGGCGAAGGTAACCACTTTCCATCACAGTTAGGCCGCCAGCCTGTCTGCTACGCTTCAGCAATAAAAAAAAACAAAACTAAACCATTTTTAACAATTAAGATCTTTAAAAAAAAACATATTTTCATTCCTATACAATGGAAGGCACAAACTTGTCTAATTTCGGGTTAAGTAAAAACAAAGTATGTTTGCTTCACGTGTCATTAAAGGCTTTAAACACATGGCTGCTAACTATAGCTCAATTTTCCCTCGTCTCGACGGAGCTCTTGTCTCGACTTGAGCCCACGCACCGACAAAGCCTTAGAAAAAGCCTTTCGAGTTAATTAAACGTGGACGTAAATAAACGACAGTCGTCGTTATACAGATCTCGGTTAATCTAGGCACTGCGTTCAAAGGAGCGTTTTTGCGAGTAGTCTTTTTGTTAGGTTGTGTTTTAACAGAATGTTAATAATCTATGTAAGTCATAGTAGTTGTATTCGCCACAATGGCAGGCAAGGGAATCTTAATCCATACAACTAATTCTGATGTATAACTCCTCGTAAAGCTCAGTTGAATTGTAGGTTGGTTGGTAGCTTGGAATCATTACCTGGATATGGATATAGCTCTTAGTGATGGCTCGAGCGGTGGATACTACGTCCTTAAAGAATATCGGCGTGAAACGGTTAGCCTTAAGGTAATCGTATTTCGTACGATGAGTGAGTATTTCAGTGGCCCATTTGTCCCTTCCCCCCTCTTTCCTATCCCAAAGGTTTCCAACACGTTAACTTCGCCCCTGGTGTTACATATGTTTATAGGCGACGGTAACCGCTTTCCATTAGGTTGGTAGCTGTCTGCCTCTTTACCAGCTTCGCATAAAAAAAGAAATGTTTCGTTTCAGTTGAAAATGTTCAGGTTTTTGTAATATATGATTTTTAGGATTATTTTAAGCAGGGACGCAGTAGGTTAAAATTGAAATTATCAGATTCCTCATTTATAAAATTTATTTGCGTTATGGTGGATGTTCTTCTCTTGTAATGTATCGATATGAAACGTTTAGATAGCCTTGAGTTGTAATCGTGTTTCGTATGATGGGAGAAAGATCCATTCATCCACTTCCGTCCCTTATTCCATTTTTCCTAGTCCATTCTTTTTGTTATCCACATGCCCTCTATATCAAGCCTAAAGCTGGCAATGCGTTGGTTTCGATCCTGGTGTTGCAAACGTGTCTAGGCAAAGTTGAAAAAAAAAGAGTTCGTGTAACGTTCACACGAGATTGAAGTAAAACTTTTTTACGTTTTTTTTTCAATTCTTTTTTCAAAATTTTTTGATTGTTTGTTTATAAACTATCTATTGACAAAAAAATATTTGAAAACCGGATGTTACGCCATATTGCGACGCCATATTGCGACGCCATTTTGCGACGCCATATTGTGACGCCATTTTGCGACGCCATATTGCGACGCCATATTGCGACGCCATATTGCCGTAACGGACTTCCGTTGCATTGTCGTCCAGTTACCTCCTAGTCGCGCCTAAAGAAGTTTTACTTCAATAAGATAAAAATGTATTAGACATAAGAGATGTACTAGATAATAAGATTTGATAAAAAGATTCCAAAAAATGAGAAAAAAAGAAAGGAAGCAAGAAAATAAAAATAAGACTTCAACATCTATTATCCCAAGAATATAATAAAAAGAAAATAGAGACGAGAAAAAAATCTCGGTCTTGAACAATGACGGAGGAGGTGGAGACGGTAACCGGAATTGGTTACCGTTGCCTGTTAGGTTGCCGTGCCTTGACAATAAAAAAAATAAAACACAAAAATGCCGCGACGTGTAAAACGCCCCTGTGTAGGCCGTCACTGATCTAATCCCTAAGGATCCAAACCTCATTCAGACTGACAGTTTAGTTTGATATGGAATATAATCTTAAGGTAACTACCTCATTACACCAACGTTAATAGCAAAATAGAAAGGATAAACCTCAAAATTACAGAATCTAGTGTTATTTCGTTTTAAACTTGGGAGATTCTGAATATCATCATTGCTACTTCGAGAAGACATTTGCATAAAATACAATATTGTGGTTTTGGGATTAAAATGTTCAAATTCAAATTCAAATTCATTTATTTGCTTAAAACATGGTACATAAATTTGAGGTGACATTAGAATACAAGGTTCACATGTTTTGCCTATAAGACGTGCAAATGTACAAGAAAGAAGATTACTAAAAACACATCATCACAATTATTATTATAAAATTAACAAGGACCAAAAATATACATTAATGTCAATCATGATTATTGTCAAAAGATTATTTTCTTTGCTTATGAGGAATCAAATAAAATAAAGTAAGAATATTTTATTTATAGCATTATTGCTGCGGCGGCGCTGGATTTATTGATAAGTGAACTATGTCAAATGAGAGAAAAGTAAAATGGAACAATTTCGAAGGGTAGTGGAGAGACAGAGCACACACGTACCCGTTTGATGAAGGAATGGATGGCAGTGGCTCGTGTGCTCCTCAGGAAACTTCACTTGCATTTTTGTTAATTTACGTTATTATAGTTTATTTAGCAGTTTAGTATTTAATAAGCGGCGAAAAATTGAATTTATATGTTAGTATTAAAGCGGCGCGGTTTGGTGTGATTTTTATTTGTTTATTGATGTTGATTAAATTAATATTAAGTTAAAAGTATGTTATTTTATAATAGATATACTAGATCTGACCTCGACGTCGTCCACGTGAATTTTTTTTTCAGACACCCCGATTATGAAAGATTATTCATTCGTGTTCCGCGCCTATTGGTCTTAGCGTGATGATATATAGCCCATAGCCTTCCTAGATAAATGGGCTATCTAACACTGAAAGGATTTTTCAAATCAGACCAGCAGTTCCTGAGATTAGCACGTTCAATCAAACAAAGTAACTAACAAAGAACAAACTAACTCTTCAACTTCATATATTACTATAAGATTTTCATTTGCGGAGCGTATTAATTTACTATGCGTCATGGCATGATTAACGTGCTTGCGAAGGGGGAAGGCGCCGCTGACGGCGCCTTCAAATCTGAATTTGAAGAGAGAATTTAAATATTGTGAAGAAAAGATTGTATATAGACCGAAAGAAGGTTACATGGCGGTACCAACTATATTCTTCAATTTTATAATTTATATATAGTATTGTTACATATTGTATGTTCTTGAAGACCACGGGCTATAATAATGGCCCAGATATTTGGTGAGGTGTGAGGGCGGGGGGCATGGGGAAGACAGCAACACGTAGACGCTCATTGATAAATTTAACGTAAATGTGACGTGACACTGACCGGCAATCATCCCTGTCTACACCATACAATAATACATCCAAGGACAAGCCTCAGCCAGTGTAGGACCATTGTGGGAAATGAAAACTAGGAATATCGGGCTATTGGTGAACTGCTAGTGGTATTATGGGTCTGGGAATATGGAGCTGCAGGTTCACCGAAGCTACTTCTGACGATACGCTATTTGTCACCTCCACCCCTGGAGCTTGAGTCTTAGCTCTAGCGATCTCCACTCCGTGCCGACTGGCTAAGGCAAGCATGAAGGCGCCTTGCCTTGGCTCACGAAGTCAGGTGCGAAATGTCGCCACTCACCTAAGGCTTCGCCACAAAGCCTCCCTGCGGGTAAATTATGTGTTATGGCTGTACCACTTCAATGTATCCCGAAAATTAAGCAATTGTCACGACACAAAGTTCACTCGTTCGCATACTAATTAAATACCTAAATATAGCAGTTGTTTGCCAACAAGTATAAATTGCGCGTACAACATAGGTGAAATGAACAGACAGCGAAGCCACATTGGCGCAGCCTTGCGGAACAGCGGATGGCGTGTGAATTGACATGGAAATGACATGAGCGAGTCTATAAACGTGTAAACAACTCAATGTATTTCGTTCTAACATTTCTATCTTTCAACTTGAATATATCATTTAATGTCATTGAATACATCGTGTCCTTTCAGTTTTATGCCTTTCAACCATTTTGATTCAATTTGATTAATTCGTCTAATATCAGCATTAAGTAGATATTACATGGTTTATTCTGTATTCCAATTTAGTTCGGTCAATCTAGACCAAAAAATGGGAGTGAAGGTGCATAAAATCACAATAAGCTGAAAATCAGTAAAATTTAAATTCGCCATCATTCCCGTGTATGCAAAAAAAAATTACTCGAAGTCAGAGGTCAAAAAAATGAGTTTTTGGCGTATTTTAGCAAAACAGTAAGTTCTATCGTAAAGTAAGTACCCCAAACCAAAAATTATAGATCATACAATTATCTAAAAAAAAAAATCATGCAATAATATAGCCACTCAAATAAAAAACTCATTAAATGCATAAAATATAAAACATATCTTACTTTTAATTACAAAACGAGTTTTACAAATGTAAGAGTTTATTTTCTGTTACTGGCCGCTTGGACGCCTAATTAGAAACATTTTAAATAAAATTTAATAAATTTGGTTTCTGATGAATGGGGTCTTACCGTGGAGTGCAAAAAAGAAATAATTAATCAATTTGATTAAGAACAATGTAAAAAATATATATTAATGTACGTACATTATTGTAAAAAAGCGTGGGGTGTATTCAAAACGCTTTTTAAGATATTATAATACACCCCACGTTTTTACACAATAATGTACATTCATTTTTTTTACACTGTACTAAATCAAATTGATTAATTATTTCTTTTTTGCACTCCACGGTAAGACCCCATTCATCAAATTTATTACATTTTATTTTCTGTTTTTTAGTTGGATTTTTTATGAAAGCGTGTATTTTTAGTTTTTTTTTAAACTATTATTTATTTTTCATTTTTTAGTTGAATTTTTTTAAATGTTATTAAATACAAGCTTTTGAGATCCTGCATTGATATGCATGTAGCAGCAGAGTGCTAGCCAAGACAAGTAAAACGAGCCCAAACACGACGGGTGTATCTTGTTTAGTACAGGAGTTCCTATGGCCACCTTCCGACTCCATCATCACATCAGCTCCATGGTACCATATTATTGCATTGTCACGCGATATAAACATACGAGCCCAAACACGAAGGGTCTATCTTGTTTAGTACAGGAGTTCCTATGGCCACCTTCCCACTCCATCATCAGATCAGCTCCATGGTACTATATTAATGCATTGTCATCGACCTTTGACAGGTGTGCAAAGTTTGAATTAAATATGATCGTTCAAAGTAGGACAAAATCGAGCTCAATCGAGGGTCGGTTACAAACACAAACATACATACAGGTGAAGCTAATAAAAGCGTGTTAAAAAGCATCTATAGCTCGTTCTTTTTTTGAAATTGGAGAATAACATTTCTTTCTTGGCTTTTTGTATTATTTTGGCGGCAATAAAAAATTTAATCTGAATTTTATTTTGTTCAAAATGGGCAAAAATAAAAGTTGTGACTCGTCAAGTAGGCAAATAATTGTTAATTTACATATGGATCGGATCATAAGTGGGCGTACAGAAGAATAGCTGAGCATTTAAATTGTTCTGTTAAGAAAGTTTTTAATGCAATTGATCATTATAAAACATATGGAACTGTTGAAAATGTTCTTAGAAGGGCTCGGCCAACAAAAAGTTCTCCCAGAGAAGATACGCTAATCGTTCGTGTTGCTAAAAAAGACCCAAGTAAAGACTCCAACCAGATTAAAAATGAAGTTTTTTCGTCTGATGACCCGAGAAACACCTCGTAAAGACTGATACGCCGAAGATTAGTGGAAGCTAAATTGTTTGGAAGAATCTCTCGAAAGGTACCGCTTCTTACCAAGCAACACCGAAAGAAGCGATTATTATTCGCTAAACAATATGTTAATTGGACGGTACAAGAATGGAAAAAAGTGTTATTTTCAGATTAAACGAAATAAATATTCCGTAAATTCCGATGGAAAGCGCTATGTTAGACGTCCTGTAAACATTAAAGTTTGGGGGTGTTTTTCCGGATGTGGAATTGGACCCGTTCGGAAGATTGAAGGTACAATGGATCAATGGCAATACAAAAATATCTTAGAGCACACAATGATTCCCTACTCGGACGATCATTTGCCTGTAACCTGGATCTTTCAGCATGACAATGATCCTAAACACACGGCCAATAGCGTCAAATATTTCCTTAGCGAACAGCGTATATCCGTTTTAGACTGCCCAGCAAATAGTCCGGATTTAAACCCGATAGAAAATCCGTATATTGTTAAAAAGAAAGTCTTAAACAAATGTAACACCAGTCATAACGAACTATATGAAGCATTTGTTGAAGCATGGAATTCAATCCCCTAAAAAAATGTATGAAATTGATTGAATCAATGCCATGCCACGTCGTTGTAGTGCTGTTATTCAAAATAAGGGATACGCCACTAAATATTAATTACAACTATTGGTAGGCTGTGGATAGTAGCTATTTCGTAAATAACAATACTAATTACTAATATTTAAAAAAATATTGCTTTTTATACTTTTTTGTTGTAGTTTCTAATTAGTTGACCATTATTGTTCATACCTTAAAACTGATTTAAATGTTTTTCCGTAATGTAATATTATAACTGCACATGTGTAATGGGATTTATAATGTTTTTGTAATAAATGATAAACCGTTGAACATATTGTTGTCCTATTTATTGTTTAATTTGAAAATAAAAACGATTGCGGTGAAGTATGTTACATAATGTCAAGGACCGTTGGTAGTATTTCTAATTAGATGACCACCACTGTATACCTATACAAAACAAGCAATAGTACATCATCATCAAGGACACAATGCCAAATAATTTCACATTTAAGTATAAAAATATTGGTCAAGCGGCTTATTTATTACACAATACAGTATCTATATATTAATCCGTGAAGCAAATACTTTGTACCCCTTATTACGAAAATTACGCGGTCGGAGTAGTATGAATTTCGCACACTTATAGTTTATATAGAGAAGAAGCGACGATTTTTTTTTCAAATTATGCATAATAAATATATTAAATCAATAAAATAACACTACACACACACTACCGTACTTGTATTTGACACACACACGCATATATACTCTTTTGTTTATTGTCAAAGACAAATTAACAGTGTAGCCTTGGCGAAATCTGTGATCATAAAAGTATATAGTCTTTGACAACAGAACCTTAATAATAATCAAGCTTATAATTTAAATTAAGTTTGGTCGAATTTCGACCACTGGGCGACCAATAGTAATAATAATTATGAACAACAAATGTTTTTCATTTTGTAAATATATAATACTACAAAAAAATGTTCGTAAAATTAAACCTACTGGGCCAAACTATGTCAAATTTTTAGGGGACCACATGGCAGCTATTCCGCGTCGAACAAAAAAAGAATCACGTAAATCGGATCATAAATGACGGAGTAATCGGCAAACATACATAAAAAAAAGCAAAAACAAATAAAAAGATCCCGACGAATTGAGAACCTCCTCCTTTTTTCGAAGTCGGTTAAAAAGAAGAAAGTAGCGGTAAATTTAATCCTATTTTATTTATTTTTAGAATATTTTTCTCTTATTTGATAATTTATTTAATCTACACTACAAACAAAACTTTAATAATTTAATTTTTAATGCATATAGAAATGACATGATCTACCCGTCAAAAATAAAATAGACCGTTGGATGGAGTATAATCGATTTGTGGTTAGGTCCTTGCATGTCGCTTTACAGCGCTTAATATGCTGGGTTAAGTGCTCACTGGTGTCAAGGCTAAGTGAAGTTAAGTTATGCATCGCTCCACTTTCATATGGGAAATAGTTCTGGATATAGAGCGTTAGCATAAAACGTGGGGTTGCGTTAAAACGTGACTCACTTTAAATATTAAAAAAAAATTATAGTAGTATTATTAAGTTTTTATCACTATTAAATATAATTAAAATTACGGTTGTCTGTCGTGAAAAATGGCCGAAACGTCGGAATAAAAAAACCATGCATTTTAAAACGCTTAAAATGTAGGTTTAATAATTTCTAGAATTTTCGTATTGCATAGGTACAGCAAACAGGCTGAAGGGCCACCTGATGGAAAGCGGTTCCCGTCGCCTATAGGTATTACCAACATCAGACGTATTATAACAAATGTGCTGCCAGCCTCGAAGTATTTTGTTTTATAATATAATGAACTGTTTTATGCTGTAAAGCAAATGGGTCCAGAAGAGTGCCAGATATAATATTATTGAGGGAGATAGTTTTCAAAACAGTCCTTAACAGCGGAAGTGTCAGAGAAACCCAGATGCAATTAATTTAAGAATATTATAATGACTTTTTTAATAAGGGCATTTATTTGTTTCAGGTAACTAATTAACAATGAGGATGGCATAAATACTCAAAGATGCAGGACGTGACGTAGTTATGGAATGAGTGTTGTCATGTCTAACTTCACGGATATCGATACAGCGTTACAAGATATTAGATGTCGACTCACTCAAGGAATCGGATGTGGTGACCTCTCATACGGACTGAACTGTGGCGAACAATCGATTAAATACAACTGCGAACTGAACATCGATATCCAAAATGAAACATCGTACACTTGCTCACAGTGTAACAACACTATGGATTTTGACAGCAACAGTACTTTATGCAGCACTAGATTCAAGCTGAATATGGTTACATTCGAGTACGAAAGTGCTTTGAAGAATCTCTGGTTGCAAATACCAAGTGACTCTTGCAGTTGGGACACGTTGTTCTGCTACAGTGAGAACTTCAATCGGACGTTGTACATTGACGTTTTTAATCAGTCATTTAAGAATAGTTTAGAAGAAAGTTTTCAATGTAATTGGGGCTTTTCGAATAATACAGGTAACGTTGACAATAATGTGGGGTACGATTGGAGTTTTCTATTTGTGATATTATTTATAGTGGCCGGTGGTGTTGGTAATATTTTAGTGTGTTTGGCTGTGTGTCTGGACAAGAGACTACAGAATGTTACAAACTATTTTCTTCTATCGTTGGCGATAGCTGACCTTTTAGTCAGTTTGTTCGTGATGCCTATGGGGGCAATACCTGGATTTCTAGGTGAGATCCTTTCCTATATTTTAAACTTGTACAACTTTTCTTCTGAACTGTAGATGATCATAAAACTTTTAAATAAGGAGGTGGGTTATTGTAAATGCTATATGCTGCGTACGGCGTGGCGTTGTAAGCAGGCGATGGATGTCTATTATGAAAATGGAGTACAGTGTTCATGCCGGATGTACCCTTCGGCGTTTGGAATATACCGCTGTCTTAAATATAGCTTGGAAATAAGAGTTGATGTTTCTATACCGTAGAAACATATTAGAACTTTCTTGTTGACGTAATTCGAGTCGAATTAATTCATATCTGTTAGCTAAAGTATTTATATAACATATTATCCGTGAATAAATAGAGAAAGAACTCTAATTCTTGAGGCTGGGTGGCCTTTCGTAAGACCCGACAAAACAACCCCAGGTGTTAGAGCATTTGCCAGTCTCGATGGTGTAGACTACAGGATGCCACCACAAAAACCTTGAGTTGTGTTCCAGTATTAGTGGTCAGTCCTTGGAGTTACAAATATCCATACGCGTTGGTAACCACTGTCTGTTGCACTTTGATAAAGTACGGTAAGGTTTATTGAACACCAAAAATAGACAAATAGAAGTAGAGAAATACAAAAGACAGTACAACGGGTGGCCTTCTTGCTAAAAAGCGATCTCTTCTAGGCAACCCTTGGCAGGGATTAATAGATTTTTAAAACTGACGGTGGTGCAGTATATAAATAATAAAAATAAGTATACACAGTACGTACACGTACAAAAACAATATAGCTATAATACATATACACATACGTATATACATACGTATATACACACTTATATAAATATATAATGGGTTAGGAATACGCAATAGAAAAATAATGCTTCTGAACCCGACTTTAAAAGCATTCTAAGGGTTTGGCCTGTCTAATAGCAAGAGGTAGCTCATTCCAGAGACGCACAGCCTGGAAAATAAAAGAGGGATTATAACAACAAGATTTGTGCACAGATTTCTTTATTCTGCATCTAGTCAAGGGGCGCAAATTATGGGAGCTAGATACGTACAGAAATTCGAAGCGTTCCTTGAGGTAACGTGGAGTAGTTGCTAAAGACAACAATATAAAAACTAATAACATGCATAAATATATATAGTAAATTTATATATACATAAATATATAATTATATATTACAATCATTTATAAATTATTTAGTAAGCGTCTGTCCGAAACACGGCTAGCGCTGTGAGAGAGGAGCCTGCCTACTGCTGTGGTATGCGGGAGAGAAAAGGAAGCCCGACAGACTGGCGCCGTAACGCGTTATGTAACGAAGCAGTTTACCCTCCCATATGAAGTTATTACTTAAAAAAAAGATCATGAAATTCATGAATAAGGGCGTGAAGAAGAATTTGCAACTATCATGGAGATACATACTACTTATTTTAATGGACATCGTGTAAGGATCACCCTTTTCCGTCAGAAATATAAAACGGCAGATACAATTGTAATATTAGATGCCAAGGAAAAATATTACACGATGAACCTCTTACCTCAGGAGAAAATTGATTACTCACTTTTACTTCGTCATATAAAAATGACGGTACACGACACCTAGTTTATAAGCAAATATCATCCTGAATATTTTTCGGAATGTTGCCAGTGCTCTCGTCACAAAAAAATACATTTCATTTAAAACTAAATTACATTCATACATAACTTCACGCCAGGTCCCTTGCGGGGTAGGCACGAACAACAGAGCGCCATTCAGGCTTATTCTTACACACCTCACTCGCTTCTTTGACATTCATAGCTCTTGTCATGCACGCTCGTCTGTTCTTAAGGCTCCTGACATCACCTTCTGCTAGTAAACGATCAATTTGATTATGAAAGGTGTGTTGTGGTCATCCGCGACTTCTGCATCCATCCACTTTTGCATTGTATATCTGTCTAGTCATTCTTTCATAAAACTAAATTATAAATAAATTACCCTGCAAACAAAAACTTAGAAATTAAATACTACTATAAACATATTTACAAGTAAAAGATGTAGTCCAAATCGCTGTCGGTGGGGAGCGTTCCCAAAATGCTGGCCGCATTCCCTCGTTGTATGGCAACGCTTATTCGTTGCCCTAAATATAGGCCAGCCCTTTTGTCACGCGAGACTTCTTTCAATCGCCTTGAAAGGTCTCGATAAAGTTGATAAGCCTCACGTCCCCATGGCCCCAAAGTCTCTACCCCGAAAGCCACAAAAATGTATCCGTCACCGATGAATGCATATTTGCGGAGTTTCAGGGTTTCTTGAAGTCTGGCAGCTCCTCCGGCAGTGAGGCGGCTGTATTTGGAAGATGGGAAGCCGCCAATTTAAAACTTATTATTTTTAAGAAAGCATTCCGTGTAGTTCGAGCTATACAGTTTCAAAATGTAATAAGTGCATTCACTTTCACATTTTAGCAAGAAATTTTACATCACAAAACACAAACAATGTGAAACTTGATCGGTATACTAATTCAAAATTATTCCTTAAGCTTATAGGCTCCGATGTCAAAATGTTACAGTCTATACATGTTTTTGCTAACACAATATATCAGCAAATGCCTAATAAGACAATAAATGCACTAACAGTCATTTAGAGGTTCCCTTTCTAACAACATTTCTAGGAAACGTAACAATTGCCTTCTAAGTCAAATACGAACACCGAAAATATTTTTATGATGTTACACGCCGACAAAGTGAATGCACACCTGCAGTTTATTACCTTTCCCGCATTTGGACATCTTTTGTTTACTTTGTGTTTAATATTTGTAATAAGAAAAACATCCTATTGTTATTGTACTCGTTTATGGCCGCAGGTGTGCAGATTACATTTTCTTGGAAAACTCAGTCGACGCGGTCGAGTGTTGTATTATATAGTTTAGTATAAAACAATGCCCGAACGGAGGGGTGAGGCAGTCAAGCGAGGATTACAATACGAGCAAGACGTGTACATTCGATGAGCTATGTAGTGACGTAGTTTGCGCGTGTTATTAAAATCAAGCATCACGTTTGTACTGGTTACGTCCAGTTATATTTGTACCTGTATTATACGTGTTTGTATAGTTCTAATAAATTTTATAGTAATTACAACGGTATTTTAATTCGAGTCTTGTAACTTGTAACAGTATTAAAATAATGATAAATAACTGGCAACCCAGTTACCGGGCAATATGGTTTCCCCCAGTAATAGCAAGTTCACGTATTCAACGGGAATACGCTTACATCTCACATACATGACTATGTAGTCAAACATTCCCATACAACTATTGGAGAAAATTGCTTCGAGCTGACAAATATACGAAATCCACTAGTGACGGGAATGTATAGGGCCCCACGTTCAATATCCTGTCGCGGTGACATATATTTGATGAGGTTTTTGTGCAAATATATCAAGTGATAGCACAAATATTTTAAGAGCCCATCCTATACATTCGTGTTGATGTTTAACATTTTATTTCTTATCTTATACTACAAGTATATAAAAACCTAAAAGTTAGATATTAAAATAGAAGAATCACTATATTAATAAGTGAAGCAAAAACTTTGTACCCCTTATTGCAAAAATTGCGCGGACGGAGGAGTATGGAATTTCGCACACTCAAACCCCCCCGATTTGAAACATGCTTCATTGGTGCTCTGCTCCTATTGTTCTTAGCGTGATAATATATAGCCCATAGCCTTCCTTGATAAATAGGCTATCTAACACTGAAATAATTTTTCAAATCAGACTAATAGTTCCTGAGATTAGCGCGTTCAATCAAACAAACTCTTCAGCTTTATATATTAGTATAAGATATAGAAAAGGAGTGCAGAATGCTAATATTTTTAATTAATTAAGTATAAAAATTACATTAAATCAATAAAAAAAACACTGCCATGTATTTGACAAACCCACGTATATATACTCTTGTTTATTGTTAAAGTCAAATCAACAGTGTAGACTTTACGAAATCTGTAATTATAGAAGTAGTCTGACAACAGAACCTAAATAATGTTCAAACTTATAATTTAAATTAATTTCGACCACTGGGCGACCACTAGTAATGTTAATTTTAAAATATTATGCAGTCTGTGGCAAGTAAATCCAGTTACCGTACTTGGAACTGACTTTTAAATTGTATAAGATAAATAAACAAGTATCAAATTGCTGTCGAAAAATATTTATAACTAGCATATGCACGCGACTTTGTCCACTTAACTTGAAATTCCCGCAGGAATCCCGGGACAAAGTATCGCAGCATTTAAACAGGAATGTAAGCTGTTGTTGTAGTGGAAACGTACTGCACGGATAAAATAATATAGATAGAAAAAAATATTAAAGATATTTTTTTATTTCGTTAAAGTCGGCTTTGTACGTTTTAAAAAGTTATTTAAATTTTATTTCTGGTAATTAAAAATGTTATTAGTCTGACATTCTAATGTTATAAATAGGAATGTGGGTTGGTATTTTTGTGACGTTTTCACACCTCAACTACCGCAACAGAACGGCACGAAATTTTACCTACACGTTATCAAGGGTATAGAATACGACAGAGGGTACCTTTCATCCAGAAAAATGAGTGCTCCCTAGGGATAAACGACTACAGTCGAATACATTTCGTCCCGACCGCGTTATATTGCCACTAGCATTGCAATTCACTAACAAATACAAGGTCATGGCAACAAGAATGTCGGTTAAAATTTTAATGCGTTGCTGTTATGGTTTAAGTTTCACCTTCGCTAGATGATAGATGGCGTTACGGGTATTCATCATAAGGTACTTTGAATAAAAAAGTTCGGCATATTTACATCTCTCTGCGTATTCTACCGACTGTACAATGGGGGGTGTTCCAAAAAACTTTTCAGAACGATGCCTACGTCTTCAGATTACCACCGCATCACGCCATCGCCTGGGCGTTCATCCCCACATCCTAGACCTGCTTGTCTCTTGTACGCAACGGTTCTCTTGCGCACCGTAGGGATTTGGAATGAGCCGTGATTTCCCATAGCGCTACAATATGAGGTTTTTAAAAATGGTGTCATAAAATTTCTTCGATTTCTCTGGTGTTGCAAACGTCTATAGGCGACGATAACCGCTTTCCATCAGGTAGGCCGTCTGTCTATCTGGTGTAGGTACTCTAGCTATAAAAAAAAGAATTATAAAATGCCGCTACTTAAAATATATCTAAATATTTTTTTTCATCGCGACCGAAAAAACTAGTTTAAATCATAAACGACAAATACCTATACGTACATGCAAACACTTATTTACCATCTTTCCAACATTGTCACTGTCAAAATGAAACATATTCAAGCTTCAGTTTGCTAAGTTCGTGTTGTTTATTGTCCCGTATCGAAATTTGGGAAAAACCTCAATGTGACCACAGAACTGTTACGAGGTACGTTTGACGGAAATTAATTAAATAAACTACACCCATACCATGCGCAACCATATTTTGTAGTAAAATAACACTATTGTATTACGTTTATAACACTGTAGGTATAAATTGAATGATGCGAAATATTCACTCATCGATAAAATCTTTAGTAAAACAATTGTAAACAAATATTTAGTAATGCTACAAGTGTGGAACTCGAATTAAAATGCCGTTGGAATTACTATAGAATTTATTAGGACTATACAAACACTTATAACACAGGTACTATTATAACTGGACGCAACCAGTACAAACTGCACAATTCAATAACACGCGCAAAGTCCGTCACTATATAGCTCATCGAATGTACACGTCTTGCTCGTATCATAATCCTCGCTTGACTGCCTCTCCCCACCCGTTCGGGCATCGGTTTATACTAAACTGTACAATACAACAATCGACCACGTGGACTGCAGTTTCCAAGAGAACGTAATCTGCACACCTGGGGCCATAAACAAGTACAATAACAATAGGCTATTGTCAAATTAGAAATTTTAAACACAAAGTAAACAAAAGAAGTCCAAATGCGGGAAAGGTAATAAACCACGTGTGCATTCACTTTGTCGGCACTCGGGTAACAGTAACATTATTACGCTAAGTTTTGCGGGAATTTCCGAGATTCATGTATATTTATAGTAAAAAATTCATAATCCTGCTGAAAATAACCTTTGATTTTATGTTAAGCTAAATAAATGTAATCTCTGTTACTTGTATAACGTGGAAAAAGGCGCGGGCAAATGCTTCTAGGTATATGTACATACATGTGTTCATATAAGGAATCTCTTCATACTTCCTCTTCCTTGAACGATACAAAACGACGAGTACAAAATTACAACACATAAAAGGCTTGGGAAATTTTACGTACGTAAAAGAATGCCTAAAGTGGGTAGTTTAATTGAGCTTAAGCATTTTGCAGGTCATAAAAGACAATCTTTTGAGCATACAGGTATCATCCGAATGATGTCGTTTTGCGGTTTTATGGCTAAAGATATGTAATTGTAATTTTCACATGTTGTCATAGTCTTGTTTCGGAGTTAGCGGGACTCGAATTAAAATGCCGTTAGAATTATTATAGAGTTTATTAGAACTATACAAACACGTATAACACAGGTACAAATATAACCGAACACAACAAATCCAAACGTAAAGCAGAAGGTCGTAATTCAATAAAACGCGAGAGTCCGTCACTATTAGATTGCAGAATGTACACACGTCACGCTCGTATCGTAGTTGTAGCTCAACTGACTCCTCTCTCCATCAAGCAGTCGTTTTATACTTCACAAATGCAAATGTGCCCGTCCGGCAATGTCGATACAATTTCCTATAATTGGCTTGTAATTGTAATCCGCAACACCTGGGTAATGATGCAGCCTGTAAGCGGCCGTAAATTAGTACACAAAAAAATAGGCTGTTCTCCACAATAACTTAGTAACGTATGCCAACAAAAGTGAACAAAAGAAGACGATCATAAAAGGATTACAATTAGTTCAAATGCCGACAGGTAATAAAATGTGCTTTTACAGATCTGTAGGTACGTGGAATTTGTCTTTGTCGGGGTCTAAGTTGTAACAGTATCATTCCAAAAACCGCGTGTGAAAATTACAAGTAAAGAAAATTAATAAGAATTACTTTGTACAAAGGTACTTTCATAACTACCTTTGTACAAAGTTATTCTTAAACAGAATTTTCCCCGCACCGTAGCCGTAGTAAAACTCTTGTAGTTTTAGCTCTACTTTACTTATATAAAAACTTAATTACGTTTTATGTAAACTTCAGTTAATATTTCAAGAAGTGTTGTAATTAAGTGATGGTGAAAACCACTTAAAAATCGGATATACAAATAGACGTAAATAGTGACTTGGTTTTATTTTTTTGCCTGCCTGATTTCAGCAGATAGGTAGACGGTCCACCTGATGGAAAGCGGTTACCTTCGCCTATGGACACTTGCAACACTAAAGGTGCGACAAATGAACTGCTGCTCTCTTATGGGAGACTGGAACCAGGTCACTATTATTATTATTTATTGCTCAAAAACAATGTGTTCGTGCAATAGCCGATATTGCACCTACTGTAAGCTGCAAACCTCTATTTAAAAAGTATAAACTTCTAACATTACCCTGCTTGTATATTTACGAAACATGCATATTTTTTAAGAATCATCCTAAACAATTTGTAAGATTTAAAGATATTAGTACCTTTAATTCAAGAAATCCTAATCGACTTATGCTGCCCAATAGTAGAACTGTAATACGCCAAAGAAGCTCTTACTCCATGTGTGTTAATATTTATAAACATTTACCGGAAAATTTTAAGTCACTCCCCTTAAAATATTTTAAAATAAAAGTAGCAGAGTGGCTGATACGCATGGCATTTTATACCACCGATGAATATTTTAATTTTCAACAGACGAGTAATAAGAAAATAATAATTAACTGACTAAATTATATAAAATTGTTAAAAATTGTTAATGACATTATTTTAAAATTAGTTTCTATAAATAATATACTAATTAAAAGAAACATAATTGTATACTAAATATTTGTTTTAATTGTAACTAAGATCATCATAATCAATAATATAATCATAAAATCTGTGTAGTCGTAAGGATAACAAACGGCTTGTAACCGAAACTACAAAAAAGTTTGTATGCCTGTCAAGGCGAAACATGTAACTCAAGACTTAGCATACCATCTGAAAAATTGTCCATGTTTCAAACAAATAAATTACTTTGACTTTGACTTGACACTGATACCGGAACACAAGGTTGTTGTGGTGGCATAGTCTCGACCAGAGGTGGTCGCCATTAATGTACGTAATCAATAAGATTAATTCAAAATTTTAAAAGACAGACATAGACAACAGTTTATTCTTCACCAAAACAAAAATTACAAAAAATGCACAACAAGACAATAGTTACTTGGTAAAACAAAAGGCGACCTTATTGCTAAAACCTATCTCTTCCAGGCAACCTGACTCAAATGAAATTCTTAACTTAAATAAGCAACCTGCCCGATTATTTAGTCAACTGGTACAATTCTTGTTAATTGTAAAAGTAGGCTTGATGATAAATATATTTCACTCACCTTTATTCAATGACCTCTGTTGCGTCACGTTTTATCCACTAATTTGTTAATACATGAACGTGATGCTATGTAAATACAGATAGATGATATGGCAGTGAGCAGACGAGTCCTGGAGTGGAGACCGCGTCTCAGTAAACGTAGTGTCGAACGCCCTCCAGCCCGATGGACCGACGATCTGTGCAAGGTCGCCGGTAGGCGCTCGATGAGGAAATCAGAGTACAGGGATAAGTGGCGCCGTCTTGGGGAGTCCTACGTCCAGCAGTATACTGCGAATGGCTCACTACGATGATATCGCTGTTAGAGCTGCCGACAAGATTGGGCATTTGTCTAAATCATCACAAATGTCCAATCTCATAAACGAGTAAATATAATATTTAATATTGCTCAGAATACTAGTGTGCACATCACGTAAACGATAAGTATATATATATATATATATATATATATATATATATATATATATATATATATATAATAAGCTCTCGCCAGTGGTGCGTCACTATCCAACAGAGTAACCATCACCATCATAGGTGGGTCTATTCAACTTAATCAACCTCCACAATCACCAAATTCTTAAATTTGAACTTAAATCTTTGTACGAGATGTATATTAAACAGTTGGTTTGTTTGTTTGTCCAGGTTATTGGCCGCTGGGCGTGGTATGGTGTAACGTCTACGTCACGTGTGACGTGCTAGCATGTTCAGCTAGCATCATGCACATGTGCTTCATCAGCATAGGAAGGTAAGATGATAAAAAGTTGGAAGATTTTTATGGGTTAAAGATTGCAATCCATTCCCTATTACTAATATAACATAATTTTACTTGTATAGGAAA
Source organism: Dendrolimus pini (assembly GCA_949752895.1). Classification (NCBI taxonomy): domain Eukaryota; kingdom Metazoa; phylum Arthropoda; class Insecta; order Lepidoptera; family Lasiocampidae; genus Dendrolimus; species Dendrolimus pini. The sequence goes on along the minus strand of OX457129.1, from coordinate 5,802,130 downwards.
AAACGTGTAACATGCAGATAAGAGTAAAACTAAATAAACATATTGTTACAATTTGGGCCATCTGCATATCGGTAAACAAAGTACATTTATTACCCGACGGTGTTTGAGCTAATAACATTGAAATGCTTTTATGACTGTCTTCTTTTATTTACTATGTGTTTAAAATTTGTGATTCGAAAAACAGCCCATTGTATATTGTAATCTTTATGGTAGTCATTAGTCAAGTGTGATTCTTAGAAATTCAGTCCATGCGGTCGAGCAGACAAAGAAAGACAAGACATATTGTGTTTGTACAGTATTAAGCAATGCCCCAACGGAGGGGTGAGGCAGTCTACCGATAGTCACAAGCAAAGCAAGACGTTAGTGACGGACTTTGCGCGTGTTATTGAATCGTGCATTACCTTTGCACTGGTTGTGTTCAGTTATATATGTATACCTGTGTTATACGTGTTTGTATAGTTCTAATAAATTCTAAAGTACCTAATTCTAACGACATTTTAATTCGAGTCCTGCAACTCGTTACAATATAAAAGATAGAAAGTAATGAATGAGTAATGGACATATAAATGTATTAGTCAATAAGATAAAATGTATTAGAATATAAGTTTTGATTTTAAGAAAAAAGAAAGAAGACTGTTCCCTCATATATTAATCCCGAGTTTCAGAATAAGATAAAAATAAGACATGAAAAAGAAAAGGCTCTGTCTTCAACTAAGTATGATGGAGGAGTTGGCGAAAAAAAATCGATCCCACATTCTATAGTTCAAAGGAGTTCATGGAGTATGAAGATTTATGACACTTTCATAATTGTAAAATTCTTAATTCTGACGTGTAACATAGTGTTACGAGTCGCAAGACTCGAATTAAAATGGCGTTAAAATAAATATAGAGTTTATTAGAATTATACAAACACGTATAACGCAGGTACAAATATAACCAAACACAACAAGTCCAAACGTAATACAGAAGGTCGTAATTCCATAAAACGCGCAAAGTCCGTCACTTATTAGTTTCCCGTTTTAATACACACGTTTTGCTGCGCTCGTGGTTATTGCTCAACTTCCTGCTCCCTCAATCAGGCCCTTGCTTTATACTACACAGATGCAATATGTCCGCCCGGCCGCGTGGGCCGAATTTCCTACAATCAGATTTTACTTTAAATCCGTAACACCTGGCTAATGAACCCAATACAACGATAGACCATATAAGTATAAGTAAACAAAAGAAGACGACCATAAAAGAATTTCAATGTTATAAGTTCCAATGCCGACGGGTAATAAATGTGCTTTGTTTCAGATATGCAGGTGGGTTTTGTGTTTGTCGGGATCTCGGTTTTAACAATAGTTAAGAATAAATAAGTTTGAATTGTTTTTCTTCCATGCTTTTTATATACTAATTTATTGTATTGTGTTAATTTTTTAGTGAACCGGATGATAGGGCCTTTACGTCTTTCATATGCGCCATGTATTTTGCATAACAAGCAGGATTACGTAGAGCCTTTTATCAGCGGGATCGTATAATATTTTCATCAGAGGCCTCTGTCGGGTCACTTTGTATCGCTTTATTTTATATATTCCGATGTTCTTTGCCACGAGCAAATATTGTGAGACATTTCGAATATTTGTTGTATAAGAAAACTATTGGGAAAAATACTTAATGGAGTCTCAGGGCCGATATTGATATAATACTAAAGAGATCAACAGATATTGGAAAAAACAAATTCCTGACTGAAATACCTAACTGATTAAAAAAATACTTTATCATTGCACCAGCTCGCAGTGTAAGCAACACAGTAACAATCAAACAAATCATTTTTATTGTGAACTTTTTTATTTTTAGAACAATTATAAAATTACATATAATCGAATACAATGCAAGAAAACTTAACTTATTTGTAATGTATTCTACCCATAGTCCCTCAGGACTATAAGTAGAATACTGAACCCAGATCACCGTCTTCTATGGGTAAGGTGCCCGAAGGCTGGCTACGTTTCGTCGCTGGATCGCCATACTGATGCTTGGCCTTTAATTGCATCACAATATTAATGTTACATACATACATACATAACTTCACGCCAGGTCCCTTGCGGGGTAGGCACGAACAATTAATGCTACTTTACATCATTATATCTTTAAAATATCTAATATTTATTTTGAAGCCTTACATATATTTTGCTTTTTGTACGACTGCTAGGATATCTAGTATTTTAATTAGTTATTCATTTGAATCCTATTAGTACAGAAATTTAGTATAGGGTTGAGAATTTCAAAATTTGTGTTTACTTTAGCCTTTATTGTATTTTGTATTCCGTTGTAACCGAAAGTTGCCAAAGTCAACTGTAATTTACAGGTTGAATCCTAGTTCAGCACTTTGATAGCTGACGGACTGCTCAAAATTTTTTTTTTCCGTTGTTACATATCTATTGTGGCTATGAATAAATGAATTTTATTTTATTTTATTTATTTTTTATTTTATTTTAAATAACACAACATCTTCTTATTCTTACCTCTCATTTATTGGACACTAGAACAGGACTTTTAGAGTAAACATTCGAATCACTTTTGTTTAAACATGTTAAAATTATTTTCTTGCATTATAATCCACGATAACTTATTATTAAGATTATATATTCTCGGTGCTATCCCATGCAAGTATTTTCACATGCAGTGGTATGTGGAGGCATACAAATTATGTCATTATATTAATACGTGAAGCAAAAACTTTATACCCCTTTTTACGAAAATTGCGCGGGCGGTGGAGCATGATGAAATTTCGCAAACTTATAGTTTATATAGAGAAGGAGAGCAGAATTCTTATATTTTTTTAACATTTTGCTTAAAAAAAACATTAAATTAAAAAAAAACATTACACACACTGCCATGTATTTGACACACACGCATATATACTCTTTTGGTTATTGTTCAAGTCAAATTAACAGTGTAGCCTTGGCGAAATCTGTAATAATAGCAGTATATTCTTTGACAACAGTACCTTAATAATGTTCAAACTTATAATTTAAATTAATATGTTAGGCACTTTTATACTTTTCAAATACTGTTGCGTTGTTTTTAACATGACTATTTCAGAAATATACAAACAAGAAAAGGCCAATATCTTAAAATCTATAAAAAAATTACATGTAACCGTTTGTTTTAATGAAATATGGACCTGACGCATTTCTTTTGTGCAATGTTAAACATCAAACTAAGGGAAATGTTTTATTAGGAACGCTTATTGTAAAGGAATGTCAAACGTCAAACTAAGGAAAGTGTGTCTATTTTGAGAAAATGTTCTGTCCTGTAGCCATTTTGGCTTATATGAAATCCTCATAAACGGCGGTCTGTTTCTGTATGTCATAATCATTTTTTTGGGAATTACTGGGTATTTATGGATGCAATTTGACAGGGACTACAGGCTGTAGTAGTTAAATTTTTAATTTTTCTTTATTGCACGAGTTCGGCAGACAGACGGACGGCTCACTTGAGGGATAGCGGTTACCGTCGCCTATGGACATTTGTTACACCAAAGACGCTACCAATGTTTTGCCACTCTCTAAATGGGCACTGGAACCTGGCCACTAATGCCGGAACACAATTCAAGGTTGTTAGACGGGCAAATACCCTGCCACCTGGGTTTGGGTTGTTTTGTCGCTTCTTACGACAGATCACCCGGCCGCAGGAAATTGTAATCTCTCCATATATTCAATGTACTCTGTGTTGTAATCTTTCTCCATTACTGTACGGATAATAAGTAATATGCCTATACAAAGTTACTTATAGAAATTGTTAATACAATTTAAAAACTTCGTTTAAAAAAACCGACTTCAAAAACTAAAATGTATAAAATAACTTATTTCTAAAGCTATTATTATTAATATATATTATCTAAAACGTCTTAAAGTCGGTGCTTAGTAATTTTCAAAAATATAGTAATTTTTATGTTCTACTTTGCACCGACTTCAAGATGTTTTAGATAATATATATTAATAATAATAGCTTTAGAAATAAGTTATTTTATACATTTTAGTTTTTGAAGTCGGTTTTTTTAAACGAAGTTTTTAAATTTTATTTGTTACTTTTTAGTGTCTAGCTATGTATGGGTGGACCTACGAATGGTGCCGCGCTTCTTAAAAAAGATAGGTCCCAAGAACCGGGAACAAAAAAATGTTCGTAAAATGAAAACTACAAACTATGTCAAATTTTTAGGGGACTACATGGCAGCTATTCCGCGTCGAACAAAAAAGAATCACGTAAATCGGATCATAAATCACGGAGTAATCGGCGAACATACATAAAAAAAGCAAAAAAAAAAGATTCCGACGAATTGAGAACCTCCTCCTTTTTTCGAAGTCGGTTAAAAAAATTAACACTATAGGTGGCCGCCATATCTTAGGGTTGAAACATTTTCTTCAAAAGTATGTAGTCGTGAGGAGTGGGGTGCGTATGGTGACTCAGATCACGAAGAAAACGGAACAATTATTCTTAATGACTATTTGATTAATAATAATTCCCGGTGAATTTATCCTTCTCTAACTTTGAAGCTGAGAAGTGGAATTTTTTGAAAAAATCAAGTCAGTCATATGTTCGGATTTTTCGGAGACATGAGGTATTTTCGATTCTTTATCATCTTGGTGTCTTTTAGAATTGACCACTTCATAATTGTATAGTTAAAGAGAGGAGACTTAAACTAAACGATAAACATTGGCTGATCCATACGCCTTCTAGTGTATCGTTTAAACTACCACCCACGTCATCCCCATCGATAAAGCCCAAACAGGGGCTTATGAGACAAAACTGAAGAATGAAAGGGATTGTACTAAGGTTTCTATTTACGAAGCTAGAATTTTTTATTAAACTCATTTATCCAGATTTAAGTCCAAATAAATCTTGGGTTTAAAGATGGCGACTGACTTACTACATATTGTTAAACATTTTCTTCACATACAATTCAATACTCTTTATTGGTCTTCTTTCTTTCTTTATCAACTGTTCTTCGTTCTTTACCAACATTATAAAAAGTAAAGGCGAAATTAGAAGTATTCTTTTCTGTCTTTAAATTGATATAGGAAATAGCTTTTGCCTACGGCTCGCGTTCATGTTACAAACAGGAACCATAATTTTTTCCTAGATAAAAAGTAGCTTATGTGCTATTACATAGTATACTCTGTGCCAAATTTCATTCAGATCGAGACAAACAAACATCCATCCAAACTTACGCATTTATCATAATGTATGGGTGTATTTATGGAGATAGATAAGACATATATTTTGAAGTTAAACTTCGTTAGTATCGTGATTTGAAACTCGACGAAAAGAAAAAGCGAAATGAAAGAAACTGATACTAAAAAGAGATAGACACATAAAATTCAACTTTATTATATTCGAAATAAAACACATTTCTCTTTGCCAGTTATTATTAATTTTCACTTTAAATCAAACTCGAAAGATGTCAAATTAATCTTAGCTTTATTAGTATATATTTAAGGCAGATATTCTGTTATATGCAGATCAACAGATACTAGATACATAGGTATATGTGCGTAACAGTGGATTTGATTTAGAACTTTATGCTGGTGGTTTAAAGTGTAATTTAGATTTAATTATTATGAATAAGGGCCAAAATAGCTAAGAATAAAGACGTCTCTAGTATAATTTAAATGCGGAAATCTGTGTATGTGTAATTTCCCACTTCTCTTCTAAGGGTACCATTAGCATTATACCCTTCACGCAGTACTGCGTGTGAACTGCACATACGCACACCCATTTTTTAACATAAAATGAATTTACTTGCTAAAAGAGCTGATAAGAGCTTTCATAAGTAACGTTTTACCTTTTCGCTTTTTGGAATTGATGACTAATTTGCCGTTATTACTAAAGGTGCCACAAACAAAAATCTCACACGCACAACAATAAACAAAATATACCTATAAGCGTATCTGTTAATCTAGCTACAAAAGTGGAAAAAATCATAATATTTTCGCAAAATTTTATAATAATGGAACGCAATACAAGCACAACAAGGAATTGATTCCCCACCGGAATTTAATTCTGTACTTTCTGCAGATTAGAAGCACGCTACGCCTTACCTATCCGCATCTGTATAATACTTCCTCTACGGGTTGAAATGGGACTCATTCAAGCGCGAAAATCAGTCATTGGAATAAGGTCGGTTCAATGCATATCCTGCGACGCAGTTCGCGGCGGGGTTCTGATAATGTGATGACATTAATTATTCAAATTCAATAGTTGGTACTCAAAATAATTTCACTGGAGAATATTTTTTTAAGGTCATTCATGTAAATCGAAATTTAAATCTGCTTCCTATTCTATGTACTCCGCTTCGTAATGTGATGAATGCAATCGCTTATCGCTGTTCAAAGAAGAAGAAACTACCCAGCAAAACGTCTAGCAAAATAACATTTTTTGATCATAATTATTGATATATTATAGCAGGATGGAACGGAAGAATGGAGTTGTAACAAAAAAAAATATTGTTACCTTCGCAATAATGACATACTAAGAATTCATACTGCGACAAATCTCCATAGATTTCTTACATGTTATGCAAAAATAAACGTTATACGAAGAAGATAAGAAGAAAAGAATGTTTGAAAAGTTTGAACCACCTTTTCGTAAAGCTTGTAAGGATATAGGTCTTATTCCTTCTCTTTATGCTAAGGTTTCTATATCTAAGTATCCATTCTTTTACGACTGCTACAAAATTGCAACATACTTTCCAAATTTTATATTCATCGCTCCAATAACTTTCGAATGAAATGGCTGTATACCCTTTCCAAGCATTTATTTAACTTTTGACAGCTCGATGACGGATCAATTAGTAATGTCCTAATGCGTCACCGACTTGATTTATTATATAAATCGACTTCATTTATAAATAAGTTTAGACCAATTTAACTTTTCTATATATTTTTGGTAGAAATACTGTATCGTTTAATTAATATACTCACATTTTAAAGAACATATTATACATATATTAAACAAGCCATTTTTGCAATCAGGTAAAAAAATAATAATAAAGTGGAACATTTTTTATTTTAATATCGATTTATTTACGTATAGTATCAATGGTTTAATAGTCTGTGCGTTACATGACCCCACAACATCACTATTACGTCATCCACAACAATAAAGTACGACAATGATGTCATTTGTTTCAAGTTAAAGACTTTACTGTCAAGAAAAAGTAACTTTATAGACGTGAAAACGTCACAATTAAAATAAACGCTTGGAAACAGTATAGTATATTATGTGAACCGACGAACCTATAGACGGATGGGTAATAATACAATTATAAGAATTCCAGTTTTGAAATTTGGTTAGGAAACATAAGTAGCTGGTATAGGAGCGGGCTTTGGTCGTGGTTGTGTGGTTGTACAATGTACATGCGCATTTTGATAGTGTGAGTGCTTTTTTTACGAGGGGAAATCCGATTGACGACCATCAGCGGCTAGAACCTCACGTGTGAAGTGCTATTGCCGCACCACAATCAGGGAAACCTAAAACCCCTCGGTATTCCTTCCTTCGCCTTTATGCCAGGGCTACAGGTATACGGTCTCACAACTCCGCGAGGCCCTGGCAGGCGGTGATTGTTCGTACCTGACGGAGCGATCTTCTGGTCTGACGCACATTTTGACACGTACCAATTAAAGCTCGATCGCCTTCGTAAACTGCAAGAGCTATATTAAGATTCGCAAAGATACCTTGTTCAAGTCAGTCGCTGCTTTAAGCCTATTCACAACACTGCGTGGGAAGCAGAAACAACAAGTTTCTATTGATAGCTTATTTAAGATTTTTCTTGTTTTAAAGTAACGGCACGTAAGAAGTAGATGATTGTACAGATTTAAACATTTTCTTATTACTATAAAAAATATAATATACCATACACAAATACATTATTCGTTTGTAAACAATCAATATCATAGCTATTGGTTATCTTTAACCAATATGAAGTGTTAAATGTATGAATGAATATGCTAATTGTGTGTTAAAAAACATAGTTAAATAACTAAAAATTTACAATGAAATAGACGGTTTTATATCTTTATTAGCGAATTCTGTCTTTGGATGGGCGATACGTTTTATAAGAACACTGGTATGTTGCATTATTCTCACTTTATCGATTCAGTGTTTTATAATAATACTAGAATATGCCCGCGACTTCATCTACGTTTGACTTGAGATTCCCGCGGGATTATCGGGACACAAAGTACAAGTGCATGTAAACAAGAATGTAAGCTATCGTTTCAGTAAAAATTGTGCCGGCAGAATCTAATTTTTATGCACTTGTTAGAATCGTATTTATTATTGTAAAGTAACCATATGACGGAAGTAGTCAATAACCGGATAGAGTATTCATTAATGTAATAATCGGAAGTCGTCAGGAGGATGGACGCAACAGGATGTCAATGTAGAAGCATTTATTATCAAGCCAACGGATATCAAAAATGGAGTAACCGGAAGTTAGAAGATAACTTCCGGTTCCGGTCCGTATAAACGGATGGCGGAAGTTGGTGTTATGACGGTTGTGAAGTGGCGCCAAAGTATTACAGGATGGTGTCGCTGCAGACGCACTACGAGATAAATACCCGTGTTCGGGCAGAGGGAGTTTTAGTCTACACCTAGTCTTCAAACAGTCTACAAACGATATTCAATGAGAGTCTACAAACGATAGTCAACGAGTCTACAACTAGTCTACAACCAACAGTCCTACGCTCTACAACCGACTCTTCTACCACGACAATCTACAACCGTCGTTCTGCGAACAGAGCGAAAGCTCTGTTGGGCAAGAGGCCCATAGCATATTGTGGTCGATAATTACTGTTCGATAATCGCAGTATTCTTAAGGGCAAATTGCTGCTCGACACCTGACAAGCGTGCAGGCAACTTTTGGAGTTGTCCTAATATTTCTGTGTATTATTGTGCTTATTTAATATTGTAATTGTAATTGTTATAGTGTAATAAACTTTGATTATAATATTTCAGATTACTATTATTACTTTGCTAACACACTCAAATAACTACAAACCGCTCCCGTAATAAAAAAATATGGCAGAATTTAAGTCTCAGAATTTGCTGTTGATCAGCGAAAGCCGCATCGAAATCTGTCTAGTAGTTTTTACGTGAATCCCAAACAGACAGACAAGAATTCTAAATAAATTGCATCGAGTTCTCCATCGTTTATATATTATATTCTAGTAGTTTTTTTTTGTAACTTTAACAATACAGCTATTATAAACACGGCATGTTTAACGATAACTTTACTCTTCGAGTTCGCACCAAAGACTTCTAAAAATGTCATAAAACACTGGGATCTCCAAAGACCTATATATAGGCTATATTTAATTGAACTTCACCAATAATCATGATATCAAATGAGGCTCGCGTGCCTAACGACGTATGTAGGGAATATTACGTAAAAGCCTCCATTATTCACTCTCCTCCTGGGATGTGTGACCTAGATTTAATTCCATCAGCTCCACGCACCTGCCTCTGAATTTTCATGATAACCATTGTTTGCAAAAAAAAATGTTATTGGAAAATGGATGTAAATTAATTTTAACGCTATTGTGAATTACTTCGAGTCCCAATAGGTTTAAACACAGAGTGCGTGCGTGCGTGCTTTACTGAACTCCTGAAGTGTTGAACCGATTTTGATGAATTTAAATGTGTTTATTTACAAATAGACTTTTACTTATGAGTTTTACTTATTGCTGAAAATGTCATATACTGCTATGTATTTCTAAGCAATATATTTTTATAATTCGATTTTTTTATTACTAGTGCATTACTCGCTCGAAAAAATCTAAAGTAATGGACTAGTATATTAAAAAAATATGAGCGACCTTTTAAAATTCTAATTTTGAATTTAAACTTCCAGAAACTTATTATTATTTGCTCTTAAAATTATACCGTAACGAGAAAAAATGAATAAAAAAATCAGATTTTGGTGATTTCTGAAATTTTACAAAAATTGGAGCGAGCTCTTAAATTTTTTATTTGAGCTGTCCTTTGGACGCATTTCTTAAAACATTAAACCTAACATTTTTTCACTCGAGTCTCAAAAAAATACTCGTTTTTTTGCGGCAGCCTAATATATATTAATTATTTTACAAGAATTATTATTTTCGCGGAAAAATATGAAATTAGAAGTTTAGTGAAATTTTCCATTTTGACCTGTTATTAGAATTATATTTATTTAGGTTTATGGCTTGGCAGCTAGGTCTTTAAGGCAGATCTTAGTTCACAATATAGTTTCTTCATTTTCTTAAGTCTACGTGTAGCACAGCTGAACTGTAGGTAATCAACTAGTGCCATTCAACGGAGTTCTTGTGACAACTCAAAAAGCCACATTTGACTATACAGTTCACGTTTCTCACAAAACATAATTACTACACACACACACACTCACATGTTCATACATTCGTTTTCTTTTCTAACAGCTTATTTCTGTCTTAATTGTGTAATTTTAGATTTAAGTTATTCTTAAGAATCTCTTATTTAAGCCATGGAGTGGAGCATTGGTGACCTGTCATACAGATTTCTTAGAAATCTATTTCAGGCACCAGTCTCACACACCAGTTTCTGAATCTGTTGTGTGGAGAAATAAATAAAGTTTTATTATTATTTACGTATTTATTTATTTTCAAAAATTTTACATTTTTTTAAAAATATATAAAGAATTTTTTTTATAAAAAAATAAATAACATTATTCTTTTATAAAAATACATCAGAAATAAAAATTCTTCTTATTATTATGTATGTCTTTCAAGACCACGGGCCATAAAAATGGCCCGGACTTTTGGAGGGCTTACGTGGGGCCATGGGGAGGCCAACACGTAGAGGCCCCTTGACAAATTTAATGTAAATATGTGGCGTGACACTGACCGGCGATTATCCCTGTCTACACCATATAATAATGCACCCAAGGACAAGCCCCGGCCAGCGTAGGACTATTGTGGGAAATCAAGACAAAAAGTACCGGGCTATTGGGGTGAACTATTAGTGGTACTAGCGGTCTGGTAATATGGGGACTATGGCGTCTGCCCGTCGCAATGTTCGGGGAACATGGAAAAATGGGCAGACGGTGACTCGCCACTCCCTGCATGGGCCCCAAAAAATGCCATAAAAGGCAGGGGCAACATGGGTATGAGTGGCTAAGGGGTGTAGAGAGGTGGGCTGCAGGTTCACCGAAGCTACTTCCGACATTAGGCCATTTATCACTTCCACCCCTGGAGCTTGAGTCTTAGCTCTAGCGATCTCCACTCCGTGCCGGCTGGTTAAGGCAAGCACGGAGGCGGGGCCTTGTCTTGGCCCCCGGAGTCAGGTACGAGGTGTCGCCACTCACCTAAGGCTTCGCCACAAAGCCCCCCTGCGGGTTTATTATTATTATTATTATCTGTATGTCTTTCAAGACCACGGGCCATAAAAATGGCCCGGACTTTTGGAGGGCTTACGTGGGGCCATGGGGAGGCCAACACGTAGAGGCCCCTTGACAAATTTAATGTAAATATGTGGCGTGACACTGACCGGCGATTATCCCTGTCTACACCATACAATAATGCACCCAAGGACAAGCCCCGGCCAGTGTAGGACTATTGTGGGAAATGAAGACAAAAAGTACCGGGCTATTGGGGTGAACTGTTAGTGGAACTAGCGGTCTGGGAATATGGGGACTATGGCGTCTGCCCGTCGCAATGTTCAGGGAACATGGAAAAATGGGCAGACGGTGACTCGCCACTCCCTGCATGGGCCCCAAAAAATGCCATAAAAGGCAGGGGCAACATGGGTATGAGTGGCTAAGAGGTGTAGAGAGGTGGGCTGCAGGTTCACCGAAGCTACTTCCGACATTAGGCCATTTATCACTTCCACCCCTGGAGCTTGAGTCTTAGCTCTAGCGATCTCCACTCCGTGCCGGCTGGCTAAGGCAAGCACGGAGGCGGGGGCCTTGTCTTGGCCCCCGGAGTCAGGTACGAGGTGTCGCCGTTATTATTATTATTATTATTACTACTCAAAAACTATCAATATCCTATAACTACATTCATTATTATTATTAGTCATTTTAGAGTAATTTTATACATTTTTAGACTGTACTTGTTCGTGCCTACCCCGCAAGGGACCTGGCGTGAAGTTATGTATGTATGTATGTAGAACTGTAGAGCACAACATCTCCTTTCAGTTTCCGCCAAAAACTCCGCTATTAGAATTAGTTTGACGTTAAAGACCTACAAATTAGCTGATCCCTCTGTTTTATGGGATTCGACTTTCGGCTGTCGCTTTGTTGATTGCAGATTTTTCATAATTATGAACTTTTATGGACACTTGACACTGGCTGGTTGCATAATTAATAAAATCCATTTAAAAAAATGTAGGGATGGCTAACCAGATATCTACCATGACGAACTACTATATACTATTTAGATTAAAGTCTAGTAATCATAATTTTGGACTTGTTTTTCATCAAAATATTATTATGATAAATAACCGGATATTACAAATTACGGTTAAAGATTTTTTAAATATATATCTGAACTTCTTAAAGTTGCGCAATCAATTTTAAAACTATATGACTTACGAGTATATTATTATGAACTTACTTGGTAATAGCAAAAATAAACTAAATTATAAATAAATTATATTACGAAAGAAAAACGTAGATATTAAATACTATTATAAACATATATATAGTTACAAGTAAAAGATGTAATCCAAATCGCTGTCGGTGGGGAGCGTTCCCAAAAGGCTGGCCGCATTCCCACGTTGTATGGCAACGCTAATCCGTTCCCCTAAATATAGGCCAGTCCTTTGGTCACGCGAGTCTTCTTTCAATCGCCTTGAAAGGTCTCGATAAAGTCGATAAGCCTCACGTCGCCTTGGCCCCAATGTCTCAACCCTGAAAGCCACAAATATGTATCGGTCACCGATGGATGCATAGTTCCGCGTTTCAGGGTTTCTTGAAGTGTGACAGCTCCTCCGGCAGTGATAACTGTATTTGGAAGATGAGAAGCCGCTAACGTATGATATACGTTGCATCCCATACTAGGGGCGTCTCATATTGCAAGGTACCAATGATATTCCGTCCGGTCGCTTGCCATTGTCGCGGCACAGTCCGTTCGGTTCAAGTTTTAATAAATTAATATTCTTACGAGTTTAGCGAGACTCGAATAAAATGCGGCTTGAATTATTATAGAGTTTAGGTATATATATAACACAGGTACAAATATAACCGAACACAATAAGTCCAAACGTAATGCAGAAGATCGTAATTCAAATACACGAGTAGTCCGTCACTAAATAGATTACAGAATGTTCACACGTCTCGCCTTGTTCGTGGTTCTCGCTCGACTGCCGCTCCCTCGATCAGGCCATCGTTTTATATTGCACAAATGCAATGTGTCCGTATCGTAGTCGTCTTAATCCGCCACACCTGGCTAATGACTCGGCCGCAAAGGCCATAAAAGTGTACAACAAAACAATGGGCTGTTTTCTAGAAATGTATGCTAATCAATAAGTAAACAAAAGAAGACGATCATAAAAGAATTTCAATTAGTTTAAATGTCGACAGGTAATAAAATGTGTTTTGTTTCAGATATGCAGGTGGATTTTGTTTTTGTCGGGACCTGAGTTGTAATAATATTTATTCCAAAGCATGCGCTAAAATGTGCAAACGCATTACGGCTATAAAGGATATAGACTAATGAGCTAACCGGTTGTAAATTCCGACCGGGCGTTGCGCGTGCGACAAACTGGTTTGGTGTCGCCCGGTTTTATTACCAACTTGCGGTTTATAGCTAACCGGTTTACTGTTAATTCAAGAAACGGCGTACTGGAGTTAAGGTTTAGATGAATAAATTTATGCTGGGGTTACTGCTTGAGGAATAATCTAGGTCACCTCTTACTGAAATCTGCTTGTTAGCAATGCGCAATAACCTGAAATGTTTAATTTTAGTTTATTTATTTTGGTATTCAAAGAAGTTATAGAATATTGTTATGGTACAGTACATGTTTGGAGTGAAACAGATAAAAAATATTTTATAGTTCTTTGTGTTACAGGCTATTTGAATTGTAAGTCTAATTTCATTTATACGAATATTTTAAAGTGGAAAGATTTGCATTTTTGTATGTTATTAACGAAATAACTCAAAAACTACTGGACAGATTTTAAAAATTCTTTCATCATTGGAATGCTACATTATCCCTGAATAATAAAGGCTACATTTATTACTAGAAAAAAATGGAGATCTCGACTAAAACTTCAATAATGTAACCCAAGGTGTAAAAAAATAATCATAACATGTCTTTCATGGAATTGATTTTATTTTTTTCAGGGCAGTATAAGGTCTACCCACAACGCTAGCTAGTATGTTATAAATATATCAATTATTGTTTCCTAACCATTGTAATGATTAAATATTTGTCTACAAATTATATTTCATGTAAATTAAATTAAATCCAAACTCGTAACAAAGAATGGAATACAAAAAGAAAATAGCGTTTAGTATTATAATTCAATACATTTTCTTAATTTTGCTATCGATACGTTAAAAAATGTTATACATTTTTCAAAACTCGAGTCGAGTATACTGGTTTCAATAAAATTTTACTTTCGACACTTTTTTGATACTTATTTTGTTGCTTCATGTATACAGTGTATTTTAGCATTTTTCATACATATTTTCCTACTGATACGGTTCACATATGATGAGAATGAGAGCATGAGGAGACTTCTATGCCCCGTTTGTATTTATCACATTTTTATGAAGTACAGCTAGCAAAAATATTACAAATAATTTTAAAGATATAAAAGCTAGAAGTATCTAATTAATCAGCTAAAAAATAAGTTAAATATTTATAAGAGTCTATAGTTTATACGAGTAATCGAAGTAAATTGGGGGTAGACAGATGTTTCAAGCAGTGTAGGCGTTGAATGCATATATTACATGCATTCAACTATCCTTGTTAGGATAGCTTAAAATATGACGGCAAGGTCCAAAAATAAATGGATGGATTCTATCATTCTATAGACTATGCGCCATATCACGGATATCAAAATTGGATATATTTTATTATTATTCTACGCATCTTATTTTATTTCATTACATCTATTTTGTACTAGCATTTAATAGGTAATGAAAATAGCAAACATTTCTTAGGGAGTGCCCCGTGTAGGGTGACCGAGATAGAATGCTCCTCTCCTCCCGTCCTCCGTCAGGCTCCGTCTCAAAGTTGAGGCTATTGCTGTTCACGCAGGCCTAGGTCCATCGATTATATAGAAATTTGTATATACTCTTTTAACGTTAGGAGAATCGTTAGCGACCTCAATTATTGTACAGCGCCATCTATTGGCTTGTAAGTTTGCACTTTAATTTATTACATGCTTCAGTAAGATAATGGTCAGGGCGAGTCCATTTTGAACTAAAAACTTTATGGTGAATATAATAATAATATAATATCTTTTTTCAATTTCTTTAAATTATATTTGTTATTGCGTTGTATTACAATTTACAATTAAGTATTGCTAAAAATGGCAAAGTTTGCAACTCATTCAATGTTTTCAAAGATCTAAAACCAAAGACAAAAGTCTTAACTTTAAATACATCCGAAAATAACAGTTTGATTGTTGAGTGGCATGATTGGTGGAAGGTAGATAAACAACATTATTACTATTAGGTTTATTACCTTACTTTTTATAACAAATCTAACACATCGTTGGTTTTATAAATGTTGGGTTTTACCTTGTTGTTACATGGTTATAAAGCACCATTGAACTGTAATAAAAGTAAAACTTTCTTTATATTTTCACCTAATTTTATTTGCACTAAAATGAAGATAAGATAAAAAGTCGGTGTTTAGTAATTTTCAAAATAAAGTAATTTTTATGTTTTACTTTGCACCGATTTCAAGATGTGTTAGATAATATATATTAAAAATAAGATATTATAATTAAAAATAGCTTTAGAAATAAGATATTTTATACTTTTACTTTTTTGAAGTCGGTTTTTTTAAACGAAGTTTTTTTTTTATTGTTACTTTTTAGTGTCTAGCTATGGGTAGGCCTACGAAAGGTGCCGCGCGCCTTAAAAAATATAGGTCCCAAGAAACGGGAACAAAACAATGATCGTAAAATGAATACTACTGGGCCAAACTATGTTAAATTTTTAGAGAGCCAAATGGCAACTATTCCGCATCAAACTAAAAAATAATCACGTAAATCGGATTATAAATCTCAGAGTAATCGGTGTACATATGGAACGGAATGAAATTTTTTTTAATAAAAAATGTTCATAAAGTGAAAACTACTGGGCCAAAGTATGTTCAATTTTTAGGGGACCAAATGGCAACTAATCCGCGTCGAACTAAAAAAGAATTACGTAAATCGGATCATAAATCTCAGAGTAATCAGTGTACATACATAAAAAAAACATACCGGCCAAATTGAGAACTTCCTCCTTTTGGGAAGTCGGTTAAAAACTATACAAGCTCGGTATTTTATATGATATAATAAATCTGTTAAGGTTTAGAGTTTAAACACTGCGTCTAAAATGACAAAAAAAATAGGAGCACTAATTCGGACCAGTACATTCTTAAATTGGAACTTGTAGAATTATTATCGATTTGCTATAGCATCACGCGAAAACTACTGAACGGATTTAAGGGAAATTCGACACAATTAATATCCCCGCTCAACACTTAGATATTTTTATCCCGATAAACAATATGGTTTCCGTGGGATAGACGAATATAGCGAAAAAGGTGGCACTGCGGATGCGTCTTTTGGGGCTGCTGTAGTAATTCACTAACAAATAAGTTGTCGTAACGACAATATTCAACGAAATTTTTCTAACAGATGCTAGTATAATATACATATATAATAGCTCAAAATAATACTTTAGCAAGCTAACAACATTATATTGGGAATGCCAATTGTCCAGTGAAACCGTAATCTTTGAAAATACTTATATTTTGCATGAGTCGATAATGCCACAGATCCTTTTCTGGTTTATTGTCATTAAAAAAATAAATATTATTGGACTAAATATATAATAATAACTGTAAAACTACACATAAATAATAGAGAAAAGTGCCAAACCAATCTCGTACGTTGGAAACGGCTATATTAATTAGTTAATAATTAAAAAGATTATTATGACCAATTTTTATATATAACAATTTTTAACGAAGTAAAACTTGATGTATTTTTTTGTGGACTATACTGTCGTATTTATCTTTTGGTCCTTTTTATGAGCTATGAATACAAGTGTTACGAGAAAATCTGTAGATAATATTAAATGCGAAATACCCGGACCTTTTTGTTTATGTTACATTTGTGGAAAGTGAAGTATTTTTGGTTTTGTTTAGAGAATGGAATGTTTTGGGTCTTATTTTAGAATACAATGTTTTTCGCTTCAATCGTCTAATAAAGACGAAAGGTTTTCAGTTTCTACCCGTGTTAAAAATATATATTTTTTTATACAAATAATAAAATAGAAAAATGATACATTTTGTTCAGATTAAGTTCGGTTTTGGTTGAAATACGACTAAGAAGAACTGGTTGAACCAATTTGTTGACTTTTTTATATGCAAATACTATATATAGATAAGTTAGTTGCTCAAAAATTAAACAATAACGATACATAATTACAATACTTTCTAAAATGACTATGTATGTATAATTAGTACAAAGGTCAAACATGAAATAATTAAATTAAAAATTAAGAAACATAATCGGTTTTATTTAAAATACTTTTAAGTTGTGACGTTGCAAATTTGGCATTATTAGCCTTGCAACATCTACCAATGTACTTCTTAAATCGGTTGTATTAACACCGCATTACATCCTTAAATTAGTCACTAGAAATCACGCGATGTCATCCCGCGATATCTCCATTAACTTCGTTTCCCCCCTCTCACCGCATACCGCCGGGGACCGCCACACACTCGTATGTGCGTCGTTACACCCCGCACCCCCTTGCTCGGCGTGCTTAAATACCGCTGCAGCCCCCGCGCTGCTTTCTTCCGCCGTGCGACTTCATACGTTTTAGACAATACTAGTCTGTGATATATTGGTAGTCTAAATTCAGTGCAGATAGGAGACTAAAGAGGTACGTAGTGTTTTGATTCTAAGTGTTCCCCTGCGTATCTTGTCTTCTTCGTATCAGTAAGGTTTATCTACCTTGCAGATGGACCTCACTCCGTGTTTCAACGACAGTAGCCGACCTCCTGAAGGTCTGGCGAGACATGTCTTCATTTAAGTATCTGCAGTTCTTCTAACCCTTTATAGGTAAGCGTATTAGGGCTCCTATATCGTGTAGTCTAGTTAGGTTCAATAATCCTCCTCGTTCTTAATAATTCTCATTTCCCCAACTGTGTATATATTAGTATGGCAATAGGTGTGCTCACTGGGATAACCATGTCAATTCCAGGGAGCCACGTGGGGGGCATATCTTCCACATCAGCCACGTGGGGACGTACCACCACCTCAGCCACGGGGGACGTACCACCACATCAGCCACGTGGGGACGTATCACCCACATTAGCCACGTGCGGGCGCGCTTCCACACTAGCCACGTGCGGGCGTGCTTCCACATCAGCCACGTGAGGGCATACTCACATCATCACATGAGGGCATCGTACCCTCCTCAGCAACGCGAGAGCCTCGGGCCTCGCGCTGCCCAGAGTGGGCATCCTCACGGCCCACGCGTCCGGTCATCTTGGCTGGGCGACCTTCATTAACGACTACGTGTCACGCGGCCACCGACGCCGGCAGCCTTGCAGAGCGTCGGGGTATTTACTCCAGGCTTCGCGATCCTGGATGGCGCCCATAACCTTCGTCTTCATTGACTAATAATTTTCATACCATTTTTTAAACAATATTCGTACTAGGCGGCATATCCCAATGTTAGGAACCGACTAGGTGACCCACATTCCCTGAGCTTTTTACTTTGGACATTGGTCCATTAGTCTGGAGTCAGACGACCAGGGTGTCGACCCAATTGTCCTCCCCTGTGTCGAGGTTTCTTAGTACTTAAGTGTTAACTTCTTTTAGTTTGTAATCTGTAATATATTATGCTAAGGTGTATCTAATTGTATAACCATGTCTGGCTCCTTATAAAGGTTAAGAAATAAATAGTTACTCATGCCAATAATGTTGTATTTATTTGAACGTATAAACCAACAAAAATTTATATATGACAAAGTTATATTTTTTTATGTTTTTGCATATCCTAAACATTAATGTTAACACATCATCTTTGTTTAACTATTCTTAAATGTTTTTAGTTAAATATAATAATGACTAAGAGTACCAATTGTTGACGACCAGCTTTCTCTTCTCACAATTTTAGGTAATTTAAATCAAAGAACACCTTAATAGTAAGTACACTTTGTAACATAAATAGCTCACTAACATTTCAATGTCGGACTCAGGCCTTCTACTTCTGGGTGAAAACCCTTCTGAAAACTCATCTATACCCGCGCGTAGAGCCTAACTATGACTTTGTAATATTGAAACATACCGACAAAGAACGCACACCTGGCTGTCGTAAAACGCAGTTTATTGCCTTTCCTGCATTCGGAGTTCTTTTGTCTACTTCGTATTTAATTTTTTTTAATCCTATTGTTATCATTCTTATTTTATGAACGTCATTAGTTTCGGACTAATCCTTGTTTTATTGCATTGCGTCGAAGCTTGCCAGATGTGTGGATTAACGCGGCCCCTTTGTCAGTATTATACAGTTTAGTATAAAACGATGCCAGAACGGAGGGGTGGGGGACTCAAGCTCGTCGCTTGACGATACGAGTAAGACGTATCTAGTACATTCGATTAGCGATATAGTGACGAGCTTTGCGCGTATTATTGAACCGTGCAGTTTATACAGTGTCTAGTTATATTTGTACCTGTTTGTACAGTTCGCATAAACTCTATAGTAATTCCAACGGCATTTTAATTCGAGTCCTAAGTAGCTCGTAACAATATTTTTAAATTTAAAAATATTCTCAGTCGCTAAGTTACTATCAGCAACGAAAAATATTATAATTCTTCTAAGTCGTGAATGAATTACTGAATGAATAAAACTATCTTTTTAAACCATATACATTACTATTTAACTGCCTTGCTACTGGTTAAAATTTCAGACTCTTGAAATTTGTATGGACTTGTCAATTTTCTAACATTGTTAGAAAAGAACAGACAACAAGATATATAAGAAAAAATCGGCATTTAATAAAGACTCTATTGAACAATAGTCATGCCGTTTGCTATCCCTGAACTAGACCAATGAGCCGTAACAACTAATTGCTGTGCCATTTTGTCTTACGTAGCCGAGTCTTACTGTCCGGTGGGAAGCGTCTTAAGATAATCTAAATGAGCAATTTTGGTGTTTGTAAGGAAAAGCTGGCGGAAGAAATGCTTTGTAATCAGATGAAGGTCAATCGTAGCCACAGTCGATATCTATTTAAAGGATTTATATAGGGAATCTTGGGGGAACGGCTGTTGAGCTGTGCACCTTTTTATAAAATATTTTTCCTAGCAAAAAAGAAACCGACTTCGAGAGTAACAAAAAATGAACAAAAGAAATATTTTTTACAACATCTTGAAGTCGGTGCGAATTAAAACATAAAAAATACTTTATTAATGTATATGACTTAAATGTTTACCTATTCGCCTTCGCGCAAATCTTCACTTGCTCTCTCTTTTACACAACGTCTTTCTTGATCCTCGTACTCCTCCATATTTAAAGGAACGTTTTGATTTCCTACATCTTTCTGATTCTTATTTGCGCTCTAGTAACAATCTCTCCTTAATAACACCTGTACGCACTTCCTCCTTCGTTGATAACTCCTTCACAGTACAGGTGGTCCGTTTCTGATTTTATCCGTGCAGGAACGGAGAAAGAATACAATTTCCTGCGGCCGGGCGGCCTGTCGTAAGAGGCGACAAAACAACCCGCAGCCAGGTGGTAGGGATATTGCTCGACTGGATGGCTACCACGCCTGGTCTAAAGTATATCGCCATAACAGCCTTGTGTTGTGTTCCGGCATTATTGACTAGGTTCCAGTCCCCCTTAAGAGAGCAGCAGCGCATTTGTAACACCTTTGGTGTTGCAAATGTCTAGGCGATGGCAACCGCTTTCCATCAAGTGGGCCGTCTGACTGTCTGCTGAACTCCTGCCATAAAATGATACTTACTACCACTCAACATCTTTTAAAATCATAGTTTTTAATTATTATTGGTCCTCTAAAGTATAATTGTACTGCTTATTCTTTATGAATTATGATATGTAATGTGTTTATAATAAATATTTTATTGAGTTATTTCATATTTTTTAAATATTGTATATTATTTATTGTCAACACTGCTGCTGTCATGTTTTAATATTTTCCTAAGTTTAGGGGGTTGCCTGGAAGAGATCGCTTTAAGCGATAAGGCCGCCCTTTGTTTAACATTTATTCTATCTAGTTTTTAAGAAGAAGCAGTTTTAATTTTGGTGAACAATAAAGTGTTTTCATTCATTCGTTATTTTGTTAATTTACTGTCGTAGAATTCAACATGGTAGATTTTTTTTATCTTTTGCTTTTTAGTTACTCTTGAAGTCGTTCTCTTTTTTGGTAGTTATTTTTAAGTTTACACGTTATCCAGTTGTAATTTTATTATGAGAAGCTCCTGGGTATCAAGCCGTAAAATTGTCAGTTCTAGAACATGTGCGATACAACTTGCTTCGCAACGCCATTTTACAGCCGGCTTTCGCGGGAGCTTTCGATCAAGGTGCTGGAATAATATTCCACCACCCATTAGAAATCTGCAACATCTTAATGGGTTCAGAACTAAATTAAAGATATTTTTAAAAGAGCACCAACGTTCACAACAAGATGTAAAACATGACACAAGTGGTATTTAATTTAATTTAATGGTTATGTCGATTCTTTTATTTAATTTTTGCAATACTCGTATATATACCTAACACTTATATATTTATTCATTATTATTTCCCCTATTTTTTGGATATACTACGTATTATGTGTGTATCTATGTATATATATACATTACTTAAGATTCTACCTTCATGCTTTGCAATGATGTAATGTCTGCCGTGACAGTACCTTATGGGCTCAGCGGAATATCAGCGCTGGTTTTAAAAGACCAGCATTATGCTGAGTCTGATGCCCCTTTCAGGACAAGATTATGTTGTTAGTTTTAAATTTTTTAACAATTATACCTACACCATATATATACCATTGGTGTAGCCAATGTAATTTGGTCTGAATAAAATTATTTTCTTTCTTCTTTCTTTCTAATTTATATGAAACTATCCTTGGGCTGTGTTAAATCCAATGCGAAAAGAATAATTAAAATCGCCTGTGAAACAATAAAGTTAAGTAACCCTCGAAAATAGTACTTTTTTCTGGATGAAATGTACCCTATGTCCTATTTTATACACTGACGCCGTGTATGAAAAAAAAGTTACGGCTTAAAATCGTCAGAAACAAACTCGGAGTCGTATTTTTTTTTAGTTTGGTTCGCAAACTGACCAACTCAGCTTACTTTTAAACAAAACTGGAATACAGATAATATTAATTATCTTTGCTGACTGGCCTTCTTGGTGCGAACACATCATGCATTAAATAAAGACATATTATACATATTATTATACGTATTATAATATTGTTACATACCGACAAAGAAACGCGCACCTGGTTTATTGCCCCTCCCGCATTTGGAGTTTTTTGTTTACGTCGTATTTAATATTTGCAATTACAATTACAATTGCCTATTGTAATTGTTTTCGACTTTGTTGGCCGTTCGCAGGAATAATTAGCCAGGTGTGCAAATTACTGTTTCTCGAAAACCCCAGTGCACGCGGTCAATTTTTGTACTCTATAGTTAGTATAAAACCCGAAAGGAGGGGTGAGGCAGTCAAGCGAGGATTACAATACGAGCAAGACGTAGATTCGACAAGTGATATAGTGACGGACTCTACGCGTGTTATTGAATCCTGCAGTTTATACTGGCTGTGTTCAGTTATATTTGTACCTGTTTTATACGTGTTTGTACAGTTATAATAAACTCTATAGTAATTCCATACGTCATTTTAATTCGAGTCCTGTGTAGCTTTAACAATATTAAGGTGTCTTACTTACTTACCCAATTGTTAGATATTGATTATTTTTAAAGTATATTTGTCTGTAAAAGTCTTTGTAAAATTCTATTTAACATCGCATATATAAACATTTTCGCGGAGTAATTAGTTGTATGAAAAGTAAATAAAAAGAGCAATTAGTGAAATCGCTTAAGTTTTACAAACTTCTCATTTATCTTATTGACAAGTTGGTAATGGATGATGTCTATGATTAAGCAATAAATAAGTTCGCGAAATTTGGTTTTTGTTGATATATCGCGTTACTTAGCTTCAATAACGGTGTTTTCAATGCCAAAAGTATTTTCACGTTACCCGTTCTTCTAATGTAATGTGTGTTTACAGTATTTATATTGTTGTAGACTGCTACAACAAACTACTGAGTTTTTTTTATTGCAGGAGTCTAGCAGCCAGGTAGACGGCCCACTTGGTGGAAAGCGGTAACGATTGCCTATGGACATTTGCAACACTAAAGGTACAGCTACAAATGCGCTGCTACTCTCTTAAAGGAAACTGGAACCTGGTCATTAATGCCGGAACACAACTCAAGATTGTTATGGCGACATACTTTAGACCAGGGGTGGTGGCCATCCAGTCGGGTAAATGCCCTACAACCTGGCTGTGGGTTGTTTTGTCACCTCTTATGACAGGCCGCCCGGCCGCAGGAAATTGTATTCTTTCTCCGTTCCTGCACGGATGAAAATGTTTTACTGTGAGTTTTTAGGAGTGTAAAACTAGTATATAAAGTAGTGAATGAGTTACTTTATTATTCAGTTTTTAACGTATATTAAAACCGTGAAAGTGACCCAGTGTTTAGCCTGTGGTAATTGTAACAATATGCACATTAATTCAAAAAAATGCCTTACCGGTGTATACGTTCTGGCCAGGATCGAACCTGCGCACTTTGCGTTGGGGAAGCGTGCGCTGGCCATTACGCTACAACGACGACTCTGCTACAATAATGTTGATCTTTAAAATGGAAGTTTTAGAAAATTGTTTTTTACCTTCTAAAAATAATAATAGTTTAAGAGCCAGTGAACGGCTACCAGTATGTATTTGACCAGACTTGATGTTTTGAGGCCCCTATACCTACCATGGTACGGGGACTCACTAAGCTCAAAGTGGTGGACGCGGCGAGCGCTGAGGTAAGACAGGTATCGATTTTTGACGAATTTTAAATCAATTTGACCACGTCTGCCGTTTTGTAATTTGAAAATATAGGCTTATTATTATCGGAAAATAAGAATGGCAGACCATTATCGCGCAGTTTTACTTTATGGCAGACAATTTTGAATATACTAAAAAAAATTGAAAGTAATTGACCAGATCTGCCATTGATATATTTTATTTATTATAGTCTTAAAAACTTATATTAGAGGTAGGCGAAATATTAAACGAAACGTCGAAACAAAAGTCAAATAAAATGCCGCGATTAAAACTGTTAAAAGGTAGCTTTAATTAAGTGCAGGCCATACGTAAAGAAACAATATTCCTGCTTAATTTTTTTGTTTCAGTCACTTATTAGTACATTACGTTACAGTTATTTAGTAGCATAGTTGTTCTTGTCATGTTTCCATTAAAAGTTAATAATTAATTTGTTATGTACCCTCTTATTTCTAAACGATACAATCGACCATTTCCTTGATTGAATAATAATGTTACATTTTTATTTATCCTGTGTTAATAATTTACAATAACTTTGATACAACATTTATCCTTTATAATGTAGTGTAGTACAGATTATAATTCAAAATGTCTCAATTGTATATAGACGGTATTCACTACATTTTATTTTCATATTGGCAGACGCGATGGATTTGCACTGTGTTCGGTTTGCTTTATTACATGTAAAACTTTAAGAATAATGTTTTATATAATATCTTGTTTAAAATATTTTCTGGAATTTCCAAACAGTAATTGTATTAAATTCTTTTCATTCATAACACTTTAATTAAAATAGTTAATCAATGACTTCAATCCGTTATCGTTTGTGCCAATATGCCAAGTTTCTTAAACTGTTAAATTGTTGGAGGGATGGCGTGGTGTTCTAAAAATGCTCGACGACTGTATTAGTTAGTGAAAAATATGTGTTAAAACCGTAAGGTTCTCTGATTACAAAGTATTGTAACCAGTTGCTTCTCTTTTACTACTACAAACCCTTCTGAGTTGTTGCGAGTATTACAATTATCCCTAAGCCAACCAATCAATTATCTTATCTAGCGAATTCTTTCCAGGTATCTGGGCATTCGAAATCCTTTGAAGAGTAGGCATCATTCAACGAAGCGAGTGGTCGTCATCAAGATAGCTCTTGTCTGGCTGCTCAGCATGGTCGTCTCGAGTTCCATTACTGTTTTAGGTAAGTGATATATCAGGAATTCAATGTTTTACTAGTCTCCAGTGAATCGTGGTATGGCGTAATGGTTAAGACCTCATTGAAATTTTATGTTACAATTCCCTTTAGTGAAATATAAGTAGAGGAGAAAGTAAGATGATATTGAGTTTATTTAAATAATTAATTTCTTACCACATCATAACATTAATTCATTCTTTGAAAAGTAATCGTAAAATATATTTATGTACTAAATAATAAAAGAGCCTGAAATAGAATATACTGGTGATTTTTTCGAGTGGGTCTTCAGGACCAAATTCCAAACTGTGCTAGACGACGAAAAACACTTAAAGTAGTCTCGAGGCCGATTTTGACGAAAACGAAAGGTCCAGACGGCTTAATTTGTAAAAATAAATATAGCCTGTGTTTTTATTATACTAAATCATAGTCTAGCTTGTAAGGATTAATTTAAGCGAAGGAATGGTAAACGGCAAACCAAGAGAAAGGATCAACCTCCCCTTACAGTCACCTCTTTTCTCCCAACTTCAACAACTAACTATTCAAAGTCTTTATATCATCTTTAATTAATCATACTTATCAAATTACACATAAATAATTTCATAACAGTTTTAAAATAACAAAGTGAGTTAATCGGATCGTAGCGCGTGGTCAATGGTAGAAGAACTGTGTCTGCCTGATCGCTTAAATAGTATAAATTTATTTAAAGTACCGCTAATAAAATGTTCAATCTAAAATATCCAGCAAATATTAATATCTGTTACAAATTCCACCAAAATATTTAGTAAACATGATGGTATCGTATTTATTACTAATCCTTTATTCACTGTATCAGATCAATAAACATGCACCTTAAAATCGCTATTGTTTCGTGATACCCAATATAATCTATGAAATTATGACATTATTATACAAATAACAACTGCAACTGTATTCATAATATCTCCTGTAAAGATATCTTAGCTGCCATAATTTAGGTTGCCAACAATTGTATCCTGGGAAAGTACACGTGCTACCATTATTCTCAAAAAACAATGTTGTGGTTGAAATAGAAGATTATTTGTATGGGCAAGCCATCATTCATCACGTTATACTAATATTGTAAAGAGGAAAGTTTTGTATTTTGTATGTTTGTAATGAAGAAACTTAGACACTACTGGAAATATTTCAAAAAATTATTTTTCCATTAGAATGGTACATTATCTCTGAGTAACATAGTATCGCGTACATACATACATACATAGTATCGCGCCTATTTCCCATGGGGGTAAGCATAGATCTCCACTTGCGACGATCCTGACAAACAACTTTCGCTTCATCTACTTTCATTATCCTCTTCATATTTGCACATTTATCTGATATGCTGTTTACCTGACTTCGTTTTAACACTTCTGTTATTTTATTACAATGTATACGTCGTGGTCTACCGGTACCAACTCTACTATTCACAATACTATCATACAATTGTTTTGTGATTCTATTTTCATCCATTCTCTCTAAATGCCCAAATCTCCTTAACCTTCCTTTTGTCATTAAATCTTCTTTCAATCCCCAACGGTCGCTTATTACACTATTCCGTATCATATCATTCATGCTTACCTCATATATTGTTCTTAAAGCTCTCATTTCACCTGAATTTATTCTACTTTTATGCTAACACCCCAAACAGCAGTTTTTGGCTTTTCATACAAGAGTAATAAGCGCCTCATCCACCTGCAATTACTCTGAGTAACATAAGTTATGTCTATACGTTTATCGCAAAATGTTTAAAAAATATATGTCCACCCGTTGCGAAGCTGGGACAGACCTCTAGTCGCAGTGAACATATTCAGGCTTTTAAGAAATAAACGTTTATATTTAATTTAGCAAGTAAAAAAATGTGAATAAATCCCGGGTAAAGAACTATAGTAGAATTATTTTGTCTGTGCAGTTTGGTTCATAAATCAAGCTCGGCCTCAGCCCGGCTAAGGCGGTGAGCGTGTTGCGCGGGCGCAACGCCATTATCGATAAAAACTCATTCTTATCAAAGAAAGATTATCAATCTTCTAAAAATCATTATTATCTTTTTGGCTGTTAATTTTAAACTTAGATATAAGTATTTATATTATTATATAAATTACATACTATTGAATACAATGTAAGAAAAGTTAACTTATTTGTATTGTATTCTACCCATAGTCCCTCAAGACTATAAGTAGAATACTGAGCCCAGATCACCGTCTTCTATGGGTAAGGTGCCCAGAAGGCTGGCTACGTTTCCTCGCTGGATCGCCATACTAATCCGTTGGCCGAGGTAGGCACCAGCCCTCTGATCACCTGAAGAGTCGATGAGTCGTTTTGATAAATTTTGGTAGAGGATCATGGCCTCAGGACCCCACGGTCCAAGCGTCTCGACAGCAAACGGCACAAACATATAACTCTCACTGAGGGTTGCATATTTCCGCCGCTTGAGCGATTCCGCTGTTTCCGCCGCCGAACCGGCCGATCTAGAAGTGTTTGGTAAATGGGATGCGGCCAACGTGTCTACGCAAGTCGCATCCCACACCAAAGGTTTGCCACGCTGCCAGGGAATTAGAGTCATTCCGTCAGGGCGCCTGCCATCATCACGTGCAATACCGTTCGGCTCCAATAGAGCCGGCACGTTAGCGGTGGCAAGCGCCCTCCGTAAGACATCATTCAGGGCGGCGTGGCGTGACCATCTGCCGGCACTGCGGCGGCAAGAAAGACCGTGATATCCCGGGTCGATTACCTCTATACCACAGACACATGTGTGTGGTGCACATATGCGGGAACCTAAGCGCAGGTTTATAGCCAAAGAAAAGGAAGTATTATCCAATAATGTACCTATGTTTGGGGAGGGG
The DNA here is from genome assembly GCA_949752895.1 of Dendrolimus pini. Lineage (NCBI taxonomy): Eukaryota > Metazoa > Arthropoda > Insecta > Lepidoptera > Lasiocampidae > Dendrolimus > Dendrolimus pini. The sequence goes on along the minus strand of OX457129.1, from coordinate 5,773,772 downwards.
ATAGCTTGGAGTCAAAAACCAGACTCTTTGCGAGAAACGGCAAGGATGCGGGCACGTCCTGTAGAGTTAGTTGAATTTAGAAGTTCTGTGTTTAATCCTCTACATATAGGTTCATCCCAGCATCGTTGCGAATTCATGATCGTGGGAATGTCTTCACTAGGGCAGACCATTTTCCAGGCGTTTAGTGCTTCATTTAAAAAGGATGTATTGACATTATCCCAGTGTTCCATAATTTTTTTAAATAATTAGCCAGTGCTGTAGGCGGATGAAAGAAAAGCCGGTAGAGCAACGCTAGAGATTTTGCGGATGCCTAAACCTCCAAACCTAATGGGTAGGGAAGCTTGGATCCAGTTGTTGTCTGAGAGTTCTGAATTTAAAATTTTACTAAGCACATCTTTAATGCGATTATCTAGTGGTTTTATAAGATTAGAAAATTTCCAAAGCGGGGCGCATCGTAAAACATATGTTAATTTTGGTACAAACAGACAATGTCGTATAATGTGATATGCAATTTGAGAGTGAATATCGAAAAGTTTAGAGTATGACAGATCAAACGCGGCTGATTGCTCAGACAGATAATTTGGAATGGCCTCATCTAGAATAGGGGCTCCAAGCAAGCGAAGAGAATCCTTCTCCAGGACCTTAATACCGGGTGCGACGACATTGAACATATTGCTAATATTGTCGCTTTCGTTTTTAGACAGGCTATCGGACAAGAAAATTTCGCATTTTGAGAAATTTAACTCTAATCCTATTGAATTAAATTTTGATATCAGGATAAGTAGGTCTTGGAGTACAGTTTCTGCGTCGCCGCCTAGAGTCCCATCGTCTAGATACCACACATTGAATTTAGATTTGAGGGATTCGATGACCGGATGGATCGCCAAGCTGAAGATGGCCGGACCTAGCGGGTCGCCCTGTTGACAGCCCACAGATGATAGAATAATGTTGTTTTTATACATAAGATTTGTGGGTTTTGAATAGCTTTCATGAAGGTAATTTGATATTTCTGGAATGTTAGATGTTACTTCGTGTAACATGACGGACCTGTTTATATTTATTTTTCGTAGTATTTATATTTATTTTTAATATAACTTGTTACATCCTAAACTTTTGTACTTATAGTTTTTTTAACATAGATACCTCATTAATAATTTATTATAAGTCATTATTATTCTTATTTAAATAAATACGTTGTTGTATCTATTTTTTTTTTCATTTTTGTAACTAACCCACAAAATGACAAAACTAAATACACTATCGATAACGCTTATCGACAACAATAATGTGCATCACAATAGTGCCCATAAGGCCCGTGAGTGGAAGAGAGAGCGAAATACTCGCTTTATTTTATGACCCAGACTGCACGGACGAAATAATTCTACTATAGTAGGAACAATAAATTCATTAAAAGATAACCTCATTCAACAACAAACGCCAATATCATTTTTAAAATTGCTTAATCTTTAATCGGAAAACGCTTGTTTAAGTGCAATAATAGATTCAAAGGGAAATATAAACGGGTAATAACCCACTTACAGACGTCAAGTTTAAATTGATATCCGATTCCTTCAAACGAAGGTGATCTTGATCATTTTATATTCAACTAGCTGTGTCTGTACTGTGAATTTTTTTTCAAAACCCCCGATTTTTAAACATTCTTCATTGGTGCTCCGCTTCTATTGGTCTTATCATGATGATATATAGCCTTCCTCGATAAATGGGCTATCGAATACTGGAAGAATTTTTCAAACCGACCATTAGTTCCTGAGATTAACGCGTTTATTCTAACAAACAAACAAACTCTTCAGCTTTGTGTATTAGTACAAGATTCAAAAGGTTTTATTCAAAATAAGTGGAGAACGCTTTTTGAAAGTCATATAATATTAAGTCAAAATTTAAATATACTTCCTAATCTACGTATACCGGTTCGCAACGTGTTCTCGCTGTTTGGAGGAGAAAAAGCAGCAGGAACTTCCCCAGCTACGCTGTAGCTATTTAAAAAAAAAAAATTATCTATCGCAGGCTCTTTTTTTAATACATATAGAAGTTATATTATAATTACTTTGCCAAGAATTAATGGAGTTGTAACAATCAAAAATGTCATTAGGCATTACAGTCGCAATAATGACATGCAAAGAATTCATACTGCGACAAATCTCCATGTCAAATGTCCAGATATACTGGCAGTTGTGAGATATAGCATGAGTTCCACATTATGTTGATACTTATCATGTTCATCATAAAAATCTGCAAAAACGACCTCTTGAGGTCTTCTGTTTATATATTTTTAAACGACTTCCAAAAGGAGGAGGTTCTCAACTTGATCGGTATTTATTTTTGTGTATATACACCGATTACTCTGAGATTTATAATCCGGTTTACGTGATTCTTTTTTAGTTCGAGGCGGAATAGTGTTTCCATTTGATCCCCTAAAAATTTGACGTAGTTTGGCCCAGTAATTTTCATTTTAGGAACATTTTCTTATGAAATTTTTCCGTTCCCGTTTCTTGGGACCTATATTTTTTAAAGCGCCTTTCGTAAGCCTACCCATAGCCAGACACTAAAAAGTAACAAATAAAAAAAAATCGTTTAAAAAAAACCGGCTTCAAAAACTAAAAAGTATAAAATTACTTATTTCTAAAGCTATTTTTCATGAATTATATTGTTAGTAAGTCTTGATTAAAATTAAAAAAAGGTACTATGAAGGTGTATTTATTAAAGGAGCGGAGTCGCGTGCAATCTTTAGTAACTCGCTAGAAATGTTCTTATCGCCTCAATAAACAAGATAAAGTCTTTTAAATTAACCAACTCGTTCTAATTTCAAACGCGAATCTCCCAACATCTTGAGAACAAGTTTTTCCCACAAATGTTCATTTGTAAGAGCTTAAAGCAAGACTGATTTATGGTGATCGAATTAATTTGTACTTTCTTATGATAATAGTAAACCTTGCCTTCCACTGCGAGCACGTTACAGTAGCGCTATATAATATATTTCAGAATCAAAGTGAATTTATAATCACACACAAACCACACATTGGGATAATGTGATTATAAAGCAATAAATACCTACTACAAGAAAATGTTATTGTTGTTTGATGTAAAATAGTATATATATTTATTTAAAAACTATACCATACAAATGTAAACACAGTACTAATACTGTATACGTAATATTTTCTTAAGTTTTCGCTACTTGTATACATAACAAAACTACGTTTTAACGGTTTTATGCGTGGTAATTTATTTGATTTTGATTATTCGATCACGGCCACTGAGAAGTGGCCGAAACATCGGAACAACCAAAATTAAATAAATAACCGCGCTTCAAACTGTTAAAACGTAGTTTTATATGGTATACCTAATTAGTATACGATTACATGTTTATGCCTTTCAATCAAAGTAAAAATATAGTATCAGTCTATAAGCGTTACAGCAGCGTTATACCGATTATACGTTATAAAAACCTATTTTAGGGGCCCCTTCCAGAGGAGAGTTATGGGTTTCGCAGAAAGGTAAACTCAATGTGTCGATTTCCTCATGATGGTATTGTAACTTATATATATATATATATATATATATATATATATATATATATGGGAGGGTAAACCGCTTCGTTACGTAACGCGTTACGGCGCCAGTCTGTCTGGCTTCCCTTTCTCTCACTCATATGGCACCGGTAGGTAGGCTCCTCCTCTCTCACTCTAACCTACAGCGCTAGCCGTATTTCGGTAATTAGATTAAATAATGATATTAAGAATGTACATACACAAAATTCTAATGTAACTAAGAATAAAATATATTTTATAATCAATAAAAGGTTTGTTTTTTAAATAACCTTTCCTTACATTATCATATTAATATACTAGAAATTTATGTTTAACCTATGCTTTTCTCAAGTTAAACAATTTTAATATTAAATAGTGTAACTCAGATTAGTTTAAATTATCACTTCTGTCAGGCGTTCCGAGACGCACACGTTGTTTATTTTTCAACAATTTCTCCAATCGTCCAGGATGCGAACACACTTTTATAAAATTAGCTGGGAGTACAAGATTATTTATTTAATAATATCACAACTTATTTATTTACTTAGCTGTGAATTTCTGTAAATAGGTACTTAAATAAAAGACTAAATAAATAAAACAAAGCTATTTTACTACTTGCTGTCTCACATAGTAATAGTGCTAGCCACACTATAATACAACTACAGTACAATATAAAATAAAACCATATATACCAAAGTATAAATTTACTTTTAAATATTTTCCGAAAAGTATAGCTTTATAGTGGAAGGTAGACTTAATGTTACAAACTTTCTCGTTAATTAACATACAAATAAGATTGATGGATTGATTCTGTAGTGAAAATTAATCCTTTGTTTGAAAATTCTTTGTATTTATTGTAATATCAAATTCAATTAAAATTTATTTATTTACAAGAAACGTGGAGACGTAAATTGTTTATAGAATATATTCTATGTTTTAATATAATAATTACATAATACTTAATAATCAGATTTTATTTTTACTCCTTAATTTTGTACTTATACTTACTTATAAGTTTCGTACTTAAATATAAGTTATGTTGTCATAATTTTAACGAGTCAAATATCTTATGTATTGTTTAAACAATATTACTTTTATCCGTGTTTTTATGCTCCTCTGCAACATGGGTTAAAGAACATACTGCTGACATGAAACACACAAGGTCTACAAAGTCTGCGATCAGTGAACACACGTTGGATAAACCGAACCACTACATCAAATTCGATAACCCGTAAATCTTCGCGAAAGAGAATCGTTTCATACTTAGAATGATGCGTGAAAACATCCAAATTTCAATAGAGAATATGGTTGGCAAGTACCACCTGTTTGGGATCCGATCATCAAAACTATTAAGACCCAAACCCAGCAAAAACCAACTGCCAGACCTCAAGACACTGTTAGCTCTTTCTGCGTACACCGGAACACAAACCATCTTGACTGATAATTTATTTTATTTTTCCTTCCACCCATTTTAATATTATATAAAATTATTAGACTAGGCATGTTTGCTGAAGAGTTTCTTGCGCCGCTTCTTCTCTTCACGCCATAACAAGTTGCGAAGCGGTGATAAATTAGATTAGGCTCTCAAATAATAACCATAAACAAAATTAAAAGTAAATAATTAAAATGAACAAGGTGGCGGTAGGCTAAATAAAACTTTAGCAATACTCGTTGACAATTGTCATCTTTGTCGTCCGTGATCACGGCCACTGAAAAGTGGCCTAAATGTCGGAATAACCAAAATGAAATAAATTACCGCGCTTAAAACCGTTAAAACGTAGTTATGTATACAAGTCGCGAAAACTTAAGAAAATATTACGTTAAAACATAGTTTTATTATACATATATTTATATGTATAATATATATATTTATACTAGCTGACTCGGCGAACTTCGTACCGCCTATTTTCTGAATTCCTAAAAGACTTTGTTCCATGACACAAAAATAAAATCGGTCTAGGTGATCAGGACGATTCTAGAAACCGATCTCAGCGCCACCTGCCGGTTATAATTGCGAATCTAAACCATCCGGGAAAACAATCAAACACATAAAAACAAAATCACCAAAATCGCTCCCGGTGATTAGGAGGATTCTAGAACCGATCTCAGCGTCACCTACCGTTTCCAATTGTGGCTGCAAACAATCCTGGGACCTACTCAAACACACACATATACAAAATTTCATCAAAATCGGATGTATAGTTTAACTAACTCCGTTGGCTCAGCGACCCAAAATGTGTCTTGGCCTCCGAAACAAGAACACGCTACCTGTTCCTGTCCTGTGCGATTTCTTGCCAGTTAAGGGCTTGAAGCTCACATAGGTCAGCCTCCACTCTGTCCCTCCAACGGTACTTGGGGCGACCGACCGGACCTCGCCCATCCGATCGCCCCAAATAGGCCCTTTTAGGATGTATAGTTTACGATTCTATAAAGGACATACAGACAGACATTCATTTTTATATATCAAGATATGTGTGCGTTGCCTACAGTGGGATTTCATACAAATGAGCAATGTAGACTAGATACATATTAAAATAGAATTTCGGTCGCATCACCTAGCACTTAGTGCTAAACCAACAAAAATGCCAAGTCGCGATGACAATTGATGGATTACGTCCGACCCCAATCCCTTTCACGGGGTAAATATTTTATAAGCGCGAAGTCTTAAAAAGTAAAAGGGTTGTCTTGACAATGTTCACGGGAGATTGAAAAATGATGTTTTTTCGCCTTAATAGGTGAGAGAGTAATTTCCTGGACCTTTATTTTTGATTGGCCAAGTGCGTCCCTGTAAAACAAACGGTTCCCGTAGAGGAGAGCATCGGTCACTGTTTAAACGTGGTTAAAAAGCCCTAAAATAACTGATTTAATGGAAGATAAGTCGTATTTCAAATATTACCCAAGACGTCTTTTTGAAATGATAACTTCTTATGGAAGGGTAAACCGCTTCGTTACGTAACGCGTTACGGCGCTAGTCTGTCTGGCTTCCCTTTCTCTCATGCAAGTTATCACTTCTGTCGGGCGTCCCGAGACGCACACGTTTGTTTTTTAGGTAAACTATATTTTTTAAGTTTAGTTACTTGGATTTTTCTACTTTTAACCGACTTTCAAAAGAAGAATGTTCCCAATTCGACTGGTTTTTTTATATGGTTGTTACGCGATTTCTCCTTCAAGATTAGACTTATTTCAAAAATTATAGGGTTCACATTTTTACGACTTTGAAAGCTAACATCGCTAGAAACATATCCTACGACAGGTATTAAAAATTATATTATTAAAGAAATTTTATTTAGGTAATTGTATGTATATAACTCTTCTTTCTTCTGTATGTATATAAGTCTTTAAGTATATAACTCTAATTTTGAAAACCTGTCTTAGGATATCTCACACGCATATGATACTGAAAAACAATCTTTCATTCTTCAGTTACCTGTATGATGGCTGTTCTTAGTTAGGAGTTTTTTTTCTTAATCTCACCACATATTTGTATCGCAGCCTGTGTAATACGCCTTTTTGTTTTTGAGAATGACTGTGGTGCATAAACAGAAGGACGGAAAGATATGGCGACTCTACAAGAGTTTTAGCCAAAAATCCTTCGAACTAAAACAAGTAACGCACATATATCATAAATAAGTAATCCATTAGAAGCAACAATTGAAACAGCAAATTGTTATATTGTACCGTACAAAGTGATTCGGTAAACCAGCGGATTCCCTAGGGCTTATTCACACGTTGAAGAATCGTTAATTGTTTCTGGTACGTGTGAATCAAGATTTATTTTTATTTACAAAATGGCATATAAGAGCTAATATGAGCTCTACAAACCGTCGTTCAAATTCAAACACTCATGAATCGAGATAAATCACAAATTACAAAACACTAATCCGTAATGATGAATTGTTACGACGTATTATTTTGTAGCCGTAAGAAAGGTTATTAGATTTTTGACGGATCGATTTAGCGATTCATCTTTTGAGTTTTTTTATTGTAGTAGTTCAGCAGACAGACAAACGGCACATTTGATGGAAACCATTGCCTATGAACATTTGCAAAGGTGCTATAAATGCTCCTGCTCTCTTAAGGGAGACTAGAACCTGGCCACTAACGCCGGAACACAACTCAAGGTTGTTATGGCGACATACTTTAGACCAGGGGTGGTAGTCATCCAGTGGGGCAAATGCCCTACCATCTGGCTGTGGGTTGTTTTGTCACCTTATACGAGAGGCGCCCGGCCGCAGGAAATTGTATTCTTTTCCCGTTCCTGCACAGATTAAACGGAGTTAACTGAATATTAAATTCGATTCGGTTAATGATTGTGAACGAATTTGATTCGCTAACGATTCGTCTCTCAAGAATCGATACTTTTACGAATCACTAATTAATCGTTTCGGGGAATTGGGTAAAGTCACGGTTCATTATCAACTTTTAAAGGCTCGAATGAGCCCTGAGTACGAATGTTACTACAATAAATATCCGCTCATTTTCCTCATTTCTGAGTTTTAATACATCTGTGGCTTTTCATGCTCGTTAGCCTTGAAAAGTAATGGAGAAAGGATGTTTCAGGCGAATTTGTGGTTGAACGTCGGGCGTATATTTTGAAAGTTATTCTCTTGTCACATGCCTTTGTACTTTAAATTATCCTCTCAGACTTTGTATCAAGTATGAGTTGCGGTAAACAAACTGGAAATCAAATATCTATGTTGAAAACTCAGTTTGATTGTACCTTAGAATTAACCGTATATCAGGCGTACTTTCGAAAGAAGATGAAGATATTGTTACGTATAGCGGGAGTTGAATTGTATGCCTATTGAAACATCAGAAACCTTCAAACAAGCTAGACATATTTATAATATCATAAAATTCTAAATATGGGCATATAGCCCTGTCTGTATATACTTTATTGTAGTAGCGAAGGTGGTGATTAAATAATAATTCAGATGGCAGAGAGAGTGAACTGATTTATTTTGGAAACGGTAACCTTAGGTACAAATATTAACAAGTCTTATTGCTAGTACAATGTATAGCACAGTGTGTGAGCGGGATGGATGATGTGCGAGCGAGATAGAGCAACTATTAATATATGCACTCCAGCTTTGCGCTAGCCAGTTCTGGGAAGTTTCTTTCGCCGTTTCTTCTCTCCCAGCCATAAAACGTTGCAAAACGCCAGTAAGATAGCGTAGGCCGCCGGTATTCTTCCCCTCGGGCTTTATATTACCCGTCGCCCGTTCTCAATTAGTTCATTGTGTCGCCCTATGGTAGGCATCATCAGATTCATCCCCCTCTCATGGCAACAGTCCAGCCGAGGTAAAACTCCCTAGGGAGCTCCCTCGAGCAAGTTGAAAACCCCGGCAAAGTTGTGAGGTCTTCGGACCAACAACATAAAGTCAAGTCAAATAAAAAAAAGCGCTAGCCAGTAGTGCGTTGTCTGCTGCGATGACAAGATGTATGCAGCTCCCATAATATAAACACTGGAGAACACGATGCATTGTTTCAAGATTTTTTGTCTGTTTATCTGTTTGTTTGGGCTTCACATGAAAACTACTGGGCCGATTTCGATGCAGTTTTCGCTAATCAACAGCTAATTATTAGACTTAAACTTTGCGCTATTTTTTAATTATTTTTTATTTTTTAATAATTGATTTAAAAAGAAATCGAATTCCAATGTTATTTTTTTACTGATCGACGGAAAATTTAATGTTATATATATGATATTTTTTAACGGAAATCCCGCGGGAATTTTCCCAGGAGCAGTTTGTAGTTGAACAACTACAAACTACTCCTGTGTGTGCGTGAAAATGAGGTTATCCAAACACAATTTTCACTAAAATGATAGCTTGTATTCTTTTTCAAATTCTGCGGTATTTGATATCTTAGGAATCCCGCGGGAATTTCAAGTCAAGCGTAGTCGCGAAGTCATTTGCATATCCTAGTAATAATATAAAACTGTAAAGTGTAGTCTTTTGTTTCCTATATTTTTTGTATTTATCTGTTTGTTCTGGTTTCACGTAAAAACTACTGAGTCGATTTCCATGCAGTTTTGCCGATCGATAGTAAATTCCTGGACTCAAAATCTGCGGTACTTTGTATTCCGAGAATCTCGAAGAAGAAGAAGAAGGTCGAAAACAATTAATTTCCGATTCAAAATTTTCATTATTCGATAAAATCTTAAGTAAAACAACTGTATTTGTGTATGCCTTTAGTAATATTACTTATGCCGACTTTTTAGGGGAATTTCCGGGATTCATGTCACCAAAAATGCTGTTACTCTGCTGAAAATAACCTTTGATTTAATGTTTAGCAAAATAACTGTAATCTTTGTTACCTTTCCAACGTGGACAAGGTCGCGGGCAAATGCTAGCAACAAGTATAATTATAACGCTAGGCGTACTCTCGAAGGTGAGACGCCACTTCACTCCAGAACAACTGCTATTGTCGTACCAAATACAAGTGCGAGCATGTATGAAGTACTATTCTCAATTCTGGAATGGTTCAGCGAAATACTAATTCGACGCACTAGAGTCGATTGTGCGGAGAGCAAGGAAGTTGATAGACAACAGCCTAGTCGAAGACACTATTGAGTCTCGAACATCAATGCAGGGTGGCCAGCCTATAGGTGCTCTATCGGATTCACTTTGGAGATTGTGCATTGGAGCTTTTCAATCTGATCCGCTGTCTCTGAATCTCTGAATCTGATTCTCTGCGTCCACATTCAGTATGCGCACTGCAAATGACTGGAACTAATTGCCAGAAACTATTATTCCCGATACCTTTAACTGGGGTGTCTTTAATGTGAGAATAGGTACCTTTTTGGGATAGTGTACTACGACTTAGTCGATATCTCCGCCTAGCAAAAGGCGAGATTATGGTCAAACGTGATCCCTATTTTTAACCGATCAAAAAGGAGGAGGTTCTCAATTTGATTGGCATTTTTTTAAATGTGTGTACACCGATTACTCTGATATTTATTATCCGATTTACGTGATTCTTTTTTAGTTTGATGCGGAATAGTTGCCATTTGGTCCCCTAAAAATTTAACTTAGTTTAGCCCAGTAATTTTATTTTATGAAAATTTAAACATTTTTGACTAAGAAGTTATTTTGTTTATTAAGAGGCAAAATAATATAAAATTTTCTACATCTTGAAGTCGGTGCCAAGTAAACCATATAAGTAACAATATTTTGCATCATTTTGTTGTTCAAACAGTGTATATGGTAATTTTTAGGGTTTGCTCGGCACCAACTTCAAGATGTGGAAAATTTTATTTTATTCGGAAAACAAACAGTTTATAGCTAAGTCCTGCTAAGTTTATATTACTAATAAACCATTTAATTGTTTCCAGATATCAATATCTACAATGCTTGCTAACTTCTTCATTTTGCCTTGTCTTAACATTTTGTGGATTAGTAATAAATAAATCTTTATCATGTCTAACAACGAAAAGATTATAGTTAATTGCCACAGGTTTTTTTTTAACTACTCAACGGACTCGAGTTCCGTACCCTTTTTTAAAGATTTATTTCTAGATTAATTTTAAAATTTTACACGCTTATTATTTTAGTTCTTGTTTGTGTGTGACATTAATTAATTTGTGTTGAAGTGTATCTTACGAGTGACTTATTATATTAATTTATCCTAATTTTAATACTAAACTTATACTAATGTAGAATGTATCTGTTACATGCTGGTGTTGTGAGGAAATGCATGTGCACTGTGGGCCTTATGTCTATACTTATATATTATCCTATCTAGTGCCATGTGTGTTGTTTTTTCCTTTCTGTGTCTGGGTTATTAATTTTTAGGCTCTTTGTGTGTCTTGGTTTGGTTGTGAAATGTGCGTGTAATGCAATGCGTTGGTAGTGCGCGTTGGTTTGAGTGTGTGTATAAGTTTTGTTGTTTGTTTATGACTTTGTGTGGTGTTCTAATTTATTGTTTAATTGTTGTAACATGAAAATTTTCAGTTTTTGTTAATGATGATGGATGGTTTAGGAGGGGGATTATTGGCCCTCCATTAGGCGTTGGACCACCGTCTTGTCTCTCATGCGTATCGCCATTTTTATATTATAATCCCTGATCTCATCGGCTGTGGCTTTCTCCGCTTTGAGGACGAAGGTGGCAGTAGCGTCCTCTTCGCACACGGCTGTGTAGTAAATACATTTACCAGTGTGCCGCGAAATTGCCACGACCGCATGAGGGATGCTCTTGTACAGGTCCATCTTGTTGGATTTGGACCTCACGATCACCACTGTCTCGAAGGTTAGACCCTGGGTCTCGTGTATCGTTTGAACGCCTGACCCTTCGCCCTTACCACAGCCTAGTTTTATTAGGTTCTCTTTCTCTGACCGCGTGTGAATTAGATAAAGAGTATTGGCAAGTTCTGTGGGTATGCGCCCTCGCGAATACCGTTTGAGTTCCAGGGAACGAGCTTGATTTTTGGACGAGTATATGCCTGAGTATACATCACTCATGGCATATGCTACGTCTAGTGGATTTCGGTGTGTACAGAGCTGTTCTCGGGTGATTTTCGCCGAGGGTGTAGGGCGGTGATATAGCATGGGGAACAAGTCGTTCCTATCTATGAAGGCCACACGATTAAAATAAGAATTATACTTGACTATAGTAGTGTCAATAAAAAAGTACGAACCATTAGTATAAATCAATCGATAAATTCGCACTGTTATTCCTTTGTATTCTTATTATTTGCTAAGATTATATCTATAATATTTTCTAAATGTTCTTAAATTTGAGAAAATTTAAAGGTCACTGATGACCTTTATTCTTATAACAAAGCACAAAACTAATCAAGAGGCTAATTTTAGTCCGATTGTTTCAGTTTTGTTCAAAAGGCTTGATAAATTGTCTTTAATTAGAAAGTTTCTTGACTTTCATTAACTTAACGAATTTGGAGTAGCATATCAGTATTAGAATAATATTATAATACTAGCTGTGCTCGCGACGTCGTCACGACGTCGTGACAGCTATTTCTTAGAAAATTATCGGTTCTATATCACTCTTAATTAATATTTTTTGATAATTATACATTTCCATTCTTATTCATATTGAGTAAGAGCAAGTTTGAAGCTATTTTTATGATTCCTATTTCAATGTGAATAGGACTTCTTATGTGTAAGTGAAAATGTGGAGTCACGCGAAGGGATCGCGCCAGGAACTCCCGCATCCGCGGCAGTCTTCACGTCCGTGACATAGCAGATAAACTGCAGGAGAATCGCATACGTTGGTACGGCCACATTTTACGGAAACCGGCTAGTTTCGTGGGGAACAAATGTCTAGCCATGCCGCCTCCGCCAGGTCCCGGTCGAAGGGGGAAGCCAAAGAAATGCTGGCTTGACGTTGTGAGGGATGACATATGTACCAACGTCTCAATACAAGGGATGCCGAAGATCGCGCAAAGTGGAAAAGAAGAAGTAGGAAAGCGGGATTTAACGCTCGGATGATGATGATGTATAAAGTGAAAAGTTAGGTCTACTTCCTACTCAATGCTTCGCTAAAGAAAGCTATACTTTTTTATTTTCTTGGATATCAGGCCATGCATGTTATCGAGGGAAAGTAGTGGTAGCGTAATGGCTAGCGCAAGCGTCCCAAACTCAAAGGTGTGGGTTCAAATCATGGCCGAAACTTATGCACTTAGGCAGTTTTCTGACTTCATGTGCACATTGTTACAATTACCCCGTGCTATCAACAGTAAGTTAATCATCGCGATGAAACCTGCACATCGATAATGTCCGATGTGTCAAACCTGCCAAGCCGCCTTAGACAAGCGTGCCTGGTATACATTCCGTTCCCGTTCTATAGTGGGAAACTTGAGTCCAACAGTGGGACCTTTATATGCTGTTATTTATAATTTATATTATGTAATACATATTTTGTAAACATTTAATTTTAATGCAGGATTAATAAACCGGAGCAACATAATGCCAACGCCAGACCTCTGCGTGATCAACAACAGGCTGTTCTGGATCTTTGGGTCATTAGTGGCCTTCTACATACCAATGCTGACGATGGTGGTCTCTTTCGCTCTGACTGTGCAACTGCTGAAGCGGCAGGCAATACTTGCTGCTACACCTGTGCCTGGAGGTACACAAAGAAGGTGATCAAAAATTCGTTTTTGTTTATAATTTCGACTGACCACATCTGATTTTCTTCAGGGCCTAAATGGCAGTGATCGATCCTATTTCGATATTGTACTATCACTACTATTTACAATATTTTTAAGCGACTGCAAAAGGAGGAGGTTCTCAATTCGCGGAATATATTTTTTTATCTATGTTCACCGATTACTCCGAGATTTATGATCCGATTTACGTGATTCTTTTTTAGTTCGACGCAGAATAGTTGCCATTTGGTCCCCTAAAAATTTAACATACTTTGGCCCAGTAGTTTTCATTTTATGAACATTTTTTATGAAAAATATTCCATTCCGTTCCATATGTACACCGATTACTCTGAGATTTGTGATTCGATATAGGTGATTTTTTTTAGTTCGATGCGGAATTATTTATTTCTTACTTATTTCTCCGTTCTTGCACGGATAGCACGAAGAACAAAGACGAAGACTGTTAGTAATATTAGGTAAAAATATATTAAAAATATAGAATACATATCAGATCAGATTAGGAAGTATTTCATTTATTCCTTCTGATAAAGGTATAGAAAATCCCGAAAAGTCGACGAAAAATTTGCATAAGCATATGTAAGCAGTTTGAAGTAGAAAAAGGCTTTTTGCGAGTTAGCAAGAAACTTCTGCGGGTTTTTGTATCACCCAATGTGAAAATAAAGTAACATGTATGGAAATGGAATTTCAGATTTTATCTTCGAAATAACTTTCTTAAGTACGCTGGGATTATATTTTGAATGTAATTGGTTTTTTAAGTATACTTTTTATAAGCTAAGCTCGAAAGCTTGCGTAGAGTTTATCTATATTTTCAAATATGTTAAATAAAGCTAAAATTGGTTTCAATAATTAGATTTCAGTAAATATTTTGTTATTGTGTGAATTCAGCAGACAGGTAGACAGCCCGGTGATGGAAAGCGGTTACGATGGATGGATCTATAACACCAAAGGTGCTACCAATGTGCTGAGCTCTTTAAGGGAGACAGAAACCTGACCAACTAATGCCGGAACACCACTCAAAAGTATTATGGCTGTTTTCTCTAGACCAGGGGTGGTAGTCATCCAGACGAGCAAATATCTACCACCTGTCTGTGGGTTGTATTTTCGCCTCTTACGACAGGCTGCCCGGTCACAAGAAATTGTATTCTTTCTCTGTTATATATAATGATAAATATTAAAAACAAGTTGCCGTGTGCGAGTCGGACTCTTATCGGTTCAAAATTCCTTTTTGCAGCGACGCTAACCGGTATTCAAATATGCGTGTGTGGCCAAGTGCTTACTCCTGTATTTCCGTTATATTTTAATTGTTTTATAGATAACACTTTATTGTACATCATTTCAGAAAATACAAAAAAATATAGACTAAAAATATTCTAAATGTGTCCAACTGTTGGTCTTATCGGTAAGAAGCGATGTCGTCTAGACAAACCGTGGCAGGAATAAAATAGTTTATATTTATCAAAGGTGGTATACATAAATATTATAGGATATGCAGTTATATTTTATATTTCTAAATTCTGTTTTGATATACCTAGTTGATATTGTTCACATAAATAAACACCTGATAGACAAAGGCTTCTAGTAGACCCTAGCCTAACAACCTAAATTAATCTATATTGTGTGTATCCAAAGCTTACATAAACACAGCTTTCGATAAAGAAGCTGCTGTCTATCTCGCTTGCGCAACTAGCGCGTGACTGTCTGTACTCTTCCAACATGCCCAATCACTTTTAGATCGGTCTAGCTGAAGGTTAATTTTGGGTTTGTAGATAGTTAAATAACATCATATAAAAATTTCAGCTATACTAAAATATTAAAAAAAACAATTCAGAATTGGCGTCTGGCACATTTTAAACAACAATAAAAATATCTGGCAATAATAGATTCATGTGTCAAAAAGTTCAATTAAAATAATAAGAAAAAAAGAAACCTTAAAATTATTTAAAAAAATGATATTTTACCTGTTCAGATACGATGCGCACCGATGAACGCAACCACTACGGCCAGCCAGATAGCCCGTATGACGTCCGGGAGAGTGAGAGAGATAGCATATCTAAAAACTGGCCTAATTGAAATTCTTGTTTTTACGACGTTGCTAGCTCTCGTACCATAAAGAACAGCCCTAGATCTGTATATTCGAAATTCTGCTGCCTATTTGAAAACATAAAATCTACGTTGAATATCGTTGAGTGCATTAACTAATCAACTTATGTCAATCCACAAATTAATTACTGTAGGCCGATTAACAAAATTATTACACTTACTTACAATTTAACTATACCTGTGACTAGGGTTGCCACCTCTGATTAGACAAAATCCAGGAGAAAAAAAGGAACAGCAATTTTTCATTACTTTTTTTTTTTGAAGATATATTTTTCATCTGAGCGCACACACTTCAAAATATCTGGCCTACATGTAACACATTTAAAAAACTCTTTGCAGTCCATGTTAAAAATCAAAGAAAGTTTGAATTTCAGCCTTGACATGATCTTCATTCAAGCGGTTTCTTTCTTTGGTCCATATATCGAATACAATACTGAAAACACGCTCGCAAGCAGCGTTTGATACAGGTATTGACAAAACAAATGAAACTATTTTCTTCTATGCGTCTCCGTGAAACGAACGGCGGCGGCGGCGCAGGGTTTGGGAAACGTAAACGCGAGGGCACGAGGCGAGCCTGCCCGCACGCCGCACCACCCGCATACCACCGGGAGAAATTTGGTTATTTTAATTTCCTTCCGGGAGCCGGGAGATTTAAATTTTCATTGCTGAATTCCTGGAGACTCCCGGAATTCCGGGAGAGGTGGGAACCCTACCCTACCCTTGTCACATTATCAAAATTATACGAACTAGTGATCACCCAGTGGTCGAGATTCAACCATAATTAATTTAAATGATAAGTTTGAACATTACTAAGGTTCTTTTGTCAAAGACTATACTTTTATAATCACAGCGGTTAATAATTGAAAAAAAAGCTCAATTCTCTCAATTATTATTAATACGGATCTGGTATAGAAGAATATTTTAAATTACAAAACACCAAAACGCGAGAGAATTACGATATGCAATGCCATCTATATATGATAGATTTAGAAGCTTTATGAGCTGTGTTTTTAGTGGGTGATTGTTATATAATATAGTATTCTTCCACTAATACAAGTAGAAGCAATTTCAACAAATACCTATATAGTTTCTAATACGACTTACACACTCGTATATACAAGATGACGAAAAACTTTCCGTAAGAGGAATTTATTGAAGCATTTTGTGGTTTAAACCCTTTGACGCAATGCTTAGAAGATAGTTTCGTATAAGTAACTCGATACTAACTCTCGAAATTTATGTGAAACGAATTGTTGTCACTTCGGAGAACGATATGAAACGAGTACGACCGCTACTCGTTGGGTAATTCGCAAGCCAAACAGAATAGACGTAAAACGTAATTACGATTACCAACGCAGAAGGCCTAACAAAAAAACCAATTTAATTATAATTAATTTAAATGTTAGATTATTACAATTAAATATATATTACTGCTAAATTCTTTAAAGTATACTTTAATTTAGAAGTTGTTATAAAAAATTGCATGCTCTGTCTACATTTTACGTTTCTTTTTCTTAGAATTAATGTTTTTCATATATTTTTTTGGCGCGATTACAGACAGCAAACAAACCGTGTAATACCGGAATATACATATTGTTATTTATATTTCAACTACAAAAATATTACGTGTTGAAACATACAACAAAAACAGTTTTATTTAAACCCATTGAAAATCTAAAATTATCTTGAAAACATTATTTTAGTTTCGGCCAATTAATAAACAACTACTTTAAACTACAACTTTTACACGCATTATTTAAAGCGTGCTCTGTATTAGCTGGGCAATTATCACTTGCCAGCCAGTATCATGTTGTAAACAGCTGGCTTTCTACCAATATGTGGTGGAAACGCTTTATTAGTGTGTACCCTAAAGGCGCATTTAGGCTATAATAAAGCGTTTAAGTTTGTCTTTGCTTTAAAACCAGACGAAGTTTAAAAAAAATATATATTTACAAAAATAATTTTTTTTTATAAACATTAAATCTAGCTAACATATTCACGCAAGACGTGAAACACGGACTCTTGTAATGAATTTTACAACTCTGCCGCACGTAGAATGAACGTGGAGGCATTTGCACTGTGAAATGATGGCGTAGACCAAAGCGCCTTGTTGTCCGAAGATGGAATGGTGAAGGAGGCATCAGGTCAAACAGTTCAACCGCGCACTCTTCGAAATGAATCCTATAAAAAACCGACATACTAGCAACCCGGCGTCGATGCTCTAGACTTTGAAGCTTTGTTTTCTTATCTCTTTTTGTATCATGTGATAAAAAATTATTAACAATTTCATTAATTCTCCTATTGTAACTAATAACTTACTCTTGAGATGTCCACGATTAAGCTCACGTGATAATTCGCTTTTTTCGTTGCTATTTATAAAAACCAATGACTATTTTTATACCGTGCCTGCCAGCAATACAATGCTCTATTGTCTATAATATGATCATTTTTTATAAGAATATATATATATATATATATAATATATATATATATATATATAATATATATATATATAACTTTTATATTTAACAAATGTATCACCATTTTTTTTAGAGTTGATAATTATGACTTAAGAATGATATAGTAAATAGTTTTTTGTTTTGTGTGGTATTGTATTATTTATTATATATTTCGTGCCTACCCCGCAAGGGACCTGGTGTGAAGTTATGTATGTATGTATTATTTAATTCGTTTTTAAAATCTATATTTCCAATATTGTATTAAATATATTATAATTTTCTTATAGTTTTATGAGCCAAATGTGTAATATGTGTTTAATATTGTAAAAATTCTAATTATTGTATGTTTCCCAAATAAATAAACAAATTAAATAAGTAAAAATAAATAAATGTGATAAAAAATATTATTTCTGTCTTTACACGCCGTTTAGGTTAAATTGATTGAAGTTGCTTGCTTCAATATAAATTTCCAGACAAACACATCCACTGGTTATTACTAAGTAATATTTAGGATATTCTTATTAAGGATAAGTTTGTGTTGAAAATTTCAACTGTCTATTTGAAAGTGCTTTTTTGAGCTGTCACAAAAATTCCTTTTAATACGAAAACCATGCAGACATGAAGAGTATGCTCGAAGCCTCGCAATTAAACCCTAGCGTTGTTGTATGTAACCATATAAACGCGCCTTAATAGTTTTGGCAGCAATCCAAACTAGTTTACGAATTGGTTTCGTCTGTGAAATTCACAGAACTGGTCTATATAGTGGAGGAATGTGGATTTATATTTGTTATCTAGCTTATGTATCTGAAGTATCTGAACTTTATGAATGGTTTTAGTAACAAATACTTTAGGACCCAAAGTCAGAGGTTTCCACGAGCACTACGGCATGGGCTTTTCGTAAAAACTTGTGAAAAATATAAACCTCCGGTGTTGCAAACGTCCAGAGGTGTGGAGGCACTTTCCATCAGGTCGGCCTTTTTTAGCCTGTCTGCTGTACCTACTTCAGTTATTAAAAATATATACCCAGTGCGCAGCCTTCTTCAGAAAACATTGATTACTTAATAAAGATTCAGAAGTAGGAATAACATACATATTTTATAATATATTATAAAAAATAATTGCCTATCTATGAATAAAAAAATTGCAAATTTTAAATGATCATTGTTAGATTTGTTTATCTTTTAATATTTGTCTAGATTAGTTTACATATTTTTTTTATTCTATGTTACATTACAATATCTTATAAGGCACATCACACATGGAATCAAGTATTTCTATTTTTGCGAGAATTTTCGTGTTTCCATACCAAATTAACATATAATTTTCCATAGCATACATTTTATATTGATTATAAATAATGTTATTGCGGGTAGGTGTGATTATTTCTCTGCTCGATCAGACATAAAGGTGTGTCTGTGAGCGGACAGAGCGACGAAAGGCATTTTTACTCCCCGGCTTGGATGTAGACCTACCCAAGTCTGCGCCACATATCCCTGTTTCGAACTTGCCTCGTTCTTTTTTTTAGCCAGGGGAAATCTGTTTGAGGTCTAAGCCGCGACAGGCTCAGAGGCCTGGGGGGATAATTCACGACCCGTGTATGGGATTCGCCAGATCGGGGGTGGCACTAGCGTACCCAGTCAGAACTGGTGCCACGCTATTGCCGCTCCCCACTAAAACTCCTGGGTGTTTCGTCCTGCGCCTGCCAGGCGTCCTGCCAGGGCTACAGGTAAATGGGATTCCCAGCTCCGCGTTCCATGGCAGGCGTGGGCCTAACGCACAGGCCTCTTACATAGCCGAAGGACTTCTTTTGTCCGCCGGTATCTGTCTAGGCTCCTCCCTGTTGTTATGGGATGTTGTAGTAAATCAGTGGACTGTCAATGGCTCGAAGGACCATATGTAGACTCTGCTGGTTGTATGCTTGATGTTTGTAAGGTGTTTTAATGATTAGCGGATTGTTGTAGATATATGCTTTATTACAATTATTAATGACACGTATGATATGTTATGTATGCGTCGCCGGACGGTATGTGGCGGACTGCTCGGACGCGGCGCTCCTCTCTCTCCCCCACGTAACCGGTTGACGTTAACAATCATCTAGATCTAATCCATCCGGGCTTGGGGCGGTTTGTAACGCGCCCCACGGGTAGAGAGATGAGCGCGCGCGGAACACTCGCGCTCTCATGCATCTCGACGACATGTGCAGGTGAGTGAGAATGAGAGCCCCTATACCTCAAGTGGAGCGGAGCAAGCGGGTCTGCTCACGTTCCCGCGAGCCTTCCTCGTCTTGCCCCTACCGGCGACCTTATGCAGGTCGTTGGTCCAACTGGCTGGAGGCCGTCCTACGTTACATTTACCGAAACGCGGTCTCCATTCTGCTATTTCAATATTTTAGCGTTACAAAGATGTTCAAAGTACGAGTACATTGGGATGGTGTCAAAATTTCGTTTTCTACTCAATCCACAATATCTTCTCGATATCGTTGTGGTGGAATACTACTAGAAAAAAATATTGGTATTACCATTAGCAGAAATGATGTTAGCTGAAAGGAACATTGAAAAGCTACCAAAAATTTAACAATTATTTCGTGAGTTTTCGCTTATAAATATTTATAGGATGGCGGGCCCGTGGCATGCCATTGTAGTTAACAGAATATCGAAACCATACAAACCTACGATCAAGATGATAGTGTACGGTAATTTTGACGCGATTGTAATAGCAGTATTGGGCTTCAGGTCTGATCCATGTTAGAGCGTTAGCATATATCAGTTATTTCATTTATTACTTAAAAATCTAGCACCATAATTCGTCAGTAACATTCATCTCCTGTCATGTTTTTAACTCCACTGTGTATTCTTTGGTAATACTTTAAGAAACGTTCAAACAATCTCGAAGAAATATCAATGTTAAAGCAGTTTGTTCTCCATTTGTTTTGGCAAGTAGAATTAATTTTGTTTACAAGATTCTACGAAAGGGCGGTGGTAAGAGTTGTAATGGGATTTTTATTGATGTAACCTACTTCATCGAGAAAGAATTTCCAATGTAGATATTCCTAAACAGAATCAAGGAAGTTGTTTGAATAAAAAATTACTTTTCTTGTCACGTAGAATATAATATTTATTTCCGTTTTCTAGTAATAGGTTTCTTTACTTCTTGTTATGTTTAATTATTGACTGGCGATGTCAATGATACTTCGTTCGAATTGCCAATGCGACGACGCATTTCTTATGTCTGCTTCCTAATTAATTAACTTGCCTTACCATAGGTTGAATTCTAACATTGCCTACATGGAGCTTATGTCAAATTTTGAACGATAGTATGGAAAATGAACGCTTAGTAAGGTTGAGGCCATAATTGAATTTGCAATGACAGCACCAATAGGAAATGTTCCTGCGGCGCCACCTTTTTTTTCGCCTATTCCACGGAGATGACGTTATTTATCAAGTTAATACGTATCATGTGTTGTTGATCCGGAATATAAGCTAGCTCTGTGAAGAATTTCATTGAATTCAGTACTTTTTATGTGATGCTCGAACAGACAGACATAGTAATATATATATATATATATATATGATTTCAAGCGCTTATATTATTTTTGACGTTTGGACGATTACCAAATTGCATATTTCTTGTAGTCCATTGAAATCTTACAATTTAAGGACCGAATATTGCATTTTTTAGAGGACGCAATTTTATTTTTGGTACATGTGTGGTGGGTCAATAGAAGCTTAACCTCAAGTTTGTGGGGTCGCCACCCTTGTGCCCCAGCCGTCATCTTGGAAAAAGGGGTGAAAACATTTTTTTTGCGATATCTCGAAAACTATGTGTCTTACAAAAAATTTGTAAAGTCATAATTTGTAGAAAATTGTTTTTTGCCTACAAATATGCTTATATAACTTTTTGCCCTAAATTAAAAATTAAAGAAGTTATAACCAACAAAGTGAGATTTTTTTATTCATTCCTAACTCTTTTATTTACCATAGAACTTACCAAATTTAAGTTATCGAATGTTAAGCAGCTAAAAAAGGCCGCAGGAAATTGTATTCTTTCTCCGTTCCGGCACGGATAACCCCCCCCCCCCCTCACACATGTCCCAAAAATAAAATTGCGTCCTCTAAAAAATGCAAAGCTCATGTAACATTTCAATGAACTATTGACAATAAAGCTCATATGAAATAAATGACATATTGTCGTATTTTATTGTTGTGAGTGTAAAAAAAAATTGAATATACTTTATTGTACAAAAATGCTACATAAAATGAAGAACATTAAATACAAGTAAAATCGGCAGACTTATCGCCCATGACGATTTCTTCCAGACAATCTTTGGATGGAGTATAGGAAGGATAACAAAAGTCGGTAGTTGTAAAACCAGCACAATCTTACAATAATTTCGTTTATTAATTAATAAATAAATAGTAGTAATATATGATAATATATATACAAAAATTAATAACACATAAGAGTAAGAGTGTAAGAGTGATATTCTGTTATTAAAGTAAAACTAATAAAGGTAGAACGATTCGGCACTGCGCCGAACGCCATGTAATCTCAGCTGATGTGTCGCTACACTTAGATTTCAAATGTTGTCCTTACACAAACTATTGATAGTTTAATATATCACTGCACAGATAATAAACTAACGTTCCTTATAATCCGCTGATATATATACCTATACATTCAAAATTTTATAATATAACTAATGAAAGGAATATAGTTATAAGTACATATGTATTTAATTATGTATTGTTACGAGTTACGCAGGACTCGAATTAAAATGCCGTTGGAATTACTATAGAATTTATTAGAACTATACAAACACGTATAAAACATAGGTACAAATACAACTAGACACTACTGCAAACTGCACGATTCAATAAAACGCGCAAAGTACGGCACTATATCGCTCATCGAAACTACGTCTTGCTCGTATCGTAATCCTCGCTGGACTGCCCCTGTCCGCATTGGGCCATTGCTTTATAATGCACCGATGCCATACCTGGCAAGCTTCGACGCAATACAATAACAACAATAATTAGTTCGACACTAATGACGGCCACAAAACAAGTACCATAACAATAGAATATTTTTCTTAATTACAAATTCCAAACACAGAGTACACAAAAGAATTCCTAAATGCGGGACGGTAATAAACTGCGCTTTACGACAGGCAGGTGTGCGTTTAGCTTTGTCGGCATCTAACAGTATGAACATGTACAATCGTGTATCAGTAATTTCATCAATAAACTAATATATCTTATTTTATATAAATGACGTGTCACGTTGTTTGTCCGCGATGGACTCCTAAACTACTTAACCGATTTTAATCAAATTTGCACACCGTGTGCAGTTTGATCCAACTTGAAAGATAGGATAGCTTGTATCTTAATTTACCCTGTAGATGGCGCTGCAATCGAGTTCTAAATTTTATTTCTTCAGGGCAGGACAACGTCTGCCGGGACTGCTAGTGGGTATATATAACACAGAGGCTTTGATACAAACGAACAATTAAATTTGGTTCTAATGGATGATAGTATTAGTTGTTTGTATATATATAAAAGATGAAAAATATTTTAAACAATATCCATATTTCTTTTTCCAATTACAATTTCTTTCGAAAATTTTGTCAGCAAAAGTATTGGCATCATCCCAAGATTCGCTAGGCATTTTATCCTTGCAGATATTGTGCTTATACGATATATCTTTAAAACTCGTTAAGATAAAAATACCTTTTTGTAGGACAAATCCCACCGGGACTAAAGTCACTTATTTCGTGAGCCCACCTTTATCTCGACACACATGGTTTATTTGGAAAACATTGCGATGTTTTAAAAGTTATTACATTTTATCGTAGCACTTTTGTATGAATCAACATTGAGATTTGTTTTTTGTATTTTATTGAGAGTATGTAACTTTTGTAAATGTTATTTCGTCTATTTTTACATAACTTTTGTATGAAATAGCGTACCTATCTTTATCTATACATTTAATAAAACTGTAGAGGTCGAATTTCTATATAATGAAAAAAAACGCTAAAAACCGAGTCAGGGGGATGTAAGAAGTGCAATAGAAGTAAATTAGATTTTTTCCATATTTTTTTTGTTTCTCTGTTTGTCGGTTTGTCTGTCTGTTTGTACCGGCTAATCTCCGAAACGACTGGACCGATTTAAATGAAATTTTGTATGGTGGTAGCTTATATCCCTGGTCAACATATAGGATACTTTTGATCCTGAAAAATTAAAGAGTTCCCGTGAGATAGTTAAAAAGCTTTAATTATTTAAACAGCTTATAACTTACCGAAAGTAATTTATTTTCCGCAACGTAACATAATAGAAACGGAGATTTTGACAGGGTTTGGTGTCGGTGAGAAAGGTTTTTCTTATACATATATAATATACAAAGCTGATAAGTTTGTTTCTTTGTTTGTTTGCTTGAATGCGCTAATTTCGGGAACTACTGGTTGATTTGAAACAAAAATGCAGTGTTAGATAGCCCATTTATAAAGGAAGGTTGTAGGCTATATACCGTCACGCTAAGACCAATAGGAGCGGAGCACCAATGAAGAATGTTTCAAAATCGCGGGGATTTTGTAACTTACTTTACTTTTTAAACTATTCCAAGCGAACGAAGTCGCGTGCAGAAGCTAGTCTATACTAAAATTATAAAGAGGAAATATTTGTATTTTTGTAACGAATAAAATCA
Organism: Dendrolimus pini; assembly: GCA_949752895.1. Taxonomy (NCBI): domain Eukaryota; kingdom Metazoa; phylum Arthropoda; class Insecta; order Lepidoptera; family Lasiocampidae; genus Dendrolimus; species Dendrolimus pini. The sequence goes on along the minus strand of OX457129.1, from coordinate 5,748,837 downwards.
AAACCTACTGGACCGATTTCAAAAATTCTTTCACCATTCGAATGCTACAGTATCCCTTATTAATATAGGCTATATAAAAATTAGTTCTCCCTGCTAAAACTTTAATAATGTAACCTTTCAATATAAACAAAATACTTGCGCTGCAATCGGGTTTTACGATTTTGATGAACTTTTATTTGTGTTTGAGTGGGTCCCGGGGTGGTTTAGATACAATATAGATCCGGTAGGTGGCGCTCGAGTCGGGTTCTATATTTTTATTATTTCAGGGCAAGACGTAAAATCCCCAGTACTAATATAATTTTCTTTTCGCAGACAATGCGGCGGTTTCGACAATGTTCCAATTCAGGGTGTCCGAAGAATCGGGGCCAGGAGCTCACCAGACTTGTCTCCAAACAGATCAGTCTCAAGGCAGCTCACATGGAGAGTAACTAGTGCATCAAGGTTGATTATTTTATTATTAATTTTATTTATATGAAAATTATATAATAAAACTACGTTTTAACGGTTTTAAGCGCGGTAATTTATTTGATTTTGGTTTATCCGACGTTTCGGCCGCTTTTCAGTGGTCGTGGTCACGGAAGTCTTCCGTGTATGTGTATGTGTACAAGTCGCGAAAACTTAAGAAAATATTACGAAAATTATATATCAATAATAACTTGTTTTTAAAAAAGGTTTTTAAATACAAGCTTTTGAGATTCTGGATATCATGTAGCAGCAGAGTGCTTGCCAAGACAAGTAAAACGAGCCCAAACACGACGTATCTATCTTGTTTAGTACAGGAGTGCATATGGCCACCTACCGACTCAATCATCAGATCAACTCCATGGTACAATATTATTGCATTGTCACGCGATATACCATATGCTTGCAAAATTTCAGCTCAATCGGAAACCGGGAAGTTGGTCAAATTTAAATTGCAAGATTCCACCCGAACTTACATACATACATAGGCACACCCATTGCAAGTTAAATAAAAGCTTGTAAAATTATAAGTAAAGATCCAGAAGAAGAAGACCTTTTTCTTGCTAGATTGATCTTACCTCCTACTATTACATTAATATACTTGCATATAATCGATAGTGTGAAGATAAAGTCTCGATGACCGTGACGTAGATTATTACTCTGCAGTTCAGTGGATGGCAAGCGGACGACCAGAAAATGTGGTTCCGTAAGTGGCTGATGTCGCTTAAACTTTATTTAAGCCTTCTTTTTCCTTACAACTTATAAAACTCTCTTTTTTTGTCACCTTTTCTCAATTATTTGGGGTCGGTACAGTATGTCTTTTCTGACTTGTCCTACTCCTCTATTCTGCCATACAACTTCTGTCACACCCCAAGTCATCATATCTTCCTTCACACAATCCATCCATCTTTTTTGATCTACCTTTACATTTAATCCATCTTGTAGTTTAACATTCTTTTTGTTACGTGACCTTCATCCCTCCTCATATGCCCATACCACCTTAATCGTCTTCTTCTCAATTTTTTAGTCACGGGTGCAACTTTCAAAGATCCCTTTATATACTCGTTTCTTACGTTATCCATTATTGTAACACACACATCCACCTTAACATTTTCATTTCAGCTGAGTGGAGACGTTTGTGGTTTTTCACTTTAGTGGCCCAATATTTGGAATAAATTATAAAACACAATACTTGAATTGAAAAGAATTCGAAAACAAATAATTATTAATATAGTATTATTTTTATTCTTAAGTCTTTTATGTCAAATATTTATTAAATTATATTTTCCTACAGACAGCAGCGTAACAAGATCGGCATGAGCGTTTCAAATCCTCAACTCAGTTACATGAATGGATGTGGTTCGGGAAGTAGTTCTGGTGGGAGTAGGAGAGGCAGGGACGTGGCAACTCAGACTCCACATAGCATAGCTGCCGAGACCAGAAGGGCTCGCATGAGGCCTCTGAAGCTTACTCTTGCGGCGCCTAATGCTTTATCCTTAAGGTAAGAAAGTTTCAGTCACTAATAATAGATTACTAGCCATGACCGCAGACGCTGTTCTATCCTGACAAAATAAAAATCTATGATTCGATTCCAGCACCACATGCCGGATCTAATTTTGAATCCTAACCATCTGGAGACCACCCACTCAAATACACAAAAAACACCCTATCGGTTCAGGAGTTTAAGAGGAGTCTAGAACCCATTTTTCAGCGTCACCTACCGGTTAGAATTGTGAATCTAAGCCAACTGGAGACCCACTTAAAAAATCATCAAAATCCGCCCCGGGGCTAAGGAGGAGTTGAGTGGCATACGAACAGAAGAGTTTTATCTTTTACTACTATGATTCTTTGGCTACGTTCCAGAAGGGACTCACAACGACCATGTTCACGACCGCGATTTTACCCGTTCCACTTTGCTTGTGGACGTTACAATTATAAACTTTAGTGGAATGAATTATGGGGCGTTGATGTCATAAACGAAGAAATACACAATTGTCATTGGTTGATTTAAAAATAGCGCCTTTTTCAATGTCAACGGATAGAGAGAATTAATGATCTGTAGTCAACGCCCACTTCCACCCACCTCTTGACATGGGTCGTGAGCGCTGTGTGATCGAAAGTGATGACGTCATTAGTGACGAACTCCCACGACCTACTGCGGTCGCCTTGTGGAACGGCAGACGGAGCATTTTGGGCGTTGTGATATACTAAAGGATCGCGTCCTTTATAGTGTTATCAGTCGCGAGACTCGAATTAAATCCCGTTAGAATTACTATAGAGTTTATTAGAACTATAAAAACACGTATAACACAGGTACAAATATAACCGAACACAACAAGTCCAAACATAATGCAGAAGGTCGTAATTCAATAAAACGCGCGAAGTCCGTCACTTATAGGATTTCCGATTGTAGTACACACATCTCGCTTCGCTCGTGGTTCTCGCTCGACTGCCTCCCCCTCCATCAGGTCATCGTTTTATACTGCACAAATGCAATGTCCCCGTATCTAAGTCGACTTAGCCGCCACACCTGGCTAATTACTGCCATAAAAGAGTAAAATAAAACAATGGGCTGTTTTCTAATCACAAAGTAAACAAAATAAGACGATTATAAAAAAGTTACAATTAGTTTAAGTAAATGCCGGTGACGGGTCGTTGTAGGAATAAATACCCGTTCATTTATAAAATATGTAATTTCGTACGTAATATTTACATATCCGAAAGAAGTAACATTAAATATATAATGAGATTTAAAGGGATGAAAATATGTACATTTTTGTTGAAGACTTTTCTCTGTCTCTCATATGTCACATCACAATTGTCAATCCTTCGAAACTCTAAAAATATCGCCTGCCAGGCAGTGGGCGAAAAGGTTTGTTTCGCCACACCGGCAAGTAATAAAATGTGTTTTGTTTCAGATATACAGGTGAATTTGGTTTTTTTCGGGGCCCAAGTTGTAACCGGGTCCAGTTGTGAATGTTAACCACTCCACCTCCACAGAATCCACTTCAACACACATGCAAAATTTCATAAAAATCAGTCCAGGGGTTTAGGAGGAGTTCAGTGACATACACACTAACAGAAGAGTTCTGTTTATAAGGGTACACCAATATATTTAAATAGTCGTACGTGATATGAATTATGCGTACCCCCAGCATCGCTATCAAGATTTATTCCTAAGTTTGTATGGAAGAGATCTTTTTATATCTTTAGCGATAAGATTGCTCTTTATGTACAATTAGATATTTTACAGGTTTATAGGCTCGTTAAAAAGAGTTAAAACAGTGTTATTTATAATGACACGAATAATGCGATTTGTGTAGGCAGACGCTGTTACATTTAGATCAATCAACATAGCACAGATTACTAATCAGAAACTATTAATGCTATTGAAATCTATCCATTAAATTGGAATAAGATACAGACATATCATTAGGATCGTATGATGTTAGCAATTAAGTGTAGGTAAATTATTCTAATTTACGTCATTAACATTACATTAATATTAGTTAACAACTAAGCGAGGATTCTACATTATTAAGTTTAGGAAAGTGAGCGCAGAACGTAATTGAATTAAAAGGTTCTTGGTAGGTATCATAATTGATGTAAATGGCTCGTATTTATCAACGGGTGTTCAGAATTTAAATATATTTCGACATTTCGAAAATTCTAAAACTAAAACGCGCGTCTCGACGCGGCTGACAGAAGTGATAACTACATAAATATATATAGTATGTAAATATATAGTAAGCGTCTGTCCGAAATACACGTAATAAATAGAATGAAAGAGGAGAAGCCTGCCTACCGCTGCCGTATGCGTGAGATAGTCTATGATCCGAACCTACATCGACCGTCACCGAGCTGATAATAGAATAAAACTTATTTTATAATAAATTTGGTATATTAGAAAATATATTAAAAATGGGTTTGTTAAAATATCCTGGACGGAATATATTTTTTTTAAATGATTTTTTATTAAATGTTGTAACATCAAGATAATAAGAAAATTTTATCTTATCTCTCTTTATACAGAAATTGTATGCCGCGATTTGAAAATGAGGTTGGAATTCAGCATTTTGCTGTGCCGAATAGTAGTCCGACACAGCGCTGATTTTAGCGCTGAACATAAATATTTAACCGACTTCTTTCTACAACATCTTGAAGTCGGTGCCAAGTAAATGTCTGTGTATGTTTTACTTGGCACCAACTTCAAAGTGTTGTAGAAAAAAGTCGGTTAAATATTTTTGTTTTGCTTTTTGTTTGAACTTGGTTTTGTTTTCGTTGTTATTTTTACTTTTTAGTTGAGAACCATTTCAGGAGTATACTCTTTCGAAAAAAAATATATTGAAAAACGGCCCACAATTGACGAAGAAATCGCGTAACATACATACAAAAAAAATTAAGTGCTTGTAGAAAATGTATACACGTACCGACACGTGTATACAAGTTTTTTTTCTAAGAATAAATGTGCTCGGTGTTTTTTAATAAAGGCTACTTAGTATCACCTATAATTCCCTGGAATCGACTGATAGAAGAAAGAAATAAAAACTTTTGGGCCAAACTATGTTAAATTTTTAGAAGACCAAATGGCAACTATTCCACATAAAAGTAAAGAAGAATCACGTAAATCGAATCATAAATCTCAGCGCAATCGGTGTACATACAGAAAAAAAATACCAATAAAGTTGAAAACCTCCTCGTTTTTGTAGTCGGTTAAAAATAGGTCTACAATTGACGGAGAAATAAAGTAACGAATATACAAAAAAACATACATAATTGAGAACCGCCTTCTTTTTGAAGTCGGCTAAAAATAAAATTATGAAAAATACTTCCGTTCGCTTCTAAAACGTAATCCAAAGTTCTTGAAAAATAAACTCGAATACAACTTTCTGTTTTTTAATAAAAATATAAATATGTAATGAGTTGTTCAAGGATTAAAGTTTGGGGAGAAGTTTAAAACAGTTTGTGGGTATGCCAGAAGGACCATGGTGCACAGCCTGTTGGAAACAGCGATTAGTCAAATTCCCTTGTTCTTATATCTACTACACTATAAAAGCACTAGTCATTATTTTGACCTTAAAAAGAGTAACTTATAATTACGAACAAAAATTTTCCTTCAAATATTAACGGTATAACGGTATGGGAGAAATTCCTTAAATAGCATCGTGATTCTAAATTACACTTAAATATCGGTACACTTGCACTGTTACGAGTGCGGGACTCGAATTAAAATGCCGTTGTAATTACTATAGAATTTATTAGAACTATTCAAACATTTATAACACAAGTACAAAATATAACTGGACACGATCATTACAAACCGTGAATTCAGTAACACGCTCAAAGTCCGTCACTATATAGCTTATCGAATGTCACGTCTTGCTCGTATCGTAATGACTGCCTCACCCCTCCGTTCGGGCATTGTTTTATACTAAACTGTACAATACAACAATCGACCGCGTGGACTGAAGTCTCCAAGAAAACGTAATCTGCACACCTGCGGCCATAAACAATAACAATAGGATGTTTGTCTTAAACGCAAATTTTAAACACTAAGTAAACAGAAGAAGTCCAAATGCGGGAAAGGTAATAAACTACAGGTGTGCATTCACTTTGTCGGCGTGTAACAATACTTTAATTAACTCCATTAAAAAAAATTAAATAAATTTAGATATTAATATTAGATACTTGCATGGGAACGCGTACCAAATGTAGGTAAATTTAAAACTTTAAAAACGTGTTGTTGCCGTATGCATAAGAAAAGTGAGCCGCCGTTTTAGTAGTGCTGAGTTAAGGATTCAAAGAAATCGTATCTTTTTTTAAAAATGTATATATATTTATTGAATTAGACATTTTTTAGGATTTTAACTACAGTGAAAATAGAACTTAGTGTTGTTTCATTCATCTGTCCACATATAACAGTTATTTCACTTAGAGAATATTGATATAATATGTAAGAAATGAAGAAAGATGAAATTAAGAAGAATGCTTTCCATAAACTGCTACACAACGACGAAGTGAAATCTATCTGTGATTTAAAAATATAAATTTAAACGAAGAAAGAATACAATTCGCTGCGGCCGGCGGCCTGTCGTAAGAGGCGTTAAATAACCCGCAACCAGGTGGTAGGTTAATTGCCCGTCTGGATGTCTACCCCCATGGTCTAGAGTATGCCGCCATAAAAACCTTGAGTTGTGTTCCGGCATTACTGGCCAGGCTCCAGTCTCCTCTTTAAAGAGGGGTAGCATATTAGTAGCAGATTTGGTGTAACAAATGTTCATAGGCGATGGTAACCGCTTTCCATCAGGTGTGTCTCTGTCTGTCTGCTGAATTCATGCAATAAAATAAATGTAGCCTATAATGCACCTTAGCGGTACCTGAAATTTTTATGTCCTGAGTCAATTGAGAGACTTTTTGTCATTGGACAAAACGACACATCCTCCTTCATTTTGTGTGAGAATACTGGCTTATGACGTAACAATTTTAACTAGTCATATTAATTATAATTGTCTAAACTATAAATTAAATTATTTCTGTAATAAACTGTTGACAGTATGATGATAACAAGACGATATGGTTTATAGTGTTGAGGGACTATGGGTAGAATACAACACAAATAAGTTGAGTTTTCTTACATTGTATTCAATAGTATGTAATTTTATAATTGTTTTAATAAATTGTGACAAACGATATATAATATGAATACTATTATAGAATTGATTGTAATATGTGTCGAATACCCAATTTCAAAATCTAGCAACTGACAACATTGTTTTTTTAAATGAATGTTTTTGTATTTGATATATTGCTAGGCGTTTACTGATGTGTAGTGTTTGCCAAACTATGCAGACTGTATCAAAATATGATATCGTTCCCAGTAGGCATAATAAATAATTTTCTAGTGACATCTTTGAACATCATGACATCTCTTTGTGTTGTGCTGTAAATTTTCTTGGAATGCACATGTTAGGTTTTTAGATCGTACAGTTGATATTATCGCTTTTAGAATGTTTGGCTGTTAATCTCTCTAAAAAATTCTATCGAATAGGCACTGCTGCCCGGAATACACGAGGTTAGTTTTTCCAAGCTAAGATAGCAAGCTAGAACCTCGGTATACTATCCTGGCTTGCTGTCTTAACCTGGCAATGAGCAGTGCGTGTATATGATGATAGGAAATTTGATGCCAATATCACTGCAGTGACTTAAAGTAACAACACGTCTGTGAAATAAAATCAACTGCATTCGTATAAAAATCACGTGGTCAGAAAAACAAAACGCGTAGTCACTACTCTCTATCCAGTAGGACACTAGCTTCATCGACAACGCAAAGTTAGGACACAAGCCAGGATAGTAAAATCAGTGATGGGGGACGCTTCTGACTCAAATAATAGAGCCCCATCCTCCACGATATCTTTTTGCAATTTGGATAAATAAAGCAAAGATTTATAAAAACAGATACTTGAATCAGTCAATGTCATTAAATGCCATCGTCTCTTTTCAGTTCTATATTTTTCAACCAAGTAATTCAATTTGGCTGATCTGTCTAATATCAGTTTGACACTTGAAATGCGCTAAATAATTTTCATTGGCAAATATTGAATACTATTGATTTTTGCAGGTATCAAAAACTTTTTTAATCGTAGCCTCGTTAGATTATTTAGAAACTTTAATTGGTTCCAGATTCCTAGCCAACCGCAAGAAGGGTCGGTCGCTGTCCGCAAACGCAGTTGCTAATGAGCAAAAGGCAACCAAGGTTTTGGGTCTTGTGTTCTTCACGTTTGTTCTCTGTTGGGCGCCTTTCTTTCTTCTCAACATTTTGTTTGCTTCGTGCCCTGCTTGTATTGTACCAGGTGAGATTTTCTACTTATATTACAGCCTTGTTTGATTACTATATATCGTTTTGAATGTTTATTTCCCTCTGGGACCAAAGTATATTTCTATGTTATCTACAAGTAATTTATTATGTTCCTTTTGTGCTCTTGTGCTACAAAGATATTAATTAGTAGTAAAAATTAGTCATTCCTATATTACGTAGGACTTTTTAAGCTCATCTGACATTGGAAATCTGACAGGTGTGGGCTCGCCCGCATGATGTATCTGTCGGGTGATCTAACGGCACTTTGGCGTGAAATTAAGTCATGTCGTGTATTGCAATCGATTTATCTTGTGGAATAAGATTTTTATTCTGGAATAGGTCAGGTTTAACTGCAGTCTTGCCTAAAGTTAAGCGAATAGAGAACGGTTACCTGTAAGATACATATTCACACTATATGTAAAGACATACAGGTTTTAGGTATTTGTATAGCTAGTATATTAAAGATTTCTTCACGGCATTAAAGGAGTAAGTTTTGGCTCCATTTCTCATAGGAATTTTTTGAAAGTAAGGTATAATATAATATCAATGTTTGATACTAAATTAATAAATATGTTTATACTTATTTTTGATTTGTCTAAGCAATGATACTATTACCAGTATTTTTTATGGAAATATAAATTACGTAAACAGTTGAATTTTCTATTTCACAGAACATGTTGTCGATATATGCCTTTGGTTGGGCTACGTATCATCTACGATCAATCCAATCATTTACACAGTTTTCAACAGGACTTTTCGTGCTGCTTTCCTGAGGCTATTAAGATGTCATTGTAGCAGGTACACAATTTTGTAATACTATTAAGGATTATCGATGTGTGCAAAATTCTTCTTACGCTTTTCTCGTTTTGTAGTAATATTCATATAGAGTGAGTGTAAGTTTGTAGTAGGTTTCTTTAAGAATATTAAAGAACCCTACATACTTCCTCTAACTCAATATGAATGAGATCGTTATAGTTTAAATTGAATATATATTTTTAGACTACACCAGTTATAAAGTGGAAGTAAGTAGATAAATAAGTATTGAATTATTTGTTTAAAAAATATGTTTTCTATAACTATAAATAAAGTTGAAGTGTCTGTATTATGTGGTTTCAAAATAAATACTAATATTTTGATACCTATATTCTTGTACTTATATAGTGTTTTAGAAGTTATGTCAGTTTGAAAGTTTGACTCGAATAGACCCTGCCCCAGTTCAACGGATTTGAATGAAAACTTTACGGATTAAAACAAGAATTATGTTAAATTTTCGTGTGTTTCATTTTGATATCTTGCAGAGTTCAGAAGATATAAAAACAAAGTACAAGCTCCACGGTAACTGAATGGCGGGCACAGATAATCCTAATTATACCCTTTCCAAGCATTTATTTAACTTTTGACAGCAATTAGTAATGGCCTATTGCGATACCAACACGATATAAAAATCGACTCGATTTATAAAAAAGTTTTAATCAATTTAACTCATCTATATATTTTTGCTTAAAATACTATATCGTGTAAAAAACACACTCACAATTCAATGAACATATTTTAAATATATATTAACTAGCTGTCCCGGCAGCGTATATAGAATTCAGTACGTCCCCTCCGCCTGAGACGAACTGAAGCAGCATCTCCAAGCTCTTTTAATGAAAAACACGCGTAAATGCTGCTCCAATACATCCCAGAAGGTGACGTACTGCAGTAGGGTTTCCAGTGGTATAACGCGCCTCAACGTAGGGTTTATCCTTTCTATTCGTCAACGGGAAACTGATACTAAAAGAAGGTTAGGGATTAAATAATTTGCATGTACTATAGAACATGTACGATTCTAAGTTTAAACGCAATAAGGTATATTAGAAACCCTCATACTACATTTTTATAAGTTTCGACGCGTTCCTCATCGATAGGCATATTAAGAGATTGTGGTGCTGTCGCCAGCGGTGGTGTTATCGCTTGGTCGGACATAACTTGATTTTTAATTGTTTCTTCGTCATCTATACTGATATTATTTTTTAAAGATGGCGCCACTTCTTTGCTCAGTGCAATATAGGCAAGTTCTTTGCGATCTTGTTCAGACAGAAGTAGAGAATGTTTAAACGTAAATTCGTATTGTTTCTCTACCAACAGTAAATGTTTGCAAAAATGACCACCACTGCCGCTGGGACAAGTGGAGACTCCAATTTCTATATCAATTATATACAGCTGTGATGTTTTTTCGCTCTGCACGTGGAATGTTTTTTCATCAACTTGTTTAATTTCAAGATTTTTTCAACTTTCGAATAATAATTATTTTTCGTAAGCTAGGGTCAGTTTTCGAGATCTGCCATTAGCAAAATGTAGCAAACGTTTTTTATTGTACGTTTAGAATGTTTAAGTACAAATTTCGCCAGTACGTATATATTAAATGCTTTGCACCTTTGGAGGACAGAGGACAGAGATATATGCACAGATAGACTTATAGCATTAGACAACTTTGTGACTTTAGCACTAGAAATCCTACTCCAATACGTCCCGCGAGGGTAACGAATAGGATGAGGGTTTCTAATATATTTTATTGCGTTTAAACTTAGAAATCCTACTGCAGTACGTCACCCTCTGGGACGTATTGGAGCAGCATTTACATGTGTTTTTTCGTTAAAAGAGCTTGCAAATGCTGCTTCAGTTCGTCTCAGGCGGAGGGGACATAATGAATGCGCTTTTCTATATATGCGTCCCAACAGACGACATCCTGCCTTGAAAAAAAATTTAGAAACCGATTTCAATGCCACCTACCGGGTCCGATTGTAAATCTAAACCATCCTCGAATCCAGTTGAACACACACAAAAAAAAATCATTCAAATCGGTCCAGCCGTTTAGGAGGAGTTCACTGTCAACACACGTATAGAAGAATTATATATATAAAATAAATTTAAGCATTTATGATATTAGTTTTCTTTAAAATAGAATATTTTATTTTCAAAACGATTATTTACGTGTAGTGTCGATGGTTTAATATAGTCTGTGCGTTACATGTCTCACAGAACATCACTATTACGTCAGTCACAACAATAAAGTACGAAAAATGTCATTTAACTTGATAGACGTGCAAACTTCAAACGCTTGAAGATAGTATAATATTAGAAATGCGAATTTAAGTTTGTATTTAAAAACGTTTTCACGCCTTAACTCCGCAACAGATTGTCATGGAATTTTGCACACACGTCTTTACAGGAATAGAAAAAGACATAAGTTACCTTTCATCCAGAAAAAAGTATGGTTTCCCAAAAGATGGCGCTCCAATCACATTTTATTGTCAAATACATCGTCACGGCAACGAAATTGACAACGGAATTTTAATGCGTTGCTCTCGTAGTCCAAGGGCCTTACTTACAATAATCTCGTTAAGAAAGGATTAGCCATCTTTTAAATAAGACACTCTTAAGCACCTAATCGATGGCTGTTTCAAATAAAACTTACCATCTTGCCTCTTAGCAGTCACTTAAACTACCTCTCGGTGTCGCTTATTTTTGAAGTGAAACTTCTATATAGACGGGGGTCTTACGATTTTTCGCTCACGAAAAAGTGTCACAGTCTCGTGGTCTTAATACTTACATTTTTAAACTCGTGATATCTTTTGAAAGAAATGTCCGAATTGAATAATTCAAGAAGTTATATGAAGGTATTGCAGCAGTCTTGAATATGAAGTAATTTATTTTGATAAGGATTAATACCAAGGTACAAATAAAGAGCCTTTTCTAGCGGCGGCATTTTAATTAAATTTTTAAAATAAAAAAACACTTATTGTGGCATAACTATAATAGTTAGACATATGCTGTCGCAACACTTTTTGTAGATAATGATGTGTTCTGCAAAGTCGTAGTACATTATTTCATTCTATCATTAATAGTTTTCGCAGTGCACGCGATTTTAGGTATTTTTTACACCTTGGGTTACGTTATTGGAGTTTTAGTAATGATCCCAATTTTTTTTGTAAACATAATATAACCTATGTCACCCGGGGATTGTGTAGCTTGCCAACAGTGAAAGGATTTTTCAAATCGGTTTAGTAGTTTTGGAGCCTCTTCAATCCAAACAAACAATTTAATCTTTCCTCTTTATAATATTAGTATAGATATTTATATATATTTATTATAAAATTAATTAGATATTTGCATATTATAAAAAGCGCAAGATTTTGCGCTCGAAGTTGTTTAATAAAATTGGGAGCTGGATTGCCCTAAAAAGCGCTATATCTAGCTCCTAAAGCGCTAAATTGGCAGCTCTGGTGAGCCGAGCGCCGGGGAAGTCTCGTAAACGAGAAAGCGAGCGAGAGAGCGAGCAAGAATATACCGCGTCCTCAGACGACTTCGTCCCTCTTATAACTAAAATCGCGTTCTGCGCATCGGAAAGTGCGATGTTCCGAGCCGCTATTAATGGAGGAAAACTTAAGTTTGCATCGAACTATACCTCTGCTCTCTACGTGACAAGGCATCACTGCCTCTATTTTTGGTGTGTGTATAAAAATATTAATAAATAAATATAGTTTGTTAAGGATACAAAAATAACAACAAGAAAACTTTGCCAACGGTTCAGTTTTTCGAAAGTCATAACAAAAGTGAACGACAACGAACGACAAAAGTGTTGACGTAAAAAATTGGTCAGTGCGTGTCTAGCGTATTACACCATTAAAATGTAACTAACCTAACCAAATCATAATTTGCAGTAAACCTACGAAAAATCGAAATGTGTGCTGGGACGCATATTAGAAGTGAAACTTCAACGGACAAGTGGAAAAACGAATGGCAACGGACAAGTGGAAAAACGAATGGCAACGGATAAGTGGAAAAATAAGTCGGAACGGACAAGTGGAAAAACGAATCGCAAAGTACAAGTGGAAAATCTTCAACAGACAAGTGACAAAATGAATCGCAATTTTTTTTTAACTTCAAGTTTTACGGGCAGGTTTTCAAATTGGACAAGTACATTAACAATCTGCCCAGTATTTATGAGTTACTTTACCACCATTTCTTATCCTTAATAGCAGTTTATGGGTAAAATTTTCGATAATCAATTTCGGAGCAGTTTCTTAAAATTTAAAAAACGATTATAAGTAAGGCCACAAGTCTACATGGCGTTACGGGTATTTAACAACAATAAAAACGGCTGATAAATTCATCTAATAAATACCGCGAACCGTACAAAGTTGTAACAGATTCTCAAATAAACCCACTCTTACAATAGATTTTTAACCTTGCATTACACTTTTGTGATGTTTAATGCAAGGAATTATCTTGTTCATTAAAAGCAGAGTCATGTAGGCGTTATGGATTCTAATGGTTTACGTTCTGTGATTAATTGAGTAACTTTATTTTAAAATAATGGATTTTAGAGATGTATTTTATACCATGTATGTATGTATGTATGTATTTTATACCAAAGTCAAATAGCTCAAATAAGGGATGCAGCAGTTATTGTCATATATCTAGTTTTATATTTATTTTTGTAAGTGTGTTTTATATTATTTATTTACGTATTAGTATAATATTTATATTTTTATTAATGTATGTATATTATATTATGTATGTATTTATAAGATATATATATTTATAAGATACTGATTCGGTAGTGAGAATAATGCAACATACCTCTGTTCTTATCAAATTTTTGTCCATCCAAAGGTTGTCTGGAAGAAATAGGTAATAGCGATAAGACCGCCTATTGTATTGTAAAATTTTGTTTCTGTTAACTGTATCGTGAAAACACAATAAAGCATATTCATTCATTCACAGTCTGTTTTAAAAAGAAATATGGGAAATATAAATTAATTATTTATTATTTGATATTTATATAATTTAATTTAATAACTTTATGGACCGCTTGCATAACGATCGCCTTTAAATCAAATTAGTTAATCATATTAAACTGCCTAAACACGTTTTACACAAAACGTATTGACAGTTGTATAAACATATTTAGTGGTAAATTTTGTATTGTACAAGACGCTAATTGTATTTAAGGGTGTTAAATACGTTTTGTTTCTTAAATAAATTTAAGCAACCTTATGCAAACGGCCCTATACATATAGGGCTACTACATAGTAAGTAGGCTTGTAGGGCTTGATTAGGGCGATGCTATAACGGTCCCGACAGCGAGCCTCGCTTTGCAGGTACCTCCCAGTCGTTCAAACGAAGGAAACACGCAAAACAAATTATTAAATTTATGTATATTATGTAGCTCACAGAATAATATTTTCACACAATATTTTTTTTTAACAATTTTTTTTAACCATATATTTCGTTTATAGGCATAACAACGGTTGCCTCATTCTCTATTTGAAAATACAGTGTAAACTCTATATAACGACACTGACGGGACTATGAATTTTATGGCGTTATAGAGAGTTGTCGTTAAATGGAGAGAAGTCTGTTTTTTTTGTCTGACGTCTTTTGCTGCACCAGTAACTTTGTTGTATATTTTTACTTATTTTTTTTCATATCTTGGATATTGAGGATGATGAATATCTTTTGAACGCTTAATTTAATCGCCAGAAAATAGGGTACTATTTTTATAGAGCAGCTAATTTACTACAAAAAATTGTATTGCGCATTTTATAATAGTCATTTATTGTCGAGTTATAAAATTCATAAACAAAAATGAAATTTGTCTTAAAATGATCAAACTTAAATTTTCAATATCATTCAAATAGTGAGGTTTACGGAAAAAATATAGGATATCTTTTTTGTAGAACATTAAATTTCCTGCAAAATTATTTGGGATTTTTTTTATGTACAATTAAAACGTACTTTCAATTACCTCTTTCAGGTATGATTTTTTTTCTATTGGACTGAAAAATAAATACTTTTGAAGAGACCTATTAATTCGTATATATTTCGATACGCTGAATCTGGGGTCACTTTAGTCCATACTCTCTCAAAATTTTGAGTAAATTGGTCTGCAAATATGGAAAAAAATTACAGTTTCGGTAATTATAAAAGTTTTATGGCATTAGGATCAAGTATAAATTTTACGGAACCAAATAAATCATATAAAACGATGCACAATAATCAAATAAAACAATCCTCTTAAACCAGAAAATACTTGTCTAAAAGATATCTACTACGGTTATGCTCCTTTTCAACTGAAAGTACTTGCAGCTGTCAGTAACAGATTTTGGATTTACGCCAACACAAAGTGAATGGGGGAAATCGATATTTAGATTATAATATTGGTACAACTCCAGTCTTGTTTGATATTTCTTCGTTTGAATTTTATAGACAAAGTGTAGATATTATTTTTTTGAACATTAATCACCTTCTGTATCTTTGGTGTGACAGGGATACCTTTTGATGTTTTTTTTTTCATCGTAATGTGCGGTGCTGTATTTAATTTCTCTTTATTCATATTATAATATTATTAGTGGCAATTGCTTCTTCAAATTAAAACTCAATGTGGACTGTATGACATATGTATTATTTTGGTATGTAAAAAAATGTGTGTGTGATCAGTTCATTATCAGTTTTATTTCAGTCCAAATTGGACCTATATTTAATTATCGGTCTTATTGACCCTATAATCTGTGATGCACAATTTTAAACTCGTATCTCACTATCGCGTAGGCTTCATCCTATAGATTTATGTGTTTATATCCTTATAGGGTCACTTTTTCGTTTCATTAAGTGTCAAATCGCGACGATTCTAAATAAGTTTCATTTCAATAATCACTTATTAGACAATCACGTATTAAATAAGCACTTATTATATTAACACTTATTAAATAATCATTTGTTAAATAAGTTAACTGCGGTTAATTTTATACTAAATTTCAGCCTATGCCTATCTAGAATTTAAATCTCAACCTTGTATACACCTGTCACGCGCGTCCAAGGCCACTCGGCACGTCTCATACCTCGGTAATCTTGATTACAGGTTTGCTCACGATGTTTACCTACCCCGTCAGCAAGTGGTATTAAAAACAATATGCCGTATATATTTATGAAACGTTTGCTATATTTGTAATAAAAAAATTGAAGTACCAATTAGTTATCAATAGCATTTTAATAATCGTTGATATCTGCAATAAAAATATTAAGGGCGAGGATCGTGTATATTTTGTAGATGCTAGCCCATTTTATCGATAATTTCGGAGGTAAAAGCAAAAAAAACATTCAATTGGACAAGAGCGTGATAGACCACGCCCGATGAAAGATTACGTAAGGGTGACCAAAAAGCATGTCATTGAATACATTGCTGCAGATAGCGAGTATCTCCCTGACCCGCGTGCCATAGCACACCTCTCCGCGCCCCGCATATCGCCGACACCCATAGCTCGGATGATTAGCAGCTAGCCGTCAGATGGAACCTGGAATATAGAAGCGGCCTTGGAGGCCGGGGACTCATTTTCCCTCACTTGCACATTCGCATCACGTTGCTCATATGCAATAGCACCAGTAGGCAGGGGGCCTATTGGTGCCTGGATTTATCTCTTCTGTGTATAGTTTAATTGTAAATAACACCATTAATAATAGTAATACAGTCCAGTTCACATTGAGTTTTATTTTAAAAGAAGCAACTGCCACCAATTTACATAGAGATATTTTTTTTAAACTGCCTGTTATGATGATTGCATTACATAAATAATAAAATTTACCTAATGTTTAGCATTCATTTTACAATCACAGACCTTCGCCATCATGTGAATGTCGAGGCGATCCAGCTCCTCGACAACACGGATATAACGATAAAGCTCAAAAGGACAAAACCGTTTGAACTAGAGCTATAAACAAAATTAAAGTGTCAAAACAAAATGTCTTCCCCTTAATAGAGACACTAAGAAAAGTGCTAATGGACACTGTCTTAATTAGAAAACTTTTAGTTAATTTAGGTTGTATTTCAATTAATTATTAGTCT
This sequence comes from Dendrolimus pini, assembly GCA_949752895.1. NCBI lineage: Eukaryota > Metazoa > Arthropoda > Insecta > Lepidoptera > Lasiocampidae > Dendrolimus > Dendrolimus pini. The sequence goes on along the minus strand of OX457129.1, from coordinate 5,731,630 downwards.
TTTTAGATTATATTGGAATTTTAATTATTTATCCTACATTATACTTAAACATTTATGAAAAAAAAGCTATTTTCATTATCTTGTATTTTTCTATATTTACACTGGGATAAGACTATCATTTTAAACACAACACTTATGACACGTATATCCACAATATTTACCTCATTCCTATCGATATCTACTACTATTTGCTTTAATTTAGTACAATATAATATAGATTATTAAACGTAAATAGGTTTCTGTATGCAGATTACAACATCTAACTCTAAGGCTATACACGCTGCGGTTTATTCGATAGGCCCACATATGCAGATGTGACTGCGCAGAAACACCGGAGGGTGTATGCAAATATGTACACCTACCTATACAATTCTATATACGATGTCGATTCGTTTGACCTGCGCAGCCACGCTTATGCAGGTGGACCTATTTGATCTATCGTAGCGCGTATGACCGCCTTTAGCGGCAATAATATATAGTTTTATCTAATTCTTCAGACGTGGACGCTGCACGCGATATCATTCCGTCGGTTCAACGAGAGGTGCTTCACAACTGTGTGCAAGATCAGCTCTGCCCTTAGCAATATCACTCCGGCCAACTGGTCTACCTACGCCATCGCCAGGCACCCAGGACTCAACAGAAACTATACTAATGGAAGCGCCATTAGGTGGATTTAATCTTAGATATTAACAGTCGGATTTAGAGCTTAAAAGATCTGATATAAATAAATATATGTACATATATAATAATTATTACCCTCAATGTTTTATAGGTATATTGAATAGCATGGAAAAAGAGTGACTAAGGTTCTGTAAAAATGTAAATCTGATAAACCCCGAAATTTTACGTTTAATTGTAGAAAACAACAAAAAAAATTAAATTAATTTTACACTATTTATTATTTGTATCCTGCAATTAGTTTTTGTCCGGAGAAACATTTCTCCTTCATAATTATGTATTATTACACCCGTTTCTTACACTATAGTTATTATTATTACCTGAGCTTATCTGCAAAACATATGTTTAAGTTGCTAAATAAATTAATAAGTAAAATTAAGGTTATCAAAACTATTCCACGATCTACTTTCCAATTTGAAAAGAACGTTGCGGTTATTATCATTTATAGGCGGTTCCTATATCCTACTATTTATTTGGTTGATAATTGGTAGATTTAAAATTATTTGTATTCAACTTATGCCGACTTTTACCCATTAATTAGGCAAATGAGCGGTTAGGAATATATAAGAACCGGCCACTAATATACATCCTAGATAATGTTTTAAGCAAACGACGAAATTTGAAGAATTTTCTTCGAGTTGAATTGCGTACAAAAGATCGCCTTTTATCGATCAGGCGGGCTATTGTTTTTGACAAGAAATTATTCTAATTATGCAGTTTTGAAATTGTTTATTTTGATGTTTAAATGGTATTCAGAAAATAATTTGTATGACCATCGAAGTTCTCGAACATTTATACACGTTCTCAAACACGTTTTATTTGCTGAATTGGAATCGACTATTATTATTTTATAATATTATCCCACAAATAGGATTGTAAGTAATTATAATTTTGTCTATGACACTATGCACTAGGATTTTAAGAGGTTTTTCCAATTATGCGGGCAATATACAGTGCAAACTCTATATAACGACACTGAAAGGACTGCGTTATATGGCGCTATAGAGTTGTCATTTTAGAGTTGCGATATTGAGGCATCTTGGTGATAAAGGAAGTACTTAGAAATTTCGGTATTTTGGAATTTCTTAGAAATTTTGATATACAGAATGCCCACAATCAAGTTTATTATGGACTAGGATAATACAGCTGTAAAAGAACGTACACAGCTGCTCAGTTTTTACTAATTTTGGCAACTGAAAAGGTACTTTTTATTACTTAATTGTTGTCGTTATTGAGAGTGGGTGTAATGCTATATAGTGTATCATTGTACGGAAGACAAGCTAAACCAACTAAAGCCAAGTGGTTTCGACGCTTAAGTGAGTTTGTCGTTAAATCGAGTGACATTATATGGAGTTTAAGCTGTATGCCCACTACCAGTATAATTGTAAATATCTCTAAGAATCTAATCAAATAGTTTCATAAACAGGAATGTTCGTCGTTTCATAACGTAGGGAGAAAATGTGACGTATTTTTATGATAAAGCAATAAAGTACTACGGAAGTAATATGATCGTAAACTGAATAATACCGAAGCTGCTATTTCCTTTATATTGTGCCAATATTCTGCGGAATGGATCTAGTATCAAAGTTATTGACAAGTGTAACTCGTTGCCAAATATTAATGTGCCAATAGTTGTATTGTTGGTTTTGCTCAAGCGGTTTTTTTAAATATATTTTTATGTTGTAGTAATTTTAGCTAAATCGGAATCCTTGTAAAATTGCTATATTGTAAATTATCGTCTATATACGTTTAATGCCCGGTTTCTGAGTTTACCAGTTATGAGTTCAATAACAATTGATTCCATAAAATTTTGTAATAGATAAACTTAGATTAACTGTTAACCTACAATTAGTACGAAAACTCGCCACTAGATGGATCTATTTAAGAAGGAATATCTAACATTTATTTACATCAAACAAAAACGTCAACAATTAAACGTCAAACAAAAGATATGGAATAGACAAACGCCTAATATTGGTCAGTTAAATTGAACCTAGTTTGATTGAAACTATCATACGATGGTGTGTTCAAAAACGCAATTTAAAAATAATAATTTATTGATCCGATAGCGCTATCTAACTACATATAGAAATACCCCAGAAACCGGGCAATAGCAATTGACCCCAAAAGATATTTAGTGTATGTAGATTTAAGCAGCAAGATGTATTATGTTGATGAATTGAAGATGTATAGGTACTTCATCATAATGGTGTATGTAATAATCATATATAATAACAGCCCATAAATGTCCTAAAGCTGGGCATGGCTCCTCCCATTGTAGGGGAGGAGACAGTACCCGGCACGTTTGTCCAAGGCGGCTTGGCAGGTTTGACAGATTGGTCATCTAGATGTGCAGGTTTCATGACGATGTTTTCCTTCACCGTTATTAGCACGTGGTAATTGTAATAATATGCACATTAGGTACGAAAACTGCCTAAGTGGTGCATGCGTTCCGGCCAGGATTGAACCCGCGCCCTTTGAGGTTGGGACGCGTCCGCTAGCCATTACACTACCACAACTTCAATCAATAAATTATTAATTAAAACATATTTTTCTAAATTTAAATCAGTCATATTTAAGTTGAAAGTCCCTTTCATTTTCGTTTTTATGAATTTCATCAAATAGAAAATTTAAAAAAAAATATGTTTTAATTAATAATATATTCATAGAAAGTTTTAATTGAGATATTCTATAAAAACGGGAATGTACTGGGTTACGTTTTCTTTATCGTGTCATTTATGTTTGCATTCCTTTGTTTCTTCTTCCATGATTAACTAACACCTAAGGACTGGCTTGGCCTAGTCTAGGTGTTTGTATCCAATCTCAATTTTAAAGCGAACTTTGTACATATTTTTGGTGACAATAAAAAAATATCTTTTTTTAATGTTAATCAATGGCCAGGTTTGCGCTTCCAATAAATTAAAAAAAAATTGATAGGGTTACGCAGCAGGTTTCGGGTTTAAATAGAAAAACAGTGAACGCTCGTCACACCTAAGAAAGTCTACTGTCTGTGGACGAAGACGCATTTGGCCCATTTTAATCTTTCTTTTAAAGCAAATTAACCATGAATAAAAGACTTATCAAAACTTCCTAATAGGTCAAGTTTTTAACCGCAAGTAATATAATTTATTGTCGAAATGAAATCGAGGCTAATTACCCTCTTGTAAAATAGTTAAACTTAATTTTGGCGTTTAAAGAGTTTGATAGAAATTGTTATGATAAGAATTTATAAATTCTGTGAATTTATAACTTTAATTAAAACAGTACTAGTAGATGTATATCTAGATGGTTCGTATATATGTGTATGTATATACAGAGATCCACATTTTAATGTATTAAATAAGAAAATAAGTCTTTCGATATGTGCATATTTTTTTGAAATGCCTGAGTATGGATCGATGTTTATCAAATTTTTCAATTTTCCAAAAACTCCAAGAATATATGAGTATAAACATTATATAGTTATATACGAAGTGGAACTAACCCTAAGGGTACGTTCAAGCTAGTGCAGAGTCGAAGCGCATCGAAGCATCAGTGTAAAAGTTGATATAGCAAAATTACCCTTATCTTCACAACGTAATACATTATTTATACAGAGATAAAAAATATTCGTGCGAATACACGCGCATTCCACAGAGTAGGCGCGTTGCGAGCGACCAACGCTACCTGCTGCGCTCGCGTTCGCGCGAACCCAAATACCTCTTTTTTTGACGCACAGGGGATATATATTTCGTACCATGCTGAGTCCCTCGATGACGGGCGAAGCTACACTCCTTGTTCAACCACGCAACAAGCTTAGGTCACTCCGGTATTCAGAGGGACCCATTTCATCAATAAAGGACGCGTCGCATCCCCAAGATGCGTGAACCCCTGCAATGGAATAATGGGACGAGATTTTGCTCATCCTTGTGTCTCCGGAGGACAATCTGGAAACCAATATTCAAATAATGGCGTCTGGGGAGCGCCTGAGGAACTCTTTCTCTTACTCTCTCAGCGGCTTCCTTGCGGGACATTACTGCCTCGCAAAAGGATGAAATCGCTGACCAGTGAAATGGCCTCAACCATTCCTCCAGCGAATCGATTAGCCCTACAATCGTAGATCGAGCTCGAACCTCTGGATGTCTAGCGCGCCCCAATCGCGCCACTGATGTTAAGGCCCTACAATCTAATGTAGATACTTATCGAAGGACCTGGTATGTATTTGTCTGTCAACCTGCAGGTCAGAGTTCCGCGTTTCTGCGCAACCCATCGCAGTAGGTAAGTATCGCCTTCACTGTATCAGTGCCGGCCTCAGAAGATTCTAAATCTCTCTGCCAAGTCTGGATCATGGTCGCGCCCAGCAGTAAATTCTGTTGGAGGCGTTGAACCTTGACAAGAACTCACGTACCTATTACGCAAAACAACGCACATGTCTTTCGTTGAAGACTGAACTGCGTCGGAGTTGATCACTGCTGATGTACGAGCAGCATTCTATTTTGGATGCGGGCGAGAAATTAATTTACCTGGTGCAAAAGTATGAATGCCTATTTAATACGTCGGCCAAAAAGTGACTATCAAATTTAATTTTGATAATGACTTTTTGACCGCACGCTTCAAGCACTTGAAACTTCGCTTTAATTGTGAAGAATTTGACGCTTCGCTGCGTTTTAACTCTGCTCTAGTTTAAAAGGACCAATAAGATGACAGTTTTAAGAATCATAAGCTGTGTATAACCCTCAATAAACTTGTTTACTAAATATGTTTCGGTTAATAACGATGGGATTAGAGCATTTTTCAAAATTATCGGTTGCTTTTGATTTACTCTGTCTCGAGTTGTTGGTTGCTTTTATCCCAGATATAAAGATGTTTACGAGTTAAAGGTAAGATGTAAAGCTCCTGCTTTCGCAGATTCGTATGGCGAATATTCAACGACGAGTATAACAATAAAGTGGAACCGTATGCTTTGTCTTATAACTATAGACACGAGTAAATTTCACTACGCGATTCTCCAAAGGCGGCCGCTTTTGGTACTCAAAGCTTAATGGTCAAACTTCGAATCTCTTTTTTTGATTAAATATTAAAATGTCTACATATTTTAATTAGTAGATTAATAAAGTTTGGTATTTGTAATGTAGAATATTGTATGGAATGATTCTATATGTAAGTAGAAGTAGGCTACAAATGACCTGTTCAATTAAATAATTATGTTTATTATACGTTTTGTTGTATGAATGTAGAATAAAGTACCTATTATTTTCAAATAAAGTGTTTGTCTTTAAAGGCCTTTCATAAAAATTGAAACTATAATATAATAGCATTCTAAACATGCTGTGTCTGTACATTGAAGCTATTAAAAAAACAACTTGAATAGACTATAATACTCTATAAACGATAGAGAACACGATGCATTTTATTATTTTAGATTTGTTGTCTGTTTGTTAGGGATTCACGTAAAAACTCCTAGGCAGATTAGAATTTGAGTTTTTGCTGATCGACAACAAATTCTTAGACTTAAAATCTGCGCTACTTTTTAATCTGGGAATCCTGCGGGATTTTTTCTGGAAATGATGTAGAAATGGCCAGATTACAAAAATAATTTCGAATTCCAATGCGATTTTTTCACTAAGTGATGCAGTACTTTGTCCCGGGAATCCCGCGGGTATTTAAGGTCAAGGGTGAATGAAGTCGCGGGGATATCCTAGTTATATAAAACTAAAGAACAAAAAATATAACTAATTTATATAAACACATGTTAATATTTATATATTACTAGAGTTTAAGCCGCGGCGGTGCCGCGGGTCAATCTCTACTTGCGTGCTTCTTGTTTAAAGAGCAGGCGTTAATACAGGTTACATTGTACAAAATTTTCATGTTAGTGCTATTTGCACTCGGAAGATTAATTTCATTTTATATCGCAAACTATCCCAGCTCCCGGCATGAAAAGTGTTTATATCCATTTTCCGTATTAAAACTACATTTAAACAAAATTACAGGAAAACCGATCCAGTATTCCTAGTAGTTTTCCGTGAAAGCTTAACGGAAAGACATATCGAGTTACTATCGCATTTTTTATAGACGACGAATTATTATATCTATAAACTTGAGAAATTATTGGTCTCATCCAAACTTTCATTCTTTATTTCAAACCGTCTTAGTTATACTTATCTTTTCCCGTCTATGTAAACTACATAATAGACAAACATGACAATAATGACTAAAAGGACAAAAAAGACGAAAAGGATAAAAAGTACAAAAAGGGCAAAAAATACTAAAAGGGCAAAAAGACACAAAGGGAAAAAGGACAAAAAGGACAGATAGGGCAAAAATTACAAAAAGGACAAAAAGGACGAAAAGGACAAAAATATAAAAGTACAAAAGTATAAAAAGGGCAAAAAGACAAAGGGCAAAAAGGAAAAAAAGGCAAAAAGGACCAAAAATACAAAAAAGGCAAAAATGACAAAAAGGACGAAAAGTAAAAAAGTACAAAAAGGGCAAAAAGACGCAAAGGGTATAATAAGGACCAAAAAAGGCAAAAAGGGCAAAAGGACAATAAGAGTAAAAAGGACAAACAGGAGAAAAAGGGCAAAAACGTCAGAAAGGACGAAAAGGACAAAAAATACAAAAAGGGCGAAAAGTACAAAAAGGGCAAAAAGACATAAAGGGCAAAAAGGACAAAAAAGGCAAAATGGGCAAAAATGACAAATAGGACAAAAAGGGCAAAAGGACAATAAGAGTAAAAAGGACAAACAGGACAAAAAGGGCGAAAAGTACAAAAAGGGCAAAAGTACAAAAAGGGCAAAAATACAAAAAGGGCATAAAGGGCAAAAATGATAAAAAAAGAAAAAATGACAATAAGGGCAAAAAGTACAAAAAGGGCAAAAAGGACTCAAGGGACAAAAAGGACAAACGGCAAAAAGAACAAAAAGACAAAAATACAAAAGGGGCAAAAAGGACAATAAGGGCAAAAAGTGCAAAAATGACAAAAAGGGCAAATAGGTCAAAAATGGCAAAAGGACAATAGGGAAAAAAGTGCAAAAAAGGCAAATAGGTCAAAAATGGCAAAAGGACAAATCGGACAAAGATGACCAAAATGATGAAAATGGAAATCACAATAAAACATATCCCACTTTTTGGGATAACCTTTACATTCATCTATCCCAAAATCTATCCCATTATCCGGGATAAAAGGTATCCCTTGTCCACCCTCTGTATTAAAATTACATGTATACCGAATTTCAACTAAATCGGTAAAAAAAATCCGTAAAAGCATAACAAACAGAAAGAAAAATATATTTTTATCCCGGAAACTATCCCGTTTTTCGGGATAAAAAGTATCCTATGTTCATTCTCGGCATCGAAAATATATATATACTGAGTTTCAGCCAAATCGGTCGAGTAGTTTTTACGTGAAAATGGAACAGACAGACAGAGTTACTTTCACATTTATAATATTAATAGGGATGTATTTGGTGTTACAAATGTCCATAGGTGACGGTAAACGATTTCCATCACGTGGGCCGTCTACCAGTCTGCTCAATTCATGCAATAAAAATATTATAAGGTGGATAGATATAAGAATAAAGGTAAGCCACATCAGAGATAGATGGATTGTGCGAAGCTCGACTGATAATTTATGATCTGACCGAGTATGTATGACAGAATAGACAATAGAGGCATAGGGAACATAAAAACATAACTGACCCCAATTAATAAACAGTCCTCATCATAAAGTCGATAAAGGAGTTAAATTGTCCCGAAGAGGGGAATAAGGACACGTCTAATTGGTGCAAAAGATGCAATTATAAAAGCGCTCTCTAAAGTGGAAGCAAAATGAAAAAAATAAAACAATTTGAAGTCAACGTTTGCTTCTTGAAAGCAGAAATGAATACCGAGAGCAGGAACTTATTTATAAAGTAAATTCTGTACTTTTATTAGTATTTATCTATTTATACTAAAATAATATATAATAAATAAGCTTTGAATTACCGACTAAGAATGCCTACACATACTACACAGTTTTATGACAAATGATTTACTGCGCAAGCTGTAAGGCTTTGGAACTCACTACCTCAATACAAAAACATGCCAAGTCTGTGCATTCATTTAATGATCTCGTGAAACAACACTTATTTAGTTGTATGCTTGGGATGGTGTTGTTTGACGACACACAACTTGTACATTTAGATGCATATGTATTTTTATATTGTAAATTTTGTAGCATTTTCCTTTACATTTACGTGTATATTAGTATATTATATCTGTTGCGTACCTACCCCCATCCATACCGAGTTTCTGTCCAAGGTTGTCTGGAAGAAATCGCTCCCAGGGATAAGACCACACATTGTACTTATCACTACGATTGTATATATTAATGTATTTTGTGACATTGTGTGCCATAAAGTATATTCTATTCTATTCTATTATGTTCTTCGGAATGCATTGCATGTTGTGATTAGACAAGCAAAAACGCTCTGCTCTAACTATATTTAAAAACATGTCCAGAAAATATTACATATCGTTACAGTACGATATTAAAAACTTAATTATATATTATATTCATCTATAAACATTTGTATCTTTTGTAGATATGTATATAAAGTATATATCAATTTAATATCTAACGCTTCTGCATATATACAATTATATCGTTATATATTTATTATTAAAATGAACCATCGCCATTATCATCTCAATTCATGTCTAGGGTTGTCTAGAAGAGATCGCTTTTTAGCGATAAGACCGCTCTTTGTGACAATCAGTTTAGTCTGTAAGTATATTTTTGTATTGGTGTACAATAAAGAGTTGTCTAACTATCGAAAATAAACTTGTAGGGATAGTAAAGTAAGAGTACTAATTTGTATGAGGAGATTTCATTTGTATGAGGACATTAGGTGAAAACTACTAAACGGATTTAAATGAATCCCGACAAAACTAGCTTGTAATAGTCACTTAGATTACTGTTTTCCTGATGAATATCGTCGTTTCCGTAGGATAAACGAATACAGCCAAAAGCCCTGCGGTTGTTAGCAATTACGTCGTCGCGGGCACGCGAATTAAGTTTTGCTGGCACAACTTTTTTATAATAAATAATCAATGCCCGATGATAATGCGGTTGAAGCTGGAGCATACTTACCTAGATACTACCTATTCACACGAGACTTGAAGACACCCGGATTGTACTTTTCGGGTAACAGGGACTCTGGCAGTGCATTCCATAACTCTGTCGTACGTAGAAGGAACGTGAAGGCGAAACGTTTAACTAAAGTAATAGCCAATAGAATACTAATAGTGTTAATATAATGAACAAGTGTTTTTCTCGTTGATATGGTCAGAAACGATTTCTAGTATTTTATTATTCGTATTTTTATGTTATTTGATTTAAATACCTTGATACCTTCTAATTTTGCTATTAATATTGTCTCTTTTACCTACCGTTGTTTCTAGAAATAAAGTTTCATTCATTTATTTATTTGGATATGTTTTTTTATTGCATTCAGCAGAGAGGCAGAAGGCCCGCCTGATGTTAAGTGGTTACCATCGCCTATTGATATTTGTAACAACGAAGTTGCTCCCAATACGCTACCGCTCTCTAAAGGGAGTTTGCAAATTGACTACAGATGCCGGAACACAACTATAGATTAGGGGAGGTAACCATCCAGACGCGCGAATACTCTAGTAACTGGCTGTCGGTTGTTTTATCGCTTCTTACTACAGGCTTCCTGTTGTAAAATCTCATTTAATGTCATAGACAAACATTTGATTATTATGTGGAATACATTTTTTAAATTTACTTCAATAAAAAATGTCGAACAGTTAACATAATCTTTTACTAAAAGATATTTTCCAACACATCCCGGTCGAAGGAATTTGTATTCTTTGTCCGTTCCTGCACGGATATATGATTCCTTCGTATTAAACCGATTATTTCTGAAGCTATGTTGTATTTCTTCAACTTCTGAGGGGTCCAAACCCCTTCAGAAGTTTCTACAGAACTCCTATTAATACTGTGATGAACCTTAAATGACATTTTTGCATATGGCTCCAGAAGGAATCAATGGTGTTATGTAAAAATTTCAAGAGTTAAATGAAAAAAATTGTTTACGATTTTTGTGTATATGCTCTGGAGATATTTTGTATAGTTAGACGATATGAATCAATAATAAACTTTAATTTTTTCAATAAACTTTAACTTTTAGTCATATCTTCATCATAAAGTTTCATGTGTTGGAATTAATCCAACTCTGCTACCTACGATATGATGAATTCAGAAAAATCACACTTTATTAAATTAATAAAATTAATGAAATAAAAAGGACATAAAACATCCGGGAAAGTAGTAAAATATATCGGCATTTTATCTGATGAATGTGATAATAAAAGATGTTCATTTAAAACAATTTAAATTCATGAAAGAGTTTTATAGACGGTAGAGAAGCTGTAAAGTCAGCGAGATTTTACTGTAACCGAAATCAGTAAAAGAAGAACTGGCATCTCTTAAAGTGATAAGAATCTGCTCAAAGGTTATAAATTTATATAATGTTTGCGGTGGTTTTAGGGTTGCGTGGCGTTTAGCTATATTGGCCAAATCGAAACCCCTATAAAATCGCTATGTCCGTCCGCTCATTTGTCCATGTGGGTCTGTATGTTACAGGTTTTTCTATATGCCGCTACACAAAGGTGTAGTGACACTTCGAATACATTAATGACTACACATGGCTCTGAAGAACGTAACTCGTGCGCATCGTAGAACTTTAGAATGAGCTCCCAGCAGAAATTCTCCCTGATAATTTACCATATAGAGGTTTATTTACAGTGGTCATTAAATCTCTTCGAGGTCGGCAATACGTTAGCAACACCTCAAGTGCTGTAAACGTCCATAGGTGCCGGTAACTAATTTCCATCAGGAGGGGCGTCAGCCTGTGTGCTGCACTCCAGTAATAAGAAAAATTCATGTAAATGTAGGTTGAAATTATTTTTAATGTACATAAACATAACATGTGATAACATTAGTCATACGTTTAAAAATCATACCAATGCTCCTTAATAAATTTAGAAAATAAGTCAAGGGATAGACATATATGTGTAGGCGTAGTGTAGCACGCCCTCCATCCCAGTGGACCAATGGCCTGCGTAGGTTCGCCGATAGGGGCTGGATGAGGAAGGTGGAAGACCGAGATATGTGGCGCAGACTTAGGGAGGCCTACGTCCAACAGCGGACATTGGCTGAAGAAGAAGAAAAAGTAGAAAGATATTTGCTTCCAAGGTCTAATTAATAATGAGTTTAAATATTCTAAGAAATCAGCTTGCAATGCATTTATTGTTTAAATATTTTATTGAAAACTGATGCTGATTAAATGAGTCGAGCAGTTTTAAAGACCAGCGACCGAGATCAAATCACGGATACGGGGGACATTTGTCTCCTCTACAGAATCTGTCATTGCATGTGCTGACGACGACAACATGTATGATAGAAACTCGCCGACCCGTCTACATAGGTGTAATTTGCTAAGCCTCGTAGATAACATGTATACGACCGTTGAACGCGAGAAAGAGACGGTCGGACAGAGATGTTAATAGTCGTATAATATTTCGTATAATCATATATTGTTTTATTTGTTTAACTTAATTTAATTAATCAGTTTTAGAGCATGATATTATAGTATAAATAAATATTGTCATAATAGCCTTAAGCTTGCTGGAAAATAAATGTTTTAATGTTTTGCGTTTCATTAGGACCCAAATAGATCCTGGTAAATGAGACCGGGCTACGGGCGTGCAGAACGCCGCCTGTAGCCCGGGACTCGAAATGAATAAGGGTACCGGGTTCCAGGCGTGCAGAACGCCGCCTGGAGCCCGGGACCCAAAAGGGTAGCGGAAACCGGGCTTTAGGAATGCACAACGCAACCGGAGCCCGAAATCCGTGAGGTATGCCTGCACTACTGCCTATTCCATAGCGAGTAGGCCATAAAGCTAGTGCAGGCAGAGGTCCGCGCGCAACGACGCATGATTATGCATTGAGGTAATCGACCGACCGGGGGGGTCGGCGGAGGCGGCATTGTATAAATATGAGGCGCCTTGCAAGGCCCAATCGTAGTTCGTGACAAGCAGTAGTTCGCGGTAAGCAGCAACCAACAAAGAAGCTCCCTCCCGCCGACCACGCCACCGTTGAAGCCGCCCATAGCACATAATTATTTCATCGTTTTATTTCGGCATCCTTCGCGCACCCGAACCAGCGACCAAACCCAGCAACCACCAACAGTCCACTGCATCACCAACAGCATGTTTAATGACACGCATTTGTTCGATTTATACCTGCGACTTTATCTACGTCCAGTGAAACAATGATCAAACATGTATTGTTTAAATAATTATGAATTTGATCGACAGGTGCTACGTTACGTACATGGAATTTACTGCTAAATAATTAGCTAGGGTATAGCTGAGTAGTCCATGTTACGTGCTAAAATCTGTCAATACAGAAAACCGAGAACCTTCGGAGATGCATCTACGAATATGTTTAGGTTTTAAATAGTTGCTAAGATTTCTGTATATATAGTCTTAAGATTAATGTTAAATTAATTAAGGAATAACTACATGGAGAGTATAACACACGTCATCTTATTTTATACTCCCCTCCAGCGGTTGAGCCTGGCTTACGCGTCGATGGAGCCAGTAACATCATCGACGCACCACATACATAAAATAAACCCACACAAAAAGCAAACTAAAAGGACACAACGGTATTCAATGACAATGAATTAGTTAAGTTTATGTATACATGGATCACTTTGGTTCACTCATCTAAAATATGTCAATTGTTAGTAATAATTGTTTTAGTGATCAATAGCATTCGTAATTTAAAGGTATGTTACTTATTCAGTAAATTAATATATCTCACAGTAGGTATAATCGGCATTTCAAGTTGCTTCTAAATGCGGCCTAGCATCATTTTCAGAATTTTATCACGGAACTCTACTAAAAAGTACTGAAGAATGCTTCATTAATTCACTGGGTGGTGATGTAAAAGCACTCGTAAATTCATTTAATGAGCTGAAGTTAGCACATTTTATTAACTTCTGTACTAAGAGTAAAATAAAGTGTTAAATTTAACCCTCTACCATTAAAAAACTCAGGGGATTCCAAGGCGTAAAAATATAAAAAAGTTAAAATATTTAAAATTCGATATGAAACGTTTATTCGATGAGTTATATACGTATAGTCTTCATCGTTGTCGTTGTTAATGAATCGCAGTGCACTGCTGGAGGAAGGCCTTCAAAGTTTGGGCCAGATTTCTTGATCCTTCTCTTTCCAGCCTCTACCAGAGATCTTCAGCAGCTCATCCGTCTATCGAGCCGAAAGGCGCATTTATTAAGACGCGGTCTCTACTCTAGGACGTGTATGCTCCAGAGACCACCGGCCCTGTTACAGAAATGACTGGTCCACTGTCTCTTCATCTAACAAAATATGCGAGCTAATGTTGGTTACCTTGGTTACGAATATTCTCATTTCGAATTTTTGGGAATAACAGCGTCGCGTTGGCTTCTAAAAATGAAATTCAAAAGATGAGCAATGGGTATTAGTAAATACGTGTGAACTTGTGTATTTTAAAACTATCTCTTTTATATTAAGTTTTACATTTGATTAAACAATTGTCCTTTCCAGAACATGAAGTAAAACAATTCCGATTTGAATTAATTATGTACGTACTCTAAACTTTACAACTATATTTAATACTGTCCAATTTATAAAAGGTCACGTTTTAAACACATTAGTTATAAATATCAATTACAAGAACATGCAAATTTACCCTACACTAGTTCAGCAATCAGCAGTTGTTAGGCCTATCTATCCTATTGGACCCTGATGGTAAGCAAAATGTAGTAGCATCGGCAGTGCACTTAAAGTTGATTTGCTGTGTTACGGATGGACCGCGCATTCTGAATAATTCCTCTTGCCTCTAAGTTCAATGCAGTATGCACCCCTGTATCGTAATCATTCGAACGCCGTTATTGCACTGATGTTGCCAACACCAATGCAATAACGCCGTCCGAAAGTTTGACACGAAATACGTTCACACATACAATTCCAAGTGATATCCCACCAAAATATATATGTATCCAAAGGTGCTAGCTGCAGACTCAGGTGAATACAGTGTTTATATTGCTACTGCTAGATATAGGACCTTGAAGGTAAAAAAAGATCACAATTTTACCCAGAGTGGTATCCGATCGCTTTTACTGGACAATCGAATACTACACGCCATCGCGTACTCATCATCGATTTCATACTACCAAACAGCTTAGAATCACTTTGCCTTTGGAGAGACTTTGCATCTCTTTGCAAATATGCAAAGGCAAAGTCTTACTGTCTTTACAACTGAAACTGTTTCGAGTTTCGACTCATTTCGAGGCCAGCAATGCGGTGGTGATGCAAATGTTATTGGAAACGGCTATAGGCGACGGTTAACACTTTCCATGTGTTTAGCCGTTTGCTTCTTTGCCCGATTCAGGCAATAAACTTTTTATCTGTGCAGTAACGGAGAAAGAATACAATTTCCTGCGTCCGGGCGGCCTATATAATAGGCGACAAAACAACCCACAGCCAGGTGGTAGGGCATTTGCCCGACTGGATAGCTACCACCCCTGGTCTAAATTATGTCGCCATAAAAACCTTGAGTTGTGTTTCGAAATTAGTGACCAGGTTCCAGTCTCGTTTAAGAGAGCAGCAGAGCATTTATATCACCTTTAGTGTTGCAAATGTCCATAGGCGATGGTAACCGTTTTCCATCAAGTGGGCCGTCTGCCTGTCTGCTGAACTCCTGCAATAATAACATTCATTTCCATGACTTATTTTATTGAAACAATAGGTTTACTAGTAATAGTAATGGGTGAGATATAGATAAACACAAGCGCTTAACACTTGTACCAGAACAGAAGAGCAATGGGCTAGATATGCGGTGTTTATTACTTTCATATCCAAAATGAGGTGTGTAACCTTTGTTTGACTCGCTTCAATGTTACCTAAATTCAGTGTTTACTGCTTGTTTCAGTACGAAACTTTATTGAATTTTTATTAGTCTTACAACGGCGTAAAATTGTGGCCAACAAAAACGTAATAATCCTCTTGATAAAAAGTGGTGTAAGTCTAAAAAATACTTTTTCTATTAAAATCGTTCTCTTGTTATACAAACAGTATAACAAGATAAAACTCAGTATATTTGTCATTAATGTATTAAAATAGGAACAAATACATTCGTTTCTTAAGGATAGACAAATAAAATATTAATAATAAACATTTAAAACTTCTCGTTGAATCACCACACCACACTCAGCATAATCTATACATATAATAAAATTGTAGAGGTCGAATTTCTGTACAATGAAAAAAATGCTAAAAACCGAGTCAGGGGGATGTAAGAACTGAAATAGAACTAATTTAGATTTTTTTAGAATTTTTTGTTTCTCTGTTTGTCTGTCTGTTTGTACCGGCTAATCTCCGATACGACTGGACCGATTACATGAAATTTTGTATGGTGATAGCTTATATCCCTGGTTAACATATAGGATACTTTTGATCCCGAAAAATTAAAGACTTCCCGTGGGATAGTTAAAAAGCTTTAATTACCTAAACAGCTTATAACAGACTAAAAGTAATTTCTATGCAACGTAACACAATAGAAGCGAATATTTTGACAGGGCGTGGTGTCGGTGAGAGAATTTTATCTTATATATATAATATATAAAGCTGATAAGTTTGTTTCTTTGTTTGTTTGCTTGAATGCGCTAATCTCAGGAATTACTGGTCTGATTTGATTTTTTTCAGTGTTAGATAGCCCATTTATCCAGGAAGGTTATATATAGGCTATAAACCATCACGCTAAGAGCAATAGGAGCGGAGAACCAATGAAGAATGTTTCAAAATTGCGGGGTTTTTTTAACTTACTTTTTTTGAACTTTTCCACGCGAACGAAGTCGCGGGCAGAAGCTAGTTCATAATAGATTTTTTTAACTTATGCTTGATAATGCAAATATCAAATATATGTATATCAAAAAAAGTTTTTTGTGTGTATTTATTATTCACGGAGGGAGGCCTTGAATATGAAGTGGTTTGTAAAATTTGTCTCATTGGCCAACTACTGAAAAAAGGTCAAAAGGTAATAATAGTAAAATAAACTTATGTTTAAATTAAAGTTCCGTCAGTTTAAATTAAACAAGAGAAAAATAACACTTTATTGCACACCAAAATGTACAATTACAAAAGTAACCATATTTGCTATAGTTTCTAGGCAATACAATAGGCGGTTATATACCGTGTAAATAGATAAAGGAAACAACAAAAAACAATACACAGTCTCAAATGTAAAAAATAAAGAAACTTCGTTTAAAAAAAACCGATTTCAAAAACTAAAAAACTAAAAAGTATAAAATAACTTATTTCTAAATGCATTATTATTAATATATAATATCTAAAACATTGTTGCGGACAGAGAGCACCCCCCTGACCCGCCCGCCGGAGCACACCTACTCTCCGCGCCCCGCATACCGCCGGCGCCCTCAGAGGGCACGATTAGCACATAGGCGTCGGGCGGGATGCGGGACTTAAGGAGCGACCCTGGCAGGCGAAATTCTCTCTGCTACTCTACACTTCACCTCTCAGCATCGCTCTTATGTATCTTGTAAATAATTACGCTCTGTACTACTTTATGTATTCTTTTAATTTAACAATAATTATACAGTCCAATAAAATCGAGTTTGATTTCCAAAATAAAGAAGCAACTACCACCAATAGTTTTTTGGTACTTCGCTGCCGGATAGAAGAATCGCAAAGAAGAAACGAGCAGTGTCTTTTGCTCCATCGAAACCTCAAGAAAGAAGAAAGACCAACTCTATACGGTCTCGTAGCGGTACCCTAAAGAAGAAAGAAGATCATTATAGAAGATCATCGTGGGCAGCCCGGACTACGTACCAGGAGACCAAGAGTTCCTGCCGGACTACGTACCAGGAGACCAAGAGTTCCTGCCGGACTACGTACCAGGAGACCAAGAGTTCCTGCCGGACCACGTGCCAGGAGACCAAGAGTTCCTGCCCCGGACGCCGAGGCTACGCGTCTGCAGGATCAAGACCGGAAGAAAGAATAACGTTACTTCGTACCGTGACCAAGTGACTGTCCACCTAACGGTGCCAAATGGTCAGTTAACAAGGTCGTAGACGGTGCGCTGTTTCCAGTTAGGTCGGTCTAAGGTCTCAGTGTTTAGTGTAGTGAATTAGGATCGGTTATACACACACACATATACACACACAGGTCAGGGTAATCGGTCATACGTGTTAGGCTAAGGCAAGGACCGAAGATGCCGAACACTAGGAGCAAGACCGCCGAAGACAGAATGCAGAGAGCGTATCAAGAGACCCCCGCGTCGCCGTCCGTGCATATATCCGCGTCCGCGTCCGCGCCGAACGTATCGCGACCCGCGTCGCCCGGAGTGCAACAGACTACGACCGCGCAAATACACGCCGCGACTCGTACAGGACGCCGATCGCGATCGCCGTCCGTCCGATCACACCGCTCGCAGCTAAGCGCCGCCACTTTGGTGAGGCAAGTGGAACTGGAAGCAGAAGAACAAATCGCCGCTATCCGACGAGAAGAGCTCCAGTTACAAGTGGCACTGATCAAGAAGAGGGTCGCTGCGAATATAGCCGCCCTCAAGGAGCAGACAGAGGGAAACAGCGTGTGCGAAGACGATGGGGTGGAAACAGATAGAAATATCACAGAGTGGTTGAAGAACACCCGCATACGGAGGGAGTCGCCGAGCGCAGGTGACGGGGCCGAGCTTGGAACGAGAGAAGCCGGACCGCGACCACCGTTAAACGTTGCGGGAAGAGCGAGGGAAGTGTATCCAATGGGGCGCGACCGGTCTGCGGAAACGAACGACCAGACCGCTCGCGTGACGTTCAGAACGCCGCGCAACGCAAGATCACCGACGCCGACCAGATCCAGGGATCGTGGAATCGACCGCCTAGCCGACGTGCTGGAACGCATGACTCGCAACAGGCCGACACCGCGACAGTGCCAGGAGCTGCCTACCTTTAGCGGGGCCCCGGGAGAGTGGCTGCCGTTCAAAGCTGCCATGCGGGAGTCGACGAGCGTACACGGATTCTCACCTGCGGAGAACTTAGGCCGCCTACGCACTTGCCTTAAAGGTGAAGCAAGAGAGTGCGTGACAGCCCTGCTGTATACCGCCGTGGATCCTGCGATCATCATGAAGACACTGGAGCGCTGCTACGGACGTCCAGAGATCATAATCAGTCGTGCATTGGAAGATATCAAGAAGTTGCCACGATCGGGTTCGTCTGCCAGCGAACTCAACAGCCTAGCCACCAAGTTGCAGAATATAGTGACGGTTATCTCGTGCGTCGACAACAAGGGGTATCTACTTAACCCTATGTTGACACGACAGGTCGTCGAGAAGCTCAGCCCGCATCTACGAACGAAATGGTGCGACTTTGCAGATGTATTCTCGAGCCGAGACGAGCCGGAGATTATGACACTATCGAAGTTTCTAACGGGCGAAGCAGACAGAGCAATGAAGTATTCTTTCATGACGTCATCACTGCCTACGACGAGTGTAAACGTCACGAAAGAAAATAAAGTGAAGCCGCCGCGGATGAACGAGCGTCGTCGCGTGTATACTACAACGGAAGCCAAGATCGTGTGCTACTGTTGTGGAGCTGACCACCAGACAACGCAGTGCGGCAAGCTGGCTTCGATGTCGTTGCCAGCCAGATGGGAGTGGGCCAAGGAAACGAGAATATGTTTTTTGTGCCTACTAAGTAAACACAGACGGTTCCGTTGCAAGGCGAGAAAGTGCGGTGTGAACGAATGCCGCGAGCCGCATCACGCACTTCTGCACCAGCGGAGGGAAACCGAAGCCGTCAGTGGACCGATCGACCGAGTGGAGTCGGTCAATCAACCGGCCGACAGAGAGGAGTCGGTCATGACGGCGTCGGCGCACAATTCTAACACCGAGAGCAGAGTGTTATTGAAAGTGTGTCCGATTACCGTCAAGGGGCTTAACGGAGAGGAAGTGAGTACATACGCGCTGTTGGATGAGGGGTCCACGATCACGCTCGTCGACGAGGAGATAGCCGGGATGCTGGGGGCAGATGGCCCGAGGCGGCCACTGAACATCCACGGTATCACGTCGAGCCAGCGGGAAGCAGAGAGTAGGGTGGTGAGCGTCGCGGTGCGCGGAAGAGCGCAACCGCACTACCATCCTATCAAGGCGCGGACTGTGAAGAAACTCGCACTGGGAACTCACTCCGTTAAGTCTGAAGTGGTACGACAGTTACGTCATTTGAAGACGCTCCATGTAGACGACGTGTGTTTTACGAACGCCAAGCCACGCGTACTAATTGGAGCTGACAACTGGCATCTGATCGTCACTAGAAAACTGTTGGCAGGAAAGAAGAGCCAACCAGCCGCTTCCCTGACCCTCTTGGGGTGGACCATACACGGGAGCGCACCCCGAGGCCTAGTAACGCAGGGGAACGACACCGTATTACACGTTCGAACGTGGCAAGATAAAGAGCCGCGGGAAAAGGACGAATTGTTCGAAATAGTGAAGTCTCATTTCGATATCGACGCACTCGGCATATCAAACAGAGTGAAACCTGTAGCTGAAGAACAACGGGCACTGAAGATATTTTCAGAAACCGTTAAGAAAATCAACGGCCGTTTCGAAGTCGGACTGCCCTGGCGAAACGATGACGTCACCATGCCACCGAGCTATGACATGGCGGTGCGTCGCCTGCGCGGGATCGAGCGCAAAATGGACAAATCGCCGCAGTTTAAACAAGCTTACACAGCCCAGGTCGACAGGCTATTAGCAAAAGGATACGCCGAGCCTTGCGAACGAAGCCACGAAGGAAACCAACGCATGTGGTACATGCCTCACTTCGCCGTTACGAACCCGAATAAGCCTGACAAAGTGAGACTGGTATTCGACGCCGCCGCCCGTTCAAACGGGGTGTGCATGAACGATGCGTTACTGGATGGGCCAGACTTGCTACGGGCCTTATACGGAATCCTGTTCAGATTCCGAGAGGGGAAGATCGCCGTGACAGCCGACATACGTGACATGTTTCTACAAGTGAAGATAAGGAAAGAAGACAGAGCGGCGCAGCACTTTTTATGGCGCGGTGACGACCGCCATAACCCGCCTCGGCGCTACGTTATGACGTCTATGATATTCGGAGCACGAAGCTCGCCATTCCTCGCACATAGCGTAAGAGACAGGAATGCGAGTGATCATAAGGAAACCCACCCACGGGCGTATCACTCGATCACGGAAAACCACTACATGGACGACTGGGTACAAAGCTTCGAAACGGAAACGGAAGCGGCCGAGGCGATAGCGGAAGTGCGAGAAGTGCACAGGAAGGCCGGCTTCGAGCTCGCGGGATGGGATACGAATCGCGAGCGCCTTATGGAAGACATCCCGGATGAAGAGAGAGCCAGACAGCCCAAAGAGCTGGGTGCTAGCGCGCATCCCTACGGGAAGACATTGGGTGTGTTATGGATGCCGGAAGCGGATGAACTCGCGTTTAACACCGCCATGCCAAGAGTTCCAGAAAGCATAAAACAAGGCACGCAAACACCCACGAAAAGGGAGGCCCTGGGCATGGTCATGTCACTTTTCGACCCACTCGGGCTGCTCAGTCCGTACACTATAAGGGCGAAAATCGTACTACAAAAGCTCTGGAGGCTCAAGCTGGGCTGGGATGACCCCTTGCCAACGGAAGAGGCAAGGGAATTTGAAGAATGGATCCGTGACTTGAACTCTATAAAAGAGTTAAGATTACCACGGTGCTATGGATGGGATAAAGACGTCGTAAACATACAATTACACGTCTTCACGGACGCCAGCGAGCAGGCCTACGCAGCAGCGGCTTACTGGCGCTTTGAGTGGCGTAACGGGAGCGTCGGCGTCATTTTAATCGCAGGAAAAGCGAAAGTGGCCCCGATGAAGGCGCAGAGCATCCCACGAATGGAGCTACAGGCCGCGCTAATAGGAGCCAGGTTAGCGGCGGAAATAAAAAAGGAACATAGTTTCAAGCCGTATGACGTCATCTTTTGGAGCGACTCGAAGACCGTTCTCCACTGGATAAGAAACGACTCGGCGCGATATACCCCATACGTTGCGCACAGACTGAGCGAAATCGGCGAAATAACCGAGTCTGAGCAATGGCGGTGGGTGCCGACAAGTTACAACGTCGCCGACGACGCAACCAGGATTAACGTCTCGAGTATGACAACGGACGACCGCTGGTTTAAAGGCCCGGAATTTCTTCGTGGGCCCCCGACGAAATGGCCGAAGGAAGAGCCGACGGAAACCGAAGATGACGAAGTCGTGGTGAATTACACGACAAATGAAAAGCCACTTGTTGACGTCACAAGATTTTCGTCATACGGAAAATTATTACGAGCGACCGCCTACGCACTCGCCTTTATCGACAAGTGCCGACAGAGGACTCGCACTATGGAAACGCGACACATAGAGCAAGCTGAACGTTTACTCATTCGTCAAGCGCAACAGGAAAGCTTCCCGAAGGATTACGAGCGCTTGAAGAAAGGAGAACGCGTGTCACGTGACAGCCGGCTTTATAAGCTCGACCCCGAATACGGGGGGGACGGGGTAATAAGGTTAAACGGCAGGATCAATGCGGCCACCCTGCGCGAGCTTACTGGAAACCCACCGATCTTAGACGGGTCGCATCACCTCACCCGGCTGATCATCAGGGGCGAACATGAACAGCATCATCATATAGGAAGAGAACACGTCGTAAACAACGTGCGGCAAAAGTACTGGGTGTTACGAGTGCGGCCTACTGTGCGAAACATCTTGCGGCAGTGTACAATCTGTCGGTTGAAGAAAACCGCGCCGATCGTACCGGTGAAAGGAAACCTGCCAAAGGATCGCCTAGCTGCCTACGCACGGCCCTTTACAAATTGCGGAATCGACTGTTTTGGCCCGATGTGGGTGACCATTGGACGCCGGAGAGAAAAACGATGGGGAATGCTGTTTACATGTATGGTGACTCGTGCCATCCATATGGAACTTATAGCGAGCCTTAGCACAGACTCGGCTATCATGGCCCTAAGAAGGATGGGAGCACGACGCGGCTGGCCACAAGTGATATGGTCTGATAATGCAACGAATTTCCATGGAGCGGATGCAGAATTACTAACGGCGTACGCAAAGTGGAGGAAAGAGATGCCAGATCACGTGAGAGGGAGACAACTAGCGTGGCGTTTCATCGATCCCGGCGCACCAAACCAGGGGGGAGCTTGGGAGCGGTTAATTCGGTCGGTGAAGACGGCACTCCACGCAACGTTGGCGGAACAAGCTCCCCGGGAAGAAACACTTACGACTGTCATCACGGAGATAGAACACACAGTAAACTCGCGCCCGCTGACTCACGTGTCGGTGAGCCCTGAAGACGACGACGCGCTTACCCCGAACCACTTCCTAATCGGGTCAGCGGTAGGCTTGCCAATCACGGGAACGAACGAGCTAGCAAACAAGAAGACATGGATCGCAACCCAAGCTTTAGCGGACATGTTCTGGACTCGTTGGCTACGCGAGTATTTACCGACATTGACACCGAGGGACGACGTACGACGATGTGATGAAGAAAACATACGCGTTGGAGACGTCGTTATCATCGCGGACGGTCTGTTGCCACGTAACGTATGGCCCCGGGGTCAAATCGAGCGCACTTATCGCGGACAGGACAACGTAATACGGAGCGCGGACGTGCGAACGCGGGGAGGCATCTTCAGGAGACCAGTAAGGAGGCTCATCGTCCTGACGAGAAGAGATGGCTCCGAGGATCTGCGCCGGGGGGAGGATGTTGCGGACAGAGAGCACCCCCCTGACCCGCCCGCCGGAGCACACCTACTCTCCGCGCCCCGCATACCGCCGGCGCCCTCAGAGGGCACGATTAGCACATAGGCGTCGGGCGGGATGCGGGACTTAAGGAGCGACCCTGGCAGGCGAAATTCTCTCTGCTACTCTACACTTCACCTCTCAGCATCGCTCTTATGTATCTTGTAAATAATTACGCTCTGTACTACTTTATGTATTCTTTTAATTTAACAATAATTATACAGTCCAATAAAATCGAGTTTGATTTCCAAAATAAAGAAGCAACTACCACCAATAAACATCTTAAAGTCGGTACTTAGTAATTTTCAAAATATAGTAATTTTTATGTTTTACTTTGCACCGCCTTCAAGATGTTTTAGATATTATATATTAATAATAATACATTAAGAAATAAGTTATTTTATACTTTTTTAGTTTTTTAACCGACTTCGAAAAAAGGAGGAGGTTCTCAATTCGTCGGGATCTTTTTTTTTTGCTTTTTTTAATGTATGTTCGCCGATTACTCCGTCATTTATGATCCGATTTATGTGATTCTTTTTTTGTTCGACGCGGAATAGCTTCCAATTGGTCCCCTAAAAATTTTACATAGTTTGGCCCAGTAGTTTTCATTTTATGAACATTTTTTATGAAGAAAATTTCCTTTTCGTTCCCTATGTACACCGATTACTCTGAGATTTATGATTCGATTTAAGTGATTCTTTTTTTGTTCGACTCAGAATAACTGTCATGTTGTCTCCTAAAAATTTGACATAGTTTAACCCAGTAGTTTTCATTTTACGATCATTTTTTTGTTCCCGTTTCTTGGGACCTATATTTTTTAAGAAGCGCGGCACCATTCGTATGTCCACCGACACTAAAAAGTAAGAAATAAAAATTAAAACTTCGTTTAAAAAAACCGACTTCAAAAACTAAAAAACTAAAATGTATAAAATAACTTATTTCTAAAGCTATTATTATTAATATATATTATCTAAAACATCTTGAAGTCGGTGCAAAGTAAAACATAAAAATTACTATATTTTGAAAATTACTAAGCACCGACTAAGATGTTTTAGATATTATATATTAATAATAATGTCAGGAGCCTTAAGAACAGACGAGAGTGCATGACAAGAGCTATGAATGTAAAAGAAGCAAGTGAGGTGTGTATGAATAAGCCTGTATGGCGCTCTGTTGTTCGTGCCTACCCCGCAAGGGACCTGGCGTGAAGTTATGTATGTAATAATAATAGCTTTAGAAATAAGTTATTTTATACATTTTAGTTTTTTAGTTTTTGAAGTCGGTTTTTTAAACGAAGTTTTTATTTTTATTAGTGTCTAGGTATGTATGGGTAGACCTACGAATGGCGCCGCGCTTTTAAAAAAATATAGGTCCCAAGAAACGGGAACAAAAAAATGTTCGTAAAATGAAAACTACTGGGCGAAATCACGTAAATCTGATCATAAATCTCGGAGTAATCGGTGAACATAGATAAAAAAAATAAAAAAAAGATTCCGGCGAATTGAGAACCTCCTCCTTTTTTTGAAGTCGGTTAAAAACCCGGACACAAAAAAAACTCCAACAAACAAAGACACTAATTAAGTTAATATACATAATTATTTGTATGTTATAATTAAGTAAAAAAACAAAAAAATAACAAAAGTATTCTAAACATATATCATAGACTTAGCTAACACACACTACAGGCATCACTCTCACCCGACCATTGTAAAAGTAATACTCCACACTACTATATATAAAACAACTCCATATGTAATTAATCTTAAGGTACACTTCAACGCACAAATAACACCCAATAAATTATCATAATAAACAAGTAATTGTAAAATTACTATACTATTTTCATTATTTCTAAAATAGGTACGGAATGTAGAGTCTGTAGAATTTGTTTCATAAAAAAAAATAGAAAATGGATTTTAGTTTCTTAATCTCAAAGGGCAGAGTGTCGTCGTTGGATATTACTGACTATGTGTTGACTCGATGGTGATCTTGCCACGTTTTTTTTATCTCCTGTTTT
Source organism: Dendrolimus pini (assembly GCA_949752895.1). NCBI lineage: Eukaryota > Metazoa > Arthropoda > Insecta > Lepidoptera > Lasiocampidae > Dendrolimus > Dendrolimus pini. Next base: position 5,706,011 of record OX457129.1, on the reverse strand, counting down.
TTATGCAGAATGATCCAGCAGAATAGCTGCAGATGGATGTTTCAGCGATACCGGGCTTGTTGGGCTTTCCGACTCCGTGAGAGCGATGGCGTTCAGCCTGGAAGCAGCGCGTTCAAGGAGGCACCTCCTGTGATGTTTGACCTTGGCTCGACCGCTACGGGGGAGGGGGGATGACTCTATCGGATTAAGCCTTGAAAGGTTGAATAAATTAAGCCAACAAGCTTAAGTAGTACTAGTGGGGACGAGTTATTGACTCCGCCTGCGGAGCGGTCGTAATTCTTATTATCTCCTTATTCTCTTGAATGCCGCGGTCACTCTCATATACTGCTTGGCTTGTCGTTGTCGACGCAAGTGGCACGTGCACGTTATCTATAGGTATCTGTTACAGGACCGTACTTACAAGTGGACAACTGCCTTCAGCTTATTGCTATGTAGAAAGATAATGATATGACCATCATAAAATGGGGGCTGTCTGGTACACGACCATAAGGGGAAGGGAGAAGTGGGTTATCGGAGCTCTCACTCAGCGTACAAAACCCGATTCTGATATTCTGTCAGAGCGTAGTATAGCACCAAGCGAGTCCTCCTTAAGAGCTCTGATCAAGATAATGATTCCAGCATGGTCGAGCTAATTTAGACAGTCCATAGAGTTTAGTGTTAATTGAAGTATAATGTTTGCTAACACTGAGGATGATCATTCTTTTATCCACTTGAGAACCAACAAATTACTGATTTTGGTATTGGAAAATATTTTTAAAATGTCGACTTATACTCCTTTTCCCTCGTTGGTTTTTGAATCTTTGAGCGAGTGTAGTGATTCAAAGAAGGATAATGTCTTTATGAACTCGAAGTAAATGTGAATTTTAGACGATAAATGTTCATTAGATGGCTTTAAGTACGTTATATTTTTGCATGGTTTACAACTAGCTGATTTTTTAGTATAAGCGGGTTATTATGCAAATAGTCCAATTGATTCAAAATGTACGCCGTGATCTATATAAGACTCGGAGAGTTAAAATAATGTTACGAGATGCAGGACTAGAATTAAAATGCCGTTAGAATTACTAGAGTTAATTAGAACTATACAAACACATATAACCCAGATACAAATATAACCGAACACAATAAGTCCAAACGTAATGCAGAAGGTCGTTATTCCATAAAACGCGCAAAGTCCGTCACTAAAAGTTACCCGATTGTAGAACATACGTCTTTCTTCGCTCGTGGTTATCGCTTGACTGCCTCATCTCTCAATTGGGGCATTGCTTTATACTGCACAGGTGCAATATGTCTGCCCGGCCGCGTGGACCGAATTTCCTAGAATCAGTTTGTACTTTAAATCCGAGACACCTGGCAGTGATCACAATACAACAATAGGCCGTAAAAGATTACAATACACAATGGGCTGTTTCCTAATTACAAATTTTAAACACAAAGTAAACAAAAGAAGTCCAAATGCCGAAAGGTAATAAAATGTGTTTCAACAGGTATGCAGGTGTGAATTTCTCTTTGTCGGCGGCCGTAACAATAATATTAGGAATTATAATTGTCCAGTAAAAATCTAACTATGATTTACTCAGATATGCAGTATAAATAGATGGCGCCACAGGTCTTAGTCGCTCTTTGAAGTGTTAGTATAGTAATACCATCATTCAAAATTTGCAAGACATAATAACTGTCTTAAACAAAATTAAACAGCGTATTATAAACAAAATAAAAGTCGATTATCTCTCGGTGTTTAGGCTTTGTCAAGATATTTTCCTTTACTGTAAGAACGTGTAATTTTAACAATATACACATCAGGTCCGAAATCTCTTTTTTATTGCATGAGTTCAGCAGACCAGAAGACGTCCCACCATCGTTATTATCATCTCAATTCATTGCTGGGGTTGTCTGGAAGAGATCGCTTTTTAGCGATACTAATGATGGCCGCAAAATCATCGATTCAGGCTTCTGTGAACATCCCAGACGCACTGCATCGCCACGGCAGCCCCAACAACAATCACCCTCAGCCCATTATTATACTGGACACGAATAAAACCTAATAAATAATATTGTGGCGAGTGATGGTGGAACAAACTAGTTACTTTAAAAAAAAGGACAGGTATATGTTAGAAAGGGATAGACGATAAACGAAAGTTCTAGAATAGAAAGTTCGGGAAGGAAAAGACAGAGATAGGTAGATGTTAGAAAGGGATAGACGATGAACGAAAGTTCTGGAATAGAAGGTAGGGGAAGGAAAAGACAGAGATAAACAGATGTTTAGAAAGGGACAGATAGTAAATAAAAGAATAACGAAAACAAGATCGAAATTATGGGTTCCAGAAGATTCTTACGGGTATGTAAGCAGCGTAAGGTGTGCCTACCGGGCAGTTTAGACTTGAGTTCAGTTCAAGACAGCGTAGCGACAAATGCGATACGGAAGAGTTGGAAGAGAAATTTAATAGAACACGGTGACGAGTTAAGTAGTGAATTTAGTGACAAGTTTAGCGGACAGTTAAGTGAAGGAGGAGTGTAGCGCAGTGCGTGAGACGAACCAGAAGCGAGCTACATGCGGTAATATCGGAGGTAAGCACTGCAGTAGCAGGAGGTGGTCTACGCAATATCGGCGACGGTACTCTGAGTGCGACACCTTATCGTCGGGACAGAGCATCGTTAGTCGTGTGTATAAGGGCAACCCTGCGGAGAGGTATTACGCGGGGCTGTGTAAGGCAATAAAACCGTTTAATTAAAAATTGGCGTTTCCTTCCAATCCTAAGTATATATCAACACAATAACGGCTGATAGTCCACTGATCTCCAGTAAATAAATCCACGCTAAGTATTCTCACAACAACCTTTTTTAGAAAACCACATATCGCAGAGCTGTTATAAAAAAATATTCACGTGCAAACCAAAAATTGGGATCATAATCGTTCAAATTGAAATGTCTCGAAGCCCAGTAACAATTTGTACTATCGAAAACGCTTTCTCATTTGGAAGGATTTAAAGGAAAATGGAAATGCGAAAGATTACAGGAAATTGTTTTTGGCAGGAACATGAATGGTGATTGTCTTCCTACGCCGTTTTATTAATATAGTAAGAGCCCAGGACTGCCAGATGTTCGTCATTTTATAAAACCTGAAAGTTTTTCTGTGCATGTATCCCCTACACAGATAAGAACGATCAGCGACTATACGACTTTGGGTTGTGGTTACTTGGGCAGATAACAGGTAGTAAACGTGTATAAAATAGTACCTTAAATTCGTTAAAGTATAAAGCTCAATTTTTTATATTTTCTTCGGGATAGGCTTTAGAATCTCGTCATCCATTGCTGGACACTTATAACAGTTGCTACCCCTGGCAGACACCCATAAACTTTAATAATTATACTTTCGTTATAGAATAAAAGCTAAATTTTATATATGTTACTTGTTTTGTATTTATGTTTTAATGATTTTTCATCTTGCCAGACACATTGAAAGTCCGCTGTAGGTGCGAGCGCGAGGTAACAACTTTTCAAGCGGGTGCGAGTGAGATCAGACATAAAATAATATCCAAAGTACTAGGAAGCTTTCAAGAACTTCGGCAACAGCGAGTTAAGTTGAGTAGAAAATCTAGATCATCACACATCACTCACCATCACACACAGAAACACTTTCAGATTTTATAAAATGACGAAGATCTAGCAGTCCTGGGCTCTTAAGCTATAAAAACTGATCTATTATATTATAAAATCGTAAAAGGGTAGTCTTTTGTTTTTTAGATTTTATGTGTTTGTTCGTGATTCACGTAAAAACTACTGAGTTGATTTCAGTTTTCGCCGATATCCCGGGAATCCCGCGGGATTTTTCTCGGGAGTGATTTCAAGTTGTTAGGACAAATATAAATTATCTTATTTCGTCCAAAATGGATGAAGTCGCGAGCGAATTGTAGTCTTAAAATATGTATGGTTCATCAAAAATCGTCCACCTTTTTCAACTTATAGGTAGGTAACTCTTTATTGTACACCAAAATATAGACAAAGAGAAGTAGAAATAACTGGTTTATTAAAAAGTTTTTTAAATACAAGCTTTTGAGATTCTGGATATTGTGTAGCAGCAGATTGCTAGCCAAGTAAAACGAGCCCAAACATAACGGGTCTATCTTATTTAGTACAGGTGTTCCTATGGCCACCTTCCGCCTCCATCATCAAATCAGCTCCATGGTACCATATTATTGCATTGTCACACGATATACATATAAGTACAAAATTTCAACTCAATCGGAAACCGGGAAGTTGGTCAAATTTAACTTACAAGACTCCATCCGAACTAAATAAAAGCTTGTAATAAACAAAACTTACCACAGGCAGCCTTATCGCTGTAAAGCAATCCCTTCCAGGCAACCCTTGGTAGGGATTGATAGATTTTTATATTGAAGGTAATTTATAAATATAGCTGAATGAATATAAAAATGAATGTATTTATTTAAAAATGGAATCATACAGAGTACTTATTGAAATTCATGAGTCTGCCACCGATTCCAAAACAATTTTAAATACTGTGAGAGCGGGGGCACGCGATGCGTTGCGGCGCCGCACCGCACCTCACCTGTTGTGTGAGACTGGTGCCATTGTAGGTCTGTGCAGATCTGTATTACAGGCTTAGACCATTTAACCGAAGGACAAGGCTCGCGTCTAATTTTGCAAACAAATAATTCAGCCATTTGCTGCGGGGGGAAGAGTAAATCACACATTGAAACAATCGCATACACCCAAATATTATTTGTGTTGTCATAAACGCAAATATGTACAAATCTTCAAATTAGTTTAGAAACAGCGTATATTTACACTCGTTACGCACACAAAGACGACTCACACATTTCAAAATACAAGAAATTGCCATATCATTATTCAATTTGCCTCGTAATTTAATCATAATTGACTAAATATTCATTATTATTTTTTATTATAATATTGGATTATGAAATAAACTTTAATATTGTAATAATTAAACAGTACCACATTGATGATTTATTAAACTAGCACTAGTTGAAATAAGATCTTAGTTATTGTGTGATGAAAATTGTGATGTGTGATATTTATTAACACTTTCACAATTTTATGTAAACCCTAATCGCTAAAAACATCCATGAACATAATATATAATTATGTACATATAATTCAAATATTTACTTGCAACGTAATTTAAATGCCCTATATTTTGAGGAAAAAAATGCTGGTATTACTACTGTACAAACCGGTGAATTTCATAGGGATAGTAAATATCGATACTTTAATGTCGATATTTTTACTAGGAATAATAATTTTGAATACTACAGATATGATGACAGTGGAATAAAACTAAAGTATAGGATTAATTTATAGTATTTTTTCTTAGATATTCGCGACTGTTACACATAAATAACATACATACATACATAACTTCACGCCAGGTCCCTTGCGGGGTAGGCACGAACAACAGAGCGCCATACAGGCTTATTCTTACACACCTCACTTGCTTTTTTGACATTGACACATAAATAAAACTACGTTATTTACGGTTTTAAGCGCGATATTTATTTATTTTGCCAACGTTTCGGCTACTTTACAGCAGCTATGATCACGATTTGACTCGAGGTTACATGTCAATTAGTAATGTTTAAAAAAATATTAATCCGAGCGTGGGGCGGTTTGTAACGCGCCTCGCGGGAGGAGAGGTGAGTGCGCTCTCTCAGTTGGTCATCAACTCCACCTTTATGGGGCAGAGCCGGTAGGGGCCTCGAGCTAATGCTCTTTACCCCGGTCTGATTTCGCAGGGGGCAACTACCCCCTGGTAACGAGGTTCGGGAGCCGCCAGACACAGGGGTGTGTCGGCGGGCTCGCGTTGGCCAATCAGCGGCTTTCGGTGGCCATCACGGGCTTCGCGTTGGCTCCGTCTGCGGCATGGATGGCCAGTCTGCGGCTTTCGATGGCCATCTCGGGCTTTAGGTGGCCATCTGCGGCGTCTGGTGGCCTATCTGCGGCATTGGAGATTTTCGCGACCTCTCAACATCACCCTAATCCCGGCGGATGAGGTCACGGGGGGTCGGTAGCCATCTTGGGGTCTCGTGATCAGGTGGTCGCGCGTGTAGGGGAGCAATCCCGTGGAAGTGCGTGTGGCGGCCGTTGTCGGCGCGGTCGAATAGCCGACGCGCCGACATCGCCACGAATTCCTCAACACTGGGAATGCTCAGATCGCGGGCGATCACGTCGTTCCTTACAAACCGACCCGCGCCCGTGCACACCCGCAAGGCGATGTTCTGCTGCGCCTGCAGCAGCTTCTTTCTGGAAGCCGAACACAGCGCATACCACGCCGGAGCTGCGTAGGTCAGCCTCGAGCGGAGATAGGTCTTATAGACCCCGATCTTCGTCCTCAGAGGCAAGTTGGATGAGAGCACAGGTCGGAGTAGGGCCCTGGCTGTGCGAGTCTGGTTGACCGCCTGGTCCACCTGGGGGCCCATGCTCAACGACCTGTCTATGTGCACTCCGAGGTACTTGACCGAGGTCTTCCACTCGATCTCCTGACCCCGAAGCTGAAGTGGCTCAGGCATGATGCGCCGGCGGGCGACTAGTAGCGCGGCAGTCTTCCCCACGTTGACCGCCATGCGCCACTTGTCAAGCCACGCCAGTAAGATGTCCATCATGCGCTGCATTCGGCGAGCTGCTATATCTGGGCTGCGAGAGGACGCGAAAAAGGCGCTGTCGTCTGCGTACAACGCCAGCGTGACGTCCCTCTCCCCGGGGGCTAGGGAGCCCTCGAGCGTGTGGGAGCAATACTTAAAAAAACTCTCACATATAAATATTTTTCCTAGTATAGGTTACAGTTAAATGTACCAAATTTCAGCAGTGTTCAGTTCAGCAATCTCGGAAAATAGACGGACAGACGGACACGACGAAATCATAAGGGTTCCTTATTTTACAATAGAACTCTAAAAGTGGGTCGTTATTAGTATAACATATTTTCGACTAACAGTATCAAAGGTAGTTTTATCGATATCGACACGAGTTATATGTACAGATTATACGTCACTAGGTAGTGTCGTGTAGCCAAAAAAACAAACTTCGATATTCAAATTTCAAATTAGTCTCCAACGCAATAAGGGCTATAATTTCTTGAAGAATTTCGCATTAGTCTCGTGTGTTTGTGTGTGTGAAGTGGGCAAGCTTTCAATATATTGTTATTTGGGCATTGTTATACAAATATAGACTCAATTTCTTCGCAATAACAGTTCAAAGTAAAACAGAGATTCGTCGGAAGTCGATGCGAGATGTTTCATTAATTCGATTATAGAATCGATGTTTTAAACATAAAGTTTAATAAACAACTATAAGTTATTTTATTAAAAATAAACAATAATTAGACAAGAATACTTACATATGAAATGTTACACCATCTTTTTCTAGATTTGAGGTATTTGACTTTTTATCGCACACGTTACCAGCACAGGTTGGCATTTTTGAGGAGCTCCTCACACAGCGATAACGATACTAAGACTGTTAGAAATCGATTATTGAACTAGTTTTTATAAACGCGTTAGATTTTATAATCTTGTACCTTGGCGGAGGGGTATGCTCATACGAGGCTAGTCCTTCGGTTAAATGGTCTAAGATTACAGGTCACCAGTGCTCCACTCCATGGCGAAAAACAAACTACATAATTATTAATTATAAGATAACGTGTGAGTGAGTGTGTGTGTGTATGTGAGTGAGTACGTGTGTGCGTGCGTGCGTGCGTGGGAGTTGGCGTGTGTGCATGCGTGTGTATGTAATGATTCTAATGACGATAAGATATGTATAAATAGACTTATTATATTGTTATACGTAGCAAACTTTCCGTTTCATCATAATTTAGTGATTTTAACCATTTAGTCAGTATTAAGTATCATTTAGTAGGGGATATATAGACAGCGTACCATTTATTTAGTAGTAAAGATACGCGCCTAGAAAAAATAAAATTTTTGAGCAAGAGATAAATGACAGGTAGTTAAATAGCAAACTGGTCTTTCCTACGTTTATTAATAATGCAATCAGAATTGAATAAAATCTCGGAATGATTTTTAAGGATTGATTGCAAAATAAAAATCTGTCTAACAGTTAATAAATCCCAGTTTTTATAACGATCATTTGTTGCAAAGCAATATTGAAGCCCAGCACTTACTTTAAGAATAGCTCGCTGAACCCTTACTACTAATAACAAGTGACTTTTACTATTGTCTGTTTGGATGTTCCGGATAATCTCTCAAACAGCTAGGCCGATTTTGACGGGACTGTCACTGGCAGTTAGCTGATGTTGTAACAAGTAACTCAGACTACCATTATTTTAGGGCTCCGCGAAAAGAAATTCCATGCGGACGCAGTTTCCGACACAGCTAGTATTCATACAAGGCGTAGGCGCTAGATGCTATATGTTTTTAAAATATGAGCACGTAATTTTAATATTTGTTAAAATAATAATTGATGATTATAAAATTATTTTATGAATACAGTTTTATCCTTTTACAAAATAGGTTCAAGCACAACTTTTTAAAGTGCAATTAATTTTCTGAGCTCGTTAGCAACAGTTTATACAAATTGTCCGTTACTTACTGCCGTCCACTTTAATGACTTCTAGGATTTTAATTACTTGTTTCCAGTGTCTATAAATCTAGATAGTACATCGGACTAAGCGCGTTTTTATTACAGTCTGTTTTGTTTATCTCGTCGTTACGCAATCGCAACCCACCGCTGGACCAAGGCGTCGACTTGGTCCAGCGGTGGGTTGCACTTTTCCCTGTCCTCCGACTTCCTCAATCAGCGGCTACCACGACCTTTCACAGGTCGTCAGTCCGTCGGGCTGAAGGGCGTCCAACACTACGTTTACCGAGACGCGGTCTCCACTCAAGGACTCGTCTGCTCTATCCGCCATCGGTCCTGCGGCAGACGTGACACGCCCACTGGCCACTTCAACATGCTAATTTTGTGAGCAATGTCAGTTACGTTCTGTTACGGACATTGATGTAACATCTTTTATTGCTACATCAATGGTTACGGATATCTTCATTTCTAATTCTATTCATAAGAGAAATACCCAAGATAGTTCGCTCATAGTCCAATGAGCGACTTGGAACTTATGGACCAATCCTACCATCAGTGGCCCCGTAGGCCAGGACCGGAAGGACGCACTGCTCGAAGACTTTTGTCTTCAGGCATTCTTTATCTTCAACTAGGGTATTTCAGTTACTATAGTAAAAATTATATTGTCTTCGTCCTTTTTATCAAAATTGGGTTCTTGATAATTAAATCAACTAATATACTCGTATATTTTATCATAACAGGTTCCTGTCTTCCTTTAGAGAGCGGCAGCACGTTAGTAGAACCTTTGTTGTTACGAATATCCATAGACGACGGTTACCACTTTATATCAACGGCTACCACGACCTTTCACAGGTCGTCAGTCCGTCGGGCTGAAGGGCATCCAACACTACGTTTACCGAGACGCGGTCTCCACTCAAGGACTCGTCTGCTCTATCCGCCATCGGTCCTGCGGCAGACGTGACACGCCCACTGGCCACTTCAAGAGAAATACCCAAGATAGTTCGTAACGTTACGTCTGCGTATCTGCTGAATTCAAGCAAGTTTTTTTTTTAAATAACACTAGAAAGATACTGTGGCGACTGAGGGTAGAATTTTCTGGCAGCGTAAAGTGGTCTCAAAACTTTTAGAAAAAGCTAGAAGATTCGGAAAGGAAAAGACAGAGATAGATAGATGTTTAGAAAGAGATAGATAGTAAATAAAAGAATAACGTCGAAATTATGGGTTACAAAAAATTCTTCCGGGTATAAGGCAGTATAATGCGCGCCTACCGGGCAATTTAGAGTTAAGTTCAGTTCAAAACAGGGAAGCGACAAGTGAGATACGAAGGAGTTGCAACAGAAGTTAATAGAAGACAGTTACGAGCTTAGTGGTGAATTTAGTGAAAAGTTTAGTGGACAGATCAATGTAGGAGGAGTGTAGCGTAGTTTGAGAGAAGTCTTAACGTCGGGACGGTGCGTCGTTAGTAGTATGTGTAGGGTCAACCCTGCGGAGAGGAATCACATACGGCTGTGTAAGATAACAAAAGCGTTTAGTTAAAAACTGGTGTTTCCTTCCAATCCTAAGTGCGTACCCCCGTTCTCACATAACAATACTGCTTCCGGATTTTCTATAAGGGTATTGCGTAGTAACGCCATAGTCTCGACAAGTTAATTCCCTTATTGTTTGAACAGTAATTAAAATCATTTCTATGGCGATATTTTCTAACTAAGATGACGGATGGTATTTTAACACCTGATTTTTATTATATTAATTTATTTTAACATGTGTCATCTAATTCTCGAACCTTATATTATTGTTCTGTGATTTAATAAATAATACGTCATTTTTATTGTTTTACAATGCTGTAACAATGTAAGTACTACATAAATCTAAATAAAAAAATAAATCGCAATTTACATAAAAAAGCCATTTACAACAATGTACACTTTAGATTATATTTATTTATTAACTTACGAATATCGCTATCATTACAGTTTTCACCAATACGATAGCGTGGTACATATAATACATTATGTATACATATTCATAACATATAATATGATATGCAGTTCTTGTAAATTCAGTCACAGCACAAATAAAAATGTCAATTTGTTGACATTTTGTTCAATGTCCACAAGGCCTGTGTCGTCGGTGCATTATTATATATAATTATGATAAAATTGTTTGTAAGTGTTTTAATGTATCACAAGCATCAAAAATTTACTTCATGCTTTATATCGTAAAGCATGAAATAAATTTTTCGATAGACAAATTGTACCTTAACACTGAAAGATAAGATCTAAATTAGCATAACTAAAATATATCTAGAAGTGAACGTTTCATTTTAATTGTCTTCATATATTTATCAACCTTGATACAAAAAGTTTAAGGTCGAATTTTAAATGTGTATTGAGTTAATTTTCTAGAACATATTCAACAGAAGGTGACCAACATATAATTTTAGTAAATATACAATAATTCATAATGAAACTAAATTTGCCTTATGGAAACTGTAATTTATGGATTTAGAATAATGTAGAAAGCTTTGTAGTGAAATCTATGTCATTTGAGTATTGTTAGAGGACATGATAAATCAATGGATAACAAATAAAACAAGGTTGCTATTGCATTATAATATTCATTTTAAAAAAATTACATTTTTGATAAGACGGTTATGAAATATAATTTTTTAATTGAACTTCGTTTTAAGGGTTTTAAGCGCGGTAATTTATTTGATTTTTGTTATTCCGACGTTTCGGCCACTTTTCAGTAGCCGTGATCACGGAAGACAAGGATGTCAAGAGTCAATGAGTATTGTTTAAGTTTTATTTAGCCTACCGCCAACTTGTTCATTTTAATTTTGTTATGGTTTTTATTTCATTTACCACCGTTTCGGAATATATTGTGGCTTGAAGATTATACCATAGAGTAAATAATACCCATAAACAAAATTAAAAATAAATAATTCAAATGAACAAGTTGGCGGTAGGCTAAATAAAACCTTAACAATACTCATTGATACTTGACATCTTTGTCTTCCGTGATCACGGCTACTGAAAAGAGATCGAAACGTTTGAATAATAAAAATCAAATAAAGTACAGCGCTAAAAACCGTTAAAACGTAGTTTTATTGTGTATACTAGTCGCGAAAAGTCAATAAAATATTATACCATTTTTTACAATATGTAGATCAATTTTGCTTGATTGATTTTCCAAGTGTTTTTTAGCGACACTAGCAAAGTAATTATGTGAAATAAATCTATAATATATAATAATGTTATTTCGTATGTAGGAGTGGAACATAAGAATCTAAGGATATGAAAATTTTATCTTTGTGTTTGATTTTTTTTGAAAAAAAACAAGAAGGTGAAATAATATTTACATCCAAATGAAACCACAGAGCATGACAAATTAGTAATAGAAACAGATTTAAAAACAATTGTAGACATGCATGGACAAAGGGTATATGTTATAATGTTTAGCACATTGAGGAAATAGAAAAAAAATCTGTTCTCGTTTTGCCTTCCTACATTATTTGTTTATAAAAAGGAGTAAAAATCGTTTAAAGGTCTAATATGGATGTAGTATACACATCTCTTTGTTTCAAGTTGAAATAATTTAAATTTAAGACGTTACAGAACACCTTCACCCACTCATATTATCTTCAACCAGCTTCTGCCCGCGACTTCGTCCGCGTGGAATAGTTAAAAAAAAGTAAGTTAAAAAGAACCCCCCGATTTTGAAACTTTCTTCATTGGTGCTCTGCTCCTATTGGTCTTTGTGTGATGATATATAGCCTATAGTCTTCCTCGATAAATGGGCTATCTAACACTGAAAGAATTTTTCAAATCAGATCAGATTACTCCCTACAACGTCACAAACTCACAAACTTTACCAATTTATAATATTATAATAATAGTAATAGTAGACATTAACGCTTCAACTAAGAAACATTTTTTGAAGTCTGCGGATTCCGGCTCTTTCGTCGGCCTTTCTTCATTTTTCCCTGTTTCTGCTACGCTCAAATTTTTCTCTATAGCAAGATATCGAAATAAATAATTAAATTTTATTTAATTTTTTGCAATCCTTTTACCTTTTACAGTTTGTTAAAAATCACTTGGGTTACGGGTGATATCGAAGAACTCAGGAGTCGATCTAAGTAACATCCAAGTAAATGGCAAATGGGTATTACTAAGATTTATTATACCAGAAATCAAAACCGACATCTTTACGTACTAGTGAGTAGGTAGTGAGCCAATGATTCAATGATAATGATCAAATTTATGTTATTATTTCAATTACACATTGTATGCTCGAATGTGGATTTTACTACAGACTAGCTTCTGCCCGCGACTTCGTCCAGGTGGTGCGGTTTTTTTACTATCCCACGGGAACTCTTTAATTTTTCGGGATCAAAAGTATCCTATATGTTGTCATTGTTGATCAGGGATATAAGCTACCACCATACAAAATTTTATTTAAATCGGTCAAGTCGTTTCAGAGATTACCCGGTACAAACACACAAACAAACAGACAAACCGACAAACAGAGATACAAAAAATTTGAAAAAAAAATCTAAATTTATTTCACTTCTTACATCCCCCTGACTCGGTTTTTAGCATTTTTTTTCATTGTACAGAAATTCGACCTCTACAATTTTTTATATGTATACATGTACATACGTATATGTGTTTAAATTTATGCCTTTGATGAGTACCTACTAGTATAAAACTTAGTTCTATACATTTATGTGTTTATCCCTTTATAGTGTCGCGTTTTCGTTACATCGAGTTTCAAATCACAACGATTCTAAAGAAGTTTCACTTCGAAAAAAATAATCTCTGTGAAATATTATAGACTGTAAGTAGGTACTTCATAGGACCCAAAGATGATTGGTATATACCGCTCAGTGTCGAACAACCCAAAATATATTGGTTTATTAGCAATGAAGTCTCGTCCCAGAACTGGGTCTAGTCCTGTTTCTCCTGTGTCAGATTTTTCATGCGTGAGATCTATAGCTGGTGGATGGGCTCCAGCTGTATCTATGAAGACATTTGTGCGCTGGATATAACTGCTTGGGAGTACCGGAGGATCTGCTATATGCCTGTGTGATGTAATAAAATATTTCTATAAATTTGGTAAGGACTTGGTAGTCTGCATATAACAAAGGGTAAACATTATAAACTTTTTTATCTGGCTAAAAAATCATTAAAAAGCATTAAATAGAAAATACCCCATATCTTTGAAAATACTATATTTGAAAATTACAAATATTTTTATCTATCTCTATAACTTCAAATATTCTTTCCAATTTTCCGCTGTATGCTTAAAAAGTGGGACTAGGAATAACTTTGAAAGACATTAAATTACATCGGTTCGAATGTACTAGATTTGAATAACAACACCACATTTATTATTTGTGTAGCGGTTTTATGTTATGGCTCCAACTTACCAATACTTAGTATTTTCTAAGGAAGAGGGCTATGACATGCATTAACAGACGGATGGATGGACTTAACTTTTTTTTTTGATTAAATATTTGTATTACCATGTGTAGGTCAAATACAGTGAGGACATCTGACTTTTCTACCACCTAGTTATAACTATTACCTGTATTTTAGAAATAAAGTTTCATTTCATTTCAAAAAGTTAATGGTTCCGTTATTGTCAAAATCGCTGCGAAACCCAAAAAACCATTTTTTTTACTAACATGTAATGTTATCAGAAATAAATTTAATAAATAATTGAGTTTGCTCTTGAGTCGTCTTTTAAAATCCACGAGTATTGTTATTAGAATTTTAGCATATTCGATATGACTTGGTCAGAATCAATCATTGTATGCCTACAGGAACAAATGCCATTTGATGCACCTTGCATTGTTATGAAACACCCTTCTGAGTAATAACAACCATCAAGTTTTGCATTAAATTAATTATATGACGCAGACTGCGTACTGATTTCAAACATTCGGTAACAAAGACTCTGTTTACGGCAACCGCGACAATGCCAATAAAATCTTTTTTTTTTCAAAATTTCTTATTGTCGCAACGTGACTGCCGCAACCAGGTTGCCTAATACGTGGCCAACTTATTATGTTTTCAGATGTCTTCAAATCAATATATTGGAATTGTTGTAATTTATGTACCTTCCAGAAAATAATATTATTAGGTGATTTATAGAAACTTACCTTGTAACAGATGGATCCGTCCACAAACTATTTACTCCCATTTTATCTAAAATTTTCCTCATATCTAACTCTGTATCCAAATTGAACCTTGGTATCTGAACTTCCACTGGTATTCTAGTTTGTTTGAAGTTTTCTTTCAATGTTTGTATAACATTACTGTTGAGTGATCTCACAATTGTAAAAAAGTCCTCTTTCTTTTCTATAAATTGTGAAATTAGCATACGGTAACGTCCGTCTATTCCTACTGGCAATTCAATAACTTTAGCGTTGGTTTCTTTATTATATGCTATTTTTGCTCTTATTTTTGTCTTCATCATATCAACCCAACCCACCTGTTCACCGTCATTATTATAAAAGGGTTGCTTTAACAGTAGCTCAGGAAACGTTGTCTGCCACAATCCTGTGTATTCCATCGAGTCTAACAGAATTGAATTTCCGGTAAAATTCAAGCCTTGGAGTTGAACATTTGTTATTTGACGAATCGCGTACGCTGCTGATACTGGAATTCTTTTCATGGGTGCCACTACTATATTCTGTTGAAATTGTCCCGGAACATAGGCATGCCAGGTCGGTTTTACGTGTGACCTTTCATCAATCACTAGAACCTGAGTTTTTAGAAATGTAACGTCTAGATCTGGTTTAATTTTGCTTAGAATAATTTGATAAAATCGTTGTTTAACACACCTGTCTTTTGGAAAGCCAAAAACTTCGTCGATACTTTTCCGGTTCTCGCTGCCTTCAGCAATAGCTGATATGGAAAGTAACGTGGAATACGGAGAATGAAAGAAATTAGCATTTGTTTCTTCGGTGATAACCAAAAACAAATTTATTGCGAAATTTAGGAAATTATCCAAATAAGTCTTAATTTCATCATCTTCATAACCACACACATTTGAAGTAATATCACTTACTTGAACTTTCGTTTCATTATTATCACTAATTTTAGGGTCTGCGTTTCTTCCATTTAATACACACAAAATTAATAATAAATAAAATAAAATGCGCATTTTGACACTCATGTTAACGCCAGGTGCGTACAATAATAATAAGTAAATTTTGCAACTATTTTACGTATTTATACGAGATATATTAAGTAATTATAACGGAAACGTTACTATAACCAAACAGCGTTAAGATTTAATTGTCTGATTCATAATATAGCAACACAAAGTATCAATAACATAATGTTTATAAAATTATACACACATAGTTGCTCCGCCTAAAATTAGTAACATAAATGCACATATATAATTATGCACAGTAACGGTTTATGTGTTTCTCTAGGTCAATAAGACTTGTAATATCTTTCCTAAAATGTATTTTGATACTAGTGGTATATAAATATTCAAGATTTGTTGAAACAAAAGCAAAAATTAATAATGTTAATAAAGCCTGTATTTTGCTCTGATAGAGAAACAAAATTGAATTGTATTGTCAATGTTTCGCCCAGAAATAGAATAATAATTATGTAGTTTCTGTTTCCTCGTTTTTATCATCCATGACAAAATACAAGGATACTTCATTAAACCTATTTTAAAAGCCGACTTAATTAAAATGTCTACATATTATTATGATTATTTTTGTAATAATTATTTTATTATTTCCGCTATAAGTATTAAGCTTAGACGGTTCATTTCTGTCTTTTAGTTTGGATGAATCAATCAAAATGACCCATATATATAATCATTAATTTATATCATTCATTCCGTGGCATTAGATTCTATCGTGTCCTTCCAGTTCTGTATTTTTCATAACCATTTCGAACTCCCAACTTAACTAATGACGCTAATGTGCCGATGAGCCGACCAGTGTTTATTACCCAACCATGAATTAGAGCCTTACTGAATTTATAGGGTCAGCGACCCAAGGTGTGTAGGTCTCTAAAACAAGAGCTCATCACTTTTTTCTGTATTGCGCAGAATCTTGTCAGTTGTTGGCTAAAAGTTCATTCAGATTAGTTTCGACTCTATCCTTCCAGCCACAATCGCTATAAGAGAGATCGCCCTAAGTGCGCAGTCTTCTAACTCCGATCCTTCCCCATTCATTTTGCATGCTCAAACCATCAGAGGCAATGGGCTTTGATCTCTTCAATTATGTTAGGTTCAGGTAAGAAATTTTCTTTTTCGAAGTTGGTTCGAACCAATTTCCAATTTAATTTGAAACCCAGCGTATTTTTAATTATGTTTATTTTAATATTTAGTTCATACTCTCTTCACGTCCTTAGATATGAACCAAATTTTATGTAAGTATTAGGTACGTAACTGTTCGGAGATTAATAGTTTTCTCAATTAAGGTACCTGAAGTTTAGACAAAGTGGACACTCCAAATGCATCTGAGATTTGACGCTATTCTCTAGTAGACGTGTATTCATAGACAATGTTATTTAATTTTAAAAAGCCTTGTAATAAGTTTTCTAATGAAAAAAGTTGGAAATTTTAATATGTAAATTTTCCTTATATTTACGTATATATATATGTATATTATTTCTATTGCATACCTACCCCCATCCATACCGAGTTTCTGTCCATCCAAAGGTTGTCTGGAAGAAATCGCTCCCAGCGATAAGACCGCCCATTGTACTTATCATTATGATTGTATGTTTGAATTTATTTTGTGACATTGTGTGCAATAAAGTATATTCTATTCTATTCTATGTACATTTAATTGAATGTTGGTTTTCAGAAAACTTCTCGCAACAATGAAAATTAATACAAAGAAACATATATCTTTTGAATTTGATGTAAGTATTATGTTAATAATTTGTGTTTGGAGATAGTTAAATAATAAAATTTTATTTTTTATTACTATTGTGAATATTCTCTATAAGATATGATGAAACATATATAGTTGAAACAGTATATTGTTATACGATAGGTGAATATGTCCGATTAAGGCACGGGGAGAAGGCCAGGAGTTCCATAGTACAGGCTTTTTCTCAGTTTGGGCTCCTGTCTACCGATACTTAGCTTTGTAATTTATTAAGTTTACTTATTGTCTTATTTTAGTATTTAATAGTAAAAAATTCATTTTCATTTCATTCATTTTCAGAAATTCTTACCAGCCTGTTCAAATATTTTTAGCTTAGCCCGATATTTTGGTGTATCTCCTTTTGGCTACAACATTGCTTGTCTTTGGTCGGTTCTTCTCTTTCAAATGCTACTTGCTATTGTTGTAGCAGCTATTTGGAAAATAATCAGTGTTCTTGCTGGTTGGGCGAATGTAACTGATGGACGTAAGTAAAATTACGTCTTCCATATATACCCATATATAAACAGTTTGATCGATTTAAAAGAAAATGTACGAGAATCGCCTCTTTGGATTATCGGTCTATTTTCAGCTGCTGTTTCATTTTTTCCATGTGGTTGTATAACATGCGTTTTTTCTTTAATATATATAATTATGTAGAAATCGTATTTCTTATTATAAAGTAACCATACAACAGAAGTAGTCAATAACCGGATAGATTATAATTTAACGTAGTAATCGGAAGTCATATCACCGGACGTCAATGTAGCATGACATGTAGAAAATGGAGTTACCGGAAGTTAGTTACGAAGGAAGTGAAAGTGGCGCCAAAGCATTATCGGATATTGTCATTGTGGCGCGCTACGAGGATCTTAAATACGCGGTGTTTGGACAGACGGAATAGTCTACAATCAGCAATCTACAACGAGAGTCTACAACCAGTAGTCCGCAACGATAGTCCACAACGACAATCTACACGACTATCCTCACGGGTAGTTTTGGATGAGGAGCACATAATATATTGTGGTATCCTTGGTTTAAGGCATGCCCCTATACTAATCTTGCATTGTATTCCGACATTAGTGACCAGGTTCCAGTCCTAGAAGAGGTTGGCGATGCATACATCAAACGGCGACGATACCGTCGTAGTACCAGTCGGGCTTCTGCCTCTACTTCAAGCAATAAAAAAAATACTAAAATAATGAATCTATCTTCTATTACAGGTGGTATGACAGCTCGGCTCTCAGGTTCAATATTCTACACCAATGCACTGCTGTCGTTGTGGTTATCTTCAAAATTTGTATCCTCATGGAAAGAACTTTCCGTATTTTGGATTAGATCTGAAACGATTGAAGGGATGCGATTTCCAGCAAATCCAAATATAAGGAAACGTGTCATAGGAGTTTCAGTTTTCGTAGCGATATGGACTTTGGGTTAGTTATATAGTATCGATTTTGTTGTAAGTACATTAAAGCGAGAGAGTACTAAGGCACAAAACAAATATAACAGATATCCCTAACGTTTTATTTATCGGTCTATCAATTTGTATACTTAAATCATGTTTCGGTAAGTTCTGCTTGTTTTTAGATTATTGCATTACATTGGAGTTTTAAACTATTACAGACATACCATACAAGTAAACTTTCTCGTTCTTCTGATAACAAATGTTCTCTAAACCTACATAAACTCGTATGTGCCCGAATTTCCAAAGAATACTTAAGGAATGTAACCGGGCATCCGAATAAAACCGCTGGTTAGCAAATGGCTCAACTTTGCGCAATCGTTGTTGTGTATTCAAATACTTTTTGAATAAATATGAATATACATAGCACGTAGAACATTTACGTCCGCTAGCACTTTACACAATCACAGAAAAATAAGTCGAAAGTTCACTGGGTCGGCCTTTGATATTGTTTTTGTATTATAAGTATGTTGCGAAGTTTAGATTCCCAGGGTTCGAAGTGTTGTTGTGTTGCAGCCGCGTCGTCGACGCTGCATTTTGCGCGTACTCGGTGTTGGGGGAGGGAGATAGACATATATACGCATTACTATAGTAGAGAGAGAAGAGTATACTATGTTAAGTATGAAAGTGTAAGGCTGGCAACCATGCTTAAAATTCCCGCGTATAATAATAATAACAATTTCAAGTGGGCTAGATGATTTTAGGAGTTTTAAATAGTATAAAGAAGGAGTATTAGTTTTTGAATTTAAAGAGTAAAAGACAACAAATTATCGGAGTTTGAATATTTATTTTTGGCCTATATTTATTAAACAAATTTTACATTTATTGGTTAATAAGCAAATCCAATTAGCGTTATACCTGTTACGACATTTTTCATCGCGACGGCTTCACTAACGTATATCAGATTATTAATAATGTTATTTCAGCTGAACATATTCTAAGCATGATATCAGCAACTGGAATTGATTGTCCACCCAAGGAATATTTTGAAAGATACATCTTGAGTTCACATGGATTCTTGATTCAGAGACGTGAGTTTATTCATAAATATGCTATTGTATTACTCCAACACATACCACTGAAGTCGTTCCCAGTAACAGCCAGATTTGTTGATAAAAGAGAGTCTGATATACACTTCAAATTAATAACGTAGGCCAGCGATCGCTAGAATAAAACAAAAAAAAAAAACAAAAAAAAATTATTGCTTCAGATGAATACAATTTATGGAGAGCAGTCCCAATTTTCATATTAAGCAAACTAGCGACCATATTGTGGAATTTCCAGGACTTGCTTATTATTATAATAAGCA
This sequence comes from Dendrolimus pini, assembly GCA_949752895.1. Taxonomy (NCBI): domain Eukaryota; kingdom Metazoa; phylum Arthropoda; class Insecta; order Lepidoptera; family Lasiocampidae; genus Dendrolimus; species Dendrolimus pini. Next base: position 5,685,755 of record OX457129.1, on the reverse strand, counting down.
TGGGCTTGGCTTCAAGGTATGATCGTCTGAACAAGTATGTATGTCGCATCGTAAAATATGAGAATAAAGTTCAAGATGGTTTTAAGGTATGTACGAATGCTACTTTGCTATTAGTTTTTTTTAAGGCGGGGCAAATGCTATTTACGCACAATACTGGGTCCTATGCAAGGGATTAGACCGTTATCTCATGCGATGGGGTTACTCGATTTCTCGTCGTAACCCGCTCGCAATCGATCAGTTTGTGTGGAGACTCCGAGAAGCTGCACGGGCAGCAACCAATACCCACTAAAACCACCCTCCTTCCATGTGCCCCGCGCTTTTTTGTGTAGGAAAGGGAATCAGAACACATCCACTTCGTCGACGGGGGTGATGAATCCTTTGCTCCTTTGATAGCTAAAGGCCCCCCGAAGCGGTATTATTCAGGGTGGGAAGTCATGCGCATACCTGCGTCTACGGGTGCCACCTGAAGGCCAGCGACCTCGTAGAGTCGCATTAGTACGCGCAGTAGTACTCCTCTCCCTATCTCGTTCGGCGGCCTCTTTGAGTGACATTACTGTCTCACAAAAAGTAACCGCAGCCCCTCAGGTATCGCTGCTATGCAGCATGGCTTTCACCAGACTGCAGAGCGAGTTGATCGCTCCTACGTGTGTCTCGAGTTCGAAACGCTGCGGGGCCCATGCCGCACACTCGACTAGCGTGTGAAACGCCGTGTCAGGTGCGCCGCACTGGCGGCATTCCGGTGACGGCAAGCAGCCCACAATGTGACACAGATACTTATCGAAACACCCGTGTCCGGTAAGTATCTGTGTCATCCTGAAGGTCAGGGTTCCGCTTTCACGGGTGACCCATTCCATTAGCTGCGGCCTGATTGCCTCCACCGTATAGCCGCCGGCTGCAGGGTTTTCGAGCTCTTGAGACCAGATGGCGAGCATGGAGGCGGTTTCCCGCTTCTTGATCGCCTCGATTTCGACCTGGCAGAAGGCCAGGCCGCGAGCGAGAGCATCCTGTCGGGAGCGCCGCACCTTTGCCAGTAATAAAAAAAATCTAAAGCAAGACAAATTGAGGCAATATATGAGGCTACAAAATGTTGTACTCACAATGCACTGAAAAAATCATAATATTAAGCAAGAAGGTAAATTTTCTAGTTAAATTACAAAGAAGAAATCATAGTAACATATTTTTTCTAGGAAGAAATTAGCATCCAATGTTGTAAAAATTGTCTCATCGCCTCTAGGGTTTGAACTTTGATACGAAAATTATATAAAAATTATTACGGTAAAAAAATATTTTTAATGAAAATTTGAGTCGCTTTGTATATCGTCAATTTTGCACTTTGGGTAACAGACTTTTGGAAATTTCGTCCTAAATTTTTTTGAGGTCTCAAATGCATTATTTCTAAATAGTAATAACACAAGAATTTAAATATTTTCGTGGAATACAGCTGTGAGTTTAATAATTGATTTTGCAGGTAAGGGAGGAAAAGTACACACAAAATCAAATATGGCGGCGCTTAAGGGAATCTTACGTGCGGCAGGCGGCACTCGTGCGTAAGGTTGACGGGCGTATCGGCTCTTTGATACTCCTCTCTAATATTAACAACCTCTACTTCATCTGTCTACAGTTGTTCCTTGGTATCAAGTAAGTTACAAATTCATTTTGCGATTGAATTTATTAATGTTACTATCATGGGTAATATATATTGGTTTATACGATAAATTAACTCTAAAGTCATACATTAATAATATCTTTACGAGCTACAGGATTCGAATTAAAATAAATGCCATTGGAATTATTATAGAGTTTATTAGAACTGTACAAACACGTATAAAACAAGTACAAAATAAAACTGGATTCAACCAGCTCACACTGCACGATACAATGCAGTTCAACAGGCGCAAAGTCCGTCACAATGTCGCTAATCGAAAGTACTACACGTCTTAATCGCATCGTAGTCGTCGAATGACTGCCTTACCCCTCCGGTCGGGCATTGTTTACTCAATTGTATAATAGAACAAAGGATCGCGTTCCCCGGGTTAATCTCGAACACCTGCCAGCTTCGACGGCCATAAAACAAGGATTAATTCGTTCAACACTAATTACAACCATAAAATAAGTACGATAACAATAGATGATTTTAAAGTTTAAACACGTAGTATTAAAATAATTCGTTTTTACAACAGGCCAGATGTGCGGCCTTTGTAACAATAATAATATATAAAATAAAATTAAACTTGAAAATCCAGTACCAGACCGCTGTCTGGTTGAAACGTCCCCGAAAGACTGGCCGCATTTGAATCGCAACGCTAAAGCCGCGTACTCACCTGCAAGCCCTAACCGTTACCGTTGTTGTATCTACGGTAACCAAAAATCATAGGGTGGACGTGGCCTGCAAGTGCATCGTGAGCGGCATACAGCGAGCCTAGGATTTTCGGTTTGTGTTGCGAATCAAAAGCCGCAATGGCACCGGTTAAATTCCGCGAATAAGGGCGCTCGCAGTACGTTCGCCAGCCTTTGTTGCTGTCGCTCGGTTACAGTTACGGGTCGCAAGTAAATACGCGGCCAAAGTCGTCTCGTTGGACGTTCGCGAGTGAAGATCGTTTCACGCGCACACTCAAGAGCACTATGCGGTTACGGTTACAGCTCGCTGATGAGTACGCGGCCAAAGACGTCTCGTTGGGCATCACAAACGAAGATCGTTTCACGCGTACACACTAATGCACTATGCAATTACAGTCACATCGCTGATGAGTACGCGGCCAAAGACGTCTCGTTGGGCATCACAAATGAAGATCGTTTCACGCATACACACTAATGCACTATGCAATTACAGTCACATATCGCTGATGAGTACGCGGCCAAAGACATCTCGTTGGGCATCACAAATGAAGATCGTTTCACGCGTACACACTAATGCACTATGCAATTACAGTCACATATCGCTGATGAGTACTCGGCCAAAGACGTCTCGTTGGGCATCACAAATGAAGATCGTTTCACGCATACACACTAATGCACTATGCAATTACAGTCACATATCGCTGATGAGTACTCGGCCAAAGACGTCTCGTTGGGCATCACAAATGAAGATCGTTTCACGCGTACACACTAATGCACTATGCAATTACAGTCACATATCGCTGATGAGTACGCGGCCAAAGACGTCTCGTTGGGCATCACAAATGAAGATCGTTTCACGCGTACACACTAATGCACTATGCAATTACAGTCACATATCGCTGATGAGTACGCGGCCAAAGACGTCTCGTTGGGCATCACAAATGAAGATCGTTTCACGCGTACACACTAATGCACTATGCAATTACAGTCATATATCGCTGATGAGTACGCGGCCAAAGACGTCTCGTTGGGCATCACAAATGAAGATCGTTTCACGCGTACACACTAATGCACTATGCAATTACAGTCACATATCGCTGATGAGTACGCGGCCAAAGACGTCTCGTTGGGCATCACAAATGAAGATCGTTTCACGCATACACACTAATGCACTATGCAATTACAGTCACATATCGCTGATGAGTACGCGGCCAAAGACGTCTCGTTGGGCATCACAAATGAAGATCGTTTCACGCGTACACACTAATGCACTATGCAATTACAGTCATATATCGCTGATGAGTACGCGGCCAAAGACGTCTCGTTGGGCATCACAAATGAAGATCGTTTCACGCGTACACACTAATGCACTATGCAATTACAGTCACATATCGCTGATGAGTACGCGACTAAAAGCGGCTCTTTGGCCGTCGTGAGCGAAGATCGTTTCACGCGTACACCCTAGAATACTATGCTGTTACGTTTACAGCTCGCTGATGAGTACGCGGCTAACGACATCTCGTTAGGCGTCACGAATGAAGATCGTTTCACGCGTACACAATAAAGCACTATGCGGTTATAGTTAAAGCTTGCTAATGAGTACGCAGTCAAAGGCGGCTCTTTGGGCGTCGTGAGCGAATATTGTCTCACGCGTATACACTAGAGCACGATGAAATTACGGTTACAGTGGTTCAGTTCGAGTAGGTTCCCGGATGATTTAGATTAACAAATGAACACAGTAGGTGGAGCTGCAATCGATATAAAAAAATATTTCAAGGCAGTGCAACGTCTACCGGTGTCGCTAGTGAAGTATATATATCATTACCACAGAAAATAAATCTTGTACTATACTTTCAGTAATATAACTAAAGGGACATTCATCAATAAGTTATACTACTTCTTTTCACTTGGGTGGTTGCTTTTAAGAGCATGCAGTGTTATATTAGCTGCAGGAGACGTCCATATACATTCAAAAAGAGCATTGAATTATTTGAACTCCTGCCCATCTGTTGCTTATAACGTTGAGGTAAGTAATACTTGTGTAAAGCGACTTTAATTATAGCTAAGAATGTCTAGATTTTTTAATGTATATTACACAGTAATCCTAGTTTGTAAACATATACACAAAGACTTAGTCACATACATGCACTTATAGGTATTCAATAAATAAAAATGACTTGTATAGAGTTTCAGTTAATTGAGAGCGGGTCCTTCTGACACAAGTTATTAATACTTAATAGAAGGTCCCAACCACTAAAAACTCTTGTATGTACTTTTGGAACAAAATAAACAATCATTATTATTATGTTGTATGTTTTTGATGACCACGGGCTATAAAAATGGCCCGGACATTTGGAGGACTTACGTGGGGCCATGGAAGGCCAACACGTAGAGGCCCTTTGACAAATTAAATGTAAATGTGGCGTGACACTGACCGGCGATTATCCCTGTCTACACCACATGGTGATGCACCTCAAGGAAAGGGCTGCAGGTTCACCGAAGCTACTTCTGATGTGATGCCATTTTTCACTTCCACCCCTAGAGCTTGAATCTTAGCTCTTGCGATCTCCACTCCGTGCCGGCTTATTATTATTATTAAACGAGTATGGGGTAGTGATATGTGCCACCAATGTGGGTTCTCTATCGCTGTGGTGATAAGGTAAAAACGGGTGTACTCTCGTAATATTGTAATCCTTAAATGGGTACACCAATGGACACTGTGGAGTGCCGGCGCGGACTGACTCTATACATTAAAATAGACGGGAAATGGGAAAGATGCATACCACTCAATTCGGTTATGTTAGTGTTGTACTTACATAACCGTATGGGTATACGTGTTCCTACAATGAGTAATTTTCTATGAATATATTCGCAAACTGTGTACTTGTAGTTACAGAAAACTACAGAGATATCTCGGGAAACATATTTCTTTCTGACCTGTGTAATCTACTAGGTGGCGCTTTTAAATATTAAATCGCGATAATCTTTAACCATCGCATTTTGTAAAAGATATTTTCCATTTTACCCTTTTTGTACTCTAATATCACTGCTGGGTTATTAGACTTAGATAAGAAAATACATTTGATCAGTTTTTGTAGAGTGTATTTGGCATTATTGTGTCAAAGGTAAGCACTTATGTATTGATAATTGAATCATTAGTCTTACTGGTAAGTAAATCACATAAAAAATATTTCTTTATATATAGCTCGATGTACACTTAATGGTGGCTCGGAACACCACTTTGATTTTATCCGTGCAGGAACGGAGAAATAATACAAATGCCTGCGAGCAGGCGGACTGTCGTAAGAGGCGACAAACCAACCCACAGCCAGGTGGTAGGGTATTTACCCTTCTAAGTACTTCATTTTTACGTTGTTCAATCTACATTAAATTTAAACGGCCCAAAAGTACTTATGTCACTGCAGTTGATTAAATTTTCAGTACCCAATAACAATGGAATTTATATGAAACCAATTTGGAGCTATTGAATAAAAAGCAAAAAGAATCATCAAAATCGATTCAGAAGCATTAAAGTTATGTTGAACACACATAAAAAAATATTTACACGACGAATTGGACCTTTTAAAGTCGGTTAAAAATAGTAGAAACTTAATTAACCCTCATTATTCTCAACTTGACTGTACCTGCGCATGTCTTTGCTCACAACTGATATCTAAGACTTTCAGTTTTAGTTAGATTTGACCCTGCTGAATCAAGAACTGAAAAGTCTTAAAACAAAGTAATAGTTTAAAATACCGTTTCCAACAAAAATATACTTCGATCCAAATGTCGCTTACGATAAAATGGCGGTAAAGGCTCGATATATATATATATATATATATATATATATATATATATATATATATATATATATATATATATATATCTAGCCGCTAGTTAATATATATATATATATATATATATATATATATATATATATATATATTAACTAGCGGCTCTGGCAGACGTTGTCCTACTCTGAAAAAATTAAAATCTAGAACCCGATCCCAGCGCCACCTACCGGTTCCAATTGTGAATCCAAACCATCCGGGAACCCACTCAAACACACAAAAACAAAATCACCGAAATCGCTCCACGTGATTAGGTGGATTCTAGAACCAGATCTCAGCGCCACCTACCGGTTTTAATTGTGAATCTAAACCATCCGGAAACCCACTCAAACACACAAAAACAAAATCACCAACATCGGTCCACGTGATTTGGAGGATTCTAGACCCGATCTCAGCGCCACCTACTGGTTCCAACGGGATAAAAAGTATCCTATGTCCGTCTCCTGGTTCTAAGCAACCTCTCCACAAATTGTCATCGGTACAGCCGTTCTTGAGTTATAAATAGTGTAACTAACACGACTTTCTTTTATATATATAAGATATTATATTATACAGTTTATATAGAAAATAAGCGACGAAAGCTTATATTATTTTTAAATTATGCATAAAAAATACTTTAAATCAATAAAAGAAAATATAACACACGCTACTATGTATTTGACACACACACGCCTATATATTCTTGTTTATTCTTCAAGACAAATTAACAGTGTAGCCTTGGCGAAATCTGTGTTTATAGAAGCATAGTCTTTTATATTTATTATCATGGTCGAATTTCGACCACGGGCAACCACTAGTTGAAGTAAAAGTAAGAGATAATAATAAAAGATTTATCCACAGAGGTATAAATAAAAAAGAATGCCTTATTTTCTTTCTCTTCTCTAAATCATGACAGAGGAGGAGGCGAATTTAAAAAAAACGTAGTAAATAAGTGTATATATCCTAATGTATATAACATACTATTTTAGGTAAAAAGATTGAAAAATCAGTTGTTAAAGGACTGCGTAGCACTGACAGGAATGGGATTATTTGCATTGAAACGTGAATTGCTGTTACAGGTATGCAACATTTTTAATCCTTTACTCGTATGCACTCACACCAACGCGCACTACCACCACATTGCATTACACGCACATTTCACAAACAAATCAAAACACACAAAGAGCCTCAAAATTAATAACATAGAAACAGAAACGGAAAAATACAACACACAAGACACTAGTTAGGTTAATATATATATGTAAAATATGTATAGACCTAAGGCACACACTGACATACACTTCCTCACAACACCAACATGTAAAAGATACACTCTACGTTAATATAAGTTTAGTATCAAAATAAGAATAAATTAATATAATAAAAATAAAAAAAAATCTTAAAATACACTACAACACAAACATACACATTCATTAAATGTCACACACAATAACAAAAATAATAAATAAGCGTGTATAATTTCTAAACTTTTTTCCAAATTAAATTATAAATAAAAGGGTATAAAACTAGAATCCGTAGAGTTGTTAAAAAAACCCTTTACTCGTACACAAATATAATATTTCAAATAGATTACGAATTATTATGTTATGTACATCTATGTAAAATACTCCGAGGATCGACTCAGAATATTATAAAATTGCTAAAATATTTAGAGATGTCATGACAAATACTTTCAATTACGCAACTCGATACAGGCCGGGTTAGAGAGACAGAAAGAAAACCAATAGAAGCAGATATCTTAAGTACCCTCCCACCATTATGTTCTTTTAAGAAAAAATTAAGATTATGGCAATTTTGAGGATTATTTATTTATCACCAATAAATAATCCTGAAATTTATTTAACAATAACTTTATCTTCTTAAATTGAATTTAGAAAAATGATTCAGGCTAGCAACTGTATACATTTACATTGTTGTTATAAATTTTGATATGGTTGTTATTATTTCGTCATTTTCTTTTCCACCAGACGTCTGATTAATTTGAAATTTTGCACATGTAGGGCCTTACTTATAATAATCTCGTTAAGAAAGGATTAGCCATCTCTTATATAAGAGACTCTTGAGCCCCGAATCAATGGCTGTTTCAAATAAAACTTGCTATCTTGCCTCTTAGCAGTCACTTAAACTACCTCTCAATGTTGGTTATTTTTGACAGTTATTTATGAGTTCTTTACCACCACCTCTTATCCTTAAGAGGAGTTTATGGGTAAGATTTTCGTTAATCTGTTGCTGAGCAGTTTCTTAAAATTTGACAAACGATTATAAGTAAGGGACCAATTGGAAGCTATTCCGCGTCGAACAAAAAAAGAATCACGTAAATCGGATCATAAATCACGGAGTAATCGGCGAACATACATAAAAAAAAGCAACTAAAAAAAAAAAAAAAGATCCCGACGAGAAGTAAGTAAGTAAATTTTGTACTTTCTTTCCTGATATCCTGACCAGGACTATCAAAACAAGGTTTTTCGTCATATTTTTTTAATTAATATGTTTTAAGCATTCTGACTCTTAAGTCGTTGTACCGTAATGGCCAGCGCACGCGTCCCAAACTCAAAGAGCTCGGGTTCGAATCCTGGCCGGAACGCACACGCCACTTAGGTAGTTATCTGACAGTGCATAGTGTTACAATAACCACATGCTAACAACGGTGAAGAAAAACATCGTGATGAAACGTACACATTGAGATAACCGATGTGTCAAAGCTGCCAAGTAGGCGTGTGTAATTCTTTACTGAACCGACTCACTGATCCAAAACATTTAGGGGTTCCAAAAGATTGGAACATCAATAATATTTCAAATGCATCATTTGGATCTGGAACATCGCGATCTCTCTGACTCTCTGTTCAGCGCAATCATGTCGCTTACGTGTGAGAGAGACCGACCAGAGCATAATGAATCACAGAGCAACAAGCGTAGCGAGAGAGCAAGAAAACAATAAAATATTAGCAAATGAGAATGAATAATAAATGAGAAAATACGCCAGCTAGCCTAAGCGTCTGGCCGCCAGTCCTAAGCCTGGATCGGATCGGTTTTGTTAATTATCTCACAATTTGTAATTTTTTCAAATATTACTATAAATATTCATCTTCGTTTCAACCTTAACACCGTCTGCCTCAATATGCCTGCGACACGACATATATATATCTGTATTTTTATCTTTTAAAAGTTTGACACGATGTTTCAAATGAAACCGCAGCCCGTTTCTCGTACCATAACAAGACAATCATGATTTTATATCTTTGACTCAATGTTCTAAATGTTCCAAATCATATCAGTGATCCAGAACATTTTACTGTTCCAGATACAAATGTTCCAAATGCAAAAATGTGACATTTCTCCCACGCCTACTGCCAAGCCGCCTTGGACAAGCGTGGCGACTATACTGTCGGTTTCCCTATAGTGGAAGGCCCGAGTCTAGCAGTGGGACGGTTATGGATTTCCATTATGAGTTGAGACAGTTAGTTGAGATTTATTAGAATTACTGGCATTATTAAACTCTTAGCAGAGCGATATAGTATAAACATAGATGTTGTGCCTTATTTTAAATATTAAAAGAGCAAGAATAAAAAAAGCAAAAATGCCTTAAGAAAACCCCCATTAACGTGATAAGAACGAATCTACGAAACTCTCAACGCAACTATTCTTTCTGTATTTTTTGTAAGAAAACAATGAGTAAATACAGACAGCTGTTATACAATAAGACAAATGCTTCCAGAAAGTTTTATTTCAACTGTGTTTTGTACAATTGTTGAGATATCCTTTGTGTATTTTAACCTTTGAAAATGTTTGCTTTTCAGGTAGCAGCTGCCATTTTGAAATACGAATTGGTGCTTATTCAATATGATCACTAAATTCTATTTTCATGAAAGAAGAAATGAAATGAATAAATTATTTTAAATACTTATAAAATATATGTTATTAAATTATAAACTAGTACAATGAAGAAAACATAACTTATATTTTATTCTACTTATTTACTATTTACTTACGTAAATAACAGAAGTCGTTTCCGACATTGACCATACCAGGAATTGAAGGAATCGAGCCTCTGCGTTGCAGTGAGGTACGCTGGCAAAGGCTTAGACCGCTCAACCACAGAGGCCGTCAAGTTTATGTTAATATCACTCACTTTGATTGAATCGTCTATTGAAAGACAGAAATGCACGGTCTAAGATCAGATTTACAGACAGACAGAGCAGTTGCATTCGCATTTGTATTACTAATAGGGATTTTTGTATCTGTCTGCCTTTCTTTATTTACAAAAGAATAACTTATTCACCACTATGAACTATTACTGTTTCTTCTGTTGCATAAGCAACAGAAGAAACAGTAATAGTTCATAGTAATAGTTCATCGATAACGATTACATTTACAGTCGTACGGTATTCCATGTTCTCACTAACTAAATCTACAAATTACCTCTATTATTTACACATTTTATCTACTAGGATATGCCCGTGTTAGAATCGTATTTATTATTGTAAAGTAACCATATGACGGAAGTAGTCAATAACCGGATGTCAACGTAGAAGCATTTATTATCAAGCCAACGGATATTAAAAATGGAGTAACCGGAAGTTGGAAGTTACACGGATGGCGGAAGTTGGTGTTATGACGGAAGTGAAATGGCGCCAAAGTATTACAGGATGGTGTCGCTGCAGACTCACTACGAGGATCTTATAAATGCTCGGTGTTCGGGCAAAGGGGGACTAGTCTACAAACGATAGGCAACGAGTCTACAACCAACAGCCCAGCGGTCTACAACCAGCAATCTACCACGACGGTAGGGCCCATAGTATATTGTGGTCAATAATTACTGTTTGATAATGGCAGTATTCCTTAAGGGTAAATTGCTGCTCGACACCTGACAAGCGTGGAGGCAACTTTTGGAGTTGTCCTAATATTTCTGTGTATTATTGTGCTTTATTTAATATTGTAATTGTAATAGTTATAGTGTAATAAACTTTGATTATAATATTTCAGATTATTATGATTATTTTGCTAACAGCTGCGACTCCATCCACGCTTGGCTTGAAAATCCGAGATTCCCGGGACACAAAGTACCGCAGCATTTAAAAAAAGAATCTAAGCTATCCTTTTAGTGAAAACTGTGTCGTAATATGGTAATTTTTATGTACCCGAAGAACTAAAGTTCCCGGAAAATTTTCCGTGGGATTCTCAGGTTAAATGTAGCGCAAATTTTAAGTCTAAAAATTTGTTGATCAGCGAAAACCACATCGAAATCGGCCCAGTAGTTTTTACGTGAATCCCGAACAAACAAATACGAAATCTAAAATAGATTGCATCGTGTTTCTCTATCGTTTATCTAGTGTATTCCAGTTGTTTTTTTTAAATAGCTTCAATGTACAGAAACGGTATGTTTAGAATTGTATAGTATTGTAGATATACTATAACTAAAGCTTACATGGTTGAAGTATGGATAAAGCAACTAATGTGATCCCTGAACTAATGAAACATTAGACTACTTACCACAATGACAACTCCATGAAAATATTCCAAAAGAACCTAATTCAATTACCCGATTCCCGAGGGATGTAATCCCGAAACTTGAGGGTCTTTTCTAGACAAGTCTCAGCGTATTATGTACCGCAATACGATTATTATATGCCCATTTAGAAGATATTATATTAACTTATACGGATTTGCAGTATAATGTTCTTACTCCGTCGAACAGCCTGTAATATGTATAGATAGACATTATTGTGGCTTCTTTAATGTTTTGCTTATTTTGTAATCTCAAAAAAATGTATTGGGAATACTGTTGGTAGTGAAACGGTAGTTCACACTGGAACAACTACTGATTTTGTACAAATCGCATGTATAAACATGCTTGGAATAATGTTTTCATTTTTGGGATTGCGCAGCTAAATATCAACTCTGGCTGGTTGGTAACGACCAACTTTTCGATGACAATACACTGAGAATTGTACTTGAACACCGAGTACTTGAACATCGAAGCAGGGTGGCCAACTTACCGGTTTTCTATCGGATACACTTTGATTAATATGCAACTGAGATCTTCGATCAGATCCGGACATCTCCCTTTCATCATAGGACATGCGGCACCGATATATGGTGGATATTCCACCTATAAGAATGAAATGCTTTGCATCTGAGTGAGTCTGTCTTTCGCGATAGTAATAACGTAGGTTTCTTCGAGTCCCGTATGAATAGGTACCTTCTAGGTAAGACGAGAGAGACTTTGAGTTTTGTCGTCGAAAAGCTGGTCGTTGCTAACCAGCCTCCTGGCTCTCCGCTCAATCGACTTTAGTGCTTCGAGTTGAGCAGTACTCGATACATGATCGTACATGAGTTTTGTAAAACATTAGCAGCTGTTCAGATATGAATTACCGTCTCACCTACGAGAGTATGCCCAGCTTTTTTGTCATAGTTTGTACACTCGATATAGGTGCTAAAGTTGAAAGTCGATATATTTCAATATGACGTCCATAATTATAACAATTTAAGTATCACTGGAACTTGGTACATTTGTAACTTACAAAATAATCTAATTTAAAACTACTAATTACAAATTATAAATTAATATACTGTTACGAGCTACAGGACTCGAATTAAAATGCCGTCGGAATTACTATAGAATTTAATGGAACTATACAAACGCGTATAACATAAGTACAAATATAACTAGACACTACTAGTACAAACGGCACGATTCAATAACACACGCAAAGTCCGTCACTATATCGCTCATCGAATCTACGTCTTGCTCATATCGTAATCCTCGTTTGACTGCTCACCCCTACGTTCGGGCATTGTTTTATAGTAAACTGTATAATACAACAATGGACATATTGGACCGAGTTTTTCCGAGAAAACATAATCTGCACACATGGTTAATTATTCCTGCGAACGGTTAACAAAGTCGAAAACAATAACAATAGGCTATTGTCTAATTGCAAATACAAAGTAAACAAAAGAACTCCAAATGCGACAAAGGTAATAAACTGCGTTTTATGACAGGCAGGTGTGCTTTCACCTTTGCCGGCATGTAAAAATACAATTTGATTGATTGATTATTTATATTTATTAATTAACTTACAAACATTGCTTTCATTACAGTTGTCACCAATACTATGACGTAGTACATATAATAAATTATGTATACATTCTTGTGTATTTAGTCATAGTACAAATAAAAATGTCAATTTCTTGACATATCTTGTTTAATATTCGCAAGGCGTATGTCATGGACGCCTTATTAAAACAATAATGATTATAATAATTAGGATTTCTCATGTCAGTGTCACGCCACATTTACATTCAATTTGTCAAGGGCCTCTATGTGTTGGGCGTCCTATGGCCCACGCAATCCCTCCAAAAGCCCGTGCCATTTTTATGGCCCGTAGTCTTCAGAGACCAATTACAATATTTAAGATTCCTCATGACTCAAAATCGGACTCCTGGATCAGTATTTGGGTTGGTAAGATACTTATGTATTGTGCAATTAGCTTTCTTTCTTTATTAATAATTGTCGTAATTTTATTTTGAAGCTTTTGATGTTGAATTCCTTAACTTTTATTGGGTGTTTTTGTTGTAGATTTTAGTCGTCATACAGAATAGACTATTGAAGTAAAATAATAATAATAAACTTTGTTAAAAAAAAGCTAGGTAGCATAACAAAATTTTTAGATGTAGTACAGCATAAATATGTTTGTAACAAAGACTCTTCCATTTATTTCATACTAGAGTTTAACCCGCGGCTAAGCCGCGGGTCTATCTCTAGTGCGTGCTTGTTGTTTAAAGATCAGGCGTTATACAGGTTACATTGTACTAAGTTTTCATGTTAGTGCTATTTGCACTCGGAAGATTAATTTCATTTTATATCGCAAACTCTCCCAGTTTCCGGCATGAAAAGTGTTTATGTCCATTTTCCGTATTAAAATTACATTTAAACAAAATTACAGCAAAACCGATCCATAATTCCTAGTAGTTTTCCGTGAAAGCTTAACGGAAAGACATATCGAGTTACTTCGCATTTTTATAGACGACGAATTATTATATCTATAAACTTGAGAAATTATTGGTCTCATCCAAACTTTCATTCTTTATTTCAAACCGTCCTAGTTATACTTATCTATCCCCGTCTATGTAAACTACATAATAGACAAACATGACAATAATGACTAAAAGGACAAAAAAGACGAAAAGGATAAAAAGGACAAAAAGGGCAAAAAGAGACAAAAAGAACACAAAGGGCAAAAAGGACAAAAAAGACGAAAAGGGCAAAAAGGCTAAAAGGGCAAAAAGTACAAAAATACAAAAAAGGCTAAAAGGGCAAAAAGTACATAAAAGGGCAAAAAAGGCAAAAGGATAATAAGGGCAAAAAGGACAAAAGAGCAAAAAAGACAGAAAGGGCAAAAAGGATAAAAAGGCACAAAAAGGACGCAAAGGGCAAGAAGGACGAAAAGGACGAAAAGGACAAAAAATACAAAAAAGGCAAAAAGGGCAAAAGGACAAAAAGGCCAAAAGGTACAAAAAGGACAAAGGGGGCAAAAGAGACAAACAGAGCAAAAATAACAAAAAGGGCAAAAATACAAAAAGAGCAAAAGGGAAGTAAGGGCAAATCGGACAAAGATGACCAAAATGATGAAAATGGAAAATAAAAAAAAACCTATCCCACTTTTTGGGATAACCTTTACAACTTTAATCTATCCCATTATCCGGGATAAAAGGTATCCCTTGTCCACCCTCGGTATTAAAATTACATGTATACTGAATTTCAACTAAATCGGTCCAATCGTTTTTCCGTAAAATCATAACAAACAGAAAGACAAATATATTTTTTTCCCGGAAACTATCCCCTTTTTCGGGATAAAAAGTATCCTATGTTCATTCTCGGCATCGAAACTGAGTATACTGAGTTTCAGCCAAATCGGTCCAGTAGTTTTTACATGAAAACGGAACAGACAGACAGAGTTACTTTCGCATTTATAATATTAATAGGGATTAAATTTGACCATATTATAACACATAAATGAATAACTGCTGAATAGTTCTGGTATAAAGATAAAGTTAATATAATTCAAATTAGAAAGAAAAAAAATAAACACAAGAAAAGATCTAGGAAATAAAAAACTAAGTTTAAATTATAAAGAAAATAAAAAATAAAGAAAAGTGTTTTAAGTGTCTTATCTGGGTGTATTTGCAAGAGTGTATGTGACAGAGTGCGAGAGGGCTTAATCCTTAAAGGCTAAGCAACGCGTTGGCTTCGACTCCTGGTGTTACAAACGTCAACCACTGAAGCCGCCTGTCATTTTGACAGCTTCGCAATAAAAATGAACAGTTTTTTCGGGATAAGGTGCCAAAATTCAGTCCAGTAAAGCCTCTCGTGGATTGTAAAATCAAGTCACATCAAAGCTAGTTAAAATATGATACTTTGCCCTCTGTATTGAAGGTAGTCTCAATACCATACTTTGATTATAATCATCAACATTTTTAATCAATCCAGTAGTCCTTCAAACATTTAAGACAAAAGGACAAAGGAATTAATCTAGACTCTCTAGCAACAGAGATATTTTTAATTAAAATTAACAGCACCGAAGACGACGCACAATTATTCGGGAATTGAGCCTTGAACATAATAGATAACTGATTCCCAAACAATTTCAGTTTTGAGGTTTTGATACTACAGTTATAAAGTTGCTAGGTGCCTAGCAGTTCACTCGAGGGTCAAGTGAAGAGTTCCGTAAGAATAACAAACAACCTTTACTTTTGTCACAACGCTAGTGGTAAGAGATTTATTAATTTATTGAGAAAATTAACAGCGAATATACCTACATGAATCGAAACTAATATTATAAAGAGGAAAGTCTTGTATGTTTGTAACGAATAAACTTAAAATATACTGGACCGATTTTAATAATTCTTTCACCTCTCGAATGCTACATTATCCTTGATTAATCTACGCTTTATTATAATTAAGAATCTCTACTAAACCTTCAATAATGTAAGCCATCTATCTATACAAAATACTTGGCGCAGAAATCGGAGTCTACTAGAACTGTCCAGTCGGCGTATTACGTAAAAATATTAGACGATGGTCTGTTACTAACGCTTAGTATTATGAAAATAGACTAGTTTATAGTGGTTTCTCTTAGATACCTAATGCAAGGCACTTATCCTGTACACGGTGTTCATTTAAATCCGGCGTCTCTCTCTCGTCTAAATACATTATAAGTCTCTTATAATGTATTTTCGTAATAAGGTTTCGTCAGTCGCTTGCATCGTCACGCCGAGCGCAGCCTACGGCGTTTGTATTTAACCATCGTCTCAAAGAACTACCGAGCGTATAAAGAAAAGCATCCTGACCAACATTAAAAAAAATGAAATATTGGACTTGATGTTTTTTTTTGCGTATACTGCATAGTGTTATGAACTTAGTTCCTTTGTCAGCCATAGTGGTGAATTAAACCATGACTAGAAGACCTTAGCCGCAGAGAACGTATGTACCACATACAGTACACTTTGACCATCAATAGAACATGGAGTCTCGGACTTTCAAAGTGACGGCAAAATATGCCGATCGCGCCTCGACGTAAAACGCATGTGTGCTATATAAGTTTCTACACACAAGTTTTTATAAATGCATCGCTTCATTTGACGCTCTTAACGCTGTCTATATATTAATGGTCCGAGGGATAACAGAACAAAATAACCCGGTTTAAGACATTCGTGCTTTTAAATGAATTATTTGAACAAATATGATATTATTAAAAATTTGAACCCTCTGCCATTTTCAAGCATTTGTTGTTGTTTACCCGTGTTCTTGATTGCTCGTTGATTGGAGTAATAATTTTTTGTACGGGTTTTGTGAACTGGGGAATGGAGTAATTAAACCGCACCAAAGGGCAAGAGTAATGTTGCCATAAGAAGTAAGATTCCCAGAATTATAGAAATTTATCATTTTTTAAAATCAAAAATCTCATACGAATTAAAATGTATAGCCTAATTGAAATGAAGTGATTTTTTTAACTTGTTAGCGTAAACTTAAATGGGGTTTGTGTCTGTGTGGTAATAGACTAGTAAACAAGTGCCTTTTGGACCAACTTTTTTCAGCAGTCTCCGAAAATTATAAATGAGGTGTCATTCGATTCGGAATGGCATCTAGATGATTTTTGAAAAAAAATGAAGTTCCGCTTGCAAAAATTTGAAATGTTATTAAAAATTAACTTAAAAAAAGAAGGGGGGTTTAGTTTTTTGCAAATATCTCAAAAAGTAATAAAGATTTTTCAAATTTGAAATCAAAAAGAGGAGGAAATTTCCTAAAAAAAGTCTCGACTCCCGAAACTGTAAGATCAATATTTATAATTTTCCCAGAGGGATGAAAATACGGCCGAAAACGGGTACTCTGGCTTACGCAAGCCACACCCACATCGGCCCTTTAATGAATAAATATTATTTAAACATACTAAATATGAAAATAAAAAAATTGAAAAAATTCAGGCACTAACTGAATAGATGAATGAACAATAATCTGCTTGAAATTTTTTTTTATAACAATTGTTCATTACGTAATTAAAAAAATTATTTTTTGCTTGAACATGAACATTGCAAGTGTGATAATTGTTAAACTATAAATTTAAGATTTATTCCTTTCTTGGAGCAATTCTTGAAAGGCTTTAGAATAGAACCCCGTTGGAAAAATTATAAAATGTTTATTTTTCATTTTTTTATTAATAATTTTCGTTGTTACAAAATATAATAAATTATAAAACTAAACCCCCCTTCTTTTTTTTAGTTAATTGTTAATAACTTTTACAATTCTTGCAAGCGGAACTTCGTTCATTTCAAAAATCATCTAGATGTCATTCCGAATCGAATGACACCTCATTGTAAATTCTAGAATTAAACAATTCATATATTATACAAAATAGGAAGTAACAGTAAAGTTAATAATGAAAACAGGATACATGACAATGTAATCGATAGTATTAAGATACTTGTAAAATAACAAGTATGTAAGACAATTGTACCTAGTTAAGCATCATATATGTTTTTAATAGAATAACTATCTTTATATGTCTATTGTAACAGCCTTGCAGAGATTTAGGTAAGAAAGTACCATATATACCAAATACTAACTATTTGGGCAGGGTTTCCCCTTTATTGTTAAGCCTTTGGTGTGACTATTCACACCGCGCAGTAAGCAATGAACCCCGTCTACACGCCGCACTGCCTTTTTATACGAAAATACTGCGAAAACTACCCTACAGAACAATAATATCTATGACAATTGTATATGTGATATTAATATACTCTATGGTTCTCACGACTGCTGTGATGGACATCGCGTAATACTATATTTTACATTATGTATGTATCTTAAGTGTACCTTGTATATTTTTTTTTGTTCATCTGTTTATATTATATGTTACATATTTAAATCGTAAAATATCTTAGTGTACACAAATCTGCCTTTTGATGCTCCCCTTCTCGCTATACTCATAGTTTCGCTGGAAGAAAACTCTTTTAGGGTTAAGCTCGCCTTTGTACGTACATTACCACTATTGTATAATTTTGTATGTAACTTTTGTGTAAACAATAAAAAGCAACAAGCCCGGACAATTAAGTTCATCGTGAGAGAGGATTAAAGAAACAATATAGGAAAGCTAGTCCCCGACTACTTAAAGGGAACATTTCCAAAAGGCTAGTTGGTCCCTTTATCTTGTGCGATTTAGGCCCTGATGGTCCAAGAGTTTGGAACCCAAAAATCATTTCCGATGGACGAATATTAGCCACGTTTTAGTACTACTTGGTGTACTCCGAATATAAGAGAAAGACTTAGGTAAAGTTAAAATGAGGTTATAAACCAATAACATAACTAGCCCACTTATTATCTTAATAATGAATTGAATAAAATATTTAATTAAATAACTTCGAAAGCCGCATAATTTAATAACAAAATTCCAGCTCTGTTTGTGCTGGGAAGTATTAAATGTTGAAATCCAGAATCAACGGAGCTTTAAATAATGTTACAAACATGTTGAAATTTGGTTTAATAATTATTATTTAAGGTTAAAATTAATTTTGGCTAGTCCTATATATCATAGTTTGTATTTGCAATCAAAGAAGATATTTTTTTACGTTTTAACCGTCTTCCAAATGGAGGAGTTTCTCAAATTGATTGTTTTTTTAAAAAGTATGTACACCGATTACTCTGAGATTTATGATCTCATTTACGTGATTCTTTTTTAGTTTGACGCGGAATAGTTGCCATTTGGTCCCCTAAAAATTTAATGTAGTTTGGCCTAGTAGTTTTCATTTTATACATTTTTTTATGACATTTTTTTCCGTTCCCGTTTCTGGGCACCTGTTTTGTATGTATTGGTTCCTGTTTGACCACAGTTTCTCTGATGTCATTGATGACGTGATCTAGGACACAATAGGTACGCACAGCTCGCGTGTTCACGACACCGCTATGCGGTCGCCGTGAGGCCGTCTTGTCAGCACTGCCTTCTACAGGAATGACTACCAAGATGACATCTATACACCTAATAGGTAATATTAGACATTTAATAAATGAGTTTTTTTTTAATCGGCAGACAAACACACATATTGTATATCCCTAAATTAAGCAAGTTATGCTTGTGTTATGGGTAATATACAACGGACTACTCTGGGGCCGATCCCTGACACCCAGACCATAGTAAATAACGGAGAAAATATGTTTCCGAAATTTACTTTACAAGGAAGGGCTTAGCCCGCTCAACCACAGAGGTCCTCAAAGTTATGTATTTGCCATGCGAAGACACACTGTGACTTAAAATTGAGGGTACTTATGTTTTTCTTAAAATACCTGTACTTGATTTAAGTAGTATGTTTTAGCTTAATAAAAATTGGGCTGTATTTATATTGTAAGGTTTGTATTGTTGTGTACTTTATAAATGTTTTCAGGACCTTTGTAAGAGGTTTCAGATTACAAGATTGCTAAAATGTGAAACACTGTGTTGTTGGTTCGCAATATGGAAGTGTTATCGCCTATTACGGAGCATTCTACGTCTTTATATATCCAATGTACTCTTTGATTTTACGTTCCTCGGTTAAATAGAGCAAAAGCTCTGTTCAATATAATCAAGCAGTAACTATGGTGACACTACATGTACGAATGTACGAAGGTTATGTATCTAAGATTCTTGTTATGTTACACAGAACATTTTTATTTTCTATGAAATCAATAATGTAATTACGTCATTTTGATTTAACTTGATTTTAATAGAAATATATTTTAATGTTGTGAAATTAATAAAATGCTTTGCCAATATATGTATTAAACATGAAGGGCTTTACTTATAATTATTCCGTTGAGAAAGGATTATCCATCTCTAGGAGACGCTAAATGTGTGTATATCCTATATATAAAATTCTCGTGTCATAATGTTAGTTACCATACTCCTCTGAAACGGTTTGACCGATTCTCATGAAATTTTGTGTGCATATTGGGTAGGTCTGAGAATCAGACAACATCTATTTTTCATCGCCCTAAATGTTAAGGGTAGTCCCCACCCCAACATTTTTTAAAAATTTTAGATAACTTTTTTTATTTTTATTTTTTTGTGATACAGCATTAAAATACATACAACTCTAAATTTTCAACCCTCTACGATCAACCCCTATTTTTTACCGGGCAGGGGGACGTCTGCCGGGACAGCTAGTTTTTATATATTACCCAATCTAAAATCTAGCACACTTATGTCTAGAACATTCCCAGTCTTTACTTGCCAGAAAAAATAGCATTAAATTTAAATATGATAAAATATGACAAAATTAAATATGACAGAACAAAGAAATATTAGGAATGATAAATCGCTCAATAAAAGTGCAATTCTGATAAGCACATCTGAATTACCTAAAACATAGCATGTTACATGTCCTGTGGTGTTTGTTATATTATAGGTAACTTTAATATTTGGATAAATTTTTTTAGACCAGATGAGCCAAAAATTTTGTCGTAATAACCTCGGCTAAATTATAATCTAATTGAATAATGAAATGAAAATAATAATAAAGGTTATTTTTATTTTTTTATCTTACATTTTATCATTATGTAATTTTATATGGTGTGGTGGAGTTGTCTGGAAGAGATCGCTTTTTAGCGATAAGACCGCCCTTTGTGCGTACATAAGTAGATATAATTTTAGTCTTTAAGTTCATGTTTGTATTGGTGTACAATAAAGTGTTATCTATCTATCTATGCTGCTTGTTAAAGCAGCCTTATATACCTATAACAACGTCCATAATAAAATTCGCATTTATAGACAAATCCATTTCTTTAGTTCAGTTCCATTATATTTTTATGAAAAAATCCTATATTTGATGACATCGTATCTAAAAAGACGCATTAGCTAAATGCCAATGTCTAGATATGATGAGGATATGACTTGGAAAGGCTGGCTACATACGGTCAAATTTATTGAGCGGCATAGCAATACAAATATGTAAACTTTTCTTTATAGTTCGTTTCTTCCTCAACGACTATACAGGTATAAAGGTTGCCTGGAAGAGATTGCTTTTAGCAATAAGGCCGCCCATTGTACTAACTTTTAGTAAGTAAGTTTTTTGTGTACCTAAGACATAAAAATTCTTCTTTTTTTCACAAGGAATGAATATTTGTGAGATAAAATTAACAAAGAAAATAAACAGAAGTAGAAAATTCATGATATATTTATCTCTACTTTAAACATATTTTTGTTTCGCTAGGCTAAGCTATAACAATGCCGGAATGCTGAGGCATATCTGTTGATAAGTAAGAGTTACTTGGGGCGAGGCATCTCAGCGAGCGAATTGAGTAGGCGATGTTTGTTACTCAATAATATTTTTTATTGTATATGTATATTTCAATATAATCTTAGTTTAGTTCTGTTTAAAACGTCCTATAACTCGGACACTTTCTTGTCTTTTATTTGAATATTAAGGGCCTTACTTATAATCGTTTCTTAAATTTAAAGAAACTGCTCAGCAACTGATTAGTGAAACTCTTACCCATAAACTCCTCTTTAGTCGAATATTTTGGGTACAACCTACGTTAATCATACAAATTTCGTGCTGTGCTCCTCTTAGGTAAACAACAGGTAATACACGTTTATAAGTGAAAAAAACGATATTCATTGATTAGGGTCTGATTCTGATTCTCTTACTTAAGACATGGCTAATAGTTTCTTAACAAGATTATTATAAGTAAAATAGTCGATTTTCATAGTAAATATATACCTACCAAATATTGACAAAATCTGTGCATAAACAATGACTTGACGAAAGTTTATCAGGAATTTGTTAATGAAAATGTATAGACAGACACTAATAAACAAAATAACAAAATTTTAAATTTATTTACCTGTATTTTGATACTTCGTTCTTGTACCAGTGTTTTGTAAAATACTAGTAAATCTTGTAATTTTTCTCTAGCATAACGTCCTCTTCATAAAATATACATGTCAATGTATAAAGTAATATGACTTTACGGGGTAAATGTTCAGATGTAAGCCACAGGGTGTGTTCTAATAACTGCTTGGGTGACGGGCACAATGTTTCCCCGTATGATTTCAAAAATATAGCAACGAACTTATTAAGGTAACACCGGTCCTAATCCTCGATTATTGGCCAGACCGGCTAACTTTTGACGAACTTGCCCCTCTTAGCTAAACCACTGAGATTTTCTTCGAGAAATACTTCGATTTCGATGTCATTTGGCAAACTTATGTACATTTGTATCGACAACTTATTATGTACAGAGATGTTATGTCGACTGATACTTAGCATATCCCGTTGATCAAAATTATTGATTGTATGTTTTGTTGTTAGTTTGTTTGTAATTTTTTTACGGGCCAAATTAAGAACAACGGAACCCTAATAAAATCGTTATATTTGTCCGTCTGTCCGACGTCTCATAGCGACGAAAGCGAGTTCAGAATGCATTTGAACCATAATGACAACCTTTCAACGTGTTTCGCAATTTAGAGAGAGACAGACTGATAAAGAGAGAGATAACACTTTAATGTACACCAAAATATACAATTACAAAAACAGACCATATTTACAATATTTTCTAGCCCGTACAATAGGCGGCCTTATCGCTCAAAGCGATCTCTTCCAGGCAACCTAAGTGAAAGAAATTGAACCAGGCGAAATAGGTGGTGCCTGAAAAAGGCAATAGATACATAAATACTCAAACTTATTTAAGAAATAAATATGTAAATACATACATATATACATAGTCATATATATACAATAATACATAAGTTATTGTAATAAATGTGTTAGCATGATTATATTTCGTAAATCAGACATAGCTATTTGACATTGGACAAATAGTGTTCAAATTTAACAATATATCTACTTTTTGGTGCTTTAAACAGAGTAAACGAATTTGTTTTGTAATCATTAAGTAATTAATATAAGCTGCAAAATGAATTTGACACTGTTTTTAAATTTCACATAAAAAGTATACTATTTTGTTTCCCTTCCTTCTTCTATATTACTCTATTCTGCGACTAGTTCCTCGTGTCATTTCTTCAATGTTAATTGTTTTTCTTCAATAATATTTAACTTTTAAATGTGCCGTTTGTAATATTGTGATAATTACATTATTTTCAAATTACAGCTTTGCGAGTTTATATACTTTAATTTAAGGTAATTACGCATGTCTCCGTTTACCAAATACGTATTTAAATTACCTCTGCGTCTCGGGCCCGAGAGACACGGGCTCTTTAATTCGGGGTCAACAGACTAATACACCTGAACGGGTTTCGTAATGGAAGGACCCTTGTCTGTGAGACGATATTCCAATCTCATTACGTAATAACTTTCTTGTCTAGGTACCTATTTAAATTTGTTTTTAGGGATCTTTATACATTCTGATGTAAATGACAGCAATATAACAAATAGTGTTTGTATATGTGTATGGCAGTGAAGCGTGGCCTGTACTTGAGCGACACAAGCAAGAACTGGGTGTCACGGAGATGAATATGCTGCGATGGATGTGTGGAGTGACGCGGAAAGACTGTGTCAGGAACTCCCGCATCCGCGACAATCTTTACGTCCGTGACATAGCTTAACTACGCAACGGTTCTCTAGAACATTTATTCTGCGTACTACAATGATCAACTTCCCGCCGCGGTCTTTTCTTTGCGCTATGTCAGTTTTTAAGAAGCGTTATAAAATTTCTTAGAGGTCCGCGACGAGTTAGTATTAGAAAACGTCCATAAGCCACGGTAACTATTTCCCATCAGGTGGGCCATTTGCCTGCTTCGGGAACAATAGCTCCATACAAGTAATTTCATAATTTAACCGATAGTAAGGCAAGTAAATGAATAGGAACCGGTCATAAGAAAGTAGAATATAACACTGACAGCTTTTGTAATATCATGACGATGATTGGTTTATGTTTTAGGTGACCCGTATAGGTGGGAGTGAGATGGAATGCTCCTCCGTCTCAAAGGAAGATCTTCCAGCCTTGCTTTGCCTTCCTTGTAATCTATTGCTGTTCCTCGCAGACCGTGGCCTATCTATTATTGTTTGGAACATTTGTATATATTCTTTGTACATCTCGGGAATCGCTTGCAACCTCAGTTATTGTACAGCGCCATCGATTGGCATGTAAGTGTTACACTACAATGTTTATAAATGGGAATATTCGCTTCCTAATTCGTAAAACGTACGCCCTCTTTCTAACCTGAGATTAATTTTTTAACCTTAAGCATACATAGTCTATAATCATAATTTTTTCCTATTTGAATTTTGTATAAACGCAAAACAGCGTTGCGTTGTGGACAGATATTTAACACACGGTAAAAAAACAACTTATCAATAATACAAAACCCACCTGTCTTTTATGTAATCAAAAACATATTTATACAATAAATTGTTTCCTATATTGTTTAACCGTAGTATAGTTCAGTAAGTAAAGTCAGTTTCCAGGGTTTATGGGGTCCGCTTTCCTGCTTTTTTCTCCTTTTCGCTTAATTTGCAGCACCTCTTATTGTGAGATCGGCATGTACATCTTCCCATATGACGTTTAACAAAATTTTAAGTTGTCATAAAAATTGGTCCAACAGTTCTCGAGTTATAAATGGTGTAAGTAACACGACTTTGTTTTATATATATAGAGGAGAGATATTGTACATATTGTTACAAGTTAACATGCCGTTGAAGTTGTTATAGAGTTTATTAGAACTATACAAACACATATAACACAGGTACAAATATAACCGAACACAACAAATCCAAACTTAATGCACAAGGTCGTAATTCAATAAAACGCGCAAAGTCCGTCACTATTAAATTCCCGATTGTAGTACACACGTCTCGCTTTGATCATGGTTCTCGCTCGACTCTTCCTTCAATCAGGTCATCGTTTTATACTGCACAAATGCAATGTGCCCGTATCGTAGTTGACATAATTCGAAACACCTGGCTAATGAGTCGGCCATAAATGAGTACAATAAATCAATGGGCTGTTCTCTAGAAACGTATGCCAATAAATAAGTAAACAAAAGAAGACGATCACAAAAGAATTAGTGTTAAAATGCCGAAAGGTAATAAAATGTGTTTTTTTCGGACATGCAGGTGGATTTTGTTTTTGTCGGGACCTGAATTGTAAAGATATTTTAAAAAGTAAAACTGATTTCGCCAATTTGAATCATGCTTAATAACATCTGCACTGGTCTGGTCTGGTTTGTCCATAAACATTAACTTAGAATGGCCATGGACTTGATTGTATAAAATAACTGTTTAAGATATTACCGTTAGCAAAAGACTTATTTAATTTTTTTCGGCTAAAATTAAATCGAATAAACTAATGCTGTGATTATAATAATTTTTCCTTGAATTAATGAATTATTTAACTTTTTGTAAATTATTTTGTGTATTCTCTTTGTTCTGGGTAATTTTGTTAATTTCCTTAATATGTTAAGGCAGTATTAGTCTGTAACAGATAAATATAATAAATAATTACGTTTACAATATGATGTTTTTTTTAACACCTTTACGGAGTCGTGTTCCGTACCCTTCTTTACAACTTAATTTCGAAGAAAGTTTTAAGTATTTATACACGCTTCTTGGTAATTTTTGTTTTTGTGTGTGACATTTATTCAATTATATTTGTGTAACTTACGAATAACTTACAATATAATTTATTCTATTTTTAATACTAAACTTATACTAATGTAGAGTGTATCCCTTAGATGCTAGTGTTGTGAAGAAATGCATGTGCACTGTGTGCCTTATGTCTCTCTCTCTTTTCTTTCACCATATCCCAATTAATTGGGGTCGGCACAGTATATCTTTTCCTTCCACACTCCTCCACTCTGACATACATTTTCTGTCACGCCACATATCATTTATATTTATTTGTACCCATATATCTTGTAGTTTAATATCATAATACCAATCTTCTTTCTCTCAATTATTCAGTGACGGGTGCAACTTTCAAAAACTATGTGTGTTGATTTTCTTTCTGTGTCTGGGTTATTCATTTTTTGGCTCTTTGTGAAGAAGTGTGCGTGTAATGCAATGCGATGGTAGTGTGTGTTGGTGTGAGTATGTGTATAAGTTTTGTATAATATGCTGTTATAATTAATAGAATTAAAAAAAAATAGGTTTCAATTTAATATACACACACTGTGGTTGGGTTTTGTCCAAACATTCACCGCTCAAAATCAATCATTCTGTCAATAAGCCGATGACGTTTGAACGAGTGCCGCTTTTAAATAACACAGTGATTTTACTCTGTATTTCGATGTTGGATGAGTGCCGTTCAATTATTCGTAACAGAAAATATTGTTTTAATACAAATTGCAGGTAATCGATGTTTTAACGAAGAGTAAATTTTGGATTTATTCAAATAAGGTCTCTGAGTTTATAAATTAAGCAAGGTAACAATATTTTATTTTATCTATAGTATTATATAATGGGGATTGTTCACTTTTTTTCAATCTGGTTATTTGAAAAACCATTTCGAGGAATAGTGTCCCTAATCATTTCTGTCTAGTTAAAATTCCAAAAAACGTACGATCTTCTTGTATTTTGTAAGAAATGCGTTTGACCTTTATTTGACCTTACTAAATCCAATCAGGTGGGCCGTCTGCCTGCTTGCCTGCTTCAGGTGTAAAAAAAAATTCTAGCTGTACATTATTTGATTTAAGTTATGTAACATGGATTTTCCCTAAAGACCACTTTAAAAAATTTAACGATAACTATAGAAAATAATAACGGTTGAACACGAAAAATTATAAGCCTAGCGACAAAATTCACTAAAATGATCACGATACGTAATGAGTAATGACAGTGATATTTAAATAAGTAGTACAGATTACTATGATTAGATATAGACAAAAGTTGCTTTTATTATTTTTGTTTTCTAGGCAAAGAAATAAATGTAAACTAGTGCCTTATGACGTCATCGGAGAAATAACTTTAAAATCGAATTATAAAAAAACTAACGCTTAAAATACAAAAATATTCAAATTAGTATCTTAAAATACCCTATTTTACGTAATAAAAATATAAAATCAGAGGGTATTTTTTTGTGAACAATCCCCATTGAAGTGTAGTCTTTTGTTTTTGTCTCTTTATTCAAGATTCACGCAAAAACTACTGGGCCGATTTAGGTGTGGTTTCCGCTGTTCGATAACAAGTTCCCGGACTTAAAATCTGCGGTACTTTATATCCCGAGACTCCTACCGGACTTTTCTCGGGAGAGGTTAAAAGTAGCCAGGTCGAAAACATTTGTTGTCGATGCAAAATTTTCATTGATTGATACCATCGAGCTGTGAATTAACCAGTTAATGAGTCCTTGTCGGCAATTGTTTTAACTGATCTAACTAATGCGTGTATTTTGTTTCAAATTCAATTTTTTTTATTCAAAATAAATTCCACTGGAGAACACTTTTTGAAGGTCATACATATAGGTTAAAATTTAATTTTACTTCTTAGTCTATGTACACCGCTTTGCAACGTGTTATTGCTGTTAAGGAGAAGAAGCGGCGAGAAACTCCCCAGCACCAATTCTAGCTAAAAATTGTTTTTCTTGATATTTCTCTTATTCTATTTATATCTCATGTTCTTTTTTTTTATAAGTTTTATACAGAAGTATGTTACAGAATGACTTTTGAAGAATTAATAGAGTTGTAGCAAACAGTGCATATTCAATAAGACATAGACACAATAAAAGTAAAGAAAAATATTACTCTAGTTATAATAAACACATGACGTACTAATTACATTTCAATAACCTATTTACAGGCAATATGAAAGTATCAAATACGAAAACTAAAGCAAATCCATGTGAACTGCATTTATGTCTTCGTCATCTTTTTCTTATATGTCGTTGGATTGGTTTTTTTCCTGTTGAAGGACTGAACCGGATGAATTGTGATAAAATAAGGTATGTTTTAAAATATTTAACAAAACTAGCCTACGTCCCGGGAAACCCAAGACACACCGTCACCTTTGTAATCTGGGATTCCCATTTTCTACTCTATTTCTTTATACTTTTTAATAAGTTCATATTATAATTTATTTTATTTTATTTAGGGTATTACCGTAATTCAAATCTAAAAATACAATTAAACTTAAAATTTATTACAAACTAAACTACGTAATTATATTAAAATCTTTGAACTAAATAAAATATAATATCTATAATTTTTTAGTAAAAAAAATCTTTTTCAGGTTTAAATTGAAATCTATATATATCCTGTACTTTCTGTTGTCATCTTTTGGTCAATTATTAAATACGTTTCTTACGTTTTATTGGTTTGTGACCCATTACATATCGCTGAACAATATATGTAAGTATTCCTCATTACAATATTATAAACTGTGGAAGTTTTGCATATTTTCTGAATTGACATGTCAGAGGACATAATTGAAATTATCTATCTTATACTAATATATCAAGCTGCAGAGTTTATTTGTTCATTTGCTTGAACGCCCTAATCTCAGGAACTACCGGTCTGATTTGAAAAATTGTCTGTTTGTCCGGGATTCACGTGATAACTGTTGAGTCGATTTGAATAGGGTTTTCGCTGATCGATAGTTAAGTCGCAATGTGAGGTAGCCCATTTATAGAGGAAGGCTATAGGCTATATGTCATCACGCTAAGATCAATAGGAGCGGAGCACCAATGAAGAATGTTTCGAAATCGGGGGCTTTTTTTACTTACTTTTTTCCACGCGGTTTAAGTTCGCGGGCAGAAGCTAGTCAAACTATAATTTGTAAATTTAAAAGCATATATTTTATATAATAACTTTTCAGAAATATTAAGCATTTAATACTATTTATCAATATCTGTAATGAAATTATAAAATTTCAGCTGTCTTTATATATAACTTGATCGGATTATTGTCAATTATATTCTTGTTCAAACTGGCAAGTTGTTGGCCAACACTTGTAAAAATGGCTGCTGAAACAGAGAGCAGTTTGAAAGAAATCCGTGTCAGTAAAAACACTGCAGTGAAGACAAGGGCTATCTCATATGTTATTTTAAGTTTAGCTTTAGGTAAGTTTTTGATATAACACTTTCAAGAGAAACAGAAAAGAAAATAATTTGAGAAAATTGCACCCCAAAAATGTCAAAAATTGTATTGGCGATTTCAGGGGTTTTCCTGATATACGAGTATCTTTGTAACCCAGTCTGATTGCAATAAAATTTATATGGGAAAATTTCGAAGCTTTTTTTTAATCACAAAGTTATGGCTGAACATACAAAAAAAAATATATTTACACGACGAATTGAGAATTTCCTTCTTTTTTAAGTCGGTTAATAAATTACACCACTTCACAACGAGTATTAAAATTAGTATAACACACTCATCTCTTTAACAGTTGAACACACGCTTTCAATGCTCTACAATCTAAGGATGGTAACAAGTTGTACAATCGAGGATGATTACAATGTTATTCTGGAATCTTACTTTAAGTATAAGATGGCGTATGTGTTTAAGTACCTAGATTATCATATTGTTTACGGTATCTTGGGAGAGGTAAGTTCAAATGTTTCAGTTGTTATATTATTGAACTAGCTTGTGCCCGCGGCTTCGTCCGCGTGGAAAGTTTTTTTAAATCATACCACGGGAACTCTTTAATTTTTCGGGATGAAAAGTACCCTATATGTTGACCGGGGATATAAACAAACAGACAAAATATCATTTAAACCGGTCGTATAAACAGAGAAACAATAAATTTCAAAAAAAACTAAATTAGTGCTATTTCACTTCTTACATCCCCCTGACTGGGTTTTTAGCATTTTTGTTCATTGTACAGAAATTCAACCTCTACAGTTTTATTATATGTATAGATTATAGATAACATTAGGTCTTTACCTATAAAAGTTTCGTTTTTTATGAAATAAGTTAGAGTATGTTTTTTTTTCATATTTTCATTTCATTTCATATTTTTATTTCTATTAATCAAAGTAATCACCCATGCAATCGATGCATGTTTGTCACCGCAGTAGCACTTTCTTGAATAAATCAGCTGGACGAGAGGCAACAAATTATCCAAAGGCATTTTCTACTGCCTCTGGGGTATTGAATTGTTTTCCTGCCAAGAAGTTATCAAAATTCTGGAAAAAGTAGGAGTCTGTAGGCGTAAGGTCTGGTAAGTACGGCGGATGACAGAGAAATTCCAACCCCTGCTCTTGTAACTTAGAGACCGTCTGAGGTGCAGTATGAGGTCACGAGTTGCGTGCATGAGCAACGGAGACGAGCAATTGACCAAAGCTGACTGCAAACGTGCGAGCTTCTCCATCGTTGTGTTCAGTTCATCATAGTACAATCGAACCAACTGAATTATGACCCCCTTTGCTAATAATTCCTTTAAAATCGCCAAAATAGTAAGGTTTATCGTGTGTGTTGCACTTAGGACGTTCTAAATATTAATAAAAATGCGTTACTAGGCTCAGAGAACTACGCAATTTTAAACTTTTTTATCATTGTACTAGATATGTTTTAGATAAAACAGTAATGCTTTGAAATAATTTGAATTTCGAACTGTAATCGGTCTTGTCAGATGTTACACACGAGTATAGTCGAGTCTCTCCGATCTGTTTAATACAACGTAGTCAGTAACTGTCAATGTCTAGTAAAATCATAACAAGTTCGTTACCAAGGAAATGTATGTTCAGGCGTATTTCAGCCTAATTGTATTTCACAACTGTAGGGAAATGACCATAATTATGGTGGGTCATGATTCAGTTGGTTCGATTGTACATATCTGCAGTACTGCTCATGCCGTTTAGTAAGAAGCTGTGATGAATCACACCAGCGCTTGATCACCAAACTGTGACCGTCACTTTTCTAGGGATGGGTTTTCGTTTACTGACCACTTGCGATTGTCAAACAGAATCCATTTTTGGTCGCTGATACAAAAGCGGTTCAAAATTCTTTCGTTTGTGTGCCTATTGAGCATTGCAAGGCACGTCTTGACGCGTACTTCGCGCTGACGATCATTGAGAGTTCGTGGGCCATTTGTCAAGCCTATTTACCTTGCTCAGTTTTGATGCTAACTTCGAAAGCTGCTGCTAATTCAGCCGTAGATTGAGTGTCATCAGCTTCCACAATCACCTTTAATTATTCACTGTCGACCAACGTTCTCGGACGACTACGAGATTCATTATTCAGGTCAAAATTTCCAGAACGGAAGCGGGCAAATCAATAACAGGCGATGCGTTCGTTTGTAGTGTTTGCTCCGTAAGAGTCGTTGACGTTGCCGCCACGATGGTACTCATATTCCATAATTACTCGAATGTTTAACGTATTGTTACGAGTTACGGGACTCGAATTAAAATACCGTTGGATTACATATAATAATACAGGTACAAATATAACTGAACACAACTAGTACAAACGTAATGCACGATTCAATAACACGCGCAAAGTCCGTAACTATATAGATTATTGAATGTACACACGTGTTGCCATGCTTGCAGTTATCGCTTGACTGCCTCATCTCTCAGTTAGGGCATTGTTTTATATTGCACCAATACAATATATCTCGACACAATTCTCGACCGCATAACAATTATTTCCAAGAATCACACCTAGCTAATGACTATCATAAACATTACAATACACAATGGCCTGTTTTTCTAATTAAAATTTTTAAACACAAAGTAAACAAAAGAAGTCCAAATGCGGAAAAGGTAATAAACTGCAGGTGTGAATTGGTCTTTGTCGGTCGTAACAGTATTATAATTAATAGTTGTTTAATTATGGTTTTTTCTATTTCAGTTCTTCGTTTTTCAAATTACAGTTCTATGGAGTTTTACTGACGTTCTGATCATGTGCCTAAGCATTTATTTATCATCATATTTTCAAGATTTAAATACATCTATTTACTCTTATAAAAATAAGGTATTTCCTTAGTTTTTTTGTATAAACATATTTTATTAATACTACTTAATATACTATTAAGTAGAGTTTTCCTCTGGATGTAGCTCTATTTTAGTTAAATGAACATTTGATTAGATTTTTTTATATACAGAACTTCAATGAAATATTATATAACTGATGGTGAAAACCGCTTAAAAATCGTTGCGTGGTTTAGAAGGAGTTAGCGGGTATATAGACAGGCCATAGAATGTGACCTTGTTTCGTGCTATGTAAAGAAAAGAATACGGCAGATAGATAGCAATAGCAATAATGACCCCTCCAATACAAAAGCGGTTTTTTTTTAACAATTCTACGGACTCGAGTTCCGTACCCTTTTTTACAACTTAATTTAGAAGAAAGTTTTTAGAATTCATACACGCTTATTTGTTATTATTGTTATTGCGTGACATTTATTCAAAGATATTTGTGTTGTGGTGTACCTTAAGAATAAATTTATTATATTAATTTATTCTAATTTTAATACTGACCTTATACTAATGTAGAGTGTATCTGTTACATGCTGGTGTTCTGAGGAAGTGAATGTGCAGTATGTGCCTTATGTCTATACCTTGATATATTATCCTAACTAGTGCCCTGTCTGTTGTTTTTTCGTTTCTGTGGCTGGGTTATTAATTTTTTGGCTCTTCATGTGTCTTGGTTTGTTTGCAAAATGGTTATCGTCGCATGTACGACCATAACCATATTTTAACAAGTATAAGGCAGTATTTTAAGGTATCATTTTGTTTGTTTTCAGTATCTCATCCCGTGGAGTAGGATGCGACTACACTATTCTAGATTGGTGATATTGCTAAAGAAGATCGACAGCCATTTATGCCGCTTTATATTAACATCTGTCTTCTGTAACCTGTTTTTCATATGCCTACAGCTGTTCAACGCCCTACAGTAATTATTTTAAATACGTACCACGTTGAGTCGTGGTAAAGCGAATTAAACTATCATAGAACAAATGGTAGCTAAAATAAAATGTGCGTTGTGGGACGCCATACAGAAGTGATAACTTAAACTAATCAAGTTGAACTATTTAATATTGTTACGTGCGAGCGGGGTTACGCACTTATGGATTGGAAGAAAACACCAGTTTTTAACTAAACACTTTTATTGACTTACTCAGCCGCACGCAATGCCTCTCTGCAGGGTTGCCCCTATACGCACGACCAACGATGCACAGTCCCGACGATAAGTTCTCACACCCTCAATACCGTCGCCGATATTGCGTAGACCACTTCCGATATTATCGCGTGTAGCTCGCTTCTGGTTCCTCTCTCGAACTACGCTACACACCTCCTTCACGTATCTGGCCACCAAACTTGAAACTAAATTCACCACTTAATTCGTCACTGTCTTCTATTAACCTTCTCTTCCAACTCTTTAGTATCGCACTTGTCGCTTCACCGTCTTGGACTGAACTCAACTCTAAACTGCCCGGTAGGCGCGCCTTACGCTGTTTATATATCCGGAAGAATTTTCTAACCCATCCATCTATCCCTATCTCTTCTTTCCCGAACCTTCTGTTCGGGAATTTTCGTTTATACATACTATCCCTTTTTAAAATCTATCTATCTCTTTCTTTCTAGAATGTTCTAGTTTTTTCTAAAAGTTCTAAAACTAACTAGATGGTTCCACCATCATTCGCCACAATATTGAAAATGCTTAACTTAGAGTGTGAGGAGGAGCCTGTCACCACTGCCGTATGCGTGAGAGAAAGGGAAGCCAGAAAGATTAGCGCCGTAACGCGTTTCGTAACGAAGCGGTTTACCCACCCATAAGAAGTTATCACTTCAAAATAAAATTTCATGTATTTATTTCAAATTGGTTTCATATAGATTACCTATTGAAAGTCATGAATCTACCACTGTTTCCAAAGCAATTTTAGTAACTATTAAAGGCGAAGAAGCGGCGCAACAAACTCTTCAGCAACATATCTTTAGAATAGAATAGAATAGAATATCATTTATTGCATAAACTGTCAGATACATATATATTTAAAAGAGATGTTGTGTTCTTTATTGGAACGACAGTTTGTCCTTTCGAACGTGCAATACAGGCAGTTTATAATATTGCCAGGCTATTATAAATATTACAAATATTATTAAATACTATTATTATCTTGTCATTAATTTTTTTCTGTTATTTGTCACAAAATTATCAAAAAATAAATACATTAATACATTATTAAAAATACTTATACAAATCTAACATTAGTTAATTTAACTAGTCAATAAAAAAAAACAAATGTCTGAAAAAAAATATACAATCAAAATATTTACTTCATAACTTCGACAAAGTGTGATATTGTGTGACGAGGGGTGGGAGGGCCTAAATTTCCTGACGCTGTATTTCAAAATCTAACATATTTAAGCTCTAAAACACCAAATTGGAACTGTTAGCAATAAACTTCAAAATATTTCCACCTCTATTTGTATGAGCAATGAGCACTATGCTCATTATTAAATTATTAAAAAAATATTTCAAAATAAAAGGGGAATAATACTAATTACAGAACTGTTGTTGTAAATTATTAATTCCTTGATGTAAAATTTCTGCTGAAGCTATGACCAAGATGGGGGGAGTCAAAAATCATGAAAATACGTCAGACGTAATTAGTGGCTGGCCTATGTATTTTATAAACAATGCTAATTTCTGTATACCAAAATTCTGTACTATATAACCTTGTAGTTTTAGTATATTTTGTAAGCAAAGCAAATAAAAACAAATAAATAGACGCAGCCGGAAGATAACACAAATTTGAATAATAACATAACGTTATTCATTAAATGTATTAATTTGGGAAGATCATATTTTATAGTAGCACATTTTGCAAAATTTATCAAGGTTGTTTTTAACAATAACCAAAAGTGATTGAAAAGTGTAAGTTAAATTTTGTCTGAATTTTTTTATATCTTTAGTCTACTTTATAGTCCTATACAAGGTTACTTCTATGCATAAGTTTTACCTATGCTCGGGCCACACCTGGGACAATCTTAAAGATATTGACTATGGTCGAATGCGTCTTATTTTAAGCTTTACAAATAACGCCGTTAATCAATAGTTACATTAGTGTAATATATAATGTGTACATACGTTACCTGTCAATATATAACGTCATTCATAATTTGTAACAATATTGCATCTCAAATAACACATTAGGCCATCGCCAAATCGCCTGAAAGGGTCTATACCTAGAACATTATCCCCGATGTGGCACCACCACTATACACAGGCCAATATCTTTTCTAAGTATTTATTTTACTTTTGACAGCTCGTCGACAGATCAATTAGCAATGTCTTAATGCGTTACCGCTTCGAATTGTTATCAAAATCGACTACATTTATAAACAAGTTTTTAGTCAATTTGAGTTATTTACATATTTTTGCTTAAAATACTATGTGGTGTAATAAATATACCTACGTTTCAATTAATATATTTTACATATATTAAATAAACCAGTTTTGTAATAAAGTAAAAAAATGTAATAAAGTAGAACATTTTTTTACATTTTCAAATTACTTTAGATTTATTGAGGCATAGTGTTGATGGTTTAATAGTTTGTCCGTTATATGACTCACAAAACATCACTATTACGTCACCCACAATAATAAAGTACGACAATTATGTCACTTGTTTCATGTTGGTTTTGCCGTCAAGAAATGTGTAACTTTTGTCTAAGGCCGTCTTCACATGAACCGAGTACGCTTGCATCGAGTGCGAATAGCTACTCGGTCGCTAGTAGTATAGTGGCAACTGGCAATCCGAGTACACTTGAACAGTGACATCTGAGGCCCTAAAAAGCCGCCGCTTTTGGAAAATCGCTTAGTGAAATTGTCACATACACTAGTACACTAGTAGTGTATACATACTAGTAGTTGTAAGTCAGAATATAATGTTCCAGGGTTACTTTGCTATATTTTTTGAGTCTAATTGAATGAATATATAGAAATAAAAGTATTAAATGAAAATAGTGAAAAATGACACTATTACAACATCTGTGTGGTCTGATATCATTGACTTTGAAAATTTACTTGAAACTTAACAGATTTATTTGAGTAATTTTGGATTAGTGATTACTGTTATGCGAATATACTTGTAAGTTTACCATAATGCAGTCGGCCCAAACGTACTTGGATCATGTCAACGCGACTTAATTGACGGTGAATTAATTAATTTAAATATTTCAGACGAAACTATCCTGAATATGACCTATGTGATGTTACAGCAATCAGAAGGTAAAGTACTACCATTTTTAATAACAGTAAACCAAGATAAAACCATAAAAAATATAGCTATAATTTCTAACTACCTTATAATAGGGATGTACAAGTTACGTTCTATGGTATGTGTCAACTGTCAGCCATACCGTCGTATTTGTAATACACAGTAACCAACTTTTGGTCCTGCATTTAACAAAGTTTACACATTTCAAAAATAATGTTTCATTCCATGTATATTTTGATGCAATAAAAATTTATAACATAAATATCTCACCTTGAATGGTAAGAATTTATCCCAATATGGATTGTACGACATTAGTATCTTATTTATTTACAGAGCCTTGGACTCTCCGGATTATCTTCTCTATTACATATTTTCCTGTGTCTTTCTGGTGACTAGAGCATTTTTGCTTTGTCTCTTCGCTGCAAATGTCCATTCAACTGCTAGAGGACCGCTATTGGCCATATATGATGTACCGCCTTCTTGTTATTGTATGGAGGTAATTGTATCTATTTATTTATTAATTAGAATAAAATGGCCAAGTGCGTATCAATCCACGCACGGTGACGAGTTCCGTAGTATTTATTGAACGTCCGAGTTTGAGTCGTTTGAGTCATTTATTCATAGACTCACTTAGCTCTCTTATTCAACGGTTCTGGTTCAACATAATTTTTATTTAAACTAGGCACTAGGATATGTTCACGACTTGGTCCACGCCGAACTTGTAATTCCTGCTGGATTCCCGGAACACAAAGTACAGCATCATTTAAATAAGAATGTAAATTATAAGTTATCGTTTTAGTGAAAACTGTGTCGGAATAATAAAAAATTTCTACACCCGAACACAAACTGTTCCCGGGAGAATTCCCGCAGGATTCTCGATGTAAAAAATCACACATTTTATTACATAAAATTTTCCACGGATAACTGATAAAATGCCATTGAAATTCCGTTATTTTTTGAATCTCGTCATTTTAAATAATTCCCGGAAAAATTTGCGCGGGATTTCTGGGCTAAGTAGCGCAGATTAGTCATAGTCTAAAAATGTATTAGTCTAAAAATGTGTTATGGATCAGCGAAAATCGCATTGAAATCAGCCCAGTAGTTTTTACGTGAATGCCGAACAAATAGACAGACAAGAAATCTAAAAAAATGCATCGTCTTCTCCATCGTTTATATAGTCTAT
Organism: Dendrolimus pini; assembly: GCA_949752895.1. Taxonomy (NCBI): domain Eukaryota; kingdom Metazoa; phylum Arthropoda; class Insecta; order Lepidoptera; family Lasiocampidae; genus Dendrolimus; species Dendrolimus pini. Next base: position 5,647,742 of record OX457129.1, on the reverse strand, counting down.
TCTTCATTCTTCTCATCTCTTCATTTAGTTATTTTTAGTGGATACTTGAACCTTGATCGAAAATGGATAAATTCACTTTGTTTATAATTCACTGACTTTGACAGATAAGATAGAACAAATGAAATGTGTTCATGTTCTAGACGTTATGGCCAGGTTATATATCGAGGGCTTGATAACATATGATCGTATACGCAAAAATGCCATTTTTTTGTTGTTTACTAAAAACTATGCATATTACAATTTAGAAAGTCTTAGTATGCAAGCTCTACCTTATACAATCAACTAGTTTTGTTTTATTCACAATTTTGTCCCTTGTGTAAAACTGCACTTTTGTCTGTACGCCCATTTGTTATGAAGCCCTCGATATGTATGTATAATAGCTATATATAGCTAGTCAATTTTCATTCATACAGATCCATCTATTAGTTTCTGGAGTGTGACGTAAACACAAACGGGTATATAAACCTTTTTTTACCAAGAAAAGCAACTTGGTTAGTTTCGTCTATCCGAGGATTTCCTGTATCCTTTCAAAAAGAATAAAGAGTTTTACCTTTTGTGATTTCAGGTACAGCGATTTCAACAACAGCTCCGTTACACAACTATTGGATTGAGTGGAATGTGCTTTTACGTGACCAGAAAGATGATTTTAAAGGTACGTGGAGAGTTTTATTGATTTTACCGCTAGATAAGGCTTAGTGTATCAGTGATGATACACTAAGCCGTATGTGTGAACATATCGTTGGCGTCAGTGCAGTACCTTGTTACGAAATTTTTTGGTGATATTGTTTCGTTAGTCAAAATTGTGGTATACATGTAATGTTTGACAATTTTGACGATAATATTAAGGTCACCAAAAATATATGTGGAGATGAGATTAGTAAAGCTGTTTTAATTTCTTAAACAAATATTTAATCTTCTTATTAAATGTTCTTAAAACATCTTACAACATCTTTGACAAGCTTCAGCTCTCAACCCACGCTACTATTCAATCGTCACTTGTGTTTTTTCCAACACCGTCTATTGTTTATCTTTACAATCTTTTTTTCATTCATCGTCTATCTTTCTCTGTCACATATCGTTCGGAAACACTCTCAACTACTTTATGTAAAACTACTTATATGTTCGGAAATATGTTCACAATCCCACATGGATTTGTAGTTACAAGATCCTGCACTGTCACCGACAATATGTAAAAAAATATAGGTAAAAATATTTTTGTTTTTAAGTTACTTTTGTATATTTTCGAAGTTGGTTGTGTTTTTTTAACATTTTGGTAATAAATCTGCAGAGTAAAAATTATTTTCCATTACCTACTCGTATATGTATTCGTATTTTTTTTTTAATTAGTCTGAGTATTTATGTATCTATTGCGATTTTCCTGCACCACCTATTTCACCTGATTCAAATTTCTCTCATTTGAGTTGGCTGGAAGAGATCGCTTTGAGCGATAAGGCCGCCTATTGCTTAGAAAATATTGTAAATATGGTCTGTTTTTGTAATTGTATATTTTGGTGTGCAATAAAGTGTTATCTATCTATCTTTATCCTCGTCAAAAACGCATATAAATTTTTTATATTCATATAAATATTTATTATGACATATTATTGCAGAAATGGATATGTGTTGCCCGAACAAAGAATTGAATTATTATAAATAGAAAAGAAACTAATTGAATATTATTTTCCAGGTTATTGGGACTATAGTGACTTATGAACTGGTGTTACTACAGTTTAACAAACGACAGGCTATTTCTATCCTAATGGATAAGAAAAATAACATCACCTTTTTCAATTCAACTGAAAATTAAGAAATAAATGTATAGAAGCTACTAAATGTTTTTTTTTATTAACATTCAAAATATGAACCATGATTTCGTTTATAAAAATAATAAAATTATATTTATTTATTAAACGTATAAAATATTGGGGCGCACTGTCAGCGGGTTACACTGTCAATAATTTAAATTTGCCAGTTTGCCACATCCGTTGGCCTTCACAAGCCTTGGCTTCGTCGTCTGCTTAGTTGCCCATTCGTCAACGTTGTTTGACCATCTCGGGCTTCTGGTGGCGTTATCTATCTATGTTCAATTTCATTCATTCATCTTATTTCCTGAACGTCAAAATGTTTGATACGTACATCAAGTAATTATATTGTTTCTTATTCGTAGTGCAAGATACATAGCAAATATACCAATAGGTAAAGTAACGTCAGTAACATTAGGTTGCTCTTTGTATGTTGAGTGATTCGGGTCAGTACCCCCGGCCCTTTGAACTAGACCATCAAAGGGCGAGTTGTGCTTTCTAACAGATTGCTAGATAGCTACAATTAACTCTACCTTATCCGAGATTAGTACCTATTTCCTTCTATCGTCCTGAGATACCATTGTTTTTTTATGTTTGCTTATAGGCAAACTGGCAGACGGGTCCACTTGATGGCAAGTGGCTACCGTCGTCCATGGACATCTGCAACACTAAGGGAGCCGATGCGCTGCCAACCTCGTTGAGACTTTAAGTATCTGTTTACACCCTTTTTAAAGAGCCCCATATTGTAGCGCTCTGGGACAACTGCGGAAGAGAGCTCATTCCACAGCTTGCTCACGTATGGCATGAAAGAGCGAGCGCCACCTGCAGTGGATAACTTCGAAGTGTCGAGGAAGTGCGGATGAACTCCCAGTCGCCGGCGAGCAGTGCAGTGGAAAAATGGTACATTTCAATTATATGGTCTAGTCGAGGAAGTTCGATCCTGGCCTGGACGCATGCACCATTTAGGCAGTTTTCTGACCTAATGGATATATTGTTTAAATTTACACGTGCTAATAACGACGAAGGAAAACATAGTGTTGAAACCTGCAACCTGCACATCGAGATAACACATATGTCCAACCAAGCTAACTTGGAAAAGTGTGGGGCGTATACTCTCTGTTCCGCCTATTGTGGGAGGCTTAGCCCAGCAGTAAGATATTTATGGATATTTATTAAAAATAATATTTACCTATCTACTAATTTAAATAGAAAAACATTTGAGGACCGTTGTTCCCACCAAAAAATTTATATGGAAACTTTTAGTATTAAACATTCTTTTATTTCTTTAAAATAATTAGGTAATTAGCATAGAGAAAATATTACAACAAGTTCACTTATTTTTCTGTAACATCTAGTTTTTATATCTGTAGTAGCACAAGTTCATAAGTCATCAACTTGGCGACAATCTGAAACAATAAATAAAATATCATTTTAAATGTCTTATGACACTATCATAATAAGTTTTCCGTCGTAATAAATAAAGTCGATTTTTATAACAAATCGAGTCAGTAACGCATTAGGTCATTACTAATTGATCCGTCATCAAGCTGTCAAAAGTAATATTTATACCTTTTTCAAGTATTTAACTTGAAAAAGGTATAAATATTAGTGACGTGGCCAACAGATTCGTATATAATAAAGTTACCAGTCGCGAGACTCGATTTAAAATGCCATTAAAATTACTACAGAGTTTATTAGAACTATACAAACACGTATAAAACAGGTAAAATATAACTGGACACAACCAATACAAACTGCACGATACAATAACACGCGCAAAGTCCGTCACTATATAGCTTATCGAATGTACAGACGTCTTGTCCCGCTTGGGCCTATTGCTAAGTCTAGCAATACTAGACTGCCTCACCTCTCAGTTGGGGCATTGTTTTATACGTATAACACAGGTACAAATATAACCGAAAACAACAAGTCCATACGTAATGCAGAAGGTCGTAATTCCATAAAACGCGCAAAGTCCGTCACTAAAAGATTCCCGATTGTAGTACACATGTCTTGCTTCGTTCGTGGTTATCACTCGACTGCCTCGTCCCTCCATCGGGCCATTGCTTTATACTGCACAGATGCAATATGCCCATCCAGCCGCGTGGACTGAATTTCCTAGAATCAGTTTGTACTTTAAATCCGCAACACCTGGCTAATAACTGCCCTAAAAGATTACAATACAACAATGGGCTGTTTTCTAAGCACAAATTTTAAACAGAAAGTAAATAAAGGAAGTCCAAATGCCGAAAGGTAATAAAATGTGTTTTTACAGGTATGCAGGTGTGAATTTGTTTTTGTCGGTGTCTAGGTCGTAATAATAAAATTTTAAAATAAATCTTATTAAGTTATGTATATTTTCTATATTTAAAAAATTAATTTTAATAAAATGTACAATTTTTTTCAATAATAATATATTATAAATATAAATAGCTTTATTTTAATCTATGTTTAATGTTCCTTCATGTATCGAATTTTTAATTCTAGTAACTATTAAATTCAGTTTGATAGCTGCTAAATGTGGCTTTGTAGAACAGCCGAACTACAGTTTTAAAAATTGTTAATCACAAACCTCCGAAACACTTGTTCGATGTGTAAAGCTACTCACCGTAAGCAATGTTCCTCTAGTAATATGAAACAGATTCAAGCCAGTCAGGCAAACCTTTGAGCGATAGACTTGTGTCATCAGTCTCTGAAACTAAAATTGAATTTGACTGATATTGAACGAAATAGAAAATTGTTAAAAGGCAAAAAAAAGTGTTCATGTCCTAACATTACTTACACTTACATTTTAATAATAAATACATAAATGATATATATATATACTTAATATACATACCATACAAACACATATCTACAAAATATATAAATGAATTTAAACATCATATTCCAACGACAGGTAGTATTTTTGATCATAGTTTTAAATAATAATCTACTGATAGTGAAAGAAATTTGGACTATTTTCAATAATAACACAAATTGTACACAGTCTTACCTCATGGTTGTATGCTGAAGCTGGTAATTCGTAAAGCGCATTCAAAGGTTCCCTACTAAGTGTGTGAATTTCTGCAGCAATCAGACTAACAGCTACTACTTTCGTCGTAACAAACATGAATGAAAAACATATATAAATAGTCGTTATGTTATCAGACCTGTAAATGGACGTTGTTTTCATAAAAAATAACACGGGACATATGTGTACACAGTACAAAGCGTCATGAGATCTACATGAAGATAACTAAGTTGGCAATTGCTGTTTTTTTTAATTTTCACATTTGGCGTACATGTTAAATGCATATTTTTCGAATCATTCTAACCGGGGTGTTTTGTTCTATTAAAACAAATGTATATATTATATTCTGTTGGTTCATATATGTCAATGCAATAAAGAGGATTAAAGTAGTGTTACGAGATATACAGGACTCGAATTAAAATGCCGTTGGAATTACTATAGAGTTTATTAGAACTGTACAAACACGTATAAAACAGGTACAAATATAACTAGACACTGTATAAACTGCATGATTCAATAACATGTGCAAAGTCCGTCACTATATCGCACTTCGAATGTACTCTTTTTTGTATAGTAGTCGTCGCTTCACTGCCTCACCCCTCCGTTCGGGCATTGTTTTATACTAAACTGTATAATGGAACAAAGGACCGCGTTCACCAAGTTAATCCGCACACCTGGCAAGCTTCGACGCAATCCAATAACAACAAGGATTAGTTCGACACTAATGACGGCCATAAAACAAGTTTAATAACAATAGCATGTTTGTCTTAATTACAAATTCTAAACACAAAGTAAACAGAAGAATTCCTAAATCAAAGAAGGCAATGAACTGCGTTTTACGACAGGCAGGTGTGCGCATTTTTTTTACTTTATGTAACGGTAGTTAATCTGAAAATGATCTAATAGTTTTTCACGTGCATTTACAAGGTTAATATTTGAAGTTTCTGTTGCTTAAGTTTAGTACTCGTAATTATAATACATTCAAAGCTCTAGATTGTTAAACATCAGGACTAAGAAAACTATTGGATAACTCTTATACGATTTTGGTACTTGAAGCTAAAGATGACTTACCTTGGTACTTCAAGACAATCAGGATTTTGTGATAAATTAGTTCTCGTTAGATTGCTGGAAAAAACACCTAATTAGTTATCTTCAAAGAAATTTACTTATAAGTAAACACAGATTTGAACAAACTCGGATAAGTCTATGAATATTTATGGATATAAGTAAAGGTATGTCACAAAAGAGATACAATTTAGATACGGCGATGGCCAGTTCTTGCGGCCCTGGCTTTAGGTGAAAGGAAGGAACATTTGGAGTTTTAGTGGGTATTCTGGTCTATGGCAACCTACCTCCACTAGGGTAGACCCAGCTAGCGAGTTTCTAATTAATAATAAATTAAAGAGAAAACGAGATTAGATAGATGAATTGTATACATAATTACATATAAGTATATAATAATTGCAGTCCGTAAACCTCCGACGGTTGGACTCGGACCACCTGCTATATATAGAAACGGACAATGTACCCACCAAGCTTGTCAAAGGCGGCTTAGCAGGTTTGACACATCAGTTATCTCGATGTGCAGGTTTAATCACGACTTTTCCTTCACCGTTGTTAGCACGCGGTAATTGTAACAATATGCACCGTAGGTCAGAAAACTGCCTAAGTGGTGCATGCGTTCCGCCCGGGATTCGAAGCCACGCCCTTTGAGTTTGGGACGCCAGTACGCTACCACAACTTCAATAAAGTATGTAATATGTCGAATTCCCAATTAACAAAGTATCTATAGGATATATCTAATAGTTTATCTATATGTAATAATAATCTAATAAATAAAAAGTTTATATATAGGGTCTACTGGTTGCTGACTAGCTGGAAATATCAATACATACTGCCCTCCATCGTGCTAAAAACCGATCTCGGTGTAAAAGAGTTATTCACTGCCATCAAAGTTACAATCCTCTGTGGTGAGGAAATGCCTTTGTGTATTGTAAAAGTTCAGCAGACAGGCAGACGGCCCTCCTGATGGACAGCCGTTACCATTCCCTATGAACTTTTGTAACACCAAAGGTGCTACCAATGTGCTGCAGCTCTATAGAGAAGTGTCATACTCTAGGCCAGGGGTAGTAGCCATCCAGATGGGTAATATGGTCTTTACCGGGTCGTGGGTTGTTTTGTCGCCTCGACAGACGGCCCGGCCACAGGAAATTATATTCTTTCTCATCTTATTCCACTTGCTGTGAAGTGTTCCGTAGACAAGATAAACAGCTACTGTTACTGTCATTTGATAGAATCGTAATAACCATTTAATCAAAAATACCCTACATAAAAAATTACTTAACGGATTCTCGCTTAAATGAATTTTTGTTAAAAACTACCAAAATTTTTCCATTACTTGTCCACAACTTATTTGAAACGCTTTTTTACTTATTACAACAAACCTACAAAAGAACTGTCAAAAACAAGTGACAGTTGGCATAAATATTGTGTGATTGACTGCCTTAATTTGAATATCTATCCGTGCAGGAACGGAGAAAGAATACAATTTCCTGCGGCCGGGCGGCCTGTCGTAAGAGGCGACAAAACAACCCACAGCCAGGTGGTAGAGTATTTGCTCGACTGGATGGCGACCACCCCTGGTCTAGAGTATTCCACCAAAACAACCTTGTGTTGTGTTCCGGCATTAGTAACCAGGTTCTAGTCTCCCATAAAAGAGCAGCATCGCATTTGCAGCACCTTTGGTGTTGCAAATGTCTATAGGCGGTGGTAACCGCTTTCCATCAAGTGAACCGTCTGCCTTTCTGCTCAACTCCTGCAATAAAATAAAATATATCGAACTTCTCCCAAAAATGTTTTATATATAACATGCACTTCTAAGAACTTTTTGATTTGTCAGCTCACATAATATATAGACCCAGGAGAGTCTGGAAAAAATGTCTGCACATGCTAGACGGATGAGTTCTATAACTGTTTCTAGAGAAAAATAGATAATTTTTATTTACTTCAAAATGATGTACGTCTGCTGTGACAGATATAATAAATTGATTGAGAATGAAGCTAAAAGCAGGGGGTTTATCTTATCATTCACTATTCGCACAAAACGAGTTATTCGTGTAAAACATATCTGCAACTCTGGCCAATTGGGCGTTTCTTTGTGTGCCTGCAACAAAATTTTAATGTTTCATGTCAGAGATTCAAAGCATCGTAACTTTAACATTCAAAGAATCTGAATTTGAAACGGGCAATTAAATAAAAGAACTAATGCTTATTTTTTTGCTAGTATTGCACGACGAATTTTTGAGAAGGGACAGATTAGGGATCCAAAGATATGCATACCGTGTTGTCTATATCATCATATAGTTTTCTGATCTAATGTGCACATTGTTACAATGACCACGTGCTAACAACATTGAAGGAAAACATCGTGATGGCACATCGAGATAAACGATGTGTCAAACCTGCCAAGCCGCGTTGGACAAGCGTGCCGGGTATACTGTCCTGTATGGGAGGCCCGAGGCCAGCAGTGAGACATTTATGGGCGGCTATTATATTATAATATTATATATATGCATCGTGCATTAATTCGAATATAATAATCATAAAATAAATTCGTAAGTAATCTGTGTTAACTTTTTACCGTTGAACTGATGATAGAATGTTAGTGAAATTTGAAAACGAGATGGAAAATTATTATTTATTATTATTATGAATAGATACTTGGACAGCATTTAGGGTATATTTGGTATCTCAAATAATATTATGGGAAAGGCAATAGACGATGAAAATGTTTATGCAAAATCATTCCTCAGCTGCCATTTTCACTTATTTAGAAAGTAAAATCAAATACGGACGACGTTACGGCTTACAATTTTTTAGTTTAGTTTAGTTAATAGATTAAGTAAGGTATTATCTCGAAAACTGAAATTTAGAACAAAGTACATCCTTAAGTACAAAGAGCCGCGAAACTTCTATAATAAGCTCACCAGGGTAGCCAGACGGGGACAGTCAAAGGTAAACAATGTTTTCGACAACTAGCGTTTCAGTTACATACATTGACATGATTTAGAGTAGTTTAGATTAGCTCCCGTTATACTGCATCTAAGATATGGAACAATATACCACCAACTTTAAGTCAATTAAATCACTCAATTATCGCTTTTCGCATGCACTTAAAAAACCACTTACCCCTTAAAACCAGCGTCAGATTACCTGGCACTTGCTGAACTGTACCTATTTGGTACCATAACGAAACTCTTTTGGTATATAGTTATATACCAACGTCGTTTAATTTAGCGCTATGTGAAGACCAAATAAACGTTTAGCCTTTCTTTTCTTCAAATTTTTCAGAAAGCAAAAGTGAAAGTGATTCTTTATAAAATTGTCACTCTTCTATGATGCAAGCAGACTAAAAATTTAAAATGGGTCAAACGTATAGGGGACATAACTAATATTATGTGATACAAAATTAAGCTATTGGGAGGTAAAGCTGTACTTATATGAAACAGAATCAAGTTGTAAACTGACAAAGTCGTGACTAGCAGAGGGAAGTAGCTGCGTCGTAAAAAGGATAATATAATCCATACATTGTAATTGATGGATGAACAAAGAGTTTGATAATAAATATACTCTTTAGCCGGGAGTAGCTCGGGCGAAACTGCAGCACACCACTGTTGTTTGTCGCTGTTCTTTTACAGCACATTAGGATACACATCCACTCAACGGTGATTCACTAACCGCCACTATCTTTGTTTTTGAAGTGAAATATGTTTAGAATCGTTATGATTAGAAATTTGATGCAACCAAAAAGCGACACTAAAAGGGCATAAACACATAAATCTATAGGCCTGCGTGGGAATGAGATACGAATCTACACTGTGCAGCACAGATTAGAGCGTCAATAAGATCAATGATTTAGCACAGATCAAAAATGGACCGATTTAAAATTGTTAAATATATATCTTAGACTAAAACAGTAAAAATTTGAAAGTGATACTTAAGAAGTTTATTTTGACTTATAATATGTTGACGGATGTAGGCTAAAGGTTTGTGTCTGTGTTCAATTCACTACTGCGTGTGACTTGTAACTTCAGAAAATATTCTCGTAGATCTTCTCTATCTTTTATTAATATAAATATATCTTCTGTGTTCTTCGGTTCATTGTGAGAAGAAGTCGCAATAATCTCTTCTTTAGTACCTAGATCTCTAGCAGTCCTATTTTTATTGCGAAGCTGGCAAACAGGTAGACTGCCCAGCTGATGGAATGTGGTTACTTTCGCCTATAGGCATTTGTAACACCGATGGTGAAGTCAACGTGTTGCTAGCCGTTATAATGGGATAAAAAGAGTGATCGAGGGGGAGGGCGTTGGAGGGCAGATTGGACCTTCGGCCGCCGTAAGTAGGCGGCGCGGGTGGGCCCCTGGGGAAAGGGTTCGCTACCTGCCTTTATGCCGTTGAGATGGGCGTGCGACCCGGGCGCGCTCATCTCTCCTCCCGTGGGGCGAGTTACAAATATTCGCTGGTCAGTTGGATCACGCTATATTTAGAAAAGAATATCAAAAAGTCTTTAAGAATTTGCCTTCCTAGGCCACCACATAAGCACTTCAAAGCTATACATGACGTATAATCATCTTCAAATAAACTTACTTGTTTCACTTTTTGTTTAAAGAAATTGTTGAATTCTTTAATTCTTATATTCAGATGTAAACTTATTAATATGATAACAGCATCTAAGCTGCTTAATATGAAGTCATTTTGTAGTCGCTTTAACTGAAACAATAACTCACAGTTAAAAATTCGAAGAAAGGCCTTTAAGGTACCTAGGTCGAGTAAACTCGTAAGGCCCAAGGTTTATTTAGTATTCTGAAGTATACATAGGTACTCGAATTAAAATGCCGTTGGAATTAACATACAGTTTATTAGAACTATACAAACACGTATAACACACGTACAAATATAACCGAACACAACTAATCCAAACGTAATGCAGAAGGTCGTAATTCAATAAACGGCGCAGTCCATCACTAATAGATTACCGAATGTACACACGTATCGCCCCTCCCTCGATCAGGCCATCGTTTTATACTGCACAACAGCAATGTGTCCGTATCGTAGTCAACTTAATCCGCTACACCTGGCTAATGATTTGGCCGCAAACGACCATAAAAGAGTACAATAAAGCAATGGGCTGCTTTCTAGAAACGTATGCCAATCAATAAGTGAACAAAAGATGAGGATCATAAAAGAATTACAATTAGTTTAAATGCCGACAGGTAATAAAATTTAATGTGTTTTGTTTCAGATATGCTGGTGGATTCTTTTTTTTGTCGGGACCTGAGTAACAATATATTCAATTGCATTTTTTTAAAGAACATCTTTTCATAGGTATTCAGTCCCAAACTTTGTTAGCGTGACTTTTATATTCAACATAAGATTATTGGATCTATATTTTAATTACAAAATGTATATATATAATATTTAAAAAAAATCTAAAATGGTGGTTTTTCAGCATATTTAAAACTGCAATTTTTCGCAAAAAAGGGATATTGGGCATGTATGCATTGTGATCGATTTAAAACTTGACCCTGAATACCATTTGAATTACAACTAATTAAAGGATGATGGTCCTTACGAGGATATAGCAGTCTTATGCATTAATGTTCACTGCACAAACGGGTTTAGATACGGATAGAACGGGTAGATTTTTTTTATTATCTTTATAGAGAGGATAAACATGAGTATATTTTTAGAATAGAATAGAATATTCTTTATTGCACACAAGAAAATCATAATATACATGAATTAAGAATCTTATAACTAGTACAATCGGCGGTCTTATCGCTAACAGCAATTTCTTCCAGACAACCTTCTGGAGATAATTTTATATTTTTAATAATGGGTCGGTATTTAGTGCGCATATTTTAAAATATATACCATCAATACAATATTTTTAATTAATTTTTTAAATGTTTAAATATTATCTGTAAAGTAATGATAGGTATCCTTAATAAAACTAAGTTTCATCGGTTTTAAGCGCGGAAATTTATTGGATTAATTTTGATTTGATAAATCAAATAAATTACCGCGCTGAAAACCGTTAAAACATAGTTTTATTATGTATACAAGTCGCGAAAACTTAAGAAAATATTATAAATATTCTTCATGATTTTACAATACTATTTATATTACCAATAAAGCAGCTCCAAATATGTGATACATCGGACCATAATCAGAAACCATTCGTAGAAAGTAGTCAAGCGTCATCTCCGTGTGACATCTGTTATGAGGCACAAAAGTATACACAAAGTAGAATATATGACACACTGAAAAAAAAAACATGATTCAGGTCTTATTACTGAACAATGTAGGTACTGGTGTCCCAAAGCTATGCCACATGGAGGAAAAGTATTTTATTTTCAACTAGAATCTGCCCTGTGGCAATGCTGCGTGTCAAATCTACAATATTTAAAGCATTTCCCGTCCATGTGGAATATCTTTGGGAAATCTGGTATCATATTTTTACGAGCGTGGTGCTCGAATTAAAATGCAATTGGAATTACTATAGAGATTGTTAGGACTATATAAACACTTATAACACAGGTACAAATATAACTGAACGCAACCAGTACAACCTGCACGATTCAATAACAGGCGCAAAAGTCCGTCACTATATCAAGCGATATGATATATACCGAATGTACTACACACGTCTTGCTAGTATCGTAATCGTCGCTTGACTGCCGCACCCCTCCGTTGCAGCATTGTTTTATACTGTCAAATATGGCTCGACACAAAGCTCGACCGCTTGGAGTATTTCTTAGAACCAGCTTGTATTTTAAATACACCTGGTAGTGATCACAATACACAATAGGCCCTAAGGAATTACAATATACAAAAGGCTATTTCTAATTATGAATTTTAAACACAAAGTAAATAAAAGAAGATATTCATAAAACAGTTTCAATGTAATTAGCTCAACCGCCGCGGCAGGTAATAAATGTGCTTTTGTCTATAGGTATGCAGGTGGCCAAACTTGTAACAATATGGTACAATAAGGTTATACGGACGTTGTGGACATGATAATTATACGGCAATATATAAATTTTAATGTCAGGTTGCCTTTGTGAGATAAAAGAGTACGCTTCTAGCACAAAATACAGTATGTCCTTTGATAGGTTTTATGAACCAGGCACCAGTACCACACACTCACATCTCCTAATTTAATTATTTTAAAGTTTTACATATGATGCGGCGCGGTGGATTAATTTTAAAGATTTTGAGTAGAACTTTTTAATTCGTATGCGTGCGTAGCGGGCGAGTTTTGCAACATCTCTTTTTGGAACGGAAGCGGGTAGGAGGGGGAGATTTTGAGTACGGAACAAGAAGGAGCGAAGGAATGAAATGAATGGCGCGTACAATTTTGACGGATTATCATTATCTCAAGATCTGGTTACTGCTTAAGCAATGTTTAAAAGACTTTAGGTTTTACTGATATTATTATAATATTTGTTCCTTATTCATAACTTCGGCCATAAAAGTTGTATAATTATGTTTTTACCCTAAAGGAGATGCACATAGAGTACTTTTTGAACCAGCATAAGAAAATTTGTACCTAAAGCGAGAGGTCTGGCGGAATACGAAACCGAAGTAAACGCCAGAAAAACAGTAATAATTACAGAATATAATAACAATAATAACAGACCATAACTGTCTCACTGCTGGGCTCAACCTCGCACTGTAGGGGAACGGACAGTATACCTGCCACGCTTGTCCAAGGCGGCTTGACAGGTTTGACACATCGGTTATCTCGATGTGCAGGTTGCACAGAATTGTAATGCCTCACGACGTATTCCTTCACCGTTGTTAGCACGTGGTAATTGTAACAATATGCATTTTAGGTCAAAAAACTGCCTAAGTGGTGCATCTGTTCCGGCCAGGATTGAACCCGCGCGCGATTACGCTACCACGACTTCAGAATATATAACTGGTAAATTTGTAACCTTTGAAAATTGTTGTTTGATTTTACTTACCAAGTGCCAGTAACAAGTTTATAATTAAAACTATTATTAGAAATTTCCGATGATCTGAAACGCGAGGTAGCGACATCTCTATTTCTTCAATTGCCATAATATCACTTTCCCAGTTTTTAGCTATTTTATGAAATGTCGGAATAATGAAGAATAGAATTGTAGATACCACGAAAAATTCCGCTAAAATCAAAATTTACTGCCCTATAAATATTATAAATGCGACAGTAACTCAATTTGTCTAATTAAGCTTTCAACGTAAAAACTACTAGGAATACTTTACGATATTGCTGTAATTTTGTTTAAATGTAGTTGTAGTACCGAAAATCGACATTAATACTTTTAATCACAATCATTATCTTGATTGCAAGTCTTAGGGCCGACTCGATCAGGGTGATACTACATTCTCACAGAATATTGTTGTGAAATGTTTATTAGCAAATTAGCCTTGATTTAATCTTGTTTCGTGCGGAGAGTGACAATTTTGATGAACAACTCTCCTCTCAGATTTATTACGTCCCTTCTATTAAATTTCTCCTATCTCATCTCTTCTATCCTATCTTAGAGGAGATCCTATCCTAATGTTGCAAAAGGCCGATAGACATTTGCAACATGGACATTGTCCACAAGCGATGGTGAACAGTTTCTGCCAGGAGGACCGTCTCTCTGTTTGCCCCCTTTAGACAATTAAATAAGTAGCCCTAATAGAATAGTGATGCAAGATCGCCAGCAGGGGCTGGATGAGGAAGACAGGAGACCGTGATACGTGGCGCGTACTTGGGGAGGCCTACGTCCAGCAGAGGACTGAGATTGACTGAAAAAGAAGAAGAATAGCGAAACTTCTTTAATTGGTAAATTGATCCAACAACCCCTTGATTTAGAAACTTAAATAAGCCTACAAACTTACTCTAACTCTATATGAGTAAGATCGCAAGTCTTTAGAATATAAGAAAGCAAATAACTTTCACTTAAGTTTTATATTTCTAAAACATGAACGAAATTATTAAAAGTAAATAAATTTTCGATGATTTTTGTTAGACGAGTCATTTTTTGCAACTACTCCCAATTATTTTGAATCAGCAAAATAATTATCTTTTCCTTCCATACTCCTTTATTCTTGTTATTCTGGCACAGGTACTCTGTCATATCACAAATCATATTGTCTTATAATCCTTCAAGCAAACCATCTGATTAACTAAAATCGTCTTTTAAATTTTTTCTGTAATTTGGGATTTGTGTGGCTGCAAATTTACTTTACTTCCTTAAATACTCAGTTTTGACCATATATATTCTTGCAACACTTGTTGGAATGTTAGATCAACCGTTAAATGTAAAATGCTCAGAAGAGCAGCTGTGATGTTATAGTCAGTTTTCATGTATAGATCCTGTTTCGAGCGATTCTACATTAGGTTTGAGGCAGTGTTAAAATTTAAATGTCTATAAGTTGAGGCACCAAAAACTATAAGTGTGTGTGTTAGACACATATTGCGTTGCTTATCCTGTTAACGTTTCGCTTTTTTTACTGCATTAGTTATTAAGGAAAAATAACTTACTCATATTATCAGCATAACAGCCGACAATCATAAGATCAGTAATAATCAAAACTAGTTGAAAGATTTGTAAACAGACACTGACGAGATAGATGCTAAAGTACCATGATTTCCAATTCAGTCTGAAAGTAAATTTTTAGCATCATACAGAGCCAAGAATCTTCAACCAATTTTCACCATTTTGAAGTAAGCCTTCAAAGGGACCGCTTTCGCAGATTCCTGTTTTTTTATTCTTTTTTATTGCAGCAGTTCAACAGACAGGCCGACGGCCCACCCGATGGAAAGCGGTTACCATCGCCTATGAACATTTGCAACACTAAATGCGCTACAAATGCGCTGCTGCTCTCTTAAGGGAGACTGGAACCTGGTCACCAATGCCGGAATACAACTCAAGGTTGTTATGGCGACATATGTTAGACCAGGGGCGGTAGCCATCCAGTCAGTCAAATGCCCTACCACCTGGCACTTCCTGTTACGAACATAACAAATATCAATATAAGTATATCTAGTGATTCTCCAAAGGCAACGCAACTGCTTCAGGGCCTCTCTTCAATGCTAATTGTTATAAATTGTAAATGTGAAATTTGGGTAGAAATCCTCTACACTTATTATTCAAGGATCAAGGGTGATCGATGAATCAAAGCCCAATTAGTTAGCTCAAAATGATTTCCTACTATTTTTTCTCGATGACTAAAACAGGGTCAATTTGATCGTTAAAATCTGTGATATTGTTGTTAGAAATGAAATTATTTAATTTCAGTAGCTGAGTTCAATTTGAAAATATCAACTAACCGAATACAAATAATAAGCAGTGTTCGGAATTTTTTATTTTATCAATTTCAAAAACATCAAACATTTAAAAACAACCCCAGAATAAAAACCATGCATATTTCAAAAAATTTAGAGCTATTTAAAATTTGTTGGGATAACAGCTACTATAAAGTTATCTTAAGCTATGTTTGATGTTTTTTTATTAGTAGATTAGTAATTGGTCTAGGATATCTGGGACACAGTGTTAAAGTGATATATATAAATAAACACTATCTTACCCCGAACCTCCACTTGTACGATGCATAAGACCACTTAAAGGAAACAAACCAGTAAATCGTATGACTAAGAATGGCACTCTCAATGAATTGTAAAATCCGCCTTTAAGGTTTGTGTTCTTAATTATATTGGTACGAGGTTGCACGAGGAGTAAAGGCATTTTCAATAAATCCAAAATTTTAGTTTATGTAAGCAGAAATGTCTTTTTGTCTTTTATTTATTTGTTGTATCTTTCTTTAGAATAGGATTTTTTACTATATCAGCTACACTCAGAAGGATTAAATAATTATCAATTCATAGCATAATAACTAAAATTTGCGATCCTATATAAAATGTCACTTCCTTTGATTACAATCTATTTCTCCTAATAATGCTTCATAACTATTAACTTTTTATGCCTATTCACAGTTTTTCTTAGCTTTTATAGCAATATAGTTTCTGACGTAAAAAAATCTGTACTGAGTGTACATCACAGAAACTCGCATAAGTTTAAAGAGATTTATTCGAATTGCTTTCAAAAACATGAATACGTCGTTATTCAATGTTATTTAATCAACGCCCCATCACCCCCATCATTTTCTATTTGACAGCAAATTATTGTATTTAACACCTCGTATTAAAGGGCTTATACACTGTTTGGACACCGTGATGTTTCGTTATGTAAATATTTCAATATTTATGATCATGAAAGCGTTTGTGGTTGTTATTTATAAAACTGCATGTATAGGGTATATTATACTCCACACCTCTTCAGGACTGCTGATTCGCTACCAAACCATCTGAGATTATTTACATGAAGTGAAGAACGTTTGAAATTTTGTTAGGAACTTCATTCATTCATATGGAAGAGGAACAAAATGTTTTGAGCTGGTATTTGGTTCGGTGGAAGAACTGATCTCATTTGGATCAGGAGCAATATCAATGTTCAGATTTATGCGGAGAGGATTGTTTCAGATGTGATAATTCTTTCGAGAAGCCGGTAGGTACGAGTAATGCACGTCCACACACGGCTAGAGTGGTAACACGCACTCTTGCCGATGCTTGCATCAACGTTCTGCCGTGGCCTGCTCAACCCAATTCAGCACGCATGGGATACATTCCAAAGAAGAGCTCTGTCGAGTATGGATGTCGTGTATACTCCACTACTACTTTTGATCATGCGAAGATGGTGGACGGCCATTAATCAGTGATTTTGATAACTAATTTTAAGCATGCCAAATCTCGTGATTCATGTAAACGATGGAAACACAGATTTTTTTATCTTTTACAACTTCTGCCATTTTGCTATTTAATTGACAATTTTAATTTAGGTTAATTTCCCTCAGTTTGAAAAAAATGATTTTTTTTTAATTATTACAAAATATAGAAATATGTTGTTAACTCAAACATATAAGTAGAAAGAAACATAAATGTCAGTCTGGAAGACTAGATTAGGTAAATATTAATATTTTTTTACAGGGATAGTATATTTTTATATACTTGATCTAGACACTTTTGATGTGTGTAATTATCATGACTCGTGCGGCGTTTATAGTTCTACAAACATAAAATATGTGACTAACACCTAATTTATACCTACTATATTTTCTATTAAAATTAATAACGAACGTGTGTAGATAACTTTAATTAAACCGCCCAAAACCAACATTGATAACGTCTGATAGATTATTTTGTTTGTTGTTGGTAAAGAAATATTTACCTGATTTGGATGTAAACGTATGTATAAGGCGTTTTGTATTAAATGAATTTACATTTGATCATAAAAAGCTATTTACAACTGGGTTATGGTATAACATTTTGTTTGTTGTAAGGGTATATAGAAAATGCTTTATTCTTTATAATTTATTTATCATAATAATTATTTAATATTAATTATAAAATTGTAAACATTCCGTGTCTGTACATTGAAGTAATTTAAAAAAAGCAACTAGAATAGACTATATAAACGATAGAGAATTTTCATGATTTTTTTTAGATTTCTTGTCTGTTTGCCGATAATATCTATAATAAGTATTAGAAAATTCTAAACATGCCGTGTCTGTACATTGAAGCTATTTAGTAATGCAACTGAAATAGACTATATAAACGATAGAGAACACGATGCAATTTATTTTTAGATTTGTCTTCTGTGTTTGTTCGGGATTCACGTAAAAATTACGAAGGCGATTTTGATGCATTTTTTGCTGATTGATAGCAAATTCTCAGGCTTAAAATCTGCGCTACTTTTTATCCCGGGGATCGCACGAGATTTTTTTTGGGAATTCGTTAAAAAGAAAAAAACGATTTTCAATGCGGTTGTATTACTGATCGTGTGACACTTTTTATCTCGAGAATTTCTTGTCACGGAATTTTAAGTCACGCGTTGACGAAATTGTCCCAGTGTACATATAAAATTTTAGAATTAACGTATATTTTCTCAATCAGGGAAAGAATATGACAGGGGATTAGTGAACGGCTGTGGCTCATGGGTCATCGGCTGTCAGGGTTCGGAGTTAGCTATGCTATCTATCCTATGATTCTGGCATATAGTGAAGGAAGGAACACTGAGGAGGTTTAAGTAAAGTCAAAGTAATATAATTTTAAAAACATGGACATTTCTGCAGATGTTATGCTAAGTGTCAAGTTACATGTTTCGCCTTGACAATACAATTAAAACTCGACAACTGCAGAAACCACTTGACACGGACCTTACGAGAAGTTGTTTCCGCTAGGAGACACGCTTGCATCGATATTCTATGCGCTAAATTTACTGTTACTTGTAGAAACTGATAGCAGATAAAATAGTAGACTAAAAAAATACATTGACAGACAGGGACGAGGATTTTATTAGGGTTCCGTTTTAGTCAATGGCCAAGGAACCCTTATAAGCACAGAGCGGTTTAATAACAGCTCCGAATCAACCCAACTGACCTTATAAGACAAAATGTATAGCGGAGCTCTCGTTTCAGCACTAATTTACATCTCAATACCCTTTCACGGAGTTATGCAAATGCTGACTCCACGAATATTGCAATACTTGTAAAATGACCGTAGTTTTAGGTCATAGGTTCTGTTAGTCGTATTTCTGTTTTATATACCTATTACAGTTTTTCATGCGGCTTTACTGGGGCTAAAAACTCTAAGCCCTAGTTTTAAACCTAGTTTCTTTCGAGAACAAGTACGTACACAGGGTACTACATCGCATACGCCTTTTTCGCTTCCAGCAAGTTCCAATTCGTGACACGACTAATACATATTTTCCCGTTTTCCAGGCTAAAAAGTAATTATTGTAATTACATAAATACCAAATTTCACCAAAATTGATATCACGTTTTCTCCTTGAAATACCGCGCTTGAAACCGTTAAAACGTAGTTTTATTAAGACATACTTTGTTTTAGGTATATAGTGTGTTGATAATGAGACTAATTGTTAGGGACGAGAATCGCTCCCCAGACGACCCTACCGGAGTACAATTCTAGCCTGCACAGTTAGCAGCTAAACGACCGACGAGTAATGCGACTTTAAAGAGAGTCCTTGCAGCCTCATACACAATATAATCATTTGCAAATTCCCAATTTACGTCGATATTCTTCATTGTCTCTCTCACGCTACGTACTTCGACATGTTTTAGTATCCGAATTGTATAGTTCCAATGCTTTGTAAATATTATAATTACTCAAGTGTACGTTTTGATGGTTTTAAACGCTGGATATAATTTAATTTTTATTTTTACGTTTCGGCCACTTTTCAGTGATCACGAAACCATCGAAGCAAAGTTTTAAAACCAAGTTTTAATTATATGATCCTGTCACGAAGCGTCCAATAAATTCCGTAGTCTATATCGAAAGATTTATTCAAAGCAAATAATGTATCACCGAAACTAGTTATAATTTATTGATCATCGATTGGAAAGCAATGCTCAATGTCGAAAGTTGTCAGAAAGGCATAGTAATAAATTATTCAGGAAGGTTAAAATACGTTGATCAACATGTTAATGGGAATAAACGATGTAGTCATTACTTACATTCATTCGAGGTGTGTAGTGTTTGATAAAAGAAAAATGAATACAGTCAATGTCGCCATACAAAAGCCCATTGGTATTGTTCTGTTTGTTTTCTAAAGAAATGAATTGATTTATGATTTTACATACTTTGTCATCATTATAACTGAATGGAATTGGCTATTTTGATCGCGCACTACTACATTTACGATGAAATTAATTAACTTAATTTACTTATGACAAATCTATATTCTATGAATCTCAAATTTATTATGATTATTATGAATGAAACAATTTAATTGTAATTTTTTTGATTGCAGAAGTTTCAAAAGAACTTGAAAAAATTAGCTTTTCAACATTATTCGTTGACAAGTCTAGAAAGAAAGATGTTACTTATGATAAGAAACATACAACTGAATTAAGTAAGTAAAGCGACTTATCTTAACCTGTATATTCAGGAGATTTGTTTATTATCTCAATGTTAATTATGAGACTATAAAACATGGCTAACGACGTATCAGAAAATCAACTCCCAGCGCATGGAAGTCAACCCTAATTACAATATTTTATTTCACTTAAGATATTAATTTGTTACTATATATGTCAAATACTGCAAGCTGAATTATAACATCAGTTCCTTTAGTTAAGATTTTTCATACTTGTTCAGTCCTATCTGTGCAGGAACGGAGAAAGAATACAATTTCCTGCGGCCGGGCGGCCTGTCGTAAGAGGCGACAAAACAACCCACAGCCAGGTGGTAGGGCATTTGCCCGACTGGATGGCTACCACCCCTCGTCTAAAGTATGTCGCCATAGTAACTTTGAGTTGTGTTTCGGCATTAGTGACCAGGTTCCAGTCTCCCTTAAGAGTGCAGCAGCGCATTTGTAGCACCTTTAGTGTTGCAAATGTTTATAGGCGATGGTAACCGCTTTCCATCAAGTGGGCCATCTGCCTGTCTGCTGAACTCCTGCAATAAAAAAAAGACAAATAGTTTTAATTTTGAGCTTTTTTTTCACGATTTAGCAATACACTAAGTACACTTGTGTAGCGATATATAAAATACATGTCATTTTTTTTCCTAAAGGTAGTTCTCTGTTAAGGTAGTGTCGGATGCCCTTCAGCCTGATGGACCGGCGACCTTGCGCAATTCGACAGCGAAAGGTCGCCGGTAGGCGCTCGATGAGGAAGGTGGAGCATCATGATGAGTGGCACAGATTTGGAGAGGCCTACACCCAGCAGTGGACTGCGCTTGGCTGAGGACGAAAAAAATATTCCATATAAATAAGTAGTTTCTGAAAATAAAGATTACGACATAAAAATACAGACAGATTAACAGACAGAACAAAGTAACCCTAAATATGGGCATTTGGCATTTCGCATGTTAGTATGGGTAGAAAATTAAGACATGAAGTTTTTGGCGTATAAAATCAAAGATAATCTTTGTAATATTGTATAGTAGCTTTTTTCATCTGAACATAATTCCAGAAAAGAAAAAGAAGAAAATCAGATACGATAAAGAGGACACCCAATTTCAAGTGTTTCAAAAATCAATGAGAATGATGTTGATCTTTGGACAGTGTTTGGGCTTAAATCCGTTCTTGGGTGTGACCAAAAATGATGTTACGAAAGTTAGGTAAGATTTAGTTAGTAGAATGAGATTTTTTACAATTAATCTTTGCTATTATGTGCTTGCTATTCGAGTCTTCTCGTTGACCATTTCGCAATACTTGAAGATGAAACTCTTTGGGAAATGTGTCCTACTCCTCTTAAAGTACGGTGCCGAGATGTGAACAATGAGAGTGGGACTGTTTCACAAACTGAAAATCGCTCAGCAGGGATAAACCTGTATAGGATGTGATCTCATAAAAAAACTTGTCTGCTTTATTGACCTACGACTTTGGGACATATGTGACCAAATCCTAGTGCTACTTCAGCTTCTTAATTTCAAGATCTTTATCAACTGATAGAAATGGGGATATCCGTAAGAGAACCAGGTGATTATGTTGGTCCTCTTACTGATATCGTACTTTCTATCGGTTGATATAGCTCATGAAATTAGTAAATCGAAATGGGAAGGGGTTGATCACGTACGCCGTGAAGTCGACGGCCGATATAGCAGACGGCTTTCGAAATGGAGATCACGTCTCAGCAGACGCAGTGTAATGATGATCTGCATAAGATAGGGGCTGGATGAGTAAAACGGACCCGGATATGTAGCGCAAACTTTGACATAGGTCCAACAGTGGACTACGAATGGCTGAAAAAGGACGCTATAATAGAGGCTTTGTAAAGGACGTAAACATATTCTTACAGTCCCAGGGACGTAGGCAACGCATTGGTTCCCTAGATGTTACAGATGTTCATGTTCAGCGTTAACCAGTTAAGCTAACCCATTTATGTTCTCCGGGTTCGATTACTTGCATGAAAAATTACGGAAATTAACTTTCTTTTTTTGAATTATGGTCTAGGTGTCCCTTTAGTTACCTTTGAAATATATAATATAAATAATTTTGATTACCGTAGTAAGCAGCAATTAATACTTAGTGAAAAATTGAATGCCTGAAACCTGATAATTTTTATTTTGGAGTTTTTTTACTAGACGATTGTTGTTTCTAGTACTTTTCTCCCATGGTAATTGGACCAATACAATTATTATTTGTCTGAGGCTCTTAGTATAATATTTAATATCACTTATTCTTACAGGTTTACGGTATTTTCAGGGAGATTTTTGTATGCCATATTTGTTTTAGTGAGTCAAATAATAGGAACTTGTTTCTGCATCTACCGTTTCATGAACAATGTTTTTTCAGTGGGCGCATTAGGTAAGAATATTTTGAAATGCTGTAGCAATTTTATTTAATCCCTTACAGAATATCCCTTGTTTATTTGTGTTACAAATTACCTACTGTAGGATTTCACAGCTCCTCTTGAAGAAATGACTCTCAAAGTTGTGTAATTAGAAGCCAAATTTCACTCGTTGTTATATTGATTCAATAAGAAATTAAAGTTTTTTTTACAAGCTTTTATTTAACTTGCAATGGATGTATGTGTAAGTTCAAGAGGAATCTTGCAAGTTAAATTTGACCATCTTGCCTAGTAGAGGAGTTCCTCTGGCCACCTTTCGACTCCATCATCAGATCAGCTCCATGGTACCATATTATTGCGTTGTAACGCGATTTACATATGCATGCAAAATTTCAACTCAATCGGAAATCGAGAAGTTGGTCAAATTTAACATGCAAGATTCCACCCAAATTTACATACATACATACATTGCAAGTTAACTAATGGCTCGTAAAAGATACAGCTCACTACATTTGTAGCATAAAAAAATCAATGGTTGCATGTGCATAATATTATTATTATATATCGGGTTAAAGAACTTTATTTCTCAAAAAACAATTTTTACAATTCACTTAAACTATGGAAACATTTATAAGATATTAAAAAAATAATTGCAATTTGTAACGAGATAGAAAGCACAAATACTGAAATTGCAGGTAGTTTCGATTTTTTTACATGCAAGTTACCAGTTCCTTCGAACCAAAAGAAACAAGGATATAGATGTTGTGGAAGTGTCATTGTGTAACTTGTTAATTTATTTATTTTTAAATATACATAAGTCAACGTAATCAACGTGTAATTGGTGGTGAGGTTCTGGGTAATAAAAGTCGTTATAAGTGTACCTCACCCTCTCCGATGTTTCAAATGTAAATTGAAAAATTCTTATAAAAATCAATAGACCAAAGAAACACTTCAACTAATATAACTTTAAACAAGGATGAGTAATAAAAAGTGAAAAATGAAATAAAAATCAAAATTACAGAATTGAAAAATAATCCGTGACTTCCAGTTCATCAGAGGGTAATAAAAATACATTTATGAATGATTGCAGGTTATTTCTCGTTCTACATATCAACTGCATCCACTACTTTTCTATTTCTGAAGGTAGGCCGTAAGTGGCCTAGACTTGTCGAAGAAATTCATAATTCCAAACTTAACGAGTACGTAGATAATAAAATAAAATGGAAATGTAATTCGGCTACTATTATATTACTAACATTTGCTTTTAGTAAGTATAATGTGGTTCGAGATAATAATATACTATACTTTAATTTCTTGTTCGATTCACTACAATTACAAATAAACTAAGTCAATATAGTATAGAGAGCTGCACAGTAGAACATAAAAAAAGTTGCAGCCAACCTAATCTGAAGTACCTAATACCCAATGAATGACATGTTGGCAACCTGACAACGTCAAATTCAATCATACAGCGATGGTTGTCTACATCACACAGCAAGAGTTTCGCTTACGCTGGTACGGCCACGTTTTACGGAGACCGGCTAATTATGTGGGGAACAAATGTCTTGAAATGCTGGCTTGACGTTGTGAAGGATGACATACCAATGATCTCAAAACGGGCGATGCTGAAGATCGCACGAAGTGAAGTAAGAAGAGTAGGAAAGCGGACCCAGGGCGTTGGAATTAGCGCTCCGAACGCAACCGGGATTTAACGTTCGGATAATGATGATGATGACGATGATGGTTGTCTACATCACAACTTAAGCTTCATCTTTTTTAATATTCCGTCTATTCCACGGAAACGACGTCATTTATCGGGATAGCTTAATCGCTAGTCAAAGGAAGCTCTGTGTCGAGTTTCGTTCATATATGTTCAGTAGTTTCCAGAAAACATGCGACAAGAGAGCTCTCTTTTTCACTATTTTCCTATCCTAGCTATTCCTATGCTATCCCGCGGAAAGGACGTCATTTGTCGGGATAAAAGTATCCCAAGTTACGCTTCGGGATATAAGCTAGCGCTTTGTCGAGTGTGCAGTAGTATTCACGTGATGCTCTAGCAGACAAACTACTTCTAAAAATTGCATTTTTGCAATCTCCTGGTGTTGCAAATGTCCATAAGCGACGGTGACCACCATCCATCACGTGGTTTGTCAACCTCTCGGCTGTACTTAGCACATAACAATAATAAAAATGTGTGTGTGTGTGTGGGTGTGTGTGTGTGTGTGTGTGTGTGTGTGTGTGTGTGTGTGCGTGCGTGCGTGCGTGCGTGCGTGCGTGCGTGCGTGCGTGCGTGCGTGCGTGTGTGTGTGTGTGTGTGTGTGTGTGTGTGTGTAGTTCACACGCAGTAGAAGTGAAACGAACTGTGACGAGGGGTGGGAGGGATTCTAAATTTCGTGACGTCACATTTCATATATTATATCGTTAATATCGAGGGCTTCATAACATATAGGCGTATAGACAAAAAAAAATTTTTTTTGTTACATTTTAGAAAGTTTAACCAGTATGCAAGTTGTACCCAAAAAGAAGAGTATTCCAAATGTCAACTTCATACAATCAACTAGTTTTGTTTTATTCACAATTTTGTCCCTTGTGTAAAAATGCACTTTTCTCTGTAAGCCCATTCGTTATAAAATATTTTCAAATCTATCTATATAAGCATAGTGTTTAAATGGTTAAATAATTCTTAATTTTTAATAATTAATGATTAATTAATAATATTCTATCTCATTTTCTCGCAAGATTAGTCCTCTAGATTTATGTGTTTATTTTTTTGTGACGTTTTTTTCGTTTCATTCAGTTTCAAATAATTATAAAGAAGTTTCACCTCAAAACCTAAATGTATTTTTTTGCTACTGACACTGTTCAATAAACCCATATATGCTTTCAAAATACTGTTCATACAAATTGTATGTCAATAATCATAGAAAAACAAATAATGATACAAAATCTATATATATTTAAAACTCAATTGCTGTTTGTTAGTCTCGCTAAAACTCAAGAACGGCTGGACTGATTTGCTAATTTTGGTTTGGAATTATTTGAGGAAGTCCAGGGAAGGTTTAAAAGCTGAGTAAATATGAAAAAAAATGATTCTGAGGCGGTACGAAGGTTGCCGGGTCAGCTAGTACTTTATATATTTTGTGGTAAGATTATGAGAAAGTAAGTTTTTTTTTTAACGACAGTGATACATCTTGAAAAAAGGTAAGCTAGATGTATCACTGTCAAATTAAACGAGCGACATATTACATTACGAGTATATTATGTAATTAAATTTTAACTCGATATGTATGAGGTAGGTATTGTTAACAAATTTAAATGGAAAATACATAATTAATTAATGTATTGCAATCATGTTTTAGCCGAACATATATTCGCTATCACCAACAGATTGGTAACTATAATAAATTGCAAGACAAATGAAACTCTTATCTATGAAGAATACATAAGGCTCACATTCCCTTGGCTAGACGATGCAAATGTACCTATTTATTTGCCTTTAGGAATATTGTTACAGGTATGTTTATCTTGTAATGTACTGCGGTACTGATATAGCTTTATCTATAGTTTTAGTGATGACTCCCCCTTCTGTGTAGGAAACCAAGCCAGCGTAAGCGATGTACCTTGCTCTCGCCTATTATTTGGGCTCATTCACCAGTTCTTCGATTTCGGCATTGTTATGGATCCGCCAGTTGCCATCGCTTCCCCGTGTTGGACCCAGGATCTTTCTTAGGACCTTCCTTTCACTTTGGTTTTAGGTTATCAATAATTTGCCGACCACTTTTATAAGAAAAGCAAGAGGGTGGCGCACGCGCACGTAACCGTTCCACCGTAATAGATCGACGACTAGGCAGTCCGTTAAGGGGTGCGGCATTTTTTATTGGCGAATTATGCGATGAGGAAAGGGTTATTAGGAACTACAAAGGTGTGAAGGAACGGCACATAGAAGGCACTCGTAATATTACGTGATCCAGTTCTTTAATGTATGGGCAATATGGATATAAAAGATCACTCCGATATTTCAATGGGTCCTATACATAAGGGTCAATGTGCAAATTGACAATTTTTCAATAGAAGCTCTTAAAATTTTAATTTGATATTTTTTTTACTTCAACTGATGTTTGTGAAACTTTCCAAAGTTACTATGACATATACGTTCGTTATTCTAGCTACATCGATTTACTTGTATACATATTTATGTATACCACCTTTGACCAATATAATATGTTTTTATTCCTGCC
The DNA here is from genome assembly GCA_949752895.1 of Dendrolimus pini. Lineage (NCBI taxonomy): Eukaryota > Metazoa > Arthropoda > Insecta > Lepidoptera > Lasiocampidae > Dendrolimus > Dendrolimus pini. The sequence goes on along the minus strand of OX457129.1, from coordinate 5,620,281 downwards.
ACGGGTTGTCTGGAAGAGATCGCTCCTTAGCGATAAGACCGTCCATGGTGCACGTTTAGAATATTTTTTAGCTATAAGTTCATCTGTGTTTTCTGTAATGGTGTACAATAAAGTGGTATCTATCTATCATACTAGTTTTTTAAATAATATAAATATATACTCGATTTTTTTTTAATTTTAATAAGACGAAAGTGTTACTTTGGCCTTTTTACTAGTAGCCAAGCTAATTATGAATGAACGTGAATTTTTAAATTGTTAACATCCAGATTTATATGAAAATGACTTGAAATTCCAGACGTATTCCTGGAGCACAAAAAACCACATCATAAAAAAATGTGACCTATCGTTTTGGTGAAAACTTTGTCAGAATAAGCTATTTTATATACCCTAAACCAACAGCAGCAGGAATTTTCACGTTAACAAACCGTTAACGTGAAAATTCCTGCGGGATTCCCGCAATATATTTAAACACACACTTTATTACATACAATTTGCTATCGATCAACGTAAAAATCTCAATGGAATTGTTTTTTTTTAAATCTGATCATGTTAAATCATTGTCAGAAAAATTACTTCGGGATTCCGAGCATGAAAAGTAGCGCAGATTTTAAGTCTAAGAATTTGCTGTCGATCAGCGAAAACCGCATTGAAATCGGCCTAGTAGTTTTTACGTGAATCCCGAACAAACAGACACACTAACAAGAAATCTAACAAAAATTATACATCTTGCCTGTCTATAAGTCTATGGTATCATACCTGCAATTTTTAAACGCTGTACATGGGGGCATCATTCTACCAGACCTCAACCCCCCATCCATCCATTCACTAAATCATCATTCAAATATCCATTCAATCAACCATCCTCCCACTCATCCATCTAATTTCCCCTTACCTAAAACTCTCTGGTAGTACAAAATTTATGAACCTAAAGTTGAGTACGAATAATATATAAGTATATGTAAATTTTTGTAAACAATAAATACATAAATAGTAGTATACTCGGGCATATCTTGTTCGGCCGGGAAAAAGACATAAAAACAGAGGTAACGTAATGCCAAGCTGCTCTCCACTCTTACTTACTCCCCTAGTTCCTTTACTAATTGATCCTATGATGTACAACAATGGATGTCGGTCACAAGCCTACTAGGTCTGCTTGCTGTCATTGCAGATTAATTCCTGATATGGGTTTATTGAGTGACTTGCTGAATTCATTGTTTTAATTAAATCACAATGACACGAGGACCACTCATCCAATTATTTCGAGACCACTTGTTAATTCATGTTGTGAGCAAAGACGAGCACTTCAATCAATTTGGACCTCAATTCTAATATAACAATATAGTTAGAATTGCTATCCACTGGCGTCTTAATAGTTTTTTTTTGTAAGAAAAAACGGTTAATAATATTGCTGCGGACATAGAGCACCTCCCGTAACCCGGCCGCCGGAGCACATCTACTCTCCGTGTCCCGCATACCGCCGACGTAGTACATAGCCCGCGCAATTAGCAGCTAGGCGTCGGATGGGATGCGGGACATAGGTGCGGCTTTGGAGGCCGAAGAATTATTTGATAATAACATTAGCATATGAATACTTACCACTCTCACTCGACTCTCTCGCACAAGTACTTTATCATACGTACTTCTTTATGTATATTTCTAATTTATGTAATAGTTTAATAATAATAGTCATATACTCCATTATATCGAGTATAATTTCCGAAAAAGAAGATGCAAGTGATCGACCATTCTGACGATATTGTAATAGCAGAATCGGGTTTTTGTATAGCTTATGAGGATATTAATAAAAGAGAAGCAACAGTGTAGCACTACATTGCAAGTGGAGATACATTATCTCTGTCATAAATAGTATATGTTTGTCTTTTCAGTTCCAAAACATCGTTACTACTATGAACTGGAATTATTCAGATCTATTCGTGGTCTGCATTAGTATGTATTTAACAGGGATATTGGAAAAAATCAACGAGAAAATACTTTTGGCTAGTAAAAAGGTACTATTTTATATATTATTTTTGATGATCGTATTCGTTGATTTTATTTAAAAGTATGAAAGACAGGAATCATTGGCAAAACATTGATATAGAAAAATTTCAACGTGATATGTGTATTAGTACATATCTCCTTATTTTTTTTTTATATATTTTCTCTCAATAAAACTACGTGTATGAAGATTGCCCTTCCTTTCTTAATCAGTCCTGAGTCACTGCTTTGAGGTGTCATAGTTAAATACTATATTGTAGTCGCCTCTTGAAAACGCTGGCGAATTTTAATTAGATAGATGGCTATCACCCCTGGTCTAACGTATGCCTCCATAACAACCTTGAGTTGTTTTCGGCATTAGTAGCTAGGTTCCAGTCACCCTTAAGAGAGTGACAGCACATTGGTAGTACTTTTGGTGCTACAAATGAACATAGGCCGTCTGCCTGTCTGCTGAACTCATGCATTAAAAAATAGAATAACTTAAACATTCTGTTGATTTTACATAATTTACAGACGAATTTAACACCAGCCTACTGGTGTTCACTGCGTGAAGCTTATACCCGTGCAACGGGATTGGTCCGCCATTTTGACGAGGTTATCAATGGTATAATTTTCACATCGTTTGCAACAAATTTGTTCTTCATTTGTCTCCAACTCTTCAACGTTTTGGCGTAAGTTTATTTTAATATAACATTTTAAATAATAAACTAATCTATCACTAATACAAACCTTAAAATAAATTAAATACAAAAAATAAACTAAATATGTATACAAATGTTAATTTAGATTAATATAGAAAATCCAGTGCCAAATTGCTATCCAGGGAAATATTGTATTTTATTTCTAAAATGTATGTATATGAAATAAATATATAATGATTTAGTTTTATTTTTTGTTAATAGTTATTACTTACTCTATGGGAACCTGAAAAGTGGCCGAAAACCTGATTTAAAAAAAAAATAAAGTACCTACCATTAAAACCTATTTTTAATGTGTACTAGTCGCGAGAACTTAAGGAAATACGATTTATTCGTAATTGTTTGATTTATTTGTTTCCAGAAATGGCATAACTACAAGGCAAGGTAGAGAGAAATGTCCAAACTATCTCAGAGGGTATGCAATTCAGTATATTGTTGCTACTTTTTAATCGAGTTCCAAAAGGAGGAGATTCTCAATTCGACTATATGATTGTTACACGATTTGTGTCCGTCAATTGTGGATCGACTATCAATTTTTTTTATTCGAGTAATACTCCTGGGGTGTCCTCATTGTCATCATGTCGTTTCCATTGCTATCAAATCACTATATGATAAGTAGATCCCAGGGAAATCGAGAGCAACCCTTGTTGTAGAGCTCCAAGCGTCTACATTCTTCGATAGGCAAACTTGTATACACGTGGCAGTAGTAAAACAATTTCTACAGGCGCTTAATATATTATTTATAAAGCTATTCAAGCTACTTAACAGTAGAAAATATTTTTAAATAAAAGAAAACCGATTTCAAACTAAAAAGCAGAAAACAAACATTTTCTACAACATAATATGTTGTATATTGAATATTAATATTATTGAAGTCAAGTATAATGTTGAGAAGGTGGTTGATGTGTGATGGGATGATGGATGACAGCGTGTTGAGCGGTGTAGGGGTCAATGAAAGATAACTTGCGTCGTACACGTTTAATCACACACACACACTCTCAATGTTACAATACTGTTCAGAAGGATTTTGTTTGGCAAGCAGCAAGCGCGAAACTGACGTTTGAACCCGAGCACGTATGTCGTGTTGAAGGCGAGAGTCGGACTGTACCCGAGATGTCCCGAAATGAGCTTCGGTTCTCGACTGTTTCGCGCCAAGTGAATGCCGCGAAACATTGGGCGCGCGCTTGTGATAAACGGCGCGATGTTCTGCTTGCCACAGATAAATATTGGTTTCGCGCTCACATGATTGCTTATGATGTTGGCACTAATGTCGCCACACCACCCACCCACGGAGAAAAGTACCCCCAACAAACATTAAAATAAGGCTTACAATATTTAAGAAAAAAAAATATGTCTAAAATATTTACATATACATCAATGGGCGCCTTGAAACGAACGTGACGTCCCGAGCTGGTCACATAATTGGGATGTGGTAAATATGTGCTGGGGGGTAGTGGTGAGTTGGCCTGAGCCGGAGTTGTTGCTGGGGTTGGAGCTGGTGGTGTGGATGGAGCGTGAAGTGGAAGCGGTGGAAGAGGAGGTGAAGAAATTTGGGCCCCCTCGATGAACGCTGGCTCCACCCCTAAACGTAAAAAACAACAACAACATTGCAAAATGCACCGACTTCAAGATATAGAAAACACATGAAAGAATTTTCGATGATCTATAATCTGTACATTGGTGTAGATTTGAAAAATAACACATATTCACAATAAAAAGTTGTGTGTGCGAGTATCAAATTATTTTCTGGCGTATTTGGGGTTCAATGAGAAAAAATGGAAAAATCTGAAAAAATCACAATCTTCTTTATAGTCGTCGATCGGTTTTGGCTAATTGACCCCCAATTCTGACCTCAGATTCGACTTCCGCACTACGCTAGAAGATCAGTCCGACACCCAGCACACACAACTTTTTTAGATATCTGTAACAGCCTTGCAGAGATTTGTGTAATAAAGTACCAAATATACCAAATATTAACTATTTAGACAGGGTTTCCCCTTCAGATTTGGTTTAGAAAATGGTAATTAAACTATAAATCGAATTATCTGATAAATCGATTAAAAATATTATTATCTATGACGATTGTCTGTGTGATATTAATATAGCCTATGGGTCTCATGACTACTGTGGTGGACATCTTGTAAGACAATCATCATAACATTATGTTACTGAAACATACAATTTTTTGGGTGTCCACAGGTTCGTGTTATCATTTTAAAATTTTATTAACGATAGTTAAACTCTTAACTTGAATAACCGTGACGAATATACTGTCCGTGCTTCTAAGAAATTGGGACGCGCAATCCCACCAGTGGGACAATAATGGGATGTTATTATTATATAGTCATGAACCAGACAGTTGATGTTCATCACGCAGCAAAAGCGACCGTCCGAACCGTTATCCTTGCAGGAACGGAGAACGAATACAATCTCCTGCGGCCGGGCGGTCTGTTGTAAGAGGCGATTAAACAACTCACAGCCAGGTAGTAGGGTATTTGCCCGTCTGATGGGCTACCATTTCTGGGTTAGGGTATAGCGCTATAACATCCCTGAATTGTGTTCCGGGATTAGTGGCTAGGTTCCAGTCTCCCTTTAAAGAGTAGCAGCACATTAGTAGTTGGTATTATGAATTTCTATAAGTGATGATAACCACTTTCAATAAGGTGGGCCGTCTGCCTGTCTGCTAAACTTATGCAGTCAAAAAAAATCCTTTACGGTAATACTTACATCCACTTTGCCAATTTCAGTAATCACATACTTGTATAGAGCACATTCTGAACTACTTATCATTTGCTTTTCGAAGCCATACAAACTAAATGATGCAAATAAAGTTACGTAGAAACCTTTAAGGGATGAAGGAGTTCGGAACCTTTCATACCTCATTTCCTCACAAATCAGGTTACCAACCAATTGGGTTCAGAACCGGTTATGTGCAGGAAAAAGGTATTCCAACGTGTACATTGGCAAATAGTTTAACCTGCCTGATGTTCGTAAAATACTGCCAGTTAAACATATGTTTATAAGAATTCATGTTTTGTTATTTGAACAGTGTTCGCCGCTTCTTTTGACATCACAGTATTGCATGTTAAGTTGATTTATAATTTTTGATCAAAAGAACAAATTATTTTAGACTTCCCAAACATAAGAACATCAAATACAAGCTTAATATTATTGTACTTAAAAGCATTTAATATATTACAAATATACATAAACGATATGCTAATACAATGAAGAAATTTATAAATAACTATTACAATAAAAGAAAACTTAACTACAATATAAATACAATACAAACATTATTTTCTACCCAGAGTCCCTCAAGACTATAAGTACAATCGAATACTGAGCCTAGATCACCGTCTTCTATGGGTAAGGTGCCCAGAAGGCTGGCTACGTTTCCACGCTGGATCGCCATACTGATACGTTGCCCGAGGTAAACACCAGCCTACTGATCACCTGAAAAGTCAATGAGACTTGTTTTATTTTTTACTTTCATATAAATATAAATATCATTTATTAGTAATTAATTACATTTCTCTTTAAATTTGTATATTACCTTAGAAGAACAATTTTGAAAATGTACAACTTCCAATGTTGAATTTGATTTTTAATTTAATTTTGTTTTGCCATTTGATATTTGGTAAAACAATTTGACAGATTTTTGCATATTAATAAGTAAGGCCTTAGCCTGTTACAAAAGCTTTACTCTCAAACACCTTTAGTTGTTCGATTTCGTCCGGTCAGCTCGAAAGAGTGAATGAAATTTTAGATAGAAGAAAGTGGGGACGAAGATTTATATAAAACTACAATAATATAATACTAAAATAAATGGAAAATTCAGTGTTATTGTTTTTTTTTATTGCAGGAGTTCAGCAGTCAGTTAGACGTCTGGCCCACTTGGTGGAAAGCGGTTACCATCACTTATGGACATTTGCAACACCTAAGGCGCTACAAATGCGCTGCTGCTCTCTTAAGAGAGACGGGAACCTGGTGACTAATGCCGGAATACAACTCAAGATTGTTATGGCGACATACTTTAGACCAGCGGTGGTAGCCATCAAGTCGTGAAAATGCCGTACCACCTGGCTGTGGGTTGTTTTGTTGCCTCTTAAGACAGGCCGCCCGGCCGCAGGAAACTGTATTTTTTCTCCGTTCCTGCACGGATAAAAAATTACCTAAAAAAAAACAAGCAGAATACGGTCTATAACGAAAACGAAGCATGAAAGACTTTTGAGAGTAAGCCCTCAGATGCTGAAAGGAGCATCTAGTATGAATGAGGTTCAATGTACGTACTGGAGATGGAGTCCGAACTAGCTTATTTGGATACTCTTTATGGTCCATGGACAAGAACTATTAATAAAATGCCTTCATGAGTACTATTCAAATCACTCAAACACTCAAATAAAGTTACAAGGGGTGACATTTCACCGGAAATTTTGTTCTTGATTAAAAAAAACTTATTTTATCCATTTTAATTCGTCTGAATGATCATCACTGCGGCCATGTTTATTCTTCGATTGCGAGAAAACTATAATTTGTAAGCGATCTAGAGCTGCATATTTCAATAGTCTGGTTAGACGCTTTTAGCGCTGCAGCTAATAAATACATGAGTCAGTCCACGGCACGCTCGCCTCGTGTAGGCCCCCACTTTCATCAAGTACGACCTTTTTAGTTTTGAATAGCTTCTCTAGTACATAGTACACGTAACTCAATGTCTGGTATTAATCGACATTGGACGCCGTTTTCGCGTCGGATTGACATTATACTCTCTGGAAACATCTAAACGCACGGCAGATTTTCCGGTGCAATTTGTATGATTCAGCACAATTTTTTTTATACATTTATTGACGTCAAACATGTGATATCTTTACCGTGGAAAGTTTCAGAACGACGACGTATGGATGCCGCATAAAGTGTATCTGTGCTGAGTCAAGTATCACACTGTACATAGCATATCATAACTGTAACAGCAAGCCTGTTACATGTTGGTTGCATGGCTTAACTGAACAGAGAAATAATGATTTTAATGTGTTAATTTACAGACCGTTACGAGGCTATGAATACTCAGTATACCTGACATTCTCTCTCTTCTTCCTTTTCGGACGGTCTCTTGCTGTGTCACTGTACGCTGCAGGAGTTCACACAGCTTCACAGGTGCCAGCGCCTGCACTTTATGAAGTGCCTTCTTGCGTGTATTGTGAAGAGGTAACTTTATACCTTTTACTTTTTCTGTGGTTTTTGGTAACAAAACTTCGTTAGATAGGTTTTGTTGAATAAACCGGTATCGAACGATTTCGAACAGATTTTTCCGCACACTTTCAAAGCACAGCCATGTGGTACACCAAGTTGTCAGTCGCACACAAACACATGTTGAGAGAGATAGAATGAAACTTCCTCTTCTCGCGGAATAAATCGGTTACTTCAGGTTTATATAACACGCGGAAGCGTAACCGTGCGTCCTTGCTGCACTCCCGCCAAAGGAGTAAGCGGCAATGCTGGAGGGCGGCTCTTGACCTTCGGCTCCCGTGAGTGAGGTTCTCACTCGCCATTATGTTATCGAGATGGGGCCGCGCCGTGTTCCGCACACGCTATTCAGACTACGAAAATTCCGTGAGACAAAAAGTAGTTCCCTGGCAGTGGATGTGGCCTTAAACGTATCCAAATACCAGGGCACGCGTAGTAGCGCACCTTTCGACTGGCGGCTGTTTCCATGAGGACGCGTTCAATGTATTTTGAATAGCAATCAACACGTAATGCGATGCGTTATGCGACCGAAAGTTCGGCGAAAGGAGTTCAACCATTTTATATACATGCTCTAATACTTTTACGGATCTTAAAGTACATAATTTCACCTCTTCATATTGTCAACATGGATAAAATTAATACTTTAAAGAAATATGTAAGGTTCATGTAATACACTAAGATTTTTGGGGAGAAGTTTCGTACCGTACTATATTCCTTCGCGTAATTTCAACTTCGGCGCGTTTGGACGCAGGTGTGTGTCCGTTACACTTTGTATTCTTCTTGCGTGCTCCGTAAATTCTGTTACCCCGTAAATTTACAAGAAAAAGATATCAATCTGTATAACCTTAAAAGTGAAGTTATAACGAGAAATACTTTTAGAACAATACAAAAAAAAAATTATTGTTACAATTTAATTTTATTTATAATCAAATTTCTGCAATTACAGATTCAAAGATTTATTGATCAAGTTCATGGTAATAAAGTAGCTTTAAGCGGTCTAAATTTCTTCTACGTCACCAAAGAACTGGCGCTTTCAGTGAGTATATTCTTATGGCCGCAGACTGCGCCTACCTGTTATTATTATTGCCGGCTATGAGGTACAACTGGGCAATGCTACATGAGATAGAGACTGTTTAAGAGTTATTACATTTAGTGGAAAAGAATAATAATTATTGGATTATGAGTCCAAAGCGGCTGCGTAATAATCGCTTATTGAAATTAGCACGTGTCTAGTCTGTATGGTATAAAACGTAGCACAAAATTCAATTTCATTTTATCACTTCTAATATGTATTAGCGGTTTCACCAGAAATGAATTATTTTAATTAGTATTTTTTCTTTTTATTTACGTCGAATAAATTTTCAAATGATTATTATTGTTTTCAGGTGGCTGCTACTATAGTAACATATGAACTAGTTCTTCTACAGTTTAGCGGCGAATAAAAAAAAAAATTAGTCAACTTGGAATTATTTCACAAATGAGAATTCTGTGCATATATCTTATACTATATATAACCTTGATATGCTACTATTATTATATATACTGCTTAAAAAAAATATTGTATAAAATAAATTTTCATTTTAAAATTTATTTCAAGTTTGGGTTACTTAGGTAAGTGTACTACTACTGTATTTTCTAGAAAAAAATGTATGATTAACACTTATATATTACGTAAGTATGAATAATAAAGAGTAAATATCTTGTTCAGTACGTATATTATTGTATTGATCCTAAGACCATAATTAAAAGAAACTTTGCAGTATGCACAAAATTCTGGCTTTTAAGACATTCATATTTTACTATAGTACCACATCTGCAAGGAGAATAGGTATGTAATATTGTACAATAACATTTTTTAAAGTATTATTGTACGTTCAATACATTGTATGTGGGCCATGAAATCGATTGTAATAAAAGTTTATTTACAATTATTGATTATTTTCAACTACACTTTAACAGGTGAGGTAAGCCCATTGTGAAGTTAGGAATAAAACATTGTATTGAAATAATACGGTTGTATTACGGGAAACTACTTCTTCATGTCGTTACTTTAGTATCAGATATCTTTTTTATTGCATGAGTTTAGCAGACAGGCCCACCTGATGGAAAGCGGTTATCATCGCCTATGGACATTTGTAACACAAAAGGTGCTACCAATCTCTAAAGTGAGACTGGAACCTGGCCACAAATGCTCAACTACTACTCAAGGTTTTCATGGCGGTATCTCTCACTGTGCAAGAACGGAGAAAGAATACAATTTCCTGCAGTCCGGCGGAATGTCGTAAGAGGCGACAAAACAACCCATAGTCAGGTGGTAGGGGATTACTTGCCTCTTAATGGGTTAATGCCCGGTTTAACTGTAGTTTTTCTGTTCGTTAATACTATCAGTAACTTATATAATTGCATTTTGAACACACCATCGTACGATGGTTAAACGAGGTTCAACGTAACTGAATAATATTAGGCGTTTATCTTTTTCATATATTTTGTTTGACGTTTTCGTTTGATGTAAATAAATATTAGATATTTATTCTCAAATAGATCCATCTAGTGGCGAGGTTTGGTACTAGTTGCAGGTTAACAGTTAACATAAGTTTATCTCGACGGGTGCAAAGTAAAAAGAGATATCTGCAAAATAGCTACTTTACAGGAGAGCGAAAAGATGGTCGTATTAACTTTGAAAGAACATACGTAGCTGGCTTTTTTTACGTACGAAAATTTATTGAAGTAATGTGATATATGCAAAACAAATAATGTCATATTGTAAAGAATTGTTTTATTAAAACGATTGTACAATAAACTAAAAATCATCATTTTGTAGATAACTTTATTTACTTTGCACCCGTCGATCTATTACATAACTTTATGGAATGATTTGTTATTGAACTCATAACTGGTAACCTCAGAAACTAGGTATACGATGTATTTGGACTCATAAAATCGCATAATACAGCAGTAACACTTCACTTTTAAATACTTATAAAATATTGTATGTACCTATTGTCCATAAAATGGTGACTTACACTCTTCCATGATCATGATTCAATAGACTACATACACAATTTATTGTCAAAATCACACAATTACTGACCTTGCATCTCTGCAAATAGATACCTTAAGAATTCCACCCAAACGTGTAGTTTTCAAACAATCTTCAAGTGACACGTCGTGTGACAACCTCTGCGAAGACCTCCCAGAGCGAGACCCAGAACCCGTCTGCATGATGTTCAGTAGATATAAGAAGGGTTATCAGTATTTCGTTAATGAATGTCACGCGAGGAGGGCTGTTTGTAAAGAGAATTTGGGTAAGAATATTTTTTATATGTACTGATTAACCACACGATGTTTTTCTTCACCATCAGGTTTAATTATTATAATAATAACCCACAGCAGGGGTTTGTGGCGAAGCCTTAGGTGAGCAGCGACACCTCGGACCTGACTCCAGGGGCCAAAGCCTTGCCTTAGCCAGACGTCACGGAGTGGAGATCGCTAGAGCTAAGACTCAAGCTCCAGGGGTGGTAGTGATAAATGGCAGATCGTCAGAAGTAGCCTCAGTGAACCAGTAGCCCACCTCTCTACACCCCTTGGCCACCCAGACCCATTTTGTCCCTGTCTTCTATGGCATTTCTTTGGGCCCAAGCAGGGAGTGGCGAGTCAAACGAGTCATGCGAACAAAACGACAAAGCGCTTTGTTCGTATAGGTGCGTGGTTCCTTTGCGGTGCGTATAATGGTGCGTATGAAGGTGGACTCAAAAGTCAACCTTCATTATACAATTCTTCCAGTGTTAGATAGCCTATTTATCGAGAAAGGCTATGGACTATATATCATTACGCTAAGACCAATAGGAGCGGAGCACCAATGAAAAATAATTCAAAATCGTTTTTTTTTACTTACTATTTTTTTCCACAATTCCACGCGGACGAAGTCGCGGGCAGAAGCTAGTTTTAATATAGCGTGATGCTATATAATAGCCTATAGGCTTTCTCGATAAATCTAACACTGAAAGAAATTTTCAAATCAGACCAGTAGTTCGTGAGATTAGTGCGTTCAAGCAAACCAACAAACTCTTCAGCTTTATATAATAGTATAGATTCATAACAACATACTAGTATATAAACATGAATAGAAAAGGTGAGAGTGTAGTGTAATGACTTATGGACCCAGGCGACAGAACAGTGGTGGTCTTAGTAGTCAGCATTACGGTGAATCTGGGTACAATTTTAGGACATATTATTTTCTTGTATTTTTCATAGTATTATTAAAGTATATTTGTGTTTCTTTCTTTTAATAGCATAGGTAAGTATGCAGATATATAATTTAACTGACTGAATAGTAATTAATCGAACAATTTTAAATAGAAATAGTCTATAGGTACATATAATAACTCTGGAATGCGTTGCCTCTTACTGTCAGAGAGGCCAAAACTTTATCTACTTTTCGGAACTCCCTTCGAAAGCACTATCTGTCTTTAAATAAATATGTCTAATATATAGGTAATACATTTACTTATTTATCTATTGTAATATTGTTAATTAATATAAAGTGCTTGTCACATATAATGTTAACAAATATATTTATCTACATTGTTTTGTATATACGTATATATATTACTATTATATTTATATATGTATTAAATTTATAAAATATTGTAAGTATGTATATTTAAATTGTACATTCCTATATTTTTCTGCTCCACCTACATCGCCAGATTAGTTAAGAATTTCTTTTAAGCTAGGTTGCCTGGAAGAGATCGCTTTTAGCGATAAGGCCGCCTGTTGTTTTGCCAAGAAGTATTGTAATTATGCATTTTGTTTTTGTACTTGTTTTTTGGTGAGCAATAAAGTGTTATCTATCTATCTATCTATCTAATATCTAGGAACTATCTAGGAATTATATGTTATTGGTTAATGAGTGAAAAAGTTCCAAAGAGGAGATGAGAATTAAACTAAAAAAATATTTCCTAAAAACAAACTACTATTTAATACGTTAATGATTTTCAATTCAAAAAGGTTTTTGAACTTCAAAGTTGCCTACTTAATAATGTGTGAGAGCACACTTCAAGACATTTTCAGCCCTTTGACCCTTCAAGTTTGCCGTTTGCCACTCACTTTATTATTAAGTGGATGGTGTACAAGACTCTTAACTTTGTCTCACGTTGAGACGTAATTTAAAGCACTTTTGAATCATATTTTCATTATGTCCATAGGCGATGGTAACCTCTTACCATCAAGTGGACCGTCTGCCTGCCTACTAAACTCCTGCAATAAAAAAATATGAATTTTAAATTAAATCTGTTAATTGTTAATGTTCACCTTTATATATATATATATATATATATATATATATATATATATGTCCTTCTGTTTGTATGTTTCCCAATGTCATAGGATAAAATTTAAAGAGCTTAATAAAAACTTTCTAAAACATTAGTTTCGGCAAGATCCGTTGATTTTTATTTATGTCAATGTTAACGTTTAGTAATTAAGATTAACTACCGCACTCAGGGTTGAATAATCGCCCATTAACCTTAAATAGCGGCTATTGTGTCCATTTCTTTTTCCTTTAAGTCTGTAATTCACGTCACTTAGTATCAAGTTGTAGTGTCTACAGGCATTTTAGAGTTATGTGTGTTATTGGGATGTAAGAAACTTACAAGAATACTGGCTGGTTAAATTTCATAATAAATTATGAAATATTATATAAGTTTTTCAATATCGGCAGTTGCCATCGGGCCATTGCATCTACAAATTTTGCTATAATTAAAAAAATATTTAATATAAATGCAGTGGTGAGGTTCGGTATTGTACAGGTGTACATCTAGGGCACCTAGCATTATCCATCTAACAAGTAAGCCAATTGTCTGTTTGCTCGCTTATGGTAGTAAAAGTAACTTAGAGCTAAAAAAATAAAATGAATCGTGATTCGCCAAATGTATTTGGTACCATATACTAATTGCTACTGTCAAAATCTTGGTTGGTTGCTTTTCAAGTCAATTATTTTTTTTGGAGGAAAGCAGCAACTCATAAAATCTGCTTTATATTCAAGGCCTAAGCATATTGTTGGAGAGACGCATAAAGCTGCCCTTTATAATACTATTGTATCCGAACTTTATTGTTTATTTATCGCACTTCCTTTTATTTGGGATTAATCAATAAAATAATCAGCGCTCGATGGCATTAACTTGCCCATATGGGGGAACTTGCCAACAAACATCTTAGAGAGCCTTTGCTAAAACTTATGGTTTACTCGGGAAAATTTATTAGCAGGGATGTGCCGAGTTGAATCTTTTTTTGTTTCTGTTGACATCTCATAAAATGCCAATGGACTCTCAAGTTTGAGCCATATATCTCGGGTGTATGCTGAAATCATCTAGCCTCTATCAAAAAATTTACGTTGGTCCAATGCCTATCGGAGTGGATAGCTATGTATTTTGTTGAGATTCAATCTCCATTCTACAACTCGCTTGCTATATTGATTGCCCGCAGTGGCCACCGAACACCACAGAATGGCTAACACGACCCGCTGACATTCTTAATTCAGGCGACTTTTGCATCTTGTCAGCGGAGTGTTGTTGATCACTACGCCCATATCGGGGTAAAGGGCTCGTCTCGAGACCCCATACCAACTTGGCGACACACAGGTGGGACCGATGACCAATGAGATCTATCGGCCATTAGTGTGAAAATCGTCCTGCACCACCTTTACCAAGACATCAATATCAACATCTTCTCCTTAACAGCGATAACACGTTGCAAAGCGGTGTACATAGAACAGGAAGTAAAATTAAATTTTAACTTATATGTATGACCTTCAAAAGAGTTCTCCAGAGGGACTAAATTCGAAAAAAAAATTGAATTTGAATTCATGCTCTCTAGTCTAGTACTCGTCGAGTCCAAAGGCCCAGAATACCTAAGTCTTTAACGGGATAACTGCCACTTTATTTTCCTAATTTTTAAGAGCATTGTTGGTTATTAATATCAGTTAGTCTTCATTTTTCAGCGTAAAATTAGATTCCATATGTAATTTCTGTAACTAGCTGTAAATGCCTTAAGCCGTTCGTGTTTGTTATTATAAAAAAAACACCTATTATAACTGGATCCATAGCTTACTGTGCGACTTTTAATAGATTGACTAATACAAAAATGAGTTTTAATATTAGCATTCATATTATATGGCAAATAAAGATACTGAAAAATTATAACAATGTTTTCAAGTCCATAATATATCAGTCCCGTTTTGCGAACTTTGTGAGGTCTACTTAAGTCCATACTTACGTTGTTAGCTTATTAAGGTTCACCGTCAGAGTTTACCTACCGTGAGGCTAATTTTCTAATCGTCGCACCCAATTCCTATCAGCAGCTTTTCTCAGATCCTCGATCGACCTGAAGTAATATAATAATGGTTAATAGTTTCAATTTTCTGGAAGAGTGTGGTGTAAAATCAAAGAAGCAGAATTTTTGATATTTGAATAATAGCATAATATATATATATATATATATATATATATATATATATATATATATATATATATATATATATATATATATATATATACTAGCTGTACCCGGCAGACGATGTACTGCCTTTAAAAAATAAAAATCTAGAACCCGATTCCAGCGTCATCTACCGGGACCAAACTATTCTCAAATCCACTTGAACAAACAAAAAATTTCATCAAAATCAGGCCCAGCGTTTATGAGGAGTATCGCGGCGCCGCATACTGGGTCCAATCGTTTATTTAAACCATTCCGGGACAAACTTCAACACATACAATAACAAAAAGAACACCTAAATTCTGGTACCCGATTGCAGCGCTTTCAATTAATTAATTATAAATTTCAAATTAAAATCTAAAATTCTAAATCATCCCAGTAAAAAATTGTAAAAATACTAATATCGCTATTAAAAAATAGGGGTTGATCGTAGAGGGTTGAAAATTTAGGGTTGTATGTGTTTTTTATGCTGTATCATAAAAATAAATAAAAATATATAAATTTAAAAAAAATATTTAGGTGTGGACTACCCTTAACATTTAGGGGGATGAAAAATAGATGTTGTCCGATTTTCAAAGCTACCCAATATGCACACATAATTTCATGAGAATCGGTCAAGCCGTTTCGGAGGAGTATGGTAACTAACACTGTGACACGATTTTATATATAAGATATATATATATATATATATATATATATATATATATATATATATATATATATATATTATATACTCGTAATGACACATGTTATTGTATTGCTAACATGTAAGGTAAAAGTTATGAAAATGAATAAATTTTATGGTTTTTTTTCAGTACTTCATATTGTTCATATCAGCAGGTGTGTGAAAAGCAACCAATTCTTCATGCCGATCTTTTGAAATATCAAATTGGAATAATGCATTGTCTTACTATCGCCTTCTGGGTACTACTCCAGACTAGAAAATCCGGATATATAAATATTCAATTATATCGATTTTATATTTCAGAGATTGTTCTTTTTTATTTGCTAGGTTACATAAGACAGTCTGATGATTGTCTTGATGGAAAACACTTACAATCGCTTATTGATATTTGCAACACTAGAGATGCAGACAATGTGCTGCTGTCTTCGAAGGGGGACTGAGATCTGGCCACTAATTTTGAGATTACAAATCTTATTATGACGGCATGCTTTAAAACCAGGGGTGATACTCACCCAAACGGGGGAATGCCCCATTCGGGTTATAGTATTATTAGATATAGATTTAGTATTAGTAAGGTCATTTTTGTATTGGTGTACAATACAGTTTTCTCTTTCTCCCTCTCTCTCTCTCTCTCTCTCTCTCCCACTATATAAGAATTTTGGCAAAGCCAGCCTCAAAGGAGACTAAATTATTAGCTAACTCATTACCTATTTGTGTTTAAAAATTTATTCATTGTAGATTTAGGACATAATGAGGCTGACATGTTACTTGTGGCAAAAGTCCAATGCGTTTTTTTATGAATATATAAGTTTGCGTTTGACCACTGTCTCACCTGATCTTGAGTGGTGACGCGGTCTAGGATGGAGCACGCTTACCGAGAAGATAACTATTTACTAGTCACTTGAAGACTTTAAGGTTTTATTTGTCAGGAAAACTAGGCTCTGATAAATTATTCCACCAAGCTTCGGTAGTGCGTACTGAAGTAAAGACAAAGAAAAAATAACACGATTGGAAGTATGGAAGTTATTTCGATTAGAGACTGCCAGTCTTTTCGTCGAGGACACTTATTTAAACGCGGTTAAATCAGTATCAGTGAATTTAAAGTTTTAAAAGACAAAAAATAAGTACAATAATAATCTTTGTTTTTTTTATTTCTTTATTGCAGGAGTTCAGCAGACAGGCAGACGGCCCACTTGATGGAAAGCGGTTACCATCGCGTATGGACATTTGCACACAAATGCGCTGCTGTTCTCTTAAGGGAGACTGGAACCTGGTCACTAATGCCGGAACACAACTCAAGGTTGTTATGGCGACATACTTTAGACCAGGGGTGGTAGCCATCCAGTCGGACAAATGCCCTACCACCTGGCAAAATTTAGAAAGTATTTATGTCCTGAATTTTAATTTTCACAGGCGTGAAAAGGCCGACCCCTTGTTACATCAAACAGTTATTAGGCCTGAAACGTTTTTGTATATATCTTGGCTGAAAAGGGATTGCCTGGAATAATAAATAAAGTCCAAAATAGCTCTAGGGCTTAAAATATATATAAAATTGGTTAGTATGTGACTTATGGTTACCTGTCACTGAATCGATAAAACCACAGGAAAGAAGGTGTTTTCATGCATAAAACTACCTTCGTTACGAGGGAGTTCCGTTGCAGAGAAATGAGCATCCTTAACATGTCCATTGATAGCCGTTTCTATATCTTACTATTCATTTACTTGTCATACCATCGGTTGACTTTTGACATTACTTTCATGGAGCTTATTTCAAATTTTAACCAATATTAAAATCAGTGAACGGTTGGTAAGGTATAGGAACCGGCCAGCATACGCAAAGTACGCCTGCTTCTTAGTGCATTTCTGAGTCACTTAGTCGAGACGTCAGGACAAAATATTGTATTGCAAGTCCAGTGGCACCTTCCTAAGTTTTTGCCAGTACATACATACATAACTTCACGCCAGGTCCCATGCGGGGTAGGCACGAACAACAGAGCGCCATTTAGGCTTATTCTTACACACCTCACTTGCTTCTTTGACATTCATAGCTCTTGTCATGCACGCTCGTCTGTTCTTACGGCTCCTGACATCACCTTCTGCTAGTACACGATCAGTTTTTGCCAGTCATGCATAAAAACTCTTTACAGTTCATCATAAACACAAACCTATACAAGACACATAGATAGGTACTATATAATAATGGACTTCCTTATTATTTATAATGATTTCGTAAAGTTCCACACACTCACCTTTTTTTCGAGGGTAAAACTCGATTGAGGACCATAAGCCGCGCGAGGGAGAAAATCGCGGCCGTTGTGAGATTTGTCAGGTCAGAGTGGCACTAGCATCCCGCAAGAAGTGCTTGGTACTCGAAGTCGCTCGAAGTGCTATAAGTGCAGCGGGCGGCGGTGCAGCCATTTTAGTAGCAGCATGGCGGTGGCAGCTCGACTGCTCACCGATAAAGAGGTGGAGCAAAATCCGCAGGACTCACAGTATCCTAGGCAAAATAAATTAAAGAAACATTACGTTTAAATAAGTTTTATCTACAAATACTATAAAATACAACAAGAGGTATTTAATTAAAAGATTGGATAGTAAATCGTAGGTATTTGGAGTTTTACCTATCACGAGGGGTCAATGCCAAACGGCCTGATCATCCCGCGAGAGCTGGCAGGCGCCGGATAGAAAGACCTCGTCCTTTGCCAGGGAGTGAACCCCCGATAACGAGGATAAATCCGTTTCCGTTTAAACGCGATGGAGAGTGTGGTATTCGCCGCGTTATATGGCACTAGCACTGCTCGCAATTGCTATTGCTATCCGAGTCGGGGATACCCACTAAAACCCCTTGATGTTGCATCCTTCGCCTTAATACCAAGGCTATCTATAGGTACATACTCTCACCACTCTGCGAGGCCCTGCTACTAGGTGGCACATCGGTCTCTTCCATTACCAGGGGAACAATCGAATTAAACTCTTTGCCCATAAACGTCAGAAAAGTTAAAACCTTTGCCATATTTAAGAATTCACTCAGAAGACATTATATTAACCTTACGCATTTTTTATTAATTTGTAATAATTAGACTAGTCAAGAATTTCAAGAATCTCTTTTCCATTGTCGTTATTTGCTTTTCCTTTTTCATTAATTTGTAATAATTAGACAAGCCAAGAATTTCCTTTTCGTGAATCAGGTTACCTGAAAGAGATCAGTTTTAGCGATTAGGCCTTTTGTTTACCAAGTATGTGACTACTGTCTTGTTGTGCATTTTTGTAATTTGTGTTTTGGTAAACAATAAAGAGTTATTATCTATCTATATACCCTGTCATAACTACCCACCAATTGTATACATATATTTTTGCCCCAGTATTAGAGATAAAATACCTCTTGATTTATTTAAAGTTAATGGTAACAATATTTTATACTCCGACACTCGGGAGCCATTAATCATATAATTTAACGCCGTAAAACGTACCCTAATTACCTTCCTTATCTTATCTATCAAAGAAAATAATAGATATAAACTTATTACCTTTATGTCATAAAGATGATTAATGTGTTATAACAGAATTATTTATTGATTTAACTGTGTTTACTTATCTATACTATAATAAATTAATAAATAGTTCTAGTTTGTATAATGCGTTTAAAGATGTGAAAAAATTAGCTGGGCTAATTTGGACCCGCAGAATCTGAAAAAATATTTTTTTTTAATTTTGTCTGCCTGTCTGTCTGTTAGACCATGAAAATTACTGAGTACGACAAATAGCGGGCTTCTGTCCTGGTGCGTAACTTAGGCTACCTTTTCATCATCATCGTCATCCGAGCGTTAAATCCCGGTTGCGTTCGGAGCGTTCACTCCAACGCCCAGGGTGCGCTTTCCTACTTTTTCTACTCCACATCGCGCGGTCTTCAGCATCCCCCGTTTTGAGACCATTGGCACGCATGTCATCCTTCACGACGTCAAGTCAACATTTCTTGGGCCTTCCCCTTCGACCGGGACCTGGCGGAGGCGGCATGGCTAGACATTTGTTCCCCACATAATTAGCCGGTCTCCGTAAAACGTGGCCGTACCAGCGTAAGCGACACTCTTGCAGTTTGTCTACTATGTCACGGACATGAAGACTGCCACGGATGCAGGAGTTCCTGACACGATCAACTTAGGATACCTTTTATCCTGACAAATAACGACATCCGTAAAATGGACCGATTAGCAAAATAGATTGCACTGCAATCGCGTTTTTGAAGTGATAATTTCGTATGGGAGGGTAAACCGCTTCGTTACGTACTGTCTGGTTTCCCTTTCTCTCACGCATACGGCAGGCAAGTTATCACTTCTGTCGGGCGTACCGAGATGCACACGTTTTTTTCAATTTGGTAACAATGACTTTTATTGTCATAAACAATATTTTTTTTATTGACATGAATTAGCAGACAGGCAAACGGCCCACTAAATGAAAAGCGGTTACTATTGCCTATGGATATTTGCAACACTAAAGGTGCTTCAATTGCACTGCTGCTTCTTTAAGGGAGACTGGAACCTGGCCACTAAAGCCGGAATACAACCCGTGG
Source organism: Dendrolimus pini (assembly GCA_949752895.1). NCBI lineage: Eukaryota > Metazoa > Arthropoda > Insecta > Lepidoptera > Lasiocampidae > Dendrolimus > Dendrolimus pini. The sequence continues at coordinate 5,599,595 of OX457129.1, read as the reverse complement.
CAGGTGGCATGTTCCATACCACCTGGTTATGGGTTGTTTTGTCACCTCTTATGACAGGCTGCCCGATCGCAGGAATTAGTATTCTTTCTCCGTTTCTGCAAGGATAATAGTTTATATTGCAAATAATGCTTATAGTACATTAAGCTTTATAATATACTAGCTGACCCGGCGAACTTCGTACCGCCATATTTTCTGAATTCCTAAAAGACTTTGTTTCATGACACAAAAACGAAATCACCATAATCGGTCCAGGTGATTAGGAGGATTCTAGAACCCGATCTCAGCGCCATCTACCGGTTCCAATTGTGGATTTAAACCATCCCGGGACCCACTCAAACACACACACAATATTTCATCAAAATCGGTAAAGTCGTTCTCAAGTTATGCGCTTACCAACACATTTTGCGATTCGTTTTTATATATAAGATTAGCTTCTGCCCGTGACTTCGTACACGTGGAAAGGAAGTTAAAAAATACCCGCGATTTTGAAACATTCTTCATTGGTGCTCCGCTCCTATTGCTCTTAGCGTGATGGTTTATAACCTGTAACCTTCATCAATAAATGGGCTATCTAACACTGAAAAAAATTTTCAAATCAGACCAGTAGTTCCTGAGATTAGCGCGTTTAAGCAAACAAACAAAGAAACAAACTTATCTGCTTTATATATTATATATATAAGACAAAACTATCTCACTGACACCACACCCTGTCAAATTATCCGCTTCTATTATGTTACGTTGCAGATAAATTACTTTTAGTCTGTTATAAGCTGTTTAAGTAATTAAAGCTTTCTAACTATCCCACGGGAACTCTTTAAAAAGTATCCTATATGTTGACCAGGGATATAAGCTGCCACCATACAAAATTTCATTTCAATCGATCTAGTCGTTTCGAAGATTAGCCGTTACAAACAGACAGACAAACAGAGAAACAAAAAATTCAAAAAAAACCAAATTAGTTCTATTTCACTTCTTACATCCCCCTGACTCGGTTTTTAGCATTTTTTTTTAATTGTACAGAAATTTGACCTTTACAATTTTATTATATATATAGATAAGATATATAGATATAGATAATAATAATGTCAGCCCATAAATGTCCCACTGCTGGGCTCGGGCCTCCCATTGTAGGGGGAACGGACAGTATACCCACCACGCTTGTCCAAGGCGGCTTGGCAGGTTTGACACATCGGTTATCTCGATGTGTCAAACCTCGACCAGGTTGCATCACGATGTTTTCTTGCACCGTTTTTAGCACGTGGTAATTGTAACAATATGCACATTAGATCAGAAAACTGACTAAGAGGTGCATGCGTTCCGGTCAGAATCGAATCCGCGCCCTTCGATTTAGGGGCGCGTGCGCTAACCATTACGCTACCACGACTATACATTAAGCTTTAGTAATATTAAAATAGCAAAGTTTTAACGATGTACTCTTGTTAAGCCTGCTATTTGTTTTCGACCGTAAACATCATTATCCGAACCGGAAAACAGAATCCCGAATACCGCGATGTTGCGGGTCCAAACGCATTTGTAAAGTTTCAACAGGGATATATCTCAGTACATATATTCTCAACGAATACGTTTTATGTTAATTTTATGATTTTTGCTACAAATGGCGAAGAGCCCACGCTACAAATATTTGAAATACCACTGTAACATATTTTCAATAATGAAAGTTAGTTTTAATTTTGTTTATGGTTGTAATTTACTCTATGGGAGCCTAATCTTATTTACCACCACAATAAATATGTGCTTATATAGAAAACCTTTACTATTTTAAAAAGGTCCTTTTTTGTTGTCAGCCAAACACAAAATTCACCAAAACCCCTATCAAAGGAATATATTATTATGAATGCGTCTTCAATGCATTGCTTTATCAAAATGGCTTAATAACTCTTCAGGTGATCATAGGGCTGGTGCTTACTAGCGGCCAACGGAGTATGGCGATCCAGCAAGGAAAATATCCAGCCTTCTGGGCACCTTACCTTATTGTATTAGATTATTTGTTCTTTTTAGCAATAACTATGGACTGTTATTTAGGTTATGTGATGCTTAACTTGATGATATTTCTCAAAACCTGGGAATACCTAAACACTTGACCCCGGTATGGGTTTCACCTTTATGACAATATATATAAAAATAAGATTATTGCGACACATATTTCAAGTTGCCATTTCTAAGGGACGTGTTTATTTTGCCCATGATTGTGGCAATTAAGCTAGGTCTAAATGAATTGTCGTTAATGGCCTTGTATTTGATACCAGATGCTCTTTCGTATTGCGTTATTAGTCACTACCAACTTTCATTAAAAATAGGTATTGTAATAATGTGTAATCTATGAATGACATACCAAATGAAATACCAAATTAAAAAAATATAATAAATATGGAATAACAACACCAATAAAAAAAATATTGTATGCGTGTATTTGTATATACACAAGTACGAAATGAGATTTACGATATATTTTTTACAAGTTATTTTGACATATCACTCATTTTCAGTGTCCATCTGTTATATGAATGAATGAATAACTTTATTGCACATAAAATTAAAGTACAATGGGCGGTCTTGTCGCCAAGGCGATCTCCTCCAGACTACCCTATATTAATTATCTATTATCAACACCGACTACATTATTTAGGGACTTAATAATTATTAAATGGAAGATTAGAGTGTGTTTATTTATTTGCATTCGTCATAATTATATTATTCTAGTTATCGTTATTATCATAGTCATTTATTAATTATTATGGCCGGTTCCTATATTTTACCGACCGTTTATTCAAGTTCCTTACAAGTAATGTCATTATTCAACCGATGGAAAGGCAAGTGAATGAATAACAAGATAAAGGAACCGCCCATTCGTCTTCACCTGTTTCATTGAAACCCGTGAGGAAAATAATATTATTTAATTTAGGTCATCTATCAACTTCTGATATTGATTTCAAATTTATTACTTTCGTGACAGTTTTCGCTGAATCAAACCAGTTTCCGTGTTCTTCCAAGTTACAGTGACGTGACATTACCGCGAATGTGACTTGAATAGCCCCGGGATATAATTCTGGAGTGGTAATGGGCTAAATTACATGCCATGTTTGTCACAGCTCCCTCCCAGAGGCCAAGGTAGCTTACGTCCATTTAATTGCATGTTGTAATTAGTGTGGCGGTTAAATATTATTGTTGTTTTCAAGAGCTGTTTTTAAAGTGGCGTTGAAGAATACATTTTAGGATACAAGTAATATTTATCATGTAGGAATTTGGAGCTTATTATATATGTTATAGTCAAAGGTCGATACGCAGTCTCTTCCCGGAATAACTGGTGTTCGGTCCTTGCCTATTATGAAGTAGGTAGGACATCGCTCCATCAATTTCACTATCTACCCTCTTTCTGTGTGTGGCGACGGCCAATACAGAGCAGGGTAGGAGCAGCCATTTTTTGACCACTTCCTGTCGACCTTTTAACGAGACTACAACGCGCCGTGCATAATTTTGGAATAACATTCGTTGTACTTCTTGTGATTACTGGCCGTGCCATGTATATATATAATTTTTTTGTGTCACGATGTATGCTGCCAATAAACTCCAAAACTACTGAACCGACTTCAATCAAATTTGCACACCGTGTGCAGTTTGATCCAACTTGAAATATAGGATTACTTTTTATACCGTTGGAACCGGTAGGTGGCGTTGAGATCGGGTTCTAGAATCCTCTTAATCACCGGGAGCGATTTTGTTTTTGTGTGTTTGAGTGGGTTCGCGAATGGTTTAGATTCGCAATTAGAACCAGTAGGTGGCGCTGATATCAGGTTATAGAATCCTCCTAATCACCGGGAGCGATTTTGGTGATTTTGTTTTTGTGTTTGAGTGGGTTCCCGGATGGTTTAGATTCGCAATTAGAACCGGTAGGTGGCGCTGAGATCGGGTTCTAGAATCCTCCTAATCACCGGGAGCGATTTTGGTGATTTTGTTTTAGTGTGATTGAGTGGGTTCCCGGATGGTTTAGATTCGCAATTAGAACCGGTAGGTGGCGCTGAGATCGGGTTCTAGAATCCTCCTAATCACCGGGAGCGATTTTGGTGATTTTGTTTTTGTGTGTTTGAGTGGGTTCCCCGATGGTTTAGATTCGCAATTAGAGCTGGTAGGTGGCGCTGAGATCGGGTTCTAGAATCCTCCTAATCACCTGGACTGATTATGATGATTTTGTTTTTGTGTCATGAAACAAAGTTTTTAAGGAATTCAGAAAATATGGCGGTACGAAGTTCGCCGGGTCAGCTAGTTTACTATATGTATGTACTTAGGCTTTGTTAAAAGTGTTAGCTCTAAGGTGGCGTTTAGAGTTTAGTGCCGTGTGCTGTTCCTGTGTGTAACCTGCACCGAGCCAGGAGAGGACCGATCTCAACGTTGGTGGAGCTTCTACTTTTCTAGTACAAGGATCTTGGTCATATCTCTGTCATACAGTCCATTAAAAATTGAACCAGCATTTACAACGCCCCACAACTGGTTTATCTTAAGTTTGACCAAGGGATTTCGAGAAAACCCGAAATAAGTTCCAATTTTGGCCTTTGACTGAAGTAAAAAAAAGTTGTTCAAACGTAGAAGTAAGTAACGTGTTTAGTCAAACCTAAAATAATCTGTTTTGGACTTTGCCTAGTCGCTCCTAAAAGCGACTAAGGCAGATTCAGTCAAACCTAGATTCGTACTAAATCTGTTACATGTTTAATTACTGTATAAATTAATCTCTCATAGGTGAGACAAAAATTCGTTAGTCAAAGGCAGAAAAACATCATTTATTTGAACTTTGACTAAGACTTTACGTCAGACCTTAGGTTTTTCTAGTCAAACCATGTTTCTCAAATTGGAAAGGGCTGTGTCATGACCAAAAAACATTTTAGACACCCAACCCAACCATTGTTGGCAGAATGTGGGGTACTTAGTGTACGTCAGCTCTACATTCTTGAATTTATAAGAATTATAGAAAACACAGAAATGTCCCTTTACACGATACTACCAAACGTCAAACCAAAATAATATGTGCTGCACCCCGCATAATACTAGTATTGCCAAACGACAATTTTACATCATCAGTTCTTTACTGTACAACAAGGTACATGATGCATGTGACATCATATATTTAAACAGACATGAAATCAAAGCAACCACCCAAAAGTGACTTATACAACTAGATTACCAAAAAACTGAAAACTTATGATATAACATCATATAAATTAACCTTATTATATATATCACAAAATTGTAATCCATCATTTGCAAACACAAAACACACACACAGATACACTCACACACACACAGAGACACACACACAGACACACACACACACACACACACACACACACACACACACACACACACACACACACACACACACACACACACGCACGCACACATACACACGCAAACGTGAACATTTATTTAAAAAAATAATTTTGGAGATATAAATTGTTAGTTTAGTCACACACGTAGGTACTTGATGTTCGCGATACAAGCAAGTCCTAGTGCGGAACCCATGAAAGCAATATTTCTGTGTAATTTTTTTGACAATAAATTGATTTGTTTTTATAATATAGTTGTCATTAGCCAGGTGTGATTCTAGGAAATTCAGTCCATGTGTCCGAGCAGACATAGTGTATTTGTACAGTACAAAGCAATGTCCCAAGACTTGTGTACATTCGGTAATCTATTTAGTGACGGATTTTGAGCGTGTTATTGAATCATGTATTACGTTTGGACTGGTTGTGTTCAGTTATATTTGAACCTGTGTTATAATTATGTGTTTGTATAGTTATAAGAAATTCTATAGTAATTCTAACGGCATTTTAATTCGAGTCTCACGGCTTGTAACAATAAGTTAATAAAAAAATATCTCAGTTGACTGTACTACCCTTGACTACTGCATTCAATTACTATCTAGAGATTGATCGTTTAGATAAATTAGGATCGGCAGTGGTCTGTTATCTGTTATTAAAATAAGCACAATAATAGTACATTATGGTACTAGTGTGTAACATTGGTGATTACCGCCGAGGCGCCATTGAGACTCGAGCCGTAGGCGAGGGTCTTAAGAGAGCCGAGGACGGTAATCATCAATACACACGTGTATCATACGACGTTTTTCAACACACTTGTGAATAAAATAACAACAAAAACTCATTTTATTTAGTAGATAACAGTTTTCCTATGCGCGCGCATTGCGATCGGCCACAGACTAAAGGGATGAGGTTTTTTTTTTCCGCGCATAGGGTTTGCGCCTATTCTGCCACGTACAAAATGGGGAATTTAAAGTTCTCTTTTATAACACATAAGAGAAAAAAAAGTTATATATTAAACACATACGAGTTAAAATTATCTATTCAAATAAGAAGTGGCATGAAATTAACAAGCAATAGGAACATTAATTTATTTGTTCTATAGAACACGATCTTTTTTTTTTGAATAAAAACTTTTTTAAGAACAAAGCAACTCAACCAATAAAAAAAAATTATAACTCACTAGTGAGTTATATTTTTTTTTGTCACAGTTTGATTATGGGTGTCATTCTGTGCCTAATTGCGGTGACCATAGAGCCACTTTATGAGCAAGTGTGTTAAAAAGGATATTATTATACTATAATGTATTAGTAATACACGATTAAAAAATTAAGACATACGAGGACAGAAGAATATATCAAACACAGTCATGGTGTCAAAACAATTCAAATGTAATATGACTTCTGAGGTGCCAATGCCAAGTTACACACAGATCGTTAGCGATAACTTGCCTAAAATCTATAAATTAGCATACATTACATCGTAACTCAATAATTCGCTGAAATTATATTAAACAAACATCAAACATTTAACTAACCAACATATTCAGTTACATAAAGCCTCAACGAAACGCCAAGTTACAAGCTAAACTATTACCTAACAAAAACTGATACCGCGTGAGAGATTAGTTACATACCGCCCTTTGTTCAACATTTATTGTACCTAGTTTTTAATAAAATAGTTTCAATTTTTGGTGAACAAAAAGTAATACTTAAAATACAAAAGACTTTACTTTTACAATTTTATAATCTTATATATAAAATTCTTGTGTCACAATGTTACGATCCCATACTCCTCCGAAACGGTTTGACCGATTCTCATAAAATTTTGTGTATGTATTGGGTAGGTCTGAGAATCGGACATCTATTTTTCATCCCCCTAAATGTTAAGGGTAGTCCACAGCTAATTTTTTTTAAATAAATTTTTTACTCCTAAATTTTCCACCCTCTACGATCAACCCCTATTTTTAATAGCGATATTAGTATTTTTATAATTTTTACTGGGATGATTTAGATTTTAATTTGAACCAGGTAGATGGTGCTGCAATCGGATACCAGAATTTAGGTGTTCTTTTTGTTGTTGTATGTGTTGAAATTTGTCCCGGAATGGTTTAAATAAACGATTGGACCCAATAGGTGGCGGCGCGATACTCCTCCTAAACGCTGGGCCTGATTTTGATGAAATTTTTTCTTTGTTCAAGTGGATTTGAGAATAGTTTAGATTAACATTTGGTCCCGGTAGATGACGCTGGAATCGTGATCTAGATTTTAATTATTTAAAGGCAGGACGTCTGCCGGGTACAGCTACTATTATATACTTATATAGATGTGTATACGACTTAAGGACTGTAAAAGATTAAAATGAAGAAAAACCAATATAACCTATATAAATTCCTACGAATTAAAATATTGAAGTTATTATATTTATGTTTAAATACAAATTTATTCATCACCCTCATTTTTTTCATAGGAGTACAGCTGACGGGTTGTCGGCCGACCTGGTAGAAAGTGGTAACCACTTTCTATCAGGTCGGCCTATGTTTGTTAGCATCACTATAAGTTGCAAACATGTGTGTGTGACTGGAACAGGTGAATCGTAAAATTCACCTCCTCCAGTTGCACACAGCTTTGTTGCAATCGATTTCGCTGGAATAGTACTTTACGTAAAGCTAATGTATTTATTTGTACACTAGGAAATGAATAAGTATAGTACGCGGCACGCAACTTGGCCACGTTTTGGCGTAGTGGGGGTAAGTTCGCGCATGGCACGTTCAACACACGTATAAACGTTGTGCTTGTATAGTATCTGTGAATAACCGCTTGGTGTTACGTCGCACTGCATTTGCATTATGAAAAGTCTGTCTGTCTCTTTCGCTCGCGGACAAGCTTACGAGTGTGAAGGAGACAGTTGAGTAGACTCATTCCCCGCGTCCCGCTTGACAACCAAAGAGACCTAAAAAACGACGCCAAGTTACGTCCTTGGGATTGTAACCGCAAATTTTTGTAAAATTTCTGTGTCACTGTAGTTATGGTAGAGTAAATTACAAAACCAGAAACAAAAATTAAAATGAAATAATTTAAATTTACAAGTGAGGGGGGTAGACTAAATTAATAAACCTTTACGTTACTCATTCTCCGTACAGGAACGGAGAAATAGTACAATTTCCTGCGGCCCGGTGCCCTGTCGTGAGAGGCGACAAAACAATCCACAGCCAGATGGTAAGGTATTTGCCCGTCTGGATGGTTACCACCCCTAGTCTATACTATGCCGCCATTACAACCTTGAGTTTTGTTCCGGCATTAGTTGCCAGGTTCCAGTCTCCTTTTAGAGAGCGGCAGCACAGTGTTTTACAAAAAACCTTTTGTTTTACAATTGTCCATAGACAATGGTACGAAGTCATACAATAAAAAAATGTTTAAACTCATTGGGGACTTGAGATCTTCGTCTTCCCTGATGACGGCTATTGAGAAGTGGCCGAAACTTTGAAATAAAAATCACATAAAATGCCGCGCTGAAATCCATTAAAAGTTAGTTTTCATGAAGCATTACGAATGAATGAAAAGCAAGACTCAATTACTATTATAGAAAATTTAATCATAATACACTTTATTTCCATCGCCTGCAAACAGAGATAGCCAACTTATTTCTTCATGGATCTTATTTATTTTGTCTTGTTCAGATTTAGCTTTCTGAAGTTCTAATTCTGTTATCTGCAAAGAAATTTTTTTTAACTCAACCAGAAATTTAAGCAAAATAGGTGTGATAGAATAGGGAAAAGTAAATTCTATGCTATTTGTTGCTCTATTGAAGGTCAGGTGACCAGCAGTCATTAATGTATTAATTGAAAATACACCAACCGTAAGAAATCATTTTTAACCGACTTCAAAAAAAGGAGGAGGTTCTCAATTCGTCGGGATTTTTTTTATACTACTGCGATAGCGTATTTAGCAAACCGATAATTCTTTTATTAGCAAGTGTTTTATTACGCTTGGTATTTAAATTATTTGTAATTCTTTTAATGCTTACTTAACTGTTCATTGTCACTTGTTAGCGTTAATTTTCTAAATGTTGCAATGTAACTATTTATGGTCAATCATTAATCCCTTTGTGTTTAGGGCCGGCCTACGAGTAAAACACCATAAACCATTCTTATTGTTAAAATTTGGCTGTAAATTCTTAGAAGTAACATGACGTTTTGGAATAAGCTTACAAAATTCGGGTAGTACAATGAATCGTCTATACCCTCTTATTTGGGCTTCATGTATATTTTGCGAATATGTAACGTCAATTCGTTAAGACAAAGTTAGATCAATTTCAACTGTGATCGAGGCGTTATTCACACATAGAAGTAATCCGGAACGTGAACCTCATATCGACGGACTTGGAGCGTTTTATGTTTTTGTTATCACAATTTTCTGCCTTACAATTTAGACTTATGGTTGTATTTGTAAGAACTGTAAATTACATGTGTGTACTTCTAATAAAGTTTGCATTTTCAATCGACATTTAATTTGAACCCAGCAAAATGTTAAATTACGTTATATTAAAGTTTTAGTTTGTATCTTTTGTTTTCTGTAATTATAATAATTCTATTTAGTCACATTATACACACATACTTATAACAATCATACACGCTAACTTACGTTTAATACAATACAATACTGTTTATTGTATGCCAACATGATGGCAAAGAATACATAAAATACTTAAATACTATAAATTGTACAATGGGCGGCTTTATTGCTTAAATCAATCTCTTCCAGGCGACCTTTGGATGGACAAATGTAATTGCCAAAAAAAACATTGGCGTAGTTGAACTACACAGTAATACTAAAATATAATGATTAATATACTATATCCCTATAAAATATATACGTACATATACTCTGAGACAAATAGTAAACACGGTATACAATTTGGTAGTTCTCCTTCACAAGTCTGTTAAAGGTATGGAGTGAGGTAGTAGATGTCTATCTGTCCGCAGAGCATTTCAAAGATGTACAACCTGGACAAAGAACGATCTTGTGTAAATCTCCGTAGTATTTAGTGGAGTCACAACTTCTCTAACGGTTTCAAAAACCTCAAGTCACTGTGAAAGAACTGAAAATTCTTAATGTTTCTAACCGCTAAAATTTAGCGAATATGTTTATTAATATCACGGAATTCCGTGACATTAAAAAAATTAACGAAATCGGATAACAATTAAGATCAACGACATATCATAAAAAATTACCAATAGAAAATACAAAGAACGCACATAATACTTACTCTACGATTGAATAATTCAGTAATAATGTATTTAAGTGACAACACATCAACTGACGTTAATCTATTACGTAGTTAATTGAACACGCTGGGGCTGAAGTCGTAGACATTTAGGGTCGTGGAGAATAAAATTGTACTTACTAAAATCGGATTCACGAAAATAGTGCAATTGCTAGCTAAAAACGAATGTGAAATTGGGACCAGTGTGTTGTTTATCTCGTTTTTGTTGGTCTGTGGAACACACAACATCTTTCATTATCGACAATCGAAAATAAACTAGCATGAACAAACATGCCACACTACAAAGAGAAATTGAATTCTAAACTGAGATTCAACTAGTGCTGCAATCTGACCAAAATTGTTTACTCAGAGGGAAAACCAGAGCTATAGAATCCGTATTAAAATAGCTACAAATTAAATACCTCCGATCTATTTTCACTGGATTTAAAAGCGTGTTTGAAAAGGATGTGTGTAAATTGGTACATTTGTTATGTAATATCGTGAATGACTAAGAATAAAAGGTCCACTTTTACGATATGTATTCTGGGGGTCAGATAAAGATGAGAGTGATTTTAAGATGTATTTAGCTATTTTGATATTTTTGACTGTAGTGGGTTTACTTCTTTTAAAACTTATTTTAGAGAAAAATATAAAACCGAAACTATAAACTATTATTTACAAAAATTGCAATGACAGCCTGTGTATGCGAGCGTTCGTGACGTATATGTTATCTGCACATACGATATAATTAGGTATGTGTGTATCTCTCTTTTCTTTCACCATGTCTCGATTACTTAGGGTGGGCACAATATGTCTTTTCCTTCCACATTCATCTATTCTGAAATACATCTTCTGTCACACTACATATCATCCTTCACACAATCCATCCACAGCTTTACGTTTAGATTAGGTATATGTATGTATAAGTTTTTTCCTGTAATTGCGAGGGTCTGTTGCAGCAAACGCAAACCTCATAGGTTTAAGAAGGCACCACCCTTCTATTTTGTAATGTAAATTTTTAAAATAGAAAAATATTACGTTTTTTAAAGCCATATCTCATCTCATTTTATTCATCCCGAAACGTCTCTATTTAAGAGTGATTATGAGATGATGATTTATGTTTGCTTCTGAAACTTGATTATTTGCATTTGCGTCTGAACTTGTATAATGTACACAATTGTATATACCTGATTCTTTTTATACTGCGGTGGATTGTCTTCACGAATATCTTTAGTTTTCCTATAACTCAGCTCCATTCCAGCTCTTCTCTTCATAGATGTGAGAGGAACAACTTCTCTTCGCCTCAAATTCCCAATGATTATCTTATGTGACTCAAAAGGCATGAAATCTTGACACGTAATACTCAACATGTGCAATATAAATATTATAAGTAACATTTTTCTCATAACCGAACAAAATATGGACGTGATTGAATACATTTTATGATTAGGTATAAATCTTTTCACGGCTTTCAGTTGAATTACCCTAATATTTGTAGCATTCCGAATATATGCAATTTTCAGATGATGCACTGTATTAGTATTATAGTATAAAGACAACAACTGGGATAGTCTATATAAACGGTCGGAGAACATGATGCATTTTTTTATCTCTTGTCTGTTTGTTCGCGATCATTTAAAATAACCACATTTCTTCAAATCGAATTCCGATGAGATTTTTACTGGTTTATAGCAAATGTTTATGTGAACGAATGGGGAATCCCGCAGAAATTTCCCAGGGCTTTTAGTTGTTTGGGTCCACAAAAAATAGCTTATTCCTAAACATTTTTCGCAAATGCTATTTCTATTATCAGTTACCGTTTAGACGATTTTGACTGAAAGTTTGTCTCGCGTAATATGTATAATGTATGTAATTATGTATAAGACTGTATATATATATATATATATATATATATATGTTTATTTTTTTATTAACATGTAATATCTTGTGTACATATTTCGAGCTCTTTTTAGGCTTGTGCCTAAAACGACAACACCAATATCAAAACAAATGTATTTTTGAAGTGAAACTTCTTTATCGGCGTTAGAAAAAAATTTACCGTCACATTTGTCAGTTGCGCGTCACATTTGTCCGTTGCGCGCCATCTTTTTCTTGTCCCTACCATCGTACATCGTGGTCGATTCGAAGGAAGAATAGTTACAATAAATGAAATGCTGTAATAATCTTAGTAGCAATGAGGTAAAATGAAATAATTGTATTATTTGTATTCATGTCTATGATAATAAAAGCCTTTTGTTTAAACTTTATCTAATTTAACTTTATTTAACCAATTTTTGGAAAGTTGCATATAGATCATTTTTCGAAAAATAAGGAAAAATAACTTCTTTATAAGTTTCACTTCTTACATGTGTACACTAGTACACGCACACATTTTTTTCTAAGTGAGAATATGGTGAAAACACATGATATGAGATTTAAAATACTTGAGCAATTTCCATATAATTCAAACGCAATAACGTTGAATATAAACAAAATATGTTCAAAGAGTGTTTCCTTTGATATTTAAATTCTTATGTATAATGTGGTTTTCCTCGAATTATTTGTCTTGAAAACTAAATCATGTCATTTCATTCGCGAAGGGTGTAAATAACCATTTGGTTATAAAGCTTTCATAGGCCAAGTTTGTTTTAAGCCACATTATTACAAATTCTTTACTTAATCGGTCAGTTTGCTTGATTAAATAAATGAATTATGGAAGCTTATCTATGTTCTATTTAAAAAAAACAATGATTGGATATATACAGTCAACTAGCGCTTTTCCTGCGACTTTATTCGCAGTTATTTCAATTGTGTATATATATTGTGCATGTGCGTAATATGCAATTTTATATGCGTTCTTTAAAGTACTAGAATTTTAATACATAATTTAATATCCGAACATAGGGTATGAGTGGGAATGAGTTTACTCAACTGTCTCCTTCATACTCATAAGTTTGACCGCGCGCGAGAGAGACGGACAGACTTTTCATGATGCGTATCGGTCGCGATGTGGTCGCGAATACGGGGGAAGACCTAAAACAGCGCCCGATGCCACCTGCTCGTTTGCGTGTGGGACTCTTGTATTTAACGGCAACTGATTCTCCTTCGAAGAAAGAAGAAGTCGACAAACTACCCACTAAACATATCTGCGTCCCGGTGAGAGAATGCAATTAGACGGAAAAACACAGGATATACGCCTTAGGCAGTTCACTCTGAACGTTCTAGTGCTCCAACTAGGTACTTAGCCCAGGAAGCAAGGCCGTACCAGTACGTACATTAGAGGTTATTCTACTGATATCCCCGTATACTGTGCCCTTTTATCACGGAATTATGGGAGGAATAAATTCTGTGCGTAACGAAGTCTCCACACTCCCGTCTGACAACGACGGTTGGTTGCCCGAACAGTCCTCTCGCTCTCTCTCTCTCTGTCTTGTCAGTGAGAATCGCTGTACACCATGGCCTGAACCAAGTTCCTTAACGAGTCCACCTGCCCTGGCCCTACTTCAGCCTGGAGCAGGAACCTCTGGAGTCTCCACATGGCGTACTCAACGAGCATGTGGAACGCTGATGATGATGCAGGTACTTGCCGAAGCACTCTTGCTCGGTAAGTACGAGTATCTGCGTTATTTTGTATGTTAGGGTCCTGTGTATCCACTAGATCCATCTGATAGGTGGATAGGTGGGGACGAATGGCTTCCACCGTCTCCACCCCGGCGTCCAGGGACTCCAAAATTGCTTTAGCTTTACCCAACTGTCAGCCATGTCAGGTAGTACGTCTTTTTATGTTTTTTTAAGAAACTTCGTAGGTATTTTATATCCTCTACACATTTATTCATAAAAATTGCCATTTGAAAATATTTATGTGAAAAATGTTTTCTTTTTTTATCAATCCCTATTCATTCATCGTTCAATGTATATATTATGTATGTATTTGTATATTTATTTTTTAAATTAATTTGAGTATTTATGTATTTATTGCCTTTTTCCTGCACCACCTATTTCGCCTGATTCGATTTATTTCATTTAGGTTGCTTGGAAGAGATAGCTTTGAGCGATAAGGCCGCCTGTAATATTTATTGCCTAGAAAATAATATTGTAAATATGGTCTGTTTTTTCAATTGTATATTTTGGTGTGCAATAAAGTGTTGTTATCTCTCTCTCTAATTCACGTCCCACAAGTTTGATTAAGATCTAAACATAGTGATTTCATAGCACGCCATTTAATTGATCTTAATATACGGTTAATGGTTTCAGGGTTTTACTTTGTCGCATTTTGTATCTCTTATCTGTAACATTCAAAGTAACAAAAGTGAAAGTGGATTTTTTTAATGAATTCTGTTTTTGAGGAAATAATCAGATATTTGAGACATTTTATATACATGTTACGAGTTGAACTCGAATTAAAATGCCGTTAGAATTTATTAGAACTATACAAACACGTATAACACAGGTACAAATATAACTGAACACAACCATTGCACACGCAATTCACGATTCAATAACACGCGCAAAGTCCGTCACTAACGTCTTGCTTCGCCTGTGACTATCGCTAGACTGCCTCACCCCTCCATTGGGTCATTACTTTATACTGTACAAATACAATGTGTCTGCTTGACCGCGTGGACTGAGTTTTACAAGAATCACACCTGTCTAATGACTATCATAATGATAACAATACATAATGGGCTATTTTTACAATCACAAATTTTAAACACAAAGTAAACAAAAGAAGACAGTCATAAATAGTTTCAATGTTATTAGCTCAAACACCGGCGGGTAATAAATGTGCTTTATTTACGGATATGCTGGTGGCCCAAATTGTAATATACAGATAAGTTAGAGACTGAATATTATCTTATCCCATAAAACAATACATCCCGTGGAAAAAAATATGGATATTATGCGAGCAAGTCAAATGGAAAGACGTAGTACTTTATACATAAATTTGTATGTCTGTTTCTTTTTAGAGTATTGCAGCCGCTTAAGTAAAAATGATACCATTACTTAATCCTGATATCCGTTTATGTCATGTCCGTCTGTAAGTTTGTCCTTTAGGCTGTCTGCCTTATTTGCTAGCCTCACAGTGAAAAAAACTAATTAAGATTGTCCCCATAAGTGGAGGTGGAGGGGAAAAAGAAGAACTGATCCTCCTTCTCAAAGGAAGATCTTTCGTCGAGGCTTTTGTTATGCCTCGTGGGAGTCGCAAGCTTAAGCTCATTTTTTGGTGTTGGAAATTTGTATATATTCTTTGTACTTGTCGGTAATCTTTCGACTTCAATTATTGCACAGTGTCATCTATTAGCTTATAATTATACCTCTACAGAGACGTCTCGTGTATGTAGTATTTTCTTATACATTTTTTTTAAGAGATCCATAGGCAAACGACAAAAATCAGCGCACATTATTCACCTTTATATATCGAAGGGTTCCGCCCTTCGGTATAAAACAGTTTGTCATAAAAAGATAAAATCCTCATTCGATTATATAATAAAAATTTAATAATTTCACATTTATTTGACCCGTGGAACCCTAAATGTTTGAACCAGTCTACGTAAATTGTTATTATCCATTAACCATCCATAAGTTCAGTACGAGTTCAGTAAACAACTGATATACACTGAAAGGAAATGGGTCACAAATATTTAAGGAAAAATATAACATTCTGGATATCAATGAGTAAGTACCTATTAAATAGTGCTACATTACTTTTTTTTATTTATATATTCAAATTCAGAAGTTTTTATTCAAAATAAGTTTCACTGGAGAACACTTTTTGAAGGTTAAAATTGAATTTTACTTCCTAGTCTATGTACACCGCTTCGCAACGTGTTATTGCTATTAAGGAGAAGAAGCGGCAAGAAACTCCCCAGCAACACGTCTAGCTAACAATTGTTTTTCTTTATATTTCTCTTATTCTATTTATATCTCAACTTCTTTTTTTAAACTTTTATACATAAGTATTTTACAAAATGACTTTTGAAGAATTAATGGAGTTGTAGCAAACAGTTTAATTATATCCAATAAGATAGAGACACAATAAAAGTATAGAAAAATATTACTTTAGTTATAACAAAGGCATATAATAGTTTAAGGTTACCCACATATTTGGGGTCTTAGGACTTATGAGATTTTGGAGGTGGACAGTGAAAACCAGTGTCGGAACATATTTTGGCACAGCAAGAGACTGAATGCCAACCTCTTTTTTTAAATTTCAGATTTCATTTTTTGTATGCATATTTCCTAATCAGTTTATATTGTGTGAGTCGCAATCAGAAATAAATATTTTCTTTCTTTGTAGAATTCAAAACAATGGATTTTAGTGTATATTTATTTTTATTTTTGTTATTTTTTATGTCAGTGAAGCGTAGCGTATAGGTACTTCAGCAGCATTAACAGGAATTGCGTGCCACGCAGATGAATATGCTACCTGTGGATGTGGGACATCATGTTAAAGGACAGAGTAAGAGAGTAAAAGCGTAAATCGTTAACTCTCATGACACATATGGTACAACCACTCCGCTCCGTTGTTATTTTTAATAGAAAATCTTACACTTGTGTACTGTTAACTGAAATTACAGACACAGAAAAGAAAAGCAACACGCATGGCACTAGTTAGGATAATGTAAATAGGTATAGACATAAGGCACACACTGCACATGCACTTCCTCACAAGACCAACAGGTAACAAAAACACTCTACATTAGTGCAAAGTTTAGTATTATAATTAGAATAAATTAATATAATAAGTTATTCTTAAGGTACACCACAACACAAACATACATCTATTAAATGTCACACACAATAAAAAAATAACAAATAAACATGTACAACTTCAAAACTTTATTTTTATTGCAGGAGTTCAGCAGACAGGCAGACCCAAGGCCCACTTGATGGAAAACGGTTACCATCGCCTATGGACATTTACAACACCTAAAGTGCTACAAATACGCTGTTGCTCTCGTAAGGGAGACTGGACTTTCTTAAATTTAATTGTAAAAAAAGGGTACGGAACTGGATTCCGTAGAGTTGTTAATAAAAAAAATCTGAAATTCAAAGATTGTAACTCAGTTTTTGTATTACGGTTTTTATGTGTTCTAAGATGGACCCTTTCTTTCTTTTCCAGGAAAGAAGCTTTTAGTTAATAAAAGACTATCAACATCTAATTCCACTTTCCAAGTGTCATTCAGGAGTACTTTGTTTATCGGACAAATATTTTCTTTGATTCCCGTTGTGGGTGTATTTAGTAATAATGCAGATGATATTAGGTAAGGCAAAGATATTTTAAAGCAATACCTAAATATCACAAAATGACGAATTGTGCCTGTTAAAGTTTGATTAATGGTTTAAGCCGCGTTTTCACAATAAGAGTTGGCTCGGACCGAGTGCACTCGGATGTGTACTCGGACGATACTCGTATTATGTAAACACCTACTCCGAGCGTACTCGGACGCCGGCATCTAATCCGAGTAGACTCGGACTGTGCTCTATTTTTCGAGCTCACTCGGATCATTTTTATGAAAACAAACTGGCGACAAGTAAAAATTGTGCGTTGTTTAATCTCAAATGATTTTTAAACGTTTTTGAAGTGAAACTTCTATATAGGGGGGTCTTACGGATTTTTGGCTCACGAAAAGGTGTCACAGTCACGTGGTCACCGTTGCTAATTCTTACATTTTTAAACTCGTGATATCTTTCGAATGGAATGTCCGAATTGAATAATTAAAAAAGTTATATAAAGGTATTGAAGCAGTCTTGAATATGAAGTAATTTATTTTGATAAGGATTAATACCAAGATACAAATAAAGAGCCTTTTCTAGCGGCGGCATTTTAATTAAATTTTTAAAATAAAAGAAGACTTATTGTGGTATAACTATAATAGTTAGACATATGTTGTCTCAACACTTTTTGTAGGTAATTATGTGTTCTACAAAGTCGTAGTACATTATTTTATTCTATCATCAATAGTTTTCGCAGTGCACGCGATTTTAGGTATTTTTTACACCTTGCGTTACATTATTGGAGTTTTAGTAAGGATCCCTAATTTTTTTGTTGATATAATATAGCCTTTGTCACCCGGGAATAGTGTAGCTTGCCAACAGTAAAAGAATTTTTAAAATCGGTTCAGTAGTTTCAGAGTTTCTTCAATGCAAACAAACAATCTAATCTTTCCTCTAAATAGTTAATATTCATATATTTACCTTAAAATTAATTCGATATGTGCATACATTGATATATAAAAAATACTAGATACACATTGTCAGATAAAACTAACGCTCGGAAGTGTCCCAAGTACTCACCAATTATACCTATGTAGTTATAGTTATGCTGAAGCATATATTTTTGCAAATTCAACCTTACTCAAATTGTATAAAGTTGTTTTTACAACGCAGTGTTCGAAAAGCATTACGACGACGGTTGTCGGTAGGACAAGGATGAGTGGAGACGAACTATTATATATATAAATTTTTTTTCTTGCGGCATTTTTTTAGTATTTTAAGAGTTTGTTAAATTGTGTTCCAAACACATAATTATACTTTTATTTGAGCGTAAATATTTTTATGGATAGGACATGTATATATCAATAAAACAAATATTAACTTTTATAATAATGTATTTACATTAAAGGTATTAATTATTAAAACATGTGACGTTCACCCCTGATCCATAGGTCAAGGAATGACATACTCAAGCCGAAGCATTGAGTGGGATATGAAATAAAAGAACTTATATATTAGAAATATTATATAAAGTTTATAAAATGAGTAAAATATATAATATTGGCCATTTAGCCATAAACCGTGATCATTTAGTAGCAGGAACCCTTCGCTGCAATACCTTTAACCCTATGTTCACAAGGTAGGTTATATAGAAGTGCTGTTCAAGAAACAGGTAGACTCTCAAAGATCGGTATATAATATATATAATAATTTGTAGTAATATATTGTAAGTGTAAAATGTTATGTTTTTTATGATCAATGACAAATATATCATCTTATGACATAAGCTCATCACCTGAGTACGCCTTGACTTATCTTTTTAACAAGTCCCGATTTTTTTTCCTTAAGTTGTTAACGACTTTTTCCTTGCAACTAACCTTTTGCGGAATTTGTGAAGTTCGCTTTTTATACGAACTTTTTGAGGTGTATCCAAAATTGAGTCTATGCTTAGAGAAGTAGTAGGAGATTCGAATTTCTTTTTACTTTTTGTAAATCAAACATAGAATTCATAACACAGACTTCAGTATCACCGCCATCATCCGGTATTTTAATCTGTAAGCAAAATCAAAATGATAAGTATCTGCTAGCACACAAAATAATATTTTAGAATACAGCGGCACTAAGGTTCCGTTCGTTCTTCATCGCAGTTACTTACAATCTTGAGTTCCTGTGGTGATATATCCTGTAAAAAATAATTATGATTAGAAAAAACAATTGAATGAAGGTACAATACTACTAGTATTTGACAAATTTATTTTTCTGGCTAATGAGTTACTTACCTCTACGCGAGGAACAGCCGAACAGCCCTTTGCAGTGACATACACATCTTCGTCCAAAAATGTTCTGAACAAACGGCGCTTGAATTATTCGGCTTAAAAAATTCTTCACGCCTTTGTCGACTAACAAGTGATCTCCATTCTTCACATCGTATAGGAGGAAAAGTAAAATACAAAAAATATGCTATTAAGTTTTCAAGAAGTCTTTAATGTGACGTGTTGCGCCAAAGCGACACTCACAGACTACGCGACACTTCTGACATTAGCATGCCGCATGTCACGAACCCATAAGTTATCCCATAATTAATCCATATACATTATAATATATACAAACATTAAAAAAAATCGTCAATTTGACTACCTCTTCTCCTATATTAAATTATATAACGTAACCATATTTGTCAAAATCTAAATACAAAAAAGTTGAAAAGTACATAAACTTATTAATTAAAAAAATAAACACAACAAAAAAGTCGACTCCATTGACAAGAACAGGGTAAATTTTGTTATGCGACCGTTGAGTGAAGTTTTTAGAAAAATTAAATTAAAATCACATATTGCTTCCTATATTCAGGCATAAAAACAACAAAAACTAATCAATAAACTCTTTTACTTACCGAAAATATGATAACTCATCTTTTTTGACGTAATATTCTTGCAATTTGTGAGAGAACACTTCGGCATTTTTAACGAGTGCACCTAGACGCGGCCGACTATTTGAAATGAGCGCACTATTTAGAATGTTGCGCTCATTTTATGACGACGGTTTTGAGGCGTTGTTTGTGCATCTTGGATTTTTTATATATCAATGTGTGCATATTACAAAAAGCGTAAGATTTTGCGCCAGAAGTTGTTTAATACAATTGGGAGCTGAGTTGCCCTAAACAGCGCTTTATCTATCTCTGAAAGACCTTTTTTTTTTTTTGAGGCGAAAATGCTAACCGATTTACGCACTCTCTGGGCCGTCACTAGGAAACGGCACGCATCCATCGGGGACGATAACGCTAGCAATAGTATGCTTTGTTTGCGCTCCGTCCGCGATGGAGTGACACAGCTCCTCTGTGTCACTCCATCGCGCATGTGGAAGACTCAGAGCGATGCCGCACGGGCGAGCAACCTCAATACCCACTAAAAACCCCCTCCTCCCTTGTCGACCCTGCGCTTTGTTTGTGTTGGAAAGTCTGAGATGTAGAACATAGTTACTCAACAGTCGATCCAGCGCAATAAAGTGCCTGAAGTGTGCCCTGGGAGAACACACCCCACTTCGAGACGGGGGCAGATGAATCCCTTGCGTTACCTAGTAGTTAAGGGCCCCCCGTACCGGAACCTAACTCAGGGAGGGAAGTAATGTGCGTACCTGCCTCTCCGGGTGCCGGCTGAAGGCCTGGGACCTCGAGAAGAGACCGTAGTACGCGCTGAAGGACTTCGCTCCATATCCCTTTCCGTGGCCTCTTTAAGAGACATTACTGCCTCGCAAAAAGAGACCGCAGACTCCCAGCGGTCGTCGCTGTGCAACATGTCCGTTACCAAGTCGCCAAGCGATCCGACGGCTCTTACGTTTGTCTCGAGCTCGAAACGCTGCGGCGTCCATGCGGCGCACTCGACAAGCGTGTGAAACGCCGTATCGGGTGCGCCACATTGGCGACAGTCCGGAGAAGGCAAACAGCCCACAATGCGAAACAGATACTGGTCGAAACAACCGTGTCCGGTCAGTATCTGTGTCGTCCTGAAGGTCAGGGTTCCGCTGGTGCGGTTAACCCATCTCTCCAGCTGTGGCCTAATTGCATCCACCGTAAAGCCGCCGGCCGCAGGGTGTTCGAGGTCACGAGACCAGTCGACGAGGCAGCAAGCGGTTTCCCGCTTCCTGACCGTCTCTAATTCGACTTCACAGAAGGTCAGTCCCCTAGCTAGGGCATCCTGCCGGGTACGTCGAACCCTGGACAGGACGTCTGCCTGGAGATGCCAGGGTAGCTCGCCTGCCAAGAGAGTCGCCGCCGTCCACGACACTGTGCGATACCCCCGTATGGTCCTCACGGCCAGAACCCGCTGCGCGCGGTGCAGCAGGGTTCGGTTGTGGCGGTGAAGCGAATCGGACCAGACGGGCGCACCGTACAGCGCCATACTCCTCAGGATGCCGGAATAAAGTTTCCGCGTCGCACCCCCCGGCCCCTCACGTTGGGAAGAAGCCTGGAGAGTGCGCCCGCGGCCGGACCGTTACCCGAAGGATCCAGTCATAGCCTACGTTCCAAAGAATCGGCCCGAGGACCGACCCCTGTGGAACGCCGCACGCGACACGTCGCCGACCTAACACGTGATTGACAGACTCACCGCCCTCCCAAAGGATATGCCGATCTCGCAGGTACTCGCCCAACAACCTCGTGAGGTACGGGGGAACTCCGTGTGCACGGAGCCCCTCCCTGATCGTCTCATGAGGGAGGCTGTTAAAGGCGTTCGCTATGTCTAGCGACACCGCAAGAACGTCATCCTTCGCTGGACGGCTTCGTCCGTCAGCGCTCGCAGTGTCTCGAAGGCGTCCATCGTGGATCTCTGAAAGCGCTATTGAAGCCCCAGTGAGCCGAGGGCCGGGAAAATCCCGTAAACGAGAAAGCGAGCGAGAGAGCGAGCGAGGATATACCTCGTCCCTCTAATACCTAAAATCGCGTTCAGCGCATCGGAATGTGCGATGTTCCGAGCCGACGTTAATGGAGACAAACTTAAGTTTGCATCGAACTATGCTCTGCTAATATTTTCTTAACTTTTTACGCCTTGAACTTGAAAAACTACGTTATTACCGCGCTTAAAAACGGGTAAAACGTAGTTTTATTATCTATACCTCTGCTCTCCACGCGACTGGGTAAAACAGCCACTATTTGTAGTCTATGTAAAAAAATAAAAAAATAGAGAGTTTGTTAAGGAAACAAATTAACAACAAGAAAACTTTGCCAACGGTTCAGTTTTTTGAAAGTCACAACAAAAGTGAACGACAACGAACGGCAAAACTGTTGACGTATAAAAATATTTGGTGTGTGTGTAGCGTATTACACTTACACCATTAAAATGTACCTAACCTAACCAAATCATAATTTGCAGTAAACCTGTGAAAAATCGAAATGTGTGCTGGGACACATATTAGAAGTGAAACTTCAACGGACAAGTGGAAAAACGAATCGCAACGGACAAGTCGAAAATCTTCAACTGAAAAGTGACAAAATGAATCGCAACAAAATTTTAACTTGAAGTTTTACGGGCAGGTTTTTAAATTGGACAAGTACATTAACAATCTGCCCGTAACACTTCAAGTTGAAATTTTGTTGCGATTCATTTTGTCACTTTTCAGTTGAAGATTTTCGACTTGTCCGTTGCGATTCGTTTTTCCACTTGTCCGTTGCGATTCGTTTTCCACTTGTCCGTTGCGATTCGTTTTTCCACTTGTCCGTTGAAGTTTTTTTATCTTCCTCTTCGACTTCACGAAGAAAATTATTTGATGCACGTCACGTCTTAAAATCCATTTCCGTGTCCAAATTTTTTTTGTCTCCGTTTTTTTCCCCTTTCGTGATTTTGAACTTCCGCTATTAACATATATGCTACAATTTTTATAGCTCGCAGCAGCAGATCAGTTGACGACATCTTGATTGTGCAAGGAGACAAATGGCCACAATAGGAGTACACTGCTATCGTGTGTAAACCACTATCCGTGTACACTCGTATGAAGCCAACTCTTATTGTGAAAACGCGGCTTTAGTCTTGGCTACTTACTTTAAATATATTTGTAATATGTATATAACTTATGTGTATATTTGTATATATAGTATAGTTATATATTTATTAATAAAATTGAAGTAATCGTACAATAATTATGTATACCACCATCGCCACTTCTAATCGGAATATTCTTGCCACGGGTTGTCTGGAAGAGATCGCTTTTTAGCGATAAGACCGTCCTTTGTACCCTACTATAATAATACTAGTTCGTAAGTTTTTCTGTAATGGTGTACAATAAGGTGTTATCTATCTATCTATTGTTACGAGTTGCAGGACTCGAATTAAAATGCCGTTAGAATTTATTACAACTATACAAACACGTATGACACAGGTACAAATATAATAACAACAATTGTAACAATATGTTCATATGACATAATAATGTAGTTAATATTAAAAAATAACCACTAGTCGCGGCTGCCATTCATAAATATGAGCGTTAAAAGCAGTTTTTAACTATTGACAACGAGTTTTTAGCTAATGAGTAACGGTCTTATTCATAGAGAGTTCGAGTATCTAAGTTTGAACGCTTCTTTAAAAACGGGGTAGCTCACGCACTTGGCCGAATTATTTTTGCTAGACTACCTTCTTTTACCCACACAGCTACTTACTTTATCTAATGCAAATGTGACAACCATCGCCTGTTGATACAAACTATAGAAAAACTTTCAAACATACTATTTTCAGATTTGTTTTAACATCTTGGAAATGTGTGTATGGTTTTTTTTCTCTTCTTGGACAATTCTTTGATGTTATTATGACGACCATCAATCTCTTCAATTTAAACACTACTATCGATGCAATTGGTAAGTACCTATTTAAATGTTATACCAGTACAATACGCAGCTTTGTGAGGGCTTCCAAGTTTACCTAGTTTAGTGCGGTAGTTCTTATTTATCTTTAAATTTCGACAGATGACGTTAGTACGCTTTAATATATTTTTAGATTAGATCATATTTCAGTGATAGATAACACATCTAGGCATTTATGTGCAATTCCATATCTAGAGATCTGTAGCTTAGAAAAAAATCTAGCAAAATAGTTTGTTTAATTCAATTGTCAATCAATTAGGCAACACGTCCAAATTAAATCTTTAGTCGCAAAAGTATGTTCCAATTACGAAAGGACCAACCACGAGCCATCATCCTAACAATTTAAAGATTATAAAGAGCAAAAAGCGAATATTTTCTACAAAAGTATCCTGAGGCTGTGCTGAATCCAACTCATAACGGATTATCAAAATCGGTCCAAAAGGGTTAACATTATGGCTAAAAACAGCAAAACCTACACATTTGTCGTCGGACTTTCATGAATTTTCTTTTATATAATGTGAACCCCAAAAAAGCAATACAATTTATATGGCACCATTTAGCAGATTTACCTACTTACTCCAACGCAAAAATGATTACTGAAATCATTTCCTAAAAAAAGTTATGGGTAAATAAAAAATATTTGCATGGCGATTCAACTTTTTTTATTTTTATTGCATGAAAAACGGTTACAATCGCTTACGGTCATTTGTAACACCAAAGGTGCTACAATTGCGCTGCTGCTCGCTTAAGGGAGACTGGAATCTGGTCACTAATGCCAGAACACAACTCAAGGTTCGTATGACGGCATACTCTAGACCAGGGGTGGTAGCCATCCAGTCGGGCAAATGCCTTACCGCCTGACTGTGGGTTGTTTTGTCTACTTACCTCTTACGACAGGCCACCCGGTTCGAATATTTAACTTAGGAACTTCCTCCATTTTTAAAGTCGGTTAAAATTTTCTGAATCCGTCCAGAAAAAAGTAATTAAGATACTTGAGGATATCTTCACATTTAACATGAAATTATAATTCAAGTTTTTTTTGCTGTCTTTTCAGCTCAAGTTATATATTGCGCAACTGCCTGCATCACAATCGTGATGTTCTTACAAATAGCAAAAGCATGGCCAAACCTCGTTCAGCACATAGCTCACGTTGAAGAATTGGACCCAAGTTGCGATAAGACGCTGACGATAAAATGTAATGTTACGTGTGCTATTGTGCTGTTTTTGAGTCTCGGTGAGATATGTTTAAGAAAATAAGTAAATTTACTGAACTAGTGGAATAACACTGTGTTACTAGAACAATGTAACCATCGAAATAACAATGATATCCTCAGATACAAAGTATCAAAATGTGTAACTGAATAATGTTGTAATTATATTACGTGACAAATAAATCACAATGACTTTATAAATAATAGTATACAATAAAGAAAATTTAACTTAGTTATATTGTATTCTACACATAGTCTCTCACGACTATAAGTAGAATACTCAGCCTAGCTCATCGTCTTCTATAAGTAAGGTGCCCAGAAGGCTGACTACGTTTACTTGCTGGATCGCCATACTGATCCGATGTCCGAGGTAGGCACCAGCCCTCTAACCTGAAGATTCAATGAGTCATTTTGATAATTTTTGGTAGAGGCTCATGGACTCCGGACCTCACGATCCAACCATTTCAACAGCAAACGGCACAATCATACAACTTTAAAGTTAGTTAGCTGAGGGTTGCATATTTGCATTGCTTGAGTGATTCAGGTGTTTCCGCTACCGAACAGGCTGATCTGGATGTGTTTGGTAAATGGGATGCGGCCAACACAGGTCGCATTTCACACCAAAGGCTTGCCACGCTGCCAGGGAATTAAAGTCATTCCGTGAGGACGCCTACCATCGTCACGTGAAATAATATTGTAATTAAGCAAATCAAGTTGAGTACGTTTAATCCTTAATCTATACTTATACTAGCTGTCGGGATGAAAAATAGATGTTGTCCGATTGTCAGACCTACCCAATATGCACACAAAATTTCATGAGAATCGGTCAAGCCGTTTTGAAGGAGTACAAATACCGCGACTCGAGAATTTATATATAAGATTATAAAGAGGAAAGATTTGTATATATTTGTATGTTTGTAACGAATAAACTCAAAAAGTTCATTCTCTTGCAGGCTTAGTCCTATAGATTTATGTGTACGTTTATCTCTTTTTAGCGTCGCTTTTTCGTTTCATCGAGTTTCAAATCACAAAAACTCAAAAGAAGTTCACAACACAATTTTTTTTTTGGGGCCGGTGTTATTTTCGAAAAACGTGTTTATGTTTCAGTGCAGTACATCCTGTCACTCTTCCTGGCATTCGCCAGTAGCTCAATATACTATCAACAATACTCTGTATATGAAGGCTTTATTCGATTTATTTACCCATGGCTTTTTAACTACGTACCATATTCACCAGTGTTGGGAGTTTTAATACAGGTAACATACTCTTAATAAAACATGAAGTATCTATTTTTTTCTGTCAATTTTTGATATCGGGTATTGCAGTGGTAGTGGGTGGCTTGAACTCTTTCGTAGGGAAGCCTTATACATTAAGATTACCATTGTGTGAAACCCGTCAAACAATTTAGTTAATAACATATTAAGTTAATAATAATAATCGGCAGACAAGCACACACATTGTATATCCTCAAATTAAGCAAGTTACGCTTGTGTTACTGGGTAATATACAACGGACACTCTGGGGCCGATCCCAGACACCCAGACCATGGTAAATAACGGAGAAAATACGTATCCGAAATTTACTATACCAGGAATCGAACCCGGAGCCTCTGCGTTGCAGTGAGGTACGCCGCAAAGGCTTAGCCCGCTCAACCACAGAGTCCGTCAAAGGAGTTGTTTTTGTCTAATTTAATAACTCCTCTAGGTAAAGATATATTACTAGTGGTAGACTATTATTCTTTAAATATTAATTTTTAATATTTTAAGAATTATCACAGCAGCACATCATCAGCAAATCATCTATTTATTCCAGTGCCTCGAGATCCAAGGAATATTTATTTGGAACTTCTCGGACTTGTTCATTATTTGCATGAGTTATTACTTAACGTCGCGGTTAAACCATGTCAACAAGAAACTTCTTGCAGCGCAAGGAAAGGTAAAATCCATAAATGCATATTTATTTAATTTATATTAGTAAACTAGGAAATGCCCGCAACTTTGTCCACGCTTTCTACAACATCTCGGTGTCAAGTAGAATTTGAAATTGTTCGAATCATAATAAGCTAATTTGTGTGCATTGATCGATCTACATCTTCAAACCGCTCCAGGTAAAATTCCCGCAGGATTCCCGGGATAAAAAATAGAGGACTGTTTAAGTCTAAGAATCAGCTGTCTATCAACGAAAACCGCATCGAAATTGGATAAATTATAGTATATATATTATAAATGTAAGTAATCACTAATCATGCAATAATTAACCATCGCCACTCCTAATCAGTAAAATTCCTGCCACGGGTTGTCTAGAAGAGATCCTTTTTTAAGGATAAGACCGCTCCTTGTACAAAATTAGAATAATACTAGTTCATAAGTTTTTTTTTGTAATGGTGGACACTAAAGTATTATTATAGTATAGTATTATCTATCTATCTATCTTAATGTTCCGTGGGCGATATCGGCTAAATAAAAATTAAATACCATGTGCTTGTGTGAATGTATAATTTTAAAATAAAATAGAGAAAAAAATGGTTATGTAATCGAACCATTTTAGTAGTTAGACCAAATCACAGAGTAAAAACTTTCCCATTGAAACCATCTGTGGGAATAAGTAGCATACTTAGGAATTCCCGACACTGTAGAACTTCTCCATTCGGTATGTTCGAACAAGTAATTGCACTTTTCGTGTTAAGACTTTGAAGCTTCGTCGACGAGCGTTTTTCGTTATCTGCAGTATTACCAAACTCCACTTTTATACCAATCTATACATATTTTAAAGCATCAATACGTTTTTTTTTTCTTGCTGGTTGTTATTTTTGGTAACGCAAAACACCTATCATATTCGTGAGAATAATTCTAATGTTACTGCTACGATAATAATAAAAAATCGACGTATTACGAGTAATAAATAAGTTATTAATATTGTTACGAGTTACGGGATTCGAATTAAAATGCCGATGGAATTACTATAGAATTTATTAGAACTATACAAACACGTAACACAGGTATATAACTGGACACAACCAGTACAAACGGCACGATTCAATAACATGCGCAAAGTGCGTCACTATATAGCTTACTGAATGTACACACGTCTTGTCTTGCTTGCGATCATCGCTTGATTGACTCATCGCTTAGTTGGGGTATTGATTTATACTGCACCAATACAATATGTCTCGTCACAATACTCAACCGCATAACAATTATTTCCAAGAATCACACCTGGCTAATGACTATCATAAACATTACAATACACAATGGCCTGTTTTTCTAATTACAATTTTTAAACACAAAGTAAATAAAAGAAGTCCAAATGCGGAAAGGTAATAAAGTGTGTGTTTTATGACAGGCAGGTGTGCATTCACTTTTGTCGGCGTGGAACAATATCTTTAATTTATTATTTACTAGCAATGCCCGCGACTTCGTCCGCGAGGATTTTTTTTCATAAAAATTATCCTATGTTACTTCTAATATCTCCAATAATATGTGTACAAAGTTTCATGATGATCGGTTGAGTAGTTTTTTCGTGAAAGCGTAACAGACAAACTTACATTCACATTTATAATATTTGTAGGGATTTATTAATATCAAATATTAATTAACATAGTTATTAATAATTAAAAATAAATGTGCTAATGATGAATTAATAAATGAATTCATTAATGTAAATATGTTTTGCATTATTCATTTACACGTTCACCGCTCCTGAAAATATCCAACATTGCATCAAATGCCTAAATGATTTTTGGAGTATTTAGACTGATAACTTTGTTCGTCACACTTTACCTAAGTGACGACAAAAGTTTGTTTCGAAAATGAAATGTTGACAAGTAGAATTTCGTCAGAAAGTTATAGAAAATTGGATACTGAATCATTTGCATTAATAAGTTTTATCGCATTTTCGTGTCGGAAACTTTATGTATCAAAATGAAAAGACTTTGATACAAGGCTTTAACGACATATAAGGTCAAAGAATAAAAAATAATAATTTAGTCATTTACAATAGCTGGCTAATATAGCTTTCTTAACATGTTGAAAGGTACTTGTTACATTTTTTGTGATAATAATCCTAGTTAGCTAATATAATATAAGTTTTGATTTCGTATCGCAAAAGAATCGTTACATTTTGCGTGTTATAAATTCCATACTATTCATCCCTAGTCCTTGGTATTCCTATTTAACAAAATTCATGAAAATCAGTGTTTTTGGCCTAGAATTAGAAAACTAATTCGTGTGCGATTAAAGGCTGAATGCAATCACTGGAGAAAAATATAGACTGTCGCCAAAATTGTTAGGGTTCCCTGTTAAAATATGAGTAGGTTTGAAATATTTGTTTATTCTATTTTCAGTATTTACCAGAAACATTTTGGCGAGGTCGAAGAGAAGACTATGGAAGAACAACACAGTTGGTAAGGAAATTTGATGAGATTATCAGTGGACTCATCTTCATTACCTTTACTAATAACCTATTCTCTATTTGCTACCAACTATACAACACTTTGGAGTAAGTATGTATGTAACTTATTGGGAATTGTTTAAACGTTAGTGCTATAATATTGAATACTTATTAAATAGTTTTATAGTTCGATCCTGGCCGGAGCGCAGGCACCACTGAGGCAGTTTTCTGGCCAATGTGCATATTGTTACAATTACCACATGCTTACAATGGTGAAGGAAAGCATCGTGATACAACCTGCACATACATGTAACTGATATGTCAAACTTGCCGAGCCACCTTGGACAAGCGTGGCGGGTATACTGTCTGTATTAACAATAGGTGCTAATGAAGGACATTTTTTTGCACATCGCATGAAGGTATCCTTGTTGACCGATATTTCATTTCAAATTCTTCATCTGTAAACAATTCGAATGGATTTCTACGTATCATTAAGTTTCAAGGTATCGCCATTGTTATAGAAATAATCGGCAATATTTCCATATCCAACTCCTGAACTGAATGAACTGCTGTCCATAATTCTAATATTTTTAGTATAAATTGCTTATCCATATGAATGATGTGATGTACGACGGGGTTTACAATTTGACTCAAAAAATTATAAAATATGTTTTGGGTTAACTTTAACTTATGATTTTGAGAGATAAACGTCAAACAAAAGATATGGAATAGTTAAGTTGAACCAAGTTTAACTGAAGTTTATCGTACGATGGTGTATTCAGAAACTCAATTTAAATTATTGAACCGCTATCGAACAGATAAACTACAGTTAAAAGGAAATCAGAAGCCGGGTATCAGATAAAATCGCAAGGGGATTGTGCAAGGGGGATTAGCTTGCATAAAGAATTGCCTAGAAGATCCAGGAGCCTTAGTCATAGGGATGGTCTCGTCGACATCAAAGTCTTAGCTCGCGATTACAAGTTTGTTTACAAATCTATGATTACATGTTTAGGTACACTTTTAATTATGGCATCAAAGGCACTGAAGATTATAGCAATCATGAACAACGGTAAGACTCTTAAGCTCAAACATACGATTAAGGCTGATGTGCACCGACTTTTAATCGATGATTAAAATAAAATAATCGTTAAAAATAATAAGAAAAAAAGGCATAAACAGTGATTATTTTATTTTAACCATTGATTAAATATCGGTGCATACCAGCATAAGAATTTTCATTCGCTGAAAATATCGTTTGCTATTAAATTTGACTGAAATTTTAGAGTACAGTTAATGATAGGTACAGAAATTGTATTTGGTAAAGTATTCGGCAAGTGCATGCAGCTTTTACACAGTGTTCCAATGCTATATAAACTAAATTCATTACAATATCAAGCATACATTTTATTCACAGGAGAACATTAATGGGTGGTTATGAAGCTTTAGTGTTCTACTCATACTCATTAGTGTTTTTAATTGTGAGATCTATAGCAGTATCTTTAATCGCATCAGAAGTAAATTCAGCATCAATGGTGCCTGCACCTATTTTGTACGACGTACCGTCTCCTGTATACGGTGTTGAGGTAAATATATTATTATTGTAAGTTGTATTTGTCATTGTCCTACATGTTTTATTTAGCTACGGAGATTTTAATTTCGTTGAGTGATATTTAGTAAACTGTGACTGCGTTTAAGGAGATAAGGAAGTTCACGCGGAGAATACACAAATTGGTATAATGGCGGTGATAGGCACTTTACCTCTCCTATAACATTTTCAATACTAGAAGCTTTAAAGATTGCTTTAGATATTTAAGTGAAGAAGGAAAGCTAACCTCTAAAGCATAGGCAGGGCCTAGTTTAGCTAACAGTTTCCATTGTTTTATAATAGTTGTAATTTTGTAATAAAGTTACAGGTGTCTTAAGTTGTCACTTATTTTAGCGACTATAAATGTTTATAATTATTATTAGTTTTATATTAAATTATTGAAAGCGCTGTTGTAACGTATTTATATTGTAATCAAAAATTTTATCTCTACAGACATGAAAACTCACACATGCGTCCAATGCTTACATTGTAGACATAGACACTCTGTTACTGATTTGTTTCTATTACTCTTTAAATCTGTAAAATGTGATAGGGTACTGATCGGGACTTTAATATTATTTTCTGTATCTTATTTTTTAGAATAAAGAGCATTATTATTATAATCTAATATTTCAGGTTCAAAGATTTCTGGAACAAGTGAATGGTGAGAAAGTTGCTTTGAGTGGACTGCAATTTTTCAGCATTACACGTGGACTGTTACTGAATGTAAGATTTTCTAATCTATTTACAACCGAAAACTATTATAAATGAACACTTATGGCAGATAAAATTTGGAGATCTATACTACCTACAAAAATATGCTAACAACATCATACCGCTAATAAAAATAAATATGCAGTAGTTAAAACTGCGAAAATAGGAAATTATCAAGTAATTTAAGTTGTTTTTTGCAGATAGTCGGAACAATAGTAACCTATGAACTAGTGATGTTCCAGATCAAAATACCCTATTCAGCCGATAATGCAACAATGTCATAAGTTAATCTTACAACTGATTTGATATAACAACATAATTATACTAATATAGCTCATTATTGGTATTCATAATGATTTTATTATAAGTAAAAAATTTGAATCTCAATTGTTTAATTTCTATAATAATATAATTATTGTCATGGAGGTAATTAAATACTATTACTGTGGAATTTACACAGCAAAACACGTTGAACTTGAAGCCTTGTTTTATTCTAGTTTCAAAAAAAGAATGCTAACTTCATAGCGGCTTTCCGCCACTTATGCAATGTTAACAGGCTATTAAATATTGTTTGCGATTAACGCAATATATTATAAATCAAATACGTCACTTGCCTTATATACGTCTATGTAAGACGAGTGACTCATTTGGTTTATAATTTATTGAGATGGCGGGAGCAGACCAAGGAGCTCGGTTGCATAGTGCACACTTTCTAAGTGATAGAAAACCGATAAGCTTAACCTTGCGTCAGCGCTCTACTCTACTTTATGTAGATATTTAATGGAAAAGCTGGTCGTTTGTTTTGGCTGAGTAGCTATAGTTGGTTCTCTTAAGGATATAATAAGAATGAAGAAATAAGGATTTCCGTAAGAGAATTAAGGTAATGGACAGAGCTCGCAAAATTAGCAGCTTGAAGTGGCAGTGGGCCAGTCACGTCTGTCACAGAACGGACGGCCGTTGGAGCATAATTGTCCTGGAATAGACACTACGTCACGGTACAAGCAGCGTAAGACGCCCTCCAGTCCAGTGGATCGAAGACCCGCGCAAGTTTGCCGGTAAACGGTAAACGGGATGAGAATTGGGGAGTTATAGTTCCAGCAGTGGACATTAATTGGTTGAAAAAGAGTAGCCCTCTACATGCTTCTACCAGAAATTGCATAAACCTTTCTAATGTAGAAGTCATAGTTCAATATGTTTATTAAACTCCTTTTTAAATCCTCTTAATCTTAGCAGTTAAGTAAAAGTTTATCCAAACGAGCAAAGTTGAATGTTTGTTTAACTACATTACTATTTCACTAGACGAAATGAGTCCGCTCAAGTTACATCAAATTAATTAGCCTTGAAACTTTGAAACAGACCCACAATACCAGTGTAGAGTGTGAACATGAATGTTCGACTAAAATTCTACAAATTCCTACGTTATAATAATAACCTTACCAAACCCGCAGGGGGAATTTGTGGCGAAGCCTTAGGTGAGTAGCGACACCTCATACCTGACTCCGGGGGCCAAGACAAGGCCCCCGCCTCCGTTCTTGCCTTAACCAGCCGGCACGGAGTGGAGATCGCTAGAGCTAAGACTCAAGCTCCAGGGATCGAAGTGATAAATAGCATCACGTCAGAAGTAGCTTCGGTGAACCTGCAACCCACCTCTCTACACCCCTTAGCCACTCACACCCAAGTTGCCCTGTCTTTTATGGCATTTTTAGGGGCCCATGCAGGGAGTGGCGAGTCACCGTCTGCCCATTTTTCCATGTTCCCTGAACATTGCGACGGGCAGACGCCATAGTCCCCATGTTCCCAGACCGCTAGTACCACTAACAGTTCACCCCAATAGCCTGGTACTTTCTCTTCTCATTTCCCACAATAGTCCTACTCTGGCCGGGGCTTGTCCTTGGGTGCATTATTATATGGTGTAGACAGGGACAATCGCCGGTCAATGTCACGCCACATTTAGATTAAATTTTTCAAGGGGCCTCTTCGTGTTGGCCTCCCCATGGCCCCACGCAAGCCCTCCAAAAGTTCGGGTCATTTTTATGGCCCGTGGTCTTGAAAGACATACATTATCTTACCAACAATAATAAATTACCGAAAAATTACGAAATAATATTATATACATGCATATAAATACATTGTTTTTTCTTAAAAGATAGGATAGGATGGAATAGAAGGAAGTTTTCCTCACTAGGAAGCACTGCCTACTGGACATCTCTCCGTCCGGTAAGAGGCGCCTGGGGCCCCGAACGACTACTGCCACGCTCCTTTCTTCCATGGCAGTGATGTCACATCTCTCCTTTTCCCAATACCCTGTCTTTTATTCCCTGCCAAACACCCACCCTGTCCTAGGTCTTCGTGATGTGGTGTGGAACGTCCGGTTACAGTTCGGCTGAGGTCGGGAGGTTATTCTTGATTGGTGCCATTATAATGGCTCCGGAATCTCACTCCAAGCTTCGGCAGGCTAATTCGGATTGTCCACTCTACAGCACGATCTTAGGTTAGGATTCCTTGGATTCAAGAGGTACCTGCTTTGCGCCGCTCTGTTCAGCAGGAAGGTTCACAGTGAAGTAGCATAAGCAGGGTCTCCTGTCCGGCGGACAGCGGCTTCGTGGTTCGTAGGACAGGCGGCATAGAGCAGATCGACTTCGGCTCGCTCCGTCGACACTTCTGTAAAGGACAATTACTGGTGAGGTCATTTCATCCATGTAGGACTATCTCTTAACCACAGCTGTTGTTTACTCTCGGTCGGGAATGACACATGGATTTTGCCACCTATTCCCGGCCGTGGTTCACCCATAGCTGAGGGTATTGAAGAACGAAGTGGATGATAGCAAGGAGGTCGGTGCCAACTCCCCTTGAATTGCATCCGTGTACGCGCCAAACCATGTATATGACAATCCCGGCTACGCTTGACCACAGCCCGGATAGTATTTCATGGATGAGGCGTACCCACGTTCCAGTGATGAAGAGTCGTTCCCGGCTGCATTAACCACAACTCGGGGGCACCCCTCATAACATGATAATGATATACCCAGATGACTGAGACGAGACACCCCTGTTTTGCTACGACGCAGACGAGCGGCTAGAGGACAGTTCCGTCTTTGTGGCACCGATCCTCCGCCGCTTACCATTTACAACACTAGAATCGTACTGGGGACCATAACTCACTATTAATTCCTTGAGTTGCTACCTACAACTACCCAACGGTATACAAGAACGTTTATTCTGCGTACAACAACAATCAGATGAGCCGTCTGAATGATTACTTGCTTCAGGCAATAATAAACATTATTTCATTAATCTGCAAATAGAAATGCAACCAAGCCTCTTTCAAAAGGCTTTTATCCGAGGGCGAGGAAGGAGTAATCCAAATATAATTAAATTTAGTTCACATGTATAATATGTACCTATATGATATTTACAAGTAATAAATTCTATCTCCACTAACTGAATGTAAGTAAGAACCGGATCCAGATAAGTATGGAATATCATAGCCTAAGAGAGAGAGAGCACCCCATAATATAATTTTCTATTTCTTTTTGCACTCTTTATATCAAAGTCATCAAATAAGTAATAATCGTATTTAACAAGTTATCCCCTAAGTATTTAAATAAAGTTTCGGATAATGTTATTCCAATGGGACTTTCATAAATATTGAAATTTTCAATCGTAACGTTATGTAAATTTACATTGATTGAAAACACATGGAATATTTTTCTTGGCGTACGTGCAGCGGCATTAAAAACTTAATATTGTGAAACTGAACTTTACAACGATTTATAGATAGATAACACTTTATTTCTCACCAAAATAAACAAACACGAAGACAAAATGCATAATTACAATACTTCTTGGCAAAACAACAGGCAGCCTTATCGCTAAAAGCGATCTCTTCCAGGCAACCTAGCTTAAAAGAAATTCTTAACTTATCTGGCGATATAGGTGAAGCAGAAAAAATATAGTACTGTATAATTTGAATATACATACTAACACTAATTTATAAATTTAATACATACATAGATCCAGACACATTTGTAGAATACCAATAAATACGTGCGAGTATATACGAAATAATCTAAATAAATATTTATTAACATTATACATGACAAGCATTTTATATTAAAAAGCATTTAATATATTAGACATTTTATTTAATACAATTTATAACAGAACACATTTATATTGCGAAAAATATACATTTTCTATTCTGATAGACTTGTACAAAAATTAGCATGAATAATATTTTACTAAATAATCAATTAAAGAATAGTGGTGGGTCGCTTAATTTCTTCATTGAATAACCAAATGCGAAATAGGCAGTTCAAATTGGGCTTCAATTTTGCAGCCGACATTTTAATTCCTTTACTTAGAGTATAAATGCGATGTCTAAGCCGCATGAGTCAGCTATAAACAAACATGACAAAATTATAAAACATTTTTTTGCCTTGCGGCTATTGAATCCTAAAAAAAATAAAGTCATTTTATGTACCTAAATAAAAATAAAAATTGTAATAACAAGGGTCTTTCATAAATAAATTATACTTCGGTCAAAACAAACAATAACGGGACCGGCGCAATGTCTGTGACGTGTATATAGGTATCTCAAATTATGGACATTTCAAGGCAAAAGACGAAAGAATATTAATAAATGTAACCACGATGCTGAGTAATAAACTTAAATGATGAATTTATACGAAAATAAGAACGCTTTAGAAATTTTTCTTTCAACATTTTTTAAGAGCGATGAAGGAAAGTCTAACAAAGTTGTGTTAAAATTTTAATACTTAAAATTACGGAGCGTCAACTTTAGAGTTTAGATTTCACTTTCCAATGTTTTTCTTTATTCAATGTCGGCTATACCTTTATGCAGTGCACGGGCGCAGAGTCTTAGGAAACGTCGAACGTCGCTTGCAGAGGATGTGCTTACCTCCAAATGCACGCGTCACTCGCGGCGTCAGCGCTCCTAAAGACCCTGCACCCGTGTTATGGCAGACGCCGAGGGTGGTTGCAAAACAGGGAAAGCCACCAGCGGCTCCTTTACTCTATATAATAACTTTTATTTCAACGTGAAATCAGCTCAGCAGAAATTGAACCCCTTCATCCTAAAAATACTTTTTACTCTTATACCCTCAGAATAAAAACTCTATTAAATAGAAGTAAGGAAAAAAAATTCTTTGTTACCATATCTTTGTCTCAATTATCATTATTAGTATAGGCCAAATTAGGAGTGAATGAAGTAAAATATTGTATACCCCTGTCTATTCCATAAGTGAAAATGAAACAACTGTATCTATGTTGTTGCTAGTTTAGAATGATTTCTGCAAAGGCCTCGATCTCTTCCGCGTATCTATTTATATAGGGGTGATCCCTGGAAGGCGAAATCATCGTGGTGGGGTCGAACGCCGCGGCGGGAAACCCGCCGATGGCGGCCTCCGCTGGGGAAGCGGCAGCTTTGCGGCTGGCACTGGTCTTAGAAGCCTGGGGTAGCACGGATCTGATGAGTTTTCCGAGCCGGGATCGAGGGATGCTTTCTTACTTTTTTGTCAGAAACAACGCCATCAACTTTAGGTAGGGCCACACCCCGCCGACAGCCTCTGGTACCCGCCCCGTGGCCTCTGCCACGACGGGTGAGTATCACTTTGGGGGTCAACGCGTCAGTGTCGTCATCCGCATCGAACCCACAGGCATGGGTCCGTTACTAAACCTCGCTCGTCCCTGTGGCACAACTCAACTCCGAGTCGGCCATGACAGGGTCATGCAGATGACGTAATGCGATCCGAAGTCACCAACAAGCTCGAGTGCGAATGGAAAGAACCACTTAGCCTAGCCGAGTAGTCAGATTTTGTGGAAACAAACAACGAAAGACAAAGACAAGACAGCAAATCAATGTAGAAACGTCCAACAACCAACAGAGCAACCAAATTATTAAAAAATCCACCGAATAGCCTATCGAAAAAAAACGACGAGCGCCGAGAGCAGACTAAAGTGAATTAGATCTGATTCGGCATTATTTAAAACAAAGATCAATCTGCATGGTGCATGCTCTTTCATGCAATACGTGAGCAAACTATGGAATGATATCCCTCCTGCGATTTTCCCAAAGCGCTACAATACGAAGCTCTCCAAAAGGGCGTAAACAGATATTTAAAGTCTCAATGAGGTAAGCAATGCATCGGCTCCATCAATGTTGCAGATGTCTATGGACGACAGTAACCACTCCAACCAACCAATCATTTATTTGCTTAAAAGTTCTCTCTCCTTCTCATTACTCCTTAAAAATAATTTACATAAATGTATCTATACAAAACAAAGACCGTCTGCCAGTTTGCCAACAAACACAGAGGATCAAAGAAATCTTCACCACACTCAAGTTCTGTTTATATCGTTACAGCATTTGTCACGTCTCACCGGCATTTTGAGGTCACAAATAACACCAGATAACTCACGCTAATTGTTAAATTGCTATTTATATTAGTCACGTTATAATTCAATAAAAATTACCAAAATTTAATTTTATTTTTCAACTTTTCTACTGAGCATACATTTATTGGTGTTCAGTGTGCATAAGATAAATATATACGTGACTAAAATCATTTACTCTCGCATACACTAAAGAGTTATCACACTTATCCGTGCAATTTTCGATAGTGTTTTTTCTCTGGGTTATATCAAAATATACACGTTGATATAAAATGTAATATTTTAAATATAAAATATAAATGAAATAAGACTACACTATAAATTTTACCCGTTAGGGAATGGAGGAAGAATACAATCTCCTGCGGCCGGGCGGCCTGTCGCTTATGACAATGTCGTACGTAGGTACTTACGTTACCTCTTAAGGGGATAATACAACCCACAGTTAGGTGGTAGGGTATTTGCCCGTCTGAATAGCTACCATCCCTGGTCTAGAGTATGCTGCCAGGACAAGCTTGAGTTGTGTTCTGCGGCATTAGTGGCAAGGTTCCAGTCCCCCTTTAGAGAGCCACAGGACATCGTTAGCACCTTTGGTGTCGCAAATTTTCATAGGTGATGATAACCACCTTCCATGAGGTGACCCGTTTGCTTGTCTGCCAAACTTGAACAATAAAAGAAACTAAATTACAAGTTAAACTACACTATAAAATAAAATTTAAAACTACTATAAATATTTGGGAAAAAAATATTTGGGATTATGTTTTCTACTACAGCGATGACTATGGAAGAGATGGAGCCGGAGTATGGCCAGTATGGTACGGCCAGGCGTAATTACAAAACGCATTTCTACTGTTAGTACAGGATGTATACAGTAAAGCATTTAGAATTCAAGAACTATTTTAATCGATCTCCACACAATCAATGTGGATCTAAGTACCGTTAATTGTGTTATGATTCTTTTTCTATAATTATCTACCCTAGAGCGCTACTATGATATTATGTGCAATCGACCAATACCGAAATGAGAATGAACGTTCCTTTTTTTCTGCTGCATCTAACTGAATAACCGCACATAGCTATTCCAGTGATACCGGGCTTGGTGGGTTCCCGACTCCGTAGGAGCGGAAAGTGGGCAAAACGATTCGGCTCCCAAGGAGGCGTTCAGACCGGAACTAGCGCGCTTGAGAAGGAGGCACCTCCTGTGAGGTTCGACCTCGCCTCGACCGCTGCAGTGGGGATGACTCTATCGGATTATCGTTCCTCGCGACGTCGCTCGCTTTAAATTAAAATAATTTAAATCCGACCAATGTTGAAACGAGCGGAGTAGTATTCAGAACTACCCACAAATGTTACAATAGTACAAAGTACGTTCTCATGTACACACACAAATACATACACACTACATATACATACATTACCACATATACCACAAATATATAACGCAAAGTATTGTAAATATAAATATAACCATGGATTTTCAGGATTGGAGAAAGGATGTTCAATTTCTGTCTTGTTCCGTTCTCGTCGTAAGAGGCGACAATACAACACACTCAGCCAGGTATTTGCTAAACTGGATGGCGACCACCCTTGTTCTAGAAGAGTATGCCGCCATAACAACCTTGTGTTGTGTTCCGGCATTGGTGACCAGGTTCCAGTCTCCCTTAAGAGAGCAGTAACACCTTTGATGTTGCAAATGTCCATAGGCAACGGTAGCCACTTTCCATCAAGTGGGCCGTCTGCCTGTCTGCTGAACTCCTGAAAAAAAATAAAACTAACCGATATTTAAAATACGCCTGTATATAAATGTACTATGTATGAAATCCTTAATGTGCGTGATTGCCTTACAAATAACATCCAAACCGCTAAGCCCTTGCAAACATTTTTAATTTCGCAGTAACTCGAGCTGAAACTCGGTTTATCTAAATTGTATCCCTTTTGCGTATGGGTAAAGCCCTATAAAAATATAAAGCCGCGAGCAGTGGAGTTTTGCATATTCGGTGTTGATAAAATAACGTATATTAAAATACATTTTATTTACTTATAAAATTTGTTTGGGAAACACACAATAATTAATATTCTTAAATATAAAACACAAAATTAATACATATATCACTCAAGTTTCCGATAAAAAATAATTTATATAAAAAAATAAAAATTGGCTCAAACAGTTAATTTACAAAAAATACAACTATAGGAAAATTACATAAAATGTCCATTTAATTTAAATGGGGTCAATATTGAACAAAAGCCTTCTGTGATTATAGAAGTATATTATAGTCTTTGACATTAATTATTATGGTCGAATTTCGAGCACGGGCGACCACTAGAATAATATGAATATGTGTTATCGACTTTTTTTTCTCCTTATTTATTCTAGTTATATGTACTGTGTAATATTTATGTATCCTATTTACTTGAGTTACTTTTCACACAATCCACAGCCCGGGTTGTCTGGAAGAGATCGCTCTAAAGCATAAGAGACCGCCCTTTGTTCCTGCCTTAACACGAAATGACTGTAATTTTACTATGTGTATATGGTGAACAATAAGAATAAAAAATTTCTATCTATCTATCTATCTTTAAAGAACGACTGTATGTTATTTTACTGTAAATTTATTTATCAGTTTCCTTGTCCATTGAACTGTAACAACACGAGCTCGTATGTAACTATGGTTCCTAGCAGCTGCAAAAGAAAAAGCAGTTAGTAGTTACAGTGTTAGACACTAAAGGATGTCAATGTCACTAAAATGAATTTATGATACATAGTGACGTTTATTTATTTTTATACGTGCAGGAACGGAGAAAGAATACAATTTCCTGCGGCCGGGCGGCCTGTCGTAAGAGGCGACAAAACAACCCACAGCCAGGTGGTAGGGCATTTGCCCGACTGGATGGCTACCACCCCTGGTCTAAAGTATGTCGCCATAACAACCTTGAGTTGTGTTCCGGCATTGGTGACCAGGTTCCAGTCTCCCTTAAGAGAGCAGCAGCGCATTTGTAGCACCTTTGGTGTTGCAAATGTCCATAGGCGATGGTAACCGCTTTCTATCAAGTGGGCCGTCTGCCTGTCTGCTGAACTTCTGCAATTAAAAATAAAAAGTTTGAAAAAATGTATTAACACAATATTAATGTTATATGAATAATAGGAGCAGAGGCGAGGAATTGCTATCATCATTCAAGTGTTTAATTCTGATTTGATAATAAAACCAGAGTTATTATCATTCAGTACAAGTAGTCGTATATGGTTCTGTTTTAGTCTCAGGTCTTTCCGGTCCTTTGGGAAGCAATTTAGAATATTTTCAGATTATATTCTTTATGTACTACATTGATTGCAGGTCCTCTGGCACATCATTTACAGTGATTGGTGTAATCTATTCCTCGAGCCTTGTCCCATATACTTTATTATATCTTCTATGTTCTAAAAAGATGAACACAAAACAACTTCGGTGCGTTAGAGGAAGGATCTTACACCATACTCCTGAAGTTACAAGGTGGATTGTGACATGAAAATAGCTATTTAAAAAATAAGTTAAGGTAAAATTAAAGAATGTACCGTAAGTATCATGGTTTTTGTTACGTAGAAAAAATCTAATCCGCTTAGAGCAACGTTTAAGTTCTTTATCTGTCTTATGAATCTCTCAACCTGAAAATGAATAAAACCACATATATCTCAAAAAGGTTCTAAGAGTAAAGATTCTGTGGGTAAAATACTCAGACAACGGTAGGCCCTATCCCAGCAGCCAGACTAGCATAAATCAAGTAAACGTCGTATATGAAATTGACCCTGTTAGGTATCGAACCCCGGTTTTCTGTGTACTAGGTAGGCCACCACTCAGACCATAGAAGCCACCGAATTCAAAGTGATACATTTTATCACATTAGATTCGATAGCTTCTGTGGGGAATAACTAGTCACTGTAGTAGATCCCAATAATATCTATAGAGAAATAAAACCAATAAGAACTTTATTTACTGCAGGAACGGAAAAGAATACCGATTCCTACGGGCGGCCTGTTATCAGAGGTGATCAAACGACCCAAAACAAGGTGGTAGGGCATTCGCCCATTTAGATGGTTACCACTGGTGTAGAGTATGCCGCCAGAACAACTTTGAGTTCTGTTCCGGCAGCTAGCAGCACATTCGCAGCTACTTTGGTGTTGCTTATCCATAGGCGATTGGTAAACACTTTCCATCACAGTTGGGTCGTCAGCCTAACTAATGTGCGTCGACAATAAAAAGCATCAGGTATGTTTATTACTTCCTTGCAATATTAATGCAGTAAAATAATGGCCAGCAGAGTTTTAGCGATCTCTGATAGAATATAGATATTTTTTGTGGGGAACGCAGCGCCCTTAAAGGAAGTTTCTAAAATATCGAAAAGTTGCCTTAATAACTGAAAAAATGAAACAACAACAAAAGATGGACTTACAATTTTCGAGAATTAGCGTGCCCCCAAAAAAGAAGTAACAAAAAAAGGCCTGCATACCAGAGTGTACACTCCACAGAAAAGCTATTTCAAAAAACTTACCTCTATATTAAATATGCTACCAGGCACGTTATACAGTATAATTAAAGGTTCAGTAGAAGTCGAATGTACCCTCGCTGCGAGCAGTAATACCAGCATCGTTTTCATAGCAAGAAATATAAAAGAATATATGAAGTAAATCGTATGTTCATTGCAATATGTTAATCTGAAAAATACAATTTGCTTATTTTTAACCGACTTCGAAAAAAGGAGGAGGTTCTCAATTCGTCGGGATCTTTTTTTTTTTTTTGTCGTTACTTTTTTATGTATGTTCGCCGATTACTCCGTCATTTATAATCCGATTTACGTGATTCTTTTTTTGTTCGACGCGGAATAGCTTCCAATTGGTCCCCTAAAAATTTTACATAGTTTGGCCTAGTAGTTTTCATTTTATGAACATTTTTCATGGAAATAATTTTCACTCCGTTCCATATGTACACCGATTACTCTGAGATTTATGATTCGATTTACGTGATTCTTTTTTTGTTCGACGCGGAATAGCTGCCATGTGGTCCCCTAAAAATTTGACATAGTTTGGTCTAGTAGTTTTCATTTTACGAACATTTTTTTGTTCCCGGTTCTTGGGACCTATATTTTTTAAGAAGCGCGGCACCATTCGTAGATCCACCCATACATAGCTAGACACTAAAAAGTAACAAATAAAATGTAAAAACTTCGTTTAAAAAAAACCGACTTCAAAAACGAAAAAACTAAAATGTATAAAATAACTTATTTCTTGAGCTATTATTATTAATATATATTATCTAAAACATCTTGAAGTCGGTGCAAAGTAAAACATAATAAAAATTACTATATTTTGAAAATTACTAAGCACCGACTTTAAGATGTTTTAGATAATATATATTAATAATAATAGCTCAAGAAATAAGTTATTTTATACATTTTAGTTTTTTCGTTTTTGAAGTCGGTTTTTTTAAACGAAGTTTTTAAATTTTATGTCTATAGTACTTATAATATTAACTTGTGATGGCTGGAATAGGTCATTTAAAATGCGTGCCTCTTGTCCTAGACCCATAGCTTTGCTGGAAGAAAACTCTTCTTAGGGTTAAGCTCGCCTTTGTCCATCACCACTATTTTATTTGTAACTATTTTGTGTACATAAAAAATAAAGAATAAAATTTTAAACGGTAAACTTTGTTTCACACTTATATGTATTTGCCACTTTAATTTTTCATAGAACCTACTGATAGTAGTAGTACTATATAGCTTAGATCATAAAAACGTCTAACTCAATGCTATATAGTTAGGTTTGCAGGAAGATTTTAGATAAGTAATACCCATATTGACGATTCATGTAATGGTTCATCAGCAGTGTGATACGAAGCTACATTGAGTTATTATGATAAATTACCACAGT
The DNA here is from genome assembly GCA_949752895.1 of Dendrolimus pini. Taxonomy (NCBI): domain Eukaryota; kingdom Metazoa; phylum Arthropoda; class Insecta; order Lepidoptera; family Lasiocampidae; genus Dendrolimus; species Dendrolimus pini. The sequence continues at coordinate 5,554,720 of OX457129.1, read as the reverse complement.
GAAGTCACACGCGCGCTCGGGTCTGTTCGGGTTCAAAAATTTGTTTTTAATTTGATTGATATAATAGTGAATAAATAAATGTATAGAAGTAGGCATTTTGTTCAAAAACAACCCTTTCCCCTGATTTGCCGTTTGACATTTCTTCACATAACTAATCTTTAGAAGCTACTCTATGATTTGGTATAATAATAAAGGATATGTTTTTTTTTATCAAAATCAACCGACTCTATTCCTGGTGGGTAATTAATGTTTCAAAAATCTAATGATACCATTTTAGTTTTCGTCAAAATCGGCTTTGAGACTCTTTTGAGTGTTTTTTATCTTACATAGTTAGCATAGCATAATTGGGATTTGACTCTGAAGTCCCACTAAAAAATGTCACCCGTATATTATAATCTTTCACTTTCTTAAAAAAAACGTTCCACAACGCAATTGCATTAAAATGAATAACGTAGATTATTTTAAAATACGTTGTAAATTGTCAGGAAAAATTTATTCATTTCCATATAATTGTTTTTGAGGTCTAAAAATATATTTTTGAATATTTCAATTTTCAAGATAATACATTATTGGAGCAAAGAGGCGATTTACGTTCTAATATTATTCTGATATAAAATTATTTCGCATAAAATGTGTTGAGTAGTTTTTGTTTTGACATATCTAAAAATTACTCAACAGATCTTATAGAAACTAATTTTATATTCTACCATTTTCGTGATTGTCAAACACTTGGCGATTCGAATTAAAATGCCGTTGGAATTACTATAGAATTTATTAGAAGTATACAAACACGTATAGCATAGGTACAAATATAACTGGACACAACCAGTACAAACTGCACGATTCAGTAACACGCGCAAAGTCCGTCACGATATTCTTACGTATGTGTCTTCTTCATAGCCTTGATTATGGACCATTTTAATATTATTACCCTAGAAAATGGAATGTAGCAATTTAAGTTATTAATTATAATAGTCTTCTGCGCCACAAAACACTAACAAGCCAATGTAGTTTATTCAAAGAATAACTTACGGGGCATCAAAGTTTGTAACTTTACAAGGCACGAAATGTCCGGTTTCGGTTTTACTGGAAAAAAAAATACTTTGTAAACTACAAACAGATGTATGTATAAGTAAACAGATGTATACACCTTACATATTACATACTAATACAGATTCTTAAGCCCTTAAGATAAACAATAACTGAAAAAAATATGAAATCTATATTAATATTTTAAAGAAGAAATATTTGTATTTTTTTATGTTTGTAATAAATAAACTTAAAAACCACGGGACCGATTAAAAAAATCTTGCTTCATTATCCCTGATTAATGTAGGCTATATATAAATTAGGGATCCCTACTAACTACTAAAATACTCGGCGCTGGAATAGGGTTCTAGATGTTTATTTTTATCAGGGCAGGACAACGTTTGCCAAGAAATAGTTCGTAATAAAATGTAATGTATATAGACAAAATAGGTATATACAAATTATTATAGGGTATTTCATAAGGTATTATATAAAGTATTTAATCCGTGCAGGAACGGAGAAAGAATATAATTTCCTGCGGCCAGGCGGCCTGTCGTAAGAGGCGACAAAACAACCAGGTGGTAGGGCATTTGCCCGACTGGATGGCTACCACCCCCGGTTTAAAGTATGTCGCCAAAACAACCTTGAGTTGTATTCCGGCATTAGTAACCAGGTTCCAGTCTCCATTAAGAGAGCAGCAGCGCATTTTTAGCATCTTTGGTGTTGCAAATGTCCATAGGCGATGGTAACCGCTTTCCGTCAAGCGGGCCGTCTGCCTGTCTGCTGAACTCCTGCAAGTAAAATAAATGAAAAAAGTGTTCAAACTTACTCTAATTCTCTAAGAACAAGACCACAAGAAGACTGTAAATAATAATATTAGTAATAACAGGTGTAGACTGGGATAATCGTCGGTCAGTGTCACGCCACATTGACATTAAATTTGACAAGGAGCTTCTCCGTGTTGGCCCTTCCATGGGCCCACGCAAGCCCTCCAAAAGTCCGGGCCATTTTTATGGTCCGTGATTTACAACAAGCAATAAATGTAAAATGGAATCATTTAATGTCATTCAGCGTTTCCTTGCCTTTTGTTATTGCTTTTCATTGCATGAGTTCAGCAGACAAGCAGACAGCCCACCTAATGGATAGCAGTTACCGTCGCCTATGGACATTTATAAAAAAAAACGTGCCTGCTACCAATGTGCTACAGCTCTCTAAAGGGTGGATCCTGGCTACTGGCGGCATACTCTAGACTCTAGACCAGGGGTCGGCAACCTTTTCAGTTTGCTGACTTTTCAGTTTGACTCTTTTGGAAGAGTCAAAAATTACAATGTACGAAGTTTCAAAATTTTTTTTTAAAGAGCCGCAAAATAATTTCTTGCAAACAATAAAATATTACTTGCATAATTTAAGTGTTTTGATGAAGCAAAAAAATCTATTTATTCATATATAAGTAGTGTTTTTCACAATAAAAAGATAATGCATGTGACATTATTATATAATTAATTATTATTACATTAAAAAATCAAAACAAACATTAACTTACAACACTAACTTATGCTAACTACAAACAATTGGGCAAACATTCATTGTTTTTGTCTTTTTTACGTATATAACAAAAGAGCCGCAACTTTGCATCCAAAGAGCTACATGTGGCTCGCGAGCCGCAGGTTGCCGACCCCTGCTCTAGACCATGGGTGGTAGGCATCCAGGCGGGCAAATACCCTACAACATGGTTATGGGACAGACCGCCCGGCCGTAGGATATTTTTTTCTTTTCCGTTACTGCAAACATAAATCCTTTCATCCTAATTGATATAAATTTGGATGAAAGACAAAAAAACAGACGCTATAAATTCATATTATATAATAATTTTGTTTTTTTTGTACTTAAATAAAAAGTCATGGTAGCGTTAATGGCTAGCGCACGCGTCTCAAACTCAAAGAGCGCGGGTTCGATCCTGGCCGGAACGCATGCACGACTAAGGCTGGTGTGCACCGATTTTTAACCGATGGTTAAAACAAAATAATCGCTAAATATGTATACATAAACAGTGATTATTTTAACCGTCAGTTAAATGTCGGTGCACACCAGCATTAGTCAGTTTTCTGATCTAATGTGCATATTAATGTTTTCTTAAGTTTGTGCGACTTGTATACATAATAAAACTACGTTTTAACGGTTTTAAGCGCGGTAATTTTTTTGATTTTGGTCGGTAGTAGTAAAGTTTTATTTAATAATAACCATAAACAAAATTAAAACTAAATAATTAAAATGACCAAGTTGGCGGTAGGCTAAATAAAACTTTAACAATACTCGTTGGACAAATGTCATCTTTGTCGTCCGTGACCACGGCCACTGAAAAGCGGCCGAAACGTCGGATTAACCAAAATCTTATAAATTACCACGGTTAAAACCGTTAAAACGTAGTTTCATAATGTGCATATTGTTACAATTACCACGTGCTAACAACGGTGATGGAAAACATCGTGATGCAATCTACACATCGAGATAACCGATATGTCAAACCTGCCAAGCCGCGTTGGAGAAGCGTGGTGGGTATACTGACCATTATCCCTATAATGGGAGGCCTGAGCCCAGCAGTGGGACATTTATGGCCTGATATAAATAAAAAATCATACTAACTTCAAACTGAAGAATAATTGGGTACAAATCCAATACAAATTGCTTCCAAAGGATGTCACTATATAGATTCCGATTTGCTCATTAATCAATTTCACTAGACGTACAATCTTCAAGTGCTGTGTACGAAAATCTTCACAGGAGAAATGTGCCTATAATATCATGAATATTAGGTTATTTGCAAGAAATGGTAGAATTATTGGAAAAGATAAAATATAGAAATGTCGTGAAAGACGAATTCTAAAGAATCACGATCGTTCAATAAATCGTATGTAATTCGTAACACCTTCTAAAATCACAGTTGACGCTACCAGTCCTTGGTGTTTTATAGGGAATCGAGCAACCTCTTCAATATACAGACACGGCATGTTTAGAATTTTATAATATTATAGACTTATGTTGCTAAACATGTTGGCGGTTAAGTTAAAAGGACAGGTCTACAAATCCATTATTAGACCTGTTCTTTTATATGGCAGTGAAGCGTGGCCTGTACTTGAGCGACACAAGCAGGAGCTGCGTGTCACGGAACTGCGTGTCACGGAATTCTTCGGTGGATGTGTGGAGTCACGCGAAAGGATCGCGTCAGGAAATCCCGCATCCGCGGCAGCCTTCGCGTCCGTGACATAGCAGACAAACTGCAGGAGAGTCGCTTACGCTGGTACGGCCACGTTTTACGGAAACCGGCTAGTTACGTGGGGAACAAATGTCTAGCCATGCCGCCTCCGCCAGGTCCCGGTCGAAGGGGTAGGCCCAAGAAATGCTTACTTGACGTTGTGAGGGATGACATGCGTACCAACGGTCTCAACACAAGGGATGCCGAAGATCGCTCGAAGTGGAGAAGAAAAAGTAGGAAAACGCACCCTAGGCGTCGAAGTGATCGCTCCGAACCCAACCGGGATTTAACGCTTTAGGTCATTTACCTGTGCGCTTTTCCGCTACAACTAACCTGGTAAACTGCTTTTTCTAACAATTTATTATGTGTGGTAAAATGATCTGTTAAGTAAATGCTTATGGTCATAATTATCAAATCATTGTAACTCCAGATAAATGTGGATTGTATATTCATTATCTAAAACAGATTAAAGCGTTTTGTTATTATAGACCAGCAGCTTAAGGTAACTAGTATCTGCATCAATGTGTTTGCGTCCATTGTGGTAGCACAGTGTAACCATACTCCATTTATATTTCATGACACCGCTCCCAAGAAATTAATAAGTAGTTGATAGTGCATTTCGTTCAAGTTTATGAATTTTTTTGTCCAGTGTTATAGACTTCCTTGAAAATCACTTCTTAGGTAACAAAATTGCACTACTGAGCTATGGTCTCCGAAATATCGAAATTAAACCTACAATTAAATTCTTACTTGAGCTCTCACATTTGACAGTAATCATGGAGTCGTTTCGCAGTATTATATATTCGAAATAAACTTTCCGATAGACTGACGGACAAAAATTCTTAAGCCACTAATTTATGATTCGAAATCTTTCTAATCCAATATTAGTTTTCACTTATATCTTAACATTTGTTTCGACATCACAGACAGACAATGTTACTTGTTTATTTAGATATATGATCAATACATTATCTTGTGCAAATTAAAAAAAATTACAATCTACCTTTAACCACAAGGGTTCCATCAAAGGTTTACCTCGATTAAAATTCCTTTCCATAAAGCGTACGGTGTGTAGTCGAAAATCCAAGGCATGTACTGTCGGAAGTAGTTCTCGTATACGTGGTCCGGGTCGCAGGAGTTTGCGACCGCAAACCCATGCAATATAGATAAAAGATGTTCTACTGGAATTACAATTGTTGTTTTTATTACTTAATTTTTAATGTTTAATATAATGCACACTTAAATTATCATAACAAAGACTTGTTCATTATTAAATTAATTAATAAGCTCAACTCACTCATGAGAACATATTGCTACGACTCGCGAGACTCGAATTAAAATGCCGTTACGATTACTATCGAGTTTACTATACAAACACGTATAACACAGGTACAAATATAACCGAACACAACAAGTCCAAACGTAATTAAGAATAAGAAGAATTAATTCCATAAAACGCGCAAAGTCCCTTACTAGATTCCCGATTGTAGTACACACGTCTCGCTTCGTTAGTGGTTCTCACTCGACTAACTCCTCCCTCAATCGGACCATTGCTTTATACTGCATGAATGCAATATGCCCGCCAGGCAGCGTGGGCTGGAATTTCCTAGAATCAGCTTTTATTTTCAATCCTTAACATCTGGCTAACCATTACAATACAACAATAGGACGTATGCCATTAAGGAAACAAAAGAAGACGACCATAAAAAATTTCAATGTCATTAGTTCAAATGCCGACGGGTAACAAAAGTGCATTGTAAAAGATATGCAGGTGGGTTTTGTTCTTATCGTGACCTGAGTTGTAATAATCTTTAGTGTACACAACCCTGCCTTTTGCTCCTCCCCTGCTCGCTAGAATCACAGGTTTGCTGGAACAAAACTCTTTTAGGGTTAAGCTCGCCTTTGTACTTCACCATTATTTTATAATTTTGTATATAACTGTTTGTCTATAATAAAAAACAAGCGTGTATGTATGAAAAGATCAATGAAGGTCAATGAAGCGCAAAATGATTTTCTCATGTTTTACGTGGATATCCATCGTCTCTGTCTACCCCAAAGAGAAGCAGGCGTGAAAGTATGTATGTATGTACGCAAAATATATATATATATATATATATATATATATATATATATATATATATATATATATATATATATATATAGAAAAGCGTGTAATATAAAATATGGACAATCGTAATTTTGTAAATGTTATGCAAAACATTGCTCCATGGACAATAATCTACGTATCGTAACTCCACAGGACAAAAGAAAGACGGCATAATCCCTTAATATCCATAAAAAGGGGGAACAAAATAATTTCCAGTAAATTTGGCGTTTTATAAACCGATAGAGGGCGCAGGTGTAGAGCCGCAACATTTTATAAATAAATTGGATAAGTGCGGATACGTTGGGGGGATGAAAGAAAATTGTTTGTCGCCCCGAACCAAAATTAATGGATTTCTAATATTTTTGTGAGAAACCGTGTCTTAAATTGTTTCATCCATTATCTTTAGAAATACTTTTAGTTAATTTAGGTTACATTTAAATTACTTATTAATCTTTTTAGATTAGATGGTAATATTAATTAATAAGGTATTCCTTTCTATACCTTAAATAACCTTAACCCTTAAATCCTTACCTTACCTTAAATCCATTATCTTTATATATTTACTACAATATACCAACGACTTTATCCACGCTTGACATTCCCGTGTGATTGTCGGGACACAGAGTACCGCGGCATTTAAAAAAGAATGTGAGTTATAAATTATATATAATTATATATACACACATTATCCTATTATATATATAGCGCAGATTTTAAGTCTAAAGATTTGCTGTTGATCAGCGAAAACCGCATCGAAATGGGCATAATTCCCTAAAATTACATACCATAGCAAGTACCGGAAAGTTTGTTTATGAAATTTACTATACCAGAAATTTAACCCGTCGCCTCTGTTTCGTAGTGGGTTAAGCAGGCAAAGAATTTTGCCAAGAGTTGCAGAGTTCATCAAGTTATTCACATACCTACTGCTGCTAGTAACGTGACCACTGTAGTGATATTGCAAAGCCATGTAACTTTTCTTGACAGCGGTGGAAGATATGATTCAATCTCTTCCACTTTTCTAAGCAGCACTGGCCAATTTCTCCCAATGTTCAGCAAGTTTATTGAAGAAACAAGGCTTGAAGCGTAAAAGACTGCATTTGCTGTAAATCACATTTTTGTTTCATATCGAACCCTGCAGATGTCCTGAACCGAATACTTAATCCAATCTTTATGATAGTGATTAGCCAGGTGTGATTCTTAGAAATTCAGACCACGCGGTCGGGTATTGTGTCGAGACATATTGTATTTGTACAGTATAAAGCAATGCCGCAACGGAGGGGTGAGGCAGTCAAGCGATAAACACAAGCGGAGTAAGACGTGTGGACATTTAGTGACGGACTATGCGCGTGTTATTGAATTGTGAATAACGTTTGTATTTATTGCGCCCGGTTATATTTGTACCTGCCTTATGCGTGCTTGTATAGTTCTAATCAGTTCTATAGTAATTCCAATGGCATTTTAATTCGAGTCCTGCAACTCGTAACAATATTTAATAATATCAACAGATATGTGGTAGAATATACTGAAAATTTTATACACGTAAACCAAAAAAAACCGCAGGTTCTTGGCAGTCTGCGTAAAATGAAGGGTTCAGTAGAGCTTGCAAACGATATCTGTATTCAGTATTTAATTATTGGAATACTAAAATCTGCGTGCAGGAACGGAAAATACTATACTACTATATACTAATTCCTGGTGCCAGGAGGCTTGACGTAAGAGGCAACTAGCAACCCACAGTTAGGTAGTAAGACATTTGCCCGTCTGGATAGCTACAACCCCTGGCCTAGAGTATGTCGCCATAACAACTTTGAGTTGTGTTCCGGTGGCTAGATTCCAGTTCCTCTTTCAAGGCTGGAAGCACATTGGCAGTATCTTCCGTATTGCTAATGTCCATAGGCGACGGTAACCACCTCCTATCACTACTGAGCCGTCAGTCTGCTGTGCTTCAGGAATAGAAGAAACATAGGGAATTTGGAAACAGCAACTTTTGACATCACAATTCAAACAAGACAAATACAGATTTCATTATTATTTTCAAATTTATTGATCTCATTATCAATAAGTTGTGGCCTTTTTTAAACATTGTTCTTTCACCTTCTCCCCATTAATTGGGATCGGCCTTTTCCGTCTATACTCCTCTAATCTGACATACGCCCTATATCACACAACTAACCATCATATCATCCTTTATACATTCCATCCATCTCTTTGTGGTCTACTTTTACATTTGTACCCATGATCTTCCAGTTTAACATTATTTTTGTCTTCCATCCCTCCTCATTACATGCTCGTACCATCTTAGTCTTCTTCTTCTCCAAATTTAATTAATAGTAATCAATAAAAATAGTTTTCAAGTCATTAATATATTGAGTACATTAAAAAGAATCTCGTTCGGGTTTTTGCGATTTTACTATAGTACCATCAAGCGGTATATAAAGTAAATCTTTTCGGTTTTTATTCATAGAGGCGTAGTAGTTTTTAATAAGAAAGTGAAAGACAGAAAAACGGACCTTACAGATGATGCTTTTATAAGGGTTTCGCTATTAACAAAAAAGCTACGGAATTCTGAAAATAAGGAATGAACACATTACTTGTAACTGAGGAATACAAATCATAAAGCCTGGTTACATTGTCATTAAAATATATATATATATATATATATTCTTCAAAGACTTACTGGAATTAGACAAGGTTATTCCTTGTTGAATTATCCACATGTAAGTCGTTATAAACAACAGTACTTGACCAAGAACACTAGTGATGTAGTATGGAGTATAAAGTGATCGCAGCGTGAATCTAAAAACAAACACTCAATTTGCGCTGTGCAGGAATGTAGGAAGAATAGAATTCTGTCAAAAAAACCTACAACCTATAAGTAGACCAGGGGCCCAATTCCAACGTAGCCAGCCATGATTACATACAAATTCCATTAGACTTAGACGGCTTGTGTGGAGACTCGACTACTCAATACTTCACTAAGACCACCCTACTCCTATGTGCCCCGAGCTCATGATAGGAAAAGCGTGAGACTTAGAACCTAGCTACGCCCACGCTGATTCTAGCGCTTCAGTGCTTGAAAATTCCCCAGGAAGGTCTACAAACTCACTTCGTCATTAGGGGTGAAGACTCCTCCGCTCCCTAGATGCTAAAGGGCACTTTACTGGTGCTACGCGAGCACACAGCTAACTTCACTCTCATTTAAGTTTTGCGCCTGCCGTAAATAATGTTGAAATTTATTGTAACATATATCATGTACCCAAATACAAGAAATGGAATGTTAAGAATGGAGTCTACCCTCACCTGACTTTATGGCTTTTGATGTTTCGAAGACCAGCTACAGGTAAAAGTCCCATAACTCTTCCACATAGTAAAGTAAAACGGATCGCTGAGTGTAAGCCTCCAGTATCATTTGTCAGGACACTTAGGTGTGGCTGATAAATCTTTTTAAGTTGTGACTTGATCGTTTCATTCTTCTTTTTTAATGTCATAATTTAGTTATCTTGAAATATAAAAATAATTTTATTGATAAATAATATGAACGGAGAAAAAATACAATTTCCTGCGGCCGGGCGGCCTGTTGTAGCAGGCGGCAAAACAACCCACAGCCCGGTGGTAGGGCATTTGCCCGACTAGAAAATGATCACCTTTAGTCTAAATTATGTCGCCATAACAACCTTGAGTTGTGTTCCGGCATTAGTGACCAGGTTCCAGTCTCCCTTAAGACTGCAGCAGCGCATTTGAAGCACCTTTGGTGTTACAAATGTCCATAGGCGATGGTAATCACTTTCCATCAAGTGGGCCGTCAGCCTGTCTGCTGAACTCCTGCAATAAAAAAAATTATATAGACGAGCCAGTAGTAGAAGTTGTTTTGAGAAAAAATCTCTAATCATTATTTCATTAGATCTGATGGGTCAATGAAGAAATGTTGTACGTTGACATAAACTTAAAATTTATTTTCTCTTATTCCATATTAAAGTGACCTATGAATTTTTATGGTTTATTTAAAACTTGTCTTATCGTTTTGTGAATACGAATTGTATGTTGTAGGAAAGCAGACGATCCTACAGTTCCATTCCTTGACGTCATAAATATGTACAAGTAAATATGGTGATGTAGCGCAATTATTATTACTTAAGCAGTAAATAAGTTTCTTTCTATCATGATTATTTTAAAAGCAAAATGTTATTTTTATACCTACTCCATTCAAATGTTACATGAGCTTTGCATTTGTTAGAGGACGCAATTTTATTTTTGGGTCATATGTCGGGGGTCAATAGAAGCTTAACCTCAAGTTTGGCGCGCCTACGGACTCTACCTCATAGGTGGCGGGGAAAACGGGGAACCTTTTTTACCTGCTTAACATTCGATAAGTTAAATTTGGTAAGTTCTATGGTAAAGAAAAGAGTTAGGAATGAATAAAAAAATTCTCACTTTTTTGCTTATAACTTCTTTAATTTTTAATTGAGGGCAAAAAGTTATATAAACATATTTGTAGGGAAAACAATTTGCTACAAATTATGACTTTACAATTTTTTTGTAAGACGCATAGTTTCCGAGATATCGCGGAAAAATTGTTTTCACCACTTTTTCCAAGATGGCGGCCGGGGGACAAGGGTGGCGACCCCAAAAACTTGACGTTAAGCTTCTATTGACCCCCCACACATGTCCCAAAAATAAAATTGCGGCCTCTAACAAATGCAATACTCGGCCTGTAAATTGTAAGATTTCAATGGAGTAACCCCTCAACTAACAAATATACTTACATATAATATTTAAAATATTTTATTAAATTCAACACCAAGCTCAATTGATGATATCAATACACTAATAACTGAAATATTAAACCAGAGTTATTTAACCAAATATTATATATAGATTGTCATTTATCACTGATCAGACACCTGTTATTCATAGAATTAAAAAAATATGTACCAGCATTCGAAATATGTACAAAAACTGCTGTCATCGTTTACTCTTCAAGTTCATAAAACAAACAAGCCACGTGACATTTGATATGATGTGAAAATAGGTTTGAAAAAATACGTTACACAAGTATATCAAAGTAATCTTCTTGACGTGTATACTTTGACTTCACCTGATTCAACTTTTGTTATGTTACCTAGAATAATGATAAGTAATCGTATAATAATTATGATCAGCAATAATCCTGCCACGGGTTATCTGGACGAGATCGCTTTTTAGCAATAAAACCACCCTCTGTTACAAAGTTAGAATAGTACTAGTTTGTAAGTTTTCTTTAACGGTGTATAATGAACATCTATCTATATAATTATTTACGCAAATACAGGCAATTTTAATAAATAAAAAGTACATTATAACTATAAACTAGTACAACTAATGAAACTTAACTTATATTGTATTCTACCTATAATCCCTCAAGACATAAGTAGAATACTGAGCCTAGGTCATCGACGTCAATGGGTGACGTTCCTAGAAGGCTGGCCATACTGATACGTTAGGTAGGAACCAGCCCTCTGATCTCCTGAAGAGACAGTAAGTCTTTTTGAAATATCCTTGTAGATGCTCATGGTCTCAGGACTTCACCGTCCAAATGTGTCTACAATTATTTTGTGAGTAACAAAAAATTGACTAATGATGCGTATGTATGAGTATCTTATAAACTTATACATGCAGGAATTTTTGAAGATGATGCGTGAAACAGAATAAAATTATATGAACACGAACAAGAGAAAACAGAAGATAGTTGATATAAGTAATTGATTGAATGAGTGGAGAGAACAGTTTATAAGACTGAAAGGTTCAAAATCGAGACTTGATCAATTCCTAAGCTAGATGATTAATAACACCAGCCCACAAAAAATAAAGAGTGGTCTGTACTTTTGACCACACCTATCTACTTCTTTGGCCCGTACACCAGCAAAATGTTTCAATTCAGAGCGCAGTGAAATACGCAAGAATAAATGAGTCCGGTCAAAATGACAGACCACTTTTTATTTTCCGCGGGCCAGTGTGATTTACGGGAGATATTAAAATAACAACGTCACGGCATCGAGATGTTAGTACATAAATCTCGTTACTTTATTGGGTGAATTCCCTGCATACGTAAACTGTTTGGTTGATTTGATAAAATCACTTACTTTCATTAGCTTGTTATTGTCGCAAGTTTATGAACAATCGTTTTTTTTTTCCTAAACTAGATTGTACACCGTCGTCAAATTATGAATCTTCCCGTGGTTAGTCGGTGTTTTACGAGACTTCTACTTTCAGTCTGATGTATGGGTTATGGTTTGGTTTAGCCATGCTGCTGTACCAATCAACGGTCAGCGAATGGCAGGATCAAATCAGTGAATAAATAGTTATAGTTGATTCTGGCACTTGCCGGCCGTGACTATCGCAGCACGATTCACACGCCTTGGTTTAGACCAAAAGTATTGTTCGACAAAAAATTCGGCCGCGGCTCGTAATCCAGTCTTCAACATCAAAGTAGAAGTTTCCTGTCTGTGCCATTAAAATTTATCTGTTGGACATCTTTCGAAAAAAGCGAATATTTTTTTTAACTTGCCAAAACCTCATAAATTAATATGTAGCAAAAAAAAAACTCAAAAAGTCAAGTTGTTCAATTCTTATTGTACAGAATTATCTTTTTTGTTTCTCTTCATTTATTTCAGAGCTACGTGCCTTTCGCTTTGTAGAGTGAAACCTCATTTATAATCATTAGGAAGGAGTTTTTTTTGGGTACGTGTGGTCCTAAACAGAGACACTTGAGTAATTTATGGAGATAAAAATGTAAACTTGAGTTAGTACAGAATGTATAAATATGGTGTAAGCATTATTTAATTAAGAAAAGGGATTTGTTTCTTCTTTCTTTTCAGGGTTCCGTGACTAAATTACAAAAATAGAATTATCATTATAAATAAAACGCAGTGGTAGGTATTCGATTGTCAGCCATTACGCACTTTATTCAAAAAAGGAACAACATGGACGCCGGAACCATAGACAAGGAATATAATTTAGTCATAGTGTTATTGTTACTAAATAGTAACAATAACACTATACATATATATTAAGGTGATATTCTCATAGACAAAATGGTCTATGAGAATATCACCTTACTATATTTAATGTATACTTTATAACAAGAATCCTTGCAAATTTGTCAGGTTAATATGTCTGCTGTGTAATTTGTAATTGAGACCAAAAATACTCGGTGTGTATAGATTATATTTCGCAATTACCCTACATGATTGTAAAGCATCATATAAAATAAACCTTTATGTTTTATACAACATATAGACTTATGCTGGTGTGCACCGACATTTAACCGGCGGTTAAAATAAAATAATCACTGTTTATGCATAAATTTTTAGCGATTGAATTATTTTAACCATCAGTTAAAAGTCGGTGCAAATCAGCCTTAGTAGTTTCCAATGCTACTGCTTTATTAAGGATAATGGTATAGTTATTATTCGTTTTACACAGATGTAGCGAAGGATTTGTGATGCGATATTGTTATTAATTGTTAATGATGTTAAATAATGACAGACAACGTATGTATATATTGTATTGTAGCTATTCGTTAACGGCTTTATTTTAACGCTGTAATTATGACTTATTTGGCCACAGTCAACAACTATAACATTATGGTAGATGGGGTCTGATGATGATGAGCATAAGAATAATATTTGTGATATACATAAAAACAAAAAAACTGTCATTATCTTTTTTGAAATATTATGTTTTGTCCTTTAGGATTACGAGTTAAAAATGAAATTCAAAAGGGTTTTATTCAAAGTAGAGTTCCACTAGAGAACATTTTGTGAAGGACATAATATAGTTAAAAATTAAAGGTCTTATTCATATTAAGTTACGGTGAGTTTGAACACTTTTTTAAGAACATTATGAATACGGCGGTAGTATCTTAGTTCAGAAGTATTAATGTGCTTGAAAACGATATCCCTTCTGAATTCTATTCCCCGTGCCGCTCGCACTATGTTTTTACACATATTACTGCTTGAAGTAGCTTACCTAGTATAGTTACAATCAGGCCTTTTTTAACCGACTTCGAAAAAGGAGGAGGTTCTCAATTTGTCGGGATCTTTTTTTTTGTTGCTTTTTTTTATGTATGTTCGCCGATAACTCCGTGATTTATGATCCGATTTACGTGATTCTTTTTTTGTTCGACGCGAAATAGCTTCCAATTGGTCCCCTAAAAATTTTACATAGTTTGGCCTCGCAGTTTTCATTTTATGAACATTTTTCATGGAAATAATTTTCACTCCGTTCCATATGTACACCTATTACTCTGAGATTTATGATTCGATTTACGTGATTCTTTTTTTGTTCGACGCGGAATAGCTGCCATGTGGTCCCCTAAAAATTTGACATAGTTTGGCGTAGTAGTTTTCATTTTACAAACATTTTTTTGTTCCCGGTTCTTGGGACCTATATTTTTTAAGAAGCGCGGCACCATTCGTAGGTCCACCCATACATAGCTAGACACTAAAAAGTAACAAATAAAAAATATAAAACTTCGTTTAAAAAAACCGACTTCAAAAACGAAAAAACTAAAATGTATAAAATAACTTATTTCTTAAGCTATTATTATTAATATATATTATCTAAAACATCTTGAAGTCGGTGCAAAGTAAAACATAAAAATGACTATATTTTGAAAATTACTAAGCACCGACTTTAAGATGTTTTAGATAATATATATTAATAATAATAGCTTAAGAAATAAGTTATTTTATACATTTTGGTTTTTTCGTTTTTGAAGTCGGTTTTTTTAAACGAAGTTTTTATTTTTTATCTTACTACTTTTTTTGGGGGCACGCTTATTCTCGAAAGTTGTAAGTATTATTTTTTTGAGCTTGTAGCTCCACTCCAAAAAACCTATTAAAAAATCCATTCTTTGTAGAGATTACCATTTTTTTTTTTCATTTTACCGTTTTTGAAAAAATTTCGATATTTTCGACATTTCTTTTAAGGGCACCGCGTGCCGACGCGTGCCCAAACAAAAAAAGGATGGTGATAAGAATCATCATATTGAAATCGGCTTACTTTTTTATTTTATTTTTACTGCAAGAGTTCAGCAGACAGGCAGACGGCCCACTTGATGGAAAGCGGTTACCATTGCCTATGGACATTTGCAACACCAAAGAGGCTACTAATGCGCTGCTGCTCTCTTAAGGGAGACTGGAAGCTGGTCACTAATGCCGGAATACGACTCAAGGTTGTTATGATGGCATACTTTAGACCAGGGGTGGTAGCGGGCAAATACCCTACCACCTGGCAAAACTGACGTAGAACAACACCGCCAACAGTCAAGAATATTAATATGTCTGTCTGTACCTGCATGAAATATTAAATATATATAATATAAGCGAGTCTGGGTATATTAATCTTTCAATCTTACGCCACCGTAAGCTGCTTACAAAATTCCGTGTTCGAATTCCATGTATATTTAATGTGTTTAAATAAGGGGGTGTACAGTCTTTTCGAGCTAGAGCTTTCGAGACAGTTCTCGCAGGTGTTAGATATCACTAAACAATATGTATTTTAAGGCAGATGTTTATCTGTTTTAGTGAATAACAAAGATTTATTAGCAATTATTAAGAAGACTCAAGACATCTGCATTGGGGTGGCGCAAAAAAACCGATTATTTTTTTAAAATCTCGTGTGAAAAAAATGTTAGGTTTTGATGTTTTAAGAACTCCCTCAAAAGGACAGCTAAAAAAAAATTATCGTTTCCGTCGGGCGTCTCGGGAAATGATAACTTAAACTAATCTAACGTGAGAGAAAGGGAAGCCAGACAGACTGGCACCGTAACGCGTTACGTAACGAAGCGGTTTACCCCCCCCCCCCCCATAAGAATTTATCACTTCAAAAATGGGATTAAATTTCTATAAAATTATGCCGTATTGAGAAAGAAATCCGGTTTTTGGCGATTTTTGAAGTCTTAAAAAATTTGGAGTGACCTTTTAATTTTTTTTAAGCTGTCCTTTGGCGGTAGTTCTTAACACACCTAACTAACATTTTTTCACTCGAGACTCAAAAAAAAATGTTGTCGGATTTTTTGCGCCTTATCTATATAATATATAAAACAACGTCGCCTTAGATACACCATTTATAACTCAAGAACGGCTGGACCAATTTTCTATTTTTGTTTATCTATGCTTTGGTGTACAATAAAGTGTTGTATATCTAAACTTAAAAGGGCTTCAAGTTTTTGTTTCTACATTCTGAAATCTCTTTTACGTAAAGTATTCGCTGTTAGATTGCCCGCCAAGCTTCCACGTACGTTATTTATTTATTTCTTTCAAATATTTTTGTATCACAATTGGTTTTTTCATTTCAAATATAACATGTACTTACCTTTTTGCCATATTTTTTTTTAAATAAATGACATCGGGGTGGACATGATGATGACATGACCATGCATCCGTCTCCGTCCGTCCAATCTAATTATTATAGTTTTCAGAAATAATGGTGGCAGAGTTTCAAAAATATGTTCAAAGAGAAATGTTTTGACACATATCTGATAAGTGGTTTTTGAGATATGGGGTATTTTCAATTGAACGTTTTTTGTGATTTTGTAGCGAAATATCAAAAAGGTTTAAGGATCTTTGAGTTTTTGATTTACCTACCTATATTTCACGCCTGCGACGTGATTGCCGGCCGAAGTGCATACTGACAGCGTGGTAGGCGTCACCTCTGGACCTGCGTGACGATTCAGGACAGTACCACCACAAAAAGCAACACGACAGCCAAGGCCCTCCTCCCCACTCACCCTACTCTCTTTTTTATTTATTTTTAAACACATGTGTGCTTAAACAAATCTTTTATTTATACCACCATTACGCCATAGGTGAGCATCCCACCAGCAATACGGATGTAAAGGTTGCATCGACACAAGCTCAAACTTTTCCATAGTGTACATTATTTTACTTTACCTTTCTGTATATTAATACATGAAGCAAAAACTTTGTACCCCGTTTTACGAAAATTGCGCGGACGGAGGAATATGAAATTTCGCACACTTATTGCTTATATAGAGAAGTAGTGCAGTATGGTAATTTTTTTTGCATATAAAATACATGAAATGAATAAAAAAAACATTACACACACTACCATGTATTTAACACACTCATACGCATATATTCTCTTTTATTAAATTGTTAAATTCAAATTAACAGTGTAGCCTTGGCGAAATTTGCGATTATAGAAGTATAGTCTTAGACAACAGTACCTTAATAATGCTCAAACTTATAATTTAAATTAATTATTATGTTCGAATTTTGACCACAGGGGACCACTAGTTCTGAATTAAATTTGGTTGAGTTTTTGTTTGTTATCTTTCAGGTCCATTCATGTCAATTAATTTTAAGAAATTTGGTATAAATTCTCTTCAAGAACCGATAATAAATGTAAAATATGCCTGCAAATTTGAAGTAGGTACATAAATGACTAATGCCATATTAAAAGAAATGTACAATATTTCAAAATGCTAAGCGCTGAAAATAATAAAGAAGCAAAGTCTATCTGTCTCGAATATTTTTATCTTCTGTCCTTTGAACCATCAGAATTTGTTACAGCTGTGGGCTTTGATGCCATGAAAATGCGACATATATTTACTTTTTTAAATTCGTCTGAATGAATACAATATAGTGAAAAGTAGGAAATGCGGTGAAACACATGTGGAGTCACTGCGGCGTAAATTGAGCTCAATTGTTGAAATATCTCGCATACGCTACGTCTATTTTGCAGAAATTTGCTATATGAATTTTACAAGTAGGCTTTCAGGGCCAAATTTTAAATTATATGAAATTAAAAAAAATACTCAAAGGAGTCTCGAGGTAAGATATTTATGATTTTTTGGCAGTCTCAGGAGGGCTCTGCCAAAATTCTGTTGCACCAGCCTATATCAAATAAATTTATACCACTTCTAAGACTGTTAGTTTAGACACATTCCACTAATACACGAAAGACCATCATCTATCTTACATATCGGAGAAGAAGAACAATTTGGTGTTGAAGCTAATCTCATCTATATCTAGATATGTGTTAATTTCTACATTCTCCAAAAGTGAATTAGGCCCCCTCGTACATATTTCTTTCCAGGATGAATTTGAATATGATGTTATTTTTTTATTCTCTAAGAAGAAGTGTTCTGGTAGATAACTAAGTACCTAGACGTAGACTCCGCCGTGTGTAAAGCCCTACGGTCTTATTCATAGAGAGTCAGAGTAAGTTTGGACCCTTTTTTAGTGGAGTATTGGCCCATGGGTGACCTCTCCACATAGAGGGAGTTACCTTGCCGAGTCTCCACACATGCCGGCGATTGACGCTGGTGGCTGCGCCATCTTCAGTGGCTAACCTCTCATCGCTTTGATCTAATCCCTAGCAACGGACCCGGTAGCGTGCGAAGAGCATTTCCCCTGCCTCAAAAAAAGTTTGAACGGTTCTTTATGGTTCTTTCAGAAGCGTTCAAACTTACTCAACTCTCTATAAATAAGACCGCTAATATTATGTATTATGTGTATTAACATCATAGCACATATAATATTATAACATAACTATTACGACTCAAATGACCGTTGACCTTCATAAAGCAAACCTCCCAAGATAACAGCCTCTACATGGAGGCAATTTATTTGCATTGTTTTGATTTCCCAATACGGGTCGTGGTTAGGACTTGGGTACTTTAATCAACTTCTCAATAGGCTTTGGGGGTCCCTTGAATATGAATATTAATTGTGTTCATACTTTAGTACTGAATACGTTATCCTGTCACATGTCCATGGGACCCAATTCTACTATTTCAATATCATAGCGTATATATATAATCGTAATATAGTATCTTCGCAGATACTCAAATTGTGATTGCGAGAATTTCGATAATTCATATTCTACTAAATCCACAATATCTTTTCGATATCGTTGCGGCGAAATAACAGTAGATAAAAATTGGCATTAGAAATGGCGTTAGCCGAAATGAATATTAAAGAAACTACCAAAAATTTTAAACATTTATTTCGAGATTCTTCGAATCCTATGAATATTTATAAGGGTAGAGTGGATTTAACAGAATACCGAAATTAGGCAAAACTACTTAACTATATACCATCTGCCCGCGAAACTTAGTTCGCTATTCCATGTCTACGACGTATTTGATAAGCCCCTAATCCATCTGCGTTAGTATTAGTGGCCTTAGCGAAATCTGTGATTATAGAAGTATTGTCTTTGGCAACAGAACCTTAACAATGTTTAAACTTATAATTTAAATTAATTATTATGGTCGAAGTCGACCACGGGCGACCATTAGTTTGTACTAATGGGGAAAACTAAAAATACAATACTTCTAATAGTCCTTACAAAGATCTTATGTCGTATGTAAACGGATATCGCAATGAAATCAAATCAAGTTAACAAACAAACTTTGTAAACTTCATCGATCAATCATTACGGAGTAATACGATAGGTCAACCGTTCATTACTTCGTTCGGATAAAGTTTTCACTGACATTAGCTTTGAATTACAACAACGGTTAACTGGCTTCGTACACACGGTTTTAATGAGCGTCGAACAAAAATAAGTGGCAGAAAGATTTTTTTCAAAAACGGCTTGTTATCCTCATATATAAAAATTCTGTTTGTTAGCAGATTCGTTGGATTATTTTTTGGCACATCGTTGCATTTAACGCATGCACCATTGCTTTGAGAATGTCAGAGAGGTTGCGACTTAGGACCCAAATACATACTACGGCGATTTACGCAAGATCGTTCTCTGTTGCATTCTCTGTGCAGATCTCTAATCTGCTAAATTTATCCTTCCTTGAAGAGACTTGTGAAGGAGTACTACGAGTATTTAACTATATAACGTGATTATTGTTTGTTTTGTATGTCTATGTATTTTTATAACTATAATATATGTAAAAAAAATATCTATGATTATATTAATATGTATTTCAACTGCACGCCAACGCTATCTATGCATTTGTCCATCCAAAGGTTGCCTGGAAAAGATTGTTTTTAGCATTAAGGCCGCCCATCGTACTACCTTTTAGTATGTAAGTTTATTTTTTCTATGTAATATTGGTGTAAAATATAGAGTAGGTATTGTATTGTATTTATAAATTTTAATACAATAGTGATTTTATATGTTTGTAACCGCGATTTGTTTCGTATTTATTTTCTTATAAGGAATCTGTTAAAGGGCAGAAACTCTAACGCGACCGCTTTCGCAGATTCGCATGATGAACATGACAAGTCTCTTAGTATCAAAATAAAATATGGAGTTTGTCGTACAACTATCAGTATATATCTATGTACCAATTTAACTAAGCAATTCTCAAAAGTAACCACTTTGGACTGTCAGTTTTAGTCACAAATACGTTCACAGAAATACTTTATTTTGTATTTTAATAATTAATATTAGATTTCGCCACAGCCAAGATCATTTTTAGTAAAACCTTTTGATTTTGTCAACCAATTATAAGTAATATTTGCTCATAGTATTTACTTAAATTTTTGCGACTAATACACAAAATATTGTTTGCTTACAAAGTGTGTGAAACGTCGAAATAAAAATCGAATTTTATGCCACGCTAAATCCGTTAAAAAGTAGTTTGAAGTACCTATTTGATTATGTTTGAATTTCTTAGTCAACTTATAACGAATGTGATCAACTCTGAGTGGCTTAGCTAGGTCTATTATTTATGCTACATTATTATGTTATAGGATTCTTTTGAATATTCAGTCTCTATAGCTGACAACACATGTATTGGCAAAATAACCATTATAGGACCCTTTTGGATACACAGAATCTATAACCATTGCTTTAGTTGGCAAACTAATATAATTATGTTCGACAAAAAGTTCAACGTTCTTCATAACCGTATATCAGAAACCTAGACACGACGTGACTTGAAAATCGGCATAATTAAACCAAAGCCGTCGGCAGTTTGAACTCGAAAGTGATAATACCCGCCTAGAATTACGTTAATTGCATTGAAACCTAACAAATTATAACTTTAATCCGTTCTTCTAGGGAAATTAGGTTGAGCAAGATCCGTTGAGTAGTTTTTAATATATTAAGTTTGTTGATTAAATCACCCTGTTCTATTAGCAATTGTAATACTTGCAACAACTCAGATGGGTTTATGGTAATAAAAGAAGAGCAACTGGTCACAAAACTAATAATCAGAGAACCTTACAGCCTATGTACATGTCATCTACTGACTTTTCACACTCGACGAGCATTTTTGGCATTTTTTATATAGTTAAAACTTTACATGTAATAAAATAAACCGAACACAGTATAAATCTATCGCGTCTGCCAACATGAAAATAAAACATAGTGAATACCGTCTGTATACAATTGAGAGATTTTAAATTATAATCTGTACACAATTACCACATTGACTCTTCAGGTGATCAGAAGGCTGGTGTGCCTACCTCGGCCAACGGATCAGTATGGCGATCCAGCGAGGAAACGTAGCCAGCCTTCTGGGCACCTTACTCCTAGAAGACTGTGATCTGGGCTCAGTATTCTATTTATAGTCTTGAGGGACTATGGGTAGAATACAATACAAATAAGTTAGGTTTTCTTACATTGTATTCAATAGTTATGTAATTTTATAATTGTTAGTATGTACCTTTGAATTGTGTATTACCACATATTACAGATAAATATTATTACATAAAATTATGTTCAATTATAACAATATTTTATATTTTCAACTACTATATTCAAAACAGGCACTAATCACCGAATAAATAAAAATATTACATTATTATTCAATTAAGGAAATGGCCGTTGGTATCGTTTAGGAATATGAGAAGGTAAATAAAAAAATTAACTATTAACTTTAAAAAGAAACATGACAAGAACAATTACTATGGTACTAAATAATTGTAACACAATGTCGGTACTACATTTTCATGATTCTTTTTATGTCAACAAAAACCTTCAAATCTTTGTCGAAGTGCATTTTCTAATTTGTTCGCTTTTGTCTAGTAACTATTTGTATACGTACATATATATATATATATATATATATATATATATATATATATATATATATATATATTGTGACGCCTGTTTCGAATAATTGTGGTAGGCAGAGACGATGGATCTCCACTTGCTACGATCCTGATAAACACTTTTCGCTTCATCAACTTTCAATTTAATCTTTTCTTATTTAAACTGCTTTATATCTGTCCTTTCTTCAAAATGTCTTCAATTTGATCATGATGAGTAATTCTCCGTCTACCGGCACCGACTTAACCAGTCACGTTGCTTTCGTATACTTGTTTTGTGATTCTGCTTTCATTCATTCTCTCTACATGCCCAAACCATCTTAACATTACTTTTTCAACTCTTGTCACTACATCTCCTTTCAATTCATAACGCTCCTTTATCACACTGTTTCTTATCATATCACTTACATTAACCTTACATATACTTCTAAAAGCTCTCATTACAACTGCATTATTTGTATTTATATTTCCAATGTTGTTATATGTTATGTGCTTTTTATTTGCATTAGTATGTATATCTACCTATCGTTAAATATTGTTTGACTATATTATTGTTACGACCCACAAAAACCAATTCACACCTGCAGTTTATTACCTTCCCGTATCTGGACTTCTTTTGTTTACTTTATGTTTAAAATTTGTAATTAGAAAGACAGCCCATTGCGCATTGTAATCTTTATGATAGTCATTAGCCAGGTGTGATTCTTGGAAATTCAGTCCACGCGGTCGAGTATTGTGTCGCGACATATTGTATTTGTACAGTATAAAGCAATTCCCCAACGGAGGGGTGAGGCAGTCGACTGAGAACCGGCCGCGAGGCAAGACTTGTGTACATTCGATAATCTATTTAGTGACGGACTTTGCGCGTGTTATTGAATCGTGCATTACGTTTGGACTGATTGTGTTCAGTTATATTTGTACCTGTGTTATACGTGTTTGTATACTTCTAATAAATTCTATAGTAATTCCAACGGCATTTTAATTCGAGTCCTGCAACTCGTAACATTATTTAAACTAGGCATCCACGATGTATTTGTTGTTGTTTTTATTAAAATTTATTTATTTCTTTTACATATTAAAGTATTAATATTAAGTATTACATAAGAATAATTAGTTTTATTAATTATTATTATTATTTTATTAACAAAATTGGGTCGTTTTCGTCTTACGCCAAAAGGAAGGTTTGCACTGAAAATCAGCGTTGTGTCGGATATAATTCCGGCACAGCAATATGCTGAGTGCAAACCTTGTTTGCTGAAAATGCGGCGTATAAATTTTCAATATAATATGCTCTGTGTATAAAAATGTATAAGGAATGTAATTACGTTGCTATTTCTGCAAATAAAATTTTTCTTTCTTTCTATGTATCAAATGCTGGGTTGTCACTGAAAAATATGTGCTTTGCTGGAGAATAAAGCATAGCTGCATGCTAAGCTGCCGACCTCATTTGTATGAATTCTCTTTTTATCTCCTTCCCTTATTGTATAATCATCCACTTACCTTACCTGGATATAGCTTGCGTAAAATTTTAACTGATAGTAAGGCAAATGAACGCTTGATCTGGCCATTGATAATTTGTTTCTTTACTCAATATTTAATAATATTATTAATGCTAAATGCGTTTTCTTTTTTTGTAATACATTATTTACTGAGCAGTTGTGATTATAGACATGCCATTGTATAGACTGTTAATAGCTTTTGATCGAAATTTAAAACACGTAAGGCCTAGAAGATCTATCATAAAACTTTTTACATCATATACCCGTTGTCCTAAACAATAAATAAGAAACGAACACCGATTTTATGGCCTCATAAAATATAGTAAAATGTTTTATTATCCGTGTAAATTTTTACAGTAACATGAAAAAATATTTCTCCAAAGTACATTCTTCTAAGTCCTACGCTTGTATTGAACTTAAGCAGGGGATAGACGTCCGAGCAAATACCAGTACTTATAGCTTAATTCACGTTTGCAACAGTTGAGAAATTAGCGAGCTAAGCCTATTATTGGTTGGACAATAATTTTCCAGTTATGCTATAAATTATCGATTAGTATAAATTATAATAATAAATATATGCTGAACCATGGTACCTTGGACATCTGTCGGGCATGTCATCGCCCAGGTGAATCCCTCAGGCATATAGTTTCCGGCTGTTCACATCTGTTTAACGGCGAATACTTGCACAGACATAACCTCGTATCCACCAGCAACTTGCCCTTCGATACGCTCGGAAACGGAGGTGCCTTATTACTAGAACTCGCCGAAGCCAGTTCGTTTCACGCTCTACTGGGATCGATCAGTTTTCATGGACAGAACTATTGTAGCCAATAAGCCTGACATCGTGATAATAGATCGATCTGCGCGACGAGCAATACTCGTTACATCAGTATCCCGCATGACAAATAACCTCGTGAAGACAGAAAAAGAAAAACTAAGTAAATACTTAGATCTTGCTCACGAAGTTACCGCTATGTGGCATCTGGAGTCAACGAGTATTGTGCCGATTATCTCGATGCTCGACCGTTATCTAGAGACGCTTTTGCTAGGAGGCTGGGTGAAGGGCCAGACATACATAATAAATAAATAGAAATGGCACCACGTCAGAAGTAGCTCCGATGAACCTGCAGCCTATCTCTCTACATCCCTTAGCCACTCACACCCTTGTTGCCTCCGTCTTCTATGCCATTTTTTGGATTAGTGTATGGTGTAGACAGTCAGTGACACCCACATTTACATTAAATTTGTCAAGTGGCCTCTAGGTGTTGGCCTTTCTATGGCCCCACGCAAGTCCTCCAAAAGTCCGGGCCATTTTATGGCCAGTGGTCTTTAAAGAGATACAGAATAAATAAATAGGCATATTGTAGTTTTTTTTTTGTTTTTGTGGTATTGTATTATTTATTTCCTTTTTTTACTTTAAATCTAATTTTCCAATATTGTATAAAATATAATATAATTTTCTTATAGTTTTATGAGCCAAATATGAGCGTTACATGAATTATTTTTTTAGTGGAAACTTAGTTGATAATATGTGTACTAATTCATGTGTTTTATATTGTAAGAATTATAATTATTGTGTTTCACAAATAAATAAATAAATTAAGTAAATGGCTGTCTATGACAAGGACTCAATTATAAGTCTAGATGTTAGATTTAATATTTTTCTGAGAAAAAATTGTTCTTACTAAATAGCTTACATTACTTTATCAATTCTCGGGTTCTTTATGTTCGGGGAATCTCGCGGGAATTTCAAGTCAAGCGTGGACGAAGTCGTGAGTATATTCTAGTAAAAAATAAAATATTACACATTTCTATTCCAACATTTTTATAGACACTCCACATTCTTGCCAGAATATTGCAAGAACGCGAGATTTCGTTCCAAATTTTTGTTTCTTGTTCTTTTCTTGAATTTTCATGTTTTCCTAATAAGAATGTGTAAGGCGTTAGATGCAGATAAACACAGATATTGCAGCTGTTATTTTTTTTTACAAAGAGTAACGACATCTATTGAATTTTTCACGTAAGTACTTAATAATTTCTGTCAGGAACCACTAGCACTTTCTAAGCTCGTATAATTTTTCAGTGGTCAACTAGATGGCGTTTAGGCTATAATATAATTCATCAGCCCACAAACAAGTGGTCCGTACTTTTGGTCAGACCCTATCTTCTTCTTGTGTATTTCGGTGCGCTTTATGCGAGTCTGGGTTATTTTAGTCGGTTTCAGCCCATGGAAATAGATAAGAATAGATGGCTCTACAGTACAGACCACTTTTTTGGGCCTGTGATCAATATCTATTATTTTATCTCCGTGTATTTGAATATAATATGTCTGAGTATTATGTATATGCAGGGCTCTTCTTGGGGGCACACAGAGCCCTTAAGGGAAATTTCGAATCAAAAAATTGCCAAAAAAACTGATTAAAATGAAATAATTTAAATAAAACAATAACAATTTTAGTAACATTTATAAAAAAAAAAGATTTTTTTAATTGGTCAAAAATATTCAAATACAAAATCTAATTAATCTATCTTTCCTATACAGTTACCGCGTCGCCTCATACAAATTTGTGCGATGCTCTTTAAGAGCTAATTGAGCTTAGATTTGCAAAATAGTGATATAAGACTAATGAGTGCTAATCATCATCACAATCATCAAAATAGAAAATGTGGTTCAAATGGGTCACAAAGAATTATGGACTTACAATGTTCGAGAATTAGCGTGCCCTCAAAAAATAAGTGACAAGAAAAGGCCTGTGTATATGTAGATTGTTATTATGTAGAGCGTATCAGACAATTACTAATATCCTTCTGGTTTGAAAAACTGTAAAATACTGGTTAGTTACTAGAATTCAGGACAGCATAGAGGGGATAAGGTAGGAGGAATAGCATAAAGAGGATCAAACAGGAAAAATGGGACAGACAGAGAATGTAATATAGCAATGGGTTAAGGAACATGGGATAGAGGAGGTGAAAGTGGACCAACGGAACCCCCGCTTAGGGCACGAAAGACAATTGGCTCAAGGTTTATCATTTCACGCCGATATTCTGCGAGAGGGTGGTTATCACACCGTACGACAATTTCTCTTATAACAGAAAAAAATCTTTACTATAAAAAAATGAATAAAAAAATTTTTAATATAAAAATCAAAATGGGAATAGTTTTTCTTATTTAGAATGTTGTCTTTTTTGTGTTACTTCATTAATTGTGTAGTTTACGTAAATGGTGTCCAAATACTACGGATGTAGATTCAGACAAGATTTAATTTCATTTATCTTACACTGATACAATACAATATTAATAGACCAATTATATTAACTTTTATTAGAAGAAAAGACATTAATTAAGAATTTTTGGTATTCTTCGGTGTGTACCGAATAGATCAATCTCACGTTCGCTTTGACTTTCTTAACGAACTCATTGGTGTTCTTTCCTCTCTCTTCACCTGAAAAAAGAAAATAGCACTATTAACACTCTTCAATAAGTTTAAACTGTAAGGCATGTATGTATACATATAAAAAGCAACATTGGCATGATGTTTTTAAAATAGAACAATAGATGACCAAATAGGTAAAACGTAATTCTGAATAACTTCTAAACCATACATAGTTAGATAGCACAACGTTATTCACCCGCATTTTAAAGTATTATTATTTAAATCATATTTGCAGATGATATTAAGCAATAAGTCATCTATAATATTTCTAGGGAGGGACCTGGTTATGAGGTTTATAACCTAATAGACTACCTACATTTATTAAGCTCTAATTCTATATCACACACACACACTTACAGCAGTGCAAGATTGTAAAGATCTTCATAGCGTGTTATGTCCGCTGAAACGATTCTATCTACCGTGTACAGCGCTGAATAACTGAGAAGCTAACATTACTCTTTGATCCATACATTGAAACCTGTTGACAAATTGTGGGTAGACAGTTCGCATGCTGCGCTGAGCACGATGCCACTAAGCCAGTTGGTAGGGTATTTTCCGGATAGGCTACCACCCCTGGTCTAGAGTTTGCATTGTAGTATTTATTATATAGATATAAGAAGTAAAAATAGTTACTTGCCACATGTTATAATATTATTTTTTGAATACTTGTACTCCTTAACCAGCCCCTGATGGAGGTATAGAGCAATAACCGCTGGATCTAAGGCTTGCCATCTCACGTTCTTCCTTATTGATACAGCCTCAAATTTGTTTTGGTTCTTTATAATATCCGTATCTATTGCACCCAGAACGTTTTCTCTCCATTCCTAAAATAAATTATCATACGGGAAACCAAGTATACCAAAGTTGTGTCATTTTAGGTTTTCAGGCCAAAATATCGAGTTACTATCGCATTTTTTTATAGATCACGAAATTTCATATTATACATATAAACTTGAGAAATGATTGGTCTGCCATATAAACTTTCATTCCGTATTGCAACCCGTTCTAGTTTTATTTATCTATCCTCCGTCTATCTATTTATAAATTACATAAACAATCAAAACTACAAAAACCACCAAAATTATCAAAACTACCAAAACGACCAAAATGACAAATCACAAAAAATTAAACCTATCCCACTTTCTGGGATAACCTTTATAAGTCTACCATATTATCCGAGATAAAAATTATCTCTTGTACAACCTCAGTATTAAAATTACATATATACTGAATTTCAGCCAATTAGGTCCAATACTTTTCCGTAAAAGCATAACAAACAGAGACGCACAAATATTTTTATTCCGGAAACTATCCTATTATCCGGGATAAAAACTTATTAACATTATATAATATAGTAGCTAATGTTGAAATTTTTAAAATACTTACTCTACTAAAATCGCAGTGTTTCCTAATTTGCGAAAATGGTACAATTGTCACTTTGTCTGGTATTGCATTTTCAGCCACAATTCTGTATGCTTCAACATCGGTGTGAGCATTGAATTCAGCCTTTGGATCGTTGTCACCTAAAAAATGTTAGTAAATAAGTTTAATAAATAGGTATACTGAAAACAATTCAGTCTTACACAAGGTCTTTTTTTATTGCAATTGTGCTACAATTACGCTGCTGCTCTCTTAAGGGACAGTTAGTTTTGTCCCCTCTTATGACAGGCCGCCCGGCCGCAGGAAGTTGTATTCTTTTTCCGTTCCTGCACGGAAAAAACGAATAACGAATAAAAAACAAAAACCTTAACATGAAATATGTGGTAAACAATAGCATGTATAACTATCAGTCAGCGCCATCTATTTCTACATGTATTAATTCGTTTATTATTATAGGACACAATATAAGCCTCTTTTTATCATAGGTACTTATCTTTCCAATGTAAAGGTTTTTTCTACTTGAAGATAATTGAATTAAAACTTACTGTGAATATGTCCAGCACCGACGTAGAGATGAGCCAATCTTGATAGGAAGTTTGGATCATATTTTATAGCCAAAGCAACATTTGTTAAAGCTCCAATCGTTATGACAGTCAAGTTACCTGAAATGAATAAAAATATATGTCGTCAGTTATTAGTTAGAATACATACAATTATCTGGATTAGCGAAATATATGAAAATACTCAACAAGCTAAAACTAATAATAATAAAATGCCTTTTATATGAGTGTAGATACTATTAACATTCTATATGATGTGAGATATGAAGATTGCACTAGTGCGTTGATAATTGATATCTTTACTGTAGATAGAAAGAACTAACTGTCTGTGATAAGAATGTGATATTAGGAGAATAGAGAAGATGAAAAGGAATATCTTTTGATGTAAAACCTATCAACGACGCGCGATGAAGCCGTGGGGTTATCTCTAGACAGTGATAATGATAAAGTATCATACTCACAAATATGTCTCATTCAAAACTAGTGTTACTACATATTAAAAAGTATGATAACCTTCATGAACCTTAGATAGTTCCACCAAAGCGTCCACAGCACTTTTAGTCTGTGCCGGTACCAAATCTCCATAAACATCTCCACTATCACCTAGTCCATCGTGTCCATAATATTCCACTGTCTCTGGAGTTACTAATAAAGAACTCTTGGAGCCTCTATAGATTGGCACCTGAAAATGTTAAATGTATCCGAGTGTGTAGGTAATTTCGGCTGCCGGCCTCAAACGTTCTAAACAGATAAACTACACCCTGAGGCTGTCAGAGTGCCGACAAAAGGAAATCAAATTTATAATAGGAATTCGATTGCACAGTGTGTTACCAGAATATTAAATAGTCGAATTGTTATGGCTGAAGGTGGAATAAGTATTCAGTGGATATATTACTCTTATCCACACAGACGTAAAACACGTGATTATTACATAAGTTTTAAAAGAATGCTTCACTTCATGTGATGCTTTTATTCACGAAGGCTCCTTATTTTATCCATTAGTTTCAGATGCTAGCATGAATTTCATTTATTTTAAAGTTCCTACATTTACATAATATCTCAATCTCGAAATCAATAAGTACTGTGATATTAACAAAAGTAAACATCTCATCATTAGCAAAATTTTAACGTGCATACTTTCAATTACCTACTTTTAAGAGGATTACAATAACATTCTGTGACCACGACGTCTACGATAATGTTATAAGAGTTCAAATTTATACCTAAACATCAAAATATACTTACATCTTGTCTGCCAGCCACTTGTAATATTCTCTGGTTGTTGATGCATACTTTATCTTCGTCTGTATTACCATTGCCTGTAGTTAACGCTACTAGTTCTGGACTGAAAACATAAAGACATATGTAAAAGAAATATGCCTTAATCATTTAAATTAATGACGTAAAAGATCGGGCGTAAGAAAAAATATTAAAAGGCAAATTAATATAGACAGCTAAGTAGAAAACTAAATAGAAGCAAACGGTATACATACATGCATAACTTCACGCCAGGTCCCTTGCGGGGTAGGCACGAACAACAGAGCACCATACAGGCTTATTCTTACACACCTCACTTGCTTCTTTGACATTCATAGCTCTTGTCATGCACGCTCGTCTGTTCTTAAGGCTTCTGACATCACCTTCTGCTAATACACGATCAATTTGATCATGGAAGGTGTGTCGTGGCCTTCCGCGACTTCTGCATCCATCCACTTTTGCATTGTATATCTGTTTAATCATTCTTTTATCATACATTCTTTCCACATGCCCGAACCACCGGAGCATTCCTTTCCTTACCTTCACCCCGACACTCTCTTTCAGACCAACTCTCTTTCTTACTTCGGTATTACGAACGTGGTCCGCGAGCGTCACTCCGCAGATTTTGCGCAGTGCTCGCATCTCGACTGCGTTTACTCTACTTTCATGCTCTCTGTTCCATACCCAACTCTCGCTTCCATACGTGAGCGTAGGTACCAGCACCGCGTTAGTTAGTACCAGTTAATGAAGGTGCATGGTTTACTAGACGGAAAAAATACGATATGATTTTTGATAACGAATAAGTCATTGCTCTTAAACGGCTGGAAGCTAATATAAGTATATACAAGTATATGCAAATTAAACTTATCTATAGAGATACATAAAATTGAAGTGTCTCTTAGTAATGTCAAAACAAAAATGTGAAAAAAATCAGGGGGAATAATTCGGACCAGGAGATTCCGAATGCAACTTTTAGAATTTTTGTTTGTCTGTCTGGATGTTGTAATGTGTGAAACAGCTAGGCCGATTTTGATGGGGCTTTCACTGGCAGATAGTTAATGTTATAAGGAGTATCTTAGGTGACATTCCAACGACGAAGTCGCGTAGCGACTGGTTAGAAAAAAAACTGAATGATGTCTTCGAATACCGAAACATTGATAGAAATGTGTCTGTTAGAAAAATAAGGCATAGACTTATTGAATCCTAGCAAGGCCAGGGGAAATTCATTGGTATCATCATTTATCGGGATAAAAAGTATTCTAGTTCTGACCAGGGATATAACCGGGCTCTATATCGTGTACAGTATTTTTCATGTTATGTTCTGAAAATAGGTCTTGATTTTTCTCTCATCTTTAACTTTTTTGTACAAACTCGACATCTACAGATTTATTATTAGAAGTAACGGAATATCATTTATTGTAACATACCCATCGAAATATTTTTCATATAATAGAGCAAGGAATATCGCCATCGCATCATCTCCTCCAGCGTCATTGTCTATGACAAACTTGGGTTTTGCATTTCTTACGCTGAAATATATAAATGAATCTCATAATTATATTAAAATATACTACCGTTTCCGGCAAACGTTTTTCTTGCCCTGAAAAATAAGAATCTAGAACCCAATTCCAGCGCCACTTAGCGGGTCTAATTGTGAATCTAAACCATCCCCGGTCCCACTCAAACATTAATTTTTTTACACCTTGAGTTACGTTATTGAAGATTTAGTCGTAGTTATTATTAATTTAAAAAAACTCTAACAATAATTAAGATGTAAAAAGGGTACGGAACTAGAGTCCGTAGATTAGTTAATTTAAAAAAAAAAGATTTAGTAGAGATCAATGTGGGATAACGAAGCATTCTAATGATGAAAGAATTTTTGAAATCGGTCCTGCAAATTTTGAGTTTTTTCGTTATAAACATACGAAAATAAAAATCTTTCCTCTTTATAATATTACTATAGATAAATCCAATCACTATCCATTTTTGAGAATAATAAGGCTCATATACAAGGTGTATCGAAATAAAGTTTACATTTGTTTAGCTGACTGCATGAACGCATCAAATCTAAGGGGTGTGCTAGTAGGTTGCCTAGCTCAAGGTAATTCAGGTGCTATGAAGCGTTTCCTGGGAGCTTTACTAAAATGGTAATTCAGCGACTGTAGCGCGTAGAAGATTCTGCAGTATCCTAGGTTTTCGTCACTTAAATGATACACCAAGCATTCTCTCACCAGAAAATGGGTAAAAAAATTAAGATACCGGTTCAACGTAGAAGAACTAAAAACTGGGCGGCTAAGGTCACCACGAACGATAAAAAACGTGCAGAGCGTAAACCAGTCTGATAACGAATTTATTCGCAAATTGTAACTAAGGCAACATTTATTTTTTAATTTTCTTGACCTGTGTTATTAAAACGGCATGGCACTGTATATGGTCCTCAACACATTGCGGAATGGTTCACAAAAAGCATATGGGTTACTTGACCCAAAGAAAAGTAATTGAAAAACAAATAAAAGTTGAGATATGACTTTAAAAAAAAGAGTTATATCTTTCTATTACAAAATGGAAAACATCAGTCCTGAATTCTGGAAGACGAGAAATCTTAAAAATAAGGTCATAACTAAAATAAGTTATCGATTACCATAATCGATTTATGTGAATGAATTTCAACAATTGGTAATATGAAAACACTTACGCCGTTACCCCATACGATTAACACAATAAACATAAATACTAAAATCCCTCTCATCTTCTTACAGTCTAGGTCAATTAATAATGTATGAAAGCGTATCCACCTCTTTTCTGTCCTAATTCAACGTTCAAAGTGTTGCGACAGTATATGTATTATTACCACATACATACCTTGCACATATATACGTGCCCAATAGCGATACAAACAGAATAAGCTTAAACATCTTTACACGTCTTCTTTCATTCACAGATATAGATAAACTAAATTTAAATATCGTGAAATCTGAGTCTCTAGTTGCTTTAGTTGCCGGTATACACGAGGAGAGTATGAGGATCAAACTATGTAAAATTGGATTTAAAATATTTATAAAAACAAACAAAAATGTTAAAAGTGAACAAGATGATATTGATGGTTTTTAAGGAAGAGTTATATGTTCGTATTCGATATATCAACTGTTTAATGGAATTTTAGGAATGTCCGGAATGGGTGAAGGAGCGAGATGAATTGCTCCCCCGGCTCAAAGAAAGATCTTCCAGCGAGGCTATTGTTATGCCTCATTGGAATGCTAATAGTCTAGTCGAGAAGTTTATTTTCTGTGAATAATAGTTACGTCTCTTAAAAATATGGTTGAAAGCTCATTCGATCCGGAATAGCATTTAGAAAAAGTAGTTTTTTGGATTTTTTCTCCCAATAAATATTACAATTGTTATTAACAAAAAAGTGAAAAAAAATAGCCGTTCAGCTTTTTGGGAAAATCTCAAAAAGTATGAGAGATATCTAAAATATTATAAAAGTTTCTGAAAGAGCAGGAAATTATAGTAAAAAACTTCTCGACTCCCGAAATCGTAGCACCAATATTTATAATTTTTATCTAACGTTGAAAATCGGGTTCCGCGCGGCAGTTTCGACATGCGCGCGCCGCTACTTTAATGAACGCAAGTTTTAAATATTTTAACACTAATTAAATATCAATTTCAAATTTTTAAAATATTCAGGTATTATCTTAAAAGTTCAAAGAAAATGATCCCGCGAGAGTAAAAGTTTTACCATCATTATTTATAAATTTATTGAATTGTTAATTAATAATTTTTTCGTGGGTCTCTGTTGTTATAAAAGGCAATATAAAAGTTGACAAAAAATTTCAATAAATTTTTTGTAGATTCTTAATGTAGTTGTCCAATTTAAAAACCTGCCCGTAAAACTTCAAGCTAAAATGTTGTTGAGATTCATTTTGTCACTTGTCAGTTGATGTTTTTCCACTTGTCCGTTGCGATTCATTTTTCCACTTATCCGTTGCCATTCGTTTTCCACTTGTCCGTTGCGGTTCGTTTTTCAACTTGTTCGTTGCAGTTTTACTTCTATTATGTGTCCCAGCACACGTTTCGATTTTTCGCAGGTTTACTGCAAATTATGATTTGGTTAGGTTAGGTACATTTTAATGAATGCATTTTTTATTTAAACATTTACTTTTATCAAACAAAAAACTGAATTTGATCTGGAACCAAAAAACATTCATAGTCTACTCTAAAATTATATACATACAACGGAACATTAGCAAATGCGCATCTTTTGTCAACAACTTTATTCGGACATCAAATTATATTAACAGAAAAATATTTCCAAAATAAAATAACTCAATTAAATTTCGTTTGCTCATGTTTTGATGAAGAGGCTCCGAAACTACTGAACAGATTTGAAAAATTCTTTCACTGTTGGCAAGCTACACTATTCCCGGGTGGCATATTATATTTACAAATAAATTAGAGGTCCTTACTAAAACTCCAATAATGTTACCGAAGGTGTAAAAAAGTACTTTAAATCGCGTGCGCTGCGAAAACTATTGATGCTAGAATAAAATAATGTACTACGACTTTGCAGAACACATCATTATTTACAAAAAGTGTCGCGACACTATATATCTAACTATTATAGTTATGCCACAATAAGCGTTCTTTTATTTTAAAATTTTAATTAAAATGCCGCCGCTAGAAATGGCTCTTTATTTGTATCTTGGTATTAATCCTTATCAAAATAAATTACTTCATATTCAAGACTGCTTCAATACCTTTATATAACTTTTTGAATTATTCAATTTGGACATTCCATTCGAAAGATATCACGAGTTTAAAAATGTAAGAATTAGACCACGTGACCGTGATACCTTTTCGTGAGCGAAACATCGTAAGACCCCCTCTATATAGAAGTTTCACTTCAAAAAGAGAGATCTTTCTCTTTAAAGAACTTTATCACTCCTTTAGCTCCTTAGCTCAGTAGAGACAGAACAGAAGCTGGCACGACATCTCTCACTCTAGCTCTTTCAAGAGCCCAAAAACCTAGAACTAGACTTGTTGTGACACACATGATGAAATTTTATTTTATATTACTACGTTTTATGTAAGGGGAGGAGAACATTTTTATCCGTACTGCAAAATGAATAAAAACGAGTTTGCCATATTTTAGTATTTTATATAAACATATAAGAATAGCATATTTAATACTTGCTCTGTTTTAGCTACTGAGCCGGTTCAGACGTTGAGCTATTTTTGTTTTGTTCCTGAAGCACAAGAATAAAAAAACAACAGACAGGCTGACAGTGCAACTGTGATGGAAAGTGGTTTCCGTCGCCTATAGACATTAGGAATACCAGAGGTGGTACCAATGTGCTGCCGGCCTTGAACGCGAAACTGAAAACTGGCCACTGATGCCGAAACACAACTCAAAGTTATTATGGCAGCATAATCTAGACCAGGGATGGTAGCCATCCAGTCGAGCAAATGCCCTACTACCTGACCTATTTGCTTAGTAAATGAGCAAATGATTGATAAGTTTCAAAATGGGGATATAGCATAGCTCATTTTTATCTCACATTGGCGAGCTACCCAAATCTACTCAACTAGTAGTAAAACCAAAATAAAAATCCCGTAGTCATACATTGTGATTTTCTTTATAAAATTCATAAACAATATCTGAAACAAATCATTCAAAAGCAATAAAGCCCCCATTGTTACTATCTTTACATGAAATTGCTATCAATTATCTTCCTCATCTGTGTGAATAATAAAGAGTTTACTATCTAACAACGAACGAAAATCTATTCATAATAAACAAAGAGTGTACTTACGTTTTTGCGTCCATTGATAATGAAACTATGAGTTTCTTCAATTTATTTTAAAACACGAATATAGTAATGCGTTCTTATCAACTACGAACAAAGTGAGTAATAAGTCCTAATAATATTCTAACAGAAACACAAAGGATGAAGACTGTATACATTCTTACATTATTTCTCACTCACTCATTATAGTGTTAGGATAAGAAAACTAATATTGTTATCGATAAGAGAATGACTTATGTAAAACTCGATAAGTATCAAACACGTCCATAGATAAAAAGGAACATATTTTCTGATGACTAATTTACATGACTTCATTTGACCACTTCTGTTTTTTTTATGATCGGAGATACCGAGAGTTTGCTTGTAATTTTAGAACTTTAAATAAGTTTAGTAACATAATAATTAAACTATCAATTTTGACATCTATCGTCAGTTTTTCCTTTATTTGTTATTTCACTTCGGCCTCTATTTATTATTCAACTAAGAACTAGGTTTTTTTTGTTTGCTTCAATAACTTTAAAATCCATATTCCTTGGATTTATTGAATTTCTCCAGATAATAAGTATCCCATGCCCATCCGATTGTTTAAAAATCACTCAAATAAGGTTTAGATTATAAGGTTGACCAAAAAAAAAAGATGGATAGATTGTGTGAAGGATGATATGATGATTTGTGGGGTGACAGAAAAGATATGTCAGAATAGAGAAGTGTGGAAGGAAAAGACTTATTGTGCCGACTCTAATCAATTGGGATATGGTGAAAGAAAAGAGAGTTATAATAAACTTTTCAACTTAAACTCTGATTTATAATATTAGTATGTATTTAATAAATGGATATTCGAGAAAACAAAGTAAATAGTAACTTAATTATACCTTCAAGAGATATTATTTTGTTTATGAGTTACTAGTAGGTACTACCTTATATCGAAATATATTGTAATCGTTTTAAGGAAACATGCTACCTAACGCAATCTATATTTTCTCAAATTCTAATTCACTTATTTGCTTAAAACTGGACTGTAATGGGCGGCAGACGTCTTTAGGAAATGGGACCTAGGTTACCTGGACAGCTGCTGAAGGCTAACTGGCCGGCCGGCTGTGTTCCGATGTCCCTTAGCTTCACAATAGCGGTACTATCATTCGCGTGCTTTCAGAGCCGAATCGATTCACACACTTGTCAGTAGCTGCCAGCGACGGCGTATGCGCGCGGGGGTGAGAAAGGATTGGGGGGAAGATGATGCTTAACGCCAGATGGCGTTATCACAGGGTACCTAACTTTGAGATGACTTAGGATACAAGACTCACATGTTATAACCTACGTGACGCAAATTTTCTTTAAGGTTAAATACTCATTACAAAAATAACAAAAGAAAATTTATTTATGTGGATTTTATGATATTTTAACCAAAAATTCATTTACGGAATAAAAACATATATACAATAGATATTTGTGTACTCTTTGTTTAAATATATTTGTATACAGATATTTAAATTCTTCTGGATGATTGATAGAAATCCTTACGGACTTGTTTTTGTAATAACAATTTGCAGCTAGGGAACAATAATCTATTGTCTGATTTCACCATTATTATTTTCAAATCTTATTGCAGTTTCTGATATTTTAGTGCGTACAAGTACACCGTACCTTGTAAATAGTAATCGATTTCATTAATCGATAACAGTTTTTTGTAGTTTTATCGATAACAAGCCAATGACGTTACTATTTCACCATATGTGCGTATGATGTGAATTGTATGAGCATTCCTAACGCACTCCGTCACAATAAACGTGTAGCAAATAAATATATTCAACTATACTCGTGTATACATTATCTAATGTCAAAAGGTTAAATTCGTTTATCATAATTATAGTTTCTATAGGTTTTGATGATAGTGTGAAATCGTTAAATATGGTATTGACTTATTATTATCGATGATTTAATTATTGCAAGTATTTTTTAACCGACTTCGAAAAAAGGAGGAGGTTCTCAATTCGTCGTTTGTTTTTTTTTTTTGCTTTTTTTATGTATGTGCGCCGATTACTCCGTGATTTATGATCCGATTTACCTGATTCTTTTTTTGTTCGACGCGGAATAGCTTCCAATTGGTCCCCTAAAAATTTTACATAGTTTGGTCCAGTAGTTTTCATTTTATGAACATTTTTCGTGAAAATAATTTTCACTTCGTTCCATATGTACACCGATTACTCCGTGATTTATGATCCGATTTACGTGATTCTTTTTTGTTCGACGCGGAATAGCTTCTAATTGGTCCCCTAAAAATTTGACATAGTTTGGCCCAGTAGTTTTCATTTTATGAACATTTTTCATGAAAATAATTTTCACTCCGTTCCATATGTACACCGATTACTCTGAGATTTATGATTCGATTTACGTGATTCTTTTTTGTTCGACGCGGAATAGCTGCCATGTGGTCCTCTAAAAATTTGACATAGTTTGGCCCAGTAGTTTTCATTTTACGTACATTTTTTTGTTCCCAGTTCTTGGAACCTATATTTTTTAAGAAGCGCGGCACCATTCGTATGTCCTCCCATACATAGCTAGACACTAAAAAGTAACAAATAAAAAATAAAACTTCGTTTAAAAAAACCGACTTCAAAAACTAAAAAACTAATTTTAGTTTTTTAGTAAAATAAAATAACTTAAACTTAATTAATATAAAATAACTTATTTCTAAAGCTATTATTATTAATATATATTATCTAAAACATCTTGAAGTCGGTGCAAAGTAAAACATAAAAATTACTATATTTTGAAAATTACTAAGCACCGACTTTAAGATGTTTTAGATAATATATATTAATAATAATAGCTTTAGAAATAAGTTATTTTATACATTTTAGATTTTTAGTTTTTGAAGTCGGTTTTTTTAAACGAAGTTTTATTTTTTTATCAAATAATATTACCTGACCCGCAGTTTTTACGGCGAAGTCTAGGTGGCGGTAATTAAACATAAGGCATCATGGCACCACTTATGTATTAAAGGAGTATAAACCCAACAAAATTATAAAACAAGAGGAGTGGAAAAACGTTTGTGAAATTGTTTACGATAATTACAACGAAAGAGATACCGATTAATAACAAAATATCATTACGTTTATTGCGATCCACGGCAGGGCCAAGTCCAGCAATATTCACGAATCACAGAAAAATTGTCACTTCATTCTACGACGGCATGACGCTTGCGGGGTGGCGCTGCAACGCGGTTATGTGTTTGAGCCATCGATCATTTGAGCCCTAAGAGTGGATAAACAATACATCGCATTTAGTTAGTAATAGTTAGTTAAAAACATTAAACATATTAATTTATAATATTTTTATTTATTTTTAAAATTAAATTGGCAACGCGTTGGCTTCGATCCTTGTGTTGCAAACGCCTATGGGCGACTGTAACCAATTATCATTGGTTCGGCCGTCTGCCTCTTTGCCAGATTTAAAAAACCGAGGACGCCTCCGACGGTCCAGACAGCGCGGGCTCAAAGAGGTGTCATGAAGGAGGTATTTGTCCCTTCTTAGATCTTCATTTAAACGCACATGCGGAAACAAGGCAACACTATGTCTGAACCATTGAACGGTGAGATTCTCTACATTAACTTATAACTAAAGATTTAATTTAAATGATGTTGACGACACAAACTGTATGCCTAATCAGGTTAAAGATCATCTAACAAATAACAAGGTTAGCAAATCATTATATTATCATATCATATTATGTAATAAAACTATTTCATCAAATTTATTAGTGAGTCATTTAGATTAGTAGTCACCTAGTCATGTCATTTTCTGTGACCAAAGAATATTACGATACAGCCATACCCATTTTTTTCTATCCATCTATAGGTATCCAGATTGTATGGATATGGGTACAATTATAATTATATCCATTAATTCTGGATTGAAATGA
This sequence comes from Dendrolimus pini, assembly GCA_949752895.1. Classification (NCBI taxonomy): domain Eukaryota; kingdom Metazoa; phylum Arthropoda; class Insecta; order Lepidoptera; family Lasiocampidae; genus Dendrolimus; species Dendrolimus pini. The sequence continues at coordinate 5,514,450 of OX457129.1, read as the reverse complement.
AAAATAAAATTATTTAGACTTTTGGTATAAAAAAAACCCCTTCGTTGTCTTATCGTTTACAGGTTGAGTTTTTACATCGATAAAAAAATGAAAAATTTAAACGTAGACGAAGTCGCAGGTAAATAGCTAGTCTATTCAAATAAACACTGTTCAAGTATGTGCTTGTGATTTTATAATACGAGTAAATGCTAAAATTGAAATGAAAACTAGTGTTATATGGGGGACCTAATAAGTGATCGTTTTTAGAACTTTACTGAGTAAATGAAATTCTGAAATTGGTAACTGGAACAAACGTTCTTTCCAATAAGCCAGATAATAATGTGTAATATTTTATTATAATAAATATTTGCACATCAATAACTTATAATATAACAGTCATATGTGATGAATTTAAAATCTTATAATTAAACAAGATAGTACTACTCCTAGATACAGAATGATGTAAATTCATTTGATCTCAGCAGAAAATATTTTGATCAGCAAATCTTGGTAATATTCGGAGTTGTATGAGTAAGCTAATTTGGTGTTCGGTGTTGCAGACATAAAGTTGTTGGTGTTTATACCCCTTTGGTCACCTGAAAAACAATAATTTATTTAGTTAGCGATTGTACACCATTACAGAAAACTTACGAACTATTATCCTAATTTTGTACAAAGAGCAGTTTTATTGCTAAAAAGCGATCTCTACCAGACACACCGTGCTGATTGGAAGTGAAGATGGTGGTATATATAATCTCAGATGCAGCGTGACTTATTGTTGACAATATGTCAGAAAAAATTGCCCAAACCTTGCATTTCCTCAACAGTTTCGAGACCATACCACTGAATGCTTTAAATTAGTTTAAAAGTACCCCAATTCTAACTTCAGATGTTTGTTAATGACTTACGCAATATTTATTACTGATGTTATATATTTTTATTAACAACTGCAAGTTTGCCTTAAAAATACCTTGCCAAGACGAGTGTATCACGGTAAATCTTATCCGTGCAGAAACGGAGAAAGAATACAATTTCCTGCGGCCGGGCGGCCTGTCGTAAGAGGCAACAAAACGACCCACAGCCAGGTGGTAGGACATTTGCCCGACTGGATGGCTACCACCCCTGGTCTAAAGTATGTCGCCATAACCACCTTGCGCTGTGTACCGGCATTAGAAATCAGGTTCTAGTCTCCCTTAAGACAGCAGCAGCACATTTGTAGCACCTTTGGTGTTGCAAATCTTTATAGGCGATGGTAACCGCTTTCCATCCAGTGGACCGTCTGCCTGTCTGCTGAACTCCTGCAATAAAAAAAACACAGAGCAAAGTAATTTCGGTTAAAGTTTCATGATTATCTTTTTATATAAAAGGCGCTTTGGCAAGAAAATTCTCTTGTTTTTAATTAACACATATTGTTTAATCTAGTCAATATAGTAACTTACCACAAAGAATGATGCTATTTTCTGAATTTCTAACTTCAGTAATGATTTTATTATCCAATGTAGCAGCTGCTACTACAGGATCTAAAATGTACCAAACTTCACTCATGGCCAAGGAGAGGCGCTCGAAATCATTTTGCGCCTGCATTATTTTTGTTGGAATAGCTCCAAGATTATTAAACCGCCATTCCTACAAAATTGATTACTTTTACTCAAACTAATTTCACACATCATATCGAGCCTGTTATCGTAGAACATCGTAAGCGACATGTATAAAATTTTACTGGAGGACTACTTTACAAATAATTTTTTAACACATTACACACAGACCTCCTTATTTAGTATATTCATAGCTTTGGCACTATCACAGATAGGAACCTGAGTATCTTTGTATTAGCGTCTACATTACCTAAGCTGTATATTACAAGAAAAACGTAAAATACCTACATTCTGTCGCTTACCATATTTGCTATAATAAGATTAATATTATCATTAACATAATCTAAAGACTAAGTTGCATCCTAAAATTCCATTTCCAAACCCACGTCTCTTTTCATAGTAGTATATAATGGTTCGCTTTTGACCATGATCTTATGATCTTGTCTGATATTGAGCGGAGATAATATGCTCTAAAGCACAAAAGGCACCATATCCGCCTACCCGCCGACACTACCCGGTGGCCTATATGAAAAGAATCATGTCGGCAACATGCGTCCGCGTGTGCTGCCCGCAGACATATTCCCAGCATGTCAGCGGTTAGCCTACGCAAGTGCATGTCGCCTGCTCTTCTTTGGTTTCTCCTTTACTATAAACAATCTTCAACGTCCCTTATTATGTAGGCTTTGGTGAATACATCCAGTAGGAAAACTGCGTAAGTATGATATGATATGATATGAGGATTGAAATCCGCATTATTTGAGTTTGGGACGCTAGTGCGTTTACTACTAAGCTACTAAGAATTTCTACTGTATTAGTGTAGTGTGGGTACTTACTAAACTTATATTTATAGATTGCATAACTTGTGAAAATGGCATAATTGTCACTTTATCTGGCGTGGCACCATCAGCGACGATGTGGTAGGCTTCAACATCCATTTCAGCATTGAACTCTGGCTTAGGATGTTGATCACCTAAAAGAATTTTATATTACATAATTAAGATATTTTGTGATTATTAATGTAACCCTGTACAAAACTTCAATTTTTTTTAATACTACAGTAATATCCATATTGAATCGTGTCTAAGAAAATGTGTAAAAAATTCAAAAGTGTTTTTATTATTGCATGAGTTCAGCAGACAGGCAGACCTGTCTGAACTCACCTCACCTGATGGAAATCGTTACCATCGTCAACGGACATTTGCAACACCAAAGACGTTACAAATACGCTGCTGCTCTCTTCAGGGAGACTGGAATCTGGCCACCTTAGATCATATAAACGTCTAGATCACGCATCAATTGCACAAAAACGGCCCCAAAAACCGTGCACCAAATTTGGTGCACTCGTTCCTCACGCCGGTCACGCCTGTTAGTGTCGTTTTGACTACTTTACTGGCTGGAGCTCTCACGAAAAAAATCTTTATAGCGTCCAGCGCTATTAAAATGTGTCGAAACTATTTTAAAAGAGGAAAGGATAAGGATATGATGTTATTTCAACGAAAAATTTACCACCTTTTTCATGATTTCTTATTAAAAACATGAAATTTAATTTCGATATTTCCAAGGTTATCGAATTGACTAATATTGTCAGGTGAGAAGTGGAACTTATTTTCCAAAATTTGGGGAGTTTGTTACGATTTTTTTTTTTGTAAAATACGAATAATTTGAAAAATCTATAGAAAACAGACATGTAATGTTTGTGGGTCCGTCCGGATTTCTTAAACCAGTTTATATTACGTTTTAAATTTTCTACGAATCCAATTGTAGCAATTCGTTGGATAAAAGAAATCTGGGAATCGCAAGATGTCCACCACTGGAATCCAAACAAAAGGTCGTTTGTGTTTTCCAATTATTTTGAGGAATATAATTATATATTATTTTAGAATATATAATAATATTTTCTAATTATTCGTTTGGGAAATGAACTAATTCACCATGAATCTCGACAATACAAACTTATTTTAATACTGTCATGTGTATATACTTGCGGTAATGGAAATAAACATAATATACTTTTTAAAACAGAAAATAAGGGATATTTTAAGTATCATGCAAGCAAATTTTAAATAACCAAATATTGTTTCAATAGTGCTTGTTTTTGCTGGATAGATAATTTACAACAAATTAACAAAGAGTAAATATTTGGTGCTCTTAAATTTTACTTTAATTAACTTTTACTGTTTAGTTTCTTCTAATGCAATTTTAGTTATCGCTAAAGATTGTCCTCTTTAGCGATAACGTAGTGAGAGAGAGGGAAGGATTTCGAAACTTATTTTTTGTATAGCTTTATTTTATGTTACCTAAAAACATGTAATGAATTTATGGAGATGTGGTGTATTGACATTTTTTTCGTAGATTGTCTTATTTAAGAAATTAATTTTGTCTATATTCTGTTACCTGCATCTCCATTAATTCCTAATCAATAATAATTTAATATATTGATATGTTAGAAAACAAATTTTAGTTTATGAAATAATCAAATCGTAAAGTTTGAATAAAAACTTTTGGATGGGAATATTTTTATTTTAATAATAGTCCTTTTCAAGTGGTTTAGTTGCTCTTAAGTCGCTGCATTAAACTATTCCGTGTACTTACCCCTTAGTTCCTACTACTGATATAAATTTACATTACATATAACACACCCAGTATGAACCCATCGAATCATCCCAAGTCCACTATTAGAAATTATTTCATTGATTTTTAGGGTAAAATAATCTTTGGGCCATAACTAGTCGTCTAATAACCATCGTGAACATATTGTGTAACACAAAAAGAATTTGCCATTATGGAATTTTTTTTTTGAATCGTTAAATTAGTATTGGTAATTAACAGACTTATAAAGATGTACTAATATCTGTACAGACATTGAATTGCGAATTAAAATTACTACATATACTAAAATGTGTTATGAATTCATTTGTGCATGTATTTTTTTATGATTCGGTCCAAGACACAACTTTAGTTGCTAATCTTATAGATTTTTATTCTTTAATTATAGAAGAAAAACTGAAACCTCTGAGTAATATTAACTTATAACACAAAGAGGGATTAAATCATTACGATCATTTAAACTTTTCACTTACATAAAAATATTTAATTATAAAATATAAAAAACGGGGTAATTTTTTATAGCTGATATCCCGAAATCACGCACACATTGATAGTTTTTCTAGAGTGAATATAGCAACGCTTCGCGTTTTTGATGCCGTTTTTGGCGATGTTGTTTGTTCGCAACGCTCTCTCTAGACATGTTATACCTTAATGCTGGCCACTAAGGGCGGAACGATCTAGACCATGTTTATTTAAATAAAATTCTGTTAGTTGTTGTCTTCATTACAATTTTTTAAGATAATTCTAACTAACATTAAATATGTAATTGTGAGTTTATTTATTACACTTTCACACTATAATTACTCAACCGATTAAATGAACATCTACAGCTTCATACACGTTATCAATAGTACAGAAAAAGATATAGTATGACTTTAATCCAGAAATAAGTACTGTTCCCAAGGGATAGAAAATAAAGCAAATAGATGGCATTTTTATGTCGCAGTTATAATTCACTAATGTCTCTGCATCATCTGGGATGATGTTATTGATTGTGGACAAATGCGTTTTGTATATAGCGTTGAAAATAACGCCATTAATGATTAGTTACATTAGTGGATAAAACTATACATACGTTATCTCTCAATGTTTAAACTCATTAAAAATTAATAATAACATGACGGCTTCTGTGGTTAAGCAGGTGGGTGGGATACTATAGGCTGGAAGTGAAGAGGAACTTACAGTTAGTTAAACTTCTATATACCTAACAACTATAGAAAAGAATATACTTCATTGTACAAAAATGATACATAAAATCAAAAACATTACTATACAAGTACAATCGGCGGTCTTATCGCCCATGGCGATTTCTTCTAGACAACTTTTGGATGGAGTATGGAAGGACAACAAAAGTCTGATATGCTCGCAGTAGACAACACAAGTTGCTTGAAGTTGCTTGCAGTACCAGCCAATAGGACTAACGTGCTTCTACAAGTACCTCTAATCAGGGCTCTTCGGGTATTGAACCACATTTTTGAAGTGATCACAGATTTAGATATACTCACGTGTCCTTAGAAAAATTCAAAGAAAGTGAGCATTGAAGTGTATAACTAACACAATAGGCTAAGGATAAGGTGGTCGTTGTAGCTTTAGTTGTTAGACTGTTATGACATTGTAATTGAATTAAATGAAAATATCTTCGCTTGCCGAACTTGCTGGAACGCAAGGCTCCGGATTATATTCGTAGCATGGTAAATTTCTTAAACGAACCTTCCGGTATTTACTAAGGTTTGGGTGTCCGGGATCGGCTCCAGATTGGTCCATTGTAGATATTTTTTTAATTTTTTTATTCTGCATCTCCTGACGCACACGCTTTTCAGGGTTATTTCTCTTCTTAGTTTTTATCTTTCTACTTATTTTTTTTTACTTTTATTTTCTTTTCTTGTAAGTGTTTTGATTGCCAAAAACTTAATTCTAACACATTGTTATTTTTACATAAAAATTTGCTAAAGCATTTCTACTTCTTATTTCTACTACTATGTACTATGTACTACATACTACATAGAAGTAGTATTATATAAAGTAGAAATAAGAATAATAATAATAATAATAAATAATAGAATAGCAGTATTATATAAGACTTTTTTTTGTAAAAATAACAATGGGTTAGAATTAAGTTTTTGGCTATCAAAAGACTTACAAGAAAAGAAAATAAAAATAAAAAATATCTTATAGTACATGTTATACTATTACATATTTTATAGCTAATATTTTATTTTACTATTTACTGTCTACGTCCATTAATACTCATACCCATAATATAAGAGTAACTTGTTTAACTTTGGGACATATAATATGTGTGTCTATCTGACGATTTATTTAAATTAATGCCAGCAAAAATGTTAATAAAAGCGAGTACTTACTATAAATATGTCCAGCACCAACATATAAGTGTGATAGACGTCCTATAAACTGTGGATCTAATCGAATAGCCATTGCAATGTTTGTCAATGAAGCAATAGCCATAATCGTCAATTCGCCTGAAAAATTAAAGATATTTATCGATGACTATATATTTAATATTTCCAAAATAACAACTTTGTGGATAGAAATACCTGATTTTAAGACTAAAGGAAATTAATCACGAATTGTTTTTATTATGCTTTTTTCTAAAGATGACGGCTATTCAAATCCTACTTATATTATAAACGCGAAAGTTTGTAAGAATGCATGGATTTATATTTGTTACAGTTTCACGCAAAAACTACTGAATGGCTTTTGATAAAACTTTACAATAATGTAGCTTATACATCAGAAATCACATAGGCTATAATTTATAAAGATATTGTGTGAATTATCCAAAATATAACGATTTTCCAACACTACATGGGGCGCAGCTACTATTAATATAATATAATAACAGCACCTTAGCGTCCATTGCATGGGCCTCCCACTATTGTGGGAACGTACAGTAATACTCGTCGGTGTTTCTTTGTGGTGATTATTTATTTGAAAGAGACATAACTACTACACAACTAATTTCTTTCCAACACTTATCAGTGACATTTCTGTTTTTTGAAACTTATTTCTTTTGTCCCATAGAGGTTGCTTATCAAATACCAGGGATATCAAAACTGCGTTATCCACATTAATTTTCATAAACACACATACCCTGCACCGACAAACGCTTGAACCCGTATGGCTGCGCACAGGTAGTCAGTACCACCAAGTTTAAACCTGTTTCTTTATGTGTGAATGCATAAGATAACATAGAAGGGATTGGAGGCGCCGGGTATCGATCCCGGTACCTCTCGCATGCTAAGCGAGCGCTCTACCATCTGAGCTACGCCCCCGTTATGAGGAGTGGCTAAATTGTATATAATATTATAAGAACATTGACGATGATATAACTAATTAAGAATGTTTTAATAATATAAAAGTATTAAGATTTATTTAAATTGTCTTTATATTTGTACAATAAATTAATTCTGTAAATATTATACCTGCACTGAGCGGTACCGACCCTCAGAGATTTGTCTGTACCGGAAACCTGTTTATTTATGTAAGCACTCTAAGGCGGCTTCGCAAATTTGACACATCGGCTATCTCGATGTGCAGTTTCATCTCGATGTCTTCCTTCACCATTGTTAGCTCGTGGTAATTGTAATATGCACTTTAGGTCAGGAAACTATCTAAGCGGTGCATGCGTTCGGTCCAGGATACGAACCCGCGCCCTTGGAGTTCCAGACGCGTGCGCAAGCCATTACGCCACCACGAATTTTCAGTATTGTTCAAATATCATCGTCAAATTCGTTGTAAGTATTGCATAAATCCCAATTAATATTATAAATTCGAATGTGAGTTTGTTTGTTTGTTAGTTAGTTGGTTTGTGATGATTTCACGCCTTAACTATTTAACCAATTGTCACGAAAATATACATTTACATTTTAGGGGTATATAAAAGGACATAGGGTACGTTTCATTCTGAAAAAGTTCTGTTCCATGGGGATAGACAAATATAATCAGAGATGGCGCTGCTGTCATGTTTTATTAGCGCCACCGTTGTAATTCACTAACAAATTCATCGTCATTACAACGCAAATAATAATGTCAGTACAACTTCCTAGTACAAATACCTTGCTTTAACGTTCCTTCCATCATCGCTAGATGGCGGTACGAGTTTTTTTTACTTGCAGAATCTAGCAGACAGGCACTCTGCCTATCTGATGGAAGGGTTACTATCACCTATAGACATCAAGGGATCCTGAGAGAACTTGGATTTTCTTCACATAGTCAATATCCTAAGTAAGGAAATCTCGCACTATTTCGAGCTATATTCAAATATGACGCAGCGTTTAACGCTTTTTAAATAGCTAATGAGGCAAAATATTTTTTATAACTTTGTGTTTGCATAAAATGATTTAAAACCATATTTATAAATTACTACGTAATAACTAGAGAGGGAGGGAAAGAAGATGCAGGTAAAAGAAATTAAAAAATGGGTCACATAGTATAAGTACTGTCTAGTCTCTTTAGTCTCTAGTCTCTCTGGTCTCTCTAGTCTCTTTAGTCTTTAATCTCTCTAGTCTCTTAGTACCTGCATTGCTAAAGTAACATGCTTATCACTTGTACAATCGAAAACTCACCAGGATATTTCTTTGAGAGTTCTATTAGTGCAATAGCAGCCTGCAGTTTTTCAGCACGTAAAGCTTGATATTCAACATTTTCAAGATCTCCCAAGCCATCTTTCCCGAAAAAATAATCACTAAGAACACTTATAACTAAAGACCGTTCACTTCCTCTATATATTGGGACCTGAAATCAAATCAATCAGGGCTTGTGCCTACCATTTATAGAAGAACGAATAATATACCCGCCACGCTTGCCTAATGTAATTAGATGGTTATTTATTTATTTTAATTTTAAAGTAAAAAAATATTTTATTGTTGGTTTTATTAAAAAAAAATATTTGGTTTACTAATTAAATATTTCATAAGTATAATTTAAAGTCAAATTTCATTACAAAATTGGGTCGTTTTGGTCGCACGCCAAAAGGAAGGTTTGCACTAAAAAGGCGGTTGCTGTGGGTTGTTGTATTTTACTTTACTTTCTCCTGTACGGAAATTACTCGCTCCGAAAGTGTACTAAGTAACGCCTCGTTTGTAGTCAATACACGACTGGTGCATTTCCCGAATGACGACCCTCATCTATTTGTAAATTATACATAGCCTCCTAGGAACGTGCCGCCTACTGATTGTTGAGATCGGTAAAGGGTCAGCTTATTAGCTGCCAAGAATTCGCATGAAATACCAACAGAGGAAAGAAAGTTTTATGACATTTTACTGCGGCGTAACCAAATAGATTAGCGCGAACAATAGATCACTAAAATTCAAAGGGGGAATAAGACACCTGCAAAAGATTAGTATCGGTTGACAACACTATTTAAGATTGTAAAATACAAGAATTCGAAAAAACCAAGCCTAATTTGAATAGAACCATAATTACTTACACCTCGTCTATCGGCTATATCTAAAATTCTTTGGCTGTTCTCAAATACTTGGCTCTCGTTAACATTTCCATGTACAGTCGTCAGCCCAATTACTTGCGGCCTGAAAAATTAATTTAAAATAAGGTGAGTGAAACTACCAATTGGTTATAACTTCAATTTACTTGAGTTTCATACTAGTAACAAGACAAATGAAAATGAATGTAATTAATTCAAAATAGAATTTTATACTGATGTTAGACGGATCAACCGAATTGAATGGATTTGATTGAAAGGCACAGAAATGACAAGAAACGATGTTATTCTATTGTTACGAGTTGCAAGACTCGAATTAACATTGGAATTATTATAGAGTTTATTAGAACTATACAAACACGTACCACATAACACAAGTACAAATTTAACCGAACACAATAAGTCCAAACGTAATGCAGAAGGTCGTAATTCAATAACACGTGCAAATTCCGTCAATAAATAGATTACCGATTGTACACAAGTCTTGCTTCACTCGTGGTTATCGCTCGACTGCCTCCTCTCTCCATCGGGCCCTGGTGTATACCAGGTTTTATAACATAGTCGAGTCGTAGGTAACCTGATTTGAAGTAATGCAATGAATGACGGGTTGATTATGACTACGTAAGTATTTGTTTGTAAATTGAAAAACGGGATAGAAGCGCCATCTGTTATGCTAATCCGTCTATTCCAAGTAAACGACGAAAGTAGTCTTTTATCGGGATAAAACGTATGCTAAGTGTTGATTCGGGTTATAAGCCAGCGCTATGTCGAGTTTGCGATTGCGAAAAATGCGATCGCAGCGCCACCTTTCTCGCTGTTTTCATCTATGCCACGGTAACGTCGTCATTTATTGGAATAATAATTATCCTAAGTTACACCCCGTGATATTAGTTAACTCCGTTTCGAATTTCATTTAAATCCGTTCAGTAGTTTTTAGGTGATACTCTAACAGACAGACAGACAGATAGCAATTTTTAACATTGTACTTTCGGAATCTGCTAAATGAAGTTTAAAACAAAACCAATGTCGGCTATCCGCGCATTTTTTAAATGGTGTAATGTCACAGTTATAAAAAGACGTGTGCGTCTCGGGACGCTCAACAAAATGATAACTTGCGTGAGAGAAAAGGAAGCCAGACAGACTGGCGCCGTAACGTGTTACGTAACGAAGCGGTTTAGCCTCCCATAAGAAGTTATCACTTCAAAAATAGACTTATTTACCCATTGAAGTACTTTTCGTAGAGCAAAGCGATGAATATAGCCATTGCATCATCAGCGCCGCCATCGTGGTCTATTACAAGTTTAGGACCCGATGGAAATTGAGGATCTGCTGAAGCTCCATTACTGAAAAATTTGATGAAATTACCAATCATTTAGTAGGATAGTCCCGTTACATCACGTAAACTAGAAAGACTCTTTTTAAAATAGAATATATTACACTTTATCGTAAAATGAAATTAATTAGGTAATACTCAAAAAAGCTTACAATTAATTACATGCAATTGGCGGCCTTATCTTTTGTCTTTGTAAAAATCTTTTGTCTTTGTAAAAATAACTATCCAGGGGCGGGTTCACGATTTCTCTGATGGTTTAACCAGCACACATCATGAATTATAATGTACTATACATGTAAATATATATACGTTATATTGCTAATATTATGATGGTAATTATGTGGAAGTTTTAACCTGACGATACATTAGGATTTACAACTCTATAGCTATAAGTACAAACACATTCCACCTGTAACACTAACCAAACAATGATGCATTCACAATTTAACTGGGCACGGATTGGTTCATAACACTATGTTTATAGTCTAACAGCTGGGCGTGGAAAATTACCAATAACTTAAATCAATAAAAAAATGAATTTAAAAAAAACACCTAAAAGACTTATTATATATAATTGCTCACCAGTAACCTAGATACTCTTAGTTTAATGGTATTGGGATTGACATGTCTTTTTTGACAAAAATCTTAAGAAAAATATAAAAAAACTAATATTTACCAGAGTAAAATATTATTAACTAATAAATGTGTCAGTTCGAACATATTTATCAAACATAAACAAAAAAAAATAAGCCTTTATTTATACACAACAAAAACGTGTGCAATCATAGGAAATGGTAATGATTAAAAGACAAAACAATTAAAACACAATTTACGCTCGAACAAAAATGATTAATTATTAATTAATTAGATAAATTATACTCATTTATAATTTTTACATGGATTATTGTTTGTGTAATTGTTATGCAAAATACATTTTTATAATAATTTGTTAATTGTATTCCGTCGAAAAGTGTTTCTGACACATACAAATGTGAATTCGATGATACTTATATATATGTATGAATGTTTATAGATTTTTAATGATACGAAATGAAATTTAAATTTATACTACTTCAAACATTTTGTACCGCTACTACTCACGCATTAAATATAAGAGGGAGGACGGAACGAGGGCAACAGTACAATAACGCCTCGATGGATAGTCACATGACAAAGAGGGACAACATGACATGTACGGCTGCTAGTAAAATGAAATGACCGATGCCAACATTTCCGAACTAGAAGATTTGTACGGGACAAATGAGGGAAAGACGTTCACCGCCTTACCGGCCTCGTCGCTTCAAATGTACTGCCGCAGTACAAACCATACAAATCTCCTCGCCTCATTTGAAGTGGTATATTGTACTGGTTAGTTCAAAATACATATGTGTCGTTCGCGAACGAACGAATCAAACGACCCGGGTCTCAAGATCCGCGCGAACGATAGGGTCACTTCGAAAAATATGAGTCGTTCACTATATCGATTCGTTCAGATTCGTTTAACAAAACCTACGAATCAGAAGAAGAGAACCATACGACAGTGAATCGGGTCATTTCGGATTGCCGCGTCTCGGTTAGTCGTTCGTTGTCCCATGACGTATTTGAATTGTTTTGATTTCAAATAATATAATAATAATTTAAAATAATTATCTTTTAACTTTTCTAGGAACTTTTATTAACACAAGTTTCAACTTTTTTGCAATGTTTTTTTCTATTACCCGCATAATATATATATATATATATATATATATATATATATATATGTATATATATAAGTTATAAAATACCAGCGTGTAGACTGTGTAACAAATCGCTGCCAGATGGAAGCGTGCCCAGAAGGCTGGCTGCATTGCCGCGCTGTATGGCGATGCTTATTTGTTGGGCGAAATATGAGCCAGCCTTCTGATCACGGGTGGCATCAGAGAGTTTCTTACAAATCTCTTTGAAGAAACTCTTTGCCGATGGACCCCACGGACCTAATGTTTATATATATATATATATATATATATATGTCGGAGGGAAGCTTTAATTGGACGTATCGTTGACTGGATGTATAACGCACAATATCATTGTTTACATTTTAATTACTTCTAAAATTCTTAATGTAATTTAATTTGATTTGTTGAATGTTTCTATAACTTAAAGATCGTTCTAACCTAATAAAAGTTATGAATATTGTAATTTAATAAACGACCAATCAGAGCAGAGCATATGGCGGAGCGGGGTCAGCGCCCTCTATACTTTGAGTAATATCTACTTGGGTAGACTGAGGAGTTTTTGTGGCACATTTGGTTGGTGGCTACAGGTCGAGTTGGACCTTTGAGAGTTTTAAAGATAGTATTGAAGTTGAAAGTATGAGCGGGTGCCCTGAACCCGCTGCTCGGTCTAAACTATGTCATAATGTTGATCAAATCTAAATTAAAAGTGTATAAACCGTGGCTATTGTGTTTTATGTTCGCATTTTATCCTGATGACGCCCACTAAACGTGCAATAACTAAAGATGATGTCGTGAGAACGAGGCCGTTCTGCGACATATATATATATATATTAGGCTGAACCAAAAAAAAATTTTTTTTCCAAACAGGCTCAAAAGTTTCTTTTGGGTGTAAAAAAAATTCTGTGAAAAGATGAGCCCTTAATATTAATAATAAGATTATCCTCATCGCATTTTTTGATTCCCAAAAAATAAAAATAAATTTTTTTTTGGATCATCCTAATAGAGAGAGATATATATATGTCGCAGAACGGCCTCGTTCTCACGACATCTTTAGTTATTTCAGGTTTAGTGGGCGTCATCAGGATGAAATGCGAGCATAAAACACAATAGCCACGGTTTATACACTTTTAATTTAGATTTGATCAACATTATGACATAGTTTAGACCGAGCAGCGGGTTCAGGGCACCCGCTCATACTTCTAACTTAAAACACTTTCTTTAAAATACTCTAAGGTCCAACTCGACCTGCTGCCATCAACTCAATGTGCCACAAAAACTCCTCAGTCTACCCAAGTAGATATTACTCAAAGTATAGAGGGCGCTGACTCCGCTCAGACATGCTCTACTCTCATTGGTCGTTTATTAAATTACAATATTCATAACTTTTATTAGGTTAGAACGATCTTTAAGTTATAGAAACATTTACAAATCTAATTAAATTACATTAAGAATTTTAGAAGCGATCACAATGTAAACAAATGATACTGTGCGTTATAAATCCAATCAACAATTATCAGATTTATATCTTCTCTTCGACATATATATATGTCGGAGGGAAGCTATGACTATGACGATATGACGATGTATTGTTGACTGGATGTATAACGCACAATATCATTTGTTTACATTATAATCACTTCTAAAATTCTTAATGTAATTTAATTAGATTTGTTAATGTTTCTATAACTTCAAGATCGTTCTAACCTAATAAAAGTTATGAATATTGTAATTTAATAAACGACCAATGAGAGCAGAGCATGTCAAGAGCGGGGTCAGCGCCCTCTATACTTTGAGTAATATCTACTTGGGTAGACTGAGGAGTTTTTGTGGCACATTTGGTTGGTGGCTACATGTCGAGTTGGACCTTTGAGAGTTTTAAAGAAAGAATTGAAGCTGAAAGTATGAGCGGGTGCCCTGAACCCGCTGCTCGGTCTAAACTATGTCATAATGTTGATCAAATTAAAAGTGTATAAACCGTGGCTATTGTGTTTTATGCTCGCATTTTATCCTGATGACGCCCACTAAACCTGCAATAACTAAAGATGATGTTGTGAGAACGAGGCCGTTCTGCGACATCAGAAGTGGGATCTCAGCCTGTGCCCACAATGAAAGCAATGACTGCGAAGCCTTGCCAGTATGAGAAGGCGTGCTGATGGATTGAAGAATGCTCCCGGAAGCGCTGGCAGTGGAGGACAATTGGCATGTATGTGGCAGCGACGTAGTGATGGCGCCCTGAAGGTGCCTGTGGAGCGGCCTATGCATGGTTTGGTCACCGTTGGGCCTACTGTGTGCCAGCAATGGTTCAAATTCACGTTAGTACAGCGAGTAGAAAAGCAATTTTATGGATCGTGAAGTCTAATCTCAGGTAAAAATTACGTGCCTATTCTACTTTGCACAGGAGGTATGGTAATTTTTAATTATTATTTTAATGCGAATTCTGAAAATGAAGAAAGCGAGATTTAAAAAAAAATATATTTCATCGTTTGTGGTAGACAATTTTACTACCCTCATATTTAAGTGATATTTTTCGTGTACGAAAAATTACGATATTGTTGCCAAAAAATGGAAAACAAACAAATTACGTAGGTAGTTTACTTTTTCATCATTATTTTTGGGAGTTGGTTACTTGCAAGAAAATTTGTGTTGTTTTTTGTCTTTTCAAGTCTACCTTCCAAGAGTTTTTATAATGTGAAAATCGGGTCTAGATTTTTAAATTATTTTACTTGGATTATGTATGGTAGACAGTTGCCTTTGACATATTATTCCTATGCGACGTTTTCCTTGGTTTTCTGATTAAGGTAAGAAAACTTGTGTTCGTTATAAACGATGTGCGTGTATTCATTGTCTTTTCAAGTCTACCTTCCAAGAGTTTTTATAATGTGAAAATCGGGTCTAGTTTTTTAAATTATTTTACTTGGATTATGTATGGTAGACAGTTGACTGTGACATATTATTCCTATGCGATGTTTTCCTTGGTTTTCTGATTAAGATAAGAAAACTTCTGTATGTTATAAACGATGTGCATGAAATTCATTGTCTTTTCAAGTTTACCTTCCAATAATTTTTATGTGAAAATCGGATCTAGTTTTTGAGTTATTTTAGATTATATATGGTGGACAGTTTGTTATGACACATTATTGCTACGCTATGTTATCTTTATTGTAAAAGTAAGTTTACAGGCATTATATGTAAGACATTTTAGATTCAGATGATAATAATTTTACCGTGAAGAAAGTGTGGCTATGAAGAAGTTTGAAAGCCACTATAAGGTACTCAGGGGGTATTTACGTTAGTAGACACTTTGGTAAGTTGATTTTTTATTTAAGATTATTTTTGTGATAGTTTCAAATTCGAATTAGGGTGAATACCCTAGTTATTGAACGCATTGTAAATTGGAAAATTATTTTGAGTTTGTTTGTTCCTCTATTATTATGAGTTTTCATAAGTTGTCGACCCTGGAGCCCGTAGAGTGATAACCTTGGTTACTCTGATTGTATATTCTGGTCAAAAAGTGTCATCCGAGCCACGCTCAGCGGGGGTTGGTTGAGAGAACACACTCGTTTAGTCTAGATGTGTTGGTTGATTGACTGATTGAGAAGTGTTGTTAGCGGGATGGATGATTGATGCATTCACAAGGTTTTTGTTTGAATTTGAAATAATGCAATTTCAATTATTATTAAAGTTAGTAAATGCAGTTGACTATTATAACGTTTAGTTTTTAAATTCAGAGGTACATATAGAGTGAACTGGGTTTTTTTTAAGAGTTTTTGAAGCCTGAGAGTGAACTAGTTTTTTTTTTAAGTTTTTGAAACCTGAACCTCTAGTATTCCTAGGTATTTTTTTAAGTTACTATACTTAAAATGAGTTGGTACATGGAGATTACAAATTTGTGATATTATTTTTGAAATGAGTCGTTGAAAATTTTGAAAGTTTATTGTGAGTTTGATGTTAAAATAGAGTCATTAGTAGCCAGTGAAATAGAGGCGAGGTGGCCAGTGAAATAGAGGCGAGGTGGCCAGTGAAATAGAGGCGAGGTGGCCAGTGAAATAGAGGCGAGGTGGCCAGTGAAATAGAGGCGAGGTGGCCAGTGAAACAGAGGCGAGGTGGCCAGTGAAATAGGTGCGAGGTGGCCATTACAAAGTGAATGAGAGGCGAGGTAGCGATTGAAAAGTGGTATCGATAGAATGAGAGGCTGTATACCAATTTGGATATTTTGTGTTTGATGTTTTGATTTGTGTTTTGATGTTTGACTCAAAATGCGCAGCTCGATGGGCGACGAGGTGGCAGTTTCGATACTGCTGACTTGATTTGGTGTGTAGTCTGGAGTCTGTTAGGACTCGGATCTCAGAAAAAAATCCAGAATGACGCTGTTGCGCAGAAGATAAAATGTACACGATGTCCTTGGTCAGGAGTGGCCGAACTATAATATCTTTCTTTTTGCAGATAATCCATAATGGGCGGCCTATTACACGAGGGCGTGTAATACGTCAGGAAGGCCGTGTCGGAGGGAAGCTATGACTATGCCGATATGACGATGTATTGTTGACTGGATGTATAACGCACAATATCATTTGTTTACATTATAATCACTTCTAAAATTCTTAATGTAATTTAATTAGATTTGTTAATGTTTCTATAACTTCAAGATCGTTCTAACCTAATAAAAGTTATTAATATTGTAATTTAATAAACGACCAATGAGAGCAGAGCATGTCAAGAGCGGGGTCAGCGCCCTCTATACTTTGAGTAATATCTACTTGGGTAGACTGAGGAGTTTTTGTGGCACATTTGGTTGGTGGCTACAGGTCGAGTTGGACCTTTGAGAGTTTTAAAGAAAGAATTGAAGCTGAAAGTATGAGCGGGTGCCCTGAACCCGCTGCTCGGTCTAAACTATGTCATAATGTTGATCAAATTAAAAGTGTATAAACCGTGGCTATTGTGTTTTATGCTCGCATTTTATCCTGATGACGCCCACTAAACCTGCAATAACTAAAGATGATGTTGTGAGAACGAGGCCGTTCTGCGACATATATATATATATATATATATATATATATATATATAAATACGACCCGCTTGGTTGTATGTACAATTTGGACGGTACGCAACTTGCTCACGAACCAATGAACCAAGCGGCTTGGTTCGTGAGCTAGTTAGCGTACTGAGACGACAATCGAGTGCCGAATCCTTTAGTGAACCAATCGTTCGATTGAACGGGTCGCAAGATCCGGATCATTTTGTCAACAGGTCAGTATTGACCCGAATCTCTAAAATTGAACGAATGACACATATCTATTGTACTGGTTCAGTTCAAAATGTTCTGTTACTCTTACAAATTCACTTTTGTCCTACCCAACTCTAGAAGCTATTGCAGTTCCCCACTGGCCTAGGCCCATCTAATGCTGTTGGAAATTGGTATATATTCTTTGTATGTTTCGGGAATCGTTTGCGACCTCAATTATTGTACAGCGCCATCTGTTGGCTTGTAAGTGTTCCAATACACTCTTACTATTCTACGTTTATGACAGTAACAATTAAATTTAAAATGCACTTACCATACGCTGAAAAAGAATATTACAAATATTGCAACCATTACGACTATAGCAATAAACACGCCGCCGATGATATAACACTTTTTGTCCATTTACACTTCATTTAATAAAAGACTATTTTTATTTCTTTCATCAAAACCTGTAATATCAAAAAGGTGGATTAGTGTATTGTTACTCACAACTCAGGTCCCGACAAAAACAAAATCCACCTGCATATCTGAAACAAAACATATTTTATTACCTGTCGGCATTTAAACTAAATGTAATTCCTTTTATGATCGTCTTCTTTTGTTTACTTATTGGCATACGGCCTATTGTTGCATTGTAATCATTAGCCAGGTGTTACGGATTTTAAAGTACAAGCTTATTCTAGGAAATTCGATCCACCTTGCCGGGCGGACATATTGTATTTGTGCAGTATAAAACAATGGCCTGATTGAGGAAGGTGGCAGTTGAGCGAGAACCACGATCGAAGCGAGACGTATGTACTACAATCGGGAATCTAATAAGTCACGAACTTTGCGTGTGTTATTGAATTACGACCTTATGCATTACGTTTGGACTTGTTGTGATCGGTTATATTTGTACCTGTGTTATATGTGTTTGCATAGTTCTAATTAACTCTATAGTCATTCTAACGCATTTTAATTCGAGTCTCGCACTCGTAACAGCATTATTTAGGCTGTGGCCGAATGCGTCTTATTTAACAAAAAATATAACTTTGTTAACGCATAGCCACATTAGTGTAGATACATAAGTTATCTGTCAAAAGTAACGGCATTAACAATGTCGAATCTCAAATAACACATTAAGCCCTTCGCCATATCTGCATGAAATGGCCTGAATATTTGAAGTGAAACTTTTTTTAAATTTAAACGTAGAAGCAACACTGAATAGGGATATACACATAAATCTATAGCACTAAGCCTGAGAGAATGAGATATAATATTGTTGCAGACAGAATCACCCCCCCTGACCCCTCCTGACCTCTCCCCCGTAAATAATGGAATATGTCTGCTCAGCCGCGTGACCGAATTTCCTAGAATCACACCTGGCTAATGACTGCCATAAATGATTACAATACACAATGGGCTGTTTTTTTAAACACAAAGTAAACAAAAGAAGTCCAAATGGCGAAAAGGTAATAAAATGTGTTTCTACAGGGCTGCAGGTGTGAATTTGCCTTTATCGGCACCTCGGTCGTAACATTTTAGTAGAATTTCATTAAATATACATGTCTAATCTAACAAGAAAGTATTAGCAGTAATACTCTAAAACTCTAAATACTTAAAATGTTTTTATTTTAATAAAATATATTATCATTTTAAAAGTCTGTTTATAAATCCGTATTATTATTGTTGCGGTATACTATCTAAATGCAGCACTATTTATTATAGAGTGAAAATATAAAAGGTAAAAAGTCAAACTATGGAACGCTCTCCCTTATGTGATAGGAGATAGTTGGTCGGAAACCATTTTTAAAAGAAGAGTTAAAGAACACTATCTATCCTTATTAACTGATATTATATACGTACCTACATGTATTTTATAAATGTATGTACTAGGTATGTATAGATATATGTGTATGTAAGTTTATGTATGTATATCTGTATGTAGTTTATAATGTAATATTTATTTTCAATAAGTACTTTTATGTAACAACTTTCATGTACACAACCCTGCCTCTTGTCTTCCCACTCTCGCTAGACCCATACATAGGTTTGCTGGAAGAAAACTCTCTTAAGGGTTAAGCTCGCCTTTGTACATCACCATTATTTTGTAGTTTTATTTGTAACTATTTTGTGTACAATAGAGAATAAAGGTATAAATATAGCGATATATTTACTATGCATACATACCATTTGTATATTCCATAAGATTAAAATGATCTCTGTGTATATTATACAAGGAAATTCTGACTAAAATCTACAAGACAGTCACTACAGAATTATATACACACATCGTTTTATATTAATTTATTGAATATTCTTATTAATTGGGATTAATCTTTAAATTCGACTGTACTAATACAGAAATTATTAAAATAATTACACACTCAAATGATTCTTAACAAAACGTCTTACAATTTGGTGGACTTAAATTAAAATGCGAGACAAATTTCTTGAACGAACTCCAAGGTCTTTAAGATGTTGACAAGATGAAGGAAAAATATACAATGTTGTGCCCATTCATTGTTTTGTTCTTCATGATTACAGTCGAGTCGGCCTTCCTTATTTCACATAGATAATGGATAGATAAATAGGTACATATAACATATGATATATTATCCCCGCAAATTGGTAATGCGCTGGAACCTTGTCAAATTAACATTCACGTGACGTCATCCGCAACTCGATATGTACGCGTACTCGCCGGCCAGTGATGCTAACAGTACTGAGTGTTCGGCTACGATTACGTCACCAAAATGGCGGCCAGGCGCAATAGCAATTTGCGGGGATAATAGGTATGATAACTATGATAAGTCCACTATTTATAATATTGTTACAAGTTGCAGGACTGGAATTAAAATGTCGTTGGAATGATTATAGTCAGTCATTAGCCAGGTGTGTCGGATTTAAAGTACAAACTGATTTTAGGAAATTCGATTCACGCGACCGGGCAGACATATTGCATCTGTGCAATATAAAGCAATGGCCTCGATTGAGTGACGAGGCAGTCGTGCGAAAACCACAAGCGAAGCAAGACTTGAGTACATTCGGTAATCTATTTAGTGACAGACTTTGCGCGTAATATTGATTACGATCTTCTGCATTACATTTATTGGACTTGTTTCGTTCGGTTATATTTGTACCTGTGTTATACGCGTTTGTATAGTTCTAATAATCTCTTTTTAATTCGAGTCTCGCAGCTCGTAAACATATAATGCATACAATAAGTACACCACTGTTTGCTGTTTGAGAACATAATTACAACATGTACACGATTACTTAGTTTTGGTATGTTATGTATACCATGAAAATTAATGCATTTATTTCAAAATGGAATCTCAGAGATTACTTCTTGTACGTCAGTTAAAGGAGGAGAAGCGACGCAACAGAGTGTTTAGTTTTTTTACGAGTTTTATATGGACAATGCTCACGAACAAATATAACAGGAAAATGCTGAAGATAATTTTGTTGGATGACTTAAATATGTATTGTATTTATGCAGACCTTGAATAACAATAATCTTGATAAATAAAGTACTCAACGGAAAACATAGTTATTGTAGCAATGGTTGCTTTTATTAGAAAGGTGAAATATTTTTATTTATATTATGATGTGTAGTTGATATTTGAGATGATGAGAGGGTTGGTTCCTACCTCAGACAACCCTTATGCCTTATCCTTACCCTTAGCAGACGGTGACTAAGCCTCATATTCTAGGTTCTACAACGGCGGGTTAGTCTCGATTTGCAGGTATCTCGAAGTCATTCAAAAGGAAACACGTAACAAAAACGGTTTTTGAAAATATTTTGAATCCTTTTGATAAAGAATACATCCGAATCTCAAAGAGGCTATTACAATAGGTATTATTTTACTTCTATTGCATTTTACCGTTAATACCTTAAAACTATAAGTACCTAGGTTTTTGTTACATACATTTAATCAGTTTGTGTTTTCTATATTTTTTTATTTCATGATTTATTTATTATTTGTGTATTTATGTTTTTTTTTGTATGACATATGGAGTAATCCATATTATATATGAGAATGTGTGTGTGAGAAAAGTGGTCGGACTTTACGGGATTCGCTGCGTTGGTATGGCATTAGCACCCCCCCCCCTTCCCCTCCCTCCTGCGGGAGCATGAATGGACTTCCTTGCTTCGCCCTCATCAAAGGAGAACGTGCTGGCTTCGACCTTCGGACGCCGTAAGCAAGCGTACCGGGTTCCCCTTGGGAAATAGAGTTTCTCACTCACCTGCTTATGCAGTCGAGATGAGGGTGCGACATGTTCCACGCGCGCTCATCTCTCCTCCCATGCGGCAAGTTACAAACCGCCCCATACCAGTCTAGACCAGGAGGGTGCCGGGGGATAAAAGTTACCCCCGGCAGTGGATGTGGCCTACGAGGCACCCGCCTGCCAGGGCACGTGGAATTGGGAGATATTCCATTTTCCCGTGGCCCTGGCATAAGGCGCAGGACTAAACATCCAGGGGCTTAATAGGTATCCCTAACTGGGGCGTGCTAATAGCATAGCACCAGTTTTGACTAGGCATGCTAGTGCTACCCCCGATCTGGCGAATCCCACACACGGGTCGCGAACTATCCCCAAAACTTCTGTGCTTGTCGCGGCTTATGGTTCTCAATTGGAATTCTCTGCCTAAAAAAGGCACTAGCACCCCCAAAGAGATGGTATTACGGCCTGGGTCGGAGACACTCACTGAAACTGGTCACCTTTTCCTCCTGGCATCCAGAGCCCAATGTCACCTATGGGATCGCTCACCGATGCTCCAGCTCGGCCAAAAGATATAAGACCCTGTTAATAGTTAACCACACTTATCTTCTCATAATAATATTATTTACATAAAAAATTAACCTCACATAATCATTGAAGAATTTTTTTTATACACAAAGGAAGTTTTTATTTGGGGTTTTTCTCACTGAGTCTGTAGCAATATCTTTATACTTTCTGAGACAAAGTAGTAAAATATAGTATTTTTATTTAACTAAACAATAAAATTTATAGCAAGCACGTCACTGTACTGTTAGCAACTGAATAATCATACTGATTAGATATGATAGTCACTAGTTTAAGTTCAGTTTCATTAACGCGTAGGATTTGGTTGTTTGTTTTATGTAATTACAGGTAACGTAGATTACAGGTATGGCCAGTATTAAAATTTTAAGGGTATTTATTTTCAGAAGGGCACAACGGATTTTTTAGTTTGAAAATACATGAATTTCAAAGCAGCCAGTAAGAACCTGGGGTATGTAATGTTACTAAAGGCATACAACTACATCTGTTCTATTAAAGATGACTAATAAATATAAAAAAATGTTATATTAAGGAAGATCTAATATCACGTGGTTAGTAGTTAGGAAATACCGGGACATACAAAAAGACGGATTATATTACAATTATAATGTAAATGTGTACCTTAATAATATATAAAGCTGATGAGTTTGTTTGTTTTTTTGTTTGCTTGAAATCTCAAATCTCAGGAACTACTGGTCTGAATTGACAAAAAATCTCAATGTTAGATAGCCCATTTATAGAGGAAGGCTATAGGCTACATACACCAATAGGAGGGGAGCACCAATAAAGAATGTTTCAAAATCGGGGCTGAGTGAGTTCCATAAACGGACAGCTTGCGCCGTGAAGGTGTTATCAACGATGCAAGAAGTGTGTACAGGTGTCATAAAGAAGAGATTATTACTAGACCGCAAATAACGAGTGAAACAATTTTGGACTGTTTTTATGTTTCGATAATTATAACATCTAATTGGCACTTGTCAGTAACGGATGTTCTATACAATTATTTCAGACAGGTTTTGTTACGGTCGACAGATAAGCGTTGATAATTGAATGAATAACATGCTGCAAAACACATTTCTAAAATTGAAATAAAACAGCGATGAATTACCTTGAAGTCATTTTACTTTAAGAACATCATAGTGAATAAAAAGTTATGCATTGCTTACATATTCCTACCTTATAGTAGTATAAATCAGAAAATTTGTGAGGTTGTTTGTTACTGTTTCATTCGTAATTACTTAATGGATTTTGAAGCGATTGTACAGTAATATAGCTTACATCACCACCATTAGATAAATAGATAGGTTATAATTTATAAAGTATTTTGAAGTGAAAGTTCTTTAGAATCGTTGTGATTTGAAACTCTAGGAAGCGAAAAAGCGACCCTTAAAAAAAGATAAACACATAAAATTCAACCTAACTCGATTCGAAATAAAACATATTACTATTTCTCTTTATCTACCTAGTAATAATATTCACTTTAAATAAAGTTAAAAGATTTCAAATGAATTTTAGCTCTATCTTAAGGCATATATTCTTTTATACGTAGATAAATAGATACGTAGATACACATGTGCGTAACAGTGCAATGCATTTTGAACTTTATGCTAGTGATTTAAACTGTAGTTTAGATTGAATTATTACGAATAAGGGTCAAAATACATAAGAAGAAAGACGTCTATAATAGAATAGAATAGAAATGCGAAAATGTGTGTGCAGTTCACACTTGTCTAGGTACTAAGCGTTGTAGATATAATTATGTTTGCCTTTAAAGGCCTTGCCTGAAATTTCACTTCTACTACGTGTGAACTGCATACACGTTTTTTCTTTAATTATTATTGCGAAACTTGAGCTGATATTAGCAAGAACTGCGCAGGACAGGGAAAATGGCATGTTCTTGTTTCACAGGCCAAGATGTACAAAATTAGGGTTCAAGAATCAACGCGGACGAAATCGCGCGCACAGCTAGTTAGGATCGTCTTTATAATGTTGGAGCGCATACAAAATTTACTAGATTTTTATATACAAGACTTTATGGTATTAATCCATTTTATCCTTTGATATCGTGCGCAGTTCTTACTTATATCAGGTCGAGTTTCGCAATAATAATAGAAAAAAATTGTGTGAGCAGTTCACACGCAGTAGAAGTGAAAATTCAGAGAATATACAGGCGAACATAATTACATCTACAACGCTTAGTAGACAAGCCTCGGTCGCGCTAAGAAGCGTAAACATGGCCGATGATTAAAAAATCATCCCTAAGTGAGATATTAGTACTCAAAGTTGTAGGATCCCAGTATTTTGATTTATAACCATTGTATTCTATTAAAGAATTGAATCAATGCCATCTATCGGATATTAAAAAAACTTTCATTATGTATATGGAACTGAACAAGCACTTATAGGTACAGAGAGAGTTAGTACGTACGTAGAACGTATCAGCAGACTGTTTATTATTTAAATGTCACGAGTAACATGAAGATGGCGCTGAATAGTATTTAGGTTAGTAGGTCTGTTTTACACGCTCAAGCTCTAGTAAAATATCTTCTAGGAAACCACCTTCAGCTAGAACCACATTAGGCACACATCGGCCACGAACGCCGATCTGGGCACGTTAGTGCTTATACATTTTATATAGAGGCTATTTATTTACTTCTACGTTATATTCACGCCATGTGATGCGACGATACGTAGTTACGCGATGTTGAGCTAGCGATTCCAGATTTTTATCGTATGGCGTATAATAGAGGCGTATGACAGCATGTACATAGTGTATGTCTATGTCTCAGACTTTGGAAGCGTCATTAACTGAGTGCCATCTATTAAATTTAGTTGACTACTTTACTGCAACGAGCATGAAATTAGTAACACACGTATTTTGTGTGCAGACCAAAGTTTCAACTGAACAATTTGCATTCCTAGTATTTTTGGTATCATTCTTGCTGTAAAGGTCATTGTGGTCAGTTTATCTACTTTTACTTATTAAGATTCTGTGGATATTTTAGCAAAAGGGCTTATAAATAAGTCATTTGTGGTTGTCTCTCTACAAAGTCTTATATCACAGCCAGTTTTCAAAAATAATCCAAACAATTTTTTTTAAAGTCACTTTATTCACACATTTAAATAAACATAAAACAAGTCATTATTATAATATTAATCTTCAAAGGGGATAAAATCCTGCTGAAATGTAAACAAAAATAATGAGTTAAATTCATAAATCTTAATCATGTATATATATTGAAAACTGATTAAAATATTGTCAGAAGAAAGTTCCAACCATAAAAAAAATGCATTGAATAAAACTGGAGAAATTTTCAAGACGCAATCTGGACCCTGATTACTATACAAGTCTAAAAGAAATAATAATCATGTTAATAATAATACAATATTGGGTCCAAATATTCTTCGTCTATATATTAAGGAGATAATTAAAATTAATTTAAGTTATTACCTGATTATAAAACCACCAATCATGAAGTGTCTTCACAGCAGCTGCTGGGAGAAAGTCCGACATTTCTGGCGCCTCAGGGCTTATCTTGATATGGTTGTAAGCATCCTTTAACCGTAATTTAGACCATTAATATTTCGCTGCTTAATTTCTAAGATTGAATTAGTCAATTTTATCAGTAGAACTTTTTTTGGGAAGTCAGAGTGCCTCAGGCTTGATTTACACTACCATGTGGTTCACGGTTTAATCTCGCCCCGTCCTCGGCCTAATCAAGTCTTGCCGAGTCTACTCTAATAGTCTACAGTTGAAAAAATAGTAGAATTGAAACTTCAACGGATAAGTGGAAAAACGAATGGCAACGGACAAGTGGAAAAATTAATCGCAACTAAATTCTAACTTACAGTTTTACGGGTACGTTTTCAAATTGGACAAGTACATACTCTTAAACAACCAGCCCGTAAAACTTCATCGGCAGGGATCGGTGCGCTATCGGTTTGAAACTTGAGCGATACATCAGTGAGAGTTCTCTTACAGTGTGAATTGAACCTAAAGCGACTGCTTTAAAAGAATTGCTTAGTTACATTAACTCATGTATAAATATACCTACTGGCTTAGAATAAGAGTTTCCTAAAAAATTACAATTACAGTTGAAGCATAAAACTAATCGATGTGTTCGTGAGCGCCATGAAATTATTTTTTCTGCCACGCACACAAAGGCGTTACTATATAATAATGTTACAAGTAAATAGATTCTTTCTGAAAAGTAGGGAATTGAAAGTATTAGAGATCGTCACACTGAGTTTTTGTCTTGCGGACTCACGGGACCGACGCCTCGACAAGCGAGTTGCGACTTTTAGGTCCTGCCTAAAAGTACTTCACTTCATCGGCACCTTCTCGGGTTCTAAGCGTGTTAATTTTATGACTGTTGGTAAGTGTAAGAAAGCAGCCACTATAGTCCGTCAGTACTTAAAGCAACAATGATGATCGGTTTTAGGATTCCATAGCAACAGATAAATTAGTACTGTTACGAGTTAAGCAGTATTCGAATTAAAATGCCATTAGAATTACTATACAGTTTATTAGAACTATATAAACACGTATAAAACAGGTACAAATGTAACTAGACACTACTAGTACAAACTGCACCATTCAATAACACGCGCAAAGTCCGTCACTATATCGCTCATCGAATCTACGTCTTTCTCGTATCGTAATTCTCGCTGGACTGCCCCACCCCTCCCGTTCGGGTATCGTTTTATACTAAACTGTATAATACAACAAAGGATCGCGTTGACTGAGGTTTCTGATTAAACGTAATTTGAACACCTGGAACGAAAGCAATAACAATAGGATATTGTCTAATTGCAAATTTTAAACACAAAGTAAGATTTCCAAATGCGGGAAGGGTAATAAACCAGGTGCACATTTATTTGTTGGTATGTAACAGTACCTTGGTTTCCCAAAACAGTTTTTGCTTTGTGTCCTTAGGTTTATCTTCATTATTATTTTGACCCCGATCAGTTTTCTCTTGGCTTTCTATCATTTTGTCATCAGAGTAATCGCTATCGCCATCAAGTAGTTGAATGAGAGGACTTTTTGTTTTATTGCGTCTTAAAGAATCGTTGATGAATTTTGAAAGCAAGTTCATTACTGACTGAAAATAAAAGTAAGTGCTATAAATACGCATTATAGGATATTAAAACCTGTTTAAGATCATCATTTAGGCGATGGGATAAAGAGCTAGGAGGTTAATAGGCAATGATCAAGCTATTTAATTATATGATTTAAAGGCTCAAACATCGACGCAGGGTTGCCAGTGTATCGGTTTTCGATGGGATACATTTTGAAGACTATGCAATGGAGCTTTTTAATTAATCTGATTATTATTTTTTTCCAGGCGGAGGAAATGCTATTTAAGCAGATACGTCCTTTGCAAGGGATTAGACCGTTGTCAATCATGGAGGCATTCCATTAGGGCAATCCAAACAGTAATTGACCGGCTTGTGTGGAGACTCGAACCATTGGACGTACAATATACCCACTAAAACCACGCTCCTCCGATGCCCGCGCTTAATGGTAGCAAAGGCATGAGACTTAGAACGTAGTTACGCCCACAGCGATCCTAGCGCAAAAAGTGCCTGAGAAAGCCCCTGGAAGAGCGAACTCACATCGTCGACAGGGGTGAAGACTCCTCTGCTCCCTTGACGCGAGAGGGGCCCCTGAAGCGCCTCCGAGCACCCGGCTCCCGCCGGCGCCTGTGAGGAGGCGCATAAATACGCGCAATTCCACTTCTCACCCTATCTCGTTCCGCGGCCTCCTTTTGAGACATCACTGTCTCGCAGAAATTGGCTGCACCCACCCAATGATCATCGCTATGCAGCATGGCTTGCACCAGGCTGCCGAGCGAATCAATCGGACCTACTATTGTCTCGAGTTCAAACCTCTGTGGTGCCCAGGCTGCGCACTCGACTAGCGTATGAAACGCCGTGTCAAGCGCGCCACACTGGTGGCATTGGGGTGAAGGCTGAGAGCCCGCAATCTGAAGGTCAGAGTCCTGCGTTTCCGCGAGAGCGCATCGCAACAGCTACGGTCGAGTCGCTTCCACCGTATCAACGCCGGCCACAGAGTTTTCCAACTCTACCTATCGAGATTAGCAGAACTGCGCTGGGCGGAGCAGAGCTCGACGCTGGCGGTCGTGTCGGAAGGGAGGGGTGTTTGGGGAGGAGGTTTAGGAGGAAGGGGAAGGAATACAAGGATCTGGAGTGGATAGGTGGGACACCACTGTCACGAAGTGAAGGGGGGAATGTGACAGTGGCCGCTCGGGGCCCCGGGAACGCATCCCCTTGTACCGCTTCATGGATGGAGTCGAGTCCAGGGCGGCAGCCCCTGGAGGGTAATTAATCTGATTAAACTGTCTTCCTTCAACCATCGCACCACTAGACAGACGTATGCGGCACCGGTATAAGGCAAATAGATATACCAGCTTCAACAACGAAGCGCTTCACGTCTACTTTGATCATATATACCGCAAAAGACTTGTCACAGGAGTGTGTTTTACCTGATACCTACCACACGTGTATCTTTAAGTCCGCTGGTGAACTGTGACCATACCTCTTCTTTACAACAGGAGATATCGTAATCAAAGGCGAAGTTATACTACATTTTTTTTTATTGCATGTTTCAGCAGACTGGTCGACGGCCCACTTGATGGAAAGCGGTTATCGTCGCCTGTAGACTTTTTTAACACCAAAGATTCTACAAATGCACTGCTGCTCTCTTAAGAGAATCTGGAACGTGGTAAGTAATGCCGGAACACAACTCAAGTTGTTATGGCAGCATACGCTAGCCATCCATATGGGTAAATACCCTACCACTTGGCTGTGGGTTGTTTTGCCTCTTACAAGCCGTTCGTCGCAGGATATTGTATTCTTTCTCCATTTCTGGACAGATAGAATATTCAAAAATATTTTGAAGATACAGGTAGCAGACTAATTTATGCATTGATAGAACTACCAAATCTATAAATTAATAGGTAAGAATATTTATATCCTTAGTTATAATCCTTAGAATAGCTGATTCCTCCATCCCCATGTTACCATCAGACAACAAGACGCACCGCTTTGCGCCAGCGCTACTTGGTGGAAACACCACCAGTCAGAACCAAGCGTTTCACTTCATCTTTTCTGGTGTGCACTGCCGAAGAGTGGAGTGGAATTTGCCTGAGTCTGATTTTCCTGACAATAACATCTTAAACTCTTCAAGTCACGAGTGAATAGGTACCTTCTAGGTAAGCGTGCTCCGTCCGAGACTGCGTTATCACTCAACATGAGGTGAGATCGTGGTCAAACGCAAACCTATAATAGTACAATATAAAATAAACACAAAAAGAACGCATATTTCAAAAATTCATAGCAAGTATCTTTTTAGTCTTCGAATTACAAAAACCAGAATTGAAAGAACTTACACTTTTCGATGGACGTGTTCTGTAAGATATATTAAAATGTTTTACATTTTTCTTAAAGCACTTCGTATCGTAACTTATGACGAGATACTTTCCGTAATGTGTATTAAAGTGAAACACCAAAGTTCTTAAGTGCAGAATAAAGAATTTTTATGATTCCGTGGCCATTTTGACAAAAACAGAACCATCAAGTCTTTGTATGACATTGTAATTTTGCTTCAAACTACTCGGGTTGTATGAATGAACATAGACAGAGAGGTGTAGTCTGTATGCCTCTACACAGTGATGAAATATAAATTAAATATTAGGGGTGACCACTATATATGACATGGGTTAAAAAAACGTTCATAGCTGTGAGGGTCTTATTGGTCAGATATAAAAAAACCATCATATTGTTCTTTAATTAAAGTCAATAGTGGACGGAGATAAAAGATAGATTAATTCAAACCAAATTCATTTATTGTCACAAAATTACACAGAAATAATGCTTTCATAGGTTCCGCAGGGCTAGCCTGTATCGCGAACACCAAGTACGTATGTGACTGACGTACAATGTATATCTTAAAATTATTTTTTTTAAATAAATGTTAACTAGTTTGTGTGTGTGTGTGGTGTGTGTTTGCAAATTATAACATAAAAAACGAATTTCTTCTTCGATGCTTAAAATAATATTCTTACCGATGACGGTAGGCGCCCTGACGGAATGACTCTAATTCCCGGGCAGCGTGGCAAGCCTTTGGTGTGGGATGCGACTTGCGTAGACACGTTGGCCGCATCCCATTTACCAAACACGTCTAGATCGGCCGGTTCGGCGGCGGAAACAGCGGAATCACTCAAGCGGCGCAAATATGCAACACTCAGTGAGAGTTATATGTTTGTGCCGTTTGCTGTCGAGACGCTTGGACCCTGGGGTCCTGAGGCCATGAGCCTCTACTAAAATTTATCGAAACGGCTCATTGACTCTTCAGGTGATCAGAAGGCTGGTGCCTACCTCGGCCATCAGTATGGCGATCCAGCGAGGAAACGTAGCTAGCCTTCTGGGCACCTTACCCATAGAAGACAGTGATCTGGGCTCAGTATTCTACTTATAGTCTTGAGGGACTATGGGTAGAATACAACACAAATAAGTTAAGTTTTCTTACATTGTATTCAATAGTATGTAATTTTATAATTGTTTTAATAAATTGTATTATTCTTACTTGTGATTTTCGTAGTTTTTAGGTAATCTAGACGATATTATCTGGAAATTAAAAAATTAGTAACAGCAAATTAACCTTTCTTTATTTAAAATTTTCATAATGCTTATGTTATATAATAAATCACAAGCAGGAGCTCCGTATCGGATAATGCTGTAGTTAGTGACTGTGGCTAAAATGTTTTGTTTATAGCATTAAAAATAACGGCATTAACGATTACCCACATTTATACTAATATTATAAAGAGGAAATATTTGTATTTTTTATATTTGTAACGAATACACTCAAAAACTACTGGACTTAATTTAATTATTCCTTCACCTTCAGAATGCTACATTATCCCTGAGTAACATAGGCTATATTTATACGTTTATCAAAAAATGTTCATAAAAATATATGAGCACCCATGCGAAGCTGGGACGGGCCGCTAGTTAGTGTATAATACATATTATTTTATAATTTTCCGATATTTAGCGTCGCAATCTAACATTACAAATAACGCATTAAACAAATCGGAATATGTGTATAAAACAGTCACTAACTATACCACATTATCCTAGATCAAGCAGTAACAATAGATAGTCATAAATAATACTTTACGAAAACGTTGTCTTGCGGCATTCTTCGAAAACCGCTGTATAATACTCTTTCATTTTTTCCATCGTACCTGAAAAACATTTCCATATTTTTCTTAGAAAAAATAAATATTTTTAATTAAATTTAAAATATTTTATTATAAATGAAAACAACGTATTTTGTGTTTGAAATTTAAGTATTGTCCCGAATTCAGTTGTTTTTAAATATTGTTATAACCTAGGCGCCGACAAAGACATATTCCACGTACAGATTTATAGAAGCACATTTATTACCCGTCGGCATTTGAACTAATAACATTGAAACTATTGTAATTCTTTTATGATCGTCTTCTTTTGTTTACTTATTTATTGGCATACGTTTCTAGGGAACAGCCTATTGTTCTATTGTTTACAGCCGCTTACGGCTGTAATTATTAACCAGGTGTTACGGATATAAGTTACAAGCTGGCTCTAGGAAATTCGTTCCACGTTGCCGGGCGGGCACATTGAAATTGTGCTGTATAAAACGATGGCCTGATTGTGGGAGGGGCGGGGGGTAGTAGAGCGAGAACCACGATCAAAACGAGACATGTGTACTACAATCGGGAATCTAATGGTGATGGACTTTGCGCCTTTTATTGAATTACGACCTTCTGCGTTACGTTTGGACTTGTTGTGTTCGGTTACCTGTGTTATACGTGTTTGTATAGTTCTAATAAACTCTATAATAATTCCCACGGCATTTTAATTCGAGTCCCGCAATTCGTAACAATATGTTTAACATGGAAACATAATATTTAAAAAAATGTGCAATTTAAATATCGCGCGCTGATTGGCTGCTGGTTTGCACCCTGGCGCCCCTAGTGGCGAAGAAGCGTGAACACATTTATAAGTCCATAGATAATACTCCATATTAAATTAAATAAAAATTGAGTACATTTTTTTGTGTATGTATTATGTGTTTTTTATGTATAACCGTATGTATTTCCGAAATTTACTATACCAGGAATCGAACCCGGAGCCTCTGTGTTGCAGCGAGGTGGGCCGGTAAAGGCTTAGCCCGCTCAACCACAGAGGCCGTCAATTAATGATACAATTTTAAGTTTATTGGATCGCTTTGGTTTCTTCATCCAAATTGAAAGTCAGAAGTGGAAAGTGTAATAATACTTTAGTATTGGACACTTTGTTATGACGTAATTACACATACCGTATACCCAAATTATCAATATTCCCATAAACACCAGCGCCATTTTCTAGTGCTTTATGTGGAAATTTGACCGCTGATTTCAACATGCCCATTGCTGGTCTGATGAGGGTATGGCCTGGGAGTATAGCTTCTCCTTCTGGCAAATGACTGGGCATGGTTGGCGCTCCAAGGATAACCGACGATTGACCTTGATTGACGTCAAATCTTCTCTGAAAAATATAATGAAATAAAAAAGCCTATATTTCCCAACAAAGATAAAGATAAGATAGATAAAGATCGATAATTTAATTAAGATTTCGATATTCCATCTTCTGAGGGGTAGGTCGCATCCCCGTGTGGACGTCGCTATAGTCAAGCATAGGGAGGAGAAGGGAATGGGCAAGCGCAATTTTAGTATTAAGTGGAAGGAAGTTTTTTAACCTTCGAAGAGACGCTGCACTGGCAAACATATACACAAAACTCATAAACTTATATATAAACTTGCACATTATATATTTATAACATTATATATCTATAATGTATTATGTGTACCACGCTATTGTATTGGTTATTGTAATGACAGCGATGTTTCTAATAAATTGTAAGTTGACATTCTTTAATCTCTGTATTTAATATATAACTAATCAAACTATGTTTATAAATTTAGAAATGTTATAATTGTTTTAATTGACATATACCCAAATATTTGTATGACCATGTTTAGATCAAATACAGTGATGACAATTGTTAACCATTTTTTGTATCACTATTACCTGTATTTCTAAAAATAAAGATTCATTCATTCATTCATTCAAATAAATAAATAAACTAAACACTAGTGCGGTAGTCACTAAGCTACCACAATTTATTTTGCTACACGCTTGGTTTATTCATTATAACTCACTGAAGGAAAAATAGATATTCCCCGATTCTCTCGACGAGTGCTCTGAAAATGAACAAAGTTTTGTTTGAACTAATGTAATTTATTTACAAGGCAGAGAAGAATTTTTAAAGGTAACTCAATATCCTTCGATCACACAAAAGTCATGTCTAATATTATAAATGAGAATGGATCTTAATTTAATGTGGCAAGGAAAAGTTCATATCTTTGGCAAAGGTTATAACAATACTTTTTAACCGACTTCGAAAAAAGGAGGAGGTTCTCAATTCGTCCGGATCTTTTTTTTTTGTTGCTTTTTTTTATGTATGTTCGCCGATTACTCCGTCATTTATGATCCGATTTACGTGATTCTTTTTTTGTTCGACGCGGAATAGCTTCCAATTGGTCCCCTAAAAATTTGACATAGTTTGACCCAGTAGTTTTCATTTTATGAACATTTTTCATGAAAATAATTTTCACTTCATTCCATATGTACACCGATTACTCTGAGATTTATGATTCGATTTAAGTGATTCTTTTTTTTCGACGCGGAATAGCTGCCATGTGGTCCCCTAAAAATTTGACATAGTTTGACCCAGTAGTTTTCATTTTACGAACATTTTTTTGTTCCAGGTTCTTGGGACCTATATTTTTTAAGAAGCGCGGCACCATTCGTAGGTCCACCCATACATAGCTAGACACTAAAAAGTAACAAATAAAAAATAAAAACTTCGTTTAAAAAAACCGACTTCAAAAACTAAAAAACTAAAATGTATAAAATAACTTATTTCTAAAGCTATTATTATTAATATAATTATATTATCTGAAACATCTTGAAGTCGGTGCAAAACAAAACATAAAAATGACTATATTTTGAAAATTACTAAGCACCGACTTTAAGATGTTTTAGATAATATATATTAATAATAATAGCTTTAGAAATAAGTTATTTTATACATTTTAGTTTTTTAGTTTTTGAAGTCGGTTTTTTTAAACGAAGTTTTTATTTTTATATCAAAAATATTCTTAAAAAGGGTGAAAAACGGAACAGACATGACTGATTGTATGGGTAATCTATAATTCTTCAACTTGTTGAACTGTTTTTATGTGACTATAAAAATTCACATATTGACTTTTTTTTGGTAAGTAATAAATAATTCAATTCAGCATTTTTCCTGTTAATCACTGAAGGAGATAAAGTGGGGTTTAAAATTTTGAGGTATTATTTATTATTGTATTTATTATATTTATCATTCACTTCTTATGTATAAAAGAGACCACAGACAGCCTCTGTGGTTGAGCGGACCAGCCCGGTCCGGTCTACCTTGTAGCAGTGCAGAGGTTCCCGGTTCGATTCCTGGTATGGGTCTGGGTCTGGGAGAGCGGCCTTAGAGTAGTTCGTTGTATATTACCCGTAACACAAGCGTAACTTGCTTAAATTGGGCATATACAACGTGTGTGGTGGTCTGTCAATGATTACTGTTATTATAAATATATATAATAAATAATACCAGCCCAAAAATGTTCCACTGCTGGGCTCGGGCCTCCCAATATAGGGGGAACGGACAGTATACCCGCTAGGCTTGTCCAAGATAGCTTGGCAGGTTTGACACATCGGTTATCTCGATGTGCAGGTTGCATTATGATGCTTTCCTTTACCGTTGTTAGCAAGTGGTAATTGTAACAAAATTCAAATTATTTCCAGCCAGGGTCGAACCCGCGTCCCTTGAGTTTGGGACGCGTGGACTAATCATTACGATACCACAACTTATCACTGTATGTCGTTCAAGACCACGGGGCCTAAAAAAGGCCCGGACTTTTGGAGGGTTTGCGTGGAGCCATGGGAATGCCAACACGTAGAAGTCCCTTGACAAATTTAATGTAAATGTGGAGTAACACGGACCGGTGATCATCCCTGTCTACACTATATACTAATGCACCCAAGGACAAGCCCCGGCCAGTGTAGGACTATTGTGGGAAATAAGGTCAAAAAGTACCGGGCTATTGGGGTGAACTGCTAGTGGTACTAAGGGTCTGGGAATATGGGGACTATGGCGTCTGCCCAGCGTCGCAATGTTCAGGGCACATGGAAAAATGGGCAAACGGTGAATCGCCACTCCCTGCATGGTCCCCAAAAAATACCATAAAAGACAGGGGCAACATGGCTATGCTAAGGGGAGTGTAGAGAGGTGGGCTGCAGGTTCACCGAAGCTACTTCTGACGTGATGCCATTTATCACTTCCACTCCTGGAGCTTGAGTCTTAGCTCTAGCGATCTCCACTCCATTATTATTTTTATGATAATACTAGCTGACCCGGCGAACTTCGTACCGCCATATTTTCTGAATTCCTAAAAGACTTTGTTTCATGACACAGAAACAAAATCACCAAAATCGCTCCAGGTGATTAGGAGGATTTTAGAACCTGATCTCAACGCCACCTATCGGTTCCAATTGGGAATCTAAACCATCAAGGAACCCACTAAAATACACAAAAACAAAATCACTAAAATCGGTCCAGGTGATTAGGAGAATTCTAGAACCCGATCTCAGCGCCACCTACCGGTTCCAACGGGATGAAAACCCTATGTCCGTTTCCTGGTTCTAAGCTACCTCCGCACCAATTTTCAGCCAAATCGGTACAGCCGTTCTTATGTTATAAATAGTGTAACTTACACGACTTTCTTTTATATAAATATAGATTCATTAAAAAAATACATAAAGATAAAACATAGTCAACCCATCAGTTATTAAACTATTGTACTCACCATTATGTGCCGTAGTTGTTCCAAATAACTTACTGCGTTGCATTTTAAAATGATCTAAAAAATACAATTTAATTAACAGATACAATGATATAAAATCAACACTTGATATAAACAAAAGTAGTTCAATATCAATCTTACAGATGCCAGTAACAACAATTTCAATATTATCTCCATTTCATTGTTCGGTTCAAAATTAAAATTGTTTTCCTTATCGTAAATTGTTTCGCTTCGTACAATAATTGTACTGAAATTAAAATTGCTGATTTCATAAAATTATTGCTGTATAATTATTAGTACAAGGGAAAGTGAGTCCTAGGAATAATAGCATAGGTCAACAAAATTTAAATTAATAATTATTGCCCTAGATTTCCTGCGGCCGGCGGCCTGTCGTAAGAGGCGACAAAACAACCCACAGCCAGGTGGTAGAGTATTTACTCGACTAGATTGTGTTGTGTTCCGGCATAGTGGCCAGGTTCCAGTCTCCCTTAAGAGAGCAGCAGCGCATTTGTAGCACCTTTGGTGTTGCAAATGTCCATAGGCGATAGTAACCGCTTACCATACCATCCAGTGGGCCGTCTGCCTGTCTGCTGAACTCCCGCAATAAATAAAAAATATATATTCATGGAAGTTCAGTACGAACTGGCTCTGGTCCTAAAGATTTTTAGGGTGAATATGAGCAGAAAGTTACACTTTCTCCACAGTTACATGGTTTAGATTTCGTGATAATCTCGAGAATTTGAGTGTGGAACACTTCTACCAACACCTATAGTGATGGTGGATAGTTACCAAGGTAGCCGGACTGTTACTTGACAGCAGATTATTGTTCGTCTTAACAACGGCAATTTTCTGAAGTAAAAAATAGATTTCACCTGATTTTTTCTATTTATACGACATTAATTAAATATAAAACAAAACGATTAGTAGTATTTCTTAACAAATATTAGATATCCTATATATACATTTTCGTGTCACAATGTTAGTTACCATATTCCTCTGAAACGGTTTGACCGATTCTCATGAAATTTTGTGTGCATATTGTGTAGGTCTGAGAATCGGACAACATCTAATTTTCATCCCCCTAAATGTTAACGGTAGTCCACCCAATTTTTTTTTTTCAAATTTGAACCAGGAAATGGCTCTGCAACCGGGTACCAAAATGTAGGTGTTTATTGTTGTTTTATATGTTCAAGTTTGTCCCGGAATGGTTTAAATTAACGATTGGTAGCAGTAGGTGGCGCCGCAATACCCCTCCTAAACATTGGGCGTGATTTTAATGATTTTTTTTGTGTGTTCAAGTGGATTTGATAATAGTTATTTCTAAATAGCTCCTAGACTCTATTGTAACTTATTACGTATCATCGTTCTCATATCTTATCTTGTTTTTTCATGTTTTATTATTTAAAAGATATTTTAGAGTTTACTTCTTAAGAATGCATTTTCATATAGGACTCCCGGTGTGAAAATTGTATGAGGAATGTGTATATATATATATATATATATATATATATATATATATATATATATATATATATATATATATATATATTGTTACAACTCAGGTCCCGACAAAAACAAAATCCACCTGCATATCTGAGACAAAACACATTTTATTACCTTTCGGCTTTTAAACTATTGTAATCCCTTTTATGATCGTCTTCTCTTTGATAATAAATTATTGTTACCAATAGCCTATTCTCCATTGTACTCGCTCATTAGCATTATTAGCCAGGTGTTGCGGATTAAGTCCACTGCGGTACGGGCGCATTGCATTTGTGCAGTATAAAAGGATGAGCTGATCGAGGGAGGGGCAGTCGAGCGAGAACCACGATCGAAGCGCGGGCTTGGCGCGTTTTATTAAATTACGACATTCTGCATTACGTTTGGATTTTTTGTGTTCGGTTATATTTTAACATGTATTATATGTGTTTGTGTAGTTCTAATAAACTCTATAATCATTCCAAAGTCATTTTATTTCGAGTCCATCGCAACTCGTAACAATATTTTGGAACTAAAATAGTATCCAGTGCATGTTCAAAGGCAATCTTACTTATGAAGTAAAGTCCAGTCGTGCGTCGGAGTTGACGCATACATTTTTTTTTATAATCACCGATCAGATTTGTAATTTTTTTTTTTTTTAGTTATTTGGTGTAAATATTCTTAACCTAAAACACTATGTAAGTATTTTGTTCCAGATCATGACCGAAATGTTGTAATTCGCCTTTGATCTTCGTCATACGTGCAATTGACTGCCATTGTGGTTGAATAGGCCAAGCTTTTGCCGGTCAAGTTCGGATTCTTGGAATGGTAAATTTCATAAATAAACTTTTCGTTATTTACTATGATGGTCTTCGTGTCTGGGATCGAACCCAGAGTTGTTCAGTCTATATTATCCATAGCACAAGTGTAATTTGCTTTCTTGACTTGGGGATATAAAATATGTGTGTTTTCTGATAATTATACAAAAATTAGAGGAAAGGGCGCAAAGTAGGAGGGCGCAATTAGAGGAAAATGTGCTACGAGTCGCGGGACTCGAATTAAAATGCCGTTAGAATTATTATAGAGTTTATAAGAACTATACAAACACGTATAACACAGGTACAAATATAACTGAGCACTACAAGTGCAAACATAATGCAGAAAGTCATAATTCCATAAAACGCGCAAAGTCCGTCACTAAAAGATTTCCGACTGTAGTACACACGTCTTGCTTCGTTCGTGGATATTGCTCGACTGATTTCGCCCTCCATCAGGTCATCGTTTTATACTGCGCAACTGCAATCCCCATATCTTAATCCGACCCACCTGGCTAAAGACTGCCATAAAAGTTTACAATACAATACAATGGGCTGTTTTCTAATCACAAATTTTAAACACAAAGTAAAGAAAAGAAATCCAAATGCCGAAAGTTAATAAAATTTGTTTATACAGGTATGCAGGTGTGAAATTGTTTTAGTCGGTGTCTATGTCGTAACAATAGTAATAATTTGTATTCAATTGACTAAAGCACTATATCAAGGTTAATCCGATAGCATGTTACCGCTAACAAAGTAATCATTAAAATGTTCCTTTAATAAAACATAAAGAGCACGAATTTCTATATAAATTACTCAATGGAAATCAAATTATTGATCCTTCTAAAAATGTCAACCAGTACATATACCTTATATCTATTACGATAAGGTACAAAATCCTTTGAATAATCAAATGTTCAAGCCAAGTTATCAGTTCATAACAGTTCATGAATTTCAGATAGGTGCTTCAGTGAGTTCAGTAAAAAGGTTCGTAGAACAGTCAAGCGGTTTTTCTTTCTTGCTGAATTAGGTTTTTGAATATGAAATAAAATTAGTAAGAGGTTTTATAGTACCTAAAAAAATATATGGATACGCTTTCACACATTTGGGTCCAAATTATAAAAAGATGAATGTAGGAAACCTACATAGAGACTCGACGTTTGAAAGCCTCATTATTTAATAATTAAACTGGGTGTCGATTAATATTGAAATTTTGATTTGTTACATTTTCATTACTTATTTAATGAATACTAGTTAGTGGTCACCCAGTGGCCGAAATCCAACCAAAATTAATTTAAGCTATAA
The DNA here is from genome assembly GCA_949752895.1 of Dendrolimus pini. Classification (NCBI taxonomy): domain Eukaryota; kingdom Metazoa; phylum Arthropoda; class Insecta; order Lepidoptera; family Lasiocampidae; genus Dendrolimus; species Dendrolimus pini. The sequence continues at coordinate 5,474,119 of OX457129.1, read as the reverse complement.
GTTTGAACATTATCAAGGTTCTGTTGGCAGACTATACTTCTATAATCTTTGACTCTAATAATAAACAAAAGAGGTACTAATCTGGCCATAAATACTGTTACATAAAAACTTTAAATTTTTTCAACTTTTTAATTATTTTGAATTTGGAATACGTATATTATTTTAAAAACTTCTTTCGATTTTGCGCCATTTCACATATTTTTTCGTGTTCATTATCAAATTACAATATGGAATGAGGTGTTAAAGAAAATAGGATTGCAATGATCGCCTTGCACAAAGTGGGTATGGAGCCGTCGGTCATATTCCAGTTACATCAAAAGCTTGGTATCAGCCGTATGGTCGTATATCGTACTATTAACAGATACAACAACACTTCGTTTGTCGAAGACCAGAAAAGATCGGGGCGGCTGCGTGCTGTTAGAACTACAAAGGCTGTTAATGCTGTTAAAGGCAGAATTCGTCGAAACCCCATTAAGAAGCAAAAAATCTTATCGCGAGAAATGAAGATTCCCGCTAGGACTCTGTCGCGTATTATAAAACAAGACCTGAAACTTGGTGCTTATCGTTGATATACAGGACATGCCCTAAATCAATATTTACAATTAAAAAGAGTCGATCAATCAAAACGCCTTCTGTCACGATACGCAGGTGAAAGGAACAGAAATATAATCTTTACCGATGAAAAAAATTTCACGATTGAAGAACACTACAAGAAGCAAAATGATAAAGTGTACGCTCCCAGTTCTAAAGAAGCTGCTCAAGTGGTCGGAAAGGTACAACGTGGTCATCATCCTGCGTCAGTGATGGTTTGGTGGGGTGTGTCTTATCAAGGAGTCACAAAACTACATTTTTGTGAAAAAGGTGTGAATACTTCAGCCAAAGTGAATAAAGACATATGTTTCGCCCAAAAAATAATACAGCGTGGCAAGGCAGCCAGCGCTCTGGGCACACTCCCCGCTGGCAGTGATCTGCTACATAACGTACTTTAGTTTTAATTATATAGTTCACAATATATTCACAATTTAAACTTAAACTATGGTAATTTACAGTTTAATTAGTTTTTAGAATTTTTGCCCGTCAATCTGTCGGAAAGTTCTTTGAGAAGTTTAAGGATTAATACAACATTATTTTAATTAAAAATTTGCATAATTATGTTTCATTTCAAAGTCTTGCAGAGTTCAGAAGATATAAATATACAGGAACTCTTTGTCTAAAGCAATCCTTTGCTTACAGTTGGTTAAAATCTATACTAATGTTATAAAGAGGTAAAGTTTGTGAGTTTAAATGTTAGGGCTAATCTTCAGTACTCTTGAACAGTTTTAAAAATTCTTTCACTTGTAGAACGCTCATTATATAATCAGCACTATACCATATTATTTATGGTTCTACCAAAAAAAAAACACTTCTTTATTATCTAACTAATGAAGTTTAGTATATAGATTTTTTTTTTATTAATTTCTGTAAATACAGTGATAAAGTAAATCGCATGTAAATTATATTGATGTAAAACAGCGAACGGAAAACATATACATCTGACTGGGTAGTAGCTAAGATTTTATTATTTATTGATGTGTATACGCAAAATAGACGTCTGCCGCGATCAATATAACTTTTTAAGACTATAATAAACAAAATATATCAATGGCAGATCTGGTAAATTTCTTTCAATTTTTTTAATATATTCAAAATTGACTGCCATTAAGTAAAACCGCGCGATAATGGTCTGCCATTCTTATTTTCCGATAATAATAAGCCTTTAATTTCAAATATCAAAACGGCAGCCGTGGTCAAATGGATTTAAAATTCGTCAAAACTCGATACTGTCTTACCTCAGCGCTCGGCGCGTCTACCACTTAGAGCTTAGTGAGTCCCCGTACCATACATGATAGGTATAGGGGCCCCAATGTACAAAACCTCAGGTCTGGTCAAATACATACAGGTAGCCGATCACTGGCTCTTAAGCCCGAACGTTCCACGCAAGAATTGCGCACGATGTAATGCGAGTGCTTTCTGCCTTTATGAATTAACTAACTACTGCCCGCGAGTTCGTCCGCGTAAAAAAAAGTTTGGTTTTAGCGTGATGATATATAGCCTATCGCCTTCCTCGACAAATGGGCTATCTTAGACTAAGGAATTGTTCAAATCAGACCAGTGGTTCCTGAAGTTAGCGCGTTCAAGAAAACAAACAAACTCTTCAGCTTTATATATAAGATTAAAGGTTACAAAGTTTATTTAACCCTTGATGTGCGCGTTTGTGCGTGGATGCATGTGTAACTTTTAATTAACAGCTAGTAATCTTCTAATCATATTACGTTATTTCAATAATAACAAAATTATATTATACTACTTAGCACAATGAATTATAAATTTCGGCTTTGTTCTATCGAAACCTGCATCTGAAGTTGCTACGTTAACCTCGCTGCTTGTTAGTACAGGTGCTAATATCATACGAGAATATGTTGCCAGGAAATGCTGTCAGATTGTTTAGAATATTGAGGCTAAGCTTTCAAAGTTGGCATAAGGCTTAGTTGCTAGTAGAAGCGGATAGCGAAAAGAAAGCGTGGAGATACATGTATTATATTAGACCGAAGACAAATGTTAAAGAAGAGATATATCCTTTGTAGTAAGGCAAATAATACTAAAATGTTAGTTAAATTATTTTTATTGATTATTTTGAAATCATTCCTGCGATACATGATACTCTACGATCTTACTAAAATTATAAGACTTAGGGCCAATTTATTAATCGTTAGATAAAAGTTATCAGTCGAAGAAATTATAACCTGAGTGAATGCAAAAGTAAAACCATTTAGCTGTTTTATTTTTAATTTTTTATGTTTTACTTTCTTCTATGAATAACTTTTATCTGGTGATTGAAAAATTGTCTCTTAGTAATTACTAGCCGACCCATGCCCACTTTGTTGGGTGCTACTGAGAAAAACCCATATAGAATTGCCCATGGACAAGAAAATCCTTCCTTTGTCTACTTCGCTAGGCGCTACTCGAGAAAAGCCAACATATAGTTACCCATGAGAGATACACTTCTTCCCGTGCCCACTTCGCTGGGAACTACTCGAAATAAGCCAACATATAGTTGCCCATGGAAAAATCATTCTTCCCGTGCCCACTTCGCAGGGCCCTAAGATAAGATAACCATCCAACAGATAATTAATATAGCAACGGTTACGATGGCATCGGCTGAAATCAAGGTTGGTGGAGCTTCTACTTTTCTAGTGCAAATATCTAGGTCACACCCCCAGGGGGTGCCACTGTTGGACTCAGTTCCGTCCAGCAGCGGTACAAGAGGACGTGTCCTTGGGCTCCACTGCCATCCTCCCTTGTTCCATGGGGTGGTTTCCCATCTGTCCACTCTTAATCCTTGATCGAAGTTCGATTTTTTCAAACCTGCTAGCCACATAACCTTCGGTTCCGATGTCCGGAGGAGCGCCGTTCTACTGAAGTAATTTGAAGCGGAGCGGCGGGCCACAGTCAGTGTCGAGCGTGCTGCTCCGCTGACAGTTGAAAAGGGGGCTCGGTTTTGCCCACGAACCCCAGGAATAGTAAAGCCCGCGGCAGTAACGAAAGGTCATACACGACGACTTCCAGTCACCCAGTAGGCTACAGCTGTGCGGGCGACCGGCCGATATATAAACATATATATAATGATTGAAACGTCGTAATAAGATTATGTATTTAACTGTGGTGATAGTGTTACGACCGACAAAGACAAATTCACACCCATATTACCTTTCGGCATTTGGACTTCTTTTGTTTACTTTGTATTTAAAATTTGTGATAAAAAACAGCCCATTGTGTATTGTAATCTTTTACGGCCTATTGTTGTATTGTCACTGCCAGGTGTCTCAGATTTAAGCAAAGTGATTCTAAGAAATTCAGTCCACGCGGCCGGGCAGACATATTGCATTTGTGCAGTATAAAGCAATTCCCCAATTTAGAGATGAGGCAGTCAAGCGATAACCATGAGCGAAGTAAGTCTTGTGTACACTCGGTAATCTATTTAGTGATGGACTTTGCGCGTTTATTGAATTATGCATTACGTTTAGACTTTTTGTGTTCGGTTATATTTGTACCTCTGTTATACGTGTTTGTACAGTTCTATTAAACTCTTATAGTAATTCTAACAGCATTCCAATTCGAGTCCTGCAACTGGCAACAATGATGTGATGATCATCCAATACTCTATTTTTTCTTATGGTAGTGTGGAGTAAGACTCCAGCTGTGACTATACGTCCTTCATGGTGTGTAACTTTATCAGGTACTCATACAATTCTTATGTAAAGAACTTTATATGAAACGCTACTGTCGTCCTCATATCGGCGCAATATGTGGACAAACTAATATACTGTTGAATAGCTCTATGTCCACAGATTTGTTCGCGATATTACTTTTAAGAATCGGGTAATTGACACATTTTACATGACATTATAATACGTTTATACATATAAAAGATCAATCAATGTTTATGCTCGCCATTTGACTTGTTGAAATTGTGACGTCATAACTTGCTTGTATCTCAGTTAGTTTGGCTGTCGATTACCCTATTATAACGATGTTAAAAGTTTGTATACCTGTTTTATTATAAATCTCACCCCTCCTATCCCCATCTCTTCATAGAGGCTGGCAAAACGTTGGCTTCGCATCTGGTGGTACAAACGTCTATAGGTGATGGTAACTAGTCTCCAGTACTTGGGTCTGTTTGTCAGCAATAATAAGACTTTAAAAAGGATATTCACTGCCAATCAACCTCATATAAAAAAAAACCAATCAAAGGGTACAATTGGTTCACATATAAGTATAACATGAAGAAAGAACAAACAAGCACAAAAAACTTAGTTACGCGCTGGTTTTTTGATGGTCTCGTCGCGTTTGCAAAATTGACAGAATGGATCACGCAATAAATATAAGTAACCCTCTATTGACAGAGGATAGGATACCAGAGAAGACTCACCGATTATTTAACTTGATGACGATGCCGGAAGTCAGGAAACACACAGCACTTTTAGATTTTTATAGTTTATTAATTATTTGCACAGCACTTTTTGTAAGGGTAGCAATAGGGTGGCGCACGCGCACGATATAGTTCCGCCGTAACAGATCAATGACGACTGGGCCGTCCGCTAGGTGGCGCGGCATTTCTAATCGGCGAATTATGGGATAAGGAAAGGGTTATTAGGCGCTGTAAAGGTGTGAAGGAAAGGCACATAGAAGGCACTAATATCATTACGCGATCCATTCTTTAACATGGCCAATACATTAGTTTTACATTATACAAACACTAGCTTCTGCCCGCGACTTCGTCCGCGTAGAATAGTAAAACAAATTGTGTGTGTATTTATGTACACGTATTAGAAGTTATACTTCTTTGGCGTAACAGAATAAAAATCTTTTCAAAAATTTAATGTAACAACGAAAATTATTAATAAAAAATGAATAATAAACATTTTCTAATTTTTCCAACGGGGTTCTATTCTAAAGCCTTTCAAGAATTGCTCAAAGGAAAAAAAATTCTTAAATTTATAGTTTAACAATTATCACACTTGCAATGTTCATGTTCAAGCAAAAAAAAAATTATTAATTAACTATTGAATAACTAAATGAAAAATTGTTATAAAAAAAATTTTCAAGCAGATTATTGTTCATTCATCTATTGAGTTAGTGCCTGAATTTTTTCAATTTTTTATTTTCATATTTAGTATGTTTAAATAATATTTATTAATTAAAGGGCCGATGGGGGTGTGGCTTGCGTAAGCCAGCGTACCCGTTTTCGGCCGTATTTTCATCCCTCTGGGAAAATTATAAATATTAATCTTACAGTTTTGGGAGTAAAGACTTTTTTAGGAAATTTCCTCCTCTTTTCGAATCTGTTTTCAAATTTGAAAAATCTTTATTACTTTTTGAGATATTTGCAAAAAAATTAAACCCCCCTTCTTTTTTTAGTTAATTGTTAATAACTTTTACAATTTTTGCAAGCGGAACTTCATTTTTTTTTTCAAAAATCATCTAGATGCCATTCCGAATCGAATGACACCTCATTTATAATTTTCGGAGACTGCTGAAAAAAGTTGGTCCAAAAGGCACTTGTTTACTAGTCTATAACGCGCCAAAAGAAGTATAACTTCACGACAATAACAATAGAAAAACTAAAATGTTGATTATAGCTAACTTCAGGGTGTCGGTTTTTCGTGACGGGCGTGCGCGCGCATCGTAAAAATTTACTCTCATCATTTTTCCCTAACGCGCCAAAAGAAGTATAACTTCAAAAAGTAATAAGAAATGCCCCCGATTATGATACATTCTTCATTGGTGCTCCGCTCCTATTGGTCTTAGCGTGATGATATGTAGCCTATAGCCTTTCTCGATAAACAGGCTATCTATCACTGAAAGAATTTTTCAAATCAGACCACTAGTTCTTGAGATTAGTGCGTTCAATCATACAACTAACAAACAAACAAACTTTTCAACTTTATATATTAGTATAAGATATGACGGTATGAAGTTCAACTTGCATTTCTTTTTAAACTTACTCTATTTGATATCTCTAAAACTCTTTTCATACTTCAGTGGAAATCCATTTCCTGCGAGCGACAAATATTTCCAAAGAATCTCATTCGTTCATATCTCCTTCAACCTGCACACGGTATTGTGACGGGCTTAGAACGTTTACATTGAAAGCGCGTTGTTTGCTTTAGAAAGTTTTCAGTTTTGATTTAAGAGAAATATTAGCCTTGGTTCTTTACTTCCGTTTTTATATTGTTATTGCTGAAGCATAGCAGACAGACTGACGGCCCAACGGTGATGAAAAGTAACGTCTTTTCATGGTAACCATCGTCGCCTATGAATATTGTTACGACCGACAAAAGTGGATTCAAACCTGCATACCATGAATGCACACTTTAAAATTTGTAATTAGAAAAACAGGCCATTGCGTATTGTAATGTTTATGATAGTTATTAGCCAGGTGTGATTCTTGGAAATTATTGTTACGCGGTCAAGTATTGTGTCGAGACATATTGTATTGGTATAGTATAAAGCAATGCCCGAGGAGGAGTGAGTCAGTCAAACTATAATCGCACGCGAGGCGAGACGTGTGTACTACATTCGATAATCTTTATAGTGACGGACTTTGCACGTATTATTGAATCCTCCTAGATTTTGTACGTTATGTTATGACGTCATTATTGCAATAAAAATGTTTTGTGTCTACATATATTATTAGACTTTAATTTATTATTCTATATATATTTGAAATGTTTCATGTTTACGTTACAAACACATCTTCATCCTAATGGTTTGTAGTCATCCTGAAACAGTAAAATTAATGATAATGGATGAACTTTTATAAACATATTTGATTATTTAAAAAAAATGGCAAAAAACATGTGCTCAGTGTATAACAACAAGACCTATTTGTAAAACCATGTTTTTATACAATAAATTATTTTGATTTGATTTGATTTGAATCTCTGAGACCTAAGCGTTGACTATCCTAGTTTTATTTAAATTTTATTGCAGGAATTCAGCATACTGGCATGTCTGCTGCCAACTCAGCGAATTGCATCGAACGTCGCACAACGCGCTCCGAGTGGCAGTTGTCTTTCATCATCCATACCCGCGACGCGTTACTCATTCTAATACAATGTACCTACATATGAGTGAATAAATAATCTTGGTTTTCTAGAACAAGCTTTTATTTATAACAACCCTAACCGCGACGTCATTTGAACACACAACCTTCTGATAAGCTTCTCTAATAAATAATATCTCAATTGAAAGCGGTTACCATCGCCTATGTATATTTACAACACCGAAGGTGCTACAAATGCGCTGCTGCTCTCTTAAGGTGGACTGGAACCTGGTCACTAATGCCTGAACATAACTCAAGGTTGTTATGGCGGCATACTTTAGACCAGGAATGGAAGCCATCCAGTGGCTATTTTGTCCATCTGGATGTGGGTTGTTTTGTCGCCTCTTACGACAGGCCGCCCGGCCGCAGGAAATTGTATTCTTCTTCTATTCCTGCATGGATAAAAACTGGAACGCAAAAGTCACGGGTTCAAATCTGGCAGGGTAACCAAATTTCTTTTATTTACTCTCCAATGAGTTAGTGTGGTTGGCACCCGGTACTACGCAAGAACAGCTTAACAATATAAAATGAGAATTATTGTTTGGCTTTATAATTCATACCTGATTGAAATACCACCATTTTCTTCCGAAAAACAAATCAGCTCCACTCGCACCTAAGTTTCCCAGTTTAGGTGCCAATGGATTTAAGTTCATGTGGTTTCCGTCCATCTGAAAATTACTTACTAAGATTTAATATTATAAAAACTTTGGGATTCTTACGCATTTGCAAAATTAGTTCTGAACTAAAGACATTACGCCAAAAAATTATAAAAATCATTATAATGAATATCCAAACCTCTGTCCGCCTGTTTATGTATGCCATAGCTAAATTTCTCTTTGAGAAACCAACAAAGAGTATATAATATTCTTTATTGCACACAAGAAAATAATATACATGAGTTAACAATCATTTAACAGAACTAGTACAATCGGCGTTCTTATCGCCAACAGCGATTTCTTCCACACAACCTGCTAGAGATGATTTCACATTTCTAATGGTGGGTCGGTATTCAGTGCGCATACTTATATGTATATTAATATATAATAAGTTTCACGCCACATTTAAATTAAATTTGTCAAGGGGCCTGTTCGTGTTGACTTCCCCATGGCCCCACGCACGCCCTCCAAAAGGCCGGGCTATTTTTATGGCCCGTGGTCTTTAAAGACATACAATAACAAACCCAGAGGGGGGCTTCGTTGTGAAGCCTTAGGTGAGTAGCGACACCTCGTACCTGACTCCGGGGGCCGAGGCAAGACCTCCGCCTCCATGCTTGCCTTATCCAGACGGCACGGAGTTGAGATTGCTACAGCAAAGACTTAAGCTCCAAGGGTGGAAGTGATAAATTGCATCACGTCAGAAGTAGCTTCGGTGAACCTGCAGCCCACCTCTCTACACCCCTAAGCCACTCACAGCCGTGTTGCCCCTGTCTTCTAACGGCATTTGGAGATTCACAGTCTACCCATTTTTACATGTTCCCCGAATATTGCGACGGGCAGACGCCATAGTCCCCATATTTCCAGACCCCTAGTACCACTAGCAGTTCACCCCAATAGCTCGGTACTTTTTGTTCTCATTTCCCACAATAGTCCTACACTGGCCGGGGCTTGTCCTTGGGTGCATTATTATATGGTGTAGACAGGGATAATCGCGGCTCAGTATCACGCCACATTTACATTAAATTTGTCAAAGGACCTCTATGTGTTGGCCTTCCCATAGTCCCACGCAAGCCCTTCACAAATCCGGGTCATATATATAGCCCGTGGTCTTGAAAGATATGTACAATGTCACGTATGTAACTTACATAGATTATTGTTAACACATGTACATGTGTTAACAATAATGTATCTATATAAAATTAGATAAAAACATCATATAAAACCAAAATATAGTGAAATATCAGAAAAAAATGGCGGTATCTTTGCCACCTCCATTTTTACTAGATTTTATACTTGTTTTCATGGTGAAAATGAAATTATGATTAAACTAACAAACGTATTCCAAAGCCAATTCTGTTTATATTTATTCTTGTGTATTGTGAATGGATTTCCAGGATTCTTCTCCAAATCTGAAGAGTCAGATGACGACGATCTTGAATCAGAAGCTGATGATGTGGAGTATGAATAACCCTTATCACGATTCCTGTGTTTCGATTTCCTTTTTGACCTTCGGAATCCATTTACCTGGAATACAAACTTCGTTAATAATTAGTATTATGAAAAAGTTATTCGGACTGTAAAATAAATCTCTTCTAGAAAGAATTGTAAATATGGGCTTTTTGTAACTATTTATTCTGGCGTGCAGTAAATTGTTCGTTCTTTTCGGTTTTTTCTTTTGTTTTTTTCGTGTTCGAAAAGAGTTTCATCCCAGATTTGTCTGAGAAAGAAGAAGAGAAATTAAAAATATAATGATTGCTTATTCAGAATATTATAACGAGTGCGGGACTCGAATTAAAATGCCGTTGGAATTACTATAGAATTTATTAGAACTATACAAACACGTATAACACAGGTACAAATATAACTGGACACAACCAGTACAAACTGCACGATACAATAACACGCGCAACGTCCGTCACTATAGCTTATCAAATGTACACATCTTGCTCGTATCGTAATCCTCGCTTGACTGCCCCACCCCTCCGTACGGGCATTGTTTTAAACTAAACTATACAATACAACACTCGACTGCGTGGACTGAATTTTCCAAGAAAACGTAATCTGCACACCTGCGGCCTGCAGTAACAATAGGACGTTTTTCTTAATTACAAATTGTAAACACAAAGTAAACAAAAGAAGTCCAAATTCGGGAAATATAATAAACTGCAGTTGTACATTCACTTTGTCTTGTAATATTGTAATTGACTCACGTAATAGTTCTCTTCTGAACTGAAAATGAAATAATTTAATTCACATCGAGCAATGAAGGACAAATTAAATTCGCTGACTGAGTACACGCAAACACACACCCACACACACTAAGTCATTTATATTATTAAAATGTTAAACTTTGGAAATAGAGAGTAGGTGTCGGACCTTAATATGCCGTTGATAAAATAAATTGATGTTTTTTTTATAATGGCGAGATTAAGTTTTATTACAATATAAAATTACACCTTAATATTAGTGTCTTTTTCCAACCAAAATATTTAGATTATTCAGTTTCAACGCACAACTGTTAAAGTACTTACTCATCTAAAATTTCTCCAGCGTCGTTTTCAATATCAAGAATCTGAGAAATTATATAAACAATAAATATTAAAATAATCTTTTTCGGCCACTTTTGTAAACTAAATACTTATACAAGAATAATGACAAATTATCATTTTTTTTTAGATCAAGCCTTCTTATTCCGATTCAACAAATGAGTATAAATAAAAAAACCTTACCCTATTTAATCTGTTTCCTTCATCTTTTACCCTTGTTGGTGTAATTTCTATTACCATCTATAACATGTGATAAAACTGCTAATAAATACAATAAGTTATAACATAGTGGGGATGAAATTCTCACAGTGCCGCATTATTGGTGCCCTGATAGATAGCAGATTTAATTTTATCGCTGGAGGACAGCAGATAGGCTCACATAGATATTTGCAACACCATGCTACCGATGTGTAGTCTCCTCGCAAAGGAGACTGCAGCCTGACTACTAATGCCGGAACGCAATTCAAGGTTTTTATGGAACTTTAGACAGAAATCGTAGCCATCCAAAAGGGCAAATGCCCTACTACTTGGCTGTGAGCTGTTTTGACGCTTCTTACGGCAAGCCACCCGATACCAGAAATTAATTAGTATTTTTTCGTAATTCCTGTACGTATAAAATAACATTTTTCTATATATTGAAATTATTTATTGTATCATGAATCACCTCTGAATATCAGGCATAACTTAATGAATTATAGTACTTACCATAGGTTTTCTAAAAAAATAAACAATATATTTTTAACGTTTTATCTCTCATGTCTCTCTCATATCTCGTGGCAGTGGGCAGGACATATATATACAACTATATGGAAGGGACCAAGAGGAAAAAGGGAAAAGAGGGCGCCCTAGAAAGAGGTGGGTAGAAGATATAAAAGGAATAGCTGGAAGTGAATGGAGAAAGAAAGCTATGGATAGAGAGGTCTGGAAGAAGCTAGAGGAGGCCTTTACCCGAGAAGGGGTTCCGATCAATTGCACTTAAGAAAGTAACGATAGCGAGTAAAAGAAAACAAATTTAAATAGACATACATATATATTTAAACCTTATCACGTGTTATATTTGTAACATACTATATTAGAAGAAGCATGTAATAACAATTGTAGATTTGAAATAAACGGGCTTCATTATTATTATAATAGTTTGAAGCATATAGATAGGAGCTGCGTAATACGGAGATGAATATTTTGTCTAACGTTGAAGAAACCCATCAGGGACATATGCATCAGCAGCCGCGTGGCCAAAACCGGCTAACACCGTCGAGAAAAAAAGGGTGACGTGCGTCGTTCCCAGAAAAGGTGTTGGAGTCGTAAACGTGTGTATCCCCGGGCGACGGACAGCAAAAAGAAACTATCAAAATGGCTGCTGTTGCGCTAGGATAAGCACTTCATCGTGTTCGATGGCCCAATCACGGGGCATAAAACGAATGTTCGCCAATTGCGTTTGAGCACACTTCACGGATTTGAGGACAAATCAGAATCCAATAATATCGCCATGTCACGACATTGACAGAACCAATCTCTCAGGTAGGCAGGCTAGGGAACCGATTCATACCGCCTTGTTAAGGTTGTATGAGATCGAATGGATGATATTCAGTAGTGAATAACTATCATTTAAATGAAATAAATTAACATGTTTAGGGTATGAGAAATGTTTTATTTCTAAAGGAAACGAGGTGGTTTGGAAAAATAATTAACTTAACGGTGGGACGTTGTGTACGTTCGGACAACGAATGGGAATAGAAACGTAGTTTTAAATGGCGGGAATTTGGATGTGAATTATAAGTGACTAGGGTCGTAAACCACTACGTCACATGACGCCAATAAATTCTACGCAATTTTGTCAGAAATCTTTTAATGTGCAGGCTGTAAGATTGTGGAATGCATTACCAATGAGCATCAGAAGTGCAAAGTCACTTACATCTTTTAATAAACTCCTCAAAGATCTCCCACTGTCTAAATTTGTAAATAGTAATTTATGTATGTGTATGTAACTTTTCACACATATTTGTATATAAATATGTATATGTATTTTTATTTACTATTAAAATATATCCCGACGATAAGTTGTCACAACTTCAATACCGTCGCCGATATTGCGCGGACCACCTCCAATATTATCGCGTGTAGCTCACTTCTGTTTCCTCTCTCGAACTACGCTACACACCTCCTTCACGTATCTGTCCACCAAACTTGTCACTAAATTCACCACTTAATTCGTCTCTGTCTTCTATTTCTTCTATTAACCTTCTCTTCCAACTCTTTAGTATCGCACTTGTCGTTTCACCGTCTTGGACTGTACTCAACTTTAAACTGCCCGGTATTTTTTTTATATGACTTGACTTTATGTTGTTGGTCCGAAGACCTCACAACTTTACCGGGGATTTTGGGGCGAGCGCCATGGCGAAGCGAAAGCGCTCGAGCCCGGGAAGCAACTTGCTCGAGGGAGCTTCCTAGGGAGTTTTACCTCGGCTGGACTGTTGCCATGAGAGTGGGATGGATCTAATGATGCCCACCATAGGGCGGCACAATGAAGTAATTGGGAAAGGGCGACGGGTAATATTATAATAAAGCCCGAGGAGAAGGATCCCGGCAGACCGGGATCGGCGGATCGCGGCGACCTACGCTATCTTACTGACGTTTCGCAACGTGTTATGGCTGGGAGAGAAGAAACGGCAAAAGAAACTTCCTAGCAACACGCCTAGTCTATCCTGTGGGGGGGCTATGTCTCCTAGCGTCCCTCACGAGGACATGGAGAGATCGTGATTGGCGCCGTCTGTGTCTGTCTGTCGGTGCCTGCCAGCCTGACGTCGTAACCGTGGGCGGGCTGATCCGGGTCAGCCGTTTTGTAATAGCGTCGACCTTGTCCGTGAGGACGTTACGCGGTCGTCGCACGAGAGCCTTTCGCCGAGGCTTGTAATCGGACGCGGACACGACGAGTGGATTTCGATGGTGCGGCGCGAGATCGAAATAATTACGCGAGATGGACGTAATGTAGTTTTTGATGGAGGGAAGCTCTAGATCGCGATGGAGGTCGACGTTTCGCATATAGAGGGGAGCACCGACGGCTCTGCGCATGAATTTATTCTGCACGATTTGCAGTTTATTTAAAAGGGTAGGCTTGGCATGGCCGAATACCACACTCGCGTATGTCATGATCGGGCGGATGTCATGGTCGGGCGGATAACTGCCCGGTAGGCGCGCCTTACGCCGTTTATATACCCGGAAGAATTTTCTAGAACCCATCAATCTATCTCTGTCTCTTCCTTCCCGAACCTTCTGTTCGGGAACTTTCGTTTATACATCTATCCCTTTCTAATATATATCTATCTCTTTCTTTCGTTCATTGTCTATCTCTTTCTAACATCTATCAATCTCTGACTTTCGTTCATCGTCTATCCTTTTCTAAATATATCCGTCCTTGTCTTTTCCTTCTAGATTGTTCTGGTCTTTTTCAAAAGTTCTAAAACTAACAAGACGGTTCCACTATCATTCGCCACAATATTAAACTATGTACACTGAATAGCAACCCACGATTAGAAATGATTATCTCCAGAAGGTTGACTAGAAGAAATCGCTGTTAGCAATACGACAAATGATTGTTAACTCATATGTATATTTTCTTGTGTGCAATAAAGAATATTCTATACTATTCTATTCTGTGTTGGTAAAATCTTGATTTAGGGAAACCGGCTGGCCATCAACTAATTTACCGCTTAATATGGTGGTAGAAGGGGCTTGACGTCGTGAAGTATGAAGTGTGTCGGTGTCATTATAATAAGGGATATAAAGACCACGTGAAATCCAAAAGAATAAGTACGAAAGTTATAACCATATATGTACTCCAAAGTAGATTAACGCAGAAGCAACCGATATTTAAAGCTAGGACAATAAAGCACAAGCTAAGCCAAATGTGATAAAATAGGTTCACCTCAAATCTCGACTATCTCTTATTACTTGCAGTATTGCTGCCTGTAAAATATTTATAATTTTATTAAAATACTTAATTTGATCATCCGTGCAGGAACGGAGAAAGAATACAATTTCCTGCGGCCGGGCGGACTGTCGTAAGAGGCGACAAAACAACCCACAGCCAGGTGGTAGGGCATTTGCTCGACTGGATGGCTACCACCCCTGGTCTAGAGTATGTCACCAAACAGCCTTGTGTTGTGTTCCGGCATTAGTGACCAGGTTCGAGTCTCCCTTAAGAGGGCAGTAGCGCATTTGTAGCACCTTTGGTGTCGCTAATGTCCATAGGCGATGGTAACCACTTTCCATCAAGTGGGTCGTCCGCCTATCTGCTGAGTTGTTCATAATAAAAGAAATAACGTTCATCTACAATTTAAATTGGTAAACATTTCTTACCAGTAAATTTTTGTTTGATTTCCTAAAATCTGTGTACAGTATTCTTTCATTTGTTTTCCCGTAACTGAAATAAAATGTATTATTATTTACCACAGATATTCTTATGTATCTAACTAATACTGCTATCAATTAATGTTTGTAAATAATTGCAAGACTAAAAAAAATATAATATAATATAATAAGCCTCTCTGATTGAGCGGGCTAAACCTTTGCTAGCTTACCTAACTGCAACGCAGGTTTTCCGGGTTCGATTCCTGGTATGTGTAAATTTCGGTAACCAATTTTCTCCGTTGTTACTATGGTCTGGGTGTCTGGGATTGGCCCCAGCGTGGTCGTTGTATATTACCCATAACACAAGCGTAACTTGCTTAATTTGCGGATACATAGTTTGTATGTTTGTTTGCCGATTTATTATTATAAATTTATTCACATATATATTATATTTTCAAGTTTTTTTGCTTATTTTTTATAAATATCTTATGAAAAGTGTACATTAATTAATACGAAAAATATATTATTATTATAAGTCAGAAATTGTGAATATTAATTTATAAATTTTTCCATCTGGTTTTGCATATTTAAAAGTCTCCTAGTTAATTTTCGTTAAGAAGATTCGATTTATTTATGATCTACAGAAGAAGGTTACTTTCACTAAGTTTTTCATATAATTTTATTTTTCTTTGTTCTTCTCTTCTCTTTCATTTCTTTCCCTCCGATTACTTATGTATGTATATTTGGAATTTAATAGATCGTGTTTTTGTTATTTCTTTATTACATTATAATATTGATTGTTTACGTGTAGGCACAGTACATAATTAAGTTTATACAGACTTTCCTTTTTGTATGAGATTTAAATATTAAGAACAGCCAAGTATTAATTAATAAACTCAGGATTGTTTAATATTAAAAACTTCATCACGCCAGACCTTTGCTAAGCTAATGCTAGAGAAGTCCTTACGTAATCCCAACGTTATCCACATTCCCATATACAGCTGAGGTACCGAAATCTCGATGTGGAAATTTCGCGGCTGATTTTAACATCGTCATACTTGGTCTTAGTAAAGAGTGGCCAGGTAATATCGGTTCAGCTTCGGGCAAGTCCTCTGGATCCCTTGGTGTGCCAAGTATTGTGCTGCCACGGTGACCGATGTTACGCCTCTAGAATAATCAATAAAATTGCCTAAATTCGAGTTTTTTTTAGAGAGCAGCTGGAATTTTCTTGTCACAAATGTCCATTTATAGGCGAACCGTTTTCCATCAGATGGGCTATCTTCTTTTTAATTTTTTATTTGCAAGAGTTCAGCAGACAGGCAGACGGCCCACTTGATTGAAAGCGGTTACCATCGCCTATGGAAATTTGTAACACCAAAGGTGCTACAAATGCGCTGCTGCTTAAGGAAGACAGGAACCTGGTCACTAATGCCGGAAAACAACTCAAGGTTGATATGGCGACATACTTTAGACCAGGGGTGGTAGCCATCCAGTCGGGCAAATGCCCTACCTCCTGGCTGTGGGTTGTTTTGTCGCCTATTACGACAGGCCGCCAGGCCGCAGGAAATTGTATTCTTTCTCCGTTCCTGCACGGATCTGCCTATCTGTTGAACTCATGTAATAAAAAAATGTATTTATTTGTTGTTTCAAAATCGAAACTAATTTTCATTCATTAAACTCGTCAATGAAAATTCATTTATCAGAAAAACTAAAACAGAAATTCAACTCTAATATTTAACTTGTTCAACTCCGTCCATTCAATACACAAATTCAAAAACCAATTACGAATTTGTAAGTTTGTCCGGACATAAAGATGGTGCAACAATTCTTAAGTTTCTTAATTCAGAGCCGACAGACAAAAGACTTTGAAAACGATATAATGAAACAAACAGGAGTCCACCCACTCGCTGAGATCTCACTCACAACTTTACTTAGGCTAGTTACACATTTAATTAAATAACCGCAGCGGCCTAAAAGCGGCCGTTTTTCCAAATTTGTATTAAGATGCTTCCGCACCGCAAGCGACCTATAATGTAATATTTATGATTAGATTTCGAGCATTTAGTTAATTTAACAACGTCAGTCGAAGTGGTTGTTATGTTCTAAGTTGTATCAAAATATTACAGATTGCGCCATTAAAAGTTGCGCGCTGCAGTACTCGATTCTCCTACTTCACTGATCTAATTCTCAGATCTCTAACGCTACAGGCGAATGCTCGTGGTGAGGAAGCACCTTTACGAATATGTCAAATATTTTAATAAATGAAAAAATTGATATGTCTTAACAGTATATTAGTAATTTCATCAAGCGATTCTCCAAAAGCGTTCGCTTTAGGCCCCCCCATTCTGAGGGCCTGAAGCGCCCGCTTTAGCAGATTCATATAAAGAATATGTCAAGTATCAAATTAAAGCAGAATTTTATGCTAAGTCTAACACTTACCAGTATATCTAGATTCGTACACCACTAACACTAATATAATGCCGTGCGAGACGCAGGGCGTACCCCCCTCTACCACTCACTTCATACACAGTTTTTTATTGCATAATTTCATCAGATAGGCAGAGGGCCCAACTGATGGAAAGCGGCTACCATCGCCTTGGTAATTGGACATTTGTAACACCAAAGGCCAATGTGCTGCCACTCTCTAAATGAAGACTGGATACCGGAACCCAACTCAAGGTTGTTATGGCGGCATATTCTAAACCAGGGGTGGTAGCCACCGTAACGGGCAAATGCCCTGCCACCTAGCAGTGGGTTGTTTTTTGCTGTGATTTAACTGTCGACTCTTTTCGAACTCCCTACAAACATCATTGTTTGCTACGTGAATTTACTTGAATGTATAAACGGACTAAGTCAAATTATACAGTATCGAGCAAAGAAAGTAGGATACTATTTACTTAATTCAAATTAAGCAAAGTTTATGTAAACAAAAGAAAATACATCAAACATCTCACTCGTAAAGGTTTGAATTATTTATCAACTTGCGGGAAAACTCGTGTAAAAAGGAAGCTTGCGAATAGTCGGAACGAAAAAGTAATTTCTTGAGATTTCGTGGTAATTTTCTATTCAATTGTATTTACAGACATCAGCAGTATGTAATATAGTAGTAAACAGGTTAAAAATATATAAACTCTGAAATAAGCATTTTTGTAATTGAAAATTGGTTGTATCTCAAATACTACCGGATATGATTCAAAAAAGTTTTAATTGCATATTTTTTTTAATTTCTTTGTCTTATCTTAAATCAATTCAGAAATTATACATTTCTGAAAGAATTCATGTACATAGTAAAAGTAAAAAAGAATTTCATTCGCCGTCTGTTTAAGCTAATTAATTCACAGCTGAAATTATTTTAATATGAAGGATTTTTAAAATAACCCTTTGTTCTAGTCTTCTATGGTCCTAACTACCAAAAACTATGATAAGCGTGATATACAAGTGACTATATAAGGTTCTACTAGCTGCGCCCGTGGTTTCGCCCGCCTGGTGATGGAAAATCGTCATATTTTGGATAATTCACACTATAGCTTTATAAATAGCCTATATATTATTCTGATGTGTAAACTATATTATTGTAAAGTTTCATCAAAATCCATTCAGTAGTTTGTGCGTGAAAGATATAAAACACAAACTTGAAAAATCGGGGAGATTGACGCATGTCATGGGACCACCAATATACAATAAACTACCGAGTAGGATAACGGAGTCACCATCCGTCGGTTTGCTTAAAACACGCCTCAGGAAATGGTTAGCCGAGAACACCTTCTATAATCATCATCATCCTATAATATGACATAATTATGATTTTCTTTATGACCTGTGGATTTAATTGATTGAACACATTGACGTGTAATTTTGTTATGAATAAATGATTTCTGATTTCTGAAAAAAAAAAGAAAAAATATTCGAAGAAATAGCGAGGCTTCATTGCTCATGAAATGTACACCTCATATTCAGCAAACAAGGTTTGCACTCAGATTATTGCTGAATTATAGCTGACATAATGATAATGTTACAACGATTAGATGTAAATGAGATGTAATTGATGAGATGAGACGTAAGTCAACATGAGGAATTTTTATAAGCTCCCTAATGATATTTCGATTTGGAATCCTATCAGTAAATTATTATATCAAAGTTGTAATCTCAATCAATCCAAGTTTGTATACTGTAGATAAACAAATAAGTTCATTTTCAACTATATTGCTATAAATAGTTACCTTAAAGTTAACTGAAAAAGCCCACATATGTATTGATTGAGTAAAGTCTGCGTCGATTTAATTAATAGGCAGATATGCTTAAGAAGTCGGACCAAATCGTATAAGCTTGCAAACATAATTAATTACAGTGTTATAAGACACTAATTGTAACTTTGGAGATAAGCTAAAACGGATATTTAGTTTAATAGATTTGTAATTTTGAACTTTTTTATGGTATGAGATCAGCAATCAGAGGTCTAGAGTATGTCGCCATAATAACCTTGATTTGTGTTCCGGCATCAGTGACCAGGTTCCAGTCTCCCTTAAGAGAGCAGCAGCGTATTTGTAGCACTTTTGGTGTAGCAAATGTCCATAGGCGACGAAGCGGTAACCGCTTTCCATCAAGTGGACCGTCTGCCTGTCTACTGAACTCCTGCAATAAAGTCAGGCCCATCTAATAGAAAGCGGTTACCGTCACTTATGGACATTAAACACCCAAGGTGCTACCAGTATGCTGCCACTCTTTAAAAGGGAGACTGGAACCTGGCCACTAATGCCGGAACACAACTCAAGGTTGCTATGGCAATATACTTTAAACCAGGCCCGGTAGCCATCCAGTCGGGCAGATACCCTTCCACCTGGCGCTGCGTTGTTTTTCGCTTCTTACGACATATCACGACAGGCCGCCCGGTCGCATTTTGAAATACTTCAGAATAGCGACAGTGTCTGTGGTTGAGTTGTCTAAGACTTTGGAGGTCGAACTCACTGAGACGCAGAGGCTCCATGTTCGATACCTGGGATTGTAAATTTTGTAAACAAGCTGTCCCTTATTCACAATGGTCTGGGTGTCTCGGATCGACCCCACAGTGGTCCGTTGTATATAAACCTTTTTTTTCAAGGCGGGGGAAATGCATTTCGCACACTACCGGGTCCTTTACTAGAGATTAGACCAAGCGACGAGAGGTGAAACAATGAATGGGCACCAGAGTCAAATGGTCGGCTTGTGTGGAGACTCGAATACTCAATACTCCACTAAAACCACCCTCCTCCCATGTGCCCTGCGCTTATGGAAGGAAGAGCGTGAGACTTAGAAAGTAGTTACGCCCACGCTGATCCTTGCGCATGTTGAGATCCTTGAGAAGGTCTCGGGAAGCAGTGCAAACTTACTTCTTCAACAGTGGTGAAGACTCCTCCGCTCCCTAGATGCTAGAGGGATTGTATATTACTCATTACACAAACGTAGCTAACTATCTTACTCAGCTTTGAGGGTATACAATGTGTGGTTATCTACTGATTAAAAAAAAAAACACTACCTCACAGCCTCCTTCATTTTATACGGGTGTGCTGAGTTGAGCCGAGTCCGTCTTTACCCAAGGGTGCAAGGGATGCAAAGCACCCGGGTGCGGGCACATAAATTCAAATTAATTTATTAGCATAAAACATGGTTTAACAGGTGTTACGATAGTTATATTTATGGTAGACATGTTTTTGCTAGATTTGCGAGCAAATTTAACTAATACAATTAATTATTATTAATTCTAATATTACATAATCTGTACAGTTTGTTGAAAACTTACAGGTCAAAATCTCAATAAAAATAAAAATAGTCCACAGTCGGATAATTATAACTAGAGCAACGAATAACAAATAACGAATATTCGGCGGCAATTCGGTATTCCGCCGAATACCAAAACGTGCGTTTGCGCGTGTAACAAAGTGCGTCGCGTGCGGATGTTACCGGCCAACTAACTGGGTTAGAGTTACACCTCACTATAGCCCTGGCATAAGGCGCAGGACGGAACACCCAAGGGTTTTAGTGGATATCCCTAACTGGGGAGTGGCAATAGCGTGGCACCAGTTCGGATTTCCTCTGGCTAAAAAAAAACACCTCACTATGTTATGCACGCAAGCCGCGGTGCTCCGTTTATTAAACGTGATTTGATTTAGTTTTAATAATAAATTTATGTTTCTTGTTCTGATTGGCACGGATCATCTACAGGTACAAAAGCTGATATTCGTGATCCAGTGCCTAATATATTATACTAAAGGCTTGTAGCAACGGCAACGTCCTTGAGGTCTTTTCAGGGACAGCGGGGATCCACTGACGTGATTGTTTCTCAGATGCATTATTATTCTATAGTGAATAGAATAAAGTAATATTTAAAAAAAAAAAAAATCTCTTTTATAAATATGTAGATATTTTACTTAATCCTGTTTTGATAAAAATTGAAGGTGTAAAGGAGTTTCATGTCAATAATTTCAAGGTGATTTTTTTCTTAACTGAAAACAACTATATATAGTTATAAACGATAAAACCATGTTGCGTATGCAGATTGAGAAGATTAATGATATTTTTTTTATTAAATTATTAATCAGAAATTAACAATAAAAAGTTGTTTCAATCGCACCCTACTTTTGACTTTTGGCGGCAATTGAAGCCTTAAGACGGCCGAGAGAAAGTACCTAATGAAAATCGTTTCATTCCAACCACTTCTAAATATAACAAGATTACCATAGCACTTATACGTTGAACGTCCTACCCTGTCTAGCTGGAGTGTAATGAGTTTAACACAAAATCGATCGAACGATAACTTGCCTTCCTCGCAATAGGTATTATCTAGATATTACTTGATGTTAGACATGATACGTCTATAATTAATTTTCCTTGTATCGAGGATATGTTCTAATTCTATAGTGAGAGAGGGAGATGGGGAGAGAGATGGAGGGATAGAGGGGGGAGAGAGAGAACAGATGTATATATAATACAATTTAATGGGACTTCCCAATGAGCCGTGTGTGAGTTTCGGCAGTTTCGCCAACAAATTCGTGGTGGTTCCGTCTTACAGGATATTATGTTATGATGTCTGAGTATGTATATAAAATGTATTATATTGTTACTGGTTACGCAGAAATTATTAAAACTACACAAACACGTATAACATAAGTACAAATATAACTAGACACTACTAGTAGAAACTGCACAATTCAATAACACGCGCATAGTCCGTCACTATATCGCTCATCGAATGTACGTCTTACTCTTATCGTAATCCTCGCTTGACTGCCTCACACCTCTGTTCGGACATTGTTTTATAGTAAACTGTATAATACAACAAGCGACTGTATTGAGGGGGGGTTCTCCGATTTTTCCGAGAAAATGTAATCTTCACACCTGGTTAATTATTCCTGTGAACGGCCAAGAAAGTCGAAAACAATAACAATAGGCTATTGTCTAATTGCACATTTTAAACACAAAGTAAACAAAAGAAGTCCAAATTCGATAAAGGTATTAAACTGCATTTTATGATAGGCAGGTGTGCATTCACCTTTGCCTGCATGTAACAATATGTATAATGCTATCGCACTGGTGACAACTGTAAAGATAGTCATTTTTGTAAGGTAATAAATAAATGATAAATGTGTGTTGTCATGTAAGTTAAATTTAAGTGGTTACTTACTTGTATCATTTGTAATAAATTCTTGAGTCTGTAGTCTAATCCATTCGTAAAGAACAAGCTCTAAAATTACATAAAGAAATCTATATAGAAAAGTATTTTAATTAAACAACCTATCAAATATCGTGATCACTAAAACTACTCTTACATATAAAATTACTGTAATAACCAGTTCAAATTCCATCTTTAAAAAAAACAAACGAAATAATTAAAATATGCGTTTTCAATGATGTCTCATTATATTTTTGAAAGGTACTAAATTCTAGAAGAAAAACTTTTAATTAAATTTTTAATAACCATGAAATCAAAAGACTTACCCACCTACGATAAGTAAGTGTTTGAATACTTTTGTAATATATTTCACCGTATTAGGTCCTGAAACAGTAACAAAAATATATTCTCTAATACAATAATAATAAAAATATACTATCCATCCATCCAGCTCCTTGATAACACAGTCCTAGCAAGAATATTCAAAAATACCAAACCATTTGAGTTAGTTTTGTAAGTTTACCAAGACAAAGTGAAGTGCTTAGCATTAAAAAAGAAGACACGAACAAAGTGTCAATCTTTTCCTTATAGACAATAAGTACAGTCTTATTGGACACATTCAAGTATAAACAATTATATCTTTTTATTTTATTTAATGCACGAGCACCTCTGTAATGGGCTAAGGCAGAGGTCCCATTTCCATTTTTTCTTTTACTTCTTCATTTTATTTACTTTTCTAGTATTTTATATCTATATCTAGAATTTTAGGTCCGTTTTCAATTACTTATTAGTATTCTTTCTTGGATTACACTGTTAATGTCGTATCTTTAAGACGCAGCATTTAGGAAAAAAATATCTTTCGCTCATAAATTGAAGATTATTTTTAACTAAGGTGATACGATACACGTTGCAGCGCAAAAACCTTCCCATCATTTCATGCTTTATCTACATCAACCACCAGTGGAACGGCCAATTGGAGGCCTTTTCCAAGCACACTCCACATCTCACGGCCAATATGCTTATATATTACCTTATTATAAGAAACTTTCAGATTTAAAACAGTTTATGCTATATTTTTTTTTGGCGAAGCTGATATACAGGCAGATGGCCCATCTAATAGAAAGTAGATACACATCGGAGAAAAAATAAAAAAACCCCCAGCCTCTAGAATGGGATAGAGGGGATCGGGTTAAATATAAAGATCAGACATATAAGGACGGAGACAACATAAGGGTCCGATAGGATGAACGGGATAGAGAAAATGGGATATAGGATGGAATAGGGGGATGAATTATAGGGGTCAGACAGAAGAAATGGGATAGAGAGACTGGGATAGCAGGATGAAATATAGGGATCAGGCTCCTGCCTGACGAATGGGATATAGAATTGGAATAGTGGGGGTTCTTCTTATTTATACCACCTAATGTACACAGTTTAACAATGAAGTATTATATTCTATTCTACCGTTTCACACCGATATTCTATGATAACATGGAAATTAGATCAATAGAGTTCTCCTTAAGAGTTGTAATTAAGGTAATAAATTCTAATATAGCTCTGCCATTATTATTATTTTCAGGGGGGGGGGAATGCATTTCGCACATACCGGGTCCTTTGCAAGGGATTAGACCGTTGTCAATCATGGAGGCATTCCACTGAGGGCAATCCAAACAGTAATTGACCGGCTTGTGTGGAGACTCGAACCAATGGACAAATGCGCATTGGCTAATACCCCACTAAAACCACCCTCCTCCGACGCCCCGCGCTTATGGCAGGAAAGGCATGAGACTTAGAACGTAGTTACGCCCACACCGATCCTAGCGCAATAAGTGCCTGAGAAAGCCCCTGGAAGAGCCAACTCACTTCGACTACAGGGGTGAAGAATCCTCTGCTCCCTTGATGCAAGAGGACCCTGAACATAGCTCTGCCATGTATCATCCTTATAAGGATATTGCTATAGTTGTTATTCTTATCCTAAGGACAGTTCGCCCTTTGAGAATAATAGTAGGCAACATGGGTGAGGACTACCTCACCCGTGTTGTCTACTTACTACTTACTACTGCCCCTTATAAAAAATTTGCCGCTACAGTATACAATATCAATACAGTACAAAAAATATATTGTTGAGATTCTTTTTCAAACATGGTGAATTATGGTGTTATATATGTACAAAGGAATTAATAAACAATCGTTTAATTCCATTGATACTTATGTTTTAATAATCAAATATCTGTTTTTAAAAATGAATTAATAAAATATACTGTCAATTATGGGAAATTTTTTTAATTGAAAATCCTGGTGCGTGATACCGGCGTCTCCAACGTTAATTTACCGTCACAAATGGCTATTTAACGCCTGATTTTTGTATCACCAGAAAAAGTTATCCATCAAGTAAATTATAATAATAATAATCGGCAGACAAACACACACATTGTATAACCCCAAGCTAAGCTAGGTACGTTTCTATTGTAGGTGATATACAACAGAACAATCTGAGGCCGATCCCAGACACCCAGTCGATAGTAAATAACAGAAAGATAGTTTCCGAAATTTACCATGCCTGAAATCGAACCCGGAACCTCTGCGTTCCAGTGAGTTCGCCTGGCTAAAACATAGCCCACTTAACTACAGAGGCCGTCAAAGTATAACCTAACTAAATGTGAACATGACAAAATTGATCTATTTTATTCATCCAACTGTCATTTACAATTTGTTTATGTTTTATTTTATCATAGGTGCAACTTTTATCCGCTGATCGAAAAATTAATCCAAGAAAGATAAACACAAAACCTTTGGTATAAAGAATTTAATAAAACATATTTTGTATAAAAATTCTCTTAATCGACATTACATAGTTTATTGACAACCATAATTTGATTGACAATGACAACTGCGAAGCACTTATTAATCGATTAAATCGAGTTGTCGTCAATATATACAATATACACTCAATACATTCATTTCAACCGATTAAGATCATCATGATTGAACATATTATAACATAGTTTACATGGAAGTCTTAAATTTTTAATTTTTCCCTAAACGTACATCATTTCTAGAACTCCTAAATAAATAATCACCATTAAATTTAACTTATTAATCCTATACTAAGGGAATGTAATTACAATCTTTGGTACGAAACTAAATATCTCCTACAAATTCTTAGTCAATAGGTGGCTTTACATTACCGCTAAAACTACCCATGACATTGCCTGGAGGTGAATAATAAGCAACGACGTACACCTGACCCTCTTTAGTCCTAGTAACACCTACTCCAAGTTCTTTGGAACCTTCCCAAACGACTTGAGTAAAATGACCAGAATCCAAATTTGTTGGCTCTTTACCAAACTTGTGGTTATTGATTTCATTGTACCATTTATCAACTGGATCTCTTCCAGAGACCACGAAATCGGGATCTGAAGACCATGCGTAGAAAATGTTTTCTCCATAATCATTCTGATCTCTGTGTTCAGTCTGACCTTTCTTTGAAAGAGCCTTAGACCACTCTTCGGCATATCTACACAACTTCTTGCTCAATTCAAGAGGTGGTACGCCGTGTTTTTTTCTGTACTCATTATGTGCTCTCAAGAACTCATCTTCGAATTTCTCTGTGGAAATTGAAGTAGATCTGAATTTACTGACTATTTCGGTTGTAAAACTCTTAGTGCTACGACTTGGAGAAGGTGGTCCTAAATTGTTATGTGATAATCTTGGAGAATTACTGTAGTTGTTCCGGAATTGCATAGCACCAGGTGGCGGCACATTTTTGGCAAACAATCCACTGTAGTTTCCAGGCGGATAATAGTTGGCCACGACATAGAGTTTTCCAGATTTGCTCTTAGCGCTGCCAACTCCGATTTCTCTGGTAGTTTTCCATACGATTTGAGTAAAATGACCACAGTTTAATACTTCGGGTTCTTTCCCAAAGGAGTATTCATTGATTTCACTGTACCATTTTTCAACGCAGTCTTTGGCTCTAATTTTTGTATTGGAATCAGCTGACCATCCACAATAGACGCTTTCTCCGTAGTTCTGGTTTAAGCTGTAGGCCATGGCATCTTTCTTTGCAAGCTCCTCTGCCCATTTTTGACTGATTTTAGTGATATCTTTGTTTAGTACTAAAGGTGGAACGCCATGCTCTCGTCTGTATTCGTTGTGTATTTCTAGAGCCTCATTTTCAAATTCGCTGGTCTTTGATCCGAATAGTCTACTCTGAAATAGAAAAACAATATACTTAGTACAAATTAATCAACAGTTTAAAAACACTATCCTAAAGACCATTAACCTACATAATATAATTTGAGTTATATTTATACATTGCATGGGGTAGATCCCTTTTACCACTAGCAGTTTACCCTAATAGCCCGGTACTATTTGTTCTCATTTCCCACAATAGTCGTACACTGTCGGGGCTTGTCCTTGAGTCCATTATTATATGGCATAGACAAGGGCAATCGCCGGTCAGTATCATGCCACATTTACATTAAATTTGTCAAGGGGCCTCTACGTGTAGGCCTTCCCATGGCCCCATGCAAGCCCTCCAAAAGTTCGGACCATTTTTATGACCCGTGGTCTGCAGAGAATACATGTATAGTAATAACAGAGTGGCTCCCCTTAGTGAATGCTAGCAAACGAGCCAGATACAGAATACAGTAGTATTAGAAACAGCACGAACTGTGTGATTCCTGTCTAAGGAATCCTAACCCCCGGTAGCTTAGAACCCAGGCCCGCTGCCAGCGGACGACATGATTTAATATTATTATTTATGACATATTGTATTTAGGATGTTTCTTTACAAAAGAATGTTGTGTACTATGTATGTAATATTTTGTGATAAACAAATATACCAATTTTAAAATATTTGTAGTTTACAGTTAAAAGGTTTGATATCTTACATGACAGCGATATTACATTATTTATCAACATCTGCAGTAGTTTGACGTAAACGATAAATACATTAAATTACAGTGTCGTTTCAGATCGTCATGACGATACTATAATAATATAACTACTATTCTTTTAAAACTGTTTGAAGGTTGGAACAATTTAAGACAGTTTCAAGATTAATTCGTTTTATAAAGCTACTGTATCATCTAATAATTTAACTTCATATACGAGCATCATCCTCAAATATTCGACCTCGTAATGTTAGGGAGTTTCCCACACTATGTATCGAGCGGGGACGATATCACTGACGCCCTTATGTCGTAGAGATAAAGGTCTGTTTGGTTTGTATTTGCTAAGTTCATGCCAGCTAGTTTGTGGAGTCTCTTAAAATCCGTAATCATCAAACAACACGAAAACATTCAACGAAATTAAAAATAATTATAATGAAAATCTTTATGTTCTGGCCAAAAAGCATTTTACCAAACTTAAAAATTGTTTTATAATTATTTTGTGAATAGTTTTTCTTGTTCATGTAGGAAGAATTAAAAAGAAAGTGTTTACTTCATAAAGTCCGACATTTCATGGGCTATTCTGATATGCTACCTAAATAGAATAGCAAGTAGACTTAATTTTTAACTTATTAGTACCTAGACTTTATTTAGACTTTCAAAAATGTTTTCCTAACGAACTTAATTTTAATAAAAACTTCTGCATTTAAGGATTTCAACAAGAATCGAGCTTGAAATGTGAAGTTTGTCGTAGTTGAGATTGTCATCTAAAGTTCTTTGGGCTGCTATGTAATAACTCTATTTTGTCATAGCGTAAACAAAAGAAAAAATGTAGGTTATTCACTCTTAGCCGATTTAATATGCTCACTTGCTTATCAGCTATTATTTCCGTAGGCATTATGACTCATTTCTTATTCACACCCATATCACTCATACACCCTACTACTAAGTATTCTGTTAACTTCTAGTCAAACTCTTATACCCACCTACGCCCAATTCTGCTATTTAATATTTTGACGTTGCGAAGATATTCAAAGTACGATTCAGTTGCGATAATGACATAAATTCGAATTCTGCTAAATATACAATATCTTCTCGATATCGCCGCGGTGGAATAATAGTAAAAAAAGTTGGTATTACCATTCCCAGAAATAGCGTTAGCGTTATCAATATTGAAAAACTAGCAAGAAATAAAAAAAAATATTTTGCGAGTTTTCGCTTATAAATATTAATAACGGTAGAGTGGCGTGCCATTGAAATTAACGGGTTACCGAAATCAGGCAAATCTACGATTGAGACGATATTGTACAGCCATTTTGACGAGATAGTAGATAATAGCAGAATTGAGCCCCAGATCAACATAACACTAAAGAGGTGCCAGATTAACACAATATCAAAGATAGCTAGTGTAATAATGAACAACTCAGGAATTAGATTAGTAAAGCAGTATGTACAATATTAGGAAGCATTAAATAAAAACTTTAGGTATATTATATTGATATCACGGACAGATTACAAGCATGTACAATAACATCCCATTGACGCAACATCAAATGGATAACTCATGCATGTTTCCGGTGTTTAAAATATTGTGGTAGATTACTTTATGATTCCGTTTCAAAATCATCCAATTATTATACTGCATTATAAGAATATATAAAAGAAATCTTTGTACCATTTTTAAGCATATTGCGCTTATTAAAGAGTGTGATATTTGGTATAGTAAAAGTTAATCTCGAGAATGACTGCAGAAAACTATTTCTTAAATACGTTACAAATATATTCAAATAAATTAAAAAATAATTTATTACATTTAAATAAACAATTTCAAACACATAAGTTTGTGGTCAAATAGTCGTACAGAGAAATTATCGCCAAAAAGTTTTAAAATGTTGCCGACAAATAATTAATAACATTCCAAGTTTATTATAGTTAGTTATAATTGAACTGTATCAAAAAATAAAAGTAAAAGAGTAAAACATATTTCACAATTTTTGAAACTCATTGGTCCCCAAACTAGGTCGACTTGTATCTTGTGGACCTCCTCCTAATTAGTACAATTCTGATTGTGAAATTATTGATTACAGTTACATTTATTTTAAAAATATGTATGGGTACGTGCGCGTGTATGTGTGTGTATGTATGTGTCTGTGCGTTAGTGAGCGCGCATGTGTGCCTGCGTGTGTGAGTGCGTGCGTGTGCGCGTGTATGTGTGCGTGTATATGTGTGACTTGTGAGATTGTGAATTTGTATGTATAAAAAGATACTGTATGATTGTATTATTATAATTAAATGATATAATGCTAAAATTTAGATTTATTTATGAGACATTTATTTGTATTTTAACGCTTATATACCATCCAAAACTTTGCAAAAATTGATTTATTTAGATGATGGTTTAGATTTGCTTTTTCATTCGTCATATAAACATTATCTTAAGACGAAAGATCTTATTCATATAGAGTTAGAGTAAGTTTGTAAGCTTTGTTAAAGTTCTAAGAAGCCAACAAACTTACTGTAATGAATAAGACTAAACATGTGAAACAATCAAATTATTATAAAATCATACTACTATCATTTTTAATCTGTTTACGCTGTATTTTTGCATTGAATAAGTTTTTTGTAATTATTGAACAAGAATAATTAGATCTACTAAAGGAGATCGTTATATCTAAGACACAAGCTCTAGAGGTGGAAGTGATTAGTTATTATTTCGGAAGTAGCTTCCTTCCTTCATGTTAACATCGCCAACAGTCTGCCTATTCCATGTTCCCCGAACATTGTGACGGGCAGACGTCATAGTCCCCATATTCCCAGACCCTTAGTACCACTAGCATTTCACCTCAATAGCCCAGTACTTTTGTTTTCATTTCGCACAATAGTCCTACACTGGCCGGGAATTGTCCTCATATGGTGTAGACAGGGACAATCATCAGACAGTGTCACGCCACATTTATATTAAATTTGTCAAGAGGCCTCTACATGTTGGCATTCCTAAGGCCCCACGCAAGCCCTTAAAAGATTCGGGCCATTTTTGTGGCTCGTGATCTTCAAAGACATACATTATATCTACTAAAATAGTTCCTAGGAGGAAAGTCGACAGGAAGATTGTACTTTAACAAAAATATTAACGTCAAGTAATACATTGATGACCTGAATGCGAAATTAACTGTTATCGAATATAGTTAGGCAAGGTTATGAAATAAGGTCAGTCGAGTCATAGGAGACCTAACGTGACGAGTTAACGAATCTCATAAGAACACTAAAGTACTCTTCAATAAACCGCCTTTGTATACCACAGATAATTAGAAACCTCAATCATGGCTTTATCGTGGTAATAATCAAAGAGATTTCTTGTCTGTCTTGTTTAATAGGTTTCTGATAGCTAAATGCAACAAGGAGTACAGTTTCACTATGTATTTTGTCTCTCTGTTTGTATTTCTCAAAATCTACTAAGGCTAGAGATATATAAATTCATGATAAATGTAGTAGCATATGCATACAAAAATATTTAAACACTGAATGTCACGGAAAAGACCGGAAAAGAGAAATAAAAATATTCAAATTTTTTATTTTTCACTTCAAATAAATAATATGAATAAATTACTGGTTTGCTCTCCTACTTTATTTCTGAAGTTTATCAGCCAATAAATGCGTAAAGTCAAAGTATTCCGACTAATTGTATTTAGTACGAAAATTATACTTTTTGGCAACGTTACCCCGTTGGATCGCTTTACTGGTGCGTTATTTGAGGCAGGCAAGATTCTTTGATCGTGTAATGACTTGATCAAATGCTTTTAAAACTCTTTATATAGTAGAAACTTATTAAAAATGCAGCATTTATTTAATATTCAAATAATTACGACAAAAAATCTTAACAAACTTAACTACAGATAATAAGTTGGTCCCAAACCACTGTCACTTGTTAGGAACCTTCTTAAAAACTGACAACGTTACCGCGTTGGATAGTAATGCTAATACCCAGCTAATTCAATACATCTTAAGAAATAAATACAATCAGATTAAAAATAAATTGGATTAAGTTGTTACGACTTTGACAAAAACAATCACTCTAAGATTAAACCATTTATATGTAAATAATCTCTAAGAATTTTCTTTCTTTTAAGATTGATTAGATATTATACATAGAACTTGGATAGGAGTTGCTCTCTGAATTGGAAATATATACACAATAGCACTTTACTAGGAACAGTTGTCTCGTACCTACTTTATTTTGTTGCTGGTGACCTGCCAGACGACCTACCTCATGGAAAGTGGTCATCGTTGCCTATAGGCGTGTTCAACACCAGGGACGAAGCCAACGCGTTGCCAGTCTTTAGGATGGGATAGGAGGGACGAAATAAAGGGGGTGAAATAGAGACAGGTGAGATACAGGGAAGTGAGATAGAGGATAAAGGAATAGAGGGATGCAATATGGTGACGAGATAGATAAAACGGTATAGGGAGAGCGAAGAGAGAAAGTGGGCCATCGGAACTGTCACTGATCGTACTAAATATATAAAATCTATATTATAAAACTAGGATATGCTCGCGACTTTGTCCACGCTCGACTTGAAATTTTTGCAGGATTCCCGGTACACAAAATATAGCATCATTTCAAAATAATAAGCATTTTTATGCACCCGAACAACTTCAAATAGCTTCCGGGATAAAAAAACAAACACATATTTTATTACATCAAATTACAGAGATATACACTCTACATTAGTATAAATTTAGTATTATAATTAGGATAAATTAATATAATAAGTCACTTATAAGATACATACACTTCAACACAAATTAATTAATGTCACACACAAGAACTAAAATAATAAGCGTGTTAAATTAAAAAAAATATCTAGAAATAAAGCTTTAAAAAAGGGTATGGAACTCGAGTCCGTAGAGTAGTTAAAAAAAAATTACATCAAATTTGCTATCGATCAAAGAAAATATCGCTCTGTGAATTATTATTTTTTTCTGGCCATTTTAGAAAATTCCCACTAAAATTATCGCCGGATTCCCAAGGTAAAAAGTAGCGTCGATTTAAGGTCTAAGAATTTGCCACGTCGCTCAGCGAAAACCGCATCACAATCGCCTTGTAGTTTTTACGTGATACCCGAAAAACAGACAAGAAATCTTAAGAAAATTGCATCTTGTTCTCAATCATTTACATGTGTATTGCAGTTTTTTTAAGCTATTAAAAAGATTTCTAATGTACCGGCAAGGCGTATTTAGAATTTTACATTATTATATATAGTAAAAGTGTAATATTTTGTTTTTTACATTTTTATGTTTGTTGGGGATTCACGAAAAAATGTTCGAGGTCTATTTCGGCGTAGTAGCGATGACAAAAATACTATAAAGCAATGAAAGAATGTGAGTATTCCGGCGAAAATGAATTGGCAACCAATTGAGTTTTTTACTAAATTCAGAAACGTGATCATACTCGCGTAACCCAAATATGAACCTTATAGAAAAGTTTTGGCGCTCAAGTTTATTAAGGTGTTCTTAAGGTAAACCTAGATAGATGGCATCAGCATAACCATGTATGGATAAAAGTAGCGACTCTGCAAGTCCAATTTTGATGGGCAGGAAATTTTTCAGCCTCCAGAGTAATTTGGAGGAGAGAAGCAACCGACTCTTCTCCGTTATATGGGGTCGCCAGGACAGCTCGAACTTGCTTTTATACATAAACATAATAATTTCAAGCTAGGGTAAAATGGAACGATGGCGATCACATCACAACAAAAGTCCATTACGTGAGAATTGAGCAATGATTTCAACCCGATAAGTTAAAAAGTGTTTACGTGAATGTCATGATTACATTATGATAACGCTGAACATGTATTGTGTGATATTGTAAATAAAAAAGTGAGTAATTTATATAAAAAAAACTACGTTATCACGATTTTTAGTATTCCGACGTTTCGGCCACTTTTCAGTAGCCGTGATCACGGAAGACAAACATGTCAAGTGTCAATGAGTATTATTAAAGTTTTTTTTTAGCCGACCGCCAATTTGGTAATTTTAATTATTTAGTTTTAATTTGTTTGTTGTTCTTTTTTACTCTATGAGAGCAAAATCTAATTTACCACCGCTTGAAGAGAAGAAGCGGCGCAAGAACCTCTTCAGCAAACATGCATAGTTCTAAAATTTTTATGTAATATTAAAATGGGGGGAAGGAAAAATAAAAGAAATTATCAATCAAATTGGTTTGTGTTCCGTTGCACGCAGAAAGAGCTCACAGTTTCCTGAAGTCTGGTAGTTGTTTTTTGCTGGGGTTTGGGTCCTAATATAAAATAAACTACCGCGCTGTAAACTGTTAAAACGTAGTTTTATGATGTATACAAGTCGCGAAAACTTAAGAAAATATTATGAGTAATTTATAGTTATACTTTATTATATCTTATTTATAATATATATGAGTATAAAAATATATATATGTATAGATAGCTCTTGCCCGCAGCTTCGCTCGTGCTTTTTTTTGAGGCGGGGGAAATGCACTTCGCACACTACCGGGACCTTTACTAGGGATTAGATCAAAGCGACGAAAGGTGAGACCACGAATGGGCACCAGAGTCAAATCGCCGGCATGTGTGGAGACTCGACTACTCAATACTCCACTAAAACCACCCTCCTCCCATGTGCCCCGCGCTTATGACAGGAAGAGCGTGAGACTTAGAACGTAGTAACGCTCACGCTGGTCCTAGCGCATCAGTGCTTGAGAATGCCCCGGGAAAGGCAAACTCACTTCGTCAACAAGGGAGAAGACTCCTCTGCTCCCTAGATGCTAGAGGGCCCCTAAACTTCGCTCGCACTTACGTTATCCCACGGGAACCTTACATTTCATCGTGATAAAAAAGACTACAGACTATAATCTATTTCTGTGCCAGATCCAGCAAGATCCGTTCAGCCGTTGTTACGTGATTGAGCAACAAACATCTGTCCAAAGTTTCGCCTTTGTAATATTAATACACTATAGATACATAACAATTATAGTTTGTCTTAAATCTAATTTGATATGAACACAAACTGCTCTACTCTTGATAGTTTAACTTTACGGTATCAATGACTGCACATTGTAACCGAAAAGTTTTGAACTTAATACAATAGATTTCGAGCAAGTAAAAAATTGGCAATAACTTAAGAAATTTGAAACTTTATTGAAAACTGAACAGTTCTGAGAATTACGGCGTTGTTATACAGAGGATTTCACTCAGCTTTTTTCGAATGATGAATTTTAAATGTCAAAAGTAATATAATCATTGGAAATTTTTTGTTTTTCATTTGTTTAAAATTTTTAAATTAATATTTTCTTATCTTAATCAAGAGTTTTAGAAACTGCCATTTTGTGCAACCATTTAAATTTATTCAATTTTGAAAGCATTTTCTTAAATAAATTATTTAAATATGGTTTAAGTTTGTAAATAAATATTATTAGCAGTAAATCGACAACGGATACTAAAGTACTTTGGTCACATAGCAAAAAAGAACTTAGGTAATTCGTGAGAATTGTGACCACTGGGAAAGTTGAAGGCAAGAGACCTCGGTAGATCTCTAAACAGATGAAATGATCAGTGTATTTAAAACCAATCCCCACCGTCATCAAAGTTACTTTTCTCAGCAGTGAAAGTACAACTTAGAAGGATACATTTTACTCAGGTTTTCACATGACTCTTCGTGTGTATAATTCCGTTTAGTATTTGTTGGGAAATATCTGATTTTCTTGAATAAAAATTGTTAGAAGCTACTGTGTCGATAAGGATATTCATAGTAAAGTGCATATTATATGCCACTACACAATATTCTAGTGAAACTACAATCTACTCAAAATTAGAAATACTGGCAATGTAGGGGTATTTTTTAAAACGAATACGATCGATATTATATGTTTTAGTGACTTTCTATTTAAGTGCATAGATGGTAAGATAATATTCGTCTGGATAATAATATGCCGCCCTGTCAAACTTTTGAAATAATTAGTGAAAAAAATCCATACAAATTTGATTTATAAATATTTATAATAAATTTTATGCATGCGAAAAGGAATGCTCCGGTGGTTCGGGCATGTGGAAAGAATGTATGATGAAAGAATGACTAAACAGATATACAATGCAAAAGTGGATGGATGCAGAAGGCGCGGAAGGCCACGACACACCTTCCATGATCAAATTGATCGTGTATTAGCAGAAGGTGATTTCAGGAGCCTTAAGAACAGACGAGCGTGCATGACAAGAACTATGAATGTCAAAGAAGCAAGTGAGGTGTGTAAGAATAAGCCTAAATGGCGCTCTGTTGTTCGTGCCTACCCCGCAAGGGACCTGGCGTGAAGTTATGTATGTGTATGTATGTATAATAAATTTTAATGATAATTAATTTGAACCATGTCCATTGAGTATTTGAGATATGGGCATTTTAAATTAGTGCTCACCTTTACGCACTCCATAGTTCGTGTACAGTCACGCACTTACCCGATTTCACCTACTACTATATCCGATGTTATTTACACTAATCTATTATACGATATAATTAATAATATTATATATTATTAACATATAAGTAATTCTTCACTTGCCATATTAAACTCAACCAAAACACTCGTTATTTTAACTATCTACAAACAATAAACGAAATAAATGTACTAATTCAGAAGTTAAGTAAACCTCTTTACACATGCCATGAAAAATATGTTCGTATACTTTGTACAGATTTTCACGCAAGAGGTACTATGAGAAACATAAGAGGAATATTTTAAGTACACTCATAGAATATTTACCATCGTTCTCACGGTAACAAACGCGAATGGAAGATGTCAAAAGTGTCTAATAAAACTTCCTGGCTCGCACCAATTTATGTGTCCCACTTTAGTCCTTGCTTCAAATATACTGTACTGTTATCGCGATAACAGTACTTTGATAACTCGAAATTAATCTCGCACTGGATAAAACGTTTTGTTTCATTCGAAAAGGGTGGCGACCGATTTCAGTCGCATTGTATTACGAGTATTACTGTGAAGAATTGTTAACTGTGATAAGGTGTTACTGAGAACTATCGATTGCAATCATGGATTTGAATGAATTGTGTAAAATTCATGATATGGTGTTCCTATATCTTACCGAACGTTCATTTGCCTTAATGTCGGTTAAAAACTTGACATAAGCGCTATACAACTATAGTCGAAGTTCAACCCATGCTAGATAAGACATCTGAATGCCAAATTGTTTGAGGGCAGAAATTTTGAGGTTACTCCATTTTTAGAAGAAAGTAAAATATTGACCAGTCTAGATAGTAGAAGATCCGAACCTACATCGACCTTCACCGAGCCGATAATATAATAAAATTTATTTTATAATAAATTTGGTGTATTAGAAAATATATTAAAAATGGGTTTGCTAAAAAAATCCTGGACCGAATATTTTTAATATTTTTTTAAAAATGGTTTTTTATTCAATGTTGCGATATCGAGATAATAAATATATGTAAGTAACTGCATATCCTCTAATAGTTAGTATAGTATCTTTGATCAATATAATATGTTTTAATCGTGCAAATTTAAAATAATTTTAGGCTATATGTTTTTCTGTGTTTTCTGTAATTGTGTACAATAAAGTGTTATCTATCTATCTACCTAATTCTGCACCTAAGAAGCATTTAGGAATATTTCAATTGAATTTAGTCGTTTAAATAGATATAACAATAATATCTTTTTTTTATTGCAGGAGTTCAGCAGACAGGCAAACGGCCCACTTGATGGAAAACGGTTACCATCGCCTATGGATATTTGTAACACCAAAGGTGCTACAAATGCGCTTCTGCTCTCTTAAGGGAGACTGGTACCTGGTCACTAATGCCGGAATACAACTCAAGTTTTATGGTATGGGTGGTAGCCATCCAGTCGGGCAAACACTTGCTCATTGATTGAAAAAATCGAATGGGATAACGCTATCTTATCCCTCGTGTAACAAAAAAAGTTGATGATATTATAATATGTGTCTCATTTGATTAATTTTGTTTATATTTCAATGAAATTGGATGTGAATTAAATTAAAATATTCTTAAAAAATAATTTAATTATTTTTAAACCTGCTTTGAGGTAAAGCTAATATTATTATCATTGTCTATGTGTTAGTTAAAAAATTATCATGAAATTAATTATTACTTTACGAAAAACTATGTGTATATGTGTCACCATTTTTCAAATAAAATTACTGCTTTCTTGTTTCTACATGAATAAACATTCATGTTTTAAAACTGATATTTACCGACACATTTCTAAAAAAAGTCGTGTATTTAAGGTGAGTGTTTTATAATTAATAGTTGAAGATTTATCTAAATATTATACTCGTAACTTTTATATATCAGGTCTTTGATCTAATTACACTTTAAAATGATTGGTGGTCAAGGTTGGCTCTTAATGGCAATAATTATTTTGGAACTTAGATAATCCTGTACCACGTTTCCTGCGCATAAGTATAAAGGTGATGCACAATTTGATATAATAATAACTCGACGGTTGGTTATTTCTAGTTATCGTTTTTGAAATTATCTTTTAATAATCAAATTATTCTACTTAAGTCATTCTTCAGTCGAACGCTTTGTTTTGCAATAATAGTTTCAAAATCACATTCCATACTATATTCTAATTAAGGCAGAAACTGTATTTTAATAATAATCGTATTTTTTTAAATAATTGAAATTAGATAAATAGCTCTCGCCTACATTTGTTTTATTTCTTTTACCGAGATGTCGTTTGCGTGTGACTGGAATTTTATATTCATAATATCTTTCGATTCCTACAAAGATAAACTTCCAGCTTTAAAGCAAAACAATTCATTGAATTCCATTGAGCCCTTTCGGCTGTCTGTTCCAGACAAATTTTCGATAGATACACTTTTTATATATAAACACTTTATTAAGGTTAGGCATCATGTAATTAGTAGTCTCTCAACATCTTTGTGTAACTTTCGTAATAAACCTGTATGTCTCTCGAGATAACTCGCCATAATAATGGCCCGGACTTTTTGAGAGCTTTCGTGGGGTCATGTACAGGCCAACACGTAGAGGCTTTTGATAAATTTAGTGTAAATTTAGCATGATACTGACCGACCATTATCTCTGTTTACACAATCTAAAAGTGCATCTAAGGACAAACCCTGGTCAGTATAGGAAATGAGAACAAAAGGTATTAGGGTGAACTGTTAGTCGCAGAATTCAGACTCGCGACTCCCAGCATGGACCCCAAAAAATGCCACACAAGATTGGCGAGGGCCAACATGGTTCATAATATTCAAGAGTTATACAGAACGAATTTGTAGTGAGTAAATTCAATTTATAACCTAAAAATAAGATAGAGTACAAGTGAGATTGAAAACTTCATTTAATTAGTCCCTTAACTATTAAACTACCATGACATGTGGGGTATCTAGGAGCTTTCCTGAATTACGTTTGTGGAAGGACGATTAGACTGGCCAACAAAAATAACAGCCTATGACTGGCTGGATACAGCGTTGAAAGAAAAGGATTGGACTGTTCTCATTTCGGAGGCCAGGACTTATTTTGGGTCGTTGAGCCCCAGCAGTTAGTTAGATTAATAACACCGGCCCACAAAAAATAAAAAGTGGTCTGTACTTTTGACCAGATCCATTTCATTTATATTTCAATGTGCTGAATTTATGGACCAAATTTGAATGTGTGGACAAAACTGAGCCCAAATTCAGTCTTTTAGTCCATACACCCTCAAAATGTTGAGGGTGTATGCACTGAACTAACCCCAGATTCGCATTCAGCGCATTGAAAAATACATAAGAAAAGATAGGTTTGGTCAAAAGTATAGACCACTTTTTATTTCTTTTGGGCCCGTGTTATTAATCTAACTGCTCACTCAAGGACCCAAAAAGAGACCTGGCCTCCAAAATGAGACTATTCTATCCTTTCTCTTCAGCACCTATTCCAGCCAGGCTTGAAGCACACGGAAGAATTATTATTAATTTTAGCATTCTTCCACTTACGCATGACATGTTTATTATACACACCATTTTACAAAAGCACAACAATTTTAACGATCTCACAGAACTGTACTCCCAGCGAGAACCTTCCGGTGTTATTTGGCCGAATAAAGGTATGTATAATGTATAAAGGTTTGTTAAACAAAGGGTCATGGTGAACAATTGGCAAAAAAGACAAAAGTCACGGGAAATGATAGCACACGTTATGACTACGATTGACCGAGTTTTGGACACGAAATTATGTTGTATTTTATTATGATAATTTCAGTCACGAATTTGCCAAATCATACAAGAAGAATTGATACCAGTTCGATAGGGCCTGGTTCGATCTCAACGAATTCCAGACAACAACTAACTTTAATACGGACACATGCTGTATATTAAAAACTACCCACAACAAAAGTACAGGTAGCATTATTTTCAGATAGATGCAGATCATCTGTACTTCTATGGTGACTTGGTAAATATTTATATTATATATATAATTACAGTAAAGTTATTAAAGTTATTCATGTGCAATAAAGTTATACAGGTTTCAAGAACGGTTTTAGCGGCGTAATACCACGTTCTCGTTTATTATCCCCGCAAATTGCTATTGCGCCTGGCCGCTATTTTGGTGACGTAACCGTAGCCGAACTTTAGCATCACTGGCACGCGTACATATCGAGTTGCGGATGACGTCACGTGAAAATTAATTTGACAAGGTTCCAGCGCATTAGCAATTTGCGGGGATAATATGTCGGCGTCGAATGCTAAGCCTGGAGCTAATCGTACTTCATGTGGTAAGTAAGAGTTTTGGTGGTCTACTTTCATGCCTATCCCATCCACTCTATCATATTCCTCTTTTTTTTGATGATGCAGGGGAATGTCTTTTCTTGGGACACCATCCTCGGGCCTGGGGGTAAGGCACGCCGAGGGATGTGTGGGACGATTGATGGGCCGTCAAACTACCCTGGTATATAAGCTAATTCTATATCGAGTTTCATTTAAATCCATTCAGTAGCTTTCAGTGACGCTCTAACAGACAGACAGACGAACAAAAATTCAAAAATTCGCATTTTCGGAATCTCCTGTTTCAAATTATCCGTTTCGATTTTTTTTACCAACCTATTCTATAGCATTATATAAAACGATGTCAGAGTTTGATAACCCTACGCGTCAGTATAGAAGTATCTTAATTGGGTACTTGATAACAAAATCGACGAAGATACTTTTAATCATCATAAAAAACTTCATAGCCTTCTAAATTTTGTATGGATGTACTGCGTTGTGTCGTTATGATTCTAAAGAGTCCAATAACTTATTAATTACTGAAACTTTGAAAGCAATATTTTTTATTTTTTATGTTCACTTGTAGGCAAACTGGCAAACGAACCACCTGGTGGTAGGTGAGGCTAAGGGAGCCAATGCGTTGCCTACTTCGTTGAGACTTTAAGTATCTGTTCACGCCCTTTTTGAAGAGCTTGTATCGCTCTGGGAAAATCGCGGGAGGAAGTTCATTCCATTAACTTTGACATATATGGCATGAAGGATTGTCCACCACATGCTTTGGAGGACTTCCAATCGTTTAGCAAGTGTAGATGAACTCCCAATCGCCGTCGAGTGGTGCGATGATAGAATTGCGACGTAGGCACCAATCAAATAGCTCATCAGAGCAACTCCCCGTTATAGAGACGGTAAAACACGCAAGATGATACATAGTAAGTATTATAAACGCACGCTTTTTTATATATGTATATACTTTTGGATTTTTTTTATTGCATGAGTTCAGCAGACAGGCAGGCGCCCCATCTGATGAAGAGCGGTTACCATCGCCTATGGACATTTAATTTTGTATCACCAAAGTGCTACAAATGCACTGCTGCTCTCTAAAGCAAGACTGGAACCCGGCTTCTAATGCTGGAACACAACCAAAGGCTGTTATGGCGGCATACTCTAGATCAGGGGTGGCACCCATTCAAATTTTATTACATTACGTGTCAAATACCTAATTTGATTTGAGAGTCCGCTCCCCTATTATGCGTTAACATCCACGCACTTGGCTGTTTTGTTATTAGATGTTTAGAAATTACAACTGATTATAATTACGATGGATTTATCAAGAGTTCAACGAATATAGATTAATAAATTTTACTACTCGTTGAAGTTTGCCAACACGCAGATACAATCTTGTGTTTTTTGCAACCATAACTATTTGTAACTGTAAAACAAAATAATAATGTAAATTTAAACACAACAATAAAAATTGCTTACTAATTACGACAGTCGGGTCAACGACCGTTGATTGTGGGAAAATATTCCTCGTGAATCACGTATTATATTCGAAATTACTTAGAAATAATGCGGAGAAAAAAAACGGAAACAAAATTAAATGTTACGGTGAATCATATGACAAACTGTCCTAAATAGCACCTGAGATTTTTGCTGGTCATTAAATACGCAGAAAAGAGGGTGATAGGAAGGCGGTTTTAAGTGACATTTTGTGACAGAGCATGTGTTTTTACATCTTAATGTCTTAAGCTTAAGGAAATATAAATAACCTGATTTTCAAATACAATGAATGGATGTTTTTTGAAATGAAACTTCTTTAGAATCGTTGTGATTTGAAACTCGATGCAACGAATAAACGACACTAAAAAGAGATAACACATAAATCTATAGGACTAAGCCTGCGAGAGAATGAGATAGAATACATTATATTTAATAATTTAA
The DNA here is from genome assembly GCA_949752895.1 of Dendrolimus pini. Classification (NCBI taxonomy): domain Eukaryota; kingdom Metazoa; phylum Arthropoda; class Insecta; order Lepidoptera; family Lasiocampidae; genus Dendrolimus; species Dendrolimus pini. Next base: position 5,431,662 of record OX457129.1, on the reverse strand, counting down.
ACACTATACTCATACAGACAGAATTTGAAATGTTTTGAAATTTTTCGTATTAACGAAAAATTATGACGAGTATTAACTCGTAGTGCAAATTTTGTGTTTTAAAGCTTAAATCCCTATTAATATTATAAATGCGAAAGTAACTCTGTCTGTCTGTCTGTTCCGTTTTCACGTAAAAACTACTGGACCGATTTGGCTGAAACTCAGTATATATATATATGTTTTCGATACCGAGAATGAACATAGGATACTTTTTATCCCGAAAAGTGGGATAATTTCCGGGATAAAAATATATTTGTCTTTCTGTTTGTTATGCTTTTATGGAAGAACTAATGGGCCGATTTGGCTGAAATTCGGTACGTATGTAAATTAAATACTGAGGATGGACAAGGGATAATTTCCATTTTGGCTTTTTGGTAATTTTGGCCTACTTGGTCATTTTGGCCTTTTTGGTCAATTTGGCCTTTTTGGTAATTTTGGCCTATTTGGTAATTTTTCCTGTTTGGTCATTTTGGCCTTTATGGTCATTTTGGCCTTTTTGGTCATTTTGGCTTATTTGGTTATTTTGGCCTATCTGGTCATTTTGGCCTTTTTGGTCATTTTGGCCTCTTTGGTCATTTTGACCATTTTGATTATTTTGGCCATTTTGGTCGTTTTTGCCTATTCCGTCATTTTGGCCATGTCGGTCACTGTGGTCTTTTGGTCATTTAGACCATTTTGGCCTTTTTGGTCAAGTTTTGTAATTTATTTTGTTGACAGATAGACGGGGGATGGTATAATTAGCGATATAAAATGAAGTGAATCTTCCGTGGGCAAATACATAAAAAATGTAATATAATATAACCTTTAGCACTTGCTCTATAAACAAGAGACACGCACTAGACGTTAACCCGCGGCGCAGCCGCGGGGTAAACTCTAGTATATTATAACGATATAATATATGTGACGTCACGAAATTTACAATCCCTCCCACCCCTTGTCACACTTTGTTTCACTTCTACTGCGTGGGAACTGCACACACACACACACACACACACACACACACACACACAGACACAGACACACGCGCACACACACTCATTTTTATACCACCAATATAGATTTTTTTAATGTGAAGCTGGCAAATAAGCAGACGGCCCATTTAGGCTACGTTCCACAAGAGACTCATAATGACCACGTTCGCGACCGCGATTTTTCCCGTTCCACTTGCTTGCGGACGTTACAAGCATAAACTCTAGTAGAAAGCATTATGGGGCGATGATGTCATAAACGACAAAATACACAAATGTCATGGTTTGATTTGAAAATCGCGCGTTTTTCAATGTCAAGAGAGAATTAATGCTCTGTGGTCAACGCCCACATTGACCCACTCTTGACATGGGTCGTTAGGAGCGCTGTGTGATCGAAAATGATGACGTCATGTGACGTTTTCGCCACGACCATAACGACTCTGGTCGCCATGTGGAACGGCTGACGGAGCATTTTGGGCGTTGTGAGCTACTAACGAAACGCGTCCTTAATGGAAGTGGTTTTTTTTATCGCTAAAGCACAGCAGACAGGCTGGTTACCATCAGCTATAGATGATTGCATGGAATGGTGTGAGATTTATATTATAGAGAAAAAATGCAGAAAGCTGTTTTTATTAATACAATTATGTGGTACAATTACATTAAATCAAATATATTACTGATGCAAAAAAAGGTAGAACATAGTATAGGCGAATTTTGATGTGAAGTAGATAAAGGAGACCATTCAAGTAGGCCACGGCACGCACAGAAAGAAACAAAATCCCGATGATTTATGCAAAATCTCAATTCTGTAATGTTAATTGGTTTCTAGTAAAAATAAATAATGAAGTATAGTGGGCTAGCTATCTCTAAGTTATTACTTACAATATTAATGCAGAATAAAACGGAAACGAATTTAATTTTGTAATTCCGTTACTATGAGTCATACGACGGCCTGTACCAAATACCATCTGAGATATGCTGGTAATTAAATGTGAAGATATGATCTATGTTAATAAATAAATACCGAATGCAAGTTAAAATTTTATTACGAGCTACAGGACTCGAATTAAAATAAATGCCGTTGGAATTACTATAGAGTTATTTAGAACTGTACAAACACATATAAAACAAGTACAAAATAAAACTGGATGCAACCAGTTCACACTGCACGATTCAATGCAATTCAACACGCGCCAAATCCGTCACTATATCGTTAATCGAAAGTACTACACGCCTTAATCGTATCGTAGTCGTCGATTGACTGCCCCACCCCTCCGTTTGGGCATTGTTTTATACTAAATATACAGTACAAAAAAAACGACCGCGTGCCAGTGCTCCGCTCGGTACTTCGGAAACACCAGTGAATTTCCGAGAAATAGTAATTTGCACATCTGATTGTTGATCTGAGATGTTTTTAAAGTTTAAACACGAAGTAAATAAGAGAATTCGTTTTACAACATGCAGCGTTGCGGTCTCGGCAGACCCTGTCCTGCCGTGAACAAGTAAAAAAATCCAGCGCTACCTGCCGGGTCTAATTGTGAATTTAAACCACCCACTCAAACAGACATAAAATTTTATTAAATTCGTAAAACCTTATTCCAGCCCCAAGTATGTTATTTATGTAATTGATGGGTTACATTATTGAAGTTTTATTAGGGATGCTTAATTTTTATATAACTTACATTTATCGGAGTTAATGTAGCAGTCGGATGGTGAAAGAATTTTTTATTTCGCTCCCGTAGTTTTTGAGTCTATTCGTTACAAAAATACAAATGTATCCTATTTATAATATTTGTTTATTTATTTATAATACAATAATAGATGAAATGTAGTGGGTAAGTTACCGAGAGCAATAAACAAATTTGAAAGTTAGTCTAATCTTATATATTTGTACTAAGTTTCCCAGCGGCTTCACTTGCGTTAATTTAAAATTTGTAGATAGAGTGGAGTAAGTTTTATCTGTAGAGTGGAGGACTGGCTGTTGAAAGTTCCACACGCTCTACACTAAAAATATAAAACCTAATTTTGAATTTCGAATAACCCGTAACGCCATCTATCGAACGTGGAACTAACCACGACAGCAACATATTAAAAAGTATTGTATTTGTCGTTACCATGGAGAGTATTAGTAGAATTCGCCATAAAGGCAGGCAAGGAAATTTTACACACAGCCAATTCTGATGTATTTATATAGACAATAAGCAGCATTATTGTACCTGAAAGGACAAAAATATTCAAATATCTCTTCTCTATCTATATAAATATTATAAACGCGAAAGTTTGTAAGAATGGATGTATGGATGTATAGAAAGAAGTATGGATGTATGTTTGTAACTCTTTCACGCAAAAACTACTGTATGGATTTTGCATGAAACTTTACAGTAGTACATACCTATAGCTACACATCAAAATAACACATCCCTATTAATATTATAAATGCGAAAGTAACTGTGTCTGTCTGTCTGTTCCGTTTTCACGTAAAAACTACTGGACTGATTTGGCCAAAACTCAGTATATATATATATATATATATATATATATATATATATATATATATATATATATATATATATATTCGATGCCGAGAATGAACATAGGATACTTTTTATCCCGAAAAATGAGATAGTTTCCGGGAAAATATATTTGTCTTTTTGTTTGTTATGCTTTTACGGAAGAACTAATGGGCCGATTCGGCTGAAATTCGGTACGTATGTAAATTAAATACCGAGGGTGGACACGGGATACTTTTCATTTTGGCCTTTTCGGTAATTTTGGCCTTTTGGTCATTTTGGCTATTTTAGCCTTTGTACTCATTTTGGCCATGTCAGTCACTTTGGCCTTTTCGGTCATTTTGGTCATGTTGGTTATTATGGCCTGTTTGGTCATTTTGGCCTTTTTGGTCATTTTGGCCTTTTTGGTCATTTTGACCATGTTGGTCACTGTGGCCTTTTTAGTCATTTTGGCCTTTTTGGTCATTTTGATCATTTTGGCCTTTTTTGGTCATTTTGGCCATGTCGGTCATTCCGACCTTTTTGGTCATTTTGACCATTTTGATCATTTTGGCCTTTTAGGTCATTTTTGCTATTAGAGTAATTTAGGCCTTTTTGGTCATTTTGGCCATTTTAGCCTTTTTGGTCATTTTGGCCATCTCGGTCATTTCGGCCAATTCGGTCATTTTGACAATTTTGGTCATACTTTTTATCGCAAAAATAAAACTAAAATAGATGAAAGTTTGAGTGAGAGACTAATCGTTTCTCAAGATTATAGATATAAAAATTCATAATCTATAGAAAAAAGTGCGATAGCAACTCGATCTGTCTGTCTGAATACCGAAAATAGACATAGATACTTTTCATCCCGTGAGATGGGATAGTTTGCGATATAAATAAATAAAAAAGAGTAAATCTTATGAGGGCAATTAGCACCAATATAAAAATATAAAACAATTTAACCTGTTTTAACGCCGGCTGTTTAAACAAGAGATACGCACTAGAGGTTGACCCGCGGCAGGGCCGCGGGGTAAACTCTAGTAGGCTATAATTTATAAAGATATGGTGTGAATTATCCAAAATACTACAATTTTCCATCACCACGCGAGTGAAACCGCGGGCGCAGATAGTATAAAATAACTAGCGACTATACCGCGTGAACAACCCCAGTTAGTAGCTCTGCGTTACTTGGATAAAAACTTAATTTTATGTTTGTTGTTAATTTCACTATAATAACAAAGAATCTAAATCCATGTAGTCTACACAAATGCCCAGCTAAACATAGAGGGGTGTCGAAGCCAACCTGATTTGAAGTAATATATTGAATGATATGTTGTTTATAACAACGTAGGTATTTGTTAGTGAATTGAAAATGAAATGCGTTTGTAGCGCCATCTAGTTTGCTTATCCGCCTATTCTATGGCAACAACGTCTTTTATCGGGATATAATGTATCCTAAACATGACAGTGGTGGTGAACAACATAAATAATATTGTTACAACTTGGCCCGACAAAGACGAATTCATCATACAGAATTGTAGAAGCACATTTTATTGCCTGTCCGCATTTGAACTAATTTCAATCCTTTATGAACGTCTTCTTTTGTTCACTTATTTATTGGCATATGTTTCTAGTGGAGACCAACCTATTGTTCTATTGTACTCGCTCATTAGCATCATTAGCCAGGTGTTACAAGCTAATTCGGTAGTTGACAGTATGAAAAATATAGGCTGATTTTAATATATGTCGTAGATTACGATCTAAATATGACAAAAATAAATTGTTTTAACTAAAATATTAAATATTAATTGATATTTTTGAGAAATAAAATTGTTATATTGCAGCCATTAGCCACGTGACAATGAACGCCGATCAGAGCGCGTGACGTCATAGCGTGCAAAACACAAGAAGTTATCAATGACTTCTCAGATCACTTCAACGAAACAGATGTTTGTTTTGCACACTGTGACGTCATGCGAGACGCCATGACAGTATGACGGGTTTTTCTGACGAAATGTCAAAATATTTATAAAATTGCTAAATTAAATATGTTAATGTTGTTTTTTTGTTGAAATATTAATATTTTGGCTAAATTAGACCATAAGGCTCAAAATAAACCTGTTTCTCAAAAATTGTCAACTACCGAATTCTAGGAAACTGTAGCGACGTTCCCGGGGGGCACATTTGCATTTGTGGAGCATAAAACGACGGCCTGATGGAGAGAGGAGTCAGTTGAGCTACGACTATGATACAGGCGTGACGTGTGTACATTCGGGATTCTAATAGTGACGGACTTTGCGCGTTTTATTGAATTACGACCTCTTGCATTAATTTTGTATTTGTTGTGTTGGGTTATATTTGTGCATACCTGTGTTATGTGTGTTTGTAAAGTTCTAATAAGCTCTATAATAATTCTAACGGCATTTTAATTCTAGTCCCGCTACCTCGTAACAATGTGAAACTAGCTTCTCCTATTACATAAATGTACTCTATGAACTAGCTCTACTTATTCATAATATCCGTATAGCCAGTGTCTTCCCTTCAAAAGAGATAATTAGAAAAGTTTCGTTCGAAACTTTCTTAGTATAAATATTTGTAGTTATTTGAGGTTAGAAGCAAACTTGTTTTGGTTCTTGGCTTAATTTACATTGCAAATAAAGGTAAATCTGGAATATTCGCTCAGATTTAGTATCTTTTTTTATTGTTGGAGTATAGCAGACAGCCTGACGGCCCAACTGTGATGGAAAGTGTTTACCGTCGCCTATAGACATTTAGATCACTAGGTATTACAAATGTGCTGCCGTACTCATAGATGGGACTAGAACCTGGACACTAGTGCCGGAAGACAACTCAAGGTTGTTATGGTGGCATGCTCTACACCAGGTGGTAACCATCCAAACGGGATAATACCCTACCACCTGATTGACGGTTGTTTTGTCGCCTCTTACGACAGTCCGCAGGAATAAGTATTCTGCACAGATAAGGGTATCTATTACTGACATAACTTAGTTTTTATTGATAGAGAAGATTGTATTGATCAAGAAGGATAACGACCCACCTGATAGAAAGTGGTTGTTGATATTTGCAACACAAGAAACGTTACGAAATGGAGGAGTTTTATGACGTTATGTACGTGATAAAGTCATGCAGGAATCGTTATCTTGATCAACTTATTTAAGAAAATGTAAAAGCCATTTGAAGCCCGCAGTGGAGCCTAGGGTACCTGTGGTAAAGACTCCACAGAAACCTCCTTACAATAAGGGCTAAGTCCAGCAGAGCTGCCTTCTGTATTTGACCCTTCAACTAGAGACCAACGAAGAGCATATCAAGATGGCACTCACGGCTCTGCTCTATTAAGTGGTTAATTAACATCCCTTATTATTATAATACAAAATAACACTGAAAAGAAAGCGCAAACAACTCACATAACACAAAAAACGACTGACTGCATGAGACAAATTGAAGACTCCGAAGTTTACGAACATATAAAAAAGCTGAAGGCTGAGAAGAGTCCCGGACCAGATGGATTAAGCAACGAGGCCCTTAAAATAGGAGCACCTATTTTAATACACCATTTTACGCAATTGTTCAATATGATACTAAATGAAGATAAAGTGCCAAAACAATGGTGTACATCAGACATAATTCTGCTCTTCAAGAAAGGGAGCTCCTTGGATATAGGGAACTATAGACCCATAAGCCTGCTGGCTAGTATATACAAACTATTTTCATCGATAATTTTAAAGAGAATAGCCGACGACATTGATAAGCAGCTACCGAAGGAACAAGCGGGATTCAGATCAGGCTATAGCACATTGGACCACATACAGACATTAGAACAGGTCATAGAGAAATACAGAGAATACAATAGACCTCTGTATGTGGCTTTCATTGACTACAGCAAAGCTTTTGACACCATCAGCCACTGTTCAATCTGGAACGCACTACAACAATCAAATATTAACCATAAATACCTCAATATCTTGAAATATATCTATACATGCAGTACAAGCAGAGTTAAACTAGAAACTAGAGGAGACGAAATAAACATAGAACGAGGAGTGAGACAGGGAGACCCCCTATCCCCTAAGCTATTTATAGTAGTACTTGAAAATATTTTTCAAAAACTAGACTGGAAAAACAGAGGAGTTTATATAAACGGACACTATTTAAACCATCTGAGGTTCGCTGATGACATTGTTATAATTGCTGAAACTGCCAAAGACCTAGAGAAATGATGAGATCACTGGACTGCGAAAGCTCCAAAATCGGCTTAGAAATTAATGTTAAAAAAACCAAGATACTAACCAACAATCGCGAACGTCCGATAGTGATAAAAGGTAATAACATAGAATATGTCAGCGAATACATCTACTTGGGGAAACAAATCTCATTCAAAACGTCAAGCAACGAAGACGAAGTAACAAGAAGAGTCAACGCAACTTGGAAGAAATTCTGGGCATTAAGAGAAATCCTAAAAGGGAACTACAGCTTGCACATGAAAAGGACAATATTGGATACATGCCTATTACCCTGCTTGTTGTATGGTTGTCAGACATGGATATTTACTAATAAAGTAAAACAAAAAATCAAATGTAGTCAAACACCAATGGAAAGGAGCATGTTGAAAATTAGAAAAATTCACAAAATTAGGAGCGAAAACATTCGTCAAAAAACTAAACTCAAGGATGCTCTCAGACACGCACTCTTACTTAAATGGAGATGGGCCGGACACATCTCACGATACCTAGACAGAAGATGGACCATTGAAGCACGAGATGGAAAGGACCAGTGGGGAAAAGGAATGTTGGTCGACAATTAAGACGGAGGGCTGATGATATAACACACATCGCAGGAAACGACTGGATAAAGTCAGGCAAAGACAGGGAGTCATGGAAAAGGATGGAGGAGGCCTTTACCCAAAAAGGGGTCCAAATCTTATAAATAATACTAACATAAATTTTAAGTAAACCTTCGTAAATTTAAGCAAAACTTACTAACAAACATTGTGATATATATTGGAGATTTGGAATAAACGGCTTTATTATTATTATTATTATAAGAAAAGTATGGAAGCGTACTAATTGGACATAAGTTACATACCTACTAAAAAAGTCGAATGATTTATAGACAATTTTCAAGAAATGTACTCTTACAAATTCCCTATGCAGTTGGGGAATTTTGAGAGATAACAGATGAAATTGTTGTCGTATTACAGACACAAACAATATGATTTATACACAAACAACCATTTAAAAGTAGTCGATTAATAATCAGGAACATGTAATCACACCTTATCTAAAGTTTTTATCTGAACTGATAAGCAATGTTGATGAAAATAAGCTAAGTGGAGAAGGCTCATACCAAATAGAATAATTTACATCTTTAAATACAAATATTTTGTAAGATAAAAATGTGACAAAATACAGTGATTTCATTAATAATTTATTACCAGAATTTCAATTATGAGTTTGAACATGATTTAGGTTCTGTTGTCAAAGACTATACTTCTATAATCACAGATTTCGACAAGGTTACACTGTTAATTTGTGACTTTAACAATAAACCAACGAGTAAATATGCGTGTGTGTGTCAAATACATGGTAGTGTGTGTAATGTTTTTTTATTGATTTAATGTATTTTTTAAGCATAATTTAAAAGAAAAGCATTCTGCACTCCTTCCCTATATTTTTTTATTGCAAGAGTTAGCGGACAGGCAAACGGCCCACTTGATAGAAAGCGGTTACCACCACCTATGGGCATTTGCAACACCAAAGGTGCTACAAATGCGCTGCTGCTCTCATAAGGAAGACTGAAACCTGGTCACTGATGCCGGAACACAACTCAAGGCTGTTATGGCGACATACTTTAGACCAGGGGTGGTAAGCATCCAGTTGGGCAAATGCCCTACCACCTGGCAACTATATAAACTATAATAAGTGTGATGGAAACACCAACAATTTTGACTTTGTCACAAAAAAATTCTTTCAACATGTAATGGTGCAACTTTAATATATTAATTGAATATCTCTCGTGGTGCAATTTCTACCCTTTCCTTATTAGTTTCGATTTAATAATTTGGTCCTTCGAGCCGGATATGAACCAGCGACCTATGGATTCGCCGTATGCGAAATTTCATACTCCTCCATCCGCGCAATTTTATGAATGAATTAATTAAAAAGGTGCATAAAGTTCTTGCTTCACGTATTAACATAATTATGATAAACACAAAATAAAGACGATCTGATTTCCGAAAATAGTAAAACAGATGTGAACGCTCCTCCACTTGGGGTCATATTATAATGTCAGACTCTGTTTTTCAAATCAGTCATTACACATATACAACTATTTGTAACAAAAATATATGCGTCATACTAAATGACTATTAATAATACAAAATATAACAAACGGGAAAAACAATATATTGCGAAACAATTATATGCGATAATAAGAGTACAAATGGGTAGGAAATATTTTTTGATACATTAAACTAAGCGATACAAAATAACTTTAATAATAACCAATTAAGTTATATATAATAATTTATTGCATACCATTATTGTTATCGCTGGATACGTTATATTAGACTTATTATATAGGTATTATTTTATATTCTTTTTTAACGGCGGGTATGTTTAATAACCTTGTACTGTAAATGATAAAAAAATTAGATAGATGTTTCAAACATTGCACGGTAGAAATGATTATTGTCATTATACTATTATTATAATTATTCTTGTGGAAATGATGCCTCATTACCAGTAATCGCTAGAGCCATTTCTCGAAAAAAGTCATAAACGCTCTACTCTTACTGCGATTGATCAATTAATCAGGACTATTATAGACAATAAACATGATATCTAGATAACAGATCGATCTTTAAGTCAAACAATGTTCGTTGGTATCAGTATACCGCATGACAATAGTCTTGCGAAGAAAGAAAAAAACCAAGTAAACACTTAGATCTTATCAGAATATTCGACTCTGGATTGCAAATATATTGACTAAACCGTTTCATAGCTTAGCACTATATTCTGTATATGCAAACACGGTATGCAAAGTATATTTGATTATCTAGGGACTATGTATTGCTACACGACAAAGTAAATGCACACCTGGTTTATTACCTTTCCCGCATTTGGACTTCTTTTGTTTACTTTGTGTTTAAAATTTGCAATTAGACAATAGCCTATTGTTATTGTACTCGTTTATAGCCGCAGGTGTGAAGATTACGTTTTCTTGGAAAAATTCAGTCCACGCGATCGGGTGTTGTATTGTATAGTTAGTATAAAACAATGCCCGAACGGAGGGGGAGGCAGTCAAAGCGATAACACAAGCGAGGCAAGACGTGTTTACATTTAGTGATGGACTTTGCGCGTGTTATTGAATTGTGCATTACATTTGGACTTATTGCGTCCGGTGTATTCGTACCTGTTTTATATGTGTTTTTATAGTTCTCATAAATTCTATAGTAATTCCAATGGCATTTTTTAATTCAAGTCCCACACTCGTAACAGTATGTATGATTTAAGAGTGGTAAAAACAAAATACAAGTAGGTATGACAAGGTTAAGAAGAGGATTGGAACAAAGCATTGAGTCGTTTTTTAATACAAGGAGCAGAGTCGGCGAATACGTCGACCTTTGTACGTACGGAATTATTATAGTTCATCATTCTGTATAGGGGAGACTGTTGACCTATATTTGTTCTGTAATATACACTGGGAACTATTATACCTTTATCCTAGGTAAATCGATTATTTAATATCAAATTCTTATAACGCACTGCGGCGCGATGGGCTTTGCTATTCCAAAACTGGCTCCCTTTAAACGCCTTCAGTTTATGAACCCGGGATTCTGTCTATCTATTATATACGTCATTGATAAATATAAGTTCAGGTTGTTTAAAGAATGAATAAGTCACGTTATTAATTTTCGAAAGAAGAATTAATTGCACGACCTCTTTTCGCGTGTCAATCTGACAAGAACTCGTTATTTGTAACTTTCACCATTTAATTTAACATCCTATAGACCATGTTTTATGCATATACATTATTTTAAATGAAATGACTAGTATAATTTAATTATATGAGCTAAAACCTTGAATATTAAATAACAATAACCTTTCTTTTATATAATACATATATCCATACATTGAAACAATTGAAGTCTTCAAATTAATATGAACAAGTTCAGTAACACCAATTTCTTTCACATGTATGTACTACTAACTGCAAATTTACATGTACTAGTGGTCAACATTGGGCTATAATTAATTTAAATTATATAAACTAAACATTATTAAAGTTCTGTTGTCGAAGATTATACTTCTATAATCACAGATTTCGCCAAGGCTACACTGTTAATTTGACTTTAAAAATAAACACATGGATGTGTAATTTTTTTAAATTTTTTTTATGTATTTTTTATGCATAATTTAAAAAAAAAACATTAGTATTCTGCACTCTTTCTTATTCTTTATAATATATATATATATATATATATATATATATATATATCTTCTTCTTCTTATATAAACTATAAGTGTGCGAAATTGCATACTCCTCCGTCCGCGTAAAAAGGGAGACAAAGTTTTTGCTTCACGTATTAATATAATAATAAATACAAAAAAAGAAGTAAAAACTATTATATAATAATATATATAAAACTAATCATAAACGACTGATTTTAGATTTGTCGCTCATTTTGTTGGAATTTTTTTCTCGAAAAAGAAATTAGACTGATGAGATTTCAATGTAAATTCACTGATTGAACAAAAAAAAAATTTCTTAGATTTTCGTTTATATTCAATTGCGATCTCTAATTGAGTTAAGAAGATATGAATATAAAAAATAAATAGTCAAGCACGAACGAAGCCACACTACACGGACACAACTAAGTCTAAGATAAAATCTGAAGAAGCGAAATGGGTCATTAAATTAGCGAACCTAACCTCAAAGTGTACAAAACGATATCTTCATAATATAAATCCACCAATAAAAGTAATCAAAAATCTATTACTTACAAGTTTGGAACATCCCGGGAATATACACAGCGCTTTCATTTCTTGACACAAAAATTTAAATATAAAAACACATACACAGCGCGGCCTCCTTAACTCAAATATATCGGATGATAGTGAGCTGATATCAAGTTTAAAAAGATAACAAGCAGCGCATGCCACGAGATACAAGCGTTGAATGAGTAACAGGTTCGAACACTGGCCACGCTGCTTTGTTTTGTATATTTTTTCCTCAATATATCTGGGTTGCAACATCTGGGCTCGTAGTTCTCGTTTTGCTTTCCGAACTGACGAATCAGGAATGATGTATGGATTGTGTTTAGAGAATTGCCTGTACTTTCTACAGATGAATGTTGAGTTACTTTCATTAGAATTTGTGTTTGTATTTTACTAGGAATCGTGATGGGTTTTTTTTAAATAATTAACTTTAATAAGATTTCCTATGATTCATTCTGCATGATTCTTACTAGCTTTAGACGACATCTGATCATTCTATTTTCCATATATAAATAACAATATCTTTCGTATACAAAGTTAACTTATTTTTTATTCGCGGCTCCACTTATTCCAAATGGTATATAAAGGAAATTAAAACTTTTTATGCGGTCGGAGGACCCCCGCTAAGAACAAATTTTCTTTATTTTAAAGGTCACCTAGAAGCAGCATAACTCTTTTCCCTTACGTTTGGGTTTTCCAGTTCTAAAAGGAATTAAATAGTCGTAGTTTTTTCTCATTTTTGAGGACAAGACTCATTTTGGGTCGCTGAGTCAACGGAGTTAGTAAAAATAATTACAGCTCAAATACCTACCACTGCTGGGCTCGGGCTTCCCACTATAGGGCAACGAACAGTATAACCACCACGTTTGTCCGAGGCGGCTTGGCAGATTTGACACATCAGTTATCGGTTGCGTGACCATGTTTCCCTTCGCCGTTGTTAGCACGTGTAATTGTAACAATATTCACAATAGCACAGAAAAATTTCAAAGGGGTGCATGCGTTCCGGTTAGAGTTGAAACCCGCTCCCTTTGCATGTGAGACGCGTGCGCTAGCCATTATGCTACCGTGACGTTATATAACGGAGTTAGTAGATTTGACGAAGAAACGGGTTCTTTGTACAATAAGTTATTGATTTACTTGTATTCTCTTAATTTTTTTGACGGTAAAATATAGTATTGTTACGTGCGAGCGGGGTAAAAATTACGTTAAACTCCTCCTTCACTGAACTGCCTACTAAGCTTTTCACTTAACTCACCAATAAACTCGTCACTGTCTTATACTTAAATCTTCTTCCAACTTTTTCGTCGCTGTGCTGTCTTCAACTGAACTACTCCGTAGACGCTCCTTAAGCTGCTTATACACCCGGAAGAATCTTCTGGAGCCCATAATTTCGATCTACTTTTCGTTATTCTTTTATTTACTGCCTGTCCCTTTCTAAAATTTATCTGTCCTTGTCTTTTCCTTCCAGAATCTTCTACCTTTTTTAAAAGTCTTGAGACCCGCTTACGCTGCTAGAAAGTTCTACCCTCGGTCACTACACTATTAAGAGGTATGTGATTATTTTTTTCTATTGCTAGGGCACAAAGGTGTAGAGATAAATACTTATCCTATGGTCTTGAATAATTTAATTTATTAGTCACTACTCCAAAATATTCCTTTTAACCATCAGCCTGTTCTCCTCGGGATTAGACAGAGATAATTTATCTATAATGTATTTATTTTCGATTGATAGTCTTTTCATTCCTGCACGCATGTTGGAGGTGTTTTAACACAAACTTTTGTAAGTTACTACCTGAATCATACTTTTCCCTGTGCTATCGCTAAAATCGCTATCTCTCCTATAATTCACTCCACATTGCTTACGTACAGTCATAAACTATGCTGGAATATAAGTGGGGATTAGAAGATCTAGAAGATAGCTTTGAAAAATTTACTATGTGTAACGGAATTGTGTCGAAACCAATGTTAAAACAACCTTGCTCAGTTGACGCAATTAAAATTGTTAGGTCCATCTTATCGCTTATACATTATTTACAAATTACACTTTGTTTGGACGTGACTTTTTTAGAAATTCTAAAATGAATGACTAAATGGAAACAATTTATTCTTCACCAAAAATTAAAACTACCAGGCCACTCATTCAGAGACTGGCCAGTTAAAGTTTCTATTCTCAAAATGTGATTATTTATAATTAAAAATTGTTAAAAATTGTATAATTAAAAGTGCGTTCCAATTTCAAAATTTCCCTCCATATTGTTTGCGAGCTAATTTAAATTATCGTGTCTCATTGTAAAATGGATCTGTATCGGGAACATTTTCACGCTATGATTTTTTACGATTTCAAGTGTCGCCTGAAACCGGACGAATCGTACGATAGACTTCAAATGGCATTCATGAATGAAGGCCTTTCTAAGGCAACCGTGTATCGTTGTTACAGCGAATTCAAGCGCAGTCGACTTTGAGGGGTGAAGAAAGAAGGGTGACCACTTCTTTCTGTGACTTTCTTTAACTGGAAAAGTGTTTCAAAAATTGGTTCAGGTGCATGTAACTTTGTATAGAGGCTGGTGAAGAGTACTTTAAAACGATTTAAAAAAAAAATTTTTTATTTTATTTTCGTAATATACTTTCTTAGTGTCCCACGTAATGTTTCTAAAAACTAAATACTATAAATATTAAATAGGGCAGTTTCCAGACAACCCTCTAGACTAAAAAAATATTACAAAATGAAAGTGAAACTTTCAAAACATAAATAAATTTCAAAAATAATCCACTTTATATTATACACGCAAAACGTAGGCGTTTATTACGTACAGAATTAATATAATAAACGCAAAAGTAACTCTGCCTGTTTATTACGCTTACACGGAAAAATTACAAAACCGTTTTTGGTGAAACTAGGTGTATATTTAGCTTCAATACCGAGAATTGACACAGAATACTTCTTATTTCGTAAAATAGGATAGTTTCCGGGATAAAATGAATTCATTTGTCCTGGAGCAAATTGCGCCTTGATTAAAAATCCTAGCAATATAATTTTAGATGCTTGCTTGCTCTCAAAATAAACTTGGGGGTGTACTATAAAAAACTCGAATTCAAATATATCACTGAAACAAGTTTAGTTGTAATAATAATAGGTAAAAGTAGATTTTGAGTTTGTTTGTTAAATGGCAAAAATAAATTATAAATATACAGACCCTTATATAGACTGAAAATTTAGTTAAACAGCATATATTTAAACATGTAAACAATCAGCATTGTCACGCGATATACATGTACGTGCAAAATTTCAGCTTAATCGGAAACCGAGAAGTTGACCGAGAAATTTAACTTGCAAGATTCAACCAAAACTAACTTACATACATACAAATATAGGTTCATCCATTGCAAGTTATTAGTTGTAATAAAAATAACGTCAATTGGCTGTCATACCTCAATTTTTGGACTTCGAAAAAGGTTGGATAACGCTGATCTAAATCAAAAGTGCATTAAAAAATTAAAGGCTTAAAATGTACAATTAAATATTAAACGCATCGACCAAAACCCAAAACAAATATAAAAAATTCTATTTAACAAAAAGGATGATTTTACTAACAGATACTACCGACCCCATCCTAAAAACGTTCAGGAATTACGAGCAAAAGATTATTCTGCAGATAAAACAGCTATCAATCTTTTTTCCCTTTCCAGCTTAATGGTAATGTATAGCTGTCCTGCTCTATCATGGCGTGACAAACACCCATTGATGTACATAGCTCGTAAACTGTGTGATTGAACAAATTTGATGACTATTTTTTAAGGGAAATATTTAGATAGGTACTCTTAGATGTATTTAACCAGGGTTTATTTAATTATACATTTATATTATTCGATTGACTATATTAGAATTATTTTCTCCGTGCAGTTTGGATCATAAATAATCGGAGCAGTGAAGCGAGTATTTCGCTCTCTCTTCCACTCACGGGCTTTATGGGCAGGCATAGTGATACGCATTATTGTTGTCGATAAGCGTTATCGATAGTGTATTTCGTTTTGTCATTTTGTGGGTTGGTGATATAAATCAAAGAAAAAAATAGATAAAACAACGTATTTATCAAAATAAGAATAGTAATGATTTAAAATAAATTATTAATTAGGTATCTATGTATTTAAAAAACTATAAGTTCAAAAGTTTAGAATGTAACAAGTTATATTAAAAATAAATATAAATACTTATGTCTAAGTTTGAAATTAACAGCAAAAAAGATAATAATGATTTTTATAAGAATGATAATCTTTCTTTGATAAGAACGAGTTTTAACGTTAATGGCGTTGCGCTTGCGCAACATGCTCACCGCCCTAGCCGGGCTGAGGCCGAGTTTGATTTATGACCCAAACTGCACGGAGAAAATAATTCTACTATAGACGCTGTAATCTCGTTGTTCAGGTTTCAGAGTTCAGCTGACAGGTAGACGGCCCATCTGATGGAAAACGATTAGTACCAAAGAAAATGCGGTGCTGCTCTCTAAAGGAAGGCTGCCTGGCTACTAATGCTGGAACACAACTGAAGGTTGTTATGGCGGCATACTCTAGAGTACTCTAGACCAGGGATGGTAGCCATCCAAATCCAGATCGGAAAATACCCTACCACCTGGCTATGGGTTGTTTTGTTGCCTGCCACGACAGCCCACTCGGCCCCAAGAAATTAAAGTTCAAAAATTTGTATTCAAAATAAGTCCCACTGGAGAACACTTTTTGAAAGTCATCCATATAATTAAAACTTAATTTTACTACCGATTTAATGTACACAACTTCGCAACGTGTTATTGCTGTTAAGGAGAAGAATCGGCAAAAATCTCCCCAGCAACGCGTCTAGCTAAAAACTGTTTTTATTTATGTTTCTTATTCTATTTATATCTAGACGTTCTTTTTTTGTAAGTTTTTACAGAGTTACAGAATTTTCTAAGAATTAGTGAAGTTGTAGGATACAGTGCATGCTTAATAGGGCAAAGACACAGTGAGAGGAAAGAAGAATATTATTATCTCCATAAATTTCTTACATGTTTGGCAAAATCAAAACGTTATGAAGAAGTTTGTATAAGAGGCTGGGGCGAGCTGCTATGTAAATGAAATTTTATCATTTAAATATTCTTCAATAGTGTAATATCCCTTTTTAAGCAAGATATTTTAATTTGGTTTTAAATTTAGTGAAAGGCAGATCTAACATATTGTTACGAGCTACGGCTCTCGAATTAAAATGCCGTTGGAATTACTATAGAATTTATTAGAACTATAAAAAGATGCATAACACAGGTACAAATTTTAATACAAGCGTAATGCACAATTCAATAACACGCGCAAAGTCCGTCACTAAATGTACAGATGTCTTGCTCCACCTGTGTTTATCGCTTGACTGCCTCACCCCTCCGTTCGGACTTTATACAAATATATTATGTCTCGACACAACACTCGACCGCATGGACTGAATTTCCGAGAATTACACCTGGCTAATGTCTATTATAAAAGTTACAATACACAATGTGCTGTTTTTTTCTAATTACACATTTTAAACACAAAGTAAACCAAAGAAGTCCAAATGCGGGAATGTAATAAAATGCAGGTGAAAATTGGTCTTTGTCGGACGTAACAATATTCAATTCAATTGAATTCAATTTATTTAATGCGAAAATGGGTATACAAAAGGTGTTAAATTTAACATAGTACCTACATATAAGTATCCTGCTTACAATATTACAATATTTTCTTATAATATATTTATTTTATTATTTACCTAATAAAATGTCAACCAATAAATTATAAAAATTGAGTATTAAATTATAATGATGTCAATTAAGATTAATACAATTTATATTATAGTTTTGTCATTTCAATATTCATCGATACTGTAATATACCTTATCGGTTAACATTTTTTTTACGCGTTTTCTAAAAATGGCGTTTGATTTTGTTAATTGAAATTCTTCTGGGAGGTGATTATACAGTTTTGGTGCTATACAAAATATACTTTTATTCAAAAACGCGGTCTTGTTGGGAGGGCAGTATAATTTATTCCTATGAGACATGCTCTTGCACGTTTCAAATAACTTCATATTGTACCTAACAAACTGTATCACTTCATATATATATATATATATATATATATATATATATAATGAAGGAAAAGCGAGTACATTTAATTTTAAAAAATATGGTTTATCTGTAATATTTAATTTAAAAATAGCTCTTATACACCTTTTTTGCGATCTAAATATAACTTCTTTATTAGTAGAGTTACCCCAGAACACAACGCCATACCGCAAAAGAGATGTAACATTGCCATGATATGCCGTTTTTACTGTAGACATATTAGCAACTTTCGACAACTTATATAATGCGTATGAGTAGTGATTTAGTCGTATACTGAGTTTCTCAATATGTACTTTCCTATTTAAATTTGAGTCAATATTTAATCCTAAAAAATTTGTATTTTGAATCCCTTGTAACTGGTACCCTTGGTAGTTCAACGCAATATTTGTTATTTTTACCGTCTTATTTTTAAAAATCATAAAAAAAAATTGTCAAATTTATTTTAAGATTATTATAATTTAACCAGTCGATAACAGTATTTAAAGTATTATTCATTTGTTTTTCAGTAACTGAGTCATTACTACCGTGAAATAATATAGTGCTGTCATCAGCAAACAGTGTTATGTAATTATTTGTTATTTTGGGCACATCGTTTATATACACAATAAATAACAAAGGGCTCAACACGCTGCCTTGCGGCACACCAATATTAACATATCAAAATTTTGACAAATGTTTTATTTCTCTCTTCTGTTTAGGGCAAACTTTTGTGATCATAGTACATTGGCATCTATTTATTAAATAACATTCAATTAATATTAAGACAACCCTCTTATGCCGCATCATTCGGAAACTTATTGAACAAGCGTATACCAACCCCCAAGAAAGAGGACAATATTTTTTGTGATCTAAAAGATAGCAATATCAGTCTATTACAATGCCTAGTGTTGAAATTGTGAACATGCTTATACTGCTTGTAGGCACTCAAATTATTACAAATATTAAAACAAATCTTTTTCCGTTCCTGCAAGGATTATAGAGACATAATCAAAGACTAAAACTTTTAATCTACAGATGTTAATGGCAGTTTCTATCAGGCACGAGAGCGTTGGTAGTTGCATCCCTTACATAGAATATAGTAGCACTTGGCACGCAAGCAATTTGTTAAAAGTTGATAGCGGATACTGTATCGCTTGTACTTACATTATAATCAAACTGCAGTTGGTATACATTCTATTTTGAATACTGAACGTAGTAATACACCGCAAAGTGATAAGTTGAGGAATTATTGAATATAATATGAATATTGGTAGAAAATATAGTGGAAAGTATTGTTATAACTTAGACCCCGCCAAAGACAAATTCCACGTACAGATCTGTAAAAGCACATTTTATTACCTGTCGACGTTAGAACTAATTGTAATCCTTTTATGATCGTCTTCTTTTTGTTCATTTATTTATGTGCATACGTTTCTAAGTTATTGTGGAGAACGGCCTATTGTTCTATTATACTCGATTACGCCCGATTGCAGGCTGCGTCATTAGCCAGGTGTTGCGGATTACAGTTACAAGCTAACTCTAGGAATATACATTTACCTACTAGTTGTAGTTCTAACCTAATAATAATTTCTCAGAAAAACTCCAAATATCATCTAAACTTTTTATTAAAAAATAAAGAACAAAATAAAAATGGAAGCAAACAAAAAAGATAAAAAGCAAGCACACCCTTTACCTGCACCTGCGGGGGGTTCCCCACATTACAATGCGTATGGGGCTCAATCGACTCGGTCGTATCGACACAGACAGCCAACCTATTTAGATCACACCACGGCGTCTCTGCGATAATAATACCGTGTCGCCCCAGGGTGTCACGACGCACAGTTAGGGAAGTCCTGCTCTAGACACTATGATTTCTCATCCCGGTCCCTTAAAACACTCGATAAATTGAATAAAATCAATATTAATTTATCCGTGCAGGAACGGAGAAAGAATACAATTTCCTGCGGCTGGGCGGCCTGTCGTAAGAGGCGACAAAACAACCCACAGCCAGGTGGTAGGGTATTATATATATGCTCGACTGGATGGCGACCACCCCTGGTCTAGAGTATGCCGTCATAACAACCTTGTGTTGTGTTCCGGCATTAGTGACCAGGATCCAGTCCCTCTTAAGAGAGCAGTAGCGCATTTGTAGCACCTTTGGTGTCGCAAATGTCCATAGGCGATGTTAACCGCTTTCCATCAAGTAGGCCGTCTCCCTGTCTGCTAATCTCCTGCAATAAAAAAAAGGTAATTTTAAATTGAAGGAATAGTATGTTTTCCGCGAACATCCAGTAATTAGAAGTCCGGGCTTCCCTACTCTCTGTAATTTGAAGCACTAGGCACACCTTCTACGCACTCAGAACCGACACAAGTGATGTTTTTTTCTCAGCTCTCACCACTATCGAAAAATAATTGGAAAAATAACAGAAAATTACGGGCTTCTTTTCAAATGAACATCTAATTCATAATTGTAGAAATGTTTTAAATAATAATTCATGAATTTTGATCAAACTCTTATTTACTAGATTTTTCCTTCCTCCCTCTTGGTTATAAACTCCCGATATTTTGAACTCTTGAAGGGCGGTCTGTTGGGACCAACAAAGAGTTTTTATTTATTTGGTGTGGCATAGTACTGGCCACCAAATATACTAAATGTTTGAATTTAGAATCTATGTTCTTTTGTTTTTTTTTTAATTTTTTTCCTCTCCATTACTATTAAAATCATCATTGTATTACGCACGGGTAGTTTTAGTTTCACAAGGCGACCTCGGTCGCTGTGGTCGTGGTGAAAACGTAACTAATGACGTCATCATTCTCGATCACACCACGCTCACAACGAACAATGTCAAGAGGTGGGTCGAATAGCCTTGCTACTTGAGTTTACGATTGTAACGCTAGCAAGCAAGTGGAAATAAATCGCGGTCGTAAACGTAATCGTTGTGAATCCCTAATGGAGCATAGCCATAGTAATTTGAAATTTGTAACGTCCCTTCAGTGTCAACTTATCGACAGTCAACTGTATATGAAAACAGGAGAAATAGGCTCACTTATAGAATAGAAGAGAAAACACTTTATTGTTCACCAAAATAAACAATTACAGAATAAATAATTACAATAACTAAAGGCAAAACAAAAGGCGGTCTTATGGCTTAAAGCGATCTCTTCTCTCTTCCCGGCAACCTGACTGAGAGGACACTTTTAACAACTTGTTTTTTTATTGCAGGAGTTCAGCAGAGAGGCAGACGGCCCACTTAATGAAAAACGGTTACCATAGCCTATGGACATTTGCAACACCAAAAGTGCTACAAATGCGCTGCTGCACTCTTAAGGGAGACTGGAACCTGGTCACTTATGCCGGAACACAACTTAAGGTTGTTATGGCAACATACTTTAGACCAGGGGTGGTAGCCATCCAGTCGGGCAAATGCCCTACCACCTGGCAAATGTATAATTAAATTAAAATTAGGTTTACTTATATTATGTGCAAATGCGGAATTACAATAAGGAAATAGCACACTCCCATAACATACCCACGCAGTCGGTTCTCACTGCTTCATATTTATAGAGCCTAGACCTTTGCCATTTCAAATAGCGTCACATGAGATTTATCGCATTATAAGGCAAGGACGGGCCTTAGAATTGGGGGTATGAACGATGAACAACGTGGGAATATGATAATTGCGAGACCTTTGTCATATATATTTATTCCTACTTCTAATAATGTGGGTTGTACAATACATAACTTTTTCAACTATTAATACTTCAAATGTATAAAAGTGAAACACGCTCCGTTAAAATATTGTTACGTGCAGGCGGGGGTACGCACTTATGGATTCGAAGAAAACACCAGTTTTTAACTAAACTCTTTTATTGACTTACTCAGCCGCACGCGATGCGTCTCTGCGGGGTTGCCCCTATACGCACGACTAACGATGCACAGTCCCGACGACAAGGTGTCTCGCTCACAATACCGTCGCCGATATTGCGTAGACCACCTCCTGTTACTGCAGTGCTCACTTCCGATATTGCCGCGTGTAGCTCGCTTCCGGTTCGTCTCTCGAACTTCGCTACACTCCTCCTTCAGTTAACTGACCACTCAACTTGTCAGTGTCTTCTATTAAACTCTTCTTCCAACTCTTTCGTATCCCACTTGTCGCTTCACTGTCATGAACTGAGCTCAACTCTAAACTGCCCGGTAGGCGCGCCTTGCGCTGTTTATATACCCGGAAGAATTTTCTGGAACCTATCTATCTATCTCTGTCTCTTCCTTTCCGAACCTTATGTTCGGGAACTTTCGTTTATACATCTATCCCTTTCTAACATCTATATATCAATCTCTGTCTTTCGTTCGTCGTCTATCACTTTCTAACATTTATCTATCTCTGTCTTTCGTTCATTGTCTATCCCTTTCTAAAATATATCCGTCCTTGTCTTTTCCTTCCAGAATCTTCTACCTTTTTCCAAAAGTCTTGCGACTGATATACACTGCCGGAAAGTTCTACCCTCGGTCGCCACAATATTGTTACGAGTTGCAGGACTCGAATTAAAATACCGTTAGAATTACTACAGAGTTTATTAAAACTATACAAACACGTATAACACAGGTACAAATATAATAACATGCGCAAAGTCCGTCACTAAATAGATTACCGAATGTACACAAGTCTTGCTAAACTTGTGATTATCGCTCGACTGCCTCCTCTCTAATTGGGGCATTGCTTTATACTGCACAGATGCCATATCCTACCCGGCCGCGTTGACCGAATTTCTTAAAATCAGTTTGTATTTTAAATCCGAAACACCTGGCAGTGATCACAATACAACAATAGGCCGTAAAAGATTACAATACACAATGGACTGTTTTTTTTATCTCAAATGTTAACCACAAAGTAAACAAAAGAACGTAATAAATGTGTTTCCTGTAGGTATGCAGGTGTGAATTTGACTTTGTCGGTTGTAGCAATATGAAATAACATTCGACTTATTCATAATGGATTGGAGTAAGTTTGAACGCATCTTTAAGAACCATAAAGAAGCGTTCAAACTTACTCTAAGTCTTTATGAATAAGAACGTTTATATATAACTTTTAAAATATAAGCAGTTACAATATTTATTAAAACTTGTACGAAACTAAGCCGTAGGTACTATACATATTGTTACGTGCTAGCGGGGGTACGCACTTATGGATTGGAAGAAAACACCAGTTTTTAATTTAAAAGCTTTTATTGACTTACACAGCCGCACGTAGTACCTCTCTGTAGGGTTGCCCCTATACGCACGACCAACGATGCACAGTCCCGACGATAAGTTGTCACACCCTCAATACCGTCGCCGATATTGCGTAGACCACCTCCGATATTATCGCGTGTAGCTCGCTTCTAGTTCCTCTCTCGAACTACGCTACACACCTTCTTCGCGTATCTGTCCACCAAACTTGTCGCTAAATTCACCACTTAATTCGTATCTGTCCTCTATTAACCTTCTCTAATAACTCTCTAGTATCGCACTTGTCGTTTCACCGTCTTGGACTGAACTCAACTTTAAACTGCCCGGTAGGCGCGCCTAACGCTGTTTTTATACCCGGAAGAATTTTCTAGAACCCATCTATCTATCTCCGTCTCTTCCTTCCCAAACCTTCTGTTCGGGAACTTTCGTTTATACATCTATCCCTTTCTAACATCTATCTATCTCTGTCTTTTCTTTCCCGAACCTTGTGTTCGGGAACTTTCGTTTATACATCTATCCCTTTCTAACATCTATCTATCTCTTTCTTTCTTCCATCGTCTATCTCTTTCTAAATATATCCGTCCTTGTCTTTTCGTTCTAGATTCTTCTGGATATTTCCAAAAGTTCTAAAACTAACTAGATGGTTCCACCATCATTCGCCACAGTATTATATTAACTAAAGCAGTCGTTCCCGTCTCTTTTTTTTGCATGAGTTCAGCATACAGGCAGACGGCCCACGTGATGGAAAGCGGTTACCATCGCCTATGGAAATTTGGAACACCAAAGAAGCTAGAAACGCGCTGCTGGTCTCTTAAGGGGAGAACCTAGTCACTAATACCGGAACATAACTCAAGATTGTTATGGCGGTATACTCCAGTCTTAGAAAATTAAAATATTTCTTTACATTATATTGAGGATTTTTTTTTTCAAGTATAAATAAAATATAGATAATGTGGATAGTACCAAACGTTTACTTTTTTATTAACTCATCTTATCACTCTTCAGTTAATCAAAGTCTACTGCTGGACTTGGTGAGCCTAGTCTGCACCACATATCCCGGTCTTCCATCTTCCTTCACCAGCCCCCGTAGGCGATCTTACACAATCATCGGTCCACTGAGCTGGAGAGTGTCCTACATTACGTTTATCGAGGCGTGATCTCTCCAGTAAGGAAGCTCCCTAACGAATCAATTCGTAATCCGACGAAACGTGAAACGCTATTAACAAATCCTGTCGGAAACATATTGTCGAGTTTGTTCGTTTGACGTACCGTCAGATTGCAAATTGATTTGTTCAGGAGCTTCCCGTTCGGCTGCGGAAACTCTCAAGGCGTTTGTGAATAACCCTACTCGACACATTTGCTCCATCGACCGTCGATCTTGCGACAAGTGACCGGCTCATTGCAATTTTATCATTAATTATAACATCCTAAATCAACTAAAATTTTTGAATAGCAGTTCTGCAATTATCCGTTAAATTTGTCCGTGTAGGAACGGAGAAAGAATACAATGTCCTGCGGCCGTCTGGCCTTTGGTAAGAGGCGACAAAACAACCTACAGCTAGGTGGTGGGATACTTGCCCGTCTGGATGGCTACCACCAGTATGTCGCCATAATAACCTTGAGTTGTGTTCCGGAAATAGTGGTCAGGTTCCAGTCGCCCTTAAGAGAGCAGCAGCGCACTTCTAGCACCTTTAGTGTAGCAAATCAGATGGGCCGTCTGCCTGCCTGCTGAACTCATGCAATAAAAAAAATGCAAACTACTGTGTAAATTTGACTAAAACTCAGAATATTTTATAAAACATTAAATTTGGACAAATTTAGATAGGTATGAAATATTACTTTTCTCTTTTTTCATTAAACAAAACTCGTCAAATCAATTCAAATTTCCTAAAACCAAATTGAATTATGTAAAATAGATCGTACAATACAGCTTCATTAAACCCAATGTAGCTGACAATTTGTCTTAAAGACATCGACGGCCATTACCACGCCTTAATGGGGCGAAATTGCTCGTTCCTACTTATTTAAGCTGCCTGGCGCTGGATAGAACAGGTTCGCTTTATCAGGTTTGCATCGATAGGTTAATTATAATAGCAACGAAAAAGGTATGTCTTAGCATCGAGTATTGAAACCAGTTTAAAATCAACCGGCTTTGGAACATTATGATCGGTTTTACTCCAACCCTAGGTAGTTACTCTATTTTGCTTACAACGTGAATATTTTTTTTTAATATACGGAGTTAAATTTTCAAGTGGACCTTCAGGGCCAAATCCTAATCTGCATGAAGTAAGTAAAATACAATCTAAGGCGTCTGGAGGTCGATTTTGACTAAAGCTAAAATGATATCATTATATTATTCAAAAATCAAGTACCCTTGTGAAGGAGGGATCGAATTTACTGATTTAAAAAAAATACACCTGTATTATTATATTGTAGTGGAACACTTACAAGACAATAGATGACGCTGTACAAAAATTAAGATCGCAAACGATTCCGTAAACATACATAGAATATATACGAATTTTTGACAATAAAATTGTGCCTAAGTCTAAGAGGAATAACAGTGGTCTCGCTGGGAAAGCTTCCTTTGAGACGGAGAAGCATTCCATCTCACTCCACCATATACGGGGCACTTCAATTATTGAAGTGAGTGCACCTTCAATATCAAATCATAGTGTATATAGCTTGTAAGGATCAATTTCTGTGAAAGAATCTCAAACGGCAAACCAAGAGAAAGTGTTTTTTATAACAAAATGTTCTATTTTCTACACATTAATTAAACTTAGTCTTCACATAATACTGGAGTTGCTTGGAGAGATTATATTATATTTTTATAAATTGGAGTTGGAGAGCCTGGTTGTTAGTGGTTCTACTCGATTAGGCTAGCCTGTACTTGTGTCACTATCTAGTGTGGTTCCTCTTCTTCAGCCAGTCCCTGTCCACTGCTACACGTAGGCCTTCCAAGTTTGCGCCATATGTCCCGGTGTCCTGTCTTCCTCATACTAGGCGATTACCATTCGCAATATTCTACGCCTATGCAATTGCTGAATATCTTTGAACATGATTTCAATTAATATCTACCTCGAAGTATTTACACTTGTATAGAGCTATTTATAAATGGAACAGGGGCTCAAGAATAAATTGCTGTGTTTGTTGTAGATTGCACTGTATACAACAGACTAGATTCTATTCATAGATAAAGGCAATTGAAACTAACCAATGTTATTTTCCACATAAATTTTCATGCTTCGGAACTTAGAATAAATACAATATTTCATAAGTGATTTTAATAAGTACTTTATTGTAAAATATTAACACAAGAAATATATGGGGAAGCTACAACATTACTGACACCCTATTATTTAATTCAAACCATTAAGAAATCTGTTTCTTTTTTAATTGTAGTTATACGGTGAGAATCATTATATTATTACATGAACCAAAAACTATGCACCCGTTTTAAAAAAAAAATTAGGAGTATGAAATTTCGCACACTTATAGTTTATATAGAGATGGAGTGCAGAATGCTATTTTTGTTTTAAATTATGCATAAAAAATACATTAATTCAATAAAAAAAAACATTACACACAGAACCATGTATTTGACACACGCATATATACTCTTTTGTTTATTTTTAAAGTCAATTAACAGTGTAGCCTTGGCGAAATCTGTGATTATAGAAGTATAGTCTTTAACAAGAGAACCTTAATAATGTTCAAACTTATAATTAAAATGAATTATGGTCGAATTTCGAGCGCTGGGCGACCAATAGTAGTAATAATTGTGTATAGGTACAAATTAAAAAAAAAAAACATCTTAAATAAATTGACTGGGTGCCAACATAGATATTTATCCTACACAGATGAAATTCAAGTGAACGCTCTAAACGAAACTGGGATCAAAGGCTCACATGGTGATGCTAGAAATTTCGCTTAAGGTTCGTAGCAACGCCAACTTCCTTGAGAATTTTTCGGGCGACAGTGGGAATTTCATAGACAACGTCGTTTTTGAGATGCATAATTATTTTACATTGAACAAAACTAAAAATAGTATTTGGCAAAATAATAAAACCAAATTATTTATCATTTAGAAAGATGTAGATATTTATTTTATCCTGATTCGATAAAACTCGAATGAGTAAAAAGTTTTCATTATAATAATTTGGAGGTTAATTGGTGATTTTTTCCTAATTTAAAATAACTACAGAAAAATTATGAAAAGACCATGTTACGTCTCATATCGTCAAGATTAATGATATATTTTTTTTGTTAATTCATTTATCTTTTAAGAGCATGCTCTTGTCGGTGAAGCCTCTTCCAATCTTCTTTATTATGGGCCAGTTGTTTTACTTCTGTGTAAGACACGACACCCACTTTTTCTTTTATTTGATCCATAAATGCTCGCCTTGGCCTTCCCTTCCCTCTCCTTGCTTCCACTTTGCCTTCAATTAACGTGCATAAGAAGGTGTCGTGTCTTAGCAAATGGCCAAACATCTTCCCCCTTTTTCCTCTAGAGTTTTTAATATTGTGAGTTTCTCCTTTACCATATCCAGAACTTCTTCATTAGTCTTCTTCTCTTTCCAACTTATTCTCTCCATGCGTCTGTTAATTATTGATCAGTATATACCAACGAAAAGTTGCTTCGTTTACACTCCGTTATCGACCTAGGACCTGTAGTAGGAATCTTAACAACCGTAGAAACGAACCTATAATAGCGCTTGTTAAAAGGAAATTAAGCAATCTGATGATATCTGCGTACGATTTATTTACGACCACCCCAGCTTTAGCCCTTCGATCCAAGGTCAGTCTTAGATCGATCAAACGATTATCCATTAGCGCGGTGAAGACTACCTATTTGAAAAATTGAGAGAGATAAGATTAACGTGGTATGGGCAGATAATCAGAAGTATGCAATTCACGAGACAAGAATGTTAAACAGCATGATTAATACGTATCCTCCTTACGCCCAGGTTTTGCAACGCTTTCAAAAACTTAACGCCCAAAGTACTTTGAAAAGGTTTCAATAGCGAAAACCCAGACTTGAACTTTAAAAATTGTACCTTACAGTAATCTCACAATATGTTTTTTTTTCTTGTACCAGGTGAACTAGGAGAGGGGAAAAAAGAACAAAATAGGTTACCTTTTAGGCCTTAACAACAAACATTTACAACATCAATTTTATCCAATACTTTAAAATTTATTTTCACACTCGACGACCTTGTTCGTTGTTAAGTCAAGAAAGACAAACTTCTTTTGTTTTCTTGGCACTGTTGCTTGATAATACACAAACAAAAACCTCGAACGTACTTTCGGAGACATCACTTTATAAAAAGGTGGTAATTTGGAATTAGTAGCAAAGGTTAAGATTGAGGTACTTAGAATAGTACCCTGGGCGTTCATTTGACGGAATTGAATTTGGTTTTAGGCTTTATTGACTATTTCATTAAGTACTTTTTTAAGAACCGTTGGCGTTATAAGGGTATAGAAACTAAATAAATTCGACATATTAGTCGTGGCGTACACAGGACGTGACAGTGCATCCTTCAGTATTTTAATGCTGACTCAACTTGTTGGGACTTAATTTCTGAAAAAGGACAACATCGTTGTAATGTTGCAAAATGTATTCAGATATTTTGAACAAAATACCTATGCATGCACACATACATTTCTACTAAAAAAAAATGTTATTTTATTCGTCAATATCATTCCTATTAAGAATGCACTTCATTTTATAAAAAAAATCTAATATTTTTACGAGTATATATAAAAGAACAGGGGTTAAAATAACATACTTTCATTTTACTTTTATTAACCGACTTCGAAAAAAGGAGGAGGTTCTCAATTAGTCGGGATCTTTTTTTTTGTTGCTTTTTTTATGTATGTTCGCCGATTACTCCGTGATTTATGATCCGATTTACGTGATTCTTTTTTGTTCGACGCGGAATAGCTTCCAATTGGTCCCCTAAAAATTTTACATAGTTTGGCCTTGTAGTTTTCATTTTATGAACATTTTTTATGAAAAAAATTCCTTTTCGTTCCAATAGACACCGATTACTCTGAGATTTATGATTCGATTTACGTGATTCTTTTTTTGTTCGACGCGGCATAGCTGCCATGTAGTCCCTTAAAATTTTTACATAGTTTGGCCCAGTAGTTTTCATTTTACGATCATTTTTTTGTTCCCGTTTCTTGAAACCTATATTTTTTAAGAAGCGCGGCACCATTCGTATGTCCACCCATACATAGCTAGACACTAAAAAGTAACAAATAAAAAATAAAAACTTCGTTTGAAAAAACCGACTTCAAAAACTAAAAAACTAAAATGAATAAAATAACTTATTTCTAAAGCTATTATTATTAATAGTGTGGCGACCGAGAGTGGAACTGCCCAGCAGCGTAAATCAGTTTTAGAACTTTTAGAAAATACTAGACATTTCTGGAAGGAAAAGACAAGGACGGATAGATGTTAGAAAAAGATAGACGATAAACGAAAGAAAGAGATAGATAGATGTTAGAAAGAGATAGACGACAAAAGAGAGAAAGAGATAGATAGATGTTAGAAAGGGATAGATGTATAAACGAAAGTTCCCGAACAGAAGGTTCGGGAAAGAAAAGACAGAGATAGATATATGGTTTCTAGAAAATTCTTCCGGGTATATAAACAGCGTAAGGCGCGCCTACCGGGCAGTTTAGAGTTGAAAGTTGCAGTTTAGAGTTGAAAGTTTAAGAGTTAAAAGTTGAGTCAGTCTAAGACGGTGAAGCAACAAGTGCGATACTAAAGAGTTGTTAGAGAAGATTAATAGAGTACAGAGACGAATCAAGTGGTGAATTTAGTGGCAAGTTTGGTGGATAGATACGTGAAGGAAGTGTGTAGCGTAGTTCGAGAGAGGAACCAGAGGCGAGCTACACGCGATAATATCGGAGGTGGTTCACGCAATATCGGCGACGGTATTGAGGGTGTGACAACTTATCATCGGGACTGTGCTTCGTTGGTCGTGCGTATAGGGGCAACCCTGCAGACAGTTACTACGTGCGGCTGAGTAAGTCAATAAAAGCTTTTAAATTAAAAACTGGTGTTTTCTTCCAATCCATAAGTGCGTACCCCCGCTCGTACGTAACAATATATATTATCTAAAACATCTTAAAGTCCGTGCTTAGTAATTTTCAAAATATAGTAATTTTTATGTTTTACTTTGCACCGACTTCAAGATGTTTTAGATAATATATATTAATAATAATAGCTTTAGAAATAAGTTATTTTATACATTTTAGTTTTTGAAGTCGGTTTTTTTATAAAATATCTAAATAGAAATAATTACATTTATGCCCACTTATGATGATTTGTAGGTACAAATGTAAGGGTAGATCAAAAAGAGATGGATGGATTATGTAAGGGATAATATGATGATTTGGGGTGTGACAGAGGACGTATGTTAGAATAGAGAAGTGTGAAAAGAAAAAACATATTGTGCCGATCGAAAATAATTGGGAGAAGGTGGAAAGAAAGAGATAGAAGACTACCTATTAAGAATAAGAATTGCTCGGTAAATATCTCTGAAAAAGCCTACATGACTAAATGCGCTCCAAGTATTATATCTATATCTGTTTATCTATATATTAGTAGTAAATTTTTAATTATTCACACTTAAATATTTATCATTAATTTTTAATTTTACATACATGGAATTCCTAACCCCGACGTATAGGGCTTCCATCATATATAATAAATACATCATAGTTATCAAGTCATTCTATATATTTATTGTAACCCGGTTTTAGCGAAGCATCCTCATTTGTGTTTCATTAAATTTCAGTCTGTCATGTTGCTGAATACGCTTGTGTGATCATGTTTAATCGAGGCAAAATAGGAGTACTGAGTGACATATAACTTATGATGTCTTACCATAAGGAAGCCAAACTAATTAGATTTGGGTTAATAAGGATAATTTACATGGGAACCTACCAGAATTTTCCTAAGGTCAAAGCCTTATACATATTCCTTGTTTATTATTCTAGCAAGCATTCATACAACTTATATTGTATTAAAAATGCAAAGTATTTTTAGTTAGGAAGACTGCGGATATACAGGCAGATGAGGAAAGCAACTTTGTTTTGTACTATTTCAAGATTTCCTAAATAGCCGAAATACGATTAAATACTGTTATATGCGATCGGGGGTACGCACTTAGGA
This sequence comes from Dendrolimus pini, assembly GCA_949752895.1. NCBI lineage: Eukaryota > Metazoa > Arthropoda > Insecta > Lepidoptera > Lasiocampidae > Dendrolimus > Dendrolimus pini. Next base: position 5,399,630 of record OX457129.1, on the reverse strand, counting down.
TTTAAAGGAAACATCAGCTCTTTTAATTAAAAGATTTTATTGCATTACACAGCCGTACGTGATTCTTCTCCGCAGAGTTAGTCCCGACGATAGGATGTCTCACTCACAATACCGTCACCGATATTCCGCAGGCCACTTCCTGCTGCTTCGGTGTTCACCTCCGAATTTACCGCGCGTAGCTCGCTCTTGTACCTTCTTTTAAATCACGCTAAGCTCCTCCTTCACTGAACTGCCCACTAAATTTTTCACTAAATTCACCACTAAACTCGTCATTGTCGCTGTCTTATACTGAACTGAAACTGCCCGGTAGGTGCGCCTTACGCTGCTTATATACCCAGTAGAATCTTCTGGAACCCATAATTTCTATCTTATTTTCGTTATTCTTTTATTTGCTATCTATCCCTTTCTAACCATCTATCTATCTCTGTCCATCCTTCCCGAACTTTCTATTCTAGAATTTTCGTTTATCGTATATCACTTTCTAAAATGTATCTGTCCTTGTCTTTTCCTTCTAGAATCTTCTACCATTTTCTAGAAGTCTTGAGACTTACGATGCCAGAAAGTTCTACCCTCGGTCGCCACAATACCTAAATCATAGATATAGTGTGTTCGAACCTAGACACGCGATACCTATAAGCCTTTCTCGTAATTTTACGTAACATCGACCTACAAATCTATAGAAATACAACCATAAACTTTATAACCGAATTACGATCACTTTTATAACTTTCTAGCAAACAGCCATAAATTGTATAACGAAAGGTTCTCGATACTATTTACGGTATTCGTATTGTTACGAGTTACAGGGCTCGAATTAAAATGCCGTTGGAATTACTTAGAATTTATTAGGGCTATAACACAGGTACAAATATAACTGGATACAACCAGTACAAAGACGATTTAAACGCGCAAAGTCCGTCACTATATAGATTATCGAATGTACGACACGTCTTGTCCCGCTTGCGATTATCGCTTGACTGCCTCATCCCTCCGTTCGGGCATTGCTTTTATCCTGTTCAAATACAATATGTAACGACAGAATCACACCTGGCTAACGACAATCATAAAGATTACAAGAAATAATGGGCCGCCCCTCTAATTACAAATTTTAAACACAAAGTAAACAAAAGAAGTCCACATGCGGGGAAGGTAATAAACTGAGGGTGTGAATCGCTCTTTGTTGGTCGGAACAGTATTATACATACTACAGTATTTTTCATTATTAGATCATTTTGGTACAACACGATGTGCTGGAGGAAACTCCAACACAGCTTTATGCTGAGTTACCGACCTCATTTGTAGGAGGTTAATGAGGTGTACACCATATCGAACTTAATCATAAAAATGTATGTACAAATTATTTCTACATCCTTGAATAGTCGTTTTCCTAGGAAATAAGGTCCTTCCTTTCTTTGTTATCACACAATTCGAGTAGATTCGAGCTGTTATCATCATAGTGTTTCCAACATAGCTATACCACGTATAAAAAGTAGAATAATGATGATGATTCGACACTATCTTTAAACGAGAATAAAGTGTATAAAAACTTTATGGCAATTCATCAGAGCCTTCGCTCCGGGTGCTGCTATTGTTTTACCCCAAATAAACAAAAACTTTTCAAATAGGTCGCAAAACAAAGTGGGATTTTCTCATACAGGCAATGAAAAACTTTTCAGCCAACTTTGTTGCAATTTTGGTGTTAATTACTTGCTACAGCTTTGTCATTGTTCGCTAACTAGAGCTTTTCGCGCGATGTTACTCACATCATAGTTTTTATACCGTACTCTGAGAAAAATGCGCTTCGACTTTTGAGGATTTCAAAGCCATTTTGGCAAAAATGGGACGAATTGCAGTACGTCTGATTATTTATCTATCAGTTTCCTCAATAACTACTGGATTTTCGAGTTTTGAAGTATTTTCTATGAACACTTGGAATATAGAAGACACAACAGTATGCGTAGTGAACTTTTTAGCTACCCTCATATTGCGTGCCCGGTATTTGTCAATTGTAAAATCTCGAATCTTGCCACAGGGTACGTTTCCTGTAAAATGAAATGAAAATTTCAACTGAATAGGGATTTTTAAATAATTTAAAAAAAAATCTTTTTTTTACCGTTTAACTAATTTTTCGAAAAAAATAATAATAGGAGAAATTTCTTGTTCTTCTTCCTAATACTGACCCACCAAATTTTTGACTGTAATAAAAAATATAAATAATGGAATTAAACGACAATACTTCTTTGCTCAAGGTATGTAATGACTTCACAAAAGTGTATTTTAGTTAATCTAAGGTAAAATGCAGTTCCTTTTTTATACGGAACCCTAAAACGTATGTTGTCTCTCCCTCACGCACTTGGCCGATTTATTTTTCGTAAATTCGTCACCGATATTTATTTAACTAAGTTAACACATTGAGTTTGTATATCATTTTGTAATCTATGTTAAAGGTACCAAGTGGTTTTTGTAAATGTTTTAATAGTGAACAATCGAAATTCTAAGAAAATATTTACACATTTATTTTCCAAACAGAATCGCCCCCGTTTTAAGTAAACAATACACAAGTCGGGCAATGAACCCGTGACCGCAACAACTAAATCATTAATCAACCGATTGAACAGTATAGACAACTATAATAATACACTTCCCTTAACTAAAACGAGCATATTCACATTATATTTGCTTAATTAGCAGATTATAGATAGAACACTTTAATCAATCCGTGCAGGAACGGAGAAAGAATACAATTTCCTGCGGCCGGGCGGCCTGTCGTAAGAGGCGACAAAACAACCCACAGCCAGATGGCAGGGCATTTACCCGACTGGATGGCTCACCCCTGGTCTAAAGTATGTCGCCATAACAACCCTGAGTTGTGTTCCGACATTAGTGACCAGGTTCTAGTCTCCCAAGAGAGCAGCAGCGCATTTGTAGCACCTTTGGTCTTGCAAATGTCCATAGGCGATGGTAACCGCTTTCCATCAAGTGGGACCATCTGCCTGTTTGCTGAACTCCTGGAAAAAAAGTACATCATTACAAAAAAACTTACGAACTAGTATTATTCTAATTGTACACAAAGGGCGGCCTTATTGGTTATTCACGTGCAGTAGAAGTTAAGCAAAGTGTCACAAGGGGTGGGGGATTCTAAATTTCGTGACGTCACATTTCGTATATTATTATCGTTATAATTAATACTTTTAAGCTTTAAAACACGAAAATTGAATTATTAACAAAAAACTCCCATATGTTTCATACTCTTTTTTTTATGAGCATAGTGTTTAAATTATTAATTTTAACTCATTCCTCGCAAGCTTAGTGTTTATTTATTTTTGGTTTATCGCTTTTTCGGTTTCGAATCAAATTGTGGTGAAATTTCTTTATAGTCGTGCTATAAAGAAATTTCACTTCAAATAATCACAGTTGAGTGATTTTTATTGGCAGCCAGTAAACTAAATAAAAAAAGACTGTTGCTGCGGAGTTTGTTGCACCTCTTCTCCTTAAACAGTAACTAAAATAGACTCATTCATGCCTTTCAATAAATAATCTGTAAGATTCCATTTTGAAATAAATAATATTCATTTCCATTTCCAAAAAAAAAAAATATATCTATAATTACCCCTACATAATAGTGTAGTAAATTTCCCAAATGAAATAAAACTTCGGATCATGTGTAATTGAAGGTTTTTTCTCCTTCTTTTCCTTTCTCAATTCATTGCTAGGGTTCTCTGGAAGAGATCGCTGTTTAGCGATAAGACCGCCCTGTGTATGAGCATAATTAGATATAAATTTAGACTTTAAGTCCATTTTTGTATTAGTATATAATTAAGTGTTATCTATCTATCTACATTCTTGTGTGGCAGCTGTTAGTAAACACGTTTTTCACCAAATTATTACGCTTAAAAATATAAATAAATTTCGTGTCTTGATATATTTATTTGGTTTTACGTATTGTAAACATTACATATAAGAGCCAAAAATACAAAAATAAATTATTATTATTGACATTTCTATAGGCAAAAAATAGTATTGTATTGATTATATAATTTTAAATTGACATGTAAAATTTTGAAGTAGTTTTAAGCATATATGTACAATTTGCATGCCTGACCGGCAAAAACATGTGAAACTTAAAAGTAACATAATATGATCCATGTATACATCATGTTTTTGAGCAAATAAATGATTGATTGATAAGTTACTTACTCTATAGTAGAATTATTTTGTCCGTGCAGTTTGGGTCATAAATAAAGCGAGTATTTCGCTCTCTTTTCCACTCACGGGCCTTATGGGCGGGCATAGTGATGCGCATTATTGTTGTCGATAAGCGTTATTGATAGTGTATTTAGTTTTGTCATTTTGTGGATTAGTTATAAAAATGAAAAAAAAAATGGATACAACAACGTTTTTATTAAAATAAGAATAATAATGACTTATAATAAATTATTAATCAGGTATCTATGTTAAAAAAAACCATAAGTATAAAAGTTTAGAATGTAACAAGTTATATTAAAAATAAATACTTATATCTAAGTTTAAAATTAACAGCCAAAAAGATAATAATGATTTTTATAAGATTGATAATCTTTCTTTGATAAGAATGAGTTTTTATCGATAATGGCGTTGCGCCCGCGCAACACATTCACCGCCTTAGCCGGGCTGAGGCCGAGCTTGATTTATGACCCAAACTGCACTGACAAAATAATTCTACTATAGTCGCTCACTTTTTGCGAAGGTTAATAATGCGTTATTAGTCTTTACTTTGAACGAGTCTTATTGAAAAGCAGTTCCCATACAGCTGTTCCCAAATTTAATTAACTGTATACTAATATTTCACCCGACGACTCTTTTCAAAATATTCAAATCGATACGTAGCTGTCCACTTTTATGCTGCTAAGTGTAGATGTATTTTACTGGGTTCTCGTAGTTATATTGATACATACTATGTAAGTGTATTGTAAAATATTTTATTTACATTATATCTTATTAGTATAAGTTTTATATTTTATTAATATTCCAAGATCCCAGAGCGATGAGACTTAACTTATTTTCACATAGATGAAACCTTAGGTTCTCAGTAGCGTCTCATGTTCTTTGAATACCTGCGTGCTTGTGTAGCTCGCCTTATGACACCTGGGCTGGTACCAGGTAAGAAAGGTAACTAAAAATAAGAGATACTTAACTTATTAAGTATAATAATTATATTGTTATTATTATATAAATGTATAGTTTATTTATATTAAACAAGTAACAGATATATAATTAATGATAATTATAAATCCCTATTAATATTATAAATTAGAATTTGGGTAAATGAACAGATAGGGCAAAAAAAGCTAAACTAACTTAAAAATAAGATTAAATACGAAAATAAACTAAGTAATAAATGGTAAGACGATCCTCTAAATAAACCTAACTTAAAAATAAAAAAACCTATATCAAAGCCCGTCCAGCCCCACCAGACCACTGTCGCTGGGCATTATATTAAATAAACTTCTGTTACGCGATGTCCATCACAGCAGTTATAAGAACCATAGATTATATTAATATCACATAGATAATCTTCATAGATAATAATATTATTATGTAGGGTAGTTTTCGTAGTATTTTCGTATAAAAGGCGGTGTGGCGTGTAGACGGTGTTCATTGCTTACTGAGTGGTAAAAGGGGAATCTTTGCCCGAATAGTTAATATTAGGTATATTTGGTACTTTCTTGCCCAAATCTCTGCAAGGCTTTTTACACTTCATTTATTTTATGTGCGTCTGACGAAAGTATTGATCCATGGAAAGTGTCTAACACTTATGATACTAATTTTAAATAATATTCTATAAAACATATATAAAAAATCAGTCATATAAATTTGAGTTAAGTAACTCTTATTTTTGGTTACCGTTCTTACCAGGTACCTGCCCAGGTGTCACAAGGCGAGCTCCACAAGAACGCAGGTATTCAAATAACATGAGACGCTACTGAGAACCTAAGGTTTCATCTATGTGAAAATAAGTTATGTCTGATCGCTCTGGGATCTTACTCTATAAGTAGAAACACTTTGACCAAAAAATGATTAAAGTCCGTTGAGTAGTTTCTGAGGTATAGAATATTTTGTGTTTAATTGTTTTCGCCAGTTTTCTAGCCAAATGTCAAAAACAATGGAAGTTTGCTACCTCTATGCTTTCAATGAGCTTGACCTGAGGGCTTACTTTCAAAGGTCATTCGTCATTCGTTCTAGAACTTTCATTATTTGTTTTAAATTTAAGTGCATTTTTCGTCGTATCTTCCATTTATTCTTGTATAAAATAAAATATATATTACAGTTTTATTGAAATCTTTTTCTTTAATACTAAAATTTCATCGACTCTATCGGGCTGACTGGACGAACACAAACAACGAGAGGTGTTTGAGAGTAAAGCTCTAATACATACTTTGGCGTTTTATTGTATTATTACTTTATAATTTATCCATTACATACAAAACACAATACTGGTCGTTAAACCGAATGGTAATAGTCGGAAATTACCTGAACTGTGATTTATTGCCGGGCCGGGCTTTGTTCGCCGTTACACGCCAGACCTTTGACCCGGATAGATAGCGGCCTAATCTTTTTGTTAGTGGGTCCGTCGCATAATAATGTTTTAAAGATATTGTTACAACTCAGGTCCCGACAAAAACAAAATCCACCTGCATATCTGAAACAAAACACATTTTACTACCTGACGGCATTTGAACTAGTAACATTGAAACTATTGTAATCCCTTTTATGATCGTCTTCTTTTGTTCACTTATTTATTGGCATACGTTTCTTATTATTGTTGAGAATAAATAGCCTATTGTCCATTGCACTCGCTCATTAGCATCATTAGCCAGGTGTTGCGGATTTATTTCCATTTGTGTAGTATGAAAAGACGGCCTGATGGAGAGGGGCCGGCAGGCGAGCGAGAACCACGATCAAAGCGAGACGCGTGTACATTCGGTAATGTATTAGTGACGAATTTTACGCGTCTTATTGATTTACGGCCTTCTACATTATGTTTGGATTTGTTGTGTTCGGTTATATTTGTACCTGTGTTATACGTTTTTGTATAGTTCTAATAAACTGTATAATAATTCCGACGGCATTTTAATTCGAGTCTTGCGACTCGTAACAATATTTTGTTTCAACTGTTTGACCTGTTCCCCCTATATCATTCCAACTTCGGATTTCAAGGCGCTCTGATCGAACTTATCGCGTTATCATTTGTTTTTCATCTCGCGTTTCTCAGAGCACTTTCAAACTAGCATTTCTTCGCATATACGGTCGTACTACCCGATTAAGCTAAATATACAAATGTCAGATGCGTCAAGCGGTCGAGGTACCCATTGCAAAAAATATATCTAAAAATACCTACATAATTAAGTCATTAATTTTACTTTGTTCATCTAAGTATATTCTTCACTATTCATGCCCATGCTTATTTAATTTTAAGTTCATATCTAGTTTTAGTAATATTATTTATTCAGTTTTCTTTTTAATGTAAAGAAATAAAAATATCGGTAAGAGATAAGAAATATTGGTTTAAAGCAAAAAAATAGTCAACAAAAAAACTTAACAACTAACAAAAGATTATGGTAATACAACTAAGTATAGAAATGGCGAACGTAACGTGTGCGAACCTATTCAGACTGTGAACGGTATTAGGTGGTATATGTTATTTGAGGTAGATGCGGGGGAGGTAGTATGCTTGGAGGTCGCATTCTATGTATTCAATAGATTATATGAAAGTATTTAATAAAGTAAGTTATGTATTTACCATGTTAAGATATATTAAACGTTGAATTGAAGGTACTTTTGTTTTTTTTAGAATATCACTTGATTTATTGATTAAGTAGTGGGTTTTACTTTAATAAAAACTAGGTCGTATTTATATGGTAAGTTTTATATTGTTAGATACTTTATAAATCTTTATGGGATTTTTGATAACATTCGTAATAACATAAGTTTGCTAAAATGTGATCACAGTGTTGTTGATTTAATAATATAAAAAGAGCCGAAATCACCTAACATGGGGCAATTGGTATTCGTCCGTTGCACAGAGCGAAGCTATGTCGAATATTATCAAGCGGTAAGTACTGTAACTGCTAGTACTGAAAAAAGCACGGAAGTCTGAAACATAACATTATTGTTAGCACAGATATATGTAGTTTTCTATAAAATAAATAATATAAGTAAAACCACTAAAATCTCTTTTTACTTGCTTTTAATAGGAATATCTAATTAAAGAAAAATATAAACACTTTTCGATGTTGGGAAATTAATATAATACTTTTTACTTACTTTACTTGTATATATTTTAAAGTATGCGCACTGAATACCGACCCATTATCAGAAATGTGAAATTATCTCCAGAAGGTTGTCTGGAAGAAATCGCTGTTAGCGATAAGAGCGCCGATTGTACTAGTTATATAATTTTTTACTCGTGTATATTATTTTCTTGTGTGCAATAAAAAATATTTTATTCTATTCTACTTTTTCAACATACATATTGAACATTGTGTTTATTTAACTATCCAATACAATCCATCCAAAATTCTAACACATTCGTCTAGTAAGCTTGGTCAAGTATTACATGGACTTATACCAGCACGTACACGCTCGAACCAGTGGTGGTGAGTGTCAATAGCAATATGGGAGACATATCTCACGACTTGGAGAGGTAGATCTCGCGACTCGCTTTTATACAAGCTTATAAGCGCGTCAAATCAGGTACGAGGTGCGCGATACGCCTACACCCTACATGCTCTTTGAAAACAGGCTAATATGCTTGGGTAAAACACTATTCTGAAAAGACCTACAGCGGCAATACCACCAGTGTGGAGAAATCGTTCAGCCTCTACATTCCTTCTGGATACCGAATTTCCCAAACATACATTTTTCCCAGATTAAAGGATTCTTGTGAAAAAACGCTGAAGTCACGTAAATTTGGACGCAATTTAATCAATTGTATTTGCAGACAAACCTTAATTGTAAAGAGAGAGTCATTTCATAATTCATACTTGTCCCAAGGGGGTCTGTATGGTTTCATAAAATTACCTATTGTATTATTCCGCAGATTTCTTCATGATGTTTGCTTATGGAAAATTTATAAGAAAAATTAATTACACTAAAATCCATTATACCCAATATATTGTTTTTTTTATAAATACATAAATGATCGTAGTAATTGAAAATTCATCGTTTATGCTTACCTTTGAGAAACAGGTATATAATAATATGTATATCAGACTCTTTATTATTTCAAGAATTTATGATACAAAAATGATGTATGTGTTAGAATTGTATTTATTATTGTAAAGTAACCATGACGGAAGTAGTCAATAACCGGGTAGAGTATTCATTAATGTAGTAATCGAAAGTCGTATAACCGGATGTCAACGAAGAAGCATTTATTATCAAGCCAACGGATATCGGAAATGGAGTAACCGGAAGTTGGAGGTTATACGGATGGCGGAAGTTGGAGTTATGACGGTATTGAAGTGGCGCCAAAGTATTACAGGATAGTGTCGTTGCAGACGCACTACGAGGGTCTTATAAATAATCCGTGTTCGGGCAGAGGGGGTTTAGTCTACACCTAGTCTTCAAACAGTCTACAAACGATATTCAACGAGAGTCTACAAACGATAGTCAACGAGTCTACAACTAGTCTACAACCAACAGTCCTACGGTCTACAACCAGCGATCTACCACGACAGTAGAGTTGAGCGAAAGCTCTGTTAGGCAAGAGGCCCATAGTATATTGTGGTCAATAATTACTGTTCGATAATAGCAGTATTATTTAAGGGCAAATTGCTGCTCGACACCTGACAACTGTGGAGACAACTCTTGGAGTTGTCCTAATATTTCTGTGTATTATTGTGCTGTATTTAATATTGTAGCTGTGATCATTCTAGTGTAATATACTTTGATTATAATGTTTCAGATTATTATAGTATTTTTGCTAACATATGCATGATGTTTCTCTAAAAAGGCAAAGATAAACAATGACGAACTAACTTTGTAATAGTATCAAAATAATTTATATCAAATTACGAAGACCATAATTAGGTTATTTCTTTAGTAACATACAAAATTGCAACGTTATGTTTGTCAACACTTTTTTTCTTAAATATTAATGTGTTGTTATTAAGTTATGCATATTTTATACATTTTAAAGATATAAAAGCCACAAAATATATTTTGTTTTTAAAAATAATAAATTGTTTTATTGTAATCGATTCAGTAATGTTTGACCTCTTATATCGATTCTAATTTTCTATTGTATCATCATCGATAGTTCACGTAACTACATAAGTCAGTTTAATAGAGTCAAATGTGGCTATATAGAACGACCGAACTATAGTTAGTTATATTAAATATTTACTTATATACCACGTTTGACCGCCGGAGCACAGCTCGACGGGTGCAAAGTAAAAAGAGATATCTGCAAAATAGCTACTTTACAGGAGAGCGAAAAGATGGTCGTATTAACTTCGTAGTATTTGAAAGAACATACGTAGCTGGCTTTTTTTACGTACGAAAATTTATTGAAATAATGTGATATATGCAAAACAAATAATGTCATATTGTAAAGAATTGTTTTATTAAAACGATTGTACAATAAACTAAAAATCATCATTTTGTAGATAACTTTATTTACTTTGCACCCGTCGAGCTACTCTCCGCACCCCGCATAGCGCCGACGCCTATAGCTCGCAGAATTAGCAGCTAGGCGTCGGACTGTACGCAGGATATAGGAGCGGCTTTGGAGGCAAAAATAATTAATTCTTCGTTACAATTCTCATGGACGACTTACCACTCTCTCTCCCGACTCTCTCGCACAATTTATCATTTTCATTACGTACTTCTTTATGTATATTTCTAATTTATGTAATAGTTTAATAATAATAATCATACAGTCCATTATGTGCGCAGCTCGTTGCACATATATAATATATATTTGTTTGGTACATGGTAGAGGGCCTAGGATACCCAGATCGATATACGTGTAAAACACTGTTAGTTAGTGTAAACTTGTAATAATAAATCATTTTACATACGGAAGCGTCTGCCTTCGACTACACTCAAACGGAAAAAGAACAAAATGTAACGACAAAGTTGCCACTTTAAAAAATAAAATTATTTTATGTTGGTGTTGCCAACACATTATATAAAGTTTAATTTCCAAAGAAGAAGCAACTGCCACTAATGCTAAGCTATAATAATGATCGGTACCCAAAACAAACTTGACTAATCCGGCACGACTTAACATAGTACGAGTAGGTGTTAACACGCTAACGAAAATGTCACTTCACGTCTGGTGTAATTCGTTGAAAGTTAATTTAATTTATATTAAAACTTTCTTAATCGCAGTGTAGGCCGTAAATTAAGCAGTAGGCGTTAGTATAAAGCAATTATGATGTCATCATGATGTTCGCTGGTTGGAGGATAATCTTGCGTGGGTTCACTTGAATTCTATGACACTTTTTGAGGGTGTAATAACATTGTAATCAAATTCAAATAAGTTCCACTGGAGAACACGCTTTGAAGGTCACACATATGATTTAAAACTGATTCACTTCCTATTCTATGTACACCGCCTCGCAACGTGTTATTGATGTTAGAACAAGCGGCAATAAACTCCCTCTAGAACCTCTAAGTTACGCCTCGAGATATAGCTAGTTTTTTTTTTTTTTTTTTTAGGAGCTGACTCAGCTGAATAGCCGCAGATGGCTGTTTCAGCGATACCGGGCTTTGGGGGCTTCCCGGGCGTTCAGCCCGGAAGCAGCGCGCTCGAGGAGGCACCTCCTGTGAGGTTCGACCTCGGCTCGACCGCTGCGGGGGATTGACTCTATATTGGGAACAAGCCGTAAAAGGCTGAATGAGCTAAGCCAACAGGCTGAAGTGATTATTTGTGGACTCTTCATCGACTCCGCCGGCGGAACCGATCCTAGTCTATCATTACTACCGCTTCGCAACGTGTTATAGCTGGAGGAGAAGAAGCGGCGGAAGAAACTCTCCAGCAACACGCCTAGGCTAATCTTGTATGGCTACTTGTGTCTGTAATGAGTATGGATTGGTGGGTCTTACGATTGTGTAAGAGGATTCGAGCCGGGGGCTCTCCGGCGTCTGTTGTGTCTGCGTCTGTTATGCCAGGCTGATGTTCTGAGCCTCGGGGGGTTCATGATCGCGATTAGACGTGTGATTTTGTCAGGCTCGTCAATGAGTACATTGCGAGGTCTGCGTTTACTCGTGGGAGCGTTTGGAGTGGGTTTGTAGTTGACCGTTTCCGTCACCAGAGGGTTCGGGTGATGGGGGGCGAGGTCAAAGAATCTGCGCGATAGTGAAGTTATATAGTCTTTGATGGAGGGAAGCTCCAGATAGCGATGCAAGTCGGCGAGCCGCATATAGCGCGGGCCGTCGACTGCAGCACGTAGAAAGTGATTCTGGATTCTTTGCAGTCTCCAGATGTTAGCGTCGCTGGCGTGGCCGAAGACCACACTCGCATAGGTCAAGATGGGGCGGATGCAAGTTTTGTAAAGGCTCATCTTACTCCTCTTGCCTATCATCGGATAGAGTCGGCCGAGGATCGAGTATGCTCTGCTCCCGACCGCTCTGGTATGCTTGTGGAAGTACAAGCCTCTGTCTAGGGTTACCCCAAGATATTTGACCTCGTTAGCCCAAGGGATAACTTGGTCGAACAGCTTGATGGGCATAAGTTGGTTGGAGGGGCGGGTATTGGGTGAGAGGCATTTGCGGGAGAACATGATGGCTGCACTCTTCTCGGGGTTCACCTCAATCCGCCATCTACGGAACCAGTCGCCTAGTTCTTTGATGGCGGTGTTGAGCTGATTGCAGATTCTGTATCTGCTGGGGTCGCTACTGAATATGGCGGTGTCATCCGCATATAGGGCTAGCTGGGTATGGGGGTGCCGTGGCATGTCGCTGGTGAACAGCGTGAAAAGTAGGGGGGAGAGCGCGGAGCCCTGGGGGACTCCCGCTGAGATGGTATGAGAGGAGGAGCGGGTGCCCGCCACTCGGAATCTGAATTTACGGTCTTTGAGGAAGTCCCGTAGAATGAGTACCAGTCGGTCTGGCACACCGAGCTGATACAGCTTGTATATAAGCCCGTTGTGCCAAACTTTATCGAAGGCTTTCGCGACGTCGAAGAATACTGCGCCTGTCGGCCAGGGTCTTCGTCCGACGCGTTGAAAATAGGAGAGGACGTGCTCCGTGATGCGGAGCACTTGTTGCGGGCAAGAGTGTCTAGCTCTAAAGCCGAACTGCTCGTGGGGGATGAGATTATTGCTGAAGGCAAAATCACTCAATCTAGTGAGGAGGACTCGCTAATACAGTTTACCCAGCGAGCTGAGTAGACTGATGGGGCGGTAGCTAGAGGGCTTTGAGGCCGGTTTGCCTGGTTTGCGGATGCCAATGACCTCCGCTTCTTTCCAGGCCTTGGGAAATTGGCAGTTATTTATGGCAGCATTGAAGATGCTTACCATAATTAAGATAAGATGGGCGGGGAGGATTTTCAGAAGCTTATGGCTGATTCCGTCATTGCCTGGGGCCTTGCGGGGCTTTAGGGCTTTGATGAAATCCTGTACTTCTTCAACCGTGACCGGTTCGAGTGTGGTTTCCGCCGGGAGGGAGGACCTATGTTCGACCTCGGCGTCTACCTCCGATAGGTGAGACGGGTCGTTGTCGGCAGTATTGGGGGAGCATTGGAGCTCGAGACTTTCGGCGAGGCATTCCGCCTTTTCATCGTCATCAAACGCTTTGGTATTATCGGGTCTCTCGAGAGGTGGCATACTCGAGAGGGTTTCTGCTTTCAGAGATCTCGCCAGCTGCCAGTAAGCCTGGTGAGTTGGGGAGATCTCCTCTAGCAGTCGGTCCCAACGTTGGTTCCTGACCTCCTGGACACGGAGTCTAACTTGGCGTTGGAGTGCCCTGTAGTGGGCTTTATTCTCCAAGGAGGGGAAGCTACCGCAGGCCCTGAATGCTGCCCTCTTTTCCCTCAACAGGTCTTTGACGTCGTCCGGGAGTGGCAGTCGGTGGTCCTCGAGAGGTACCTGCCGAGTGGACTCCCGTACCACGCTTTGGAGGTGGCTGGTGAGGGCTTCGATGGCAACATCGTTGTCCTGGGCGCAAGCAATCGGGTCCGGAATTCGGTCCAAGTCCGGGGAACTTGTTGTTGCCAGCAAGTCCCGGACTTTGGCCCAGTCTATGACGGGTTTCGTCGGTGGTGTCGAGTCAGTCGGGGGGCCTAACTGGAGTACGACCGGCAAGTGGTCGGAGTCGATGTCGTCCCGTGTTTCGATTGATCGAAACTGAAGAGAGACTCCCTTCAGTAGCACTATATCGAGAACGCTCGGGCTATGTAAGTCTGGTCTGTCCGGGTATCTAGTCGGGGTCAAGGGGGCGAGAATGCCAAAGAGGAGCCTGTCCGAGAGGCGGAGAAGCTCCCTGCCATTGGTGTTTTCGTTAGTGCAATTCCAACAGGGATGTTTGCAGTTTAGGTCCCCGGCTATTATAACCGCGGAACCTAGACTGAATAGGGCGTTTAGGTCGTCCTCTAAGATGGGCTTGTGACATTTTAAGTATGCTGAAACTATGACGATGGGCTGATGGCCTGTCATCGATAGTTTGCAGGCGGAGACTTCTAGTTCCTCTAGAGGGGGGGTATCGATGGGGATGCAGTGCAAGGACCGCTTGTAGTAGATAAGTGTCCCTCCGCCGTGGGAGGTTAACCTATCGTGCCTGATCAGGTTGTAGTTAGCGATACGGGGATCTCTAATACTCGGCTTTAAGAAAGTCTCTTGCACTAAGAGAATATCTATATTATCGGTGACCAGGAAGTCGTGAACCAAGTCACGTTGATTTCTAAGTCCGTTGGCGTTATATGTAGCCAAAGTCAATGAGCGGGGTTTTTCCCTACTTGTGGTAGCCATTGAAAATGTTATTTAGGGCATGTTGAGCAGGATTTTCACCAGCGGGCCATGGTCCATGGCGATCCGCAGATGGTCCTGCAGGGTGGTGGCGGTTTTATATTTTGCCGCGAGGACAGATACCTCATCCAAGTCGAAGGGAAACGACTTGGCAAACTGTGTTGCCAAGGCGAGATCCTCCGACAAGGAAGAGGGAGCGCCTGAGCGGGGTGGGGCAGCGGCGGGTTGCGGCTGGGGTCTTGGTTGGGGCATCGCAGCTTTAGCCTGAGTAGGCAGAGCGGGGAAGCCTGTCCAAGCGTTGAACGCCGGGAGAGGTGCAGGCACGAATGCCGGACGTTTAGGGGCGGCCTTAGAGGCTGGGGGAGAACGCTTAGCGTTCTTTTTGAATTTGGGGGCGGCCGGGCACCCGCGGTAGTTAGCGGGGTGTCCGGTTTTCCCGCAGAGAATGCAGGCTGGAGGGTCGGGGGAGTCCCGAGTCCGCGTGCAGTCGCTGGTCCCGTGGTCCCCGAGGCATTTGACGCATCTCGGGTGGGAGTGGCAGTGGTTGACGGAGTGCCCATAGAGTTGGCAGCGGTGGCATTGCCGGGGGGTTTGATTGTTATAAGGCCGCTCGAAGCGGAGATTAGTAAGGCCACAGACGCTCTTCAGATTGAAGATTGCCTTGCCTTGTTCAGTTCGGTCTAAGATAGCGAGCACCATGTTATATGGCGTCCTTTCGGAATTTCCTTTGTGCATGCGGTGAACCTCATGCACAGGGAGGTTTTGGGATTGGAGATCTTCCAGAATATAGGAGGTCTCAAGCTCCTGAGAAATGCCGCGTATGACGACGCGGAGGCGCTTCTCTTCTTCGAGAGCGTATGTGTAATAATTGACATTTCTGTCAATCAGAATACGGGTAAGGGCCCGATGGTCGGCCGGAGTCTGCACGGTAACTTTGATACCGTGTTGGATATCACGTGCCTCTTTCAGCACGATGTTGTGGGCGGGAAGGGAGGACAAGACATCTCTCCAGAGATGCTTGTCTCTGATTATAAGAGGGGGCGGAAGTCGCTCGCGGCGGGGTTGGCTGTCGGCCTTGGTCTTGGCCTGTTTGGGCTCTTTATCGGTATGTCCTTGAGGCGAGCTGTTAAGCAGCCGCTTCTTGGACTTGCGGTTGGTGACGACTTTGAAACCATCGTCGTCACCAGATTGGGCGGTGAGGTCAATCTCCATGTCGCTTTCAGACGTGGCTGAAGCGACAGCGGGAGATTCGGTAATGGCGGGGGCTGGGGCGGGTGCGGGCGCGGCCGCGGTAGGGGTGGCCGAAGTGGCCGATGGGGTGGTAGCCTTAATGGCTACTGGGGTCGCGGGGGCCTTAGGGGCCACGGGGGCAGCGGCTTTAGGAGCCTTCGGTGGTGGTGCGGCCTTAGGGGCCTTCGGGGGCGGCGCGGAAGACGCGGCTTTCGCGGGGGTCGCGGTGGCAGCCGGAGATGGGGGGATTATTTCCATCATGGGGAGTAATCCCCTCATCTCCTGGCAGTACCATGACTTGAGAGCCGGGTCACGACTCTCAAGCAGTCGGAGGGTTTGTACCCACCAATCTTGGGGTGTAGCCATCCCTCAGGCGGGAGCAGCCCGAGGGATGTGTGTGTGTGTGTTGTAATCCTAGTCCCCCTGCCGGGTGTAGACAGGGGGGTGCGCCCTAGGGTGAGCCCTAAGCTTGTAGCCCCTTTGCCGATCTTATTGTGCAAAGGGGTCCCTAACTGCTTTGTGGGTAGACAGAACCACAAAGGATGGGAAAAAAGGAGGAGGTAACCTAGGACGGAATTGGAGATGCCTGGGGTCGGCAAGGGTACTCCCCCTGTGCCGGTGGTTCCACGCCCGTCCGGGTTCACCGTTTCCCTGAAGGGGAACCGGCGGGCGCCCGGGTCACGCCCCAACTAGGTTCGTTAACACCGTTAGGTATCCCCTAGCTGACCTAGTGACAATTAAAATTGAGTAAACAATTAAAATTGCCACGAGGGTTCGCGCAAACGAACTACGCGGGTGTGGGGTGAAAACGGCCCCTGCGTCAGAGCGCAATGAAAATTGCGATGACGCAACCTGGTGTGTGTACAACTAGACGTGGAGTAGTGTGTGTGCAATACTCGACCGACCAAAGCGTGTGTATACTTCGACCGTATCTAAATACCGAATATCGGGTGGGCGAGCCAGAGTGACGTCACGATGTGCGGACACGTCCGCACGGTGCGAGCGCCGAGACCGAACTGTGATATAGCTAGATATGTGTCGAGATTCATTTAAATCCTTTCAGTAGTTTTCACGTGATGCTCTAACAGACAGGCTTCTTCAAAATTCTTACAATTGCATTTTTGTAAATCACATTTTTATAGAAATTGTACAAACTTGAATGATTTACATATTTGTTATAGTATAGATTATAATTAAATTTACGTGTATTTTTGGTGGCAGTTGCTTCTTGTTTGGAAATTAAACTCTATATAATGGACTGTATGATTATTATTATTAAATTAGAAATAACATTAAAGAAGTACGTAATTACAAATTGTGCGAGAGAGTCGAGAGAGAGAGTGGTAAGTCGTCAAGGAGAATTTTGATTGTAATAATTTTGCCTCCAAGGCCGCACCTATATCGTGCATCCTGTCCGTTACCTAGCTACTAACTGCACGAGCTATGTACGTCGGCGGTATGTGGGGCGCGGAGAGTAGGAGTGCTCTGGCGGGCGGGTCAGGGGGGTGCTCTCTGTCCACAACTTGTATGTTAGGATTTCGATATTGCAGAGTTTAGAAGATATTTTTTATCTGCGAAGACGGCAAACTGGCCGACGGCCTAGCTCGTGGAAAGTGGTCACCTTCGCCTATAAAAATGTGCAACACCAATGGTGAAGCAAAGTTATTGCTTTTACGATGGGATAAAGAGAATGGAACAGGGGAATTAGATACAGGGATCAAACATGAGGAATGAGATAGAGGTGATGGAATATGGGATTGGAATAGGGGCGGTGGGATAGGGGAAATTGCGACCAGAAATCTCATCGCACGAAACATGATTGGCTTAAGGCTAAACATTGCCTAACATTATCTTAGTCTTACGCAATAATATATGTACTAGTTTCTTAGAATGGTCTAAGACTAGTTTACTCTAGACTGTAATCTGTCCATGTATGTCAGTTTTATTTATATATATATTTTTTCTTTTTTCTTTGTTGCATAATAATTACAGATAATTTATGAATATTCTTTGAGTCAGGTGTCTTCGAAGAAATCGCTCTTAGCGATAAGGCCACTTTTTATTTTACCAAGTAACTATTGTTTTGTTGTGCATTTTTGTAATTTTTGTTTCGGTGAACAGTAAAGTGTTGTCTATGTCTATGACCATTTCACGGCTATATTCTGTGAGAGCGTGGTATCACACCGATTGATCCCCAAGGGCTGTAGTCAAGGTTATGATTCCTACATGGCTCTATCAGGTACAAAAAATATGTATTACATGAAAATATCTAGAAAATCCCCACGAATAAGATCGTAGACACAGCTAGTTCACATATTGTATAGGAGTATCCGCCCTTTGTGTCGAGTTACCCAAATGAGTATGATTAGCTCACAACAATGGCGGACAAACAAAGGTCTGAACTTATATTTTTTGCACTTATTGATGATAGCTGAAGTGAAAAGACGTGTGAGGCGTACTATAGTAATAAAATGGGAAAATGGGTGATAGTCCACGAAGTATCAAGGGTGAGAAAAATTCGCTGTTTCCGACATATGGCTAAGGAATAAAGAAAGACATTTAATCGAAAATTACCCATTTTTTCAAAACTTCTTAACACACCTGACTCAAAACCATTAAAAAAAAATAGCATTTATTAAAAAATCGAAGAACTTATATCCTTTGAACGCTTAATTTAATCACCAAAACATAGGATACCATTTCTATTAGCAGTTAATTAAATTTTTATTCCGCATTTTATAATAGTTATTCATAGCCGAGTTATAAAATTCATAAACAAAAATGAAATTTGTCTAAAATAATCAAATTAAAATTTTCAATATCATTCAAATGGTGCATTGTATAACATTGAATTTCCTACAAAATATGATTTTTTTCATTGGACTGAGAATAAAATAAAATTGATTTTAAAAAAAAAATTTTTTTTGACCCACCCTAATATACCTACTTACATATATACTCAGTTGATTTCAATTTCAAATACCCAATTTTAACAATTTTACATGCAAATAAAATTCTAATAGGAAAAAATCTTCGCGAGTCCAGCTCGCACACGGGCACTTGTTTTTCCAAACAAAATCTACCTCAATAAAAATTGGGAAAAAACCCTGGATTAGAGAAATCCGTGTATCCAATGGTGTAAGAAGAAAAATAATGGATATGGTAATTGAGATCAATAAATCACTATTTTTATAATTGTATCTGAAAATAAATTGCTTTTAAGCACCGAAGTAGTGCTTGGATGTTTTGGTGGTAACCTGATTTTTTGTGAAATTTCATTTCAAAATATGATGTTTTTGGTTGCCTGAATCAGGTAAATAGGCGATCTACTTGATGGAAGGCGGTTACCGTCCCTTATGTACGTTTGCAAAATATTGCTAGCCTCTAACAAGTTTTATCATAACCTTTTTAAACTACTCCATGTCTATCCGTACAGGAACGGAGAAAGAATACAATGTCCTGCGGCCGGGCGGCCTGTCGTAAGAGGCGGCAATACAATCCACAGCCAGTTAGTAGGATATTTTCCCTGTCTGGATGGCTACCACCCCTGGTCCAGAGTATACCGCCATAATAACCTTAAGTTGTGTTCCGGCACTAGTGGTTAGGTTTCAGTCTCCCTTAGAGAGCCGCTCACAATGGTTGCAAATGTCCATAATCGCCTATGGACCGCTGTAACCGCTTTCCATCAGATGAGTCCTCTGCCTGTCTGCATTGTAGTCTTATTATTTAAAACATTTTTGTATTCTTCTAAGGTCTTCCTTCAATATCGAAGATTGTAAAGTTGATCGTAGTGAATGATTGCTCTCCTCCACCGAGATAGGTATTCGACAGGTTTTTGAAGCCACACTTCTTTTGGCGCGTTAGGGAAAAATGATGAGAGTAATTTTTTACGATGCGCGCGCACACCGTCACGAAAAACCGACACCTTGAAGTTAGCTATAGTCAACATTTTAGTTTTTCTATTGTTAGTGTCGTTTTTTCTACAAACGTAAGGCGAAAGATAACATTTTTGAAAAGATTTTTATCTTGTTACGCCAAAGAAGTATAACTTCTAACACACACACTTTTTTTAATGAAATTATTTGTTTTTCACGTCATACGTGGTCAATATGAATGTTTTATTTAATTTAAATTACTTTTAACACATAGGGGAAAACTATGCATACAATTAGTGCCCCTCCCCCTCAATGATTGGCACACTGAGCGTCAACCATGGCACCCTATAAATTATTCAAATATTTTAATACCTTTTTTATTTTTTGGCTAAAACATGATAATAATAATAATATTGATTGACTATAAAATGAAACATATTATTATCATTCCTTTATAATAATTCGTTATTAATTCGCCCAGCGAATTAACAGTGTCATACAGGGAGGTAATACAGCCAACCTTCTAGGCACGCTTAAATATTGCAGCGATTTGTACATCTTATAATCACTTATTTATAACTTAGTTTATTTTTGTATTTAATTATGTTTTTTTTATCGTTTTATTTTTAAATAAACTACAGGGTGGCGCAATAGAACGTGCATATTTAAAATATTGATTAAAAAATAAATACAAAAGGTATAGTTAAAATAAAACTGAGGTATTATTAAGAAATAACTGAAGTTTATTTTTTAAAAATAACATCGTCTAAATGATGACCCTCTCTACGACGACACTCTTCTAATCGCAAACGGAAGTTATTGAAAACTTTCTTCAGTAATGCTGGTGTAATTGCTGCCATTTCACCACGGATATTCTCCTTGAGCTGATCGATGTTTTTCGGATTATTGCTGTAGACTTTGTTCTTGAGGTATCCCCACAAAAAAAAGTCAGGAAGCGTCACGTCTGGACTACGTGGGGGCCATGGGATATCACCTCTTTTCGAAATCCGTCTGCCAGGGAACATCTGTTTCACAACCGTCATGGAGTCATTTGATGTGTGAAAGGGTAGCTCCGTCTTGTTGAAACCAAGTCCTAGAATTCACTATTCTTGAATTTTCAAGCTTTGGAGCCAAAAAACCTTCCAACATCGCAACATAGCGTTCGGTATTAACAGTGACGTTTTGCCCCCGCGCATTTTCAAAGAAAAACGGTCCAATTATTCCTCTACCAGAGATTGCTGCCCATACTGTCACTTTAGGACTATGCAGTGGTTTCTGGTGCTTGAGTTTGGGATTCTCACTGTTCCAGTAACGACAATTTTGACGGTTTACGAACCCATTGATATGGAAGTGGGCCTCATTTGAGAAAAGGATATTGTCAAAATTGTAAAATCGATTAATCATTTCATTAGCAAATGCGAGCCTTGCTCCGAAGTCAGACTCTTTCAATTCTTGTGTTAACTGCAGCTTGTAAGGATGCAGTTTAAGATCCAAGTTTAAAATTCGTTGCAAACTTCGTCGCGATAAGTGTAAGACAGACGATCTCTTGCGAGTAGACATTTGTGGATCTCCTCGTACAGACTGCATAACTCTCTCAATATTGTCGTCGGTCCTAGATGTTCTTGGACGACCTTTTGCTTGTGGTTTAAACGTTGAACCAGTCTCTTCAAAACGCTGTACCCATATTTTAATTAAATTAGCACTCGGAGCTTCACTAATTTGCCGTAGTCCATATTCAGAACAATATAAACGCCTAGTAACGATGTATGAACGAGAGTTCTCGTAAAATGCGCGCACGCAAAATGGGCGACGCTTCCCGTCGAAGTGACTCATAGTGACTAAAACTCCATGAGCCCGCCTACTCAACGATGCAGGCTCCCCCGCCCGCGCACTTTCTACCCCGCGAAAAAAGATGATGCAATATGCACGTTCTATTGCGCCATCCTGTATTCGGTTCATTTCTTAATCTACGTGAACTGTATAATGTTCTTTAAGAAGTAAAAGATTTTAAACTATGCCTATAATGGCGTAGGTTAGACTCCTTCCAAATAATTATGAAGTTTAACTATTCAAAAGCTCAAAGTTCTCTGAATGTATGTGCGTGCATGCATATTATGCATTATATTTTTTGCAAAAATACCACATCCATCAATAATTGCTTCTAAAATCCCTATACATAAATTGAGAGACCATCTGTTTGGCTGTCCGATGACTAAGCTATATATCCGCTGAGGCAGTTTTAGCCTCTTACCGTATGTAGGGCTTAGCCCTCATTTTTGCTGATAAAAAAATACTTTTTACGAAATAAATTAACAAAGTCTAATCCAGGAAAGTATGTATTCTAAAAAGAGGAAGGGAAATGCTTTCGCTACAGTAAATTTTTGTTCACGTTAAGGCGCGAACGTGGCAACGGAAGGTGAAATGACGTATCGCTTCTTTGCTTCAATAACGTGATAAGTCCCACAAATCGTTTTGTTTTTGTTTGATTAATTATCATGTAAAAACATTTTTATTTGATAATTCAAATCGCCCTGTTCGATTTTATTTTTCAAAAGAATGCAAATGAAGATGCAATTATTTTCTGAAAGTAAGCTAACTTCCGAAATTTCTATTTTCAAGATAAAACATTATTGAAGTAAAGACGCGATATGTTGATATATACATGTAAAAACGCAGATATTGTATACTTAATTAGTAAATCAGTAAATGTTTGTTCATGTACAGCAAGTGGACATGAGGGCGGTCACGGGCGTGATGTACTATCGAGTAAGCGCTAAACGTGGACAGTTAAATTTATTATCAAAGAAATATGGTTGAAATTAATAACCACCATGCGTGTATTGTGCGTTTCGCAGCTAGCTCCACATGATTTTTGCAGCAAGTGAACACCGCGCCCTAGTGATGACTACCATGGAAAAAGAATACTACTTTCCATGCCACTACATATAACGCACGTGCAATTAACTACGTGAACAGATTAATAATATTTTGTTATGGTTTGATATTTTGAAACATTAACATTTTTGGACTTTTAACAGCGTAAAACTACTGGCAGCAAATGTAGGGGAGACCGAGGAGAGTTTTGGCAATTTTTACTCTAATTAAAATATCTCAGTCTGGAAACATTCCACATCTGTAAGCTCTATAATTCAATAGATAAATAGATAACACTGTATTACTCACCAAATCTACAATTTAAAAATATCTCGGAATAGTATTTGTATTTATAAAGTAACCATAAGACGGAAGTAGTCAATAACCGGATAGAGTATTCTTTCCTGTAGTAATCGGATGTCGTATAACCGGATGTCAAAGTAGAAGCATTTATTATCAAATTAACTGATATCGGAAATAGAATAACCGAAAGTTGGAAATTATACGGATGGCGGAAGTTGGTTACAAGATGGTGTCGCTGCGGATGTACTACGAGGACCTTAAATACACGGTGTTCGGGCAGAGGAGGAGGAGTCTTTAACCGACAGTCTACGAGTCTACAACCGTCATTCTACCTTCATCGGTTTAACAGAGCGGAAGCTCTGTTGGACAAAAGGCCCATAGTATATTGTGGTCGATAATTACTATTCGATATTGGCAGTATTCTTTAAGGGCAAATTGCTGCTCGACACCTGACAAGCGAGGAGACGACTCTTGGAGTTGTCTTAATATTTCTGTATATTACTGTGCTGTATTTATAATTATAATAATTCTAGTGTAATAAACTTTGATTATAACATTACAGATTATTAATATGCAAGTGGCATCCGCTCTCGGCGGGAGTGAATCCGACAAATTCACAATTACAATATTGTCATGGTAGAAACAATAGGCGGACTTATCGCTTATTGCAATCTCTTCCAGGCAACCTAGCTTAAGGAATAATTTAACCTAATCTGGCGATGTAGGTGGTGCAAATCATTAAGTATATCATAAATTCAATATAGCTTAATCCATAGTCTTTAAGAAAGAATCATCAAAATTAATAGCAATGTTAAAGTTTCTTAGAAAATATACAAAAAAGTCTACTATTCGTACCATAACCCTTCCTTCTTTCCGAGGTAAGTTGTGACGGATGCCAAGGTAACTTTTGACACGCAAACGTAAATTTCATGTAATATCAGTATAAAAAAATATTTCTTAAATAATATGGCATAGCATCCTTTTGAGACCTGTTGTACATAAATCAGATTAGAAATTTAAGTCTAATCTGACAAACAATTATGATAGACATATCAAAGCCCCTCTAAGTGAGACCAGCCTTGGAACTCGAGGCGCTGAACCCTTTTCATTTGCTTGACAATGGGTGAAGGTAACCCCAAGCAATACCAGTTTCTGTATTTTCTTCGTCATCAACGTTACTTTTCTTATTAGTCTTCTATTTCAATTTTTTAAACTTCTTTTCCTATGGCAGCAATTACATACTTGGTTACGTGTGTCGGTGTCAAATTCTTGTCAAAATCTTGATATGCCTTTTTATTCTAAATATTGCAAGGCAATATACCTAGTTGACACTTCTAAGACTGAAATGTTGGCGTGAATACTTCAGATGTGCCCTACCACCAATCCTAGGAATGCTAGTCTATCATAATATCAGTCTTATATATATAGAATAGAATAGAATAGAATATACTTTATTGTACAATAAAAATTATGAAATAATATACAAGAACAGCTTAGAATTTGGTACAAATGGCGGTCTTATCGCTGACAGCGATCTCTTCCAGACAACCTTGGGATGGAGAGAGAAATATGGCACAAAGCTAGGGTAGGGTTTGCTGCACAATACGTTAAAAGTGTTACATATTCTATATATTATTATTATTATTACACATATGGATTTATATACACATGATTAAATACATAAAGCATAGTAATATTATATATATAAGTATACATATACATATATATATATATATATATATATATATATACATACATATTACATATATTAAAAGCAGTATTTAGCATTCTAAAAAAATGAAGCATGCAACATAATACCAAAGAAAAAAACTGTCAAAAAAGTTTTGACAAGCTGTCACAACTCGCTTTGGTGCTAAAATTCGTGAACCAATCAGAGTAATAATTCATATTCTATAAATAAGAACTACTACGTTACCAAACCAATGCAATGTTTTATTTTATGTATAGGAAATGGCGTAGATTAAAGATATCTACATATACACTGTCTAGACTATAAGGTTTAACGTACTTGTGCACAGTGACAAAAATACAACGGACCACAGTGTAAAATCTGTTGCAGTGTAACAACTTTATATTTCGCTAACATGTTTTTTAATTTTCCTAAACCTGTTAATTTGTAGCGTTCTTTGATGAGTTCATCGGCGCAGAGGAAATTCTTTTTTTATACCAAGCTTTATAAAAAAAAAACTCATAAATATAATTGAATTAAAAATTAAACTTCTACTCTATGTACACTTAATGTTTATATTTCTTAATTCCTAATGTTACCTTTAAATTCATAGTCGTCTATACGTAGGCTTTGCTGTTTAAAAGCAAGGTTCTCGGGTTTGATTATAGGTAGTAGTTTAATTAAGGAAGCATTAGTTATTTTTTTGCAAATTTCTTTACCATACCTCTTGAAAAGTGACAGTATTTGAGGTAACATGATTTATTATGTTCTCTAGCTGACATTTATATACATATTTTTTATTTCTACTATGAATCGAAGCAGTCTATAAATATCATACAGGGTACTAACTTGACCATGTAACAAAAACTATAAGGTCAAATTACTTACAATACTTTTTATTATGTTACACAAACTATTGTTACAATAGCAAAGGAACTATGTTTGACACAAATCATCTGAATTCAAAAGTAAGTAATATAATGGAGAATGAATCAATTGCCCCACAAACTATGAATGAATGAATGAAAACACTTTATTGTTCATTAAAAATTAAAACTACGTTCGTACGTACATTAAAGCGATCTCCTCCAGGCAACCTCCAAAGTATATATATATTCTTATAAAAATGTCAAAGGATCATAAACTAAACAAACAAGAATAATATCTGTCCCAAACAGAGGCAGACGAGAAGGTGATATAAAATAGAATAGAATATCCTGCGGCCGGGCGGCCTGTCATAAGAGGCGACAAAATAACCCACAGACAGGTGGGTATATGCCCGACTAGAAGATCACCACCCCTGGTCTAAAGTATGTCGCCATAACAACCTTGAGTTGTGTTCTGGCATTAGTGACCAGGTGTTTGGTGTTGCAAATATCCATAGGCGAGGGTAACTGCTTTCCATCAAGTGGCCGTCTTCCTGTCTCCTGAACTCCTGCAATAAAAATAATAATTAAAAAATATATATATGTCGGAGGGAAGCTTTAATTGGACGTTTCGTTGACTGGATGTATAACGCACAATATCATTTGTTTACATTTTAATTACTTCTAAAATTCTTAATGTGATTTAATTTGATTTGTTGAATGTTTCTATAACTTAAAGATCGTTCTAACCTAATAAAAGTGATGAATATTGTAATTTAATTTAACGACCAATCAGAGCAGAGCATATGGCGGAGCGGGGTCAGCGCCCTCTATACTTTGAGTAATATCTACTTGAGTAGACTGAGGAGTTTTTGTGACACATTTGGTTGGTGGCTACAGGTCGAGTTGGACCTTTGAGAGTTTTAAAGAAAGTATTGAAGTTGAAAGTATGAGCGGGTGCCCTGAACCCGCTGCTCGGTCTAAACTATGTCATAATGTTGAGCAAATCTAAATTAAAAGTGTATAAACCGTGGCTGTTGTGTTTTATGCTCGCATTTTATCCTGATGACGCCCACTAAACCTGCAATAACTAAAGATGTCGTGAGAACGAGGCCGTTCTGCGACATATATATATATATATATATATATATATATATATATATATATATATATATATATTGAACAGCTTTAAAATATTTATTTATTTATTTAGAATACTGTCCACCACTAAAACTTGAAATCCTTGAATGAATCTTCACAACTGTTAAATGCAAAATATTTAGTCCTTAAATGACAGAGAACTAATTTTTTTCATATGATAGATGAAAAAAGTAGTCGCTCAAAATTAGCCATCAAAACAGTTGCTTACTATAATACCTAATCTGTGGGTACTCTACGCGAGTAATGTCGAATTTAACGAGTCCAAAGTACTGTAATTTAGCACGTACTCGCAGTATATGCATCCATATAAACTAATGCCATCGTAAAATTATTAATCTACCCTTCTTAGCGTTATCCTCGAGGAGTCTTTCGTCTTTGGAAGTCTATTTCACCGTAATAGAAAATATGCATACTTTTTTTTATCTATAGGTATACCGTTTGCCGATTGGTCAAATGGGTTTCCAACTACTACAAGCTCTTTCCAAAACAGTTTTTGGGGCGCTATAACGCACGGGTAATATGCTGGTTCGGTGATTGTGGACTGTATGGGAGAGATATGACTTAGATCCTTGCACTACAAAAGTAGAAGCTCCACCAACCTTGATATCCGCCCTCTCCTGGCTCCGTGCAGGTTGCACGCAGGAACAGCACACGGCACTGGATTCCACCTTCAGAGATAACACTTCGTCCTTCGTACAAATTTTTAAGGATAGTAGCGTTCTTGGCACAGCCAATAAACAGAAGAAAATGATTATTTTTAGAAAAGATATTCGGCGCGGTGTGATTCTCATCAAAACGTTGACTCGAGTGTGCAAAATGGCTGCCCTTACCCTGCTCTGCATTGTCCGTCACCTAACACACAAAGAGGGTAGACAGCAAAATTAATGGAGCGATATTCTTCCGTTTTCATACTAGGCAAAGACCGAACATAGTTTTATATGAAAAAATTTTAAGGCTTCGTAGCCAAATGATAATCAATTTCTAAAAAGATTTTTAAATACAACCTTTTAAGATCCTGGATATCATGTAGCAGCAGAGTGCTAGCCAAGACGAGTAAAACGAGCCCAAACACGACGGGTCTATCTTGTTTAGTACAGGAATTCCTATGGCCACCTTCCGACTCCATCATCAGATCAGCTCCATGGTTCCATATTATTGCATTGCATTGTCACGAGATATACATATGTGTGCAAAATTTTAGCTTATTTTATTTTAATTTTAGAAACCAGGATGTTGGTCAAATTTAAGTTGCAAGATCCCCTCGAACTTACATACATACATGCATACATAAGTACATCCATTACAAGTTAAATAAAAGCTTGTAAAAACGAGATGAAGATATTTGTAGCGTAGGCGTAGTCATTCGTAGCGGTTCCGTAGCAAGACGGTATCGTAGCAGAGTTGCTTCCTGATTTTAATGTCAATACGCATAAAAGAATCAAAAACAAATTCTATCATTTAAAATGAAACTTTGACTGTATATAGATGTATACAGTCAAAGTATATATCTATATACAGTCTTAGTTATGTATATCAGTATTTGTCTGTATGTATATAGATATATACAGTCAAAATACTTTTCCTATTTCGACGGGTGCAAAGTAAAAAGAGATATCTGCAAAATAGCTACTTTACAGGAGAGCGAAAAGATGGTCGAATTAACTTCGTAGTATTTGAAAGAACATACGTAGCTGGCTTATTTAAGTACGAAAATTTATTGAAATAATGTGATATATGCAAAACAAATAATGTCATATTGTAAAGAATTGTTTTATTAAAACGATTGTACAATAAACTAAAAATCATCATTTTGTAGATAACTTTATTTACTTTGCACCCGTCGATTTAGTTTCAATCCATATTTTGATTTAATGAAGGTTAGCGTCTCAACAGTTGAGATGTCGACTTTAAGTCAGCTAAATGTTTAACCATTGTAAAATGTTGAATTCTTCATAGCTTATGTTTCGTGTAAAATATAATAAAGAATTTTAGTGAAAAATGATTTTTTCAGTGTTCTTGATATTATTTCTTTAAGAAGTTACTTATTTTACAAAAAAAATGTTCGGTGGTCCTCAAGTTCATAGGAAAATTAATATTTTTTTTGAATTATTTTTAATTATTATTTTTAATATTAAAAAAGTGATAAAGATATAAGGGTATTTTCTGTCAGGTATTTTTTTTTTTGCCGCAGTAGTGAAATTTTAATTTCGAATACAGTACCTAGGTAATGTTTCGTCGCAACTACGAAATTCTCTACTATGCCTAGATCGATATCCACTTGGCCAATTTTATATAATACTAGCAGTCCCGGCAGACATCGCCCTACCCGGAAAAGCACCAATCGATATGCCGACAGCAGCGCCACCTACGGGGTCCAATTGTGAACCAACTCTGAAACCTTCTTTGGCTCATGCACAACAATTTTGCTAAAGATCATCATATGATCAAATGTATAGTTTTTACGATTCTATAAAGGACATACAGACAAACATTCATTTTTATATATAAGATTTAAAATTCTACCTTCATGCTTTACAATTATGTAATGTCTGCCGTGACAGTACCTTAAGGGCTCAGCGGAAGATCAGCGCTGGTTTTAAAAGACCAGCATTATGCTGAGTCTGATTTCAGGACAAGATTATATTGTTAGTTTTAAATGTGTTAACAGTTATATCTACACTACATTAATGTAATTTGGCCTGAATAAATTTATTTTCTTTCTTTCTACAAATGTAACAAAATAATCGTTAAACCTACACAAGTCTATATTAAGAAGCAATGTGACTATTTACAACACTTTCCAATTATTGCAATTGTGTATGTGTGCGTTTATGGCAATAAGGAATAGCAGTGTTAGTGTGAGTGGAAAGCTGGGAATACAACAGGTGCAGGGTGTATTGGAACTCAGTCTCTCTTCAACCGTCGTTGAGGGTAGGCGATTTTCCCTCCCAAACCCCGCGTCCGACATACGTCTATTGGATAGAATAAAAGTTTTATGACAAATTCGATTTTTAAATAAAAATTACACTGTGAGTGCTGTATTTTTTTTATGAGTGAAGTATAGAGAACGATACTACATTCCAAATTTAAATTTTCGTATTTTATTTATTTTATAATTTTGGACGTTTATCAAACTATATTTAACCGTGTTATGTAATAATTATGGACTTATTTGTTGGATAAAGAAATAGTAAGTATTTAAAATATAATATTTCCTTAACTTTTCGCGACTTGTATATACATAATAAAACTACGTTTTAACGGTTTTAAGCGCGGTTAGCACTGAAAAGCGGCCGAAACTTCGGGGATAAACCAAAATCAAATAAATTACCGCGCTTAAAACCGTTAAAACGTGGTTTTATTATTTAAAACATATTATGTCCTAATATAGTATTGTATATAATATATTTTGTTAGTATTATTTAAAAATATAACAAAAATCACAATTTAAATATTATAAAATGCAATTAAAACTAAGAAATCTTACTGAAAATACTGAAATACCTATATAGTTTTATTCGGTTCTTTATATTGTATAGTTTTATTAACTGTTAATAATCATATATCGATTTTCATCAAATTCGGTTGTTAAGTATCTGGTTGTTAACATTTAAGTAAGTAATCTGTAATCCTACAATATGTGTACCTTTTAGCCGACTATTACCTGGAAGAAATAGCTTCTTCTTCTTATCGATAATTAAAATAGCCTTTAAATTGTCTGTACCTAATGCTCTACAATAAGCAGTTATCTTTCTATTTAATTACTTTCGAGCATGGGTAAGACAAAAGATGTGTTATTTATTATTACCATATACTAAGTAACCTCGGAACGTACAACCAGAGCTTAGCAGTTGAGACCGTATTTAAGATCTAACGGTCTTATTCATAATGAATTAGAGTAAGTTTGTAGGCTTCTTTAAGAACGTCAACGAAGCCTACGTTGTTTGTTTAAATTATGCTGTCACAATAACCGTGCGTCATTTTACAGCGTTAGTGACCAAGTTCCCTTCACAAGCCAGTATCATATATGAAATACCTTTAGTGTAACAAATTTCTATATGTGACGCTAACCACTTTCCATCAAGCTGATAGCCTGTCTTCTGTACTTGAGCAATAAAAAAGACACCCAGGCCATAGTGAATAACACAAAGTGTAGAGATTTACTATGACTAAACAATTTTGCGAGAAATCTTTTACTGTGCAGGCTGTTAGTTTATGGAATGCATTACCAATGAGTTTCAGAAGTGCAAAGTCACTTACACCTTTTAACAATCTCAAAGGTGACTATCTACATTTGTAAACGGTAATTTATGTATGTGTGTGTAAGTTTATGTACATATATTTGTATATAAATATGTACATGTGTTTTTTTTGTTTGACATTAATAGTAATTAATATCAAATATTTAAAAAAATATTTTATCCGTGCAGGAACGGAGAAAGAATATAATTTGCTGTGGCCAGGCGGCCTGTTGTAAGAGGCGACAAAACAACCTACAGCCAGGTGGGAGAGCATTTCCCCGACTGGATGGTACCACTGTTGTTATGTTATACCCCCTGGTCTAGAGCATGTCGCCATTGAGTTGTGTTTCGGCATTAGTGACCAGGTTCCAGTCTCCTTTAAGAGAGCAGCAGCGCATTTGTAGCACCTGTGGTGTTGCAAATGTCCATAGGCGATGGTAACCGCTTTCCATCAAGTGGACCGTCTGCCTGTCTGTTGAATTCCTGCAATAAAAAATATATCTATAATATATAAAAATTCCGTGTCATATGTCTGACCGCGACGAACTCCGACACTACTCAACCAATTTTGATGTTTTTTTCATTTGACTGGATTCGTTCCAACTTAGGACACAGGATAGGTTTCATAATACAATTTATAATAATAAAAAAATTACTGAGCCACAGCAACGCATCGCCGAGCCACCTAAGGTATATAATTATAATTATAGTGTATATATATTTTAAACTATACGCACTGAATACATCATTGTCCATCCATCCATTGTCTGGAAGAAATCGCTATTAGCGATAATATCGCCAATTGTACTAGTTTAATTCTATTATATGCTAGAAGTCGAACCTGGAGCCCAGTTCCAGTACCTTTACAGGCTGATAGCACATTGGTAGCCCTCTTTTTTCTTACATCTACCAATTATTTGTGGTCGGCACAATGGTGTCTTTTCCTTCCATACTCCTGTATTCTGGATACAAGTCCTCTGTCACATCACAAATCGTTTTTTTAACAACTCTACGGTCTCTAGTTCTGTACCCCTTTTTTACAATTTAATTTAGGAAAAGTTTAGAAGTTATACACGCTTATTTTAAGTATCAGAAATCGTTTTAACATCCTTCTCACATTCACGTCCTCGGGTGCAGTTGAAAACCACTTTTAGGCACCCGTTGCCCGGCATATGCTGTATTGCACCTATTTTGGTACCATCGAGAGATAAATTTTTCCTTAATACCTACATAATAGTTTAATACCCATTTTTTGTTTGTTTCTCAATGTCTCCCTATGACCAAATAAATGATATTCTTTTTTTTATTGTATAAGTTCAGCAGACATGACGGCTTACCAGATGGAAATCGGTTATCATCGCCTATGGACATTTCCATCACAGAAAGTGCTACTAATGCGCTCTCAAAAATAAAAATTGGGACCTGGTCACTGATTCCGCAACACAACTTAAGGTTGTTATGGCGACATACTCTAGACCAGGGGTGGTAGCCATCTAGACTGGCAAATACCCTACTACCTAGCTATGGGCTTTGTCGCCTCTTCTTTCTCCGTTCCTGCACGAATAACTTACTATACCCATCTTTAGTTTAAAAATATAAATCGATTAATACCGCTCGTTTTAAGGTTAGAAAGCAGAGTTGAAAAGTTTCCTTCGAAAAGTATTTAATTAAACCAAGGGAATAAGAAAAAGAATTCTCCCTGGAAGGCTTTTAACTGGCCCGGCATGTTTTAATTAATTTTGTTAAACGTTTTCATTACATCCATTACGAAATAACCTCTTCTGA
The DNA here is from genome assembly GCA_949752895.1 of Dendrolimus pini. NCBI lineage: Eukaryota > Metazoa > Arthropoda > Insecta > Lepidoptera > Lasiocampidae > Dendrolimus > Dendrolimus pini. The sequence continues at coordinate 5,366,654 of OX457129.1, read as the reverse complement.
TTTTATATATAAAATATTTTTACTTACAAATATTTGAAGTTGCTTGGTATCTTTGTTATAGGCAAAGGTCGATATGTAGTTGCTTCCCGGTTGACTAGTTTATCCCAGGTTTGATCAAGGCCTTTCGACAAAATCCGAAACAAAATTCCAATTTCAGCCTTTGACTATTTTCAGTCAATCCTAGAACATAACTTTTTAGTCAAAAGTGGAAGGTAAATAATCTTTTAGCAAGCAACTAAGGCAGACTCTTACAAACGTCGTACTGCACTTGTTACATGTATAAGGACTTTATAAATTAGTCTCTACTAGGTTAGACAAAAATTTGTTAGTCAAAGGCAGAAAAAGTCATTTATTTGGACTTTGACTAAGGCCAAAAAGTTTGTAAGTTTGAGGTTTGACTAGTCAAACCCAGGAGCGCCAAAGCTTCGATGTTTGACTATAACATCTATACAAAGGAATGAATTTAAAAATTCTTTTTTTAATAGAATATACTTCTTTTAATTATTTACATATATATATTCGTAACGGTGTTGTATATGATCAAAGTCTACAACATTATAAAATTCTCAAATTGCCGTGTCTGTACATTGAAGCTATTAAAATAACTGAAAAACACTTTATAAACGACGAATAACAAGATGTATTTGTTTATTAGATTTCTTGTCTGTTTGTTGGGGATACACGAAAAACTACTGGGCAGATTTCGATGCAGTCTCAAATTATTAAACTTAAAATCTGCGCTACTCTTTGTCCTGGGAATCCCGCAGGAATTTTACTGGGAATAATTTAAATTGGGCAGATAATAATTAATTCGATCAGTGAATAAAAGTGATTTTTATTCACTGATCGAAAGCAAATTTTATGAATAAAATATGTGAAAATTTGAATCCCGAGAATCCCACGGGAATATTCCCGGGAGCAGTTTGTAATTGTTCAAACGCATAAAAATTAGCTTATTCCGATACAGTTTTCACTAACACGATAGCTTCCTCGCTCCAACTCCACATTAAGACCCGTTCAACCATTCATGGTGGATTCCTATATCTTCATTTCAGCATATTCATTTGCCTTACCATAGGTTGAATTTCAACCGATACTAAGGCAAATCATCTTTCGGTAAGATATAGTAACTGGCCATTAGTAGTGAAAAAGTATTAAACAAACTAGAGTTACTTTCTTTCCTATTCATAATACTAGTATTAATAGGCTAAAAGTTCAATACAATACAACATGTTTTGTGACAGTGTACACACATTATGTGTAAATCGTGTGGCTCGTGAAATCGGCCAATAAATTCCATTTACATAGCTTACAATTATTGGGACATTCTAAACGATTTTGTAATGTATCACTAGGCTTTATACACCTATTTGAAATCAAATTGCTTCAGGTATTTTCCCAAGCCGTATATTCACGTAAAATGCGGACAAATCCTAGAGTTAATGGAGTCCCTTTGTCTACGGCCATTTACTTTTGAAGTGATTTAAATATGGAACTCCAACATTTTTCTGATGGTACATATTACATCACGTACGTGGATTTATTTATTGCTGCATAATTTAGCAAGACTCAAACTTCGTATAGTCCACGTGTGTGATTAAATATGTAAATATACATAGAAAGCCTATATTACCATTGGAGATGCATATCACCTTGTTAAGGATGTCGTCATTCGCCATTCATAGTCCACTGCTGAACGTAGGCCTCCCCAAGACGGCGCCACTCATACCTGTCCTCGGATTTCCTCATCCATCGCCTACCGGCAACCCTGCATAGGTCATCGGTCCATCGGGCTTGAGGGTCCGACACTACGTTGACCGAGACGCGGTCTCCACTCCAGGACTCGTGTGTTCCGTCGGCCATCGGTCCTGCGACAGACGTGACCATTCATTTCTGATTTTATCCATAAGATGTTAAGGATATATATAGGTCTTAAATAATATCAAGTACCTATTAATTGATTTTGGTTATAGCATGGAAAAAGACAGTATTCTTCTTCCATGATTATAATCTTAACTTTAATAGGAAATTATTTTTTAAGTTTATGTCGCAAAATCGAACAATTATAAAATTGTCAAATCGGTGTTTTCTCCAGTGTTTGTATATTAAGGGTATTTACATGGAGACAATTTCTTGCCTCCGAGATACGATTGTCGAAAGCAAGAAACAAAATTATCACATAATATATATTGTTACGAGTTTAACGGGACTCGAATTAAAATGCCGTTGGAATTATTATAGAGTTTATTGGAACTATACAAACACGTTTAACACAGGTACAAATATAACCGAACACAACAAATCCAAACGTAATCCAGAAGGTCGTAATTCAATCAAACGCGCAAATTCGGTCACTATTGGATCTCCGATTGTATACACGTCACGCCTTGATCGTAGTTGTCGCTGAACTGTCCCTCCCCTAATCAGGCCATCGTTTTATACTGCCCAAATGCAATGTGCCCGCTCGGCAACGTGCACCGAATTTCCTAGAATCAGCTTGTACTTTATAATCCGTAACACCTGGCTAATGAGGCAGCCTACGAGCCACCGTAAACGAGTACAATAGACAATAAGGCTGTTCTTCACATTACTAGAAACGAATGCCAATAAATTAATAAACAAAAGAAGACGAACATAGAAGGGTTACAATTAGTTCAAATGCCGACAGGTAATAAAATGTGCTTTTGCAGACTGTACGTGGTATTTGTCTTTGTCAAAACCTAAGTTATAACAATATGATATCGCACGTGGAAGGGCGACAATCGCCCGGTCATTGAATATTAACGTCTCTGTATAAACAAAATACCGTGCTCATCACAGATCTTGAATGGCAAGTCTCGCATTCAAATCGGTTCACACTGAATTTTTACGATACTAGCACGAACTTAAAAAATGTCATACGAGTTCTAGTTTATACAAGTCGAGAAGTCGTAGGTAAATATCTCAATGCAATTTGTGTCGTAGTATAAACAAAACTCTTGGTTATAATTACCATACTGTTACGAGATATGAAATTCGAATTAAAATGCCGTTGGAATGATTATTATAGACTTTATTAAAACTATACAGCACGTATAACACACGTACAAATATAACCGAACACAACAGATCCAAACGTAATGCAGAAGGTGGTAATTTAATAAAACGCGCAACACCTATCAATATTAAATTCTCGAATGTACACACGTCTCGCCTTCATCGGAGTACCTGCTCAACTGCCCCCTCTCTCCATCAAGCTGTCGTTTACGTCGTATACCTCACCAATACAAATGTGCCCGTATCGCAGTCAACGTAATCCGCAACACCTGGCTAATGATTCAGCTGCAAACGGCCGTACACGAATACAATAGAACAATAGGCTGTTCTCCACAATAATTAGAAACGTATGCCAATAAATAAGTGAACAAAAGAAGATGATCATAAAAATATTACAATTAGTTCAAATGCCGGCAGGTAATAAAATGTGTTTCTATAGATCTGTAGTTAAAATACGATACATATATACCACATACACACAGTCGAATTTACATATATACAAAATCTATAACTTATATACACTATTATAAACTGCGCAGCAGTACCTAATGTAGGTAGGATCCACGCAACACACACCGTTTCCTCGTGCAATGGTTTTGTAGTAAAACTGAGTAAAAATCAGACATGGCCACCATAAACATATATAATGGAAGTTTAAGTGTCCCAGCTTTTTACACGCTTTATATTAGCTTCACTTGTATGTCAGTCAGTATGTCTGTAACCGACCCCTAAATTTGACCGACTTCCCGTTTTCCGATTGAGCTGAAATTTTGCACGTATGTGTATATCGCGTGACAATGCAATAATATGGTACCATGGAGCTGATCTGATGATGGAGTCGGAAGGTGGCCATAGGAACTCCTGTACTAAACAAGATAGACCCTTCGTGTTTGGGCCCGTATGTTTATATCGCGTGACAATGCAATAATATGGTACCATGGAGCTGATCTGATGATGGAGTCGGAAGGTGGCCATAGGAACTCCTGTACTAAACAAGATAGACCCTTCGTGTTTGGGCTCGTATGTTTATATCGCGTGACAATGCAATAATATGGTACCATGGAGCTGATCTGATGATGGAGTCGGAAGGTGGCCATAGGAACTCCTGTACTAAACAAGATAGACCCGTCGTGTTTGGGCTCGTTTTACTTGTCTTGGCTAGCACTCTGCTGCTACATGATATGCAGGATCTCAAAAGCTTGTATTTAAAAACATTTAAACAAAAATCAACTAAAAAATGAAAAATAAATAATAGTTTAAAAAAACTAAAAAAAACACGCTTTTATAAAAAATCCAACTAAAAAAACAAAAAATAAAATTTAATATAATATAAAAAAGCGTGGGGTGTATTCAATTAATAATATAATATCTTAAAAAGCGCTTTGAATACACCCCACGCTTTTTTATATTATATTAAATTTTATTTTTTGTTTTTTTAGTTGGATTTTTTATAAAAGCGTGTTTTTTTTGTTTTTTTAAACTATTATTTTAATAAGCAGTTCTTCAAAAATACCCTCATTAATTTGTGAAAGTGATTAGGGTATAATATTCTTGTCTCAATAAAGCAAATGCCTACCAAAGCCTGAACATTAAAGCTCTACGTCTAAACTACGTAATGACATTTTTACTAACGACCGCAGCGTTTCGCCTTGACATTGCCTTATCGATGTTTTTACAGTAGTCATTTTCCGCATATTTTTTTACAAACCTTTTTCTTCTAAGCGTTATATTAATACTGGCTAAACTCGGTCATGCTTCACAGTGGCTTAGTCTGATATTAATTATTTGGGCAGACAGTCCATCGACTACTTTTCGAGTTTTGCGGAAACAAATATATGGAAGTTCAGTTTTATACATGAAGAAAGTAGTTCTTACCCGCGGCTTCACTCACGTTAATGTGAACAAACTGGAATTGTACATTTTTCCGGGATAAAAATTAGCCTAAGTGCGGGCGCGATTCGATGGCCGGGACCTCGGGCAAAGGACGTGGAATAAGAAGCAAGGGAAGAGTGACTTACCTCGCCACCAGTCCGCCGCCACACTGCACTCGCCCTCGGGGGTTCACTCACTAGGATATAATATGGTTTATGAGCATTAAATAGGCTATAACAGTTTATTTATTTATTGTATTCCAACAAACGTTATATACATCTGTATTGCGGTAACAGCACTGACACTAGCTGAATATGTCTTGTTATGCGCATTCTTTATTCAAAAGTTTATACTTTTTCTTGATGGCGAGGATAGGGAGGAAGAATTTATAAGGAGATGCTCCTCGGCGCAACCACTATGTATTTCATACTATATATTCTATCTCTGTGCAAAATTTCACCTTGATCCATTGAGCCGTTCTGGCGTGATTGAGCAACAAACATCCATACAAACATTTGCATTTCTAATATTATGTAGAAAAGAAAATAATATTCTTTATTGCACACAATAAAATAATATAGATGAGTTAACAATCCTTCAACTAGTACAATTGGCGGTCTTATCGCTAATAGACAACCTTCTGGAGATAATTTCACATTTTTAATAATGGGTCGGTATTCAGTCCGCATAGTTTAAAATATATACAATCATATATAAATATATTAATAGTAAATAAAAATACACATATATATGTACAAACAATATGTACATACATGCACCCGCGTGATGTTGGAAAATCGTTATATTTTGGATAATTCACACTATATCTTTATAAATTATAGCCTAAGTGTCACTTTGATGTGTAAGCTATATTACTATAAAGTTTCATTAAAATCCATTCAGTAGTTTTTGCGTGAAAGAGTAACAAACATACATCCATACATCTATACATATATTATAGAAATTATAGAGATATTAGCAGTGCCAGCCATACTTTGTTCGCGTTGCCGTGTCGATACGCTTGTTAGTGAATTGTAACGACAGCGATGTGACGCAAACGTAGCGCCACCTACAAGTATTGTTATATGGTCAGGAAACGACTTCATGTTATACTAATATATAAAGCTGATGAATTTGTTTGTATATTTTTTTGTTTGCTTGAACGCTCTAATCTCAGGAACTACTGGTCTGATTTGAAAAATTCTTTCAGTTTTAGATAGCCCATTTATCGAGAAAGGCTATAGGCGTGATGATATATATAAGACCAATAGGAGCGGAGTGTCAATGAAGAATGTTTCAAAATCGTTTTTTTTTTACAATTACACGCGTACGAAGTTTCGGGCAGAAGCTAGTGCCATCTTTCAGATTGCAGTGATACTGCCATCTTTTAGAATACAAAAAGTGTTGTCTACTTTGTTGGGGGCTGGTGCACGCTTCTTCAATAAAATTCCGAATGAAGTGTTAGATCTGCCCTTCAGTAAATATGAAGCTAAATTGAAAAGTACCGTGCTTAGAAAGGGATACTACACTATTGAAGAATATTTGAATGACAAAACTGCATTTACATAGCTGCTCTCTTCAGCATTTTATACTATCTTCTGAATAACGATTATATTTTGCATAACATGTAAGAAATCTATGGAGATTTGTCGCAGTATTAATCCTTAGTATGTCATTATTGGGATGGTAACAATATTTTTTTGTTTGTTACAACTCCATTCATTCTTTAAAAAGTAATTGTAATAATACGTCTTCCATATGTATTAAAATAAAGAGCCTGAGATGATATATAAATAATTATGATGAAAAAATATTTTATAACTGGGGAGTTTCTTGCCGCTTCTTCTCCTCAACAGCAATAACACATCTCGAAGCGGTGTACATAGAATAGGAAGTTGATTTAAATTTTGACTTACATGTATGACCTTCAAAAAGTGTTCTCCAGTGGAACTTATTTTGAATAGAAACTTTTGAATTTGAATATAATTGATCGATATAGATAGCGATAGCTCTATATCGAGTTTCATTCAAATCGATTCAGTCGTTTCATTTGACGCTCTAATAGATAGACCCAAAGCTAAAATTTCGAAAAAAAAACAACTTCAATTGCATTTTGGGTATCTAATGGGGATCATTAGATACCTTTACTTCATATCATTTTCATATTCACATTTAGATTCCTTCATATCATTTTGCCTATACCATACCTCTATTCCAAAACCATATTCCATCCACTTTTCCCAATTCCTCTTCTCTAGTCCTTTTGTCTCATCCTCTATCCGATCCTCTTTATCCTATCCTTAAGGCTGACAACGCGCTGGCTTCACCCGTGGTAACCACTTTCAATGAACTGGGCCGTCTCACTTTTTGCTTGCTTCGTAATAATAGCCAGGTTGTAGGGTGTTTGCCCGACTGGATGGCTACCACCTCTGCTCTAAAGTATGGCACTATAACAACCTTGAGTTGTGTTCCGGCATTAGTGATCAGGTTCCAGTCTCCCTTAAGAGAGTAGCAGTGAATTTGTAGCCTTTGGTGTTGCAAATGTTTATCATTTTTAAATTTATTCTACAAACTCCATACAGATTTATTATATTATAATAACAATGTTTAAAAATAGTTTTTTCAAAATAATCTCTTGTAATCGTTATTAAATTTTTGACAGTGTCACAGGCGGCGGTAATTGTGCAAGACAGCTGTCTGAAGTGTCACGTACAATGTTGCTTGTAGGTGGGAATAATAAACACGAAATTAATTCACGTAACGTAAAATCCCTTGCTGCTACAAAACAAAATGGATAAACCACTTATTTTCCAAACGCTCGATAAGCTATAAATATAAAAAGTTATTTTTATATAAATAGAAATATCCCTTTCAATCGATATCTTATTATATAACATTGTGCTTAATTTTTAAATTTCAAATTTGTTACACATTATGGTTGGAAGACCAATTTTAACGACTGGGAGCTAATAATCTTGCTACTTACTGACTTCATCAAAAAAGCATTAAGGAACATTATTACATTTTTTCAAGATTTGACTAACGATATCTCATATGTCGGCAAACTTTTTTTTTTTTCTGCGTCTTCACTACGTAAATTTATAGCTCTATAAGTACATAGTATTATTTTTTGGTAAATTTTTATACGTGCAAGTACGTAGTAGTATACCGATACGCAGTTTCCGAGAAAAGTGACTCTGACGTCAAAAGTTAGGCAGACAGACGGATGAACATGAGAATTTGATAAAAACAGAACCGTTTTTGGCAAAATGGCTACGGAACCTAAAAACTATATGGGGGTTGAAGTTGTTATGTTAGTTACCACGTTGAATGCGTTGTCAATCCACTAGGCGAGAGCTTACCCACCCGGCCATCAGTGACATCTATTACACCGATGATACGCTGATAGCCGCGCGCGGGAGGATCCATCGACAGGCGTGCCTTCTAGGCATGGCTAGGATGTCCTTAATCAGAGGCAGGATCCGACGTCTTGGACTGAAGGTGGTATTACAGAAGATCGAGGCCGTGATGTTTCACGTTCCTCGTAATCGTCCACCTCCAGACAACAGCATCATCTTAGGCAGCATCCGCATCGGCATCGGGGAGACTATGAAATATACTAATATCTGGAATTGCTTCTTGTTATCCTGTGAGATTTTTCGGCATACTTTCGGCAGTTGCTCCCAGACTCAAGGGGGTTGTGCGAGCGCTCTCGTGCCTGCTGCCAACATCGAGGAGGTTAAGGCCTTGTGCCAAGAAGTCTTCGCAGGCACCGTACGGTCGATGGCCCGCCCTTACGCTTACCTTGAGTCGCCTGACGGCCCAGAACGCTGCGCTGCTTCGCCAGGCCGTCAGGGCAATAAGGGGATACCGCACAGCGTTCTTTGAAGTGGTCTGGCTACTCACTGGATCCTCGATTCGAACCGACGCAAGACATACAATAATAATATTGCTCTTTCCACTTCTTACGTTTTTGTCTTATTAAATATGCATTGTTTGTTACAACTTTATTAATTCTTCTATAAGTATTTATTTTAAAAAAGAGCCTGAGGTATTTTGTTTTTTATTTAAGCACAAAACAGATTACACATAATCATTAAAAATGAAACAATAACAATGTAACATACAGGGCCAGATTATAATCCAAACTATGCGCTAATTAAACGAACGGCAGTGTTGATATTCTATAGAAAGTTGTTCATATTCATTTTACAAATAATATAAACAATATGAGTGAAAATTCACCAATAGATATTAAAACCGATTGTGTGAGAGTGTTTTTTTTGCATTTATTCATAAACTATGAGGTAGATGAATATGAAGAAAATTATTTTTTAGCTAGACGTGTTGCTGGGGAGTTTCTTGCCAAGTCTTCTCTTCTCCTTAAATCACTATGAGGTATTGCAAAATGATGTACATAGAATAGGAAGTAGATTTAAATTTTGACTTATATGTGCTATTTATAATTATTATTTATCATTTAAGAGATATGCTCTTGTCGGTTGAGCCTCTTTCAATCTTCTCTATTGTGGGCCAGTTGTTTTACTTCTATGTAAGACACGATACCCACTTTTTCTTTTATTTGATCCACGAATGCTCGCTTTGGTCTTCCCTTCCCTCTCCTTGCTTCCACTTTGCCTTAAATTAATGTGCATAGGAAGGTGTCGCGTCGCAGCAAACATCTTCCCCCTTCTTGCCTCTAGAGTTTTTAAAATGGTGCGTTTCTCCTTTACCAAATACAGAACTTCTTCATTGGTCTTCTTTTCTTTCCAACTTATTCTCTCAATGCGTCTCCAACACCACATTTCAAATGCTTCTAATCTATCGTGGTATGAATATATGTATAACCATCAAAAAATGATTTCCAGTGGAACTTGTATTGAATAAAAAAGAAAACGTAACGCTCTTGAATTACGCTAGTTACTTCACTTCTCATGAAATAATATGAGGAATGAAGTAACTAGCTGAAAATCGATGCCAAAGGACTAACCTCCATAAAAATTTGAATTTATCGTCATTGAAATGAGATACCAGTGCTTTAGCCACTATCACGACTATCTAGTGTGCTAAGGTATTATTAAACTCTCTATCCTCAGTTTAGAATTTTAGTTAAAGAATACAACCTTCGCCACCTAACAAACGGATCAAAGGTGAAACACACGCAACTCAATAAAGACGTTTGAGTGGCCATAAAAGAAGCGAATTAGGACGCCAATACGAAGGTATAGTACAAGGGAAGTGCCTGTAATTGTCTTGGGAGTCGGAGCGAAAAGCGGTCACAATGAACGCGAGTAATTGGTGAGCTCTGTGATGACTGTTGGGCCATGAAATGAGTGGTTTTACTTAATTAAGTATTTGAATAGTCGTCCCGTTTGATTTTTATCAAGTTTACGTCTCAGGATAGAGTGTTGTACTTTATAAGAAATTGAAAAAAACGTATAAGTTGTCGCTAATTTGGGAAGGTTTACTTTCGCAAGACTATGAGATTTATATGAATAAGGTTATTTTAGCTATGATTGACTGTGTGTCCATTCGGTGAACGCCATTTCCCCTTAAAGATATCTTTGTAGGTAACATTGTGCTCTTGACTTTCTCTTTTAGATACTTTCAGATATATCTATTTTTTCAAATTTGACGAACAAATTTAATTTCAAGTTTCAAGTAGTCAACGAGGACACACTCTTGTTCCCTAAGCCGGGCAAATATGTAAATTCCCGAGGGATTTAAATCTAGTATTTTCGTGAGCTTAGGCATGGTGAAGATCGATCATATTAAATATATTACATACATAAAAAAATTACATTAATTAAACAACAATAAATTAGATCGAAGAAATAAACTATATATAACTATGAATTAATATTTGATTATAAAATCAATGACGTTATCAATAGAGAACGTTCCCAAAATTATGACCGCGTTCCCTAGTTGGATGGCAACCCTAATGTGTTCAACGATGTATGTAGAGTTCTTAGATATACGCTCGTTGCAAGATCAAATAAAGTTCACACAATCCTGCGAACGCGTTTACCCAAAAATATAATTTAAAATATTACTCGACTTTCTTAAATTCAACTTTTTAAATAATAATCCTGAAATTCTCACTAGGACTACTTCAAAGATATAGAGGACGACGGCTATTCCCGTGTTGACAAGATAATAAAATTAAATCAAGTGGTCACCTTCTACAAGCTAAGCTGAAGATCTAAGGTGATTCTATTAAGTTAGTGATGTTACCGCACTTCAGTTTCGAATCCGATATATCGGAACATCCAGATATTGCAGTTTAAATTTCATATCTGAGATGGAATACTTTTTTTTATTAAATCCTTTTTTAGAGTTTAATTTGTTAAAATTCATTTATTGACAGCCATAATGCATAACAATGGCAAAAAAAGAGCAGTGCGTCAGCTATCAAAGTCTCTAACTAGGATTCAACCTGTAAATTAAAGTTGACTTTAGCAACTTTCGGTTGCAAAATACAATAAAAGCTAAAGTAAACATTGAAAAATTTTGAAATTCTAAACCCTCTTACTTGATTGTTTACTGTAACAATAACTAATTAATATACTTAAGTAGATATCCAAACAGTCGTACAAAAAGCAAAGATCTAGGTATTTAAATGTTTGCTCCGATTGCGTGTGCATGATGTGTGCAATCATGTTATGGGAGCTCCATAAGTCTTGTCATCGCAGCGAACGACGCCCTACTGGCTAGCGATTTTTTTTTTGTTGACTTGACTTTATGTTGTTGGTCCGAAGACCTCACAACTTTACCGGGGTTTTCGGGGCGAGCGCCTTCGCGGAGCGCAGGAGTGCACATATTAATAGTTGCTCTATCTGGCTCGCACATCATTCGTCCCGCTCACACACTGTGCTACATATATATAATATTGTACTAGAAGTAGGTACGACTTGTTAATATGCTACAATGTGATGTCTATCTACGATTCTTGTTTGGGTTTTAAATATTCTCATTTATTATTAGTAATTATAAATGAGGATGTAAATTACTGTAATTTACATCCTCATTTATAATGAATATAGAATGTCTAATGAAGATATGTATGAATATTTCTCATAGTTCCATTTTAATACAATTCACGACACGAAAAAAATTGTAAGCCCATTTTAAACATCCTATAAACCTTTTATGCTACTGTAAGTGTATATAAGATTTTAACGGTCATTGAGTGAGAGTTTTAATTGGTTCATTACTGATTTTTAAATAAACCTGGATAAAGGATGACGTGTCATACAACAGTCAGTAATATTGTATTTAAATTGTATTCTCAATTGGATTTAGTAATTTATTAAAGTAAAACTTCTTTAGAATCGTTGTCATTTGAAACACAATGAAACGAAAAAGCGACACTAAAAAGAGATAAACACATAAATCCATAGGACTAAATCTGTTAGAGAATGAGATAAGAGTTTTACATGGTTTAGCACAGATTACGGAGTCAATAAGACCGTTGATTAAACAGAGGTCCAATGGACTGATATAACACTAATAATAAGGAGTCACCGCTATTGCCCGAAAAATCAGTACAGCAAATTCCTCAAGGAAGTTAGCGTGGCTACAAGCCTTAACGCCTGACTTTTATAGAATTGTGTGAAATGTGTTCCCATCCCTATCAGAGACTTGTATCTTAACGTTTTATAGTTGTCTAATAAAATTACTTTATATGATCTCTGCTTCCGACAGCGATTTATTCGTACGACTCTGCGCAGTTCGGTAATAAAGCTTTCCACTTCAACAAAACCACCTCCGTAACGTCCCTATAAGAGGCGGTTGGGCCAAACCGCATATAACAGTAATAGCGACGCTTCAAACACGTGGTGCTTAGAGCAAACGAGGTAACACTTAGGGTAAATTGGGTTATATATATTTATTATATGAATGGCTGTTTGCGACGTATTATAATCTCATATAATTGTAACTACCTTGTAAAGTATAAAGCTTGTATATAATTTGAATTTGTGTATATTGTTACGAGTTGCAGGACTCAAATTAAAATGCCGTTAGAATTACTATAGGATTATTAGAACTATACGAACGCGTATAACACAGGTACAAATATAATAACACGCGCAAAGACCGTCACTAAATAGATTACCAAATGTAGTACACATGTCTTGCTTCACTTGTGCTTATCGCTCGACTGCCAGTCTCTCCATTGGGGTATTGTTTTATATTGCACAATTAAAATATGTCTCTCGGCCGCGCAGACTGAATTTCTTAGAATCACACCTGGCTAACAACTACTATAAAAGATTACAATACCCAATGGGCGGTTTTTCTAATTAAAATTTTTAAACACAAAGTAAACGAAGAAGTCCAAATGCCGAAAGGTAATAATCTGATTTTAAATAAAATTTAGTGCTGTTCAAATAAAAATGTAAAATTTTGTACCAACCGCATATCAAGCCTAATCCATGCTGGCAAGGGTAATCTCATAAGTATGTGTATATAATTGTATATTATCTTAGAAAACTTAATAATGATGTATTTTGAAAATCTATAAACATCTGAATTTATGCACTACCTTCATCGCCGGATTAGCATAGAATATTCTATAAGTTAGGTTGCCTGGATGAGATCGCTCAAAGAGATAAGGCCATCTATTCTATTGCCGCCTATTGTTTTGCCTAAAATATTGTAATTAATGTATTGAGTCTGTTGTTTTGGTGAGCAATAAAGTGCTATATCTATAATCCTTTGCGAGCATGTGTTTTATTACCTCTTGGAATTTAAATTATCTGTAATTCTTTAAATGCCTGTCTTAATCGTTAAATATCTCTTGTTTGCGATAATCTTTTAAGTATTGAAATATATCCGCTATTGTCAATAGCTAATGCTTTTGTATTAGCTTCCAGTCATAAACCATTTTTTTATTGTTCAAATATCGCTGCAGATTCTTAGAAGTCATTGAGCTTACAGGTTCGAGAATTCCAAAGAATAGTGTGCATATTGCTGGGGACCATGTATATTTTGCAAATATAGAGTTGACCCGGTAAGACAGAGTTATTTGAGTTTCAACGGCGATCGAGGAGATACTATGTGTGGGAATTTAATATCGACAGGTTTTGCATGTTTTATGCGATGTGATCTTCTGCATTACGGTTTGATTTCTATTTGGTTGTGTGTCTAGGAACTGTGAATTACGTGTGTGAACTTCTAGTAAAGTTAGTGTAAATTCATTCGATATTTAATTTCGAATCACTTTCTACTACTAAGAATAGAACCTGTGTTAGAAGTACTCTAACACTAAGAAGTCGTAATAATGTGTTATTTCCATGCCTCTTATTTTATGTGTAAATCATTAATGTAAATTAAAATTTATTGCAACATATTGTTACGAGTTACGCAGGACTCGAATTAAAATGCCGTTGGAATTACTATGGATTTTATTAGAACTGTACAAACACGTATAAAACAAGTACAAATATAACTGGATACAACCAGTACAAACTGCACGATCCAATAACACGCGCAAAGTCCGTCACTATATCGCTTATCGAATGCAAATACACACGTCTTGCTTGTATCGTAATCGTCGCTTGACTGCCTCACCCCTCCGTTCGGGCATTGCTTTATAGTAAACTGTATAATACAACAATCGACTGCGTGGACTGAGTTTTTTCCAAGAAAACGTAATCTGCACACCTGGTTAATTACAACTGCGAAGGGCCATAAACGCAAACGATAACAATAGGCTATTATCTAATGGCAAATTTTAAACACAAGTAAACAAAAGAAGTCCAAATGCGGGAAGGGTAATAAACCAGGTGCGGATTTCTTTGTCGGTATGTAACAATATGTCCATTTAACATTATGCTGTAAAATAATATAAATGAATTGAATAATACACGACTTAAAGATGGTTGTTACCATTGCCAATGGCTTTTTAAAAATTGGGCTATCTCTTTCTAAGACTAAGAAGACTGTTCGCTTACCTTATGTCACGGTACCCTCCAGACCTCAGCTTTGCTTTGCCTTTATAGGCAATGGATTCAATGGATTAACTGGAAGTCGGTCTTAGCTTTTATTTTGTACGGTCGCTGTGCTAAAAGGAAAACTAAGGAAAGCTTTTACTTATTTAAGGAGAAAAGTTCAAGTATTTCTTAGATGTCATATTTTTTAATCTAAAGTTTATTTACTTGTTATTTTTTAAGGTTAATAAAGATTTTGTGGAAACTGGAGCTCACAACACCACATAATGTAATTCTCAATATAAGTAGAATTAATAGGAGTGAATCATTATCGTTAAGAAAGTAAAGGCTGGCCAAATAGAGTAGAAAAGAATCACAAGAGGCGCCACTTTCGCATATTTGTCTAAATTCTAGCAGTATAATATGAAAAGAGTAATTTTGTTACTTGATGTTAACTTTTAGTATTATGTCAAACATAATGAAAGTATCAAGTTGGATTATACGCATTTTGTCAACATACCCTATGATTTTTACGCTAATAATAATAAACAGGTTAACATAACAACAACATATATAAAATAACAGATTAACAGGAGAATTATAGATAGATAGATAACACTTTATTGCTCACCAAATATACAATTTCAAAATACACAATTACAATATTGTTATGGTAGAAACAAAAGCCGGCCTTATCGCTGAAAGCAATCTCTTCCAGGCAACCTAACTTAAGGAATAATTTAATCTAATTGGAGATGTAGGTGGTGCAGATAATTAAATATAACATAAATAAATATACTTAAACTACATAATTTATAAATTAAATACACATACTTAAACTACTTTATAAACTAAATACATACATACATATATATTAAATAGATCGAATATAATATAAGAATTGGGCATAATTATTTGATTCAAAGAAGCTGAACGCCATTACAAACCTGTCAGACGGTGGTTCTTCGGTGAATATCGTCGAATTTAGCAAATGTTAGGTTCAAAATGAATTAAGCGTCCTTGGTAACATTAGAAATCACTGTCCATGAGAAACATAGTATTGTTATATCCGTATTTAGTTATTTTTAGTAGATTTCAGCCTCTGATCAACATTAAAATTTAAATAACATTAATAATATCACTTTGTTAACATGAAGTAGTATTTTGGTTTTTTTTTATCTGAAGAATAGGCAAAGATGCTAGATCATACAGCCTCGTTATTTGTAACATTGTTTATAATTCATTAACATTGACTACAGATAAGGTAGAATATTGCCATAAGGGAAAATATATTTAATATTTTACACGTGTTGTCTAGGCTATAAACAAGATTATTTCTTACATGATATATTTGAAAGTAAATTCTTTATTTTTAACGCCTGTTATTTTGTATGTAAATAATATTAAAGTATAATGTAATCTAATCCCTATTTTGTAATAAGTATTTTCCCCAATTACTTTTTAATTATGTGTACAAAATTATAATAAAGTCAAAAGTGATTAACTTGCATTAGTCTGAAGCTACAGTTAATATTTCGGTCGGAGTTCTGAGCAGGTACTTGTTATAGGCGTTTACATTTTCTCGAGGTTTCCTTATTGAAGGGAAAGGAAATGAACTCATCCGCCAGTCTTCATTATAGACAACACAGTTAGAACTGTTTTTTAAGAATATTTGTTTTTTTTCTTAGTATCGGATTTTTAACTTTATTTAACACTCCCCACTGACAGGCAGGCCTCGGAAATATTTTTATTAGTAAATGTACCTATATATGATTTGTTTTAGGATTTTTTATGTTGTTACGAGCTACACAGGACTCGTATTAAAATGCCGTTGGAATTACTATAGAGTTTATTAGAACTGTACAAAAACAGGCACAAATATGACTGGACACAGCCAGTACATACTGCACGATTCAATAACACGCGCAAAGTCCGTCACTATACGCTCATCGAATGTACGTCTTACTCGTATGGGAGTCGTCGCTTGACTGTCCCACCCCTCCGTTCGGGCATTGTTTCATACCAAACTGTACAATACATCAAACGACCGCGTTTACTGAGTTAATCCGCACACCTGGCTAGTTTCGACGCTATGCAATAACAACAAGGATTAATTAGACACTAATTAAGGCCATAAAACAAGTATGATAACAATAGGATGTTTTTCTTAATTGACAATTTTAAACAAGAAGTAAACAAAAGAACTCCGAATGCAAGAAAGGTAATAAACTGCGTTTTTACGATAAGCAGGTGTGCGCTTTGCTTTGACGGCATGCAATAGATAGATAGATAGATAACACTTTATTGCTCACCAAAAAAACAAATACATAATTACAACACTTCTTGGCAAAACAACAGGCGGCCTTATCGCTAAAAGCGATCTCTTCCAGGCAACATAGCTCAAAAGAAATTCTCAACTAATCTGGCGATGTAGGTGGAGCAGAAAAAGATAGGACTCTACACTTTAAATATACATACTTACACTATTTTATAAATTATTTTAAACTGGCAATACTATATTATTTTAAATTGGCGGTTTCGGCAGACGTTGTCCTGCCCTGAATGAATGCCCGGACCCACTCAAACATTTTTTTTTACACCTTGTGTTACATTATTGAAGTTTTAGCAGGGATCTGCTGTTACATCCTATTCCCTCTTTTTTACCAGGAGAAATCAATTGACCTTAAGCCGTGAGAAGGGCAGAACCTCAGCCTTCGCGAACTTTAGCCTACTAGATACAGTTTAGTTAAACCTCACTATGGTCCGTAGTTCACAGTAGTAAAGATGTAGGCGACGTACACGATGAGTATAAGTTTTTATTTTTTGCCAAAATGCTTACGGAACCCTGAAAAGGTTTTGCTAATTTAGTGTAAAGAATTTAGCATTAAATACTGATCAACCATACGTACTGTTACTACTTAGATCCCGACAAACACAAAACCCAGCTGCATATCTGGAACAAAGCACATTTATTACCCGGCGGCATTTGAACTAATAACATTGAAATTCTTTTATAGTCGTCTTCTTTTGTTTACTTATTGGCATACGGTGTATTGTTCTGTTGTGATCATTAGCCATGTGTTACGGATTTAAAGTACAAGCTGATTCTAGGAAATTCGGTCCACGCAGCCGGCCGGACATATTGCATCTGTGCAGTATAATGGCCCGATTGAGGGAGGAGTTAGTCGAACGAGAACCACGAAACAAGAGAGACGTGTGTACTACAATCGGGAATCTAATAACTGACGGACTTTGCGCGTTTTATTGAATTACGAACTTCTGCATTACGTTTGAATTTGTTGTGTTCGGTTATATTTGGACCTGTGTTATACGTGTTTGTATAGTTCGAATAAACTCTATAATAATTCCAACGGCATTTTAATTCGAGTCTCGGAACTCGTAACAGTACGTACATACTAGCACATCTATTTCCCAGAGGGGTAGGCAGAGACGATAGATTTTCAGTTGCTATGGTCCTGACGTAGATCTTTTGCTTGATCTGCTTTCAGACACACACGATTATTACAGGTGCCTTTTACCTGGCCACTATTTAAGTTGTCTCATACTGTTGTCACACACTTTCTTTCTTAATCTCTATTCATGCATTCTCTTTTTCACTCTTGTTATAACATCTTTCAATCCACAATGTTCCCATCGTATTTCCGTTAAAGCATAGCATGTTTTCATATCTATATCATGTACCTAATATAACTTTATTACTACGAAAGGTCAGCAAGCTCAAAATTCTTTTCAGGATTTCACCAAAATGCCAAGCAGCTTGACATTCATAAATGCATGTATATGGGACAAAAGGGGTTTGAAAGTATAACATAAAATGTCACATGTGGAGAAAAATTCGGGACGAGGGAAAAAGTATTAACCTTTTTACTGCAAAACGTCTCTCTCGAAATCTCTATGAAAGATAGTTTTTAAATTAGTTGCATATTTCATGCAAAATAAAATACAGGGTTGAAACCATAGCTTTCGGTTATCGATTAAATAAGAAATGTTTTGGGATTATGACACTGGATGTAGAAGGTGGAAAATATACTGTACAACTCAGATCCCAACAAACATAAAACCGACCTGTATATCTGAAACAAAGCACATTTATTACCCGTCGGCATTTGAACTAATATAATTTAAATTATTGTATGGTCGTCTTCTTTTGTTTACAGCCCCTTATTGTATTGTAATCTTTTATGATATAGTCATTAGCCAGGTGTGTCGGATTAAGTCGACTTAGATACGGGGACGTTGCATGTGCGCAGTATAAAACGATTACCTGATGGAGGGGGAAATCAGTCGAGCGAGAACCACGATCGAAGCGAGACGTGTGTATAGTGACGGACATTGCGCATTTTATTGAATTACGTTTGGACTTGTTGTGTTCGGTTATATTTTTACCTGTGTTATACGTGTTTGTATAGTTCTAATAAACGCTAAAGTAATACAAATGGCATTTAAATTCGAGTCCCGCAACTCTTAACAATATAAATCGACCAGGTTATGAAGATTACACAAGTGTATCAATAACCTTTTTTTAATTTGAATGTATTCGTTTTATTTTATAATATAATAATATCAGCCCATATATGTACCACTGCTGGGCTCGGGCCTCCTATTATAGGGGGAACAGACAATATACCCGCTACGCTTGTCCTCACCATAGATTATCCGGAGATCTAGGTCTCTCCGGCTGCTTCGGTTCACATCGATGTGAGAGGGTCTAACTCTCCTATCCGGAAAGTGTAGACCTCTAATCAAAATTATAAAATTACCGTTGTTTATCAGTCGTCTGGGGACCTAAAGCGGCCACTTTCGTATACCGAATGTGAAACGTATCAAAAATGAAGTGGTACCTTATGCTATATTTTACACCTTCCAGTTATATCTGGACACGAGTCAATTGGCTGCGTATGTGTGTGAACGTGGAACGAGTATAGGAATGATTAGTTGAATACATTGTGTTTAGGATGAGACTGAAAAGTTATTTATCTTCATTAATAACGGCGAAAGATAAAGACTGCATCCCTTCAATAATTATGCTAATGAATCTAGCAAAGTTTTTGCCTTGTAACATAAAATAGCTCCTGCAGGATTTCAAATAAATGTTTTCGTTGAGCTTTAAGAAAATGTGAATTCATCTGGGTGTAATAAATAACTTTGAATGTAAAAAATAACTATCTGAATTTGATTAAAAGTTTGCCTGGGATATCGTACTCAAAGTCGAACTGTAATAATTCATTCAATACAGTCACAGAAGTGGCGAGTCAGCAAAACTGTTCAGCAATAGGCTATTGAGTGGGATAGCTATTTCTCCATTGGGGATAAGAGCAGCGTTTTAGTTGATGCACAAACGAGCGGTTAGATCGCTCATGATGTCAAAACGTTAGTTAATACGTTTTAGATTTCAAGTTTGAAAATAGAACAATGAGGCGATACAGTACTATCATTAAAAAAAATTAAAAAAACAACAAGGACTTTTAAAAATATGTAGCGAGATAAATGTCATACACTTTAGAATATTTTATGAAGTTTACACACAAATGTTTAATAGAATATTCTAAAAATATACGTCTTATGTCTGGTGAATGACATTTAGTACTGATTATATTGCTAATACTCTTTTTTACAATGACTATCAGTGATAATAAATAATTATTGAGTACAAATACTAAATCAAAATTAGAATAGAATAGAATAAATTAAAATAAACGTTAATGCTCTTCATTGTGATCTTAAAGTAAGTATTTTATGTCTGTAGCAAGTGTCAAAACGCTACTCTACAAAATCCGTATGTACACTCTAGTCAACAAAATAGTAGATGTAGATGAACGAAATAGTAGATATGTGAATAGAATAGAATGATCTACATTTTTTAAATAAGAATAATTACATAAAATACCAGTTGTAGATTCATGCGTCATTTGTCGACGCTGCGACGGGGCTATTCCGTATCATTATTTCATTTCCCCACATTGGAGCGGCAATAAACCGCTAAAACAAAAATAAACGCCCGTTTGATTTATTTTTATACACAAGGCACTTTTCCAAAAAGCCTATAACTATCATTACGTTGTAATAAATCCTCTTTATATGGAAGTTTTTCACGCTATCATTGAGGCAAGTATAAGCCTTAATGCCGTCATTATAAATAATTTGGTTATATTTTACTTTGATTGTTAGCACTTGTAGAGTGTAATGGCTTTGTTTATACCTAACCTCAACCTTACCATCCAACGGTAAGGTTGAGTTTACACTAAGCGGAGAGTAGTAAAGCGACTAAAGATTTTATTACAATTATTTAATATCGACATACATACCGACAAACAGGCAGCCCTGCATGTTGTCAAAACGAATTCTTTAACTACTTCGTGTTTAAACTTTAAAAACATCTATTGTTTTCGTACTTATTTTATGGCTGTAATTAGTGTCGAACGAATTAATCCCTTGTTTTTATTGCATTGCGGCGAAACTTGCCATATGTGCGTAAACGGGGCCCCTTTGTCGTTATTTTACAGTTTAGTATAAAACAATGCCTGAACGGAGGGGTGGGGCAGTCAAGCGACGACTACGATACGATTAAGACGTGTGTAGTACTTTCGATTAGCGACATGGTGACGGACTTTGCGCGTGTTGAATTGCATTGAATCGTGCAGTGTGAACTGGTGGCATCCAGTTTTATTTTGTACCTGTTTTTTACGTGTTTGTACAGTTATAATAAACTCTATAGTAATTCCAACGGCGTTAATTTTAATTTGAGTCCTGTAGCTCGTAACAATATTTTAATTAGTTATTTTCATATATATGTTACTAATTAAACCTCGCACGGCAGTGGTATACCGTTAGCATTACTTCACTGCAGCGGAGAAAAGAGGGTTTTTTTTTCTTTTGTCATGAACCTTTTTTGACATAAACTCGATCATCATGCTGATTACATTGTCCCAATTTTCTTCATTCTTTAGCATTTTATCTTTTATTTATTTATCTTTATATATATAATTCTTCTGTACGTGTGTTGACTGTGAACTCCTCCTAAACGGCTGGACCGATTTGAATGAGTTTTTTTGTGTGTGTTCAAGTGGATTCGAGGATGGTTTAGATTCACAATTGGACCCTGTAGATGGCGCTGCAATCGGGTTCTAAATTTTATTTCTTCAGGGCAGGACAACGTCTGCCGGGACAGCTAGTCTATAATAAAATTTTATATTATAAATACAAATAAGGCACCACTTAAACCTATGAGGTTTGCGTGTGATAGCAACACACCCTCGCAATTTCAGAAGAAAAAAAAACTTATACATGCATATACACATATACGTATGTGCAGATAACAGACGTAGTCACAAACACTCATACACACAGGCTGTCACTAAATTTTTTATAAATAATAGTTTTTTTAATTTCTGTTTTATATTTTTGTATTTTAGAGATTCCCTTAGTGTAAGTAGGCAATTGATTAGTTAATTTGGGTATTATGTAGTTAGTAGTATTCTTGCCATAGTGGTTATTGTGGGGTGGGATGGTTAATGTCTGTTTTGAGATTGATCTTGTGTGTGTTTTATGTTTTCTTATTTGTAATTCTTGGCTTTTAAAGTAGTTTTCTTTAAGTGTCATATATTCCGTTTTCGTTTGTATTGGTAGGACCTCACAGTGGCGGAATAGTAAACTCTCTTGGTTCCGGTATCGAACTTTACTGTTTTGTGGCACGGTGACTTTTAGTATACGGAATTGTCTCCATATCTAAAATTGTAGTTGTCGTTATGTTGGCTCCTAGACTTGTGCGCAGCTCGTCGCACATATAATAAATATTGTTTGCACGCTGATTTGGTGGGCCTAGGATACCCAGGTCGATGTAGTGGTGGAAGTTGAAACACTGTTATGGGGTGAAAACTTGTAATAAAATCACTTACTAACGAAGGCGTCTACTCTATAATATACTCACAGATAATTGTTCTCTAACTTTTATTAATATAAATATAATTCCTTTCTTTGGCGTACATCCGTTAACATATTGTTACAAGTTTTCGGGACTCGAATTAAAATACCGTTAGATTATTATAGAGTTTATTATAAACACAGGTACAAATATAAGCGAACGCAACAAACCCAAACGTAATGTAGCTCGTAATTCAATAAAACGCGCAAAGTCTGTCACTATTAGATTCCCGAATGTACACACGTCACGCCTGTATCGTAGTTGTAGCTCAACTGCCCCTCTCTCAATCAGGCCGTCGTTTTATACTTCACAAATGCAAATGCGACGTCACAATTTCCTACAATTAGATTGTACTTATTATCCGCAACACATGGCTAATGATGCTCCTGAGCGAGTACAAAAGGACAATAGGCTGTTCTCCACAATAACTAGAAACGTATGCCAATAAATGAGTGAACAAAAGAAGACGATCACAAAAGGATTACAATTAGTTCAAATGCCGACAGGTAATAAAATGTGCTTTAACAGATCTTTACGTGGAATTCATCTTTGTTGGAGCCTAAGTTGTTACACTATTATAATACAAAATAAACTTTAAGTATCACTTCAAATTTTTTACTGTTTTAGTCTAAAAAATAATATCATTTTTATTTAGGTCCAAATTGGACCTGTATTTGATCATCAGTCCTATTGACTCTCTAATCTGTGCTGTGCAATTGGAAAGTCTTATCTCATTCCTTCGGAGGCTTAGTCCTTTAGATTTATGTGTTTATCTCTTTTTAGTGTCGCTCTTTCGTTTCATCGAGTTTCAAATCACAACTATTCTAAAAAATACTTCTTACTTAGTTAGGCTTTATAATTATCTTAATAATTCACAGCTCTATTATACAGTATACTCAAGACAATTAAGCTTGTTAAACTTGCAACGTGTCTGCATATTAATGGCAATGCTAAGCCTTTGATGGGCCTAGACTGGTAATTTAGGTTACCTTGAATGGAATACTGCATGATGCTTCACGGCCGCAACGGCTTTGCACCTTGTATAACGTGGCTTCTTACCACTTAATTAATGTTTGCATTCAGGTTAAAGTTACTATTCCATATCAACACATAAATATGAAAATGGCTTTGTTTATATTGTTACAACCCAGGCCCCGACAACGACCAATTCCACGTACAGATCTGTAAAAGCACATTTTATTACCTGTCGGTGTTTGAACTGATTGCAATCCTATTGTTTTCTTTTGTTCACTTATTTATTGGCATACGTTTCTAGTTATTGTGGAGAACAGCCTATTGTTCTATTGTCCTCGCTTATGGCCGCTTGCAGGCTGCATCATCAGCCAGGTGTTGCGGATTACAATTACAAGCTAATTCTAGAAAATTGTGTCGTCGTTGCTGGGCGGGAACTTTTGCGTTTATGAAGTATAAAACGACGGCCTGATGAAAAGAGGGGTCAGTTGAGCTACTACAATACGGGCGTGACGTGTGTACATTCGGGAATCTAATAGTGACGGACTTTGCGCGTTTTATTGAATTACGACCTTCGGCATTATGTTTGGATTTGTTGTGTTCGGTTATATTTGTAGCTGTGTTATGCGTGTTTGTATAGTTCTAACAAAACTTTATAATAATTCTAACGGCATTTTAATTCGAGTCCCTGAAACTCGTAACAATATTATCTGTTACTACGAAGAAGTATATATAACACCTATATATATAATAACACCCCATGACCGTTCCTCTCATGGAAAGTGATTACTTTCGCTTATGGTCGTTTACAACACCAAGGGTGATAACAATATGCTGCTGGTATCTGGAACCTGACCACTGATAACATAACATAACTCAAGGGTATTATGGCGGCACTGCAGCGGGATAGTGGTGCCAAACTGTGCAAAGTTTCGCTGTTAAATGCGTCAGCAGAGGGGAGGCGGCTAGTAGCCAAGAGCTAACAGCATAGTGACGGCGTGTCGTCTACACGATCGCCTATAATTCAAGAACTGCCAGTTATTTGACCGATTTTTTTTTCATTTAGAAATCAATCGGTTGCTTTATGTTTTCGGATTTTGTGTGTTCCATTATTTATTCAACGCAAAGTAAAGGGTGAGCCAAAACTGACAAAGTAATATACGTAAGTATATCAAACCAGAATATGTCAGGATATCCTGAACGAAGTTTGTTCTCTGTTATATGTTAATATTAGGTTACATTATCTGACGAAACTTTACGACTTTCGATATGGATTTAATATAGGCAAACTTACCCTTGAAAATAAGGAAATAATGTTTGTAACGAATTTAAGATTTATTATTCTATTATTATGTCCATGTATGTCATTTTTATTTATTTTTTCCTTTTTCTTTGTTGCATAATAATAATAATCATAGATAATTTAAGAATTTCATTTGAGTCAGGTTGCCTAGAAGAGATCGCTTTTAGCGATAAGGCCGCCTGTTGTTTTACCAAGTAACTATTAATATGTATATAACTTATGTGTATATTTGTATATATAGTATAGTTCGTAAGTTGTATAGTGTAGTTCGTAAGTTTTCTGTAATGGTGTACAATAAAGTGTTATCTATCTACCTATCTATTGTCTTGTTGTGCATTTTGTTGTAATTTTTGTTTTGGTGAACAATAAAGTGTTGTATATGTCTATTATAGAAATAAAATGTATAAGTACCCTTGAATTTTGCATCAGTGGCTAGGTCCTAATTACCTTGTTGGTATTATGAATTTCACACCCTGTTTAAATACATAAAGAAAACCATGTAACATTATTTGCTTGTGGCGCTGCGTTCGTCCTTCCCTTTCTCCGCTGCGTTATTAGGCTATGGACGATTTGTTAATGAAAAAAGTTTTCATAGAATTCTTATGGTTTTACTGGTGCCTTCCTATAACACTATTTAAGTGAAGTACACCACTGCCAGTCATCTTGTAACTTGCAGTATTCAGCCGTTAGAATTTATTTTAAAATCACTGACAGATACTTTAATTCTCTTAATTCGTATACGTACCTAGATATGAAAACTTCCCCTCTACCTTATTCATAATAGCTATACGAGGTTTATCGGCTTGGTAAAAAATTTAGATCAAAGAGTTTTTCATAATTGCACCAATAATGCGGTTGTAAATGAATGAATGAATGAAAACTCTGTATTGTTCACCATAACTTAAACATAGACATTTAATATACATACATTTCCATTAGACCCATGGGCGGCCTTATCGCTTATAGCGATCTCTTCCAGGCAACCCGGTGTCGAAGGAGACATAACACGAAAAATTAAATAATATTTGGTGGTTTAACTAAATTAAAACTAATTCAATCGTAATTAAAGAAAAAAATAATAATAATAATATAGATAGATAATATATACATAATTAAATAGATTATAATAATATAAATAACATATACTTATTTATTATTACACACATACCAACCCGCACTTACCACCGCACCGCACACTTCACAAAGAAACCAAAACACACAAAGAGCTTAAAAATTAATAACTCAGACACAGAAAGGAAAAACAACGCACATGGCACTAGTTAGGATAATATAAACAGGTATAGACATAAGGCACACACTGTACTTGCACTTCCTCACTACACCAGTATGTAACAGATACACTCTACATTAATATAAGTTTAGTATTAAAATTAGAATAAATTAATATAACAAGTTAGTCTTAAGGTACACCACAACACAAACAAACATTCATTAAATGTCACACACAATAACAAAAGTAACAAATAAGCGTCTACAACTCCTAAGAAAAAAAAACTACGTTTAAAAAAACCGAAACTTCAAAAACTAAAACACTAAAAAACTAAAAAGTATAAAATAACTTATTTCTAAAGCTATTATTATTAATATATATAATCTAAAACATCTTGAAGTCGGTGCAAAGTAAAACATAAAAATTACTAGGTATATTTTGAAAATTACTAAGTTAGGTACTTTTTAGTGTTTAGCTATTTTTTTATGTTTGCTAGTAGGCAAACTGGCCAACGGACCACCTGGTGATAGGTGGCTACCGTCGCCCATGGACATCTGCAACTCAAGGGGAGCCGATGCGTTGCCTACCTCGTTGAGACTTTAGGTATCTGTTCACGCCCTTTTTGAAGAGCCCCATATTGTAGCGCTCTGGGAAAACCGCGAGAGGGAGCTCATTCCATAATCCGGAGACATATAGCATGAAGGAGCGTCCGCCACGTACCGTGTAGGACTTCCAAGTGTCCAAGAAGTGTGGATGAACTCCCAATCGCCGGCGAGCGGTGCGATGGTAGAAGGGCGACGTAGGCACCAAATCAAACAGCTCATTAGAGCACCTACGAAAGATGCCGCGGTTCTTAAAAAATATAGGTCCAAGAAATGGGAACAACAAAATGTTCGTAAAATGAAAACTACTAGGCCAAACTATGTTAAATTTTTAGGGGACCAAATGGCAACTATTCCGCATCAAACTAAAAAATAATCATGTAAATCGGATCATAAATCTCAGAGTAATCGGTGTACATATGGAACTGAATGAAATTTTTTTACATGAAAAATGTTCTAAAAATGAAAACTACTGCGCCAAAGTATATTACATTTTTAGGGGACCAAATGGCAGCTATTCTGCGTCGAAAAAAAAAGAATCACGTAAACCGGATCATAATTCTCGGAGTAATCGGTGTACATACATAAAAAAAAATACATACAGATCAAATTGAGAACCTCCTCCTTTTTAAAGTCGGTTAAAAAAAGGTACCGAACTAGAGTCCGTAGAGTTGTTAGTAAAAAAAAACAGATATGCGAACAATGATACAATTCCATTTATTGCAACAAATTTTAAATAATGGACAAAAAATGGTCAGTGATCAATTGTTTGAATGTAGAAATTATGTAAAACACTTTTACTATATTTCATTTCATTTTTTATCTTTCTTTTTCAATAAATGTTTCATAAGAATGCTATTTCAAGAATGCTTGTGTGAAACCTACCAGTCTGTCGTATACAAGCATGACGGGTATACTCTGATATATCCTCCATTCCCTAAAACAGAGAGGCTTGAGTGTAACAGTCGGGAATATATGGGCTTTATAATGAGACATTGGGCGTTGTGATCAGATTGGAAAACGCAATGTACGCTGCTAATTTGCGGTTTGCGGGTAGTTAAGCCAATTACGTGGCTCGTCATTGACTAATTTCGATACAGAGCTATTGGTAAAAGCAAATACAATTCTTTTATTTCTAGTGTTAAATTTAGACGCCTTCATCATCCTTATAAATAAAGTATTAAAAAATACCACAACACAATGCCTTTTTTTTTAATTAGGAAAATGCGTTTAAGTACTATCTATCGCCGGGGAAACTCGATGGGGTGTGTGTTATCTATAAATAAATGCTTATATCGTAACATCAGAAGTAAGAGAATAAATAAATAATATCTGATAATTTGTCATATATTGTTTAGATGATGTAAAAATTCGGCCCAACCCACCCCTTCCTTAGTCATCTCATGCCACGCAGTTGTTAAATTATTATTTAGAAAAAATCTTACATCATCTCAAATATATATAAGACATCATTACAATATTAATATGAAAAGTGTACTTACGCCACTATTGGTGTTAAATGCATATGCAATGCAATATATATTAATCACTTACTCATTGAACAACTTAACGTTGGGCGGTTGGTAAAACAACTGTGCCTGCCTCATTCCACCGGCGGGTTTTATACTATAAAATAACTAAAACTACCATCAATAATATTATTGTATGTGCGAAGTGTGGACTGTCCAGTACATGTAAATAGTTCTTATAGATAATAATTAGAGTATTTAGTAAAAAGTAAAACGTAGGTTAAACAATATCTTGGACAATAACAAGCAAGGAACACTCGCTTGCTATATCTACCTCCAACCCCCCTCTTTCCCCCATTAAGAACAACAGTTCTAGGTGCAGCTCCCCTATCTCTAGATTGTGTAGTATTTATTCTCAATAGCAGCAGTGACGTTACGGACATTTACTTTGGCTCTAAAAAATAATTTAACAAAATGATTCGCTCAGCTCAAAAATACATTAATTAGACAGACGGACAGACTAATTTCAATATCTTACACGTTTTTGTTATTTCTAATATTTAAGTTTAACTAAATAACAGTGAAGAAATTAAATTGCAAATTGTGTTCAGCTATAATTAGTTTTTACATCGCATTGTAAACCTTAGTCATAAGTCCATTGACTGATCAAATGTAAAAAAAAACTCTTCGTGATCCTTAATAAATATTATTTAAACAAACAAGATGATCTTATCAGTCTTTGCTCTTATTAAGACAGAAGTACTAATAAAAATTGCAGTCGCCACGTTGGGGTGGCACCGCAAGCAAAAAATGCTATTGGCACGCTACGGTCGGTGATATCCACCAAAACCCCTCGATGTTCCGTCCTTCGCCTTTATGCCACAGCCACAAATATTTGGCCTAGCCATTTCGCAGGCCCTGGCAGGCTTCGGCCCGTAAAACCTCTTCCCCTACTGACGCACCAACCACTGTCAGCGCCTGTGTGCGAAACGTTCGTCTCTTTCATTTTGTAAATGATTTAAACACATTGATACTAACGTGGAAAATAATACTTTTTGTCATTTATTAGTACACACAGATTAAAATCTTGACGATGCAAAGCTTTAAGATGCAATTCCGACGGACGCGGCAGGCAGCAGACGGCAACAGCAAACGGCAAGTTGCAACATTACTAGCTTTATGGTCATGTTTTCGCTATACAGTTCGTAATGAATAACCATCTGCTGAAAGTGTTATTGCTAGAAGAAGAAGCAGACGATGATGACTTCTTATTGTAATAAATATAAGATGGAAACCTATTTTGCCATTGTACTTAAACACAATGGAAGAAGGCTGTTATGAATCTTCGATAAGAAGACATTTAAATGATGATAAATAAACTTTCAGGAGCTATTGCTGTTTAAATAAAAATCAGTTTAGTTTTGTAACTTCTTTAATTTAGCATCAAAAACATCTCGGGACACAATTTCAGTGGAAGAAAAATTATTGTTGATATAATTCGTCTTCCAACACATCTACAATGGCAATCTTAAACGGCGGCAATACAATGTTGCGCGGATATGCCATCTGCCACCGCGCCTCAAAACAATTCAGGATGTGTGCGCCCAGCAATTGAAGTCGAATTTTATAATCAGTTTTATACAAAGTAACACTGCTATGGGAGCTACATACGTCTAGTCATCGCAGCGGACAACGAACTACTAACCAGCGAAAAACGGAAGCGCACACATTAATAGTTGCTCTGTCTCGCTCGCACATCATGCATCCCGCTCACACGTGGTGCTATATATTGTAATAGCAGTACGACTTGTAAATATTTGTACTTAAGGTTAGCGTTTCTAAAAGAAATTAGCTCACTTCAGTTCAGATCAGTGACGCTCACTCGACAGTGAATACTAACAACTCTCTGCCATCTCTAGTATAATTTGATCTCTACCTCTCGCTGCTACACTGCAGAGTAATGCCGTTTGCCGTCGCGGCACTTGCTGTTGCTGTCTGCCGCTGCCGTCTGCTGCCTGCCACCTTAGTCGGGATTGCATCTTTAAATTGAAATAGTATAAACGTAGGTTGTAACTTAATACTATCAAACAAACTTTTATTTTTTATTTATTATTAAAAAGTATCCTACAGTATTTCCATAAATTTAAGGCCTATAAATAACAAGTGGTCGCCCGTAGTCGAAATCCGACCATAATAATTAATTTCACGGACTATAACTTCTATAATCACAGATTTCGCCAAGACTACACTGTTAATTTGACTTGAAAAATAAACAAAAGAGTATATATGCGTTTGTGTGTCAAATACATGGTAGTGGTAGTTTTTTTATTGATTAATTAATGTATTTTTAAGCATAATTTTAAAAAACATTAGCATTCGTCGCTTCTTCTCTATTAAACTATAAGGGCCTTACTTAAAATAATCTCGTTAAGAAAGGATTAGCCATCTCTTGAGTAAGTAATTTAATAATACCCTAGTGAATTTACATGGTTTGATTTTATAAAACTTTTAGCATTTCCTTTAAAAATTAGCACTTTAGCTACGGTAGCGCCATCAATTTAATGCCTTTTGCCGTTACTTTATTACCTCTTATCCTTAAGAACAGTTTATGGGTAAGATTTTCACTTATCAGTTGCTGAGCAGTTTCTTAAAATTTAGCAGTTTCTTATAACAAACGATTATAAGTAAGGCCACATGTGTACGAAATTTCATACACCTCTGACCGCGTAATTTTCATAAAAGTTTTTCCTTCACGTATTAATACATAGATAATAAATCTAAACCAAAAATGGATACTTATGATCTAGAAAAACAACAGAAGCATAAATAGCGAGTTACACTACACTAAAATTAATTATTCAATCTATCTACTGTGACACTTCTAACGGGAAAACTAAACACAACTAAATGATTAAAACTAAATATAAACATTCCATTCCTTTTGAAGCTTATTCATATTAATGTTATAATATACCTTAACATTAAGGGCCTTACTTATAATAATCTCGTTACGAAAGGATTAGCCATCTCTTAAATAAGAGACTCTTAAGCCCCTAATCAATGGCTGTTTCAAATAAAACTTGCCATCTTGCCTCTTAGCAGTCACTTAAACTACCTCTCGATGTTGGTTATTTTTGACAGTTATTTATGAGTTACTTTACCACCACCTCTTATCCTTAAGAGGAGTTTATGGGTAAGATTTTCGTTAATCAGTTGCTGAGCAATTTCTTAAAATTTAACAAACGATTATAAGTAAGGCCCTAAAGATCTTAGCGACGTATAATTATAGTGCTAAGAGTATTTAGAGAAAGGTATAAGAACATAAATTAACTGGAATGTAAAAAACTAGATAAAAACTACTATTTCTTTTTATTTATATTCCGGTTAGTGCAGGATCTTTCAAACTCAGGCGGAGCTTTTGGAAGTTTGGCTCAAAAATGTCAAAATTACGGTTGGTTTTGGATAATTCGTTGTAATATCCAGCCATTCTTACCAAGGGATTGTAGAAGCATAGCTTCTTCTCTCATAATATCATTTGGAAAAAACAAAGAAAATTCATCACTAGACAATTTATGAATCCATTACGAAATTTTGCATACACGTTGTCAGGGATATAGAAAGGTCATAGGGTTATCTTACATCAGGAAAAAAAACAGTTTTCGAAATATTGACAAATATAGCCTAAAAGTTGATTCTCCGAATTCGTTTTCATGACGCCACGTGGCTCGTGGCTAACAACGTGTATGGACAATTTCGTGGCAATCTGTTGCGTAGTTAAGAATTATACGTCAGAATCAAACACATTTACGTTCGCATTTATAATATTAGATAGGATGTTTGTTTAATCTAAGTGAAAGTTCAAATATAAGCTGCAACATTCATATGCAACAACAGATTCTATAAAACATGAGATAACCTAGATAGAGTTCACATTTAAATAAAAAATCAAAATTAAAATATAATATTAATATATCCTACAGCTTAAAAAATATTACAAATAATAAATAGCTCCCTAATCACCTTTAGTTGGGAACGTTCACAAAACGCTGGCCGCGTTGGATGGCAACGCATATGGGTTCCATAAATATATAAGAATATATTCGAATTGAGTAATTTTTTAAACTTAAATTATCATTATGAAGGTCATGACATAAATAGTACTAACGTGGGAACACTTACAAGCAAATAGATGGCGCTATTCAATAAGTGAAGTCGCAAACCATTCCCAAAATTTACAAAGAATATATAAAAATTTCCAACAGCAGTAATTGTAGTTGGCTTAGCTTATAGGCCTACGAGGAAAGCACTAGCCTCGGCGGAAGATCGTCCTTTGAGACAGAGGAGCATTCCATCTCGCTCCTCCATCTCCAGACCCCACCCATTTAAGTCACTCATAAAGTAGTACTAACGTGCGTTGTGCCCAATTTGCCGGGGTACTACCACCGGAAAATGGAGGTTGGGTAACTTCCAAGTTTGCTAACTATATTAGACTGTATGGCGCCGAGGTTTAATGGCGCAATGTCTAAAATTTATCATATTAAAAAGCTGTTTGTATAAGTGCCTGTATAACCAGATTTCTCACAATCGTTGTAGAAAGTTGATAAGGTATCTATCCCTCTGCGTCTAATTTCAATAACGTTAGTTTGAAACCTGAGTAGGAAGCATACATATTTCATAACTTAAGCAATTTCTCAGACCTAATCTTCGTTTATTTATAGTGTGTTTTCCCTTCTCGTTAGTTTTCTTCCACCAAACCTATGCAGTTTGGAGGAAGAAAACTCTTTTTAGGGTTCAACTTTCAGTTGTACATCTACACTATTTTGTAGTTTTATATGTAACTATTTTGTGTTAAATAAAAGTTACAGTTACAACGTACTAACAATGAAAGAATATGTGGCCAGAAAACCGGAATATAACAGCTTATAAATGTCTTAGGCTCGAGGCTCCCATTTTTTTGTGTAAGCGTACAACATACCCGCCACACTTACGCTTCTCCAAGGCACATTGGCTGGTTTGACAAATCGTTTTTTCAGATGTGAAGGTTTCCTTATGATATTTTACTTCACTGCCAGCACATCTAAGAGGTGCATACCTTTTTCGACCACGATTCGAGCCCCCGTCATTTAAGACATGAGTAATGAAACCATTCAGCTACCACGGCTTTTTTTAGGAAAAAGAAACCAGAATATTGAGTTAGAATCTTAGCCAACAAGCAGACGAATGCTTGGATGGATAGACAAACAAACGGTTAGACAGACAGACAGTAGTAGTAGCAGAGCGGCTGACTGTTCCCTGGCGGACTCTTAGCGGCGTATCGGTCGCTAACTCGAGTCGAGTTAGCGGCGAACTGTAGCGTATTAGTCGCGAAGCGCTTGCGAATTATTGGGAGGGAAGGTAAACGGTTAGTATATAACGCTGCGCAACTCTCGGACATAGTGAGCTAACTGCGCCGCCGATCGCGCGCATCGTTCGCTGCTATTCGGCCGCTCACTGAATGATTCCGCAAGCAAAACGCCCCAAATTGCGTACATTACGCGCTGTATGGATACTCCGTTTACAAGTTATAGGGAATAAACCTGAAAGCAAACAGTTAGCCGCTCACTGTTTAATGGGGACATGGTCAGGTGTACGACAGACGAAAGACAAATTGGCATGACGATAAAGCTTCCGTCATTTTATTGCGAAGCTCACAAATAGAGAGCTGGCCCATTGGAAAGTGTTGTCAAAGCCGACGCGTTGCCACCCTTCAGGAGAGCCTTGAGAAGAATCAGACTGGAGGAATGGGATAGAGGGTTAGGATAGAGAGAGTGCCCTCGGATGGGACCCCGTCTCCTCTATCTACGAGCGAGTTATGCGTGCAAAGAAAGAGGCAGAGCGAGAGCGTAAGTGGACTTCCTTACTCCGCTCCTGCCGAAGGAGGACGCACCGCCGCCGGAGGGTGCCTAACGACCTTCGACCGTCGTGGGTTTTCCTTGGGGATAGGGTTCTCACCAACTGTTATGGCGCTCGCACTCCCGTGGGGTGCGTCACAAACCACCCTACGTAGTAAAGACCATGAAGATGCTGAGGGATACAATGAAGTTCCCCAGCAACGGATGTGGTCTTAGAAGCCCCCGCCTGCCAGGACACGGTTAATTGGCTGAGCTTCCGCATTTCGGAAGCCCTGGCATAAGGCACAGGCAGGAACACCGAGAGGATTTAGTGGGTATCTCTAACTGTGGTATGTCAATGGCACTTCACACGTGTGCTGCTAGTGCTACCCTGACCTGGCGAATCCCACATACCGACCGTGACCTTTCCCTTGGCACGGATGGGTCTCAATTGGATTTCAAAAAAAAGAAGAGAAGAAGGGAAAAAGGGGGAGCTTGCCGCTCATCATCATCGGCCATTGAAACTCTCACTCATCGCACGACTAGCTCAAGGCTAACCGTTTCACACCGGTATTCTGTGAGAGCATGGTATCACATTGGATGTAATCAAGACGACGATTCCAGCATGGGGTCTACAACGTCAACTTCTTTATTTTTACTACGAAACCCTCAAAGCAATACGACAGTCGTTATAGTTACGTAAGCAAATACCTGTTGGTATAATTTAATTGGACAAGCCACAAAAGCCCAGCAGCTGTCAAACATATCGTCAATTCCATACACAAGCCTGAAAGGATTAACATGTCGACAGTTTTCATTTATCACACTGTGAACACTATAGACCTTGGCACCGTAACGCCTTGACGTGACAAAGCCCTGTATACAACTTTGTCTAATGAACACGCCGCCTGGACGTTTTAGATTAATGTTAAAGTGAATTCGATATTTTCGGTAATTTGAATCATTTTCATTTTGACTGGTTTCTTGAAAGTAAAATACAATGTAAACTCTATATAACGACACTGAAGGAACTGTGCATTTTATGGCTATTTATTAGTGTGTTATATAGAGTTGTCGTTAAATGGAGAGAAGTCTGATATTTTTGTCTGACGTCTTTTGCTGTACCAGTAATTTTGTTGTATTTTTTTTACTTATTTTATTTATATCTTGAGATATTGAGGCATCTTGGTGATAAAGGAAGTACTTAGTAATTTCGGTATGCATGCCGAGTTTATTACGGGCTAGGATAGTAAAGCGACAAAAGAACGTACACAGCTGCGCAGTTTTTTACTAATTTTGGCAACCTAAAAGCTACTTTTTATCACTTAATTATTGTCGTTATTGAGAGTGAATGTTATTTAGAGTGTATCATTCTATGGAAGACGAGCTAAACCAACCAAAGCGATTTCGACGCTTAAGGGAGTTTGTCGTTAAATCGAGTGACGTGAGTTTACACTGTACTTGGAATGATAATCACACAGTATAAAACTTGGTTGAGACATTCTGGAATCATCATATTGATAACAGCTTGTTGAGCCAGTTCAATCCCTGATTTAATTGTCTTTCGTACGATGAGTAAGAGTTCCAATGACCTACTTCTCCCTTTCTCTTTCTTTTTACGAGGGGAAACCCGATTGAAGGCCTTCAGCGCGTAGGGGAAAATCGCGGGCGAAGTGTGGTATTTTCCAGATCGGGGTGGCACTAGCACCTCTAGACAGTTCTAGAGTTGCTATTGCCACATCACATTTAGGGACAACCAATAAAATGCCTCGATTTTCAATCCTTTAATACTAGGGCTACGGGCATATTGATTAGCCCCTCCGCTGGTCTGGCAGGCGGAGGCGTTCTCAATACCTAATATCCTAAAGGCTGGCGAAGTTTTGGATGCGCCCCTAGTATTGCAAATATTCTATAGGCGACGTTAAATACAAATAATATGTCGTAAACATTTTATTATAATCTGGGATAATGTAGAATTCTAATGGCGAAAGAATTTTTGAAATCGCCGCAGTTTATTTTGAATTTATTCGTTACAAAAATACATTTTTTTTCCTTTTGATAATATTGGTATAGATACAAGCTTTAAAACACGAAATTTGAAGTACTACCTATTAACGAAAAACTTCAATACATTTCCAACTCTATTTGTATGAGCAGTGTTTAAATTATTAAATATATAAAATATCTCATTTTCTTGCAGGCATAGGCCGATAGATTTTTTATCTCTTTTAAGTGTCGTTTTTTTGTTTCATCAAATTTCAAGTCACAACGATTCTAAAGAAGTTGCACTTTAAAAATATTTTCGATCACCAGTTGCATGTATTTCGTCAATCCCTAATTTTAGTATAGGCGAGTACACTAAAATTACACAAATACGAGCGAGTAGTAAACGCGAGTTTGCGGCTCAAGAGCGTTACGTACAAAATTACCACGACTTATGCTTCGGCGTATGTCTTATCGAAGTGTACTTTACGCGATGTCATTTATCAACGGCCTTGAGAAACTGCGCGTTCGGTTAATAAATTTCACTGATAGCTTCGTCGATACATTTATCACGATTTGACGTCATTCGGGCACCGACATCGCAGTAATGCACAAGGGCGCCTAACGAACCCTTGCCACACCAATATTGCTCGATACGCAATTTGCAAAATTGCTGCTGTAATTTCTTCACTTTTCGAAAATTTGAATTTCATTCGTGTTATTTTTATAGACTAAGGTGGGCGCAGGTTGCGTACGGCATTACGCTGTATGCCGCCGACGAATTCTTATTATGAAAATTCTGATGATGATAGATGATCACAGATGATGATAGAGGACAGATGATGACAGATAATGATAGATGACAGGAGATGTCAGATGATGATAGATGACAGATGATGTCAGATTATGATAGACGAAAGATGATGACAGATGACAGATGATGACAGATGACAGATACTGTCACCTGAGAGGTCTCTCTCACAGCATCTCGTCATCTGGCATGGCACCAGTTCTGACTGGGAATGCTAGTTTCACCCCCGATCTAGCGAATCCCACACACGGGCCTCGAATTATACCCCCAAGGTTCTGCCCTTGTCGCGGGTTATGGTCCTCAATCGGATTTCTGTAGAAGATTACCAAAACAGCAGACGTTTGTCACATCTTCAGAACTCTTAATTTTACGTGAACCGACACGCACTTAACCAAACCCCTTTCGTACTTATATAATTATATTGATATTCAATACACATTCTGGAACATAGCAGATTATTATGTAAATCATGTTTTATTTGCTTGGTAACTGGGTATCTCATCAAATTTATTTGAGTTGATAAGTCGGCATAAGTCCGCTGCCATTTTTTTCCCCTAAGGGCTGGTTGCCAAATGCCTATACTGGCTTACATAAATAATGGCATTATAGCTGCCAAACATATCTGTTACAACGGGAATTACGAGCGCTGGCAATCGATAGTCACGGCAATGACGTCATTTCTGTGAAAATTAATAGCGCTGACGAGTCACAACGTAAAGAAACAGACTACCAATCAAATAAAAATATATATACTAAAATTTCCAAAGTCGTGGAAGCGTAATGGCTAGCACGCGTCCCTAACTCAAAGGACACGGATTCGAATTGTAGTCGGAACGCATGCACAACTTATGCAATTTTTTGACCTAATGTGCATATTGCTATAGATATAGAATATCTTATAGATATTCTACATCTATCTATAGATCTTTTTATATATATTATAGATAGAAATTTACAGAATAGTATCGTGGTGGCGGCGCAGCAAGCGGCTTTTAGGCCGTTCCATCTACAAGATCGTTTAGAGTCTTTTCTGTCTGAAAATATTTCTAGAATATGTGACAAAACGACTCAAAGGAGTTCAGTGAATTTTCAGATTGTGGTACCTTGATATTGGCACCTTTTTGATACCTTGATTTTGATACAGTTGAATTTTGATAACTACCTTGTTTTTTATATATTATATGATTTAGAAGATATTGTTACGAGCTACAGGACTCGAATTAAAATGCCGTTGGATTACTATAGAATTCATTAGAAATACACAAACACGTATAACACAGGCACAAATATAACTGGACGCAACCAGTACAAACTGCACAATTCAATAAGACGCGCATACTCCGTCAATATATAGCTTATCGAACCTTGACGCAAAACAATAATTTCTAAGAATTAGTTCGACACACCTGTCTAATGACTGACATAAGCTTACAATACACAATAGACTCTTTTTCTTAATAGCAGGCAAGTGTGCGTTTGCTTTTGTCGGCATTTCACAATATAAATACACTCATAATAATTATGAAGTCAAATTCCGTCCAAGTGAAAAGATAAGCAGAGCTAGGTAGGCTTGAATATTTCCATACCCCTGAGAGTTTTATATCGTAAACACAAAGCTATTTGGATGTGGCAAATATTATTATGTGGTTTCATTGGTTGTATTTTTCCTTGTGTAATATTTTACGTGACAGACTACACGAATAAGGTCACGTATCAGCAAAGACGATGAATAAAGGTCAAATAAAAGTCTAAAGTTCTTACAGGATTTCTTGTACAGGCGTGTGTAAGGCAAGAATTATATTAGGCCGATGCACACATCTGAGACGTCTCACGCGTGGAAGGTTGGTGTGCACACCAAATCCACGCGCGTCGCAGACGCATGTCTTCACGTGGAAGATTAGTAGGCACAGCAAACCCACGCGCGTCTAAGACGTATGTCGCGAATTTCACGTTGGTTGTAGCAAATTCTTCTTGTTGTCAATTAAATCTAACTTCTTGAATATCTCTCTTTTCTGTCACGTTCTTCCAATTATTTGGGGTCGGCACAATATTTATTTTCCTTCCATGATAGACTATACGAATAAGATCATATATCAGCTAGGCGATAAATAAAGGTCAAGTAAAAGTCTAAAAGTTCTTAAAGGATTTCTTGTACAAGCGTGTGTAAGGCAAGAATTACATTAGGCCGATGCATACATCTGAGACGTCTCACGCGTGGAAGGGTGGTGTGCACAACAAATCCACGCGGGTCTCAGATGTATGTCTTAGGCGTGGCAGGTTGGTGTGCACAGCCAAGGAACGCTGGTCTAATGGTTTCTGAGGAACCAGGCATTACACGCGTTAGCTGTAGTTTATCTGTTCAATAGCGCTATCGGTTCAATAACTTATAAAATTGCGTTTTTGAACACACTGTGGTACGATATAAACTAGGTACAACTTTACTATTTTTTAATACCTGAAGCAGGCAAACAGGCCGACGGCCCACTTGATGGAACGTGGTTACCGTTGCCTATGGGCGTTTGCAACACCAGGGGCGTTGCCAACGCGTTGCTGGCAAAACTAACTGACCAATATTAGGCGTTTATCTATTCCATATCTTTTATTTGATGGTTTGTTGTTGACGTTTTTGTTTGTTGTAAATAAATATTAGATATTCCTTCTTAAATAAATCTATCTTGTTTCGAATTTTCGTACTAGTTGTAGATTAACAGTTAACCTAAGTTTATCTGTTACATAATTTTATGGAATCACTTGTTATTGAACTCATAACTGGTAACCTCAGGAACCGGGCATAAGATGCATATCGCACATTTCACGTTGGTTGTAGCCAATTCTTCTTGTCATCAACTAAATCTTACTCATTGAATGTGTTTATCAGTCTCTCTTCTTTCACCTTCTCCCAAATATTTGGGTTCAGCACAATATGTCTTTTTCTACCACTCTCCTCTATTCTCACATACTTGCTCTGTCACACCACAAATTATCATATCATCCTTCGCACAATCCATACATCTTTTTTTTGGTCTTACCTTTACAATTGTAACTACCAATTTATCATCTTATTGGAGTATTAATGTGTTGACGCTTTTTGGAAATAATAGTTGAAGGTTCTAAAAAAATATTTCCACAAAGAAAACCCGAGAAAATTGCACTTTTCAGAAAAAATCTGTTGTAAACTTCAGAATTGTACTGTGCCTTAACAGTCGATCCATGGTCATTTAGAGGACTCTACGTCGGCGTATCCAAAAAATTACAAAGAAAAAGTATCTCAGAATAAATAAAAGTATAAACAAAGCCTACGTAAGTCGTATGCCTGATGGAAAGCGGCTACCATCGCCTAGGGACATTTGTAATAACAAAGTTGTGACTAATGTGCTGCCGCTCTCTAAAGGGAGACTGAAACCTGGTCACTAATTAACACAATTCAAGGTTGTTATGATGGGATACTCTTCATCAGGGGTGGTAGACATCTAGTAGGACAAAAGCCCTACCACCTGGCTGTGGGTTGTTTTGTCGTTTATTACAACATGCCGTCCAGCTGCAGGGAATTGTATTATTTTTCGTTCTTGCACGGATAATATTCTTTCTCCATTCCTGCTCGAATATAAAGTGATAGTGTACACTTTAACTGGCTTCAAAAAGGAGGAGATTTTTAATTCGCCTGTTTTTTTGCCGTTGCCCATTGTTTTTTTTGTGGTTTTTTTTTGTTTTGTACGCGATTTCTCCGCCAATTATGGACCGAATTCTAAAAAAAAATATCCGCAAGTATACTCTTAAGATGGTGACATTGTCACCAAGTCTCAGGATCTCATGAGAGGATCCTAGAGAAATCAAAATCAACCCATGTTGAAAAGCGCCTAAGCTTATCGAAAGGGAAACTTGTTTATGCGTGCCAGCACTACAATTTCTACAGGCGCTTAATATTATTATTTTTAAAGCTATTCAAGTATTTCCGCATTTAAAATGTGGATTTTTATTCTTAAGAAAATATTTTGCTATATAGTTTGAAGGTTGTTTTCTTTTATTTTTTAACTTGTATGCGTAAAAACTTATGTAATATATATGTCGTTTGCATCTATGTGGTTAATAGTGATGTATCAAATGGAAACCATTCTACATTTATATTATTTACCATTTTATCTGTACTGTTACGAGTTGCAGGATTCGAATTAAAATGCCATTGGAATTCTTATAGTATTTATTAGAACTATAAAAACACGTATAACACACACAATATAACTGTACACAACCAGTCCAAACGTAATGCACGATTTAATCACACGCGCAAAGTCCGTCACTAACGTCTTGCTTCGCTTGTGGCTATCGAGAGACTGGCTCACCCCTCCGTTGGGGCATTGCTTTATACTGTACAAATGCAATGGCTGCCGTATCTAAGTCGGCTTAATTCGCCACTTCCGGCCAATGACTACGCCGCTAGCTGCCATAAGAGTACGATAACAATGGGCTAGTTTCTAATCACAAATTTTAAACACAAAGTTCAATGTTATTAGCTCAAACGCCGACGGGTAATAAATGTGCTTTGTTTAGAGATATACAGGTAGTCCAAATTGTAACAGTACTAATTCGATTTAACGCTGTGTCCTCGTAACTCACTGGCATCCTATTCTAGGATCGGTATCTTTTGGCCCGCTTCACTCTGAGAATCCATGACTCTGTCTTTCTATATTTAATCTATACTACACATTATCTTACATTAATATAGCTAAAAAAAGGTTTAGACTATTTGAGCTTTTCCCTAAGAACAAAAAATTGGGTGAAAAACGGGTATACTCTCGTAATATTTTGATCTTTAAATCGGTACACCAATAGGCACTGAAGAGTGCCGGAAAGATGCACACCACTCGATGCTGTTTTTTTATTGCAGGAGTTCAGCAGACAGGCAGAAGGCCCACTTGATGGAAACCGGTTACCACCGCCTATGGACGTTTGC
Source organism: Dendrolimus pini (assembly GCA_949752895.1). NCBI lineage: Eukaryota > Metazoa > Arthropoda > Insecta > Lepidoptera > Lasiocampidae > Dendrolimus > Dendrolimus pini. Next base: position 5,324,677 of record OX457129.1, on the reverse strand, counting down.
AAGACCAAAGGTGCTACAAATGCACTGGGAGACTGGAACCTTGTCACTAATGCCGGAGCACAACCCAAGGTTGATATGGCGACATACTTAAGACTAGTGGTGGTAGCCATCCAGTCGGGCAAATGCCCTACCACCTGGCTGTGGGTTGTTTTGTCGCCTCTTACGACAGGCCGCCTGGCCGCAGGAAATTGTATTCTTTCTCCATTCCTGCACGGATGAAAATTGTTACGAAGTATTGTATTTACATAACTGTATAGGTGTGAGTATCCCTACATTGAATGAGTAAATACGCAAAGTTCTGTTTTTTAATTTTTTTAACATAACACACGTTCCCCACCTCAACAGATTTATCCTCACTCACTCATTACGGCAACTCAAGAGACCAACTTTGAAATTCCAAAAGAGCTTTACGAACTGTTAAAACCCTCGTTTAAAACTGAAATGGTCTATTTTTGAGTGGTACTAAGTAGTTCTAAGTTTCGTCGATTGCGGAGTTCGTGAGAGGATTATGTGGTTTCAAGACTTTAATATTAAAGCTACATTTAGTTTAATGTGTGGTTGTTGGTTGTTTGGTATCGTTAATGTTTTATAGAATAAAAAACTCCTTGTGGCACTCGGGGACTGCCTCGGTAAAGCTATTGCATAGCATTTTTTATCAACTTATGCAATTATAATTATTTATTTATTTTTTATTTATGCAGTGTTTTTTTTCTTTGATATTAATTCAAGTTACACTTTTTGAGCGTGGTGACCGATAAGAAAATAAATCACCTATGTATACATATATACCTACAATACCTACATGTATACTTACGGGGCGCACATGCGGTGAATGTGGCATTACAAAGATATGATAGATACCTATACACCTATATACTTTCTCACAAACAGCTGCTTACGTATTCTTCCGATTTCGGAGCAGCTCGTCGTCCATAATGTGCAATACCTGACATACTTCGAACCGCTACGAGAGCTCGCGAGTCACTGTGGCCACCGCACGCCTTCGCTCGCCGCGCCCGCCTCAGGCCCCCGTCACCGAGCATGGTAGGCAGAATGTGAGGTGTTAGGTTTATTTTCGTTATGGAATTTCTTCATTCGGTCGCCGCGCTCAAAGCTCGCGATAAAAGCTATACAATAGCTTAAACAATTCTAACAAAAAGGGAACCGACTTTAAGGGTAAAAACTAAATGTGAAAACATAGAATTTTCTACAACATGTTGAAGTCGGTGCTATATAAAACATAAAAATTGTTATTATTGGTGGCAGTTGCTTTTGGTTTGGAAATCAAGCTCGATGTTAATGGACTGTATAATTATTATTATTGAACTTTTTAATCTCAAAAAGGAGGAGGTTCTCGATTCGTCGGTTTTATTATGTATGTTCACCGATTACTCCGAGATTTATGATCCGATTTACGTGATTCTTTTTTAGTTCGACACGGAATAGATGCCATTTAGCCCCCTAAGAATTTAACATACTTTGGCCCAGTAGTTTTTATTTTATGAACATTTTTTATGAAAAAAAAATTCATTCCGTTCCATATGTACACCGATTACTTTGAGATTTATGATCCGATTTACGGGATTCTTCTTTAGTTTGATGCGGAATAGTTGCCATTTGATCCCCTAAAAATTTAACATAGTTTGACCTAGTAGTATTTTCATTTTACGAACTTTTTGTTCCCGTTTCTTGGGACCTATATTTTTTAAGGCGCGCGGCACCTTTCGTAGGCGTACCTATAGCTAGACACTAAAAAGTAACAAATAATTAAAAAAAACTTCATTTAAGAAAACCGACTTTAAAAACTAAAAAGTATAAAATAACTTATTTCTAAAGCTATTATTAATTATAATATCTTATATTTAATAAATATTATCTAAAACATCTTGAAGTCGGTACAAAGTAAAAAATAAAAATTACTATATTTTGAAAATTACAAAGCACTTAATTAATTGACTAACGCAATTAAAAAATGATTTAAAAAAACACAAACAAGTATATAATTATAGAGAAAAGACAAGTTTTTTTTTGTTTTTGACAAAAACCACACGGGAAAAATAAAAAAATATACAAAATAAATATAGAGAGGCCCATGTTCAAATTCAAAGGTTTCTATTCAAAATTTGTTCGGAGCGGTAAATAGAAAATAAGTAAGAGAATTTAATAAAATAAGTAATATTTTGGAAGCCGAACGTCGAATAATTTTATAATAATAAAACTTTACGATTTTGTTTTACGACATATCTTGGACGTAGTCGAACGTAAAAATTGGAAGCGAAATTAAATTCGATAAAAATTTACAGTTCTTTCATAAAACTGCTTATTAATTTAATGACCGATAAGTAATGAAATTTCATTATTTTTAACCTACTTTGTTAATGAGATATTTATTATTATATATTATATATTACTTTGCCTAGCTTACGTCGGGCAACGGATCAGTATGGCGATCCAGCGAGGAAACGTAGCCAGCCTTCTGGGCACCTTACCCATAGAAGACGGTGATCTAGGCTCAGTATTCTACTTATATTCGTAGTCTTGAGAGAATATGGGTAGAAAACAATACAAATAAATTGTCTTTTATTGTATTCGATTAGTTATAAATTTCTTCAGCTTATTGTAAATTATATGTAATTAAATTAAGTATTTTATATATTTCTATTTTTAGGGGAAACTTGATATATATATTTGCTGTTTTATATTTTCATTTCAATTCATTATTGCATGTTTCCCAAATAAATAAAATTGTTTGCAGCTTTGCTTGCATAGTTTTGTGGCAACTTATGATAGTTGTGATCCAATGGGTCCCATGTACGTATACATAGATTTATATCATCACTAGATGGCTAGCGAAACTTCGTATGCGTTGCCATGGGAGCGTTTTTGTTAGAGAAGTAGAACAGCAGCACTCAAATAAAAGCCACCGCAGCGTCATCTTTTTAGCTATTTTAATAATAATAATCGGCAGACCAACACATATATTGTATATATCCAAAAGTTTTGCAAATTACGCTTGTATTATGAATAATATCAACGGATCACTCTGGGGCTGATCAGCAGGAATGGAAAAAGAATATAATTTCCTACGGCCGGGCGGCCTGTCGTGAGAGGCGACAAAAACACCACACAGCCAGGTGGTGAGGTATTTGCCTGTCTAGATGGCAACGACCCCTGGTCTAGAGTATGCCGCCATAACGACTTTAGAGTTGTGTATTACGGCATTCGTGGCCAGGTTCCAGCCTCCCTTTACTGAGCGGCAGCACATTGATAGCACCTTTGGTGTTAAAAATCTCCATAGGTGATGGTAACCGCTTTCCATCGTGTGAGCCTTCTGCCTGTCTGCTGAACTCATGCAGTAAAATATTAAAAAAGAAAGATTATCCGGCCATAAGTTCTGTTACAAATCATATATTTTTATTAAGTATTGTAATCTCAATTCAGACAGAAGATCTCGTCATGCCAGCCTCAATGACATCATCCGCCGAGCTCTTGTCAGCGTCGGGGTACCTTCCATTCTAGAACCGAACGGCCTGGTGAGTGACGATGGCAAGAGACCGAACGGAATATCACTCGTCCCTTAGAAGATGGGGCGGCCGCTAGTGTGGGATGCGACCTGTGTTGACACACTGGCCCCGTCACATCTTCCAATGACCGAGTTAGGGACTGGCCACGTCGCCGCTTCAGCTGAAGGCGTCAAACGGCGCAAATATGGAGCCTTAGAAAGGGGTTACATATTTGTGCCGTTTGGTGTTGAAACATTAGGCCCGTGGGGTCCGTCGGCAAAGAGTTTATTTAAAGACATATGTAAGAAACTCTTTGACACTATCCGTGATCAGAAGGCTGGCTCATATTTTGCACAAGAAATAAGTATTGCCATACAGCGTGGCAACGCAGCCAGCCTTCTGGGCACGCTCCCCGTTGGCAGTGATCTGCTACATAATATATTTTAGTTAAAATTAACACAATTTATCTCAATCAAACCTATATATACATGGACAGCCTTCTATAAAGTCTATGTCTTGAACCTTCTGTATATTCTGTGACATAATTCAGCTCACAATACACCCGCAGATATAAATTGAGCCAAATTCTCCCATTCAATAACCTCCAACCACACATAAATTTCCACATATTTTTTTCAAAACATAATTCTGAACAATGAGTTCGTTGTTCGCGCCCTTTATTTTCCTTTATCTTCACGCTTCAACAGTTTTTGTGTTGATTTAGACCTTTCCTGTATGCCTGTGACAATGCGGGCAAATTCAGGACAATGCTCAACATATTTCAGTATACCCTTCATCAATTATATCCCCCCTCTAACTTTTTGAACTAAGACATGTCAAATTCTGTAGACGTGGTAGATATCGAGGGCTTCATAACAAATGGGCGTATAAACAAAAATGCCATTTTTTTTAGTTGTTTGCTAAAATCTATGTATGTTACAACTTAGACAATCTTACTGGTATGCAAGTGTACATAAATAGAAGGGTATGCTATATTTCAGCCTTATACAATCGACTAGTTATGTTTTATTCTCAATGTTGTCCTTTGTGTAAAACTGTACTTTTGTCTATACGCCCGCTTGTTATGAAGCCTTCGTTTTCTAAAACATTTTCAACGAAACTAAGTTTGAATAATACCGATATACTTAAAACGGATGCACCAAAATAAATCAATTTAGTTGAAAGATATTTCTTTTTAATTTATTGTCCAATATGCTTACATTCATATACATTTTCATACGTGAAAGAACGGAGAAATAATACAATTTCCTGCGGCCGGCTGGCCTGTCGTAAGAGGCAACAAAACATCCCACAGCTAGGTGGTGGATACAACATAAAAACCTTGATTTGTGTTCCAGCATTAGTGACCGGGTTCGGGTCTCCCTTAAGAGAGCAGCAGCGCATTTGTAGCACCTTTGGTATTGCAAATGTCAATAGGTGATGGTAACCGCTTTCCATAAAGTGGGCCGTCTGCTTGTCTGCTGAACTCGCGCAATAAAATAAAAGTGTGCGACTCAGGACACCCGACAGAAGTGATAAATTAAACTAATCTAAGTTGAACTATTTAATATTGAAATTGTTTATTTTGAGAAAAGATTAGGTTATTACTTAAATTTTATGTATTTTAATATGATAATGTAAGGAAAGGTTATTTATTAATAAAATCTTTTATTGATTATAATTTTTTTTTTTTTTTTTTTTAAATTTGAAATGAAATTTATTTACATACATAATGAGTACATGGAACATAAAATAATTAAACAATACGATGACAATTCTGTAGGTAAATGTATTTTATTCTTAGTTACAATTCTTGAATATGTAAATTAGAATTATGTGTTTGTACATTATTATTATTATAATTGTTTAGGCCAATTATTTCGATTGGTTCATTTCCTTGATTATATGATCGGAATGAAGTTAGTCGCGCCGACATCTTCCGATCTGTACCCTACTATCGAGGCTCATTGGCCAATGACGTGTCGTCACGTAATGTGAATGGAGGGACAAATCCGCACCACCGCCCCAATATTTTAATAATAAGTCAAAAATCGTCTACGCGATCGCGCGCGCATGAACGACCCGCTTCGTGGCCATATGAGCTACCTGTCAATAATTTACCCGCTGTTGTGTGAATTCATTTGTCACAACAAAGACATTATAATCCACTGTGTGTGCAACAAATCAAATAAAACCTCAACGACCGCTTCCATACGTCTCCAGGCTTGCCGAATTAGAAGAAGTGCAGTTTCGGAAGGTCAAGGTTAGTGGCTTGATTTTCCTTCCCATATAATCCATCGGATGCAACGATTGATCTGATTGTCCTGCCGTCCACTGCTCTTGAGCTATATTATCGAAGGTCGCACCAGTCCAGGAGGTAGGGCAATAGTAATTACAACCGCCGCCACGTGGTGTGCTATAGGGGAGGTGGGTAAGGACCTAAAATTTTTACCCTTGGCACCACCAATAATTTAATCTAATTGGTCCAGTAAAAATAATGGTAGTTGTAATGAGTTTTTGAGTTTCTTCGTTACAAACATACACAAATACAAATCTTTCCTCTTTATAACATTAGTATAGATTTCGAATGCAAAAATAATTTTCTCTCTTTTAAGCATTAAAATATTAGAAATATAATCTCAGAAATGTTTTTTCCTGTAAATAATAATCACCATTCAAATAAATACCGAAGAACCTTTTTTCAAACATGAAAACTTCGTCCCTTTTGTTATTGAGCCGCTTTAGTTCTGTCAAGGGACGGTTTAAATCAATGTCCCTTTCAATCACGATAAAATAGAAACCCTTCTCGGAGTTTGGTTTTAAATGAGTCCGACTTGTTTTTGTTATCAAAACCATTAACACAAGTATCTCTAGAAAAGGTTTTTTACGGATTACAAATATCAAAATCTAACGAAACCATAATAGCGAAACCAAAGTTCGGTTGCGGTTTGTACACCGGGGAATAGATTAAATTATAGATAATAGATTTGAATATAAGATATTTAATTATTAACTTAATACTAGATAGAGAATGATCTTGAGGTAGATTGATACTATTGTTACGAGTTTAGCGGGACTCGAATTAAAATTCCGTTATAATTACTATAGAGTTTATTAGAACAATTCAAACACGTACAACACAGGTACAAATATAACTGAACACAACAAATCCAAACGTAATACAGAAGGTCTTAATTCAATAAAACTCGCAGTCCGTCACTATTTTGATTCCTGAATGTAACACGTTACGCCCGTATCGTAATTGTAGCTCGACTGCACCTCTCTCCATCAGGCGCTGGTTTTGTACCTCACAAATACAAATGTGCCCATATCGTAGTCGACGTAATCCGCAACACCTGGCTAATGATGCTAATGAGCGATTACAATAGGACAATATGCTATTCTTCACAATAGTTAGTAAACGCATGCCAATAAATAAGTGAACAAAAGAAGACGATCATAAAAGGATTACGATTAGTTCAAATGCTGGCAGATAATATAATGTGCTTCTACAGATCTGTACCTGGAATTTGGTCTTTGTCGGCGCCTAGGAATATATATTATCCCCGCTAATTGGTATTGCGCCTGGCCGCCATTTTGGTGACGTAACCGTAGCCGAACACTCAGTACTGAGCATCACTGGCCGGCGGGTACGCGATGACGCGGGATATCGAGTTGCGGATGACGTCACGTGAAGGTAATTTGACAAGGTTCCAGCGCATTATCAATTCGCGGGGATAATAGTACACAAACGCGAGTCGTTGTGTCATTATGTGAACTGATGTATATAGTTTGATTGCCAAAGTGTGTGCTCGCGTAAGTGCTGAATGTGCGATCTGTGGCCCAATCCAAGTCGAAATCACCGGACACTGTCGTTCTCAGTCGTAGGTTTGCTTGGTTTTGATATTCTGATAATTCCAATGGCATGCCCATGGCTTATCTTTATAAATATTTATAACGAAACACGCGAAATAAAATTTTCTTTATTCATATCAGTTAACGCCGTTTCTGCTAATGGTTTATACCATTTTTTGTCTTCTATTATTCCGTCGCGACCATATCGAGAATATATTGTGGATTTAGTAGAATACGAATTTTGGAAACTTGCAATATTAAACCATTATTGCAGTAAAATCTGATACAGTAATTTATTAAAGTCCCTAACTCCCGAGCTAAGCATGAAGCCTGTGTTTCGGGAATCAGTTAATAAAGTAAAATACATTATATTTGATCATTTAATCACTATGCTCATACAGATAGAGTTGGAAATGTTTTGATAATTTTCATGAATACCTCAAATTTCGTGTTTTATAGCTCAATATATTATAACGATATATTATAAAATGTGACTTCACGAAATTTAGAATAATTCAGTGACCTAAATATGACTAATGCCCCGTTCCTATATATTACTATTCATTCACTTGCCTTTATCTGTACTGTATTTTGTTGTTATAACAATGTATAATTATGGTAATTTTAATGTCTTGCTTGGCACTGACTCAATCAGCATTGCAAGCTTCCCTCTGCCAGCGATTTGTTACAAACTTTATATTAATTTATTTGTAGTCTACTTTATTTTTTAGGCCCTTAATTGGTATTATACATTATAGTATTTAATTTTCAAATGTTTTTTGTAGTGTAATTTAATTTTTAAGATGGTTTAGTTTATAATTTAGTTTTATCTTTTAAGTAAGCTAATATGGCATAATATATATTGTATAAATTAATACATACAAACATATTTATATACTAATTGGTCTATAGTGTCAGAAAAAGCAAAAAATATAATTTTCTACACCTTTACCTTACATTTATCATTTAACATTACTTGTATAGAGCTGTCAAAATTTGATAATGAAATCTCTAGTATGCCATACAAACGTTCAGTAAGATATATAAACCGGCTATAAAACCGTTAGTTAGTCTGCATATTTTAAATAAAATTTGAATTCAAAATAACAATGAACATTATTCATATCCCGCAGTTTAAGATTAAAGTTCTTCTCTTTTAAACGTAATTATGGTATAATTTATGCGCACGTTTCCCGCTGGCACATTTTTAAAGCGACGTATAAGATAAAGCGGTTCCCTAAAAAATTACCACTTAAAAGGTTTCCCTTAAAAAGGATCCGTACTGACAGGGGTTTTAAGTTGAATGATGATTGTATATTAGCGGTTGGTAAAGAAACAATTGTAATGTAAATAAAGCACAAAAGGTATTATTACCAAGAATACCACTGTTTCTAAAAATAATATAGAGAAATAGTCAATATTAAGCTATGTAAAAGATAAGCATGTATAATGTAAGAAATAAATGATAAACGAATAAATAACACCGGCCGACAAATGAAGACTTTTTGAAAGTTGTTTTGATATGAGTGATAAATATCACTAATTTATAGTATTTTAAACACAAAATTACCGACGTAATAACTCTATCACATCAGATTTTTTACAAACAAGAAAAACGTTTTTTTTATAATTTTAAGAAAGAAATCAATCATTATATTATAAATACATATATTTGAAAACTTCTACAAAAAATATCATGTACAATAGTTGCTATGAAGCTATTTTGAGTGAGATCTTTTGCGTTTAGCTGTAAAATTACGTCTGGGAGTTTTTTTTATGGGAATCGTCAATAATATCACGTTTTATTGACCAGCAGTAATCAGCCATCATATTCACATTCCATCGCCCTTGGTACCTTGTTTCCATCGTTTTGATTTTGTGAATCTAAAAAATAAAGTTTTATACTCATATTACGTACACCCCAATTTTTGATACTTATTTTGCTTAATTTGCTACAATATTTTTATAGTCAGGGTGTTTGTGATTTCCTAGAAAATTGTTGACAACATCTTTGAACTAGTTGTATTTAATGTTTCATCAAATTTTTCATCGGTCATCAAAGATCTTATTTGTGGTCCATCAAACACTCCTTTTATTTTTGCATCTGATAACCTTGAAATTTTTTCAGTCAAGTATTTAAAACTATCATTTTCTTTATCCAATGCCTTAACGAACTGTTTCATCATACCGAGTTTAATATGAAGCGGAGGTAATAAAATTTTCTTAGGGTCAATTAAATTTTCTCGTATAACATTTTTGGTTACCGGTTTCAGATTTGTACGAGGATTCCATTGTTTTTGGACGTAATGCTTTGCTCGTGCCCTGCTGCTCGTGCTCGCGTCCCACTCGTATAAAAAACAAGGATATTTCGTGTATCCTGACTGCTGATCTAACAGCATAGTTATAATTTCCAGATCTCCACAAAGCTGCCAACCATGTTCTTCATATTTAATTTTATCTAGTACTGTTTCTAAATTTTCATAAGTTTCTTTTAAATGAACAGAATGAGCGACGGGAACAGATGCATACTGATTAGTGTTGTGTAATGGAACACCTTTTAAACTCCGTTTCGAAGAATCTATAAAGTCTCCATTCTCTAGGAACACATTCGGCTCCTAACTTCCCAATGAGTAATTCGTTTTATTAAAAATCTGATGTGATACGATAAAATGAGGTCTGATTTCGTTATCAGCACTATAAAATTAGTGGAAAAAATTTATTATATCTTAGAAAAAAAAATCATGTCGGCCGGTGTAATTTAAATAGTAGAAATATGTAATAGGATAAACAAAATAGTATTATATAAAGTAAACAATAATGAAGAAATGTTTAGAAATCAAAATTGTGTACACACATGTATTAAAAATTAAATAAATTGGCAATAAAGGAAAGAGAAAAAATTAAAAGAAAAAAAAACGTGTGCGTCTCGGGAAGCCCGACAGTGATGACTTATTATAATATAAGTAAAGATTAGGTAATTACTTAAATTTTATTTATATTAATATAATAATGTAAGGAAAGGTAATTTATTAATAAAATCTTTTATTGATTATAAAATATACTTTATTCTTAGTTACAATTCTTGAATATGTACATTAGAATTTGAATGTACATTATTAGTATCATTATTTAATCTAATTACCGAAATATGGCTAGCGATGTAGGTTAGAGTGAGAGGAGGAGCCTGCCTACCGTTACGCCGTATGCGTGACAGAAAGGGAAGCCAGACAGATTGGCACCGTAACGCGTTACGTAACGATGAGGTTTACCCTCCCATTAGAAAATATCACTTCAAAAATGAAAACATAAAAACATGCACATAATATACCCTGACAAGCGTGTGCGTCAGGAGAAGGAGAAAAAAAAACTCCTTGTGGCACTCGGAGACTGCCGCGGTAAAGTTATTGCATAGCATTTTTTCAACTTATGCAATTATAATTATTTTTTATTTATTATTTATTTAGCAGTATTTTACTTTCTTTGATATTAATTCAAGTTACACTTTTTGAGTGTGCTGACCGATAAGAAAACAAATCACCTATGTACTATACATATATACCTACATGTATACATACGGGGCGCACGTGCGGTGAGTGTGGCATTATAAAGATATGATAGATACCTATACACCTATATACTTTCTCACAAACAGCTGTTAACGTATTCGTCCGATTTCGGAGCAGCTCGTCTCGATCCGTGTGAGCTTCGTACAGTCGTACCATATACATACACGTTAAGCGAACGCTCGGCCGAGCTACATGGTAGCTGGAGTGGTGGTGTTAGGTTTTATTTTCGTTACGGAATTTCTTGATTCGGTCGCCGCGCTCTAAGCTCTGCAATAGCTTAAAAACAATTGTTCTATAGGTATATGTAAGTTCATGCCAGGCGAATGACACCGTGAATAACACAATAATAAACTGAAATATTATAATGAAAGTTTATTGCACTAGAATTATTATAATTACAATATTAAGTATTGCACACTAATACACAGAGTCCCGACATACAGAGAGCAATGGAAGCAGTTGAAGCAGGCCTATGTCACGCGACACACCGAGCTAAGAGACATTTTTTATACAGCATGAGACTAAACAAACAGGAACTAGCTCGGAACAAGAGGCTACATAATCATTATCATCAATACTGCGATTATCAGAAAATAATTATCGCCCACTATAAATTATGTCCAAGACTGATTCAGACTACCCGTGTAGACTGCTTGTGTTGATTGTCGTTTGTGGACTGTTCCCTCTCTCACTGAACACTGCGTATTTAAGGTCCTCGCAGTGACAATATCCGGTAATTCTTTGGCGCCACTTCAGTTTCATTTTCTTCATAAAAACAACTTCCACCATCCGTATTAACTTCCAACTTTCGATTACTCCAATTCCGATATTCGTTAGCTTGACAATAAATGCTTCTACATTGACATTCGGTTATATGACTTCCGATTACTACATCAAAGAATACTTTATGCGGTTATTGACTACTTCCGTCCTATGGTTACTTTATAATAACAAATACGATTCCTAGATATATATAAAAAATATAGTCAAACTGGGTTATGTCCGCGTCTTCATCTACGCTTGACTTGAAATACCCGCGGGATTTCCGGGCCACGCAGTGCACTTAAAAAAGACTTAAGTTATCTTTTAGTGAAAACTGTGTTGAAATAAGCTCATTTTTATGCACCCGAACAACTACGAACACTTATCGGTAAAAATCCTGCAGAATTATCGTAATAAAAAAATATCACACATTTTATTACAAAAAAACATTGTTTTTTTTGCTATCTAGCTATTTTAAATTGTTCCTGCGGGGTTGGATAAGAATAAGCGCAAATTTTAAGCCTAATAATTTACTGTCGATCAGCGAAAGTCGCATCGAAATCGGCTCGATAGTTTTTACGTGATTCCCAGACAAACGGACTAGAAACTACACCATATAGCAATGTATACTTACAGTTAGTTTTTCTCTTCTATGTAACATGATTTTTATTCTCTGGTCTCTGTCTTAACTAAAGAAGATATATTTAAATAAAAATATATTTCTCTATTACGAATGGTTCTTTTATTTTATTTTTTTATACTTTCATTTCTCGTATTTTGCCTACCATACATTACCATGCAAGTATGTTTGATTACATAAAATGTTATCAAAAATTCTATAAATAAAAAAAACGAATCGCAACGGACAAGTGGAAAAACGAATAGCAACGGATCAAAAATTCTATAAATAAAAAAAACGAATCGCAACGGACAAGTGGCAAAACGAATCGCAACGGATAAGTGGAAAAACGAATGGCAACGGATAAGTGGAAAAACGAATCGCAACCGACAAGTGGAAAATCTTCAACTGACAAGTGATAAAATGAATCGCAACAAAATTTTGACTTGTAGTTTTACGGGCAGGTTTTCAAATTGGACAAGTACATTAACAATCTGCCAGTAAAACTTCAAGTTAAAATTTTGTTGCGATTCATTTTATCACTTGTCAGTTGAAGATTTTCCACTTGTCCGTTGCGATTCGTTTTCCACTTGTACGTTACGATTCGTTTTTCCACTTGTCCGTTGCGATTCGTTTTGCCACTTATCCGTTGCCATTCGTTTTTCCACTTGTCCGTTGCGATTCGTTTTGCCACTTATCCGTTGCTATTCGTTTTTCCACTTGTCCGTTGCGATTCGTTTTTCCACTTGTCCGTTGAAGTTTCACTTCTAATATGTCCCAGCACACATTTCGATTTTTCGCAGGTTTACTGCAAATTATGCTTTGGTTAGGTTAAGTACATTTTAATAGTATATGTAATACGCTACCCACGCACCGACCATTTTTTACGTCAACACTTTTGTCGTTTGTTGTCGTTCACTTTTGTTATGACTTTCGAAAAACTGAACAGTTGACAAAGTTTTCTTGTTGTTATTTTTGTTTCGTCAACAAACTCTATTTTTTTTTTTTTACATATACCACAAATAGAGGCAGTGATGCCTTGTCACGTGGAGAGCAGAACTATAGTATATGCAAACTTAAGTTTGCCTCCATTAATAGCGGCTCGGAACATCGCACTTTCCGATGCGCAGAACGCAATTTTAGGTATTAGAGGGATGAGGTAGTCTGAGGACGCGGTATATCCTCGCTCGCTCTCTCGCTAGCTTTCTCGTTTACGAGACTTCCCCGGCGCTCGGCTCACCAGAGCTGCCAATTTAGCGCTTTAGGAGCTAGATATAGCGCTTTTTAGGGCAATCCAGCTCCCAATTTTACTAAACAACTTCCAGCGCAAAATCTTGCGCTTTTTATAATATGCAAATATCTAATTAATATTATAATAAATATATATGAGATATTCATATTATAATATATACTAATATTATAAAGAGAAAAGATTAAATTCTTTGTTTGCATTGAAGAGGCTCCAAAACCACTTAACCGATTTGAAAAATTCTTTCACTGTTGGCAAGCTACACAATCCCCGGGTGACATAGGCTATATTATGTTTACAAAAAAAATTAGGGATCCTTACTAAAACTCCTATAACGTAACCCAAGGTGTAAAAAATACCTAAAATCGCGAGCACTGCGAAAACTATTGATGATAGAATGAAATAATGTACTACGACTTTGCAGAAAACATCATTATCTACAAAAAGTGTCCCGACAGCATATGTCTAACTATTATAGTTATGCCATAATAAGTGTTCTTTTATTTTAAATTTTAATTAAAATGCCGACGCTAGAAAAGGCTCTTTATTTGTATCTTGGTATTAATCCTTATCAAAATAAATTACTTCATATTCAAGACTGCTTCAATACCTTTATATAACTTTTTGAATTATTCAATTCGAACATTCCATTCGAAAGATATCATGAGTTTAAAAATGTAAGAATTAGTGACGGTGACCACGTGACTGTGACATCTTTTCGTGAGCCAAAAATCCGTAAGACCCCCTCTATGTAGAAGTTTCACTTCAAAATAAAGTTTTAGATCAAAGAATCTATTTGATAGCCCAGTCATATTAGGGCTTTCACCTCGGAATGAAAGATAATAAGCTGCAAATTGGTATGAACCTTTGTTTTGTCATTCTAAATGTTGTCTCAAAAGTCACAATCGTTATCGTGTCCGCGTCTCAAGATATTCAAGGTCAAAGGTCACAAAAATCGGTTTTTCGCGAATATCTGGCTTCCTATCGGTTAAATGAGATTTGCATTTATTATAAAAGTTGTAGGCTATAAAATTCCCTACAACTTTTGTTTAAACTTTTTTTTCATACAACCAACCATTTTGAAGGTAGAGCGCGAAGAGTGCACATCATACAGTCATATACGGCCTAATGCAAGGTCAAGCGTGAGTTATGGTTATCAGTACGTTATAAAGTCAATTATTTACTTGGAAATTATAATTATTAAACAATGCCTATTATTTATGTACTAACTATTAATTATTTATATTTAATTAAAGTAAGTAACTTGATTATTTATATATAATTATTCATATTTAACTATTTAAGTATAAAATATTATTAATTCTGGATTATATATTTTAGTTTTATTTTAAGTTAACACGACATTATATATCTTTTCTTTAAAACGCGTAAATTTCTCAATACTTATATACCTGGAAATACTTGTCCCTACCCTATGCCCTTTTCTATTCATTGCCGGGACAGATGTTCTATAGTATTCAAGGCCACTCTCTCCACTTTGTATGAGTCAAGATTATTCGTTAGTTTGAAATTGTACCGTTGCAACTACGGACGTACGGTTTTAAGAGCTATGGCTGATTTGTGTTTTATATGTGATAAGAAACTTTCAGAAGGTGTTTCTGTGAATGTCGTACGTGGTTTACAAACTTTAAAAACTGCAAGTATTGAAAGAAATGATGGACATATAGACTATTTAAATACTTTAAGTTCTGTAAATGTGCATTCCGAGTGTCGAAAAGTGTACACGAGTAAAAATGTTATTATTGCATCAAAACGACGCACAGATGAGAGTGAACCTTCAACGTCAAGTGCACCTCGTAAAAAACGAAATGAAGTCTTTGATTTTGGAAAGTTATGCTTATTTTGTGGCCAAGAAGCTGATGAAATAGCAGAAAAGAAAAAAAAATTAAAGTATAGACGGACAATAAGTAATGTAAGTACTCTTGCATTCAAAGACAACGTAATTAAGAGAGCAGAAGAACGAAACGATTCCTTAGGAGAATTAGTAAAGGAACGTATATATTACGAGTATGATTTGATCGCTGCTGAAGCAAAGTATCATACTATTTGCTATACCAACTTTTTAACCCGAGTACCATCTGCAGATAAAAAGCAAGATGATCAAGTCACTCAAGCAATGAAGGAGATTTTTTATTATATAGAAAATAATGAAGATTCTCAATTTACTTTGAAAGAACTTAAAGATGTCCCTACGGAATACATACCTGACGATAAGACAATTATTACAAAATTACAACAAAAGTATTTAACTGATATAATAATCACAAAAAAAATTGGATCATTTACAATTATATCTTTCCGTGATACACAGCTTAACGTATTATCAAAAGCTTGGTACGAAAATAAAAAAAGTACTCCTGTAGAAGAACGTCTACGGATTGTAGAAGCTGCTGCGGCTATTATTAGGGAAGACATCAGATCATCTGTAGTTGAAACAAAAACGTATCCACCTCCGAATAAAATGCTAGATTGTATTAATGAAGAAATACCAAAAACATTATCACATTTTTTGGAAGAAATGATATTAAAAAATAGAAAAGGACAAGTAGATCATTTAAAAACGAAATGCACATCTATTAGCCACGCAATAATGGCTTCGATACGAGAACGTTCATTTTCATCACAGCTACTGTTGGGCCTTTCCGTATTTCTTCACAGAAGATATGGGTCTAAAAAATTGTTGGATGTTTTATCATCTTTAGGATTTGCTGCATCATATAGTAATACCATACAGTATGAAGTTTCAGCAGTTTACCATCCACAACCTCGTATTTTACCATCAGAGTCTGGTGCGTTGGTACAATATGTTGGAGACAATGCAGATATTAATGTCAGTACTCTTGACGGTAATAATACTCTTCACGTTATGGGAATGATAAAAATAATTACTCCGAAAGATGCTGTAATTTATGATGATCGCATAAAAAAATGTACAACTAAACCGAGTGCAAAAGAGTTAGCAGCAATATCACATGTATCTCTTTTAGCATATGAAAAGCCAGTTGTACCTGGGTACAGCAAGATTCAAGTCCAAAATCTACATGATGATCAAGTACTGATTGAAAAAAAATTTAATGCAGTTGATTTGTTGTGGTTATACGGAAAATGGAAGAATCTTTCACCGTTGCCAGGGTGGAATGGCTATCTTCAACAACTTACGAAAAATAATCAAAATTTTTCAACTTCTCAGGTTATATTTCTACCTTTCATTGATCATCCTGCCAGTAATTTAGACACAATTTATACAACTTTACATAGTGCTATAAATATTGCCAAGTCACATCAACAAAAAACGTGCATAATTACATTTGATCAGCCCCTGTACTCAAAAGCACGTGAAATGGTTGCTGCGTCAGATGCAAACTCAGACTTGTCTAAAACAGTTGTCAAACTTGGAGGATTTCATATGCTCATGTCTTTTCTTGGATGCATAGGACATGTAATGGACGGTAGTGGTCTCAAGGAAGCTTTAAGTAAAATATATGCTACAAATTCGGTCGACAAAATGTTGAATGGTCACGCTTATGCAAGAAGTATCAGAGGCCATATATTATTACGACTTGCATTATCAATAAAGATTTTTGAAGAGATGAAAATTGAAAATTGTGTGTTAGATGAGTTAATTGAACAGATAACTAGTCGCGATGTTTCCTACGAAGATGTTGAAGGATGTACGAGCAGCTCCAACTCGTTAATTGATCAATTTCAGGATAAACTAAAAGAATTAAAAGCTCGAGGTCCCACGGCACAGTTATGGGTGCAATATTTTGAAATGGTATCAATAGCCCTAGATTTCATTCGCGCTGAAAGGCTGGGACTTTTTCAAGAACATTTGGATGCAGTGCGAAAAATGCTGCCCTATTTTCATGCTGGTGGTCATTTCCTATATGCGAAATCAGCTCATTTGTATCTTCAAGATATGTTAAAACTTGAGGAGACAATGGATCAACAGGCTTTTGAGAACTTTAAAAACGGATTCTTTACTGTAAAACGAACAGAAAAATTCAATTCTGGTACATGGACAGACATGGTAATCGAGCAAAGTCTGATGAAATCTATGAAGACAGAAGGAGGAGTATCTCGAGGCCGAAGTACACAAGAAAGTGTTCTATGTAAGTGGGTATATGCTATGTATGCCACGAATACAATTTGTGAAGAAATTGAACGGTTTTGTAACATTTCTTTCGATTCTGTGGACCAACATGTTGATGCTAGAGATTCACGAATAAAAAGGGATGATACTGATGTAAATGAACTGGTTGGTTGGTTTACGCTTCATAATCCCTTTCCAAATACGAATCAGTTGGTATCCTTAGCTTCAGGAATCGTTGGAAATGACCAAATTAATTGTCACCGAGCCCATGAAATCGGATTGCAATCTATGGTAAAGATAACTGGTTTGAACTTCAACGAAATAAAGTTAAAACGCGTCGATAAGGTTTTACCGCTTTCAGCCATTAACAAATCTGTCAAAATTAATGATTGTAAAGTTTCTATAGATCCAATGTTACTTTTCCAGAGAATAACTGTAAGCAAAAAATTTGAAAGTAATTTACAAGAATATCTTCAGTATGAACTAAGCCCGTATCCGACATCTTTATTTGATAGTAATGGCATGAGAAAAACCACGAAAGCAACATTATATGACAATATGATGCCTGTCGTTATCGATCTTGATGAAAATAATGTAACATACATCATCGATGGTGGATTTCTTCTGCATCGCGTCGTATGGAGCAAAGACGATACTTTCTCTATTATTTTAAATAAGTACATTAAATATTTACAAACACATTATGGCTCAGCAATTGTTGTTGTATTTGACGGATATTCGGACTATAGTAAAAATATTAAAGCACTGGAACAACAAAGAAGAACTGCTGCACTTTCAAAATCATATGAAGTTTGTTTTGACGAAACAATGGTTGTGCCAATCAGTCAAGAAATTTTTTTATCAAATCGGTCTAATAAAAAAAAATTTATCGACATGCTTGTTGAAAAATTTAAAACTGTTAATATCACAACAAAACAAGCCAGAGATGATGCTGATGTTCTCATCATTGACACAGCTATTGCCTTATCAGAACATCAAAAGACTGCTGTCATCATAGGAGAAGATATCGATTTGCTCGTTATTTTAATTGGACGTACTCAGTCACATAATCAGGAATTTTTTTTGAAAAAAGTTGGCAAAGGCAATGTCAAAACACAAATATATTCTACTAAAAGTTTTGACCAATATCCTCGTACTAAAAAGCACATTTTATTTTTACACGCATTCAGTGGCTGTGACACGACTTCTGCGCTATTTAAAAAAGGAAAAAAAACTGTTACTAGAGCATTGGAAAAAATTCCTGATTTAGATAAACTGGTGGAAGTATTTCAACAAGAAAACTGCCCAAAACAAACATTATTAGAAAATGGAGTGCGCATCTTGTTGGCATTATATAATGCTCCAAAATCTGAGGACAACATTGATCATTTCCGCTACACGCAATTCATCAAATTTACAAAACTAAATAAACCTGTACAACTGTCAACACTTCCACCAACAAGTGTAGCAGCTCATCAACACATAAAACGTGTCTACTACCAGATTCAAACGTGGTTAGGGAAGGACTTAGAACCTCAAGAATGGGGCTGGATGCTTGAAAATGAAATCCTGGAGCCCATACGAACGTTATTACCTCCAGCACCAGCCGAACTACTAAACGTAATATTTTGCAATTGCAAAAATGGTTGTGGTTCCCGCTGTGGATGCAGAAAATCAGGGCTACAATGTTCTTTAGCTTGCGGCCAGTGCAACGGACAAGCTTGCCTCAACGCTTCACTGTATCCAAGTAATCCCGATGAAGAAAATACATATGATCCCGATATTCTGGAAGGTTTGGAGATGAACATGACAGATAATGAGGATGATGACAATGAATCGAACATTTTTGAGCGACAAGAAGAAGAAGACGACGAAGAAGAAGAAGATATTTAGCTTCCATTTCCAATTTCATTACAATTAAAATCAACAAAGATACTTTTGATATTTGAACTCACATTTTGACAAATGTATATTATGCCGTATTTAATAATAAATAAAAATATGTGTAAAATATATACTCTTACTATCATTTTAACTTAAAATAAAACTAAAATATATAATCCAGAATTAATAATATTTTATACTTAAATAGTTAAATATGAATAATTATATATAAATAATCAAGTTACTTACTTTAATTAAATATAAATAATTAATAGTTAGTACATAAATAATAGGCATTGTTTAATAATTATAATTTCCAAGTAAATAATTGACTTTATAACGTACTGATAACCATAACTCACGCTTGACCTTGCATTAGGCCGTATATGACTGTACGATGTGCACTCTTCGCGCTCTACCTTCAAAACGGTTGGTTGTATGAAAAAAAAGTTTAAACAAAAGTTGTAGGGAATTTTATAGCCTACAACTTTTATAATAAATGCAAATCTCATTTAACCGATACGAAGCCAGATATTCGCGAAAAACCGATTTTTGTGACCTTTGACCTTGAATATCTTGAGACGCGGACACGATAACGATTGTGACTTTTGAGACAACATTTAGAATGACAAAACAAAGGTTCATACCAATTTGCAGCTTATTATCTTTCTTTCCGAGGTTGACCCCTTTTTTTACCTAATATGACTGGGCTATGAGACTACCCGTGATCAGAAGGCTGACTGTTATTTCGCACAATAAATAAATATTGCCTTATAAAGTGCCTTCTGGGCACGCACCCCGTCGGCAGTAATCCGCTACATAATCTACACTACTTTTTAACCGACTTCGAAAAAAGGAGGAGGTTCTCAATTCGTCGGGATCTTTTTTTTTGCTTTTTTTTATGTATGTTCGCCGATTACTCCGTGATTTATTATCCGATTTACGTGATTATTTTTTTTGTTCGACGCGGAATAGCTTCCAATTGGTCCCCTAAAAATTTTACATAGTTTGGTCCAGTAGTATTCATTTTATGAAAAATTTTCTTGGAAATAATTTTCACTTCGTTCCATATGTACACCGATTACTCCGTGATTTATGATCCGATTTACGTGATTCTTTTTTATTCGACGCGGAATAGCTTTTAATTGGTTCCCTAAAAAATTTACACAGTTTGGCCCAGTAGTTTTCATTTTACGTACATTTTTTTGTTCCCAGTTCTTGTTACTATTTAGCTGTACGTACTTCCACTTTAATTTGATTAAAAATATTTTTTTTCACATCTCTAGTCTTAGTAGTTCCTGCAGTAATCAAACTTATTATTTGCATACTTAGATCGCAGTCTCAGACTCTCAAGTTAATGCCTGTTTGTTGATACCGACTTTAGAGTAGGATGCTGAACGTACTGCATTACGTGCTGAACTGTATGGAATAATCAAATTAGTACGGATGTTATTTCATCTGAGTGTAAAAATAATTCATAACTACCTGCAATTTTAGTATTATTTTACTAACATATAGATGTTCTTACAGTTTAAGTGAATTGCAAAAAATGGAAAAATAATGTTATTTAACCCAAAAATCAAGTACGATAAAGTGCAATCAATAGTTAATTAGTAATAATTATAAACACGTAGCTAATTTTATTATATTATGTGAAATTTCTTAAACGGGTGCGGTAGGTTAGACTTTACACCAAACCGCACGTGCCGAGCGAGCGAAGTGAGCGTGCCACAGCAGACTGCTCACCATTTATTAATTAATAACTATTTAAATGATGGTTACAAATCGGTTGTGATCTGATCGCTGCCGTGACAAACTCGGCGAGCTTTAGTCTGTGTACTATTTCCCAGATATAGGGGTTGAAAAAGGGAAAAGTACTTAAATTATTATTTTTTTATAAACACATAACAAAATTTTCATGCCTTAAAGGCCAACCAAAAAGTTAATAACAATATATAATGATATGATATGATTTTCATGTTTCTTGTGTTTGTAATTTAGGTGTATTGCTTAGTTGTGTTAAACTTGAAATCAAGGTGTCGTATATCTATACCCTACCTCTTGAACCCTTAATATTGGTCTTGTATCTGCGTCCATTCATCAACATGAGATCAATTTAAGAATTACGCGAGATGAGCTGCGATAGAATCTCTGAACGTTTTTATTTTTTTTATTGCAGGAGTTCATCAGACAGGCAGACGGCCCACTTGATGGAAAGCGGTTACCATCGCCTATGGACATTTGCAACACCAAAGTCGCTACAAATGCGCTGCTGCTCTCTTAAGGGAGACTGGAACCTGGTTACTAATGCCGGAACACAACTCAAGGTTGTTAAGTTAGGTAGCCATCCAGTCGGGCAAATGCCCTGCCACCTGGCTGTGGGTTGTTTTGTCGCCTCTTACGACAGGCCACAGGAAATTGTATTCAATCTCCGTTCCTGCACGGATATAATACTCTGAGATTAACATGATCTTAATAAGCAATTCAATTTTAATCTTTATTTAGAATTTAACGATACCTTATCTGTTATAAATTTTAACAAACTCTATAAACAAATGGTTCCCATTCAAATGAAGCACACAAAGACAGCTGGCATCGAATTTCATCCTAAGCGGGGGTTGAAAGCCGAGAATGATTTAGGCAGCTCCAGAACAATGCTATGATAATCTCAATGATAAGAGGGACATTATTCATTCCAAGCGAAAACTGTTTAATGTTTTTATGAAGCAAAATTTTTCACTTTTTACGCGTTTTGTATGTTTGTTTTTTATAGCAAAACTGGCGTATAAGGGGCCCTCCATAAATAACGTTACAGCTTAAAGGGGAGGGGGTGACGAAGTGTGACATTGTGTGACAAGGGCTGGGAGAGGTTCTAAATTTCATGACGTCACATTTCAAAACCTTGAGGATATTGAAGCTATAAAACACGAAATTTGAACTATTAAGGACAAACTTAAAAAATATTTCTAACACTATCTGTATAAATAATGTTTAAATTAATAAAAATAATAGAAATAGAAATACAACTAATTACTGAACAGCTGTTTTAATCTAATAATTCCTTGATGCAAAATATGTGATTTCATACTTGGGACGAATGAGTCTCTAAAGGCAATGGGATAGGAGGGGTGGGACAGAAGGAATGGGATAGGAGGGATGAAATAGGAGGGATGGGATAGGAGAGATGGGATAGGAGGGATGGGACAGGAGAGATGGGATAGGAGGGATGGGATAGGAGGCCATCTTGGCAGGGTCGCAATGTAGTGTAGTGTGTAAATATGTAATAATATTAAGTTACTCTTTAAAGATCATTCTAAACAGACGGACGTATCATTTAAAATGACCCATTGCTTCACGCCACATTACAGATGGGATAGGAGTGATGGAATAGGAGAGAGGGATAGGAGGGATGGGATAGGAGGGTTTGGGAAGGAGTGTTGGGATAGGAGGGATGAGATCACCATCGAATACTGAGACTAAATCACCGTTTTCCATGGGTAAGTTACCCCAGAGGGCTGACCGCGTTACCTTTCAAAATCACCAGACTGATCTTGTTTGTACTTAAACTCTGAAACTTAATAATCTTACAATATTGAAAGCACACAATATTTGTACATTATTCATAGCGCTTTCCAAAGTCAACATTTTCTCCTTTACATAATTGGTATAAACAATTGGCTCGTACAACAATAAACGTGGTTATTATGTTGTTTCAGGAACATAAATCCTGCAGCTAATACAATGGAACAACAATCTTGCCACGTGTATGAAATAAGATGAGTCTCCATAGGAAAATGAGAAAAAAAGAACAAATGACGATATAACAATGCAAGAAACATTCCATCTTCCCTACATTCCAAGTGATATTCCAGACGTCCCATATATTCCAGAGGTCCGTGATGTTTATCTGGAAATCAATTACACGTTGGATAATTGGAATAGTAGTGGAAATGTGACTGGTTTGGTAGACAAGCCCATGAACAATTGGTGGGCTTTGATAGCATTACTTCTAGTCCTGTGTACAGTTGCTGGAAACGTGTTGGTGTGCCTGGCAATATATTTGGAAAGAAGATTGCAGAATGTGACGAATTACTTCTTGATGTCACTGGCTATTACTGATTTGCTGGTTGCTGTGTTGGTGATGCCTTTAGGCATATTAACTTTGCTTAGAGGTAAGTTTTTTATAGTATGTCTAATTGTACCCGCAACTTTGTTCGCGTAGATTTTTTGTGATGAAACCTTAGAAAAATGTAGCCTAAGTTACTCCTTATAACATCAGCTATCCGCCAGGAAAGTTACGTCAAAATCGTTCCAGCTGTTTCAGAGATTAGCCGGAACATCCAGACAGACAAAATAGCATTTCCGGAATCTCCTGTTCTAAATTATCCCTCCTGATGTGTATTTTTATTTTCACATTACAAAAGTCACTTTAATTTTATTTATCCGCATAGATTAAAATAGTTATACAACACACTATTGCTTACTAAAAGACACAATAAATTTGCAGACAAATACTCATTGTATCTTACAAACTAAACATTGCACGTTGTGAAACTTATCCCAGACACCCAGATCAGAGTAAATGGACATTTCGCTTACATTATCTTGCTGGTAGTCGAACTCGGCAAAATAATCACAAAAATTACTATTTAGACAAAGCAATATCTCACACCTAACTCAAAGAATATTGTAAACACTGGCACCACATCGCATTGTCACCAAGCTTCAATCAAATCCAACAGATTCTCACAAGTAACCCATCTGGTGTACTTGTATCATAGCCGGTAGTAAAATAATTAATGGTTCCGCGTCGCATAAAGTATATTTAGGATCCAACATTATCGCGATACACAGTACCCCTTGCTCGTAACTTTTGACCTAGTTTCCAGGCCGAAATTCCACTATCTAAATGCCGTTAACGAAAAATAACTTGTTCACATTGACAAATTACTTCTTATTTCTTTAATTAGTTTCAGTGGATAGAAATGTTTATGACAACGCCCTAGAGAGTTTGAGTGATATTAGAAGATATATATTTTAATTTTATAGAATTCTATAAAAGAGTAATAATTATTAGATCTGATTACATATGTATAATTTCTGAGCTATGATAAAGCGTTGCTTACGAAAGTTGTAATAAAAAATTTCAAGATCTCCAAGAATTTGGCAACGCCCTTGATGTTGCAAACGCCTATAGGCGACAGTGTCCATTGTCAATCAAGTAGCCAGTTTGCTCAGTGGAAGCAATAAAATTTGCATATTTTAATTATAAATATTTAAAACAATTATAAAATTGCATACTATTGAATACAATGTTGAGTACAAATGTACAAGTAATAAAATAAATAAATATAAACAGTACTCTAACATTATCTCCTGATGAACTTGTTATAGTTGAAGACAAGGCAAGTAATTTCAAAGAAGCAGGTGGTATACCTGCCATGACTATATTAATTAACAGAGAAATGCATTATTATGTACATTATAACATTTTCAAGCCTAGTTAATTGCGGTTATATTAGGAGTAACAAACGAAGGAGTACATTACTCTGATACCAATTTCTGTATACGTAGAATATAGAAAGTCATGGATTTAGGTCTTTCAAAAGCAATGCCTCTCGGTGGGACTTTAAAAAGTAACCTTTACTCGTATATATTTTTTATTTTAGTAGCATTAATTATAGAAATATTTTTTATACGTCTACGAATATTTATTTATACTTTTAGAGTTTACTATTCAAATTGGTAATAATACAATAAATATAAACTTAAAAATAAACTATAAACCAATAAACTATATAAAAACTAAAAATGTGGAGGTTTATGAATAGCTGTTCTTTAGCTATCTCTGTAACGTTAGTTTGTAAAAATTTAGTTTGTAAGACTACAGCTGTTAACCCCACAAATAAAATAAATAAATAATAAAGAGGAAAAATATCTAAGTTATTGGTCCCAAACCACTGTCATTTACCGGGAACGTTCCTAAAAGGCTGGCGGCGTTACCACGTTGTATAGCAACGTCTACTATTAAATAATTAATATGATTTCAAATTAAAAACTTGAAAAATGGAACATTAACAGTTGCACTATCTCATTTTTAATAGAAAAAATATAGCTCATATCTTTATATTTTTCTTTTCATCTTTCAATTTTTTATACGAGGAAAACATGTTTCCTAAATACATAAAATTTTATTGCTATTATAAATAGAACATACGATACACTCACACATATTCACATACATACACAGTACAATTTATTCACACACATCCATACACAAGTAATAACATGCTATATTTATAGCACAATATAGCTAAGCTTTTCATTATACAACAATACATAAATCCAGATAAATAATGCTAAAAGAAATCATAAAAAAACTACATTTTAACGGTTTTAAGCTTGGTAATTTATTTGATTTTTAACACGCTTTTATTAGCTTCCCCTGTATGTATGTATGTTTGTAACCGACCCCTTTGAGCTCGATTTTGTCCCACTTTGAACGATCAGATTTAATTCAAACTTTGCACACCTGTCAAAGGTCGATGACAATGCAATAATATAGTACCATGGAGCTGATCTGATGATGGAGTGGGAAGGAGGCCATAGGAACTCCTGTAATAAACAAGATAGACCCTTCGTGTTTGGGCTCGTATGTTTATATCGCGTGATAATACAATAATATGGTACCATGGAGCTGATCTGATGATGGAGTCAGAAGATGGCCATAGGAACTCCTGTACTAAACAAGATAGACCCGTCGTGTTTGGGCTCGTTTTACTTGTCTTGGCTAGCACTCTGCTGCTACTTGATATGCAGGATCTCAAAAGCTTGTATTTAAAAACATTAAAAAAAAATCAACTAAAAAATGAAAAATAAATAATAGTTAAAAGAAAAACTAAAAAAAACATGCTTTCATAAAAAAATCCAACTAAAAAACAGAAAATAAAATTTAATAAATTTGGTTTCTGATGAATGGGGTCTTACCGTGGAGTGAAAAAAAGAAATAATTAATCAATTTGATTAAGTACAGTATAAAGAAAAAATAAATGTACTTTATTGTAAAAAAGCGTGGGGTGCATAGTGTCAATGGTTATAAACATTTTATTGACAGATTTTTTTAGTTGGATTTTTTATGAAAGCGTGTTTTTTTAGTTTTTTTTTATTATTATTCCGACGTTTCGACCACTTTTTAGTAGACGTAATCACAGAAGACAAAGATGTCAAGTGTCCATGAGTATTGTTAAATTTTTATCTAACCAACCGCTAACTTGTTTATTTCAAAATAAATCAGTCAGATAATAGAAAAGAAAAATACCTTCCACTGAACTCAAGAACTAATTTATTGAGTTCAACAAATAATTGTTATTAGATCTCGAAGCCCATTGATATTTGATTTATAAAAGCTTTTTCCTATTTTCAGTTTTCAATAGATAGAATGATATTGGAAAACAGATAATCCAGGGAATTGGGCTTCATTTCATTGGGATTGTAAAAACTGAGTTTTATAGTTCTTTATATGTATCCTTAGTAAACCTATTTCTTTAAAGAAATGTTATTTTGTTTTATTGTTAGAATTTATTACAACTGTACAAACCCGTATAAAATAAGTACAAATATAACTGGATACAACCAGTACAAACTGCACAATTCAATAACACGGCCAAAGTCCGTCACTATATCGCTTATCGAATTTACACGTCTTGCTTTGATCGTGGTTCTCGCCAGACTGCCTTTCTCCCCACTTTTAAATCATGTGACAAATTCTGAAAAATATTGTTACGAGGTAGAGGGATTCAAATTAAAATGCCATTACAATTATTATATAATTTATTAGAACTACAACCCAACACAGCAAATCCAGACGTAAGGCAGTAGGTCGTAATTTAATACAACGCGCAAAATCCATCACTTTAGATTCCCGAATGTACACACGTCTCGCCCGTATCGTAGTCGTAGCTTAACTGTCCCCGCTCTCAATCAGGTCGTTGTTTTATACTTCACAAATACAAATGTCCCAGCCCGGCATAGTCGACGTAATCCGCAACACCTGGCCAATGATGCAGCCGCAAGCGGCCGTAAACGGGAACGCAGGCTGTTCTCTACAATAACTAGAAACATATGCCAATAAATATGTGAACAAAAGAAGACGATCATAAAAGGATTACAATTAGTTCAAATGCCGACATGTAATAAAATGTTCTTTTACAGTTTTGTACGTGGAACTTGTCTCTGTCGGGGCCTAGGTTGTAACAATATGGAAAGTTCGAAAAACTTTCAACGAAAATTGGTTTGATATTTGACAACAGAAGCTTGAAAAACAGCTGACGATGTCTTCTATTAGCTCCGAAGCAAAAACAGTGCCTAGTAAACAAAGCAATAAATGTTTTAATGCCACGCAAACAAGGTTATAGCGATCGACGCTTCCTCACGAAGTTAGCCAGATTTTCATTACAATTTGATTGCGCATCGTGCGATTAAACGTACTAGTAGTAGCCCGTGGTCGAAATTCAACCATAATAATTAATTCAAACTATAAGGTATTAAGGTTCTGTTACCAAAGACTCTATTTCTATAATTATAGATTTTGCCAAGGCTACATTGTTAACACTAGAGTACACGCGCTACATATGTAGCCCAGTATTGTAGGTATTGTTTTTGTTCATAACTTCGTGAGATCGAATGATTTAAAGTAGAGTCTCTCGCTAAGCTCCGATTGGTTATCGCTTCTTCTCCTCACGACACTGAGACCGAGCAAGAAGATCAGAGTGATGATCTGAACAAAACCACAGTGATTCGGACGATAGTATGCCACTAGTAGAATTGATCGCTACACAAGAAAAACTTGGTCGAAATGCTATAGGCGTATATGTAATGATCATCAAAGTTCAATTTGTTCTTCATGTAACGAAAATTTTAAAAAAATAAGTAAGAATTAAACCAAAAGTTGATTGATCTCAAATAAGTAAAAATTATGTGATATTTTGAGAAGTCTGAAGTTTTGCTAATATTTTTAAGATTAAGAAAGAAAATATTTTTTTTATTTTGTTACAGTTTACTTAATAAATGTCATTGATTATAATAACTGTGTTTTATTAAAAATTAAACGATTATCTTTCAGTATATTTCAATTTAAAATGGGCTACGAGTGTAGCCCGCGCGAGCACTCATGTACGTTTCAGAGGCGCATGTACCGTAGTGTTAAATTGACTTTTAAAAAAACAAAAGGCTGGTCATAAATACTGTTACATAAAAACTTTTCTTTTTTTCAACTTTTTAATTATTTTGAATTTGGAACACGTATATTATATTTTAAAGAACTACTTTCGATTTTGCGCCATTTCACATATTTTTTCGTGTTCATTATCAAATTACAATATGGAATGGGGTGTTGTGTGTGTCAAATACATGGTAGTATGTGTAATATATTTTTTATTGGTTAATGCCCGGTTTCCAAGGTACTTTTAACTGCAGCTTATCTATTAGTTAGTGCTATTGGTTTAATAACTTTAAAAAAAATCCGTTTCTGAACACACCAATATTAGCATTCTGCACTCCTTCTCTATACGAGTATAAACTATAAGTGTGCGAAATTTCATACTCCTCCGTCCGCACAATTTTCGTAAAAAGAGGTACAAAGTTCGTAAAAAGTTTGCTGTGTTTTTGCTTCACGTATCAATATTGATAGTTAACTGCTTTAGTTTGCTTGTACTAGTAAATTTTGTTGCAGTGTCGACAGGCGTATTTTTGTTATTAATTCCAGTCACGTAGGGAAATGGTAAAAATGGTGAACTACGGAACTCTTTATTGTGAAGTGCAAAATTTTATGCAAAATAAGTTCCACTGGAGAACAATTTTTCGAACGTTATACCTATAAGTTAAAATTCGATTTTACTTCCTATTATTTCGCAACGACTGATTGCTCCATCGCAAAAAATATGAAGGAGAAGAAGTGACAAGAAACCCCCAGCATCACGTTCAGCTAAAATTTGTTTCTTTTTCACATTTACCTATATTAGGCTCTTTTGTTGTAAATACAAAAGTATGTTATACAATTATTTTTCGAAGAATTAATTGCTAGTAGTGTTTAGTTATTAACTAGTGAGCCCAGCAGACTTTGTCTTGCCGTGAAAAAATAAAAAATAGAACTCGGGTTCAATTGTAAATTTATACCATCTCGGGACCCATTCAAATACAAACATAAAATTTCATCAAAATCGTTTAAGTCGTTTTTGAGTTTTAGCTAGACTAAAGAACCGCAATCGATGGGCTTCTGTGGTTGAGCGGGCTAAGCCGCCGAACTCACTGCAATGCTGCGGCTTTAGGGTTCATTCCTGGCGTGGTAAATTTCGTAAACGAATTTTCCGTTATTTACTATGGTCTGAATTTCTGTGATTGGCCCCTAAGTAGTCCGTTGTATATAGCCCATAACACAAGCTTAACTTAACTTGCTTAACTTGCTTAAGTAGGGCACATACAATGTGTGTATTTTTCTGCCGATATAAAAAAAAACAAAGATTTTTATAATATTTTCTTAAGTTTTCACGACTTGTATACATAATAATTTTTCCTTCCACCCATTTTAATATTATCTAAAAAAAAATGGACTACGCATGTTTGCTGAAGAGTTTCTTGCGCCGCTTCGTCTCTTCAAGCCATAACATGTTGTGAAGCGGTGGTAATTAGATTAGGCTCCCATAGAGTAAAAAATAAGCGTAAACAAAATTAAACTAAACAATTAAAATGAATAAGTTGGCGGTAGGCTAAATAAAACTTTAACAATACTAGTTGACAATTGTCATCTTTGTCTTCCGTGATCACGGCAACTGAAAAGCGGCCGAAACGTCGGAATAACCAAAATCAAATAAATTACCGCGCTTAAAACCATTAAAACGTAGTTTTATTACAAAGACTTTTATTTAAAAGAAAATTTGCTTCCAAAGCTTCGTGTTACTAGTAATGGTGATCACCAAAACAACTGATGATACGATTACGTAAATTAATTGTGTAAAAAAACTAAGAATGGTAGCGATCGCGCCGCTGCCGCACTATTGTCCGTATATTTTGCCGTCTACACAATCGTTAAAATATTAAAACCCTTTATAATGTCCTGTAGTTATTTACAAGGCCATTCATAAAGGATTTAGGTAGATCGGTACAATGCAATTAGTTTTGTTTTGTAACTTTCGAATTAATTTCGTTATGGTTATTACAATGAAATTGTGTTATGGAACTCTATTGGATTATTTAAGAGAATACAATTGGTTTGTTTATTGTTTATTGGTTTATTAAGAAAGAAAGAAAGAAACTTTATTTGCAAAAAATAGCGACGCAATTACATTTTTACACACAGAGCATATTTTGAAAATCTTATTTTAATTTATTATTGTTTGTTTATATTTGAATAGTAACTCTGCTTTCTTTGTTCGAGTGAGATCAGAATTTTATAAGAGGATATCTTCGGCACAATACAAGATTGTATTTCGAAAGATATTGTTACATACCGACAAAGACCGCACACCTGCTTGTCGTAAAAACGCAGTTTATTGCCTTCTATGATTTAGGAATTCTGTTTTTTACTTTGTGTTTGGAATTTATAATTCTGAAAAACATGCTTCTGTTATCGTACCTACTTGTTTTATGGCTGTCATTAAGTATCGAGCTAATCCTTGTTTTTATTGCATTGCGCCGAAGCCTGCCAGCTGTGCGGCATTTACTCGGCGAACGCGATCCTTTATTCTATTATACAGTTTAGTATAAAACAATGCCCGAACGGATACGAATATGACGTGTGTAGTAATTTCGATTAGCGATATAGTGATGGACTTTGCGCGTGTTGAATTGCCTTGAATCGTGCAGTGTGAACTGGTTGCATCCAGTTTTATTTGTACCTGTTTTATACGTGTTTGTACAGTTCTAATAAACTCTATAGTAATTCCAACGGTATTTATTTTAATTCGAGACCTGTAGCTCATAACAATATACTCAATTCAGTTGGTGACATATTCTATAATAGTCTAAAATAGTATTCATATAAAAGAACAGGTGTTAAAACTTTATTATCATTATACTTTTAAAATATGAAGATAGACATAAAATGCAGTTGGAATGAGAGCTTTGAGAAGTATATGTAAGGTTAATGTAAGTGATGTGATAAGAAACAGTGTGATAAGGGAGCGTTGTGGATCGAAAGAAGATGTAGTGACAAGAGTTGAAAAGGGAATGTTAAAGTAGTTTGGGCATGTAGAGAGAATGAATGAAAGCAGAATCACAAAACATGTATATGACAACAATGTGACTGGTAGAGTCGGTGCTGGTAGACCGAGACGTATTTACCATGATCAAATTGAAGATATTTTGAAGAAAGGTCAGATAAAAAGTAGTTTAAATAAGCGTGTTTGGACCGATTTAGCACTCCCAGCTTCTTGGAGGATAGAGCCGTGCCTTTAAAATGGCCCCTGAAGTACACATTCTTCGCAATGTTGACACCAAGGATCTCAATACTATTAGAGGTTCTAAGAGCTCTTACTAGCAATAGATTCCAATTGTAATGGGCACGGAGAATAAGTATTGCGTCACACGATTCAGAAGTTAGAAAAATAGCCATTCCCGCCATATTCCGTACAGCCCGGCCATGACCTTATTTCTATGAGTGGCAGCTAAGCGCTACACGAAAAGGACCAGTGTAGGTCCCACCTATGTAGGTCTAGTTAGAGTTCTGGCAAAGTGTATCTGATGGAAACACGATAGGCTGGCAGCACTGCGTCAATGTTCGAGACTGAATAACCTGCCTTCACAAAAGTAACACCCGTTCTAAAACGACACTCTATTAGTAAATGTTACCCAAATACATGTCATTTTTTATATAAAGAAAGAAGAAGAAAGAAAGCAAAAGATTTATTTCTAATAGCGACACACAGCACAAAATAGTGCTGGGTAATATAATGTTACAACTCAGGTCCCGACAAAAACAAAATCCATCTGCATATCTGAAACAAAGCAGATTTATTACCCGTAGGCATTTGAACTAATAACATTGAAACTCTTTTATGGTCGCTACAGCTTATTGTTGTATTGTAATCTTTAGCCAGGTGTTACGGATTTTAAAGTAAAAGCTGATTCTAGGAAATTCAGTCCACGTTTCCGGACGGGCGAATTGCATTTGGGCAGTATAAAACAATGGCTCGATTGAGGGAGGAGTTAGTCGAGCGAGAACCACAATTGAAGCGAGACGTGTGTACTACAATCGGGAATCTAATAAGTCACGAACTTTGCGTGTGTTATTGAATTACGACCTTATGCATTACGTTTGGACTTGTTGTGATTGGTTATATTTGTACCTGTGATATACGTGTTTAGTACTAATAAACTCTATAATAATTCCAACGGTATTTTAATTCGAGTCTCGCAACTCGTAACAATAACAAAGTATAGATAAAATTAAACAGAAATATAACATTATAGTAGGTTATATAAATACACATGTAGCTACACCTGTGCTTATTATATAGAATCCGTAATTGCCTTCCATGATCCTCAACAGACATCTATAATATCTGTACCGAACTAATCCATTTCCATTAATTTCGTCTCCCTTGGAATAATATCAAGATGGCGCGTACGTGATGTGTTTCCATAATTATTTCATATTTACGATCCCGGTGTACAAAAACCTCAGCACCTGTTTAGATAGTTGTATTATACATGTAGGAATGTTAAGAATGGTTGGATGTGTAACGGAACGCAAGTATAGATTGAATGAAAAAAAGAGCGAGGTTTCCCAACACAAGTGTCATTTGATTACTTTCTGGGAAGCCCCGGCAACTTACATGTATGGACTTTTTTAAATAAATACATTTTTATTTATTTATTATTATGAAATAATGGTGGAGATATGATTGAATTGAATGAATGGTTAGCAGAGATTCGTTAGTCAAGAGCGTAAAAGGGTGGTTAGTTGCGTGTAAGACGAAGTTGTTTCAAGGTGTTTTTCTAAGGTGAATTTTAAAAGAAGATTATAGTGTTTATCCGAAGAAGATCTGTATTATTCAAACGAGCCTAGTTTCAATAACCACGTACCCCAACCCCCACATACATATAGATTCATTAATCCATCAATATAGATATATTGCACAACAAACCATCGACAATTAGTAATCTAGTAATCTTTTCTAGCCTAAAGTTGAAAAGTTAAACCTTATACAATAGCATAACTCTGACTCGACCGCCTCGAACTCAAAAAAGAACATCTCAGAAAAAGATAACATGGAACGTACTATGAGTTAAATCTTTCTATCCGTGCAGGAACGGAGAAAGAATACAATTTCCTGCGGCCGGGCGGCCTGTCGTAAAAGGCGACAAAACAACCCACAGCCAGGTGGTAGGGCATTTGCCCGACTGGATGGCTACCACCCCTGGTCTAAAGTATGTCTCCATAACAACCTTGAGTTGTGTTCTGCAATTAGTGACCAGGTTCCAGTCTCCCTTAAGAGAGCAGCAGCACATTTGTAGCACCTTTGGTGTTGAAAATGTCCATAGGCGATGGTGACCGCTGTCTATCAAGTAGGCCGTGGGCGTGTCTGCTGATCTTCTGCAATAAAAAAAAATATATATAAATAAAAATAAGTTCAAACAAGGTTTTAGAGAAATGTAAATAAGAAAGTATGCATAGAAAATTTAAAAAATTAGCAAAATCAATCAATTCTAAACAAACCATACGAACGATGTATTTGTGTAATAATTTTTGTTTTGCTCGATAGGTACTGGTCTAGCAATGT
This sequence comes from Dendrolimus pini, assembly GCA_949752895.1. NCBI lineage: Eukaryota > Metazoa > Arthropoda > Insecta > Lepidoptera > Lasiocampidae > Dendrolimus > Dendrolimus pini. The sequence goes on along the minus strand of OX457129.1, from coordinate 5,290,348 downwards.
TTCTAAGAAAGAATAAGACCAATTACAAAGTAATGTCGAAAAACTTGGACAAACTGCAGTATAAATCACTCAGTCAAAACTGATGGTATAAATAACATAATATTATGTGTCTGGTGATTTTTTTTGCTTATTTGTCTGGCATGCAGAAAATCTGGGAATACGCATTTCCGACTATATTGTTAAAGAATTATAACTGTTTCTGTGTTTGTGTTATTTAGCGATATGTCGGCGGGTTCGCTACATTAGATATTTCGATGTGAAGGTTTTATCACGATGTTTTCATTTACCGTCAACACGTAATGATAATAATAATATATACATTAGGTCAAGTAGTATAAAATCTAAATAATATAAGCGCTTAAACGTTTCATTGCTAGCATCCGACGAGTATTCCAGAACAATACATGCACTTTTGCATTGTATATCTACACAATAACTTTTTTTTAATTTAATAGCTTGACATAGTATCACAATATCAATAATTGGTTTTTAGTATCTGCATCAGGTGTAGTTTTCCGTAAAGGTCATTACATATATTTTCGATAATACAGCTTTTTATTACAAAAGACAAGAGAAGATCTATAAAATTCGGAATTGAGCGTTACAATCCAAAAATGAATTATAGTATTTGACAACTCCGTATCTAAGTATTGGTAGCATTCATATACAGCTGGATTCCAAACATGCGTTAGTCATGAAACCAATTCTACTTTCGCTTATAACTAGACTAGCCTCTGCTCGCGACTTCGTCCGCGTGGAATAGTACAAAAAAAGTAAGTAAAACAATCTTCGTTTGTGTTCCGCTCCTATTGGTCTTAGCATGATAATATATAGCCTATAGCCTTCCTCGATAAGTAGGCTATCTAACACTGAATACATTTTTAAAATCAGACCAGTAGTTCCTGAGATTAGCGCGTTCAAGCAAACAAACAAACTCTTCAGCTTTATATATTAGTATACGATTAACCTTAATTAGGTCACAGCTCATTAAAGTTCCGATACCTAAAAGTTTTATTTATTTTCCACCCAATTTTATGATACGGCTATAAAACGTAATGGAATTCATTTATTTGACGGTGCGTATTTATACGCATAGGCCATTCATTAACATACATTAAATTGTTATAAGGTAATCGACTTGCTTATCTTTCTCGGTGAATGTATTAGATGGCAGCGCTACTGTATGGAAGTTTGATAACATGTGAGCTAAAATTAGTCAGTGTTAGCTATAAGGCCTCGTCTAGAGTTAAAGAGAAGCGTGAGCGATAGCGAGCATTTATCATAAAAAAATTAATCCCATTGTTTTTGACAGTCGTGACATAACAATAGTGGTTATGAAAATATGAATATTCACTTTGTATTACCAAGATTTGTGTTATGTACGTTAAACATACAATTTTTGTGCCATTATCATTAATAAATAATTATAATTGCATAAGTTGATAAAAAATGCTATGCAATAGCTTTACCGCGGCAGTCCCCGAGTGCCACAAGGAGTTTTTTTTTTTGTTTCAAAATTGATCTACCTTGGTCTATTGATATATATTATATTACGTGGATCAATAAGTCCCGCGACTAACCAAAAAAAAACTTTTTTTGGCAAAATTCCACTTTATTCATCAACATAGTCTCCTTCAAGAGTAACACAGTCAGTCCAGCGCTTCTCCAACATTTCAATACCTTTCTTGTAGAACGATTCATCTTTGGCCTCGAAATAAGCATTCGTTTCGGCGATGACTTCTTCGTTGGAGTAGAATCTCTTTCCTTAGAGCATTTTTTGAGGTCTGTAAACAGGTGGTAGTCGTTGGGGGCCAGATCCGGTGAATATGGTGGGTGCGGAAGCAATTCGAAGCCTAATTCTTAGCTCCAAACCGCGATCGGAATCAACGACACGTTGTCGTTCTTGATCTGCCGTGAGCAAACGCGACACCCTCTTTGACCACAGCGTCCTCATAGACAAATATTCATGTAAAATAACGTACACACTGTCGTATAACGTCTTTAAGATGTCAGCCATCTCACGCAATTGTAATTTACGGTTTTCAAAAACGATCTGTCGGAGTTTTCTGATGGTTCCCGGTTGAACCACCTCATTTGGCCGGCCGGAGCGTCCAGCATCTTCAGTGTCTGTACGATCACTTTTGAACTCAGCATACCACCGACAAATGGTTAATTTGATGGAGCAGAGTCCCCGTAACACTTTTCAAGCCATTGCTGAGCCTGCATTATGTTTTTTTTCATCAAAAAGCAATGATTAATTAACACACGAAATTGTTTCGAATGCATTGTTTTGGATATATCAAGACTAGCGTCACTTAAATCACTCTAACTCGTGGACCAAACATCAGAATGTCATGAAATTTTGACAAATATCTTTTGAAGGTTGGTACTCATGAAAAATCATGCGGAACTTTTTTTGGCAACACTATCCATGTCAGTCCCGGGACTTATTGATCCACGTGTTATTTACAAAGCGGACTTCGCTCTATTCTTGAAAGAGGCGTTCTTGTAGACGGCACCACCGACAAGCCGCCACTACGTTGCTATATTGTAAATTTCTGTGTACATGCGAATATTGTCTTTAAAATTTATCTCGTAAATAGCTTCTGCCGTGACTTCGTCCACGTTGTATAGTTAAAATAAAAAGAATTAAGTTAAAATTAGGTATTGTCAACTTCAGAAATAAACTAACTGAATTGTTAAAAAACTTCATGTACTCTTGTTTTCACTGATTATATGCTTATTTTTTATTTAATGGTGTTTCTTAGATTATAGAGTATTTGTTAAGTCTAATTTGCCTTTAAAGCATATTCTTGTGTATTAATAAGTAACAGATATAAAAATAACAACATTTCCAGATTTTGACAATAAAATAAAAAACGAAAAGCAGTTAAAAAAGTCAGTTATGAAAACTCTTTTTAACAATAACGCTGATGAAGCCCCAACATTTAAATTAATTATAACTAGTAAGGCTTACGAAGTTTAGTTGTCCAAGGTAGCTTAACAGGTTGGGCACATCAGTTACCACGATGTGCAGGTTTCAACACGATGTTTTCCTTCACCGTCGTTAGCACGTGCTAATTGTTATTGCAACAATATTGGGTCGGAAATTTGCCTAAGTCGTGCATGGCTTCCGGCTAGGATTCGAACCCGCGCCCTTAAAGTATGTTTTAACGACTCATTTACATTGTGCGTAATTTGTAACTTTTGAACAATTTATACAGGCTTCGTAAAAGCATTTTTTGAGCAAATATGTTGAAAAATATTCATTATTAGTAACTACTGAAGTCGTTTTTGTTAAGCTATTGCATAGCTTTTATGGCGAGCTTTGAGCGCGGTGACCGAATCAAGAAATTCCGTAACGAAAATAAACCTAACACCTCCCACTCCGCCTACCATGAGCGTTCGCTTAACGTGTATGTGTGCGTCCACACTGAATGCGCGGTGACGGAGGCCTGAGGCGAGCGCGGCGAGCGGATGCGTGCGGTGGCCATAGTGGAGCCGTGAGCTCTCGTAGAGGTTCGAGGTATGTCAGGTATTACAAATTATGGACGACGAGCTGCTCCGAAATCGGAGGAATACGTAAGCAGCTGTTTGCAAGAAAGTATATAGGTGTATAGGTCTATCTATCATATCTTTTTTTTATTTATTTTTCTCATTTTTAGACTCATTATACAAACTAGACCGTTATACAGATTTATGATATTACAGATTTTTATAAAGAAATTGTTAATTCTTAGGGAAGTCTTCGATTACAAATCCGACTCGGGCATGGCCACCCTTTTACTATTTTGTATTTGTATATATTCTAAACTTCCATGGTTTTAGGCAACGATTGCTATTTACAATCCAACCGATCATCCACCAAACTTTCTTCTTGTTACAACATTTTTTGGGCACTTAATAAATAATTCCAAATGTCTTTATTCAAGGATAATAATTAAATCAATTTCGTTGATCCGTATGGATTAACGAAATTGATTAAATTTTGTTGAAAGACACAAATCTGAAAAGACGCGACGGCATTCAATGTGATTGAACGATTATTAAAGTTCATTCTGACACTGTTAATGCTAGCATTATATCGATCTATCAAATTGAATCAATTCGTTTGCGAAGTACAGAAAGGACTAAAAGGACACAACGGTAACTAATGATATTGAATGACTAATTATTAACATACTTTTACAGAAAACTTTGCTTGATACATCTAAATTGAGAGACATAAATGACCTGTCTAATAATAAAAAAAACAATTTTGTTCAATACTCCAACCATATGTCCCAGGTTGGCCTTGAAAGTTCCCGTTATGACCCCAAACAATGCGATCATTGATTTTGTCCTGCCACGCTCCCATTTTTAATGCTTGACCATACTGCCTATTGATAATATAAAACAACAGACTGTCGTCGTTCATAACAGGACGAAGATACCACTGATGACGATCAGTATCATCATGTACAGCGCCAAAAGCTGCACGATCACTTACATCGTCCGTATTGAGTACAAGCTTCAAGAACATATGGTATTCGACGTTTTAAATTCTACAGTACATAGTATTGTTCTCCCATATTGTTACAAACTTCCATTTCATCCTGTCACTTAATTTTTTTACTCCATCGCCCCAGGCCTTTCTATCACCATCGTTGTCAACATCTATCTGTAATTTCATTGGTAGATCATATCGCTTGTTGGTGATTGTTACGGGATCTCCATTGAGGATTAAGTTTAGAGCGGGTGGAAAATTACCATATATCAAATCTCGGTAGTTGCAAAGCCAGAGTCGGTACGCGTATCCCATTATGTTAGGGGTACCGTTGTTAAGGAGCCGTTGTTGAGATAATGGTGTTTATAGCATTTAGATGACCACGAGTCAATATTTCATCGCGGCATCTAACCCACACAGTAGGCATCTATCCTCGTGTATACGGTTTTTTTGATTTTGTTTATAACTAAAGAAATAAAACAAATAAAATTAAATTATGATTGTTATGTTCTTCATTGATGAATACACAAACCACCACGAAAGTATAAGACAGTTAAATGGTTATATTCTGTATTTTAATCACCCTATCTATAACTAGCTGCGCCACGCGGTTTCACCTGCGTGGTGATGGAAAATCGATATTATTTGGATAATTCACACTATATCTTTATAAATTATAGCCTATGTGTTATTCTGATGTGTAAGCTACTCGTATATTATTGTAACGTTTCATCAAAATCCGTTCAGTTGTTTTTGCGTGAAAGAGTAACAAACATAGATCCATAAATTCTTACAAACTTTTGCGTTTATAATATTATAATATACGATAAGTAGGAGTAATATTAGTAGGTAAATTAAATTTAATTAATTAATTAAGTTTAGAAATTAGACGGAATTATTATTGGCTTTCAGTTTATATAGCAATGAGAGATAGAAATTGAAAAAAAAAATTGTTAAGCAGGTTTCGTTTCGTTTTTAAACTATTTTTTTGATATGAAAACGTAAGGTGCTGTTTAATCTCCAGGCTTCTATGTCGCTCCCGCCTTACTCACCGCTCGCTGTAAACGGAAACACGGCTTTAGTCTTAGGAGTTTGATTGAAATTATAAACTAACATTTAAAGCTTTTACTTACTTACCTACAATTAAAACCTCAAATATTAGGTTATGATATTACAAACATGAGTTTGTGTTATAGGAATTAGGATTATTCAGGAATTAGGATTATCCGTGCAGGAACGGGGAAAGAATACATTTTACTGCGGGCGGGAGGACTATGAGAGGCGACAAAACAACCCTACCGATTTGCCCGTCTGGATGGCTACCACCCCTGGTCTAGAGTGTGCCGCCAGAACAAGCTTGAGTTGCGTTCCGGCATTAGAGGCCAGGTGCCAGTCTACCTTTAGAGAGTGGCATCACATGGGTGACACCTCTGGTGCGATAAATGTCCATATGCGATGGTAACAGCTTTCCATTTCGGGTGTCTGCCTGTTTGTTGAACTCATGCCATAAAAAAAACCAAAGGTATTGAACACCGTTGTGTCCTTTAAGTTCTGTACTTTTTAAACAAAATTTATTCAATTACTTTGATCCGTCTTATATCAGTAATATCACTAGCAGTCTCATTATGATACTTAAGGAGGAGAGCCAATTGTTGGTTACAGAGAGGAAGGTTTTCAAAAAAACCATGGGCCCAACAATAAAATGAGATGGCAGCTAGAGGGTCCGAGCCAACTCCGAAATAGAAGACCTCATGGCCGAGCCTAATATAATTGAAATAAAATCTCTAATAAAGTATAAAGATAAAGTTTCCGCTGGCTCGGTCATGTAGAACGGATAGAGGAGGATTAGCGAGTGAAGAAAGCATACTTGGGGCGACCAGTCGGTCGGTGACCGGTCAATCGGTCAAGTTCCCATCTCTCCTTCCAGCGGTATCGCTAAGTTGACCTGACCGCACTACAAGCCCACAACTGGCAAGACACGGCACAGGACAGAGACAAGTAGCGTGCTCTCGTTTTGGAGACCAAGATTCACTTTGGGTCGCTGAGCCAACGGAGGTAGTTAGTTAGTCTCAGAACGAACTTTAATAATCGCTAAATATAGTTTTTGAAAAAAATTTTTTTTAATACGTATAGCAAAAATTTTGTACCCCTTTTTACGAAAATTGCGCAGACGGAGGAGTAGTAAATTTCGCACAATAGTTTATATACAGAAGGAGTACAGAATGCTAATATTTAAAAAAATATGCATAAAAATACATATGTAGAATATGGCGTCCCACAAGGTAGTATATTAGGTCCTACCCTGTTTCTTGTCTTTATCAATGAATTATGTGATCATTCCATCCCCAACGCTACTATAGTATCATACGCAGACGATACTGCGTTAACATTTATTGCTGATTCATGGCATGATCTTGAAAATGTTGCACAATATGGTTTTAATATAACACAGAATTGGTTATCTTCAAATTTTCTAACCCTTAATACGTCTAAAACAAAATTTATTACTTTTTCAATAAGCTCTGTTTCACAACCTATAATACCAATTATCTTGAAAGCGCACAACTGTTCCTATTCCTTATCTTCTGTCTGCAAATGCCCTAATTTAACCTCTGTAGACCATATTAAGTACTTAGGCATTCTTTTGGATAAAAATTTAAATTTCAAACTTCATATTGAGTCCCTTACTAGTAGAGTTCGCAAACTTATATATATTTTTAAAACTCTTAGACATGTTGCTAATCCTCATATAATTCGCAATGTTTATTATGCTTTATGTCAATCGATCATAATTTACTGTATATCCTGTTGGGGTGGAGCTTCCAAAACATATATGAAACCTCTTGAAATAGCTCACAGAGCTATTCTAAAAGTGGCTACTTTTCGTCCAATTTTGTTTCCAACTACCGAACTATATGAAGTTTGTAATGTTTTGAACGTACGCCAGTTATTTATTCTTCATACGGTCCTATTGCAACATCAACAAACACCTTTTAAAATTATCTACAAGCGTCGCAAAGACATAATTTGTGTATTACCTAATATAAACTTCTCATTCGTTAAAAAGTTCTATTTTTATCTTGGTCCTGCACTTTACAATCGAATTAATGCTAAATGTCCAATCTATGACCTAATCTATGCAAAATGCAAAAAATCACTACGAACATTTCTCCAAAACAGTAATTATGACGACACAGAAAAATTATTAGAATAACACTAGTAAAATAATATAATATAATCTACCATACATACAACATAACACAGAATATACACAAACCAATACATGCATAATATAAATACATAACTTACTATCACATCACATACATACATAACATAAAACTTGGACTTTAACATTTTGACTAACCGTCCCCCCGTACAGTATCATCCTATCTGAGTCTAGTATGCTGTTTCTCCTTAACACAGGTTATTTTATAACCTAGCTAGGAAGACAGCGCTACTTTCAACAACTCGGGCAATAATAAGAACAGGTTCAAAATTATTAATGTCGATTTAAATACTTACTTATAATTTTGATATTGTCATTATAATGTAGTTATTTATGTTTCTAAGGTTTAGTTTAATTTAAGTATCATTGTAACTGCAAGTATAATTTGTAACATTTTTTTAGTTCAATAAAAATTTATTATTATTAAAAAAAAAAAAAAAAAAAACATTAAAAAACATGACACACACTACCATGTGTTTGACACACACGCATATAAACTCTTTTGTTTATTGTTAAAGTGAAATTAACAGGGCAGCCTTGGCGAAATCTGTGATTCTAGAAGTATAAGTCTGACAACAGAACCTTAATAATGTTAAATCTTATAATTTAATTATGGTCGGATTTCGATCACTGGGCGACCACTAGTTAATATAAATCTCACAATACTGTACGCTGTTTCTTAATCAGGATAGGCGAAATCAATTTAAACTTCAAAATCAGATAAAACCAGTGCACAACGGATATTTCGATTCGATTGCAATCATTCGATTCAACCTTCAACACTTATCGAATAATTTGATACGTATTTAAAATCGGATTTCAGTTGAAAGAACGTTTGGCATTGATCGATGGCCGATAGCGCGAAATAAAATTTGAAACTATTAAAGTAAAACTAATAAAGTAATAAATTGAGTAATACGAGTTTAATTGTAGCTTAGGGGCCTTGCTTATAATCATTTCTTAAATTTAAAGAAACTGCTCAGCAACTGATTAATGAAAATCTCACCCATAAACTCCTCTTTAGTCGAATATTTTGGTTACAACTTACGTTAATCAATCAAATTCATGTTTATCTGTGCTTCTCATAGGCACACAGCAGGTAATAGACGTTTGTAAGTGAAAAAAAGAAATACCCATTGATTAGGGACTGATTCGAACGAGATTATTATAAGTAAGGCCGTAGATGTTTTACTTCCGGACCTACTGTGCAAGAATTGCGTGCTAAACAGTCAGCCATCACGGCAGCATATCATATTCTTGTAGAATGCTCCAGAAACAACAATGAGAGACAGCGACTAACGAGAGACTTATGCTTAGATTTGCTGGACTTGGGAATTTTTCATTCTTTTTAGCCGACCCCCTGTTTGTGAAAACAAAATTATTTTCAGATTTTATTGTTAAAGGCATTAAATAAATTGATTTTGCATGTTCACGCATGTAAAATCACTATTATTTTATGCTTATGTAATTATTATTATCATTAATGTGATTGTAAGTTTTTTTTGTTTTCACGGACTGATATTGACGCTAGTCCAAAAGTCTTTAAAATAAATATAAAAAAGGTTGTTTTACTTGGAATAAAATATTTAAAGAAGTTACACCATAATTTTGTTTTATTCTTCTAAAGATGTCAAAGCATATTCCTTTTATATAAGGAGGTTCTATAGCTTCACCTATACAGAGTTTTCATATACAAACACTAACAGAAACTTGAAGGCGCACTACCTTGACACTTTATTTCGTGGTGAATTTCTTATGACGCAGTTGAATTCCCTTAGAGAGAAGTTAGTCTAGTGTCGAGTTTCCGATGACGTCATACAGTTCTTTATTGGAACGAAGGTCTTTTAAGCGGATTAGTGAAACTTCTATCCCTGCAAGAACAGAGAAAGAAGGCCTGTCGTTAAGGGTGACAAAAAACCCAGAGCCGGGCGGTAGGGTATTTGTCCGTCTGGATGGCTACCATCCCTGGTCTAGAGTAAGACGCCATAACAACCTTAAATTGTGTTCCGGCATTAGTGGCCAGGTTCCAGTCTCTCTTTAGAGACCGGCAGCGCATTGATAGTGTTCCCATAGACGATGGTAAACGCTTTCCATCATTCGACTGCTTGTCTGCTGAACTCATGTGTTAAAAAAACTGGAAGAAATTATCACGTAAGGAAAAAGCGTTATGCTCCTCCAGGTGAACTTTTTTATATTACAAATAAGATTTAAAATAATATTAATATATGTCACATACAATGTAATGAAATTAGAAGGTTTCTATAGATACACAATGGAGCAATTAAAGCCTTTCTAAACAATATTAGTTATTGTGTCGTTATTCGAAAAGATTCTGTTTGCTGAACATTATCCGATATTAACGAGATACATCATAAAGTTGTCATTATTGGTCATTTAAGGACAGATCCTACGTTTGAACTATCAGCAGATACTGTGCAAACAAAAAAACCATTTGGTATATATACGTCATCAATCTATGGCGGAACTGGACTTTATTTTTTGAGAACTCCAGAGGGTAAACGAACACCTTACGGTGGATGGCGTTTCTTTGTGACACATGATGAATGATTATTTCTTCCGAGACTTAGAGATCGTCCTTCCTTTAGTTCACACACATTCAGCAAGATGATGCCACGCCTCATACTGTTAAAGGCGCTTTGATTCTGCAACGTATTTTTTTTCCAAACAAATTGATAAGCCACTTTGAAGACACTTTGATGGCCAGCAGATGGCAGGATTTAGATTCAGATCACAATTTTGGACTTTTTTCTATAGAACAACCTGTAGAGTCAAGTTTATTGGTAAAATAAGGAATTATTTCCAAACTGAAAGGAATACTCGTATATAAAAGAAAGTCGTCTTAGTTACACTATTAATAACTCAAGAACGGCTGTACCGATTTGGCTGCAAATTAGTGGGAACTTAGAACCAGGACACGGACATAGGATATTTTTTATCCCGTTGGAACCGGTAAGTGGCGCAGAGATCCGGTTCTAGAATCCTCCTAATCACCTGGAGCGATTTTGGTGATTTTGTTTTTGTGTGTTTGAATGGGTTCCCGGATGGTTTAGATTCACAATTGGAACCGGTAGGTGGCACTGGAATCGGTTTATAGAATCCTCCTAATCACCTGGAGCGATTTTGGTGATTTTGTTTTTGTGTGTTTGAGTGGGTGGGTCACCGGTGGGTCACCGGATGGTTTAAATCCACAATTGGAACCGGTAGGTGGCGCTGGGATCATATCCTAGATTTTTATTTTTTCAGAGCAGGACAACGTCTGCCGGGGCTGCTAGTTGTATATATATTAGTGACATTAAGTCATCACTTCTAAAGCTCATTGCACGGAATATGGTCTAAATGTCAGGGATAACATTTAGAGGGAACCCTTTTTGAATAAAAAAAATGTGTGCGTGTACTATGGTACACATGTAAGAAGTGAAACTTATAAAGAAGTTATTTTTCCTTATTTTTCGAAAAATGATCTACTATATGCAACTTTACAGAAATTTGTTAAATAAAGTTAAATTAGATAAAGTTTAAACAAAAGGCTTTTATCATCATAGACATGAATACAAATAATACAATTCTTTCATGCTACTAAGATTTTTACAGCATTTCATTAATTGTAATTACTATTCGTTCGAATCGACAGTGGTAGGGGCAAGAAAAAGATAGCTCGTAACGGAAAAATGTGACGCGTAACCGAAAAATGTGACGTGTGACGCGTAACCGAAAAATTTGACGGTAATTTTTTTTCCAACGCCGATAAAGAAGTTTCACTTCAAATAAAAATTTGATTTTTTAGGGAACTTTGTATCTTTATAGCTTTTTATAAATTACATTTAATATCTTAATTTCGCCACCCGACAACCTTGACATGCTGAAAATGGTGGACCATTATGTTTTAACGTAAGGAACATTTTTCTTATTCGCCACCTTCTCCATCATAGGTCAAGTTTGATATTTGATTGATACTTATTTTTCTTTTTATAATTATTTCTCTTTAAAGACTACTAAGAGAAATATTGGACGCTTTATTTTATTTTGTAAAAAATATCTTAATATGATTGCCCTCCCTTAATCGGGTCATTGTTTCATACTGCACAAATGCAATATGTCCGCCCGGTATCGTGGACCGAATTTCCTAGAATCAGCTTGTACTTTAAAATCCGTAACATTTGGCTAATGATTACAATACAACAATAGGCCGTATGCCAATAAGTAAACAAAAGAAAACGATCATAAAAGAATTACAATAATTTCCATGTTATTAGTTCAAATGTCGACGGGTAATAAATGTGCTTTGTTTCAGATATGCAGGTGGATTTTGTTCTTGTCGGGACCTGAGTTGTAACAATAACATCTATTACATGTTTTCTTTACCAACTAATGATTCTTATTGTATATCATTTCATATTATTTGGTAGTTTTATACTATTACTATCCGTGCAGGAACGGAGAAAGAATACAATTTCCTGTGGTCGGGCGGCCTGTCGTAAGAGGCGACAAAACAACCCACAGCCAGGTGGTAGGGCATATGCCCGACCGGATGGCTACCACCCCTGGTCTAAAGTATGCCGCCATAAAAACCTTGAGTTGTGTTCCAGCATTAGTGACCAGGTTCCAGTCTCCCTTAAGAGAGCGGCAGCGCATTTGTAGCACCTTTGGTGTTGCAAATGTCCATAGGCGATGGTAACCGCTTTCCATCAAGTGGGCTGTCTGCCTGTTTGCTAAACTCCTGCAATAAAAAAATACTAGTATCACTATTACTAGATTGAATTCAATCTGAAACCTCTACACGTTCCAGTAAACTGCGTGGGCTAACTGTTAGACAACTGGATCACAGAGGCTGTCAAATATTCGAAGTTTTTCGCATCATGTTCTAGCTTCATACTTCCAGAACATCCCACGCACATCATACAGACAGGTGACCCTTTCGGGTGTGGGCTTACTGCTAGCGAAAATAAAGATTTAATTGTATATTTCCTGTGTAGTAAAAATAGGAGGACTGTATTTATTTTCGCTTTAGGAATTTATATTAATAATGTCGTTTTGATATATTTGTTTCAATTTGATTTATATCATATTCAATTACATTATACTATACATGTTTTTGTTATTTGATCATAGGCGTCTAAAAATGTGTATTCGAAATATCATCTTAACAAATTAATATATATGTCGGATTCACTCCCATCGGGAGCGAATGACACTCGGAGTATAATGCAATAATAATCTGAAATGTTATAATCAAAGTTTATTACACTAGAATTATTACAATTACAATATTAAATACAGCACAATAATACACAGAAATATTAGGACAACTCCAAGAGTCGTCTCCACGCTTGTCAGGTATCGAGCAGCAACATGCCCTCAAGAATACTGTATTATCGACCACAATACACTATGGGCCTGTTGCCCAACAGAGCCTCCGCTCTGTTAAACCGATGAACGTAGAATGACGGCTGTGGACCGTCGGTTGTAGACTCGTAGACTGTCCGTTTTAAACTGCCCCTGCTCTGCCCGAACACCGCGTATTTAAGTGGTCCTCGTAGCGCGCCTTCACTGACACCATCCGGTAATGCTTTGACGCCACTTCAGTTTCACCTCCTCTATAACACTAACTTCCGCCATCCGTATAATTTCCAACTTCCGGTTACTTCATTTCTGATATCCGTCAGCTTGATAATAAATGCGTCGGAAGTCGTATAAACGTTGACATCCGGTTATACGACTTCCGATTACTACATTTGATTACTACCGTCACATGGCAACTTTATAATAACAAATACTATTCCGACATATACATCTCAACAAATCTTGATCAACTTATATAAAAGAAAATCGTTGATATTTAAGTTAAGTTAAGATTTTACAAACAGTAGGATATTGTTTGTAAAATCTTAACTTAACTTCCATATACAGTGAAAAAAGATTTAATCTTTATATATCGGCATACGTATAAAATAGATAACATGTACACTGCTGCCTAATTTTATTCATATAGGTGCTGTAAGTTTTTGAGACAAATAGTTATGATATACATAGATAGACAAACGGGACATGAATAAGAATCTAGATTTAGCCAATACGGCTTTGGAATCTTAAATATTTTTACGAGTGCGGGACCCGAATTAAAATTCCGTTGGAATTACTATAGAATTTATTAGAACTATACGTATAGCACGGGTACAAATATAACTGGACACAACCAGTACAAACTGCACGATTCAATAACAAGCGCAAAGTCCGTCACTATATAGCTTATCGAATGTACACATCTTGCTCGTATCGTAATCGTCGTTTGACTGCCTAACCCCTCCGTTCGGGCATTGTTTTATCCTAAACTATACAATACAACACGACTTCGACTGCGTGGACTGCATTTTCCAAGAAAACCTAGTCTGCACACCTGCGGTCATAAAAGAGTACAATAAGATGTTTTTTAAATTATGTTTTATTTATTTTAAACACAAAGTAAACAAAAGAAGTCCAAATGCGAAAAAGGTAATTAACTACAGGTGTGCATTCAACTTGTCGGCTTGTAACAATATTATGTTTAGAAAATATAAAAACGCTAGTTATATCACCCTAGCTTTACAAAAAACTAAGGATTGCCCTTTACACTCGGGATTATATTACGCCCAATTTGCGGTCCGAGCAAACATCGATGGCTCACTAATGAGCACTGTTTACGAGTCAGTTACGCATGAAATGTTTGTTATACTACCCACAAAAAGGAGCGGTTTCATTTCAACTGACATTTTTGTCACTGGTCATTCACTCACATGACGTGACTTTGTATGCCGTGACTCTGAAGTAATTGCTAGAAGGGCGGATGAAGTGTATGCGTGACTGAGACTGTAATGATGAAGCTGGAGTAAATTTTATTCTTAATTCACAATAAGAATAAGGGTTTGAAAATGAATGTGGACAAGACGAAAGAGATGAAAGGATGACAATGTGTAACATACAAATAGGAAATGAAAAACTATAGCAAGTAAAATAGTTTGTTTACCTATGGTTTTTTTTATATTAAATAGGTTTGCGTTTCGACCACGATCACGACCAATGCCGAACGATGATGCGTCGGACTGATCTATTTCTAATAATGCGACACTTAGCAAAAGCTTACATGTGGGAGTTTCTTATTTAATTTTGTTCCTAGTAATTTTTACAACATCACCTAATCTGGGAAAATCTGAGATATTTTTTCGTAACATATTGTACATTTTCAAGCGTATACTGTGAAGCCACTGTAAAAATATTTATTTTTCTAAACTTATTTCGCAAGGAAATGTTGTAAACTGAGTGAATAGTGGGCTTCTGATGGACGAAAATAGCATTCATATCAGCTGCATTACCTCCTAATAGAATACTGTAAGACATAATGCTGTGAAAATAGCCAAAGTAAACCAAACGAGCATTTCTGTCTCAAAGGAAGATCTTTTAGCGAGGCTATCGTTGTTCCTCGCAAGCCTAGGCCCATCTTTATGTATATATAGTGTATTATCTATGGACCCATCTAAATATAGTGTTTTATCTATATGCCTGTTTGTTATTATTGGACATTTATATATATTCTTCGAGAATCGTTTTGGGCCACAATTATTTCACAACGCCATCTATTGACTTGTGAGTGTTCCATTACAATCAGTAGTCATAAAACTTATCTTTTTTATCACTTATTGTAACAAACACGATTAACTCACGGCATCCTGTTTTACACCGATATTCCGTAAGAGCGTGGTATCACACCGGTTGAGCCGGCCGCCCTAAGAGCTATCAAGATAGTGATTTCAGCATGTCTACCATATCTAGTCTTCTGCATATATCTTAAAATGGATTAGACCTCTTTGTATCTAGAAGCATTGAGAACCTTCCCACTTACAAATTCAAATTGTTATGCAAGTTAGCCGATGATGGATTTACTTGATTTGAATACAAATTGACTCGCAACTGGTTGCTGCAATCTGGTTGAGAAGTTTGATTTCTAATTCAAGTCAGGAGTCATCGATATCTTGTTGACACTGTAGGTCAAGATAATGTGATATTATACCTAAACTAGCTACAAGAAGACTACGAATCAATATCATTAAATTTGATTATGGATCCGTATGTTTAGAGTACTATGTATGAGAAAGTAATTTATATGGTATATATGTTACAGCCAAAGTAATAAATCCGGATATTATATATGTTATCTAGCCATAATTTATGTCTACTCAATTTAGATAAAGTGGTAATTGACACAGAAGTAATCACATTAACTAGCAATTTGATATAATATCTACGAAGACTTGGATAATGTAACAAAACAAGTAGGTATAGGTAAAGATTATAAAATTATATTTCAATTTGCCTAAGAATTAAAATAACATTGTCATAGATAATAATTCTACGTTAATTAACATTGTTATAAAATTATTTAACTTTAATTTATAAATAAAATTTAAAGTTCACTAGCCATAAAACAAAATTTAAAAAACACAGAGATCAATACAAGTATTTAGTATCATTATTGAAAGACTACAATAATATATATTTTATTTAATACATACTTTGGCTAACTTTGACCCGCTATTATGAATAATATCCGGATAAAGTGATTAATTTATCACATTGTCTAGTCAATTTTGCTATTTTATATACCAGTCATTATGTATCCTTTTATCCAACTTGAATAATATTTATTACATTAATTTATTAATTAATAATATTTATTACTTTTATTAATTATATAGATGTCCGTTCTTTTTAAATTATTATTTCAATCTGTGTTTGTCAATTGTTTAATGTCTTTAATTAAAATATTATTATTCATAACTCTTTATAGTTTACCAAAGCATATGTTTTGGTAGATATGTATGTATATACGAGTAAATATGTACAAATAAAAGATAAATAAATATAGATATACAATGAGGGCCTCTGTGGTTGAGCGGGCTAAGCCTTTGCCGGCCCACTTCAATACAACGCAGAGGTACCGGGTTTTATTCCTGGCGTGTTAAAATTGGGAAAATAGTTTCTCGTTATTTACTAAGGTCTGGGTGTCTGTAATTAACGTAACTTGCTTAAGTTAGGGATATACAATGTGTGTGTTTGTGTGCTGATTATTTAAGACTAGCTGCGCCCTGCGGTCTATCCCGCGTGGTGATGGAAAATAGTTATATTTTGAATAATTCACACTATATCTTTATAAATTATAGTCTGTGTGTTACACTGATGTGTAAGCTATATTATTGTAAAGTTTCATCAAAATCCATTCAGTAGTTAGTTTTTGCGTGAAAGAGTATCAAACATATATCCATATATTCTTACAAACTTTCTCGTTAATAATGTTAGTAGGATTATTTCGAGCCTTCACCGCTATCTTATCATAAGCGACATTCAGACCTGACAAAAAATAGACTTATGTATTTTTTGTTGCAAAAGTTATTTTAAACTATTATTGTGTTTTAAGACTTTGGAATTTTATTTAGATTAGACCTACCTGATTCAAAAATGGATGGATATTCTTAAAACAAAATAGTAGATTATAATACGTTTTGTAAAAAAAAAATACTTAGATCCAAATGGCGCTTACGACAAAATAGCGATAAAGGCTCGATTTATTTAATGACTACAGTGCATGCCTTATGGCTTATAACAATATGTTTCATAAAACCTTAGGCTAGGACTATTACTGTCTTATTCATATTGAGTTAGATTAAGTTTGTAGGCTTCTTTAAGAACTTTAAAGAAATTAAAAAGTTACTGTAACTCAATATGAATAAGACTATTAGACTCCAAATACTGACGATGGTATAGTTTACAAATTATAATAATTACACATAGTATTAGAGTTGGTTAGAACATTGTTTTAAAATGGGTTTGTAAGAGTAACATGACATTTTGTACTGAACCTGTACAATGTATCACTTCATATGAGGCAAGGAGATTTGTATGGTTTATACCGCGGCAGTACATTTGAAGCAATGAGGCCGATGAGGCGGTGAGCGTCATTCACTCATTTGTCCCGTACAAAACTTCTAGTTCAGAAATGTTCGTTAAGAATCGGGTGTGATCGGCCTCGGTCACCTCATTTTACTAGTGGTCTAAGAGCCCGTGAAAGGCTACCCGTATGTATTTGACCAGACCTGAACTTTTGTACATTGAAGCCCCTATACCTACCATGCATGGAGTGAACCTTCCATCATCTACATCATTATATTTCTGTAAATACAGTGATAAAGTAAATCGCAAGTAAATTATATTCATGTAAAACAGCGAACGGAAAACACATACATATGACCGGGTAGTAGCTAAGATTTTATTATTTATTGATGTGTATACGTAATGTAGACGTCTGCCGTGATCAATATAAGTTTTTAAGACTATAGTAAATAAAATATATCAATGGCAGATCTGGTTAAATACTTTCAAAAAAATTTTTTTTATCATTTTCGAAATTGTCTTCCACAAAGTAAAACCGCGTGATAGTGGTCTGCCATTCTTATTTTCCAATAATAATAATCATACATTTTCAAATTTCAAAACGGCAGACGTGGTCAAATGGATTTAAGATTCGTCAAAAATCGATGCCTGTCTTGCCTCAGCGCTCGCCGCGTCCACCACTTTGAGCTTAGTGAGTCCCCGTACCATGCATGGTAGGTATAGGGGCTTCAATGTAAAAAAGCTCAGGTCTGGTCAAATACATACAGGTAGCCGTTCACGGGCTCTTAAACCATAGCAGTCGTACATGTCATGTCGTGTCTTTGTCCGTAGAGGCGTTATTGTACTTTTGTCCTCGTTTCGTCCTTCCTCCTACATTTGACGCGTGAGTAGTAGCGGGACAATTTTTTACAAATAACATCAAACTGCCTCACACATGTACTACTCAATACTACAACAGTATATACAAATACAAACATACCACAAATACATAATTATCTATACATAGGTACTTGTATATAAATGGAGCAAGTTCTTGTTAGACCTAAAATGTATAATAATTTCACTATTATATGGATAGAATGCACAAGTGCATCAGTCTTTAGAAATACAAAATTGTTTAATTGTTTCAGGTTACTTTCCGTTGCCAGCAGCATATTGCCTCACTTGGATCTGCCTGGACGTGCTTCTTTGTACAGCCTCAATAATGCATCTTTGTACTATTAGTGTTGATAGGTAAGCATATATTTTCCTACTTTGTTTCTAACTTGTAAGAGTAATTCTACTTTGTTTCATTGCGATACTGCCGAACAGAGGACCCATCTAATGAAGAATTATTATCGTCGCCTCTAGACTTTTCCAGCGAGATAGTAACAGCAAAATTGGGACCAGGGGGGCCCAATTTTGCTGTTACTATCACGCTGGAATCTATCGTCTCAATTGTAAGTTTTTCTGATTTCGACATTCTATTAATTCCATTGCCATGCCAGTGACATGCCTCTACTTTATAAATATTAATAAGCAAAAATACGCGAAATAACAAGCAACCAATTTTTACTATTTTTCTGCTGCAACAATATCGTGGATTAGTATCCGTGCAGAAACGGAAAATCAATACAATTTCCTGCGCCGGGCGGCATGTCGCAAGAGGCAACAAAACAACCCACAGCCAGGTGATAGGGTAAATACCCTAAACGGGCAAATGCCCGTTTAGATAGCTACCACCCCTGGTCTTGGGTATGCCGCCATAACAACCTCGATTTGTGTTCCAGAATTAGCGGCCAGGTTCCAGTCTCCCATTTAGAGAGCGACAGCACATCGGTAGCGCGTTTGGTGTTACAAATGTCCATAGGCGATAGTAACCGCTTTCCGTCAGGTGGGCCGTCTGCCTGTCGACTGAAAATATTTTTTTGTTTGTAGATACCTATCGCTTCGGTACCCAATGAGGTTCGGAAGAAACAAGACCAGAAAAAGAGTCACCGTCAAAATAGCATTTGTATGGATTCTGTCCTCGGCGATGAGTCTCCCATTAAGCTTGAAATATTCGAAGGTAAGGTCATCTTTTGTTGTTTGAATTAGAAATATATAAATTAAAGGTAGACAAATACACACATTTTAGATCGCCAAATTAAGAACTTACGTTTTTGTTGTGGGTAATATACAGCGGACTACTCTGGGGCTGATCCCAGACACCCAGGTCGAAGTAAATAACCGATAAAATTAACCATTTCTGAAATTTACCACATCAGGAATTCAACCCGGAACCTCTGTCTGCGTTTCAATATACTAGGTCGACAATGTGTGGGTTATGTGTGAAAAGAAACGAAAAAGAATTGTCACAGAATTACGAACATGACAAGTATCAAAATAAAGAGGGAAATTTATGCTATGTCTTACATCTACCAGCATATATCTGTACCAGCATGTGTCTATATCTCTAAGCAATTCTCCAAAAGCAGTCGCTTTAGGCCTATCGTTATGGTACCTATACACGAACCATCGGACCATCCTGCTCACATGTGCAAACCTGGGACTAAAAAGAGAACCATATACTAGAATGATGATAACAATTACTCAGCTCTGCTCCTATTTTTTGATATAACAATAATAATAAACCCATGAGGTTTCTGTGCCACAGTTCAAATGTGTTTTCTAATATATATTATTGCAAGCATATTGGTTAATAAATAAATAAAAATAAAGTCAACTTGGGGAAGTCAAAGAAGAGGACGGGACGAAGAATCTTTCATTACTTCTGTGTTTGAATAGCTACGACTACAACAAATCGGTCAGTAAAGCAACTCTATGTCCCAATTTTAGTTGGCGTTAAATTCTATTTAAAAAAAGGTAATAAATAAGAGGTGGTACAAGCTTACCCCACTGACGGACTTGCTCACATTGACTATACACGTTTATTGAATTTTCACGGTCGTCAAATATAAATACGGAAAGATAACGCCCTGTTTTTGCAATCACACAGGATACTTTGCATTAAGTTTTTATCTAGGCGTTATTCATCCTAGGAATTTTTGATTTATCCCGCAAAATATTCCATCCCGTATCCCATTTTTCAGGGCAAAAGTGTAAATGTCTATTGTTAGTATTGAGACGACAAATATACCGAATTTCAGCAAAATTGATAACGTGATATATCCGTTATTTATATTAACGCGTAATTAACAGAGTAACTTTTGTATTGATAATAAGTATGGAAGTATGGTAATATTTTGGCGCAGCCAGTAGGGTTAACAAACTGCGACCTCAGGGAATCTGATTTACTATAAATTCACATAAACCATTTAACTGCCTTTGGTGAGAGAATTACGTATTAAATAACTAATTTATTATTGGCTTTATCGTAACCTAAGCTCAGTCTATATAGTAATAGGACTTATAGATAGAATACACAACTAATATTAATTAAGTAGGATTAATTATAGTTAAACAAAAATACGAGCATTGCATTAAGTACTGTTCTCACATTTGGAATGCGTCAGTGAAATACCAACTCGAAGCACTAGAGTCGATTGAGCAGACCAGTTTTGGTGAAGTGAGTTTACTCTGCTTCCCGAGGTGACACAGGCCTTCATACGCGGATGAATATGGGTATAACTACGTTCTAAAACTCATTTTCTTTCAACTGAAGCGCGGGCACATGGGGGGCAGGTTCAGGTTTAGTGGTGTAGTTAAGGACGTCTTTATCAGAGTCCCACACAAGCCGCGCGGCCTTCAATCTCGGCGTGTAAGGTCTAACCCCCACAAAGGGCTCGGTATTGTACGAAATATATTCCCCTGCTCCAAAAAATAAAAGACCAGCTATTCAATAAAAAAAAATACAGTCGCAAACATCTATACAGGATAGCCGGCCTACCGGATTTCTATCGGATATATTTTAGAGACTATCCTATAGAGCCTTTCAATCTAATCCCGCCGCCTTCCTTCCACCATAGACAACTGGATGTACTGGCAAGTGGCACCGGCATAAAGTGGACATACCATCAATACGAACGATGCGCTTAGCGTTCACCTTTATTATGCGCACGGCAAAGAAATGAAACTTATTGCTGGAGTCTGTTTTGGGTGCTTTCAAATCCATTGTGAATAAATAGATAGATACCTTCTAAGTAAGCACGCTGCATCTTAGACCATATTTCTTTCCCCAGTATCAGCGAGATCATGATCAAAAGCGAACTTATACTACAATAAAAAAGTTAAGTTTTATCTTTTGTGAGTATTTCAAGTGTTTCATTCAAGTTCATATTTGTGGACGAAAGGCTAGCCACCTATCACCACTTACACGCCATTCCATCTTGAATCGTGCAATGTGCGAAGTTAGCTTTGCTATAACTACGTGTAAGATAGGCGGTAGTTGTAGCAAAGGTGTTATGTATAACAAGCCTATGTTTATTATTTACTTACATCCTAGGACTACTTCGTAACAATTTTTTCGTTACGTATATTTATTTTGAGAAATACTCTGTAATAGATTCTCAAAAAGATTGATAAGTAATAAATACATGAATGCTCACCAAATAAACAATTATAAAAAATGTACGAATACAATACTGTCATGGTAAATTCACTTGCTAACATTCATTTCGCTTGCAGGCAAGCATCTTCACTCGCCCTGAGATCAACGCCCCCTGCGATGCAACCTTCTTTGTATAACTTAATTAACTTATTGCTAACTTGATGAAAGCCCACAAATTAATAATTGACTCCATTAGTTTCTCATTTAACTATTAATTAAATTTATAAATTCGTTTTTCTAAGAAATCCTAATAGTTTTAATAAAGCGAACTTTATTGTGAAATAACCTTTTGTCTTTTGAAGGTGTTACATTTAGTTTTAGAATTAGACAAGGTTAAGTGCTGGGTAAATATACCTGCTAAGTGACATGATATAAGAATACAAAAATTATATAACGTAAAAAGAATCGAAAATTAGTCGTCGTCAGCCATTTGCAGTTCACTGCTGGACGTACGCCTCCCCAAGACGGCGCCACTCATCCCTGTCCTCGGATTTCCTCATCCAGCGCCTACCGGCGACCTTGCATAGGTCGTCGGTCCATCGGGCTGAAGGTCGTCCAACACTACGTTGACCGAGACGCGGTTTCCACTCCAGGACTCGTTTGCTCCATCGGCCATCGGTCCTGCGGCAGACGTGACCGGCCCACTGCCACTTCAACTTGCTAATTTTGCGAGCTATGTCGGTTACATTGGTTCTCCTACGGATATCCTCGTTTCTAATTTTATCCATAAGAGAAACGCCCAACATAGCTCCCTCCATAGCCCGTTGAGCGACTTTTAACTTGTGGACACATCCTGACATATCGTTTCTGTCAAAAGAAGGAAGAAAAAAGCTAGAGATAATTCAGGGTTTCGTAAAGTTGACAAAAGTCGATTACTTTCGACTTACTCCTTAGACCTTAAATTAAAATTTGATACCTATTTAAGATATTAGTTAAAGTAATTTACTCTATTAACACATAAATATATCACCACTAGCTGACCCGTGCCCACTTCGCTGGGCATCAGAAAAAAAGTATTAATCACAATCAAATATATCTATATCACTCAGGAATAATGTAGCTTTCAAAATCGGCTTCGTAGATCCAGAACCCCCTACAACGTCACAAACTTTACTTCCTTATAATATTAGTATAGAAGTATAGATGACAACAATTTAAAAATTAAAATACCATCTTAAATTCTCAACAAAACAAATTACTGTGTACCAGGATTTCATAAACGCTATTATGTAAATGAAAGTTGCTTTGTAGCAGAAAACTGTTGCATCGCGGTACAGTTTGCTCAGAAATATGAAAGTTTTCATACAAACAATGTCTGTCATACCCTAGTACTTTATTAAAAAGTTATCACTCAAGATGTTTCTTTGCAATTGAGGTTGGAATACAGTAATATCCGGATGTAGGTTGGTATAGCTATTATCGGGGATTAAAAGGCTAATTATAAGTATTTATTTATAAAAGCGTGTTATTTACACGTTGATTGCAACAATAACGCGTCACTATGTACTATGAGTGCGCTACCAAAATCCTGCAGCCACCACATGATATTTCTGTAATCTTTATTTTCACAGTGTAGCCATCCTTTAAAACGTTTTGTAGGATAATCAATACAAACAAAGTAATTATATTAAACTAGCTGTCCCGGCAGACGTCGTCCTACCCGGAAAAGCTTCAATCAATTCGCCTACAGTAGCGCCATCTACTGGGTCCAATTGTGAACCAACTCAGAAACCTTCTCTGGTGCATGCACAACAACTTTGCTAAAGATCATCACATGATCAAATGTTATAGTTTACGATTCTATGAAGAAGATACAGACAAACATTCATTTTTATATATAAGAAGAAAGAAATTAAAAAGAAGATAATAATCAAATACAGCATTTAAATTAGCTTCAGTAATTTAACTAATGGTGTAAACGTCTCGGTCTACCGGCAGCAACTCTAAGATTGACAATGCAGGTTTTGTGATTCCAGTGATATCCATTTTCTCAACAAGTCCAAACCACCTTAACATTCCATATCCAACTCTTGTTATTACATCTTCTTTCAATTTACAACTTCTCTTATCACAAGTTCCTTATTATATCATTCTTGAATGATATATAACCGCATATATACTTCTCAAATCTCTCATTTCAACTGCGTTTGTCCTACTTTCATGCTTCTTCTGCGATACCTAGCTTTTACCTCCATACATCAGTATTAGCACCAACACCCCTTGATGGACAGCCAAACACGCCTTTACAAACATTTTCTGGTTATTCGTAAAAGAGTTTAGCACTCTATTCATCTTATTGCCTGCTAGGAGAATTATTCTCTTTTCGATATCATTTTCATGCTTTCCTTCTCTGGTAAACATGCACCTTAAGTAAACAATTTTTTTTTCATTTTATATTTAAAGAATAATATTTCACAGAAAGTTAAATGGTAGGAGATTAGTGGTATACTTCTAATCTCCTACGATTTGACTTATTGATTTGATATTGATTGATTTGACACAAAGAACAAAACGTAAAATAAGGAACTCAAGAGTCAGGTGTCTAAAAACATTAACAAATTTATTCTCATATATTTATGTGGAGACCGATGGTGGAAATCCCCAGCAGCGTAAATCAGTTTTAGAACTTTTAGAAAGAACTAGAAATTTCTGGAAGAAAAAGACAAGGACGGATATATTTAGAAAGAGATAGACGATAAACGAAAGAAAGAGATAGATAGATGTTAGAAAGGGATAGACGATGACCGCAAGAAAGAGATAAATAGATGTTAGAAAGGGATAGATGTATAAACGAAAGTTCCCGAACAGAAGGTTCGGGAAGGAAGAGACAGAGATAGATAGAGGGGTTCTAGAAAATTCTTCCGGGTATATAAACAGCGCAAGGCGCGCCTACCGAGCAGTTTAGAGTTGAAAGTTTAAAGTTTAAAGTTGAGTCAGTCCAAGACGGTGAAGCAACAAGTGCGATACTAAAGAGTTGTTAGAGAAGATTATTAGAGTACAGAGACGGATTAAGTGGTGAATTTAGTGACAAGTTTGGTGGACAGATACGCGAAGGAAGTGTGTAGCGTAGTTCGAAGGAGGAATCAGAAGCGAGCTACCCGCGATAATACTGGAGGTGGTCCGCGCATATCGGCGACGGTATTGAGGGTGTGACAACTTATCGTCAGGACTGTGCATCGTTGGTCGTGCGTATAGGGGCAACCCTACCGAGAGGTACTACGTTCGGCTGTGTAAGTCAATAAAAGCTTTTAAATTAAAAATTGGTGTTTTCTTCCAATCCATAAGTGCGTAACACCGCTCGCACGTAACATTTATAACGACGAGTGCTGGCCGATTTTAGACTGCTACATACTAGAGCTCTACATTACGAAGACGAAGATCCAGAAATGTTTCTGCGGCATAACTACATTCGCAATACACTGCATTACACTCATTCATTACCTTAATTCATTTAGATTTCTTCTTGTACCTACATACATCCTGACTTCCAAAACGAAAATTCTCCACCGCATTACTCTCGTGATATTTAGGGCAACTAACTAATAATTGGTGTTCATTTGGGTAGTACAGTTAATCTCTCTTCACTCCATGATCTGCAATTCTTTACAGTTCGTCCAGCCAGCGCAAGGGATATGCCTTGCTCTTGCCAATAATATTCGAATATTGTCGCCAATCCCACCATTTTTTTTTTTAATTTTGTCCCATCATCCTTTAATTCCCCTTCTAAAACCCTGAATCTTCCTTAGATCCTTTATTTCTACTAGCAAATTGTACTTCTCCTAAGGTATTAGTTTCCTCAGCTATAATCCTTGTTTTTAAGTGTTCTAGAAGCAGGAGATCTACATATTTGAATCACGCGAAGTAATTCTCATCAGAAAAAAAATCAAAACTAAGAATAAAACGTATTCCTTTGATTTCAAAGCATAGTCTAGCCTTGGAAATCGTAAAAGCAAAAGAGAGCCAGTCAATTATCTTCGAAAACGTAGAGAAAGAAATTCTAATTTCACGGCCAGTGAGTAATAATCGGTTCTGTAGATGAAAGTTCGTTTTCTAGAGGTGTTCGAAAAAATCGTGAGATTAATAATAAGATCATAATAAGTATTTAAGGTTAGGCTGGTTATACACTAAGCATCAAATAATAAAATATGTGCCTTTATAAATTAGAATCATGTTGTGAATCTGTTTATCTAAATTAATGTTTAATTAATTTAATATCCTTAATTTATTTATAATTATTTTTTAATTAAAATTAAATTAATTTTATGGAGTTCTTTGTCACTTAGAAGATTCGTAATACGAGTCTATGAAAGGGACTATTTTAACCACATTGAAGAGAAGATATCAGTATTGTAGAAGATGCTGGATATCACAGGGAGAGGGAAATATAAGTGTGTTCTCACTTGGTTGTGCACCTTTTTGTAATGTTATGAGCTACAGGATTCGAATTAAAATGCCGTTGGAATCACTATAGAATTAATTAAAACTATAGCAACACTTATAACAAGGGTACAAATATAACTAGACAAAATAAGACCCAATGTAATGCACAATTCAACAACATGCCCAAAGTCCGTCACTAAAATGTACACACGTCTTGCCTCGCTTGTGTTATCGCTTTGAATGCCTCACCCCTCCGTTAGGGCATTGTTTTATACTAAACTGTATAATACATCAAAGGACCGCGTTCACTGAGTTAATCCGCACATCTGGCAAGCTTCGACGCAATGCAATAACAACAAGGAATAGTTCGACACTAATGACGGCCATAAAACAAGTACGATAACAATAGAATGTTGTTCCTAATTGCAAATTTTAAACACGAAGTAAAAAATAGAGCTCTGAATGCAAGAAAGGTAATAAACTTCTTTTTACGACAACCAGGTGTGCGCATTTTTTTGTCGGTATGTAATAGTAAAATATAAGATTCAATACTAAAATTATATTCATATCTATTCCTAAGGTACACTGGCAGTCTCCGACCAAAAATATTAGCTAAAGTTGAAACTGTAAATGATCCCAAGACACTCAGTATAAAGACACTTTGAAGTGCAAAGTTACTTTTCAAAGTAATTTAAACATCCATACTCCTTACGGGGTCGTTGCGAACTAGAATAAGAGTTATGAATGAATGAAAACTCTTTATTGTTCACCATAAACTTAAATCTAGGCAATTGATATGGATACATTTGTATCAGAACAATGGGCGGCCTTATCGCTTATAGCAATCTCTTCCATGCAACCCAGTGCCCAAGGAGATTTTTTAACGAAATTGAAATATAAGATTTTGATGGTGTATTATAAAAAACAAAATAAAATATAAATAAAGTACTATATACTTATATATACAGTGTATATATATGTATATATATATACATACATATATACAGATATACAACATTAAACGGAAACATGACAAGAACGCCTATGCTACTAAATAACTGTAACAGTATTTATATTGGGATGCAGCTTCGAATAATACTCGGATCTACCCCTTTCCACTATCTATTCAATATCCACCACTCAACAAAAGAAAAATATAAATTAACTTTATAATTGTTCTAATCCACAATAAAACCCAAATGCCTAACGTCAATTAACTTTGGAAACAAAATTGATTTTGTGGGTTTAGAAAGATTTTTCGTTGATACCCTATTGGATCTTACCAATCTTCCTAAGTTTTACGAACCGTTCAGCCAGTGATAAATTCTTTGCGAACTTTTTGATTAGCAATTAAAATTCTGGCGAAGTTTAGGTATTGCGGCTTACTGCTCTAAGATTGCGGACGTGCATAGAATAGTTATGTTCAGGTTTTAATAATCTCAATGTACTATTTATTTATTATTACGAGTTATATATTGTTATATATTGTTGTGTTATATATTGTTACGAGTTACAGGACTCGAATTAATGCCGTTGGAATTACCTATAGAATTTATTAGAACTATACAAAGACGTATAACACAGGTACAAATATAACTGGACGCAACCAGTACAAACGTGATGCACGATTTAAAAACACGTGCAAAGTCCGTCACTATATACACGCTCATTGTATGTACACACGTCTTGCTCGTATCGTAATCGTCGCTTGACTGCCTCACCCCTCCGTTCGGGCATTGTTTTATACTAAACTATACAATATGTCTTGACACAATGCTCGACCGCATAACAATAGATTGTAAAAATCACACCTGGTTAATGACCATCATAAACGATTACAACACACAATAGGATGTTTTTCTAATTACAAATTTTAAACAAAAAGTAAACAAAAGTAGTTGAATTGCAGAATAGGTAATAAACTGCAGGTGAGCATTCACTTTTGTCAGATTGTAAAAATATTATTAAATTCTAAAAATGCCGTGTCTGTAAATTAGAGCTATTAAAAAAAACTGGAATAGACTATAATAACGACGGACAGCACAATTAATATTGATTTCAACGCAGTTTGCGCTGGTCGCAAGCTAAATCTTAGACTTAAAACCTGTGCTTCTTTTTACTCCCGAATTCCTGCGGGATTTTTCCCGGGAGTGGTTTGAATTTATTCGGAAGCATAAAAGTTTATGGGTACAATTTAAATGCTCACCAAAAATATTTTTTGTCCCTTAGACTAAGCACCAAATAAAATATATTACTTCGTATAAATTTAATCCACTCTATACCGAGGTGCCTAAAAAACAACGTTTTACGTTCCAAAATAAATATACACTCATCAGAACAATTGTATGTTTTGTATTTAAATTCTTTTTGCTTATCAAAATGGATAAATGCCCACCAAATATTGTTTTACTAAAACACTAACATTCAAACCGAAAATTGCAGTTTAATGTGTTTAGGAATATATTTAAGACTTATTTATAACAACTGAAATTGGTTTTGAGTGGAAAAAATACATATTCAATTAATTAATAAGTTTGAAATTCACGACAATGATCTGGTAATTTTGTCGCCGAGACGTTTTTTTACGTTTTTTGACGGGATTTATTTATCGAAATAGGAGACTGTATGTATCCGAAAATTCAAATATGTGGAGTTTTAAACAGTCGGTTACGTTAGGTTTTGCGTAGACCAAACCAGCCAGAACCGACTGTAACCATTCACTATTTATCTTATATATTAGTGAAAAACAGAAGTGAGGTTAGATTGACAAAAACATTAATAACTCAGGAACTATACATTTCCCGCACATAGGAGTTGCAGAAGGGGTGAGTTTTCCTCCCCCCCCCCTCCCCCCTCCCCCGCTCATTACTTATGATTCCGGAGACATATATGTAAACCACACCCTGTTTTAATCAAATTCATAAAACAATTTGGAATACGCAATATTATATTTGGTATTAAAAATAATTGTACCTTCGACCATTTGCTTTTTTACCTCAGCAAAAATTACTAAATTAGAAGTGGAGAAACAAAATATTGGTAATATCTATTTAGCGATCATGTAAAATATTTGGTCTGAAATTAGCTTTAAAGGCGTTTTAATATTTTTATGGCATAGCATAAAAAAGAAAATAGCTTCATTTCTACAATACTTCTGGAAACGCAATTTGGTGAGCATTTATCCATTCTGGTAGGTATTTCGAATTTATTGGTAGTAAAATAGGTGCATTTCTGGTAGGCGTTTAAACACAAGCCAAAGTTTATTCCGACACAGTTTGCACTAAAATCATAGCTTACATATTTTTTAAATTCTCCGATACTTTGTGTTCCGGAAATCCCGCGGGAATTTCAAGTCAAGCGTGGGCAAAGTCAAGGACATATCCTAGTCTCTATATATATATATAATTCTTCTGTATGTGTGTTGACAGTGAACTCCTAAACGGCTGGACCGATTTGAATGATTTTTTTTGTGTGTGTGATCATGTGTACCTATTCAAGGACGGTTTAGATTCACAATTAGAACGGTAGATGGCGCTGAGATCGGGTTCTAGAATCCTCCTAATCACCTGGACCGATTTTGGTGGTTTTTATTTTTGTGTGTTTGAGTGGGTCCTGGGTCCCCGAATGGTTTAAATCCACAATTGGAACCGGCAGGTAGCGCTGGGATCGGATCCTAAATTTTTATTTTTTCAGAGCAGGACAATGTCTGCCGGGGCCGCTAGTACATATATAAAGTTCTAATGTTAGTGCGTATGTCACTGAACTCCTAAGCCTAAACCCTTGGACCGATCTTAATGTTCCACTCGAACACATGGTAAAAATCTAGGTCCCGATTCCAGCGTCACCTGCTGAGTCCAATTGAGGATTGGTCCCGATACGTGGCGCTGGAATCGGGTTCCCGGATTTAGACGATTATTTTTTGTGTTTATTTCAGTAGGTCACTCGATGGTTTAAATCCACAATTGGACCCAGTAGGTGGCCCTGGAATCGGGAACAAGGTTTTTATTTTTCAGAGCAGAACAACATCTGCCGAGACTGCTAGTATACATGTATATTTGTTCTGCATGTGTGTTACTGAACTTTCTGTGTGTGTTTGAGTGGGTCCCGGGATGGTTTGGAATTTTAGAACCATAATAGGTATGCGGAAATGCGTTGCAATAAATTTTAACATTATTTACATAAATAGAAAAGGACAGACATTAAAACAATATATTGTTGTCTTACTTTTGAAATATGTATCTTATATATTATTTCTGTGTATAAGATTTTTATCAAAGAAAAAAACACGCCGCTATTATCTATTTTATTGTTCTATATTTAATTGTGGTATTTTTATCACATTTGATTGCGATAGTCACGTTCGTATGCAAAACCATAAGATGACCTACATTTTGATGGTCATAAATGAAACCGTTTTTTTTTTAAATATGTTTTACCACAAAACGATAGTGTTATCGCTTTTTTTGTATATAAATACGGCGTCCAATAATATTAATCAAACGCAGACTGCGAACCATTTCGTTCCAGTAAGTAATATTGTGTTAACCATTATATTGCTAATTGTAGTTTAATGACATGTTAAGTAAAAAATATGTAAGTAAAACTTTGAGAAGTTGGATTTTCTGATAAAACACGTGTTCAATAATCAAGTCATAAATAGGGGAGCGCATAAATAATATACACTATGGTTACGTTCCATTAGTACATTAGAAACTCAAATGAAACAGTTATTCGACACACCTCTTGACATGGGTCCTTGTAAGCGCTGATGAGTGAAAATCATGACGTCATTAGTAACGTTTTCGCCACGACTATAACGACCGCGGTCGCCTAGTGAAACAGTAGACGGCGCATTTTGGACGTTGTGAGATACTAAAGGAAATGAAATGATATAATACATAAAAATAAGATAGGTCTGAAATTATACATAATATATAAGTCCACATGTCATTACCCATAGTATGTGCAAATATTAGATTGTCTTATAAAAGATATAATTAAAATATTAGTTACATTAACCTCGGAAACTTAAATTAAATTAGACTATAGTTGTATGTCGAAAGATAATAAAGTCAAATAATTAAATTCAATATAAATGCCATATAGCCTCATCTATTCCTTAATCCAAATGAAATAATCATACAACGAGTAAAAACATTTCTTGAATAATCAATTGTGAAGACTGACTTTAACTTAATTATGATTAGATTAAAGATGGCAATAAAGGAAAGAAAACAAACAATAGATTAAAGGAACGCGACCTATGTATAAGGAGAGTGGACAGTGAAATCAATTGAGGTTCTGTTTATAAAATTTATAACTTTGCTGAACGTCGCAACCACTTGCATTTTCTATGGACGTCCCTACTTATGAGGTCATAAGTAGATACAAGCGAAAAGGGGCAAATAACGCGTTAATTACACTGGTCAACTGGTGGATTTATTGCTCTCGACATTATACTATGGTTACGAATATTTTTATCCCAACAATTAATGAAACTATGCATTATTTTGGAATACATGCTATAGTTTCGTTTTATTTTCATATTCATATAAACCATCAAGCAAGAAATAAAACATAACAATTATGTATAAGTCGTGTGCAAAAGGCAACTGGGGCCGGGGCTTGTGTAGGAAGCGTGTGGGGTTGTCATCGGCAAACCTTCTGCGCACGACTTACACTAACATCTTATATTTATTGATGAACAGTACTCATTGTTTTGTTTTATATTTAGTTAATGTATACAGACGTAAAAATAGAGAAAATCTGATGCAATCTAACTTTTACTTTATTAGACACCTATCAAATGGTCTTCTATATTATTTTTGGGGAAAATTGCCTTTATAAAGACTAACAGTAATTTATCTATATATCTATATGTAACGGTCCTGTCTACCCTGAGACCTTTCCGCCATCGTTGTTAGGTCCTGGTGGAAGTGCTCACCCTATTCCATATTCAAATTCTCCAGATTATCAGGACATTTAAACTGTGGAGAAAGGTCAACTATATGCCCATATTCACTGTAAAGCTGCAGACATATCTAGGGCAATAATTTTATTTTTATTTTGATGCTTTTGTTTTTAATTTACATTATTGGAAAAGTTTTCGTAACAATACTACTACTTATTTTCACAACTGTCAAAGTTATATCGTATCGTATACTATTAGTTACATACATACATAGTTTCATACAATTTATAAAATTATGGTATTACTATTTGAGTAATGAGTACAACGATAGTTTCATGACATCTCTTATAAATACAATTATTAGGTGGCATGTATTTTGGACACCAACACAACAAACACTCGTTTTATTAGATGGTCTCCAAACTAGCAAATATTTCGTTGCATTTTTTAAATTGAACTTTCGTTTTAAATGTTGCTTTTTCTAGACAATTGTTTGTTATATATCAGTAATCTTCATCATATTAAAAAATTTCATAACAAACCCTCGCAAAAAGAAGGTAGCAAACGCTCCATTCTTTTCATTATTCGCATTAGGAATCATAATAAGCATATGATTAAATCATACTTAAATACCGTATATTTTAAACAGTACTGGACGGATCTTGTATATATCATATTCTTTTTTTACCACTGATTCTTATGAAAGAAAAGCAATTGTGACAATTCTATCGAAAAGGTGAGCTCGAACCAAGCAGTGATATGTTTACGGACTATTGTTGATAGATTCAGATTTAAGATTAGCCCCTTAGGATTCTATCGAATGGAAGAATTATTCAGTTTTATTGTTTATTATTTACAGAGTTCTAAGTAATCTCCGTGACTATTATCCATATCAAGATGCCTATAGAAGTAGTGCTCCAATGCAGGGAGAGTGTAGAGAATACCGAGGAAATTCAAGATCAATTGTACAACACCGTTATTAATGGAGGTTTCGACAATGCTTTGAAGTTAACCGAGAGTTTGCATAAATCTGGTCATCTAAACGCTATAAACACCACTATCTCAAGGCTCCTTAACAACGGTACCCCTAACATAATGGGATACGCGTACCGACTCTGGCTTTGCAACTACCGAGATTTGATATATGGTAATTTTCCACCCGCCATGAACTTAATCCTCAATGAAGATCCCGTAACAATCACCAACAAACGATATGATCTACCAATGAAGTTACAGATAGATGTTGACAACGATGGTGATAGAAAGGCCTGGGGTGATGGAGCAAAAAATGTAAGTGACAGGATGAAATGGAAGTTTGTAACAATATGGGAGAACAATACTATGTACTGTAAAATTCAAAACGTCGAATACCATATGTTCTTGAAGCTTGTTCTCAATGTGGACGATGTAGGTGATCGTCGAGCTTTTGGCGCTGTACATGATGATACTGATCGTCATCAGTGGTATCTTCGTCCTGTTATGAACGAAGGCAATCTGCTGTTTTATATTATCAATAGGCAGTATGGTCAAGCATTAAAAATGGGAGCCTGGCAGGACAATATCAAAGATCGCATTGTTTGGGGTCATAACGGGAACTTTCAAGGCCAACCTGGGACATATGGTTGGAGTATTGAACAAAATTGAATTTTATTTCAATCAAACCGATATTAGACGGGTCATTTATGTCTCTCAATTTAGATGTATCAACCAAAGTTGTCTGTAAAAATATGTTAATTATTAGTCATTTAATATCATTGTTTACCATTGTGTCCTTTTAGTCCTTTCTGTACTTCGGAAACGAATCGATTCAATTTGATAGATCGAACTAATGCTAGCATTAACAGTCTCAGAATGAACTTTAATATTCATTCAATCTCATTGAATGCCGTTGTGTCTTTTCCATTTTGTGTCTTTCAACAAAATTGAAAAAAATTCGTTGATCCGTATGATTTAATTTTAATCCTTAAATAAAGACATTCGATAAATTTAGAATTTTTTATTTAGTGCCTAAAAAATTTATGTATCATGAAGAAAAATCAGTGGATGATTGGTTGGATTGTAAATAGCAATCGTTGCCTAAAACCATTAAACTTTAGAAAAGATACAAAATAATAAAAGCGTGGACATGTCCGAGCCTGACTTGTACTCGGACACTTGCCTCAGAAATAATTTTTCTTCTTTTATACAAATCTGTAATATCAAGCGCTATTTTCATATTAGAAACGTTAAAGATTGTTGCGAGTCCAGCAGTGGGACGTTTTCAGTCTGTTATTGTCGACTTCAAGATTTTGTATTTTTTTTTTGTTTTTTGTTATTTGCGAGGTTAGTTTTTTTTCCTTTCTACTTTTTAGTTGCGCAAATACTTGAATAGCTTTAGACAGTAAGAATATTTATATGAA
Organism: Dendrolimus pini; assembly: GCA_949752895.1. Classification (NCBI taxonomy): domain Eukaryota; kingdom Metazoa; phylum Arthropoda; class Insecta; order Lepidoptera; family Lasiocampidae; genus Dendrolimus; species Dendrolimus pini. The sequence goes on along the minus strand of OX457129.1, from coordinate 5,255,479 downwards.
GCTCGTGGTACGTGCCTATAATATTTGAGGGTTGCTCTTGATTCTCTGGGATCCACTCATCAGATCAGGACTTGGTGACAATGAAATCACCTCGGGTGAATCATGAAAATCGGTCCACAACTGACGGAAAAATCGCGTAACAAACACACATTCGACTTGAAAATCTCCTCCATTTTGAAGTCGATTAAAAAAATAAAAAGGCCTTATACGGACAACTAAATTCTCAAATGTAACTTTAGAATTTTTGCCTATCTGTCTGTCAGAACATGAGAAAGAAAGAAAAAGGCTTTATTTGAAACAATACTGACAAAATTACATTTCTTACACATTATTATATACGTAGCATATTTTGAGAATTTGTACGCCGAATTGTCAGCAAACACATTTGCATTCACCATTTTGCTGTGACGGAATTATATCCGATACAATGCTATTTTCAGTGCAAACCTTCCTTTTTTATGACAAAAATTCAGCAGACAGGCAGACGGCCCACTTGATGGAAAGCGGTTACCATCGCCTATGGACATTTGCAACACCAAAGGTGCTACAAATGCACTGCTGCTCTTTTAAGGGAGCCTGGAACCTGGTCACTAATGCCGGAACACAACTCAAGGTTGTTATGGCGGCATACTCTAGACCAGGGGTGGTCGCCACCCAGTCGAGCACATACCCTACCGCAGGAAATTGTATTCTTTCTCCGTTCCTGCACGGATATAGCCTTCCTTATGACGTGAGACCAAAATAACTCAATTTTCAAGACCAATCAAGTGAAAACGTATACGCAACTTACCAGAATATTTGATACTCGTGCTGTCGCCTTCCATAGCCACTCTCCTGCTTGCAGCCGTGGGAGTGAGCGTATTCTTAACGAGGGGTTCAAAGTGGTTATGTATTCAACCGCATTTACAAACTGGGATGCTAATGCTAAGTGCAATTCAAATTCAAGGAATCTTAAGGAAATTAAGTCTATTTGAGATGTATATCCGTATTAAAATATATACGAATATGGAAATGACTACGTTTGACGACTTTTACTTCTCTGCTCCCGTTTCACAAATTTAAGAATACACGGATTATCGTAATTTGCGGGTAGAATTGAGAGTTTGTTTGTACTGAAGTAATCCCTTATGAACATATTTTGAAAATTCTTTCACCAGTTAAAAACTATTCCTATTATTCACTATTCCTGAATGGGATGGGCTATATTTGATTGTGATTAAAAATATTTTTAAATATTTCGATTTTTTTTAATGACGTCCAACTAAATAGGCACGGGAACGCCTGTCAAATATGTGACAGCAATAACGGTCCATGCACGAACTGCGCACATCTTCTAACGAAGCACTGCAAATGACTTCTACGAACCAAATTATTAAGCGTCTATTGTGAGGACAATATTGCGATAAATTTGTGATGTTACAAGAATGGATAAGGTGAGAAATGAGTACATAAACAGATCTTTGAAAGTTGTATCCGTGACTGAAAAATTGAGAGAAAGATTACTAAAGTGGTATGTATGGGCATGAGATGCGGAGGGATGAAAGTCACGTGACAAAAAAAGGTTCAACTGCAAGATTGATGTATACCTATGGAAAGATAACAAATATTTTTATAATATCCTCTATATATAGATATATGTAGTTCATAATATAGATTCTATATGTTACTCTAAACAGTATAATTCTATTCTATCTATTATTCTATTCTGTATTACAGTATATCTTGCTACCTATCCATTGTCTTACTTCTGGTTAAAAAATTACATTAAATCAATACAAGTAACATCATATTTCGAGCAATTGCCGATAAGTTAAATGCATGATTAGTAATATAAGTCCAGCATTAATCAGTTATCGTATATAATCTATATATTAATACGTGAAGCAAAAATGCAGAAAAACTTTGAACTCCTTTTTACGAAAATTGCGTGGACGGAGGACGGAGGAGAAGTTTATATAGAAAATGAGTGCAGAATGCTCATATTTTTACATTATGCATAAGAAAATACATTAAATCAATTTAAAAAAACATTACACAAAATACTTAATTTCACGCACACACGCATATACCTTTATAAATTAAATAATGTATGTCTTTGACGATCACGGGCCATAAAAATGGCCCGGACATTTGGAGGGCTTGCGTGGGGCCATGGGAAGGCCAACACGTAGAGGCCCTTTGACAAGTTTAATGTAAATGTGGCGTGACACTGACCAGCGATTATCCCTGACTACACCATATAGTAATGCACCCAAGGACAAGCCCCAGCCAGTGTAGGACTATTGTGGGAAATGATGACAAAAAGTACCGGGCTATTGGGGTGAACGGTGGTACTAGAGGTCTGGGAATACGGAGACTATGGCGTCTGCCCGTCGCAATGTTCAGGGAACATGGAAAAATGGTCAGACAGTGACTCGCCACTCCCTGCACGGGCCCCAAAAAATGCCATAAAAGACAAGGGCAACATGGGTGTGAGTGGCTAAGGGGTGTAGAGAGGTGGGCTGCAGGTTCAGCGAAGCTACTTCTGACGTGATGCCATTTATCACTTCCACCCCTGGAGCTTGAGTCTTAGCTCTAGCGATCTCCACTCCGTGCCGGCTGGTTAAGGCAAGCACGGAGGTGGGGGCCTTGCCTTGGCCCCCGGAGTCAGGTAGGTACGAGGTGTCGCTACTCACCTAAGGGTTCGCCACAAAGCCCCCCTGCGGGTAAATTTAAATTATTGTTATGGTCGAATTTCGACCACGGGCGACGACTAGGTTGAATAAATACTTCTGAATTTGTATCGAAGAAATTAAAATACAAAATGGAAGCTACCCTCTACTTACAAATGAATAAGATTTTAATTGTTCAATTATTCAACAGGGACTTAATTTACAACAAAGCTGTGCTCGAACAACCTTTTTTGTTTCAAAACTCTGTTTTGCCAAATACATTAAAATTTAAATTTGCTATTATAATTGACCTTTTTGAGAGTTTCGTAGACATATTATCAAAAAGATCACTTTTGAATTCATTCGATCTATCTTTTTATACAAAGCCTTTGTATTTCGTTAAGCTGCGAATTAATTTGCGAAAGTGGACGATTTAGTTGAAACTCAGTAATATATATATATACATATATATATATATATATATATATATATATATATATCGGAGGGAAGCTATGACTATGACGATATGACGATGTATTGCTGACTGGATGTATAACGCACAATATCATTTGTTTACATTATAATCACTTCTAAAATTCTTAATGTAATTTAATTTGATTTGTTGAATGTTTCTTTAACTTAAAGATCGTTCTAACCTAATAAAAGTTATGAATATTGTAATTTAATAAACGACCAATCAGAGCAGAGCATATGGCGGAGCGGGGTCAGCGCCCTCTATACTTTGAGTAATATCTACTTGGGTAGACTGAGGGTTTTTGTGACACATTCGGTTGGTGGCAACAGGTCGAGTTGGACCATGGAGTATTTTAAAGAAAGTATTGAAGCTGGAAGTATGAGCGGGTGCCCTGAACCCGCTGCTCGGTCTAAACTATGTCATAATGTTGATCAAATCTAAATTAAAAGTGTATAAACCGTGGCTATTGTGTTTTATGCTCGCATTTTATCCTGATGACGCCCACTATATCTGCAATAACTAAAGAAGATGTCGTGAGAACGAGGCCTTCTCCGACATATATATATATATATATATATATATATATATATATATATATATATATATATATATATGTATGTATATAGTTTCCAAGATAAAATATAATTGTGATTTTGTTTGTTATGCTTTTACGGTAAAACTAATGAACCGATTTGGCTGAAATTCGGTATAATGTAAAATTATGTACATTTTTACCGATAGTGGAAAACGGATAATTTTTATCCCGGAGAGTGTGATAGATTTATCTAAAGGTGATCCCAGAAAATATTATAGGTTTTTATGTGGTTTGCTATTTTCGTAATTTTGTTTATTTCGTCGTTTTGGTCGTTTAGGTAGTTGTGGTACTTTTGGTCGAAGGTTTTAGTAGTTTTTATACTTTTGGTAGATGTGGTAGCTTTTGTAGTTTTGGTCATAGTTTACAGTGAGACGGGTATATATAAATAAACTAGAATATGTTGTAATTGGGGATTAAAGTTTGTATAGAAGACAAATGATTTCCCAAGTTTATAGATAAAAAAATCATAATCTATAAAAAAATGCGATAGTAACTCGATCTGTCTGTCTAAATACCGAAAATGGACATAGATATTATTCATCCCCGGAGATGGGATAGTTAGCGATATAAAATGAAGTAAATCTTCCGAGGGCAAATAGCGTCCACATACAAATATGTCAATACAATGTAACCTGTATTAACGCCTGCTCTTTAAACCAGAGGTACGCACCAGGGGATCCATGATTGATGATGTTGACCAGGGATATAAGCTACCTCCATACAAAATTTCATGTAAATCGGTCCACTCGTTTCGGAGATTAGGCAGGTACAAACAGGCAGACAAACAGAGAAACAAAAAATTTGATAAAATCTAAATTTTTATTTTATTTTATTTTATTCGGAAAACAAACAGTTTATAACTAAGTACATATTACTAAATATCTATAACCATTTAATTGTTTCCACATATAGATATACTGCTTGCTAGTAAATATTTTACATTTTATGAATTAAATTAAAAATAGGAAATTAAAAAAGAAAAAGGAAATAAATTATTTTAAAACTGACCTATTGACTTGTTAATATTCAGACCAATGCTTTACCAGGACCGCCTTAAGATTTTGTGGATTACTAATAAATAAATCTATGTCATGTGTAACAGCTAAAAGATTATAGTTGATTGACACACGTTTAAAATAAGAATTTGCCCTATAGTTACTAGATATTCGTGGAACAAACAATTGTATTGGGTTCCGGAATAGTCTTGTTGGCACTTTTAAACATATTTTAGATAATAAATAAGGCGAGTCTATTTTAGACTGTGCAATTTTACTTGGCATCACTATATCTGCTATTTGTCTCCTTTTGTACAATGGTAAAATATGATGTCTGAGACATCTAGCTTCGTACTGATTATCGCTAACCTTGCATTTAAACTCTAAAAATCTTAAAAACCTACGTTGTATGGATTCGATTCTATTAACATACACATCATACATTGGATTCCATACCTGTGAAGCGTACTCTAGAAGACTACGCACCAAAGAACAATCAATACAAAATCTTTAAGATCTTGACATTACTAAATTGTGAACTGACTCTCATGACAAAACCTAATGTCTTATTGGCTTTTTTTGTTATGTGGTCTATGTATTTATCATACAGTAATTTAGAATCATGTAGTACTCCAAGATCACGTATCTCATCAACTTCTGTAAGAATTGTATTATTAATAGTATTTTATAGCATTTAGATATGTTGAGATCTAGTTTGTTTAATGTGCAATATTGTTCAAATTGATGAAGATCATGCTTTAAAAGATAGCAATCATTAATGGTGTTGATTGATCTAAATATTCATGTCGTTCATTCATGTCGTCAGCATATAAGAGAAAATTTGAAAATTTAAAACAGTATCGTTGATAAAAATCGTGATCAGAAGTGGTCCTAGCAGGGAACCTTGGGGTACTCCGGAAGGAATATTTATCCATCTTGAGGAATATCCATTGACAACAACGGCCTGCGACCTTTTATCAATATAAGAGGAGAACCATCTGAACAAGTTTCCATGAATTCCAGCTTTTAGTAATTTCTGTAAAAGTAAATGGTGGTCAATGCGGTCAAAAGCTTTACTGTAGTCGGTTAAAAAGTGCATCCACCTGGCCACCTGAGGACCATATTTGAAGTAAGATAATCTAAAAAACTAATAAGATTTGATGTTATTGAACGTTTTTTCAAAAACCCATGTTGTTCAGGTAAAAAACCAGTATGAAGTGCAGAGTAAACGTTAGTATACACGATTCTTTCCAAAACTTTAGCAAAAATGCATAACTTTGAAATAGGTCTATAATTTTTAATTTAATAAATGCTGATTTCCAAATTATTGGCACTATACCCTCTGTTAAAGATTTCTGAAATAAATAAGTCAAAGGCATTGTCAATGCTTTTGCACACTGGACTATCAATAATGGAGCAATATTATCCGGACCAGCACCTTTATTTATATCGAGTGATTTCAAAAGCTTATGAACAGAAACAGGTTCAACTACAATTTTGTTGATAGAATTAATATAATAAGGATTTTCTAAGAGATGAATTGATGGAGAGAAATTCCCGTTTGATGGCACCGTTAAAAATGTTGATTTGAAATAAGTGCAAAAAAGATTACAAATACTTTCTCCTGTACAAGTATTTACTCCCTCATATAACATGATCGCTGGAATATAATTAGAAGACAATTTTAAAGATTTAAGATATGACCACATTTTTTTAGGCTTTTTAATAATATTAGGTTGGGGAAAAAGTTTCTTCGCGTTTTATATAAAAATTCAAAAGGTTTTTTTATAAAGTTTATTTTCATTTGACTAAAGTATGTAGGTGCCATTTTGTTAGTACTATTTCACTTCTTACATCCCTCTGACTCGGTTTTTAGCATTTTTTTCATTGTACAGAAATTTGACCTCTACAATTTTATTATATGTATAGATGACGGAGGAGGAACCTCCGTGGTGTTCTTTGAGAGTGCGACGTCAGCAATGCCGACATCACGATTGTTGGCTACTTGGTGACGACCCATATTTGAGCCCTCGAAATAGAATTTCAAGAGAACTCGGCATCGTACATTCCAGGAGCGTTACGACTTCCCAGAGAGGTCCGTCCCGTTCGGCGGCTCGAGCAATAATGACCGGCTGATCCGGTTTCGATGCCGTTTTCGTTGATCGATATTAAATTCCCGAACTTAAAATCTGCATACTTTATATAATTATACTTTATAAACCTAAGGGAATCGAAAAAAAGATTCCAATGTAAAACTTTCATTAATTGATACAATCTTTAGTAAAAAAAAATATTATAGTTGTGTATACCTTTTGTGATATTACTTGAACCGATTTTTACGGGAATTTCCGGGATTCGTTGTATTTTCATTTTACGAATCCATCAACCTGCTGAAAATAACCTTTGATTTTATATTTAACATAAAATAACTGTAGGTAATCTTTGTTACCTGTCAAAGTTGGACAAAGTCGCGGGCAAATACTAGCTTAATATAACGAGCGTGACTCTAATATTTCGAATCAATTTTAGTACTAAAACTTCCTAATAATTCACGGTCTTATTCATATTAAGTTATAGTAAGTTTATACGCTTCTTTACGAACTTTAAAAGAGCCTAGAAACTTACTCTAACTCAATATGAATAAGATCGTGAATATGCGTCTGATTGCGTATGAGTATTGTCCTCGATATAATACAGGCTTAAAGTTATTAAATGAAACAATCAATTTAACAGTTAAGGAATAATGCACTCGTCATATTGGGCCGATAACTCGCTTTGTTCGCAGCGTATTGATTAACGCAGTGTTTGCTGGTTTCAATTCAATTATGTAGGGATAGGTACACGTGGGATAGAAGGTTCTACAATGGTTGGGTGGCGAGAATAATATATTAAGTATATTAGGTAAGTGTTTAAACAATCCACGACTTTTGAAGTCTAGTCGGTTCACTTGCTTCATTTTCGTTATTTAATTGCATCAGTTCAGCAGACAAGCATGCAGCCCACGTCATGGAAGGAGGCTACCGTCGCCTATGGACATTTGTAACACTAAAGGTGCTACCAATGTACTGCCACTCTCTAAAGGGAGGCTGGACTCTGGTCACTAATGCCAGGACACAACTGAAGGTTAAGCCTAGACCATTGACGCCGGGTTACTAGTCTGTTGGTTTTTTTATAGGATTCATTTCGGAGAGTGTGCAGTCAACCTATTCGACCTGATCCCCCATTGTATCTCGTACACCATTCCATCTTAGGACCACAAGGCGCTGTGGTATACGCCATCGTTTCACAGTGGAAACGTTGCCAATTCAAAGTAAACGTTTCGCCTCCACGTTCCTTCTACCTACGGCAGAGTTGTGGAATGCACTGCCAGAGTCAGTAGTTCCCGAAAAGTACAATCCGGGTGTATTCAAGTCTCGTGTGAATAGGTATTCTACCTTGGTATGCGTGCTCCATCTCCAGCCGCATCATAGCTTCATTGGACGTGATCGTGGTCAAACGCAAACCTATTTATTGTTACAATTTGAGCTTTGTTTACAGGTATGCAGGTGGCATACCTGTAAACAAAGCACATTTATTACCCGCGGGCGTCGTTTGAGCTTGGACATTGAAGCACTTTTATGACAATCTTCTTTTGTTTTCTTTGTGTTTAAAATTTGTGATTGGAAAAATAGTCCATTGTGTATTGTAATATTTTATGGTAGTTATTAGCCAGGTGTGCTTCTAAGAAATTCGGTGTTCCGGGCCGGGCAGACATATTGCACCTGGCAGTATAAAGCAATGCCCGAATGGAGAGAGGAGGCAGTCAAGCGATAGTCGCAAACGAGGCAAGACGTGTGTACATTCGATAGTGACGGACTTTGCGCATGTTATTGAATCTTGTGTGTTTGTACTGGTTGTGTCCAGTTATATTTGTACCTGTGTTATACGTGTTTGTATAGTTCTAATAAACTCTATAGTTAATTCCAACGGCATTTTAATTCGAGTCCCATAACTCGTAACATTATTATAAAAAAGGTTGTTATGGCGACATATTCTAGACCAAGATTGGCAGCCATCCAGACGGGAAAATACCTACCTACTATTAGTACCTATCACTTGGCTGTTGGTTGTTTCGTTGCCTATTACAGCAGACTGTCCGACCGCAGGAAATTGTATTCTTTCTCCGTTCCTACACGGATAATATTTTCACAGAAATTCCATATTAATAATCTGTTAGAGTATCTTCGTTAAATGTGTTGTCCATTTTCGTGGTCTGCGTGATTTGGATCACAGGACCTATGCTGCTTCCAGGGTCCAATGGTCGTATACCAGTATTCGCTTTGGAAACGCCTTAGCAACCGTCAGTTTTTCCCGTGCAGTCTCCGTGATTGGGCAGATTTGTTAATTCACCCTTGGACACTAGATTGCTTAAGAAAAGCTACGGACACGGCATACGACGTATGGACGCTGCGCATAATGTTTGTGCGCCGCTTCAGACAGAATGCATACTCATAATAAACATTCGGTCGCGTACAACGTCACGTCACATCGTTAATAGCGTGCAATGTATTTAACAGATAATAGCCTTAAAAATTATATGTCTACTTCCCGCATCCAGGCTCTACTATAATACAGTTACAACCTAGGCGCCGACAAAAACAAATTCACACCTGCATATCTGTAAAAGTACATTTATTACCCGTTGGTATTTGAACTAATAACATTGAAATTCTTTTTTGGTCGTCTCCTTTTGTTTACTTATTGGAATACGGTCTATTGTTGTATTGTGGTCATTAACCAGTTGTTACGGATTTAAAGTATAAGCGGATTATAGGAAATTTGTTCCACGCGGCAGGGCGGACATATTGCATCTGTGCAGTATACAACATGGCCCGATCGATGTAGGAGTTAGTCAAGCGAGAACCACCAGCGAAGCGAGACGGGTGTATCACAATCAGAAATCTAATAAAAGACGGACTTTGCGCGTTATATTGAAATACGACCTTCTACATTACGTTTGGTCTTATTGTGTTTGGTTATATTTGTACCTGTGTTATACGTGTTTGTATAGTTTCTAATAAACTCTATAATAATTGCAACAGCATTTTAATTCGACTACCTCGCACTCGTAGCAATATGTTTATGGATTAACAACCGATTTCAGCGCCATCTGCCAGCTCCAATTGTAAACCCAAACTATCCCGGGACCCACTCAAACACACACAAAAATTTCATGAAAATCAGTCAAAGTCAAATTAATTTATTTCATGTATACAGGTTTGAATATGATGTCCATAGTTATAAAAATTTAGGTACCACTCTATCCTGCCACAGATGTAGCTTACAAAATTATTTAATATACAATTTATAATAGTAATTATTAACAATTAGTATTTCTAATGTCACAAAATCAGACTGATGTATCAGTATGTGGGTCAAAAAGATACTCATGTATTGTATAACATGCTTTATTTATTAATAATTGAGGTAATTTTATTTTAAAGCCTTTTGATATTGAGTTCAGTCACGCTGTATTTGCATTTTACCCATACTAACCGCAATTAACTTTTATGTATAAGAAGAAGATTTTTACTACCTACATGTGATATATCGAATTTGTCTTATACAAAGATTAAATCGTTGGCTTATGTCAACCTAATGGAATATTCTTAATGGTAGAGATAGTAATTCTCAGTTGTTAAAACATTTTTAATTTTCTGATTTATAAATCACAATCAAATATAGCCTATGTCACTTGGAAATAACGTAGCTTTCTACTGGTGAAAGAATTTTCAAAATTGCATGAATAGTACCGGAGATTATTACGAACATCCAACCTCACAAATTTTAACTGTTTATAATATAAGTATAGGTTACTTTTCATTTTAATATATTTTTTTATTGCAGGAGTTCAGCAGACAGGCAGACGGTCCACTTGATGGAAAGCGGTTTCCATCACCTATGGACATTTGCAACACCAAAGGTGCTACAAATGCGCTGCGGCTCTTCTAAGGGATACTGGAACCTGGTCACTAATGCCGGAACACATCCCAAGGTTGTTATGGCGACATACTTTAGACCAGGGGTGGTAGCCATCCAGTCGGGCAAATGCCCTACCACCTGGCTGTGGGTTGTTTTGTCGCCTCATACGACAGGCCTCCCGGCCGCAGGAAATTGTATTCTTTCTCCGTTCCTGCACGGATAGCATAATAACTACTATTCTATTACTTCACCACTATATTCGATACACCCACGCACACACCGCAGCCTTATTCAACCCTTTGTCTTTGATAAACAACAATAAACTTAGCCTTGTATACATGTAATGTAAACAAGTCTGTAAATTGGCTAACATGCAAACAAACCCTATCAAGACCTTGATTCATTCTTGTGAGGATACCAAAAGATTGTGTTATGTTCAGGTTTTAATAATCTCAATGTACTATTTATTTATTATTACGAGTTATATATTGTTATATATTGTTGTGTTATATATTGTTACGAGTTACAGGACTCGAATTAATGCCGTTGGAATTACCTATAGAATTTATTAGAACTATACAAAGACGTATAACACAGGTACAAATATAACTGGACGCAACCAGTACAAACGTGATGCACGATTTAAAAACACGTGCAAAGTCCGTCACTATATACACGCTCATTGTATGTACACACGTCTTGCTCGTATCGTAATCGTCGCTTGACTGCCTCACCCCTCCGTTCGGGCATTGTTTTATACTAAACTATACAATATGTCTTGACACAATGCTCGACCGCATAACAATAGATTGTAAAAATCACACCTGGTTAATGACCATCATAAACGATTACAACACACAATAGGATGTTTTTCTAATTACAAATTTTAAACAAAAAGTAAACAAAAGTAGTTGAATTGCAGAATAGGTAATAAACTGCAGGTGAGCATTCACTTTTGTCAGATTGTAAAAATATTATTAAATTCTAAAAATGCCGTGTCTGTAAATTAGAGCTATTAAAAAAAACTGGAATAGACTATAATAACGACGGACAGCACAATTAATATTGATTTCAACGCAGTTTGCGCTGGTCGCAAGCTAAATCTTAGACTTAAAACCTGTGCTTCTTTTTACTCCCGAATTCCTGCGGGATTTTTCCCGGGAGTGGTTTGAATTTATTCGGAAGCATAAAAGTTTATGGGTACAATTTAAATGCTCACCAAAAATATTTTTTGTCCCTTAGACTAAGCACCAAATAATTAATATATTACTTCGTATAAATTTAATCCACTCTATACCGAGGTGCCTAAAAAACAACGTTTTACGTTCCAAAATAAATATACACTCATCAGAACAATTGTATGTTTTGTATTTAAATTCTTTTTGCTTATCAAAATGGATAAATGCCCACCAAATATTGTTTTACTAAAACACTAACATTCAAACCGAAAATTGCAGTTTAATGTGTTTAGGAATATATTTAAGACTTATTTATAACAACTGAAATTGGTTTTGAGTGGAAAAAATACATATTCAATTAATTAATAAGTTTGAAATTCACGACAATGATCTGGTAATTTTGTCGCCGAGACGTTTTTTTACGTTTTTTGACGGGATTTATTTATCGAAATAGGAGACTGTATGTATCCGAAAATTTAAATATATGGAGTTTTAAACAGTCGGTTACGTTAGGTTTTGCGTAGACCAAAGCGCCAGAACCGACTGTAACCATTCACTATTTATCTTATATATTAGTGAATAAATAATAGTTTAAAAAAACTAAAAAAAACACGCTTTTATAAAAAATCCAACTAAAAAAACAAAAAATAAAATTTAATATAATATAAAAAAGCGTGGTGTGTATTCAAAGCGCTTTTTAAGATATTATATTATTAATTGAATACACCCCACGCTTTTTTATATTATATTAAATTTTATTTTTTGTTTTTTTAGTTGGATTTTTTATAAAAGCGTGTTTTTTTTAGTTTTTTTAAACTATTATTTATTTTTCATTTTTTAGTTGATTTTTGTTTAAATGTTTTTAAATACAAGCTTTTGAGATCCTGCATATCATGTAGCAGCAGAGTGCTAGCCAAGACAAGTAAAACGAGCCCAAACACGACGGGTCTATCTTGTTTAGTACAGGAGTTCCTATGGCCACCTTCCGACTCCATCATCAGATCAGCTCCATGGTACCATATTATTGCATTGTCACGCGATATAAACATACGGGCCCAAACACGAAGGGTCTATCTTGTTTAGTACAGGAGTTCCTATGGCCACCTTCCGACTCCATCATCAGATCAGCTCCATTGTACCATATTATTGCATTTTGACGCGATATAAACATACGAGCCCAAACACGACGGGTCTATCTTGTTTAGTACAGGAGTTCCTATGGCCACCTTCCGACTCCATCATCAGATCAGCTCCATGGTACCATATTATTGCATTGTCACGCGATATAAACATACGAGCCCAAACACGAAGGGTCTATCTTGTTTAGTACAGGAGTTCCTATGGCCACCTTCCGACTCCATCATCAGATCAGCTCCATGGTACCATATTATTGCATTGTCACGCGATATAAACATACGGGCCCAAACACGAAGGGTCTATCTTGTTTAATACAGGAGTTCCTATGGCCACCTTCCGACTCCATCATCAGATCAGCTCCATGGTACCATATTATTGCATTGTCACGCGATATACACATACGTGCAAAATTTCAGCTCAATCGGAAAACGGGAAGTCGGTGAAATTTAGGGGTCGGTTACAGACATACTGACTGACATACAAGTGAAGCTAATATAAAGCGTGTAAAAACAGAAGTGAGGTTAGATTGACAAAAACATTAATAACTCAGAAACTATACATTTCCCGCACATAGGAGTTGCAGAAGGGGTGAGTTTTCCTCCCCCCCCCCTCCCCCCTCCCCCGCTCATTACTTATGACTCCGGAGACATATATGTAAACCACACCCTGTTTTAATCAAATTCATAAAACAATAAACAATTTGGAATACGCAATATTATATTTGGTATTAAAAATAATTGTACGTTCGACCATTTGCTTTTTTGCCTCAGCAAAAATTACTAAATTGGAAGTGGAGAAACAAAATATTGGTAATATCTATTTAGCGATCATGTAAAATATTTGGTCTGAAATTAGCTTTAAAGGCGTTTTAATATTTTTATGGCATAGCATAAAAAAGAAAATAGCTTCATTTCTACAATACTTCTGGAAACGCAATTTGGTGAGCATTTATCCATTCTGGTAGGTATTTCGAATTTATTGGTAGTAAAATAGGTGCATTTCTGGTAGGCGTTTAAACACAAGCCAAAGTTTATTCCGACACAGTTTGCACTAAAATCATAGCTTACATATTTTTTAAATTCTCCGATACTTTGTGTTCCGGAAATCCCGCGGGAATTTCAAGTCAAGCCTGGGCAAAGTCAAGGACATATCCTAGTCTCTATATATATATATATATATATAATTCTTCTGTATGTGTGTTGACAGTGAACTCCTCCTAAACGGCTGGACCGATTTGAATGATTTTTTTTTTGTGTGTGTGATCATGTGTACCTATTCGAGGACGGTTTAGATTCACAATTAGAACCGATAGGTGGCGCTGAGATCGGGTTCTAGAATCCTCCTAATCACCTGGACCGATTTTGGTGGTTTTTATTTTTGTGTGTTTGAGTGGGTCCCCGAATGGTTTAAATCCACAATTGGAACCGGCAGGTAGCGCTGGGATCGGATCCTAGATTTTAATTTTTTCAGAGCAGGACAATGTCTGCCGAGGCCGCTAGTGCATATATAAAGTTCTAATGTTAGTGCGTATGTCACTGAACTCCTAAGCCTAAACCCTTGGCCCGATCTTAATGTTCCACTCGAACACATGGTAAAAATCTAGGTCCCGATTCCAGCGTCACCTGCTGAGTCCAATTGAGTATTGGTCCCGATACGTGGCGCTGGAATCAGGTTCCCGGATTTAGACGATTATTTTTTGTGTTTATTTCAGTAGGTCACTCGATGGTTTAAATGGTTTAAATCCACAATTGGACCCAGTAGGTGGCCCTGGAATCGGGAACAAGGTTTTTATTTTTCAGAGCAAAACAACATCTGCCGAGACTGCTAGTATACATGTATATTTTTTCTGCATGTGTGTTACTGAACTTTCTGTGTGTGTTTGAGTGGGTCCCGGGATGGTTTGGAATTTTAGAACCATAATAGGTATGCGGAAATGCGTTGCAATAAATTTTAACATTATTTACATAAATAGAAAAGGACAGACATTAAAACAATATATTGTTGTCTTACTTTTGAAATATGTATCTTATATATTATTTCTGTGTATAAGATTTTTATCAAAGAAAAAAACACGCCGCTATTGTCTATTTTATTATTCTATATTTAATTGTGGTATTTTTATCACATTTGAATGCGATAGTCACGTTCGTATGCAAAACCATAAGATGACCTACATTTTGATGGTCAAAAATGAAACCGTATTTTTTTTAAATATGTTTTACCACAAAACGATAGTGCTATCGCATCTTTTTTGTATATAAATACGGCGTCCAATAATATTAATCAAACGCAAACTGCGAACCATTTCGTTTCAGTAAGTAATATTGTGTTAACCATTATATTGCTAATTGTAGTTTAATGACATGTTAAGTAAAAAATATGTAAGTAAAACTTTGAGAAGTTGGATTTTCTGATAAAACACGTGTTCAATAATCAAGTCATAAATAGGGGAGCGCATAAATAATATACACTATGGTTACGTTCCATTAGTACATTAGAAACTCAAATGAAACAGTTATTCGACACACCTCTTGACATGGGTCCTTGTAAGCGCTGATGAGTGAAAATCATGACGTCATTAGTAACGTTTTCGCCACGACTATAACGACCGCGGTCGCCTAGTGAAACAGTAGACGGCGCATTTTGGACGTTGTGAGATACTAAAGGAAATGAAATGATATAATACATAAAAATAAGATAGGTCTGAAATTATACATTATATATAAGTCAACATGTCATTACCCATAGTATGTGCAAATATTACATTGTCTTATAAAAGATATAATTAAAATATTAGTTACATTAACCTCGGAAACTTAAATTAAATTAGACTATAGTTGTATGTCGAAAGATAATAAAGTCAAATAATTAAATTCAATATAAATGCCATATAACCTCATCTATTCCTTAATCCAAATGAAATAATCATACAACGAGTAAAAACATTTCTTGAATAATCAATTGTGAAGACTGACTTTAACTTAATTATGATTAGATTAAAGATGGCAATAAAGGAAAGAAAACAAACAATAGATTAAAGGAACGCGACCTATGTATAAGGAGAGTGGACAGTGAAATCAATTGAGGTTCTGTTTATAAAATTTATAACTTTGCTGAACGTCGCAACCACTTGCATTTTCTATGGACGTCCCTACTTATGAGGTCATAAGTAGATACAAGCGAAAAGGGGCAAATAACGAGTTAATTATACTGGTCAACTGGTGGATTTATTGCTCTCGATATTATACTATGGTTACGAATATTTTTATCCCAACAATTAATGAAACTATGCATTATTTTGGAATACATGCTATAGTTTCGTTTTATTTTCATATTCATATAAACCATCAAGCAAGAAATAAAACATAACAATTATGTATAAGTCGTGTGCAAAAGGCAACTGGGGCCGGGGCTTGTGTAGGAAGCGTGTGGGGTTGTCATCGGCAAACCTTCTGCGCACGACTTACACTAACATCTTATATTTATTGAGGAACACTACTCATTGTTTTGTTTTATATTTAGTTAATGTATACAGACGTAAAAATAGAGAAAATCTGATGCAATCTAACTTTTACTTTATTAGACACCTATCAAATGGTCTTCTATATTATTTTTGGGGAAAATTGCCTTTATAAAGACTAACAGTAATTTATCTATACATCTATATGTAACGGTCCTGTCTACCCTGAGACCTTTCCGCCATCGTTGTTAGGTCCTGGTGGAAGTGCTCACCCTATTCCATATTCAAATTCTCCAGATTATCAGGACATTTAAACTGTGGAGAAAGGTCAACTATATGCCCATATTCACTGTAAAGCTGCAGACATATCTAGGGCAATAATTTTATTTTTATTTTGATGCTTTTGTTTTTAATTTACATTATTGGAAAAGTTTTCGTAACAATACTACTACTTATTTTCACAACTGTCAAAGTTATATCGTATCGTATACTATTAGTTACATACATACATAGTTTCATACAATTTATTAAATTATGGTATTACTATTTGAGTAATGAGTACAACGATAGTTTCATGACATCTCTTATAAATACAATTATTAGCTGCCATGTATTTTGGACGCCAACACAACAAACACTCGTTTTATTAGATGGTCTCCAAACTAGCAAATATTTCGTTGCATTTTTTTAATTGAACTTGCGTTTTAAATGTTGCTTTTTCTAGACAATTGTTTGTTATATATCAGTAATCTTCATCATATTAAAAAATGTCATAACAAACCCTCGCAAAAAGAAGGTAGCAAACGCTCCATTCTTTTCATTATTCGCATTAGGAATCATAATAAGCATATGATTAAATCATACTTAAATACCGTATATTTTAAACAGTACTGGACGGATCTTGTATATATCATATTCTTTTTTTACCACTGATTGTTATGAAAGAAAAGCAATTGTGACAATTCTTCGAAAAGGTGAGCTCGAACCAAGCAGTGATATGTTTACGGACTATTGTTGATAGATTCAGATGTAAACATTCCCATGAAACATAATGAGACCCCTTAGGATTCTATCGAATGTAAGAATTATTCAGGTTTATTGTTTATTATTTACAGAGTTCTAAGTAATCTCCGTGACTATTATCCATATCAAGATGCCTATAGAAGTAGTGCTCCAATGCAGGGAGAGTGTAGAGAATACCGAGGAAATTCAAGATCAATTGTACAACACCGTTATTAATGGAGGTTTCGACAATGCTTTGAAGTTAACCGAGAGTTTGCATAAATCTGGTCAATTAAATGCTATAAACACCACTATCTCAAGGCTCCTTAACAACGGTACCCCTAACATAATGGGATACGCGTACCGACTCTGGCTTTGCAACTACCGAGATTTGATATATGGTAATTTTCCACCCGCCATGAACTTAATCCTCAATGGAGATCCCGTAACAATCACCAACAAACGATATGATCTACCAATGAAGTTACAGATAGATGTTGACAACGATGGTGATAGAAAGGCCTGGGGTAATGGAGCAAAAAATGTAAGTGACAGGATGAAATGGAAGTTTGTAACAATATGGGAGAACAATACTATGTACTGTAAAATTCAAAACGTCGAATACCATATGTTCTTGAAGCTTGTTCTCAATGTGGACGATGTAGGTGATCGTGCAGCTTTTGGCGCTGTACATGATGATACTGATCGTCATCAGTGGTATCTTCGTCCTGTTATGAACGAAGGCAATCTGCTGTTTTATATTATCAATAGGCAGTATGGTCAAGCATTAAAAATGGGAGCCTGGCAGGACAAAATCAATGATCGCATTGTTTGGGGTCATAACGGGAACTTTCAAGGCCAACCTGGGACATATGGTTGGAGTATTGAACAAAGTTGAATTTTATTTCAATCAAACCGATATTAGACGGGTCATTTATGTCTCTCAATTTAGATGTATCAACCAAAGTTATCTGTAAAAATATGTTAATTATTAGTCATTTAATATCATTGTTTACCATTGTGTCCTTTTAGTCCTTTCTGTACTTCGGAAACGAATCGATTCAATTTGATAGATCGAACTAATGCTAGCATTAACAGTCTCAGAATGAACTTTAATATGCATTCAATCTCATTGAAAGCCGTTGTGTCTTTTCCATTTTGTGTCTTTCAACAAAATTGAAAAAAATTCGTTGATCCGTATGATTTAATTTTAATCCTTAAATAAAGACATTCGATAAATTTAGAATTTTTTATTTAGTGCCTAAAAAATTTATGTATCATGAAGAAAAATCAGTGGATGATTGGTTGGATTGTAAATAGCAATCGTTGCCTAAAACCATTAAACTTTAGAAAAGATACAAAATAATAAAAGCGTGGACATGTCCGAGCCTGACTTGTACTCGGACACTTGCCTCAGAAATAATTTTTCTTCTTTTATACAAATCTGTAATATCAAGCGCTATTTTCATATTAGAAACGTTAAAGATTGTTGCGAGTCCAGCAGTGGGACGTTTTCAGTCTGTTATTGTCGACTTCAAGATTTTGTATTTTTTTTTGTTTTTTGTTATTTGCGAGGTTAGTTTTTTTTCCTTTCTACTTTTTAGTTGCGCAAATACTTGAATAGCTTTAGACAGTAAGAATATTTATATGAAGCTCGTGGTACGTGCCTATAATATTTGAGGGTTGCTCTTGATTCTCTGGGATCCACTCATCAGATCAGGACTTGGTGACAATGAAATCACCTCGGGTGAATCATGAAAATCGGTCCACAACTGACGGAAAAATCGCGTAACAAACACACATTCGACTTGAAAATCTCCTCCATTTTGAAGTCGATTAAAAAAATAAAAAGGCCTTATACGGACAACTAAATTCTCAAATGTAACTTTAGAATTTTTGCCTATCTGTCTGTCAGAACATGAGAAAGAAAGAAAAAGGCTTTATTTGAAACAATACTGACAAAATTACATTTCTTACACATTATTATATACGTAGCATATTTTGAGAATTTGTACGCCGAATTGTCAGCAAACACATTTGCATTCACCATTTTGCTGTGACGGAATTATATCCGATACAATGCTATTTTCAGTGCAAACCTTCCTTTTTTATGACAAAAATTCAGCAGACAGGCAGACGGCCCACTTGATGGAATGCGGTTACCATCGCCTATGGACATTTGCAACACCAAAGGTGCTACAAATGCACTGCTGCTCTCTTAAGGGAGCCTGGAACCTGGTCACTAATGCCGGAACACAACTCAAGGTTGTTATGGCGGCATACTCTAGACCAGGGGTGGTCGCCACCCAGTCGAGCACATACCCTACCGCAGGAAATTGTATTCTTTCTCCGTTCCTGCACGGATATAGCCTTCCTTATGACGTGAGACCAAAATAACTCAATTTTCAAGACCAATCAAGTGAAAACGTATACGCAACTTACCTGAATATTTGATACTCGTGCTGTCGCCTTCCATAGCCACTCTCCTGCTTGCAGCCGTGGGAGTGAGCGTATTCTTAACGAGGGGTTCAAAGTGGTTATGTATTCAACCGCATTTACAAACTGGGATGCTAATGCTAAGTGCAATTCAAATTCAAGGAATCTTAAGGAAATTAAGTCTATTTGAGATGTATATCCGTATTAAAATATATACGAATATGGAAATGACTACGTTTGACGACTTTTACTTCTCTGCTCCCGTTTCACAAATTTAAGAATACACGGATTATCGTAATTTGCGGGTAGAATTGAGAGTTTGTTTGTACTGAAGTAATCCCTTATGAACATATTTTGAAAATTCTCTCACCAGTTAAAAACTACACTATTCCTGAATGGGATGGGCTATATTTGATTGTGATTAAAAATATTTTTAAATATTTCGTTTTTTTTAATGACGTCCAACTAAATAGGCACGGGAACGCCTGTCAAATATGTGACAACAATAACGGTCCACGAACGAACTGCGCACATCTTCTAACGAAGCACTGCAAATGACTTCTACGAACCAAATTATTAAGCGTCTATTGTGAGGACAATATTGCGATAAATTTGTGATGTTACAAGAATGGATAAGGTGAGAAATGAGTACATAAACAGATCTTTGAAAGTTGTATCCGTGACTGAAAAATTGAGAGAAAGATTACTAAAGTGGTATGTATGGGCATGAGATGCGGAGGGATGAAAGTCACGTGACAAAAAAAGGTTCAACTGCAAGATTGATGTATACCTATGGAAAGATAACAAATATTTTTATAATATCCTCTATATATAGATATATGTAGTTCATAATATAGATTCTATTTGTTACTCTAAACAGTATAATTCTATTCTATCTATTATTCTATTCTGTATTACAGTATATCTTGCTACCTATCCATTGTCTTACTTCTGGTTAAAAAATTACATTAAATCAATACAAGTAACATCATATTTCGAGCAATTGCCGATAAGTTAAATGCATGATTAGTAATATAAGTCCAGCATTAATCAGTTATCGTATATAATCTATATATTAATACGTGAAGCAAAAATGCAGAAAAACTTTGAACTCCTTTTTACGAAAATTGCGTGGACGGAGGACGGAGGAGAAGTTTATATAGAAAATGAGTGCAGAATGCTCATATTTTTACATTATGCATAAGAAAATACATTAAATCAATTTAAAAAAACATTACACAAAATACTCAATTTCACGCACACACGCATATACCTTTATAATTTAAATAATGTATGTCTTTGACGATCACGGGCCATAAAAATGGCCCGGACATTTGGAGGGCTTGCGTGGGGCCATGGGAAGGCCAACACGTAGAGGCCCTTTGACAAGTTTAATGTAAATGTGGCGTGACACTGACCAGCGATTATCCCTGACTACACCATATAGTAATGCACCCAAGGACAAGCCCCAGCCAGTGTAGGACTATTGTGGGAAATGATGACAAAAAGTACCGGGCTATTGGGGTGAACGGTGGTACTAGAGGTCTGGGAATACGGAGACTATGGCGTCTGCCTGTCGCAATGTTGAGGGAACATGGAAAAATGGTCAGACAGTGTCTCGCCACTCCCTGCATGGGCCCCAAAAAATGCCATAAAAGACAAGGGCAACATGGGTGTGAGTGGCTAAGGGGTGTAGAGAGGTGGGCTGCAGGTTCACCGAAGCTACTTCTGACGTGATGCCATTTATCACTTCCACCCCTGGAGCTTGAGTCTTAGCTCTAGCGATCTCCACTCTGTTCTGGCTTATTAAGGCAAGCACGGAGGTGGGGGCCTTGCCTTGGCCCCCGAAGTCAGGTAGGTACGAGGTGTCGCTACTCACCTAAGGCTTCGCCACAAAGCCCCCCTGCGGGTAAATTTAAATTATTGTTATGGTCGAATTTCGACCACGGGCGACAACTAGGTTGAATAAATACTTCTGAATTTGTATCGAAGAAATTAAAATACAAAATGGAAGCTACCCTCTACTTACAAATGAATAAGATTTTAATTGTTCAATTATTCAACAGGGACTTAATTTACAACAAAGCTGTGCTCGAACAACCTTTTTTGTTTCAAAACTCTGTTTTGCCAAATACATTAAAATTTAAATTTGCTATTATAATTGACCTTTTTGAGAGTTTCGTAGACATATTATCAAAAAGATCACTTTTGAATTCATTCGATCTATCTTTTTATACAAAGCCTTTGTATTTCGTTAAGCTGCGAATTAATTTGCGAAAGTGGACGATTTAGTTGAAACTCAGTAATATATATGTCGCAGAACGGCCTCATTCTCACGACATCTTCTTTAGTTTTGCAGGTTTAGTGGGCGTCATCAGGATAAAATGCGAGCATAAAACACAATAGCCACGGTTTATACACTTTTAATTTAGATTTGATCAACATTATGACATAGTTTAGACCGAGCAGCGGGTTCAGGGCACCCGCTCATACTTCCAGCTTCAATACTTTCTTTAAAATACTCCATGGTCCAACTCGACCTGCTGCCACCAACCAAATGTGCCACAAAAACTCCTCAGTCTACCCAAGTAGATATTACTCAAAGTATAGAGGGCGCTGACCCCGCTCTAGACATGCTCTGCTCTCATTGGTCGTTTATTAAATTACAATATTCATAACTTTTATTAGGTTAGAACGATCTTTAAGTTATAGAAACATTTAACAAATCTAATTAAATTACATTAAGAATTTTAGAAGTAATTAAAATGTAAACAAATGATATTGTGCGTTATACATCCAGTCAACGATACGTCCAATTAAAGCTTCCCTCCGATGTATATATATATATATATATATGTGTGTGTATATAGTTTCCAAGATAAAATATAATTGTTTTTTTGTTTGTTATGCTTTTACGGTAAAACTAATGAACCGATTTGGCTGAAATTCGGTATAATGTAAAATTATGTACATTTTTACCGATAGTGGAAAACGGATACTTTTTATCCCGGAGAGTGTGATAGATTTATCTAAAGGTGATCCCAGAAAATATTATAGGTTTTTATGTGGTTTGCTATTTTCGTAATTTTGTTTATTTCGTCGTTTTGGTCGTTTAGGTAGTTGTGGTACTTTTGGTCGAAGGTTTTAGTAGTTTTTATACTTTTGGTAGATGTGGTAGCTTTTGTAGTTTTGGTCATAGTTTACAGTGAGACGGGTATATATAAATAAACTAGAATATGTTGTAATTGGGGATTAAAGTTTGTATAGAAGACAAATGTCAATTTACAACCTCGGCCCTCGGGTGTCTCTTAGGGAACGCTTTAAGGAAATCGGTATTATGACGGTCGCCTGCCAATATATTTTCAATAATATAATTTATATTCGTAATAATTTGAGTGCCTACAAGCGGTATAAGGATGTTCACGATTTCAACACCAGGCATTGTAATAAACTGATATTGCCATCTTTTAGATTACAAAAAGTATTGTCTTCTTTCTTGGGGGTTGGTATACGCTTCTTCAATAAGATTCCGAGTGAAATGTTAGATCTGCCCTTCACTAAATTCAAATTTAAAATAAAAAGTATCTTGCTTAAAAAGGGATACTACACTATTGAAGAATATTTAAATGACAAAACTTCATTTACATAACAGCTCGCTCCAACCTCTTATACTGTGTTTTGTACGAGTATAACGTTTTATCTTGCCGTACTTGTAAGGAATATATGGAGATATGTTGCAAAAAAAAATAATACGTTACGTCTTTATATTTATAATAACTATAATTAATTTCTATCCTTTTATTGCGTTTTTGTCTTATTGAATATGCACTGTTTGCTACAACTCCATTAATTCTTCAAAAGTTATTCTGTAACATAATTCTGTATAAAATCTTTTAAAAAAAAAAGTACTTAAATATAAAAAATAGAACAAGAAATATAAAGAAAATTTTTTTTTAGCTAGACGTGTTGCTGGGGAGTTTCTTGCCGCTTCTTCTCCTTAACAGCAATAACACGTTGCGAAGCGGTGTACATAGACTAGGATGTAAAATTAAATTTTAACCTATATGTATGACCTTCAAAAAGTGTTCTCCAGTGGAACTTATTTTGAATAAAAACTTTTGAATTTGAATTTGAATTTGAATGATTTCCCAAGTTTATAGATAAAAAAATCATAATCTATAAAAAAATGCGATAGTAACTCGATCTGTCTGTCTAAATACCGAAAATGGACATAGATATTATTCATCCCCGGAGATGGGATAGTTAGCGATATAAAATGAAGTAAATCTTCCGAGGGCAAATAGCGTCCACATACAAATATGTCAATACAATGTAACCTGTATTAACGCCTGCTCTTTAAACCAGAGGTACGCACCAGGGTTTGATCCATGATTGATGATGTTGACCAGGGATATAAGCTACCTCCATACAAAATTTCATGTAAATCGGTCCACTCGTTTCGGAGATTAGGCAGGTACAAACAGACAGACAAACAGAGAAACAAAAAATTTGATAAAATCTACATTTTTATTTTATTTTATTTTATTCGGAAAACAAACAGTACATATAACTAAGTACATATTACTAAATATCTTTAACCATTTAATTGTTTCCACATATAGATATACTGCTTGCTAGTAAATATTTTACATTTTATGAATTAAATTAAAAATAGGAAATTAAAAAAGAAAAAGGAAATAAATTATTTTAAAACTGACCTATTGACTTGTTAATATTGAGACCAATGCTTTACCAGGACCGTCTTAAGATTTTGTGGATTACTAATAAATAAATCTATGTCATGTGTAACAGCTAAAAGATTATAGTTGATTGACACACGTTTAAAATAAGAATTTGCCCTATAGTTACTAGATATTCGTGGAACAAACAATTGTATTGGGTTCCGGAATAGTCTTGTTGGCACTTTTAAACATATTTTAGATAATAAATAAGGCGAGTCTATTTTAGACTGTGCAATTTTACTTGGCATCACTATATCTGCTATTTGTCTCCTTTTGTACAATGGTAAAATATGATGTCTGAGACATCTATCTTCGTACTGATTATCGCTAACCTTGCATTTAAACTCTAAAAATCTTAAAAACCTACGTTGTATGGATTCGATTCTATTAACATACACATCATACATTGGATTCCATACCTCTGAAGCGTACTCTAGAAGACTACGCACCAAAGAACAATCAATACAAAATCTTTAAGATCTTGACATTACTAAATTGTGAACTGACTCTCATGACAAAACCTAATGTCTTATTGGCTTTTTTTGTTATGTGGTCTATGTATTTATCATACAGTAATTTAGAATCATGTAGTACTCCAAGATCACGTATCTCATCAACTTCTGTAAGAATTGTATTATTAATAGTATTTTATAGCATTTAGATATGTTGAGATCTAGTTTGTTTAATGTGCAATATTGTTCAAATTGATGAAGATCATGCTTTAAAAGATAGCAATCATTAATGGTGTTGATTGATCTAAATATTCATGTCGTTCATTCATGTCGTCAGCATATAAGAGAAAATTTGAAAATTTAAAACAGTATCGTTGATAAAAATCGTGATCAGAAGTGGTCCTAGCAGGGAACCTTGGGGTACTCCGGAAGGAATATTTATCCATCTTGAGGAATATCCATTGACAACAACGGCCTGCGACCTTTTATCAATATAAGAGGAGAACCATCTGAACAAGTTTCCATGAATTCCAGCTTTTAGTAATTTCTGTAAAAGTAAATGGTGGTCAATGCGGTCAAAAGCTTTACTGTAGTCGGTTAAAAAGTGCATCCACCTGGCCACCTGAGGACCATATTTGAAGTAAGATAATCTAAAAAACTAATAAGATTTGATGTTATTAAACGTTTTTTCAAAAACCCATGTTGTTCAGGTAAAAAACCAGTATGAAGTGCAGAGTAAACGTTAGTATACACGATTCTTTCCAAAACTTTAGCAAAAATGCATAACTTTGAAATAGGTCTATAATTTTTAATTTAATAAATGCTGATTTCCAAATTATTGGCACTATACCCTCTGTTAAAGATTTCTGAAATAAATAAGTCAAAGGCATTGTCAATGCTTTTGCACACTGGACTATCAATAATGGAGCAATATTATCCGGACCAGCACCTTTATTTATATCGAGTGATTTCAAAAGCTTATGAACAGAAACAGGTTCAACTACAATTTTGTTGATAGAATTAATATAATAAGGATTTTCTAAGAGATGAATTGATGGAGAGAAATTCCCGTTTGATGGCACCGTTAAAAATGTTGATTTGAAATAAGTGCAAAAAAGATTACAAATACTTTCTCCTGTACAAGTATTTACTCCCTCATATAACATGATCGCTGGAATATAATTAGAAGACAATTTTAAAGATTTAAGATATGACCACATTTTTTTAGGCTTTTTAATAATATTAGGTTGGGGAAAAAGTTTCTTCGCGTTTTATATAAAAATTCAAAAGGTTTTTTTATAAAGTTTATTTTCATTTGACTAAAGTATGTAGGTGCCATTTTGTTAGTACTATTTCACTTCTTACATCCCTCTGACTCGGTTTTTAGCATTTTTTTCATTGTACAGAAATTTGACCTCTACAATTTTATTATATGTATAGATGACGGAGGAGGAACCTCCGTGGTGTTCTTTGAGAGTGCGACGTCAGCAATGCCGACATCACGATTGTTGGCTACTTGGTGACGACCCATATTTGAGCCCTCGAAATAGAATTTCAAGAGAACTCGGCATCGTACATTCCAGGAGCGTTACGACTTCCCAGAGAGGTCCGTCCCGTTCGGCGGCTCGAGCAATAATGACCGGCTGATCCGGTTTCGATGCCGTTTTCGTTGATCGATATTAAATTCCCGAACTTAAAATCTGCATACTTTATATAATTATACTTTATAAACCTAAGGGAATCGAAAAAAAGATTCCAATGTAAAACTTTCATTAATTGATACAATCTTTAGTAAAAAAAAATATTATAGTTGTGTATACCTTTTGTGATATTACTTGAACCGATTTTTACGGGAATTTCCGGGATTCGTTGTATTTTCATTTTACGAATCCATCAACCTGCTGAAAATAACCTTTGATTTTATATTTAACATAAAATAACTGTAGGTAATCTTTGTTACCTGTCAAAGTTGGACAAAGTCGCGGGCAAATACTAGCTTAATATAACGAGCGTGACTCTAATATTTCGAATCAATTTTAGTACTAAAACTTCCTAATAATTCACGGTCTTATTCATATTAAGTTATAGTAAGTTTATACGCTTCTTTACGAACTTTAAAAGAGCCTAGAAACTTACTCTAACTCAATATGAATAAGATCGTGAATATGCGTCTGATTGCGTATGAGTATTGTCCTCGATATAATACAGGCTTAAAGTTATTAAATGAAACAATCAATTTAACAGTTAAGGAATAATGCACTCGTCATATTGGGCCGATAACTCGCTTTGTTCGCAGCGTATTGATTAACGCAGTGTTTGCTGGTTTCAATTCAATTATGTAGGGATAGGTACACGTGGGATAGAAGGTTCTACAATGGTTGGGTGGCGAGAATAATATATTAAGTATATTAGGTAAGTGTTTAAACAATCCACGACTTTTGAAGTCTAGTCGGTTCACTTGCTTCATTTTCGTTATTTAATTGCATCAGTTCAGCAGACAAGCATGCAGCCCACGTCATGGAAGGAGGCTACCGTCGCCTATGGACATTTGTAACACTAAAGGTGCTACCAATGTACTGCCACTCTCTAAAGGGAGGCTGGACTCTGGTCACTAATGCCAGGACACAACTGAAGGTTAAGCCTAGACCATTGACGCCGGGTTACTAGTCTGTTGGTTTTTTTATAGGATTCATTTCGGAGAGTGTGCAGTCAACCTATTCGACCTGATCCCCCATTGTATCTCGTACACCATTCCATCTTAGGACCACAAGGCGCTGTGGTATACGCCATCGTTTCACAGTGGAAACGTTGCCAATTCAAAGTAAACGTTTCGCCTCCACGTTCCTTCTACCTACGGCAGAGTTGTGGAATGCACTGCCAGAGTCAGTAGTTCCCGAAAAGTACAATCCGGGTGTATTCAAGTCTCGTGTGAATAGGTATTCTACCTTGGTATGCGTGCTCCATCTCCAGCCGCATCATAGCTTCATTGGACGTGATCGTGGTCAAACGCAAACCTATTTATTGTTACAATTTGAGCTTTGTTTACAGGTATGCAGGTGGCATACCTGTAAACAAAGCACATTTATTACCCGCGGGCGTCGTTTGAGCTTGGACATTGAAGCACTTTTATGACAATCTTCTTTTGTTTTCTTTGTGTTTA
Source organism: Dendrolimus pini (assembly GCA_949752895.1). NCBI lineage: Eukaryota > Metazoa > Arthropoda > Insecta > Lepidoptera > Lasiocampidae > Dendrolimus > Dendrolimus pini. Next base: position 5,227,235 of record OX457129.1, on the reverse strand, counting down.
AAATTTGTGATTGGAAAAATAGTCCATTGTGTATTGTAATATTTTATGGTAGTTATTAGCCAGGTGTGCTTCTAAGAAATTCGGTGTTCCGGGCCGGGCAGACATATTGCACCTGGCAGTATAAAGCAATGCCCGAATGGAGAGAGGAGGCAGTCAAGCGATAGTCGCAAACGAGGCAAGACGTGTGTACATTCGATAGTGACGGACTTTGCGCATGTTATTGAATCTTGTGTGTTTGTACTGGTTGTGTCCAGTTATATTTGTACCTGTGTTATACGTGTTTGTATAGTTCTAATAAACTCTATAGTTAATTCCAACGGCATTTTAATTCGAGTCCCATAACTCGTAACATTATTATAAAAAAGGTTGTTATGGCGACATATTCTAGACCAAGATTGGCAGCCATCCAGACGGGAAAATACCTACCTACTATTAGTACCTATCACTTGGCTGTTGGTTGTTTCGTTGCCTATTACAGCAGACTGTCCGACCGCAGGAAATTGTATTCTTTCTCCGTTCCTACACGGATAATATTTTCACAGAAATTCCATATTAATAATCTGTTAGAGTATCTTCGTTAAATGTGTTGTCCATTTTCGTGGTCTGCGTGATTTGGATCACAGGACCTATGCTGCTTCCAGGGTCCAATGGTCGTATACCAGTATTCGCTTTGGAAACGCCTTAGCAACCGTCAGTTTTTCCCGTGCAGTCTCCGTGATTGGGCAGATTTGTTAATTCACCCTTGGACACTAGATTGCTTAAGAAAAGCTACGGACACGGCATACGACGTATGGACGCTGCGCATAATGTTTGTGCGCCGCTTCAGACAGAATGCATACTCATAATAAACATTCGGTCGCGTACAACGTCACGTCACATCGTTAATAGCGTGCAATGTATTTAACAGATAATAGCCTTAAAAATTATATGTCTACTTCCCGCATCCAGGCTCTACTATAATACAGTTACAACCTAGGCGCCGACAAAAACAAATTCACACCTGCATATCTGTAAAAGTACATTTATTACCCGTTGGTATTTGAACTAATAACATTGAAATTCTTTTTTGGTCGTCTCCTTTTGTTTACTTATTGGAATACGGTCTATTGTTGTATTGTGGTCATTAACCAGTTGTTACGGATTTAAAGTATAAGCGGATTATAGGAAATTTGTTCCACGCGGCAGGGCGGACATATTGCATCTGTGCAGTATACAACATGGCCCGATCGATGTAGGAGTTAGTCAAGCGAGAACCACCAGCGAAGCGAGACGGGTGTATCACAATCAGAAATCTAATAAAAGACGGACTTTGCGCGTTATATTGAAATACGACCTTCTACATTACGTTTGGTCTTATTGTGTTTGGTTATATTTGTACCTGTGTTATACGTGTTTGTATAGTTTCTAATAAACTCTATAATAATTGCAACAGCATTTTAATTCGACTACCTCGCACTCGTAGCAATATGTTTATGGATTAACAACCGATTTCAGCGCCATCTGCCAGCTCCAATTGTAAACCCAAACTATCCCGGGACCCACTCAAACACACACAAAAATTTCATGAAAATCAGTCAAAGTCAAATTAATTTATTTCATGTATACAGGTTTGAATATGATGTCCATAGTTATAAAAATTTAGGTACCACTCTATCCTGCCACAGATGTAGCTTACAAAATTATTTAATATACAATTTATAATAGTAATTATTAACAATTAGTATTTCTAATGTCACAAAATCAGACTGATGTATCAGTATGTGGGTCAAAAAGATACTCATGTATTGTATAACATGCTTTATTTATTAATAATTGAGGTAATTTTATTTTAAAGCCTTTTGATATTGAGTTCAGTCACGCTGTATTTGCATTTTACCCATACTAACCGCAATTAACTTTTATGTATAAGAAGAAGATTTTTACTACCTACATGTGATATATCGAATTTGTCTTATACAAAGATTAAATCGTTGGCTTATGTCAACCTAATGGAATATTCTTAATGGTAGAGATAGTAATTCTCAGTTGTTAAAACATTTTTAATTTTCTGATTTATAAATCACAATCAAATATAGCCTATGTCACTTGGAAATAACGTAGCTTTCTACTGGTGAAAGAATTTTCAAAATTGCATGAATAGTACCGGAGATTATTACGAACATCCAACCTCACAAATTTTAACTGTTTATAATATAAGTATAGGTTACTTTTCATTTTAATATATTTTTTTATTGCAGGAGTTCAGCAGACAGGCAGACGGTCCACTTGATGGAAAGCGGTTTCCATCACCTATGGACATTTGCAACACCAAAGGTGCTACAAATGCGCTGCGGCTCTTCTAAGGGATACTGGAACCTGGTCACTAATGCCGGAACACATCCCAAGGTTGTTATGGCGACATACTTTAGACCAGGGGTGGTAGCCATCCAGTCGGGCAAATGCCCTACCACCTGGCTGTGGGTTGTTTTGTCGCCTCATACGACAGGCCTCCCGGCCGCAGGAAATTGTATTCTTTCTCCGTTCCTGCACGGATAGCATAATAACTACTATTCTATTACTTCACCACTATATTCGATACACCCACGCACACACCGCAGCCTTATTCAACCCTTTGTCTTTGATAAACAACAATAAACTTAGCCTTGTATACATGTAATGTAAACAAGTCTGTAAATTGGCTAACATGCAAACAAACCCTATCAAGACCTTGATTCATTCTTGTGAGGATACCAAAAGATTGTGTTATGTTCAGGTTTTAATAATCTCAATGTACTATTTATTTATTATTACGAGTTATATATTGTTATATATTGTTGTGTTATATATTGTTACGAGTTACAGGACTCGAATTAATGCCGTTGGAATTACCTATAGAATTTATTAGAACTATACAAAGACGTATAACACAGGTACAAATATAACTGGACGCAACCAGTACAAACGTGATGCACGATTTAAAAACACGTGCAAAGTCCGTCACTATATACACGCTCATTGTATGTACACACGTCTTGCTCGTATCGTAATCGTCGCTTGACTGCCTCACCCCTCCGTTCGGGCATTGTTTTATACTAAACTATACAATATGTCTTGACACAATGCTCGACCGCATAACAATAGATTGTAAAAATCACACCTGGTTAATGACCATCATAAACGATTACAACACACAATAGGATGTTTTTCTAATTACAAATTTTAAACAAAAAGTAAACAAAAGTAGTTGAATTGCAGAATAGGTAATAAACTGCAGGTGAGCATTCACTTTTGTCAGATTGTAAAAATATTATTAAATTCTAAAAATGCCGTGTCTGTAAATTAGAGCTATTAAAAAAAACTGGAATAGACTATAATAACGACGGACAGCACAATTAATATTGATTTCAACGCAGTTTGCGCTGGTCGCAAGCTAAATCTTAGACTTAAAACCTGTGCTTCTTTTTACTCCCGAATTCCTGCGGGATTTTTCCCGGGAGTGGTTTGAATTTATTCGGAAGCATAAAAGTTTATGGGTACAATTTAAATGCTCACCAAAAATATTTTTTGTCCCTTAGACTAAGCACCAAATAATTAATATATTACTTCGTATAAATTTAATCCACTCTATACCGAGGTGCCTAAAAAACAACGTTTTACGTTCCAAAATAAATATACACTCATCAGAACAATTGTATGTTTTGTATTTAAATTCTTTTTGCTTATCAAAATGGATAAATGCCCACCAAATATTGTTTTACTAAAACACTAACATTCAAACCGAAAATTGCAGTTTAATGTGTTTAGGAATATATTTAAGACTTATTTATAACAACTGAAATTGGTTTTGAGTGGAAAAAATACATATTCAATTAATTAATAAGTTTGAAATTCACGACAATGATCTGGTAATTTTGTCGCCGAGACGTTTTTTTACGTTTTTTGACGGGATTTATTTATCGAAATAGGAGACTGTATGTATCCGAAAATTTAAATATGTGGAGTTTTAAACAGTCGGTTACGTTAGGTTTTGCGTAGACCAAAGCGCCAGAACCGACTGTAACCATTCACTATTTATCTTATATATTAGTGAATAAATAATAGTTTAAAAAAACTAAAAAAAACACGCTTTTATAAAAAATCCAACTAAAAAAACAAAAAATAAAATTTAATATAATATAAAAAAGCGTGGTGTGTATTCAAAGCGCTTTTTAAGATATTATATTATTAATTGAATACACCCCACGCTTTTTTATATTATATTAAATTTTATTTTTTGTTTTTTTAGTTGGATTTTTTATAAAAGCGTGTTTTTTTTAGTTTTTTTAAACTATTATTTATTTTTCATTTTTTAGTTGATTTTTGTTTAAATGTTTTTAAATACAAGCTTTTGAGATCCTGCATATCATGTAGCAGCAGAGTGCTAGCCAAGACAAGTAAAACGAGCCCAAACACGACGGGTCTATCTTGTTTAGTACAGGAGTTCCTATGGCCACCTTCCGACTCCATCATCAGATCAGCTCCATGGTACCATATTATTGCATTGTCACGCGATATAAACATACGGGCCCAAACACGAAGGGTCTATCTTGTTTAGTACAGGAGTTCCTATGGCCACCTTCCGACTCCATCATCAGATCAGCTCCATTGTACCATATTATTGCATTTTGACGCGATATAAACATACGAGCCCAAACACGACGGGTCTATCTTGTTTAGTACAGGAGTTCCTATGGCCACCTTCCGACTCCATCATCAGATCAGCTCCAAGGTACCATATTATTGCATTGTCACGCGATATAAACATACGGGCCCAAACACGAAGGGTCTATCTTGTTTAATACAGGAGTTCCTATGGCCACCTTCCGACTCCATCATCAGATCAGCTCCATGGTACCATATTATTGCATTGTCACGCGATATACACATACGTGCAAAATTTCAGCTCAATCGGAAAACGGGAAGTCGGTCAAATTTAGGGGTCGGTTACAGACATACTGACTGACATACAAGTGAAGCTAATATAAAGCGTGTAAAAACAGAAGTGAGGTTAGATTGACAAAAACATTAATAACTCAGAAACTATACATTTCCCGCACATAGGAGTTGCAGAAGGGGTGAGTTTTCCTCCCCCCCCCCCCTCCCCCCCTCCCCCGCTCATTACTTATGACTCCGGAGACATATATGTAAACCACACCCTGTTTTAATCAAATTCATAAAACAATAAACAATTTGGAATACGCAATATTATATTTGGTATTAAAAATAATTGTACGTTCGACCATTTGCTTTTTTGCCTCAGCAAAAATTACTAAATTGGAAGTGGAGAAACAAAATATTGGTAATATCTATTTAGCGATCATGTAAAATATTTGGTCTGAAATTAGCTTTAAAGGCGTTTTAATATTTTTATGGCATAGCATAAAAAAGAAAATAGCTTCATTTCTACAATACTTCTGGAAACGCAATTTGGTGAGCATTTATCCATTCTGGTAGGTATTTCGAATTTATTGGTAGTAAAATAGGTGCATTTCTGGTAGGCGTTTAAACACAAGCCAAAGTTTATTCCGACACAGTTTGCACTAAAATCATAACTTACATATTTTTTAAATTCTCCGATACTTTGTGTTCCGGAAATCCCGCGGGAATTTCAAGTCAAGCCTGGGCAAAGTCAAGGACATATCCTAGTCTCTATATATATATATATATATATATATATATATATATATATATATATATATATATATATATATATATATATATATATATATATATATAATTCTTCTGTATGTGTGTTGACAGTGAACTCCTCCTAAACGGCTGGACCGATTTGAATGATTTTTTTTTGTGTGTGTGATCATGTGTACCTATTCGAGGATGGTTTAGATTCACAATTAGAACCGATAGGTGGCGCTGAGATCGGGTTCTAGAATCCTCCTAATCACCTGGACCGATTTTGGTGGTTTTTATTTTTGTGTGTTTGAGTGGGTCCCCGAATGGTTTAAATCCACAATTGGAACCGGCAGGTAGCGCTGGGATCGGATCCTAGATTTTAATTTTTTTCAGAGCAGGACAATGTCTGCCGAGGCCGCTAGTGCATATATAAAGTTCTAATGTTAGTGCGTATGTCACTGAACTCCTAAGCCTAAACCCTTGGCCCGATCTTAATGTTCCACTCGAACACATGGTAAAAATCTAGGTCCCGATTCCAGCGTCACCTGCTGAGTCCAATTGAGTATTGGTCCCGATACGTGGCGCTGGAATCAGGTTCCCGGATTTAGACGATTATTTTTTGTGTTTATTTCAGTAGGTCACTCGATGGTTTAAATGGTTTAAATCCACAATTGGACCCAGTAGGTGGCCCTGGAATCGGGAACAAGGTTTTTATTTTTCAGAGCAGAACAACATCTGCCGAGACTGCTAGTATACATGTATATTTTTTCTGCATGTGTGTTACTGAACTTTCTGTGTGTGTTTGAGTGGGTCCCGGGATGGTTTGGAATTTTAGAACCATAATAGGTATGCGGAAATGCGTTGCAATAAATTTTAACATTATTTACATAAATAGAAAAGGACAGACATTAAAACAATATATTGTTGTCTTACTTTTGAAATATGTATCTTATATATTATTTCTGTGTATAAGATTTTTATCAAAGAAAAAAACACGCCGCTATTGTCTATTTTATTATTCTATATTTAATTGTGGTATTTTTATCACATTTGAATGCGATAGTCACGTTCGTATGCAAAACCATAAGATGACCTACATTTTGATGGTCAAAAATGAAACCGTATTTTTTTTAAATATGTTTTACCACAAAACGATAGTGTTATCGCATCTTTTTTGTATATAAATACGGCGTCCAATAATATTAATCAAACGCAAACTGCGAACCATTTCGTTCCAGTAAGTAATATTGTGTTAACCATTATATTGCTAATTGTAGTTTAATGACATGTTAAGTAAAAAATATGTAAGTAAAACTTTGAGAAGTTGGATTTTCTGATAAAACACGTGTTCAATAATCAAGTCATAAATAGGGGAGCGCATAAATAATATACACTATGGTTACGTTCCATTAGTACATTAGAAACTCAAGTGAAACAGTTATTCGACACACCTCTTGACATGGGTCCTTGTAAGCGCTGGTGAGTGAAAATCATGACGTCATTAGTAACGTTTTCGCCACGACTATAACGACCGCGGTCGCCTAGTGAAACAGTAGACGGCGCATTTTGGACGTTGTGAGATACTAAAGGAAATGAAATGATATAATACATAAAAATAAGATAGGTCTGAAATTATACATAATATATAAGTCCACATGTCATTACCCATAGTATGTGCAAATATTAGATTGTCTTATAAAAGATATAATTAAAATATTAGTTACATTAACCTCGGAAACTTAAATTAAATTAGACTGTAGTTGTATGTCGAAAGATAATAAAGTCAAATAATTAAATTCAATATAAATGCCATATAGCCTCATCTATTCCTTAATCCAAATGAAATAATCATACAACGAGTAAAAACATTTCTTGAATAATCAATTGTGAAGACTGACTTTAACTTAATTATGATTAGATTAAAGATGGCAATAAAGGAAAGAAAACAAACAATAGATTAAAGGAACGCGACCTATGTATAAGGAGAGTGGACAGTGAAATCAATTGAGGTTCTGTTTATAAAATTTATAACTTTGCTGAACGTCGCAACCACTTGCATTTTCTATGGACGTCCCTACTTATGAAGTCATAAGTAGATACAAGCGAAAAGGGGCAAATAACGCGTTAATTACACTGGTCAACTGGTGGATTTGTTGCTCTCGACATTATACTATGGTTACGAATATTTTTATCCCAACAATTAATGAAACTATGCATTATTTTGGAATACATGCTATAGTTTCGTTTTATTTTCATATTCATATAAACCATCAAGCAAGAAATAAAACATAACAATTACGTATAAGTCGTGTGCAAAAGGCAACTGGGGCCGGGGCTTGTGTAGGAAGCGTGTGGGGTTGTCATCGGCAAACCTTCTGCGCACGACTTACACTAACATCTTATATTTATTGAGGAACAGTACTCATTGTTTTGTTTTATATTTAGTTAATGTATACAGACGTAAAAATAGAGAAAATCTGATGCAATCTAACTTTTACTTTATTAGACACCTATCAAATGGTCTTCTATATTATTTTTGGGGAAAATTGCCTTTATAAAGACTAACAGTAATTTATCTATATATCTATATGTAACGGTCCTGTCTACCCTGAGACCTTTCCGCCATCGTTGTTAGGTCCTGGTGGAAGTGCTCACCCTATTCCATACTCAAATTCTCCAGATTATCAGGACATTTAAACTGTGGAGAAAGGTCAACTATATGCCCATATTCACTCTAAAGCTGCAGACATATCTAGGGCAATAATTTTATTTTTATTTTGATGCTTTTGTTTTAAATTTATATTATTGGTAAAGTTTTCGTAACAATACTACTACTTATTTTCACAACTGTCAAAGTTATATCGTATCGTATACTATTAGTTACATACATACATAGTTTCATACAATTTATTAAATTATGGTATTACTATTTGAGTAATGAGTACAACGATAGTTTCATGACATCTCTTATAAATACAATTATTAGCTGCCATGTATTTTGGACGCCAACACAACAAACACTCGTTTTATTAGATGGTCTCCAAACTAGCAAATATTTCGTTGCATTTTTTTAATTGAACTTGCGTTTTAAATGTTGCTTTTTCTAGACAATTGTTTGTTATATATCAGTAATCTTCATCATATTAAAAAATTTCATAACAAACCCTCGCAAAAAGAAGGTAGCAAACGCTCCATTCTTTTCATTATTCGCATTAGGAATCATAATAAGCATATGATTAAATCATACTTAAATACCGTATATTTTAAACAGTACTGGACGGATCTTGTATATATCATATTCTTTTTTTACCACTGATTGTTATGAAAGAAAAGCAATTGTGACAATTCTTCGAAAAGGTGAGCTCGAACCAAGCAGTGATATGTTTACGGACTATTGTTGATAGATTCAGATGTAAACATTCCCATGAAACATAATGAGACCCCTTAGGATTCTATCGAATGTAAGAATTATTCAGGTTTATTGTTTATTATTTACAGAGTTCTAAGTAATCTCCGTGACTATTATCCATATCAAGATGCCTATAGAAGTAGTGCTCCAATGCAGGGAGAGTGTAGAGAATACCGAGGAAATTCAAGATCAATTGTACAACACCGTTATTAATGGAGGTTTCGACAATGCTTTGAAGTTAACCGAGAGTTTGCATAAATCTGGTCATCTAAATGCTATAAACACCACTATCTCAAGGCTCCTTAACAACGGTACCCCTAACATAATGGGATACGCGTACCGACTCTGGCTTTGCAACTACCGAGATTTGATATATGGTAATTTTCCACCCGCCATGAACTTAATCCTCAATGGAGATCCCGTAACAATCACCAACAAACGATATGATCTACCAATGAAGTTACAGATAGATGTTGACAACGATGGTGATAGAAAGGCCTGGGGTGATGGAGCAAAAAATGTAAGTGACAGGATGAAATGGAAGTTTGTAACAATATGGGAGAACAATACTATGTACTGTAAAATTCAAAACGTCGAATACCATATGTTCTTGAAGCTTGTTCTCAATGTGGACGATGTAGGTGATCGTCGAGCTTTTGGCGCTGTACATGATGATACTGATCGTCATCAGTGGTATCTTCGTCCTGTTATGAACGAAGGCAATCTGCTGTTTTATATTATCAATAGGCAGTATGGTCAAGCATTAAAAATGGGAGCCTGGCAGGACAATATCAAAGATCGCATTGTTTGGGGTCATAACGGGAACTTTCAAGGCCAACCTGGTACATATGGTTGGAGTATTGAACAAAATTGAATTTTATTTCAATCAAACCGATATTAGACGGGTCATTTATGTCTCTCAATTTAGATGTATCAACCAAAGTTGTCTGTAAAAATATGTTAATTATTAGTCATTTAATATCATTGTTTACCATTGTGTCCTTTTAGTCCTTTCTGTACTTCGGAAACGAATCGATTCAATTTGATAGATCGAACTAATGCTAGCATTAACAGTCTCAGAATGAACTTTAATATTCATTCAATCTCATTGAATGCCGTTGTGTCTTTTCCATTTTGTGTCTTTCAACAAAATTGAAAAAAATTCGTTGATCCGTATGATTTAATTTTAATCCTTAAATAAAGACATTCGATAAATTTAGAATTTTTTATTTAGTGCCTAAAAAATTTATGTATCATGAAGAAAAATCAGTGGATGATTGGTTGGATTGTAAATAGCAATCGTTGCCTAAAACCATTAAACTTTAGAAAAGATACAAAATAATAAAAGCGTGGACATGTCCGAGCCTGACTTGTACTCGGACACTTGCCTCAGAAATAATTTTTCTTCTTTTATACAAATCTGTAATATCAAGCGCTATTTTCATATTAGAAACGTTAAAGATTGTTGCGAGTCCAGCAGTGGGACGTTTTCAGTCTGTTATTGTCGACTTCAAGATTTTGTATATTTTTTTTGTTTTTTGTTATTTGCGAGGTTAGTTTTTTTTCCTTTCTACTTTTTAGTTGCGCAAATACTTGAATAGCTTTAGACAGTAAGAATATTTATATGAAGCTCGTGGTACGTGCCTATAATATTTGAGGGTTGCTCTTGATTCTCTGGGATCCACTCATCAGATCAGGACTTGGTGACAATGAAATCACCTCGGGTGAATCATGAAAATCGGTCCACAACTGACGGAAAAATCGCGTAACAAACACACATTCGACTTGAAAATCTCCTCCGTTTTGAAGTCGATTAAAAAAATAAAAAGGCCTTATACGGACCACTAAATTCTCAAATGTAACTTTAGAATTTTTGCCTATCTGTCTGTCAGAACATGAGAAAGAAAGAAAAAGTCTTTATTTGAAGCAATACTGACAAAATTACATTTCTTACACATTATTATATACGTAGCATATTTTGAGAATTTGTACGCCGAATTGTCAGCAAACACATTTGCATTCACCATTTTGCTGTGCCGGAATTATATCCGACACAATGCTATTTTCAGTGCAAACCTTCCTTTTTTATGACAAAAATTCAGCAGACAGGCAGACGGCCCACTTGATGGAAAGCGGTTACCATCGCCTATGGACATTTGCAACACCAAAGGTGCTACAAATGCACTGCTGCTCTCTTAAGGGAGCCTGGAACCTGGTCACTAATGCCGGAACACAGCTCAAGGTTGTTATGGCGGCATACTCTAGACCAGGGGTGGTCGCCACCCAGTCGAGCACATACCCTACCGCAGGAAATTGTATTCTTTCTCCGTTCCTGCACGGATATAGCCTTCCTTATGACGTGAGACCAAAATAACTCAATTTTCAAGACCAATCAAGTGAAAACGTATACGCAACTTACCTGAATATTTGATACTCGTCCTGTCGCCTTCCATAGCCACTCTCCTGCTTGCAGCCGTGGGAGTGAGAATACGCTCACTCTCCCTTAACGAGGGGTTCAAAGTGGTTATGTATTCAACCGCATTTACAAACTGGGATGCTAATGCTAAGTGCAATTCAAATTCAAGGAATCTTAAGGAAATTAAGTCTATTTGAGATGTATATCCGTATTAAAATATATACGAATATGGAAATGACTACGTTTGACGACTTTTACTTCTCTGCTCCCGTTTCACAAATTTAAGAATACACGGATTATCGTAATTTGCGGGTAGAATTGAGAGTTTGTTTGTACTGAAGTAATCCCTTATGAACATATTTTGAAAATTCTTTCACCAGTTAAAAACTATTCCTATTATTCACTTCCTGAATGGGATGGGCTATATTTGATTGTGATTAAAAATATTTTTAAATATTTCGATTTTTTTTAATGACGTCCAACTAAATAGGCACGGGAACGCCTGTCAAATATGTGACAGCAATAACGGTCCATGCACGAACTGCGCACATCTTCTAACGAAGCACTGCAAATGACTTCTACGAACCAAATTATTAAGCGTCTATTGTGAGGACAATATTGCGATAAATTTGTGATGTTACAAGAATGGATAAGGTGAGAAATGAGTACATAAACAGATCTTTGAAAGTTGTATCCGTGACTAAAAAATTGAGAGAAAGATTACTAAAGTGGTATGTATGGGCATGAGATGCAGAGGGATGAAAGTCACGTGACAAAAAAGGTTAAACTGCAAGATTGATGTATACCTATGGAAAGATAACAAATATTTTTATAATATCCTCTATATATAGATATATGTAGTTCATAATATAGATTATATATGTTACTCTAAATAGTATAATTCTATTCTATCTATTATTCTATTCTGTATTACAGTATATCTTGCTACCTATCCATTGCCTTACTTCTGTTAAAAAATTACATTAAATCAATACAAGTAACATCATATTTCGAGCAATTGCCGATAAGTTAAATGCATGATTAGTAATATAAGTCCAGCATTAATCAGTTATCGTATATAATCTATATATTAATACGTGAAGCAAAAATGCAGAAAAACTTTGAACTCCTTTTTACGAAAATTGCGTGGACGGAGGACGGAGGAGAAGTTTATATAGAAAATGAGTGCAGAATGCTCATATTTTTACATTATGCATAAGAAAATACATTAAATCAATTTAAAAAAACATTACACAAAATACTTAATTTCACGCACACACGCATATACCTTTATAAATTAAATAATGTATGTCTTTGACGATCACGGGCCATAAAAATGGCCCGGACATTTGGAGGGCTTGCGTGGGGCCATGGGAAGGCCAACACGTAGAGGCCCTTTGACAAGTTTAATGTAAATGTGGCGTGACACTGACCAGCGATTATCCCTGACTACACCATATAGTAATGCACCCAAGGACAAGCCCCAGCCAGTGTAGGACTATTGTGGGAAATGATGACAAAAAGTACCGGGCTATTGGGGTGAACGGTGGTACTAGAGGTCTGGGAATACGGAGACTATGGCGTCTGCCTGTCGCAATGTTCAGGGAACATGGAAAAATGGTCAGACAGTGACTCGCCACTCCCTGCATGGGCCCCAAAAAATGCCATAAAAGACAAGGGCAACATGGGTGTGAGTGGCTAAGGGGTGTAGAGAGGTGGGCTGCAGGTTCAGCGAAGCTACTTCTGACGTGATGCTATTTATCACTTCCACCCCTGGAGCTTGAGTCTTAGCTCTAGCGATCTCCACTCCGTGCCGGCTGGTTAAGGCAAGCACGGAGGTGGGGGCCTTGCCTTGGCCCCCGGAGTCAGGTAGGTACGAGGTGTCGCTACTCACCTAAGGCTTCGCCACAAAGCCCCCCTGCGGGTAAATTTAAATTATTGTTATGGTCGAATTTCGACCACGGGCGACGACTAGGTTGAATAAATACTTCTGAATTTGTATCGAAGAAATTAAAATACAAAATGGAAGCTACCCTCTACTTACAAATGAATAAGATTTTAATTGTTCAATTATTCAACAGGGACTTAATTTACAACAAAGCTGTGCTCGAACAACCTTTTTTGTTTCAAAACTCTGTTTTGCCAAATACATTAAAATTTAAATTTGCTATTATAATTGACCTTTTTGAGAGTTTCGTAGACATATTATCAAAAAGATCACTTTTGAATTCATTCGATCTATCGTTTTATACAAAGCCTTTGTATTTCGTTAAGCTGCGAATTAATTTGCGAAAGTGGACGATTTAGTTGAAACTCAGTAATATATATATATATATCGGAGGGAAGCTATGACTATGACGATATGACGATGTATTGTTGACTGGATGTATAACGCACAATATGATTTGTTTACATTATAATCACTTCTAAAATTCTTAATGTAATTTAATTTGATTTGTTGAATGTTTCTTTAACTTAAAGATCGTTCTAACCTAATAAAAGTTATGAATATTGTAATTTAATAAACGACCAATCAGAGCAGAGCATATGGCGGAGCGGGTTCAGCGCCCTCTATACTTTGAGTAATATCTACTTGGGTAGACTGAGGAGTTTTTGTGACACATTCGGTTGGTGGCAACAGGTCGAGTTGGACCATGGAGTATTTTAAAGAAAGTATTGAAGCTGGAAGTATGAGCGGGTGCCCTGAACCCGCTGCTCGGTCTAAACTATGTCATAATGTTGATCAAATCTAAATTAAAAGTGTGTAAACCGTGGCTATTGTGTTTTATGCTCGCATTTTATCCTGATGACGCCCACTAAATCTGCAATAACTAAAGAAGATGTCGTGAGAACGAGGCCTTCTCCGACATATATATATATATATATATATATATATATATATGTGTGTGTGTATGTATGTATGTATATAGTTTCCAAGATAAAATATAATTGTGATTTTGTTTGTTATGCTTTTACGGTAAAACTAATGAACCGATTTGGCTGAAATTCGGTATAATGTAAAATTATGTACATTTTTACCGATAGTGGAAAACGGATAATTTTTATCCCGGAGAGTGTGATAGATTTATCTAAAGGTGATCCCAGAAAATATGATAGGTTTTTATGTGGTTTGCTATTTTCGTAATTTTTTTTATTTCGTCGTTTGGGTCGTTTAGGTAGTTGTGGTACTTTTGGTCGGAGGTTTTAGTAGTTTTTATACTTTTGGTAGATGTGGTAGCTTTTGTAGTGTTGGTCATAGTTTACAGTGAGACGGGTATATATAAATAAACTAGAATATGTTGTAATTGGGGATTAAAGTTTGTATAGAAGACAAATCATTTCCCAAGTTTATAGATAAAAAAAATCATAATCTATAAAAAAATGCGATAGTAACTCGATCTGTCTGTCTAAATACCGAAAATGGACATAGATATTATTCATCCCCGGAGATGGGATAGTTAGCGATATAAAATGAAGTAAATCTTCCGAGGGCAAATAGCGTCCACATACAAATATGTCAATACAATGTAACCTGTATTAACGCCTGCTCTTTAAACCAGAGGTACGCACCAGGGTTTGATCCATGATTGATGATGTTGACCAGGGATATAAGCTACCTCCATACAAAATTTCATGTAAATCGGTCCAGTCGTTTCGGAGATTAGGCAGGTACAAACAGACAGACAAACAGAGAAACAAAAAATTTGATAAAATCTACATTTTTATTTTATTTTATTTTATTCGGAAAACAAACAGTACATATAACTAAGTACATATTACTAAATATCTTTAACCATTTAATTGTTTCCACATATAGATATACTGCTTGCTAGTAAATATTTTACATTTTATGAATTAAATTAAAAATAGGAAATTAAAAAAGAAAAAGGAAATAAATTATTTTAAAACTGACCTATTGACTTGTTAATATTCAGACCAATGCTTTACCAGGACCGCCTTAAGATTTTGTGGATTACTAATAAATAAATCTATGTCATGTGTAACAGCTAAAAGATTATAGTTGATTGACACACGTTTAAAATAAGAATTTGCCCTATAGTTACTAGATATTCGTGGAACAAACAATTGTATTGGGTTCCGGAATAGTCTTGTTGGCACTTTTAAACATATTTTAGATAATAAATAAGGCGAGTCTATTTTAGACTGTGCAATTTTACTTGGCATCACTATATCTGCTATTTGTCTCCTTTTGTACAATGGTAAAATATGATGTCTGAGACATCTATCTTCGTACTGATTATCGCTAACCTTGCATTTAAACTCTAAAAATCTTAAAAACCTACGTTGTATGGATTCGATTCTATTAACATACACATCATACATTGGATTCCATACCTCTGAAGCGTACTCTAGAAGACTACGCACCAAAGAACAATCAATACAAAATCTTTAAGATCTTGACATTACTAAATTGTGAACTGACTCTCATGACAAAACCTAATGTCTTATTGGCTTTTTTTGTTATGTGGTCTATGTATTTATCATACAGTAATTTAGAATCATGTAGTACTCCAAGATCACGTATCTCATCAACTTCTGTAAGAATTGTATTATTAATAGTATTTTATAGCATTTAGATATGTTGAGATCTAGTTTGTTTAATGTGCAATATTGTTCAAATTGATGAAGATCATGCTTTAAAAGATAGCAATCATTAATGGTGTTGATTGATCTAAATATTCATGTCGTTCATTCATGTCGTCAGCATATAAGAGAAAATTTGAAAATTTAAAACAGTATCGTTGATAAAAATCGTGATCAGAAGTGGTCCTAGCAGGGAACCTTGGGGTACTCCGGAAGGAATATTTATCCATCTTGAGGAATATCCATTGACAACAACGGCCTGCGACCTTTTATCAATATAAGAGGAGAACCATCTGAACAAGTTTCCATGAATTCCAGCTTTTAGTAATTTCTGTAAAAGTAAATGGTGGTCAATGCGGTCAAAAGCTTTACTGTAGTCGGTTAAAAAGTGCATCCACCTGGCCACCTGAGGACCATATTTGAAGTAAGATAATCTAAAAAACTAATAAGATTTGATGTTATTGAACGTTTTTTCAAAAACCCATGTTGTTCAGGTAAAAAACCAGTATGAAGTGCAGAGTAAACGTTAGTATACACGATTCTTTCCAAAACTTTAGCAAAAATGCATAACTTTGAAATAGGTCTATAATTTTTAATTTAATAAATGCTGATTTCCAAATTATTGGCACTATACCCTCTGTTAAAGATTTCTGAAATAAATAAGTCAAAGGCATTGTCAATGCTTTTGCACACTGGACTATCAATAATGGAGCAATATTATCCGGACCAGCACCTTTATTTATATCGAGTGATTTCAAAAGCTTATGAACAGAAACAGGTTCAACTACAATTTTGTTGATAGAATTAATATAATAAGGATTTTCTAAGAGATGAATTGATGGAGAGAAATTCCCGTTTGATGGCACCGTTAAAAATGTTGATTTGAAATAAGTGCAAAAAAGATTACAAATACTTTCTCCTGTACAAGTATTTACTCCCTCATATAACATGATCGCTGGAATATAATTAGAAGACAATTTTAAAGATTTAAGATATGACCACATTTTTTTAGGTTTTTTAATAATATTAGGTTGGGGAAAAAGTTTCTTCGCGTTTTATATAAAAATTCAAAAGGTTTTTTTATAAAGTTTATTTTCATTTGACTAAAGTATGTAGGTGCCATTTTGTTAGTACTATTTCACTTCTTACATCCCTCTGACTCGGTTTTTAGCATTTTTTTCATTGTACAGAAATTTGACCTCTACAATTTTATTATATGTATAGATGACGGAGGAGGAACCTCCGTGGTGTTCTTTGAGAGTGCGACGTCAGCAATGCCGACATCACGATTGTTGGCTACTTGGTGACGACCCATATTTGAGCCCTCGAAATAGAATTTCAAGAGAACTCGGCATCTTACATTCCAGGAGCGTTACGACTTCCCAGAGAGGTCCGTCCCGTTCGGCGGCTCGAGCAATAATGACCGGCTGATCCGGTTTCGATGCCGTTTTCGTTGATCGATATTAAATTCCCGAACTTAAAATCTGCATACTTTATATAATTATACTTTATAAACCTAAGGGAATCGAAAAAAAGATTCCAATGTAAAACTTTCATTAATTGATACAATCTTTAGTAAAAAAAAATATTATAGTTGTGTATACCTTTTGTGATATTACTTGAACCGATTTTTACGGGAATTTCCGGGATTCGTTGTATTTTCATTTTACGAATCCATCAACCTGCTGAAAATAACCTTTGATTTTATATTTAACATAAAATAACTGTAGGTAATCTTTGTTACCTGTCAAAGTTGGACAAAGTCGCGGGCAAATACTAGCTTAATATAACGAGCGTGACTCTAATATTTCGAATCAATTTTAGTACTAAAACTTCCTAATAATTCACGGTCTTATTCATATTAAGTTATAGTAAGTTTATACGCTTCTTTACGAACTTTAAAAGAGCCTAGAAACTTACTCTAACTCAATATGAATAAGATCGTGAATATGCGTCTGATTGCGTATGAGTATTGTCCTCGATATAATACAGGCTTAAAGTTATTAAATGAAACAATCAATTTAACAGTTAAGGAATAATGCACTCGTCATATTGGGCCGATAACTCGCTTTGTTCGCAGCGTATTGATTAACGCAGTGTTTGCTGGTTTCAATTCAATTATGTAGGGATAGGTACACGTGGGATAGAAGGTTCTACAATGGTTGGGTGGCGAGAATAATATATTAAGTATATTAGGTAAGTGTTTAAACAATCCACGACTTTTGAAGTCTAGTCGGTTCACTTGCTTCATTTTCGTTATTTAATTGCATCAGTTCAGCAGACAAGCATGCAGCCCACGTCATGGAAGGAGGCTACCGTCGCCTATGGACATTTGTAACACTAAAGGTGCTACCAATGTACTGCCACTCTCTAAAGGGAGGCTGGACTCTGGTCACTAATGCCAGGACACAACTGAAGGTTAAGCCTAGACCATTGACGCCGGGTTACTAGTCTGTTGGTTTTTTTATAGGATTCATTTCGGAGAGTGTGCAGTCAACCTATTCGACCTGATCCCCCATTGTATCTCGTACACCATTCCATCTTAGGACCACAAGGCGCTGTGGTATACGCCATCGTTTCACAGTGGAAACGTTGCCAATTCAAAGTAAACGTTTCGCCTCCACGTTCCTTCTACCTACGGCAGAGTTGTGGAATGCACTGCCAGAGTCAGTAGTTCCCGAAAAGTACAATCCGGGTGTATTCAAGTCTCGTGTGAATAGGTATTCTACCTTGGTATGCGTGCTCCATCTCCAGCCGCATCATAGCTTCATTGGACGTGATCGTGGTCAAACGCAAACCTATTTATTGTTACAATTTGAGCTTTGTTTACAGGTATGCAGGTGGCATACCTGTAAACAAAGCACATTTATTACCCGCGGGCGTCGTTTGAGCTTGGACATTGAAGCACTTTTATGACAATCTTCTTTTGTTTTCTTTGTGTTTAAAATTTGTGATTGGAAAAATAGTCCATTGTGTATTGTAATATTTTATGGTAGTTATTAGCCAGGTGTGCTTCTAAGAAATTCGGTGTTCCGGGCCGGGCAGACATATTGCACCTGGCAGTATAAAGCAATGCCCGAATGGAGAGAGGAGGCAGTCAAGCGATAGTCGCAAACGAGGCAAGACGTGTGTACATTCGATAGTGACGGACTTTGCGCATGTTATTGAATCTTGTGTGTTTGTACTGGTTGTGTCCAGTTATATTTGTACCTGTGTTATACGTGTTTGTATAGTTCTAATAAACTCTATAGTTAATTCCAACGGCATTTTAATTCGAGTCCCATAACTCGTAACATTATTATAAAAAAGGTTGTTATGGCGACATATTCTAGACCAAGATTGGCAGCCATCCAGACGGGAAAATACCTACCTACTATTAGTACCTATCACTTGGCTGTTGGTTGTTTCGTTGCCTATTACAGCAGACTGTCCGACCGCAGGAAATTGTATTCTTTCTCCGTTCCTACACGGATAATATTTTCACAGAAATTCCATATTAATAATCTGTTAGAGTATCTTCGTTAAATGTGTTGTCCATTTTCGTGGTCTGCGTGATTTGGATCACAGGACCTATGCTGCTTCCAGGGTCCAATGGTCGTATACCAGTATTCGCTTTGGAAACGCCTTAGCAACCGTCAGTTTTTCCCGTGCAGTCTCCGTGATTGGGCAGATTTGTTAATTCACCCTTGGACACTAGATTGCTTAAGAAAAGCTACGGACACGGCATACGACGTATGGACGCTGCGCATAATGTTTGTGCGCCGCTTCAGACAGAATGCATACTCATAATAAACATTCGGTCGCGTACAACGTCACGTCACATCGTTAATAGCGTGCAATGTATTTAACAGATAATAGCCTTAAAAATTATATGTCTACTTCCCGCATCCAGGCTCTACTATAATACAGTTACAACCTAGGCGCCGACAAAAACAAATTCACACCTGCATATCTGTAAAAGTACATTTATTACCCGTTGGTATTTGAACTAATAACATTGAAATTCTTTTTTGGTCGTCTCCTTTTGTTTACTTATTGGAATACGGTCTATTGTTGTATTGTGGTCATTAACCAGTTGTTACGGATTTAAAGTATAAGCGGATTATAGGAAATTTGTTCCACGCGGCAGGGCGGACATATTGCATCTGTGCAGTATACAACATGGCCCGATCGATGTAGGAGTTAGTCAAGCGAGAACCACCAGCGAAGCGAGACGGGTGTATCACAATCAGAAATCTAATAAAAGACGGACTTTGCGCGTTATATTGAAATACGACCTTCTACATTACGTTTGGTCTTATTGTGTTTGGTTATATTTGTACCTGTGTTATACGTGTTTGTATAGTTTCTAATAAACTCTATAATAATTGCAACAGCATTTTAATTCGACTACCTCGCACTCGTAGCAATATGTTTATGGATTAACAACCGATTTCAGCGCCATCTGCCAGCTCCAATTGTAAACCCAAACTATCCCGGGACCCACTCAAACACACACAAAAATTTCATGAAAATCAGTCAAAGTCAAATTAATTTATTTCATGTATACAGGTTTGAATATGATGTCCATAGTTATAAAAATTTAGGTACCACTCTATCCTGCCACAGATGTAGCTTACAAAATTATTTAATATACAATTTATAATAGTAATTATTAACAATTAGTATTTCTAATGTCACAAAATCAGACTGATGTATCAGTATGTGGGTCAAAAAGATACTCATGTATTGTATAACATGCTTTATTTATTAATAATTGAGGTAATTTTATTTTAAAGCCTTTTGATATTGAGTTCAGTCACGCTGTATTTGCATTTTACCCATACTAACCGCAATTAACTTTTATGTATAAGAAGAAGATTTTTACTACCTACATGTGATATATCGAATTTGTCTTATACAAAGATTAAATCGTTGGCTTATGTCAACCTAATGGAATATTCTTAATGGTAGAGATAGTAATTCTCAGTTGTTAAAACATTTTTAATTTTCTGATTTATAAATCACAATCAAATATAGCCTATGTCACTTGGAAATAACGTAGCTTTCTACTGGTGAAAGAATTTTCAAAATTGCATGAATAGTACCGGAGATTATTACGAACATCCAACCTCACAAATTTTAACTGTTTATAATATAAGTATAGGTTACTTTTCATTTTAATATATTTTTTTATTGCAGGAGTTCAGCAGACAGGCAGACGGTCCACTTGATGGAAAGCGGTTTCCATCACCTATGGACATTTGCAACACCAAAGGTGCTACAAATGCGCTGCGGCTCTTCTAAGGGATACTGGAACCTGGTCACTAATGCCGGAACACATCCCAAGGTTGTTATGGCGACATACTTTAGACCAGGGGTGGTAGCCATCCAGTCGGGCAAATGCCCTACCACCTGGCTGTGGGTTGTTTTGTCGCCTCATACGACAGGCCTCCCGGCCGCAGGAAATTGTATTCTTTCTCCGTTCCTGCACGGATAGCATAATAACTACTATTCTATTACTTCACCACTATATTCGATACACCCACGCACACACCGCAGCCTTATTCAACCCTTTGTCTTTGATAAACAACAATAAACTTAGCCTTGTATACATGTAATGTAAACAAGTCTGTAAATTGGCTAACATGCAAACAAACCCTATCAAGACCTTGATTCATTCTTGTGAGGATACCAAAAGATTGTGTTATGTTCAGGTTTTAATAATCTCAATGTACTATTTATTTATTATTACGAGTTATATATTGTTATATATTGTTGTGTTATATATTGTTACGAGTTACAGGACTCGAATTAATGCCGTTGGAATTACCTATAGAATTTATTAGAACTATACAAAGACGTATAACACAGGTACAAATATAACTGGACGCAACCAGTACAAACGTGATGCACGATTTAAAAACACGTGCAAAGTCCGTCACTATATACACGCTCATTGTATGTACACACGTCTTGCTCGTATCGTAATCGTCGCTTGACTGCCTCACCCCTCCGTTCGGGCATTGTTTTATACTAAACTATACAATATGTCTTGACACAATGCTCGACCGCATAACAATAGATTGTAAAAATCACACCTGGTTAATGACCATCATAAACGATTACAACACACAATAGGATGTTTTTCTAATTACAAATTTTAAACAAAAAGTAAACAAAAGTGGTTGAATTGCAGAATAGGTAATAAACTGCAGGTGAGCATTCACTTTTGTCAGATTGTAAAAATATTATTAAATTCTAAAAATGCCGTGTCTGTAAATTAGAGCTATTAAAAAAAACTGGAATAGACTATAATAACGACGGACAGCACAATTAATATTGATTTCAACGCAGTTTGCGCTGGTCGCAAGCTAAATCTTAGACTTAAAACCTGTGCTTCTTTTTACTCCCGAATTCCTGCGGGATTTTTCCCGGGAGTGGTTTGAATTTATTCGGAAGCATAAAAGTTTATGGGTACAATTTAAATGCTCACCAAAAATATTTTTTGTCCCTTAGACTAAGCACCAAATAATTAATATATTACTTCGTATAAATTTAATCCACTCTATACCGAGGTGCCTAAAAAACAACGTTTTACGTTCCAAAATAAATATACACTCATCAGAACAATTGTATGTTTTGTATTTAAATTCTTTTTGCTTATCAAAATGGATAAATGCCCACCAAATATTGTTTTACTAAAACACTAACATTCAAACCGAAAATTGCAGTTTAATGTGTTTAGGAATATATTTAAGACTTATTTATAACAACTGAAATTGGTTTTGAGTGGAAAAAATACATATTCAATTAATTAATAAGTTTGAAATTCACGACAATGATCTGGTAATTTTGTCGCCGAGACGTTTTTTTACGTTTTTTGACGGGATTTATTTATCGAAATAGGAGACTGTATGTATCCGAAAATTTAAATATGTGGAGTTTTAAACAGTCGGTTACGTTAGGTTTTGCGTAGACCAAAGCGCCAGAACCGACTGTAACCATTCACTATTTATCTTATATATTAGTGAATAAATAATAGTTTAAAAAAACTAAAAAAAACACGCTTTTATAAAAAATCCAACTAAAAAAACAAAAGATAAAATTTAATATAATATAAAAAAGCGTGGTGTGTATTCAAAGCGCTTTTTAAGATATTATATTATTAATTGAATACACCCCACGCTTTTTTATATTATATTAAATTTTATTTTTTGTTTTTTTAGTTGGATTTTTTATAAAAGCGTGTTTTTTTTAGTTTTTTTAAACTATTATTTATTTTTCATTTTTTAGTTGATTTTTGTTTAAATGTTTTTAAATACAAGCTTTTGAGATCCTGCATATCATGTAGCAGCAGAGTGCTAGCCAAGACAAGTAAAACGAGCCCAAACACGACGGGTCTATCTTGTTTAGTACAGGAGTTCCTATGGCCACCTTCCGACTCCATCATCAGATCAGCTCCATGGTACCATATTATTGCATTGTCACGCGATATAAACATACGGGCCCAAACACGAAGGGTCTATCTTGTTTAGTACAGGAGTTCCTATGGCCACCTTCCGACTCCATCATCAGATCAGCTCCATTGTACCATATTATTGCATTTTGACGCGATATAAACATACGAGCCCAAACACGACGGGTCTATCTTGTTTAGTACAGGAGTTCCTATGGCCACCTTCCGACTCCATCATCAGATCAGCTCCATGGTACCATATTATTGCATTGTCACGCGATATAAACATACGGGCCCAAACACGAAGGGTCTATCTTGTTTAATACAGGAGTTCCTATGGCCACCTTCCGACTCCATCATCAGATCAGCTCCATGGTACCATATTATTGCATTGTCACGCGATATACACATACGTGCAAAATTTCAGCTCAATCGGAAAACGGGAAGTCGGTCAAATTTAGGGGTCGGTTACAGACATACTGACTGACATACAAGTGAAGCTAATATAAAGCGTGTAAAAACAGAAGTGAGGTTAGATTGACAAAAACATTAATAACTCAGAAACTATACATTTCCCGCACATAGGAGTTGCAGAAGGGGTGAGTTTTCCTCCCCCCCCTCCCCCCCCTCCCCCGCTCATTACTTATGACTCCGGAGACATATATGTAAACCACACCCTGTTTTAATCAAATTCATAAAACAATAAACAATTTGGAATACGCAATATTATATTTGGTATTAAAAATAATTGTACGTTCGACCATTTGCTTTTTTGCCTCAGCAAAAATTACTAAATTGGAAGTGGAGAAACAAAATATTGGTAATATCTATTTAGCGATCATGTAAAATATTTGGTCTGAAATTAGCTTTAAAGGCGTTTTAATATTTTTATGGCATAGCATAAAAAAGAAAATAGCTTCATTTCTACAATACTTCTGGAAACGCAATTTGGTGAGCATTTATCCATTCTGGTAGGTATTTCGAATTTATTGGTAGTAAAATAGGTGCATTTCTGGTAGGCGTTTAAACACAAGCCAAAGTTTATTCCGACACAGTTTGCACTAAAATCATAGCTTACATATTTTTTAAATTCTCCGATACTTTGTGTTCCGGAAATCCCGCGGGAATTTCAAGTCAAGCCTGGGCAAAGTCAAGGACATATCCTAGTCTCTCTCTATATATATATATATATATATATATATATATATATATATATATATATATATAATTCTTCTGTATGTGTGTTGACAGTGAACTCCTCCTAAACGGCTGGACCGATTTGAATGATTTTTTTTTGTGTGTGTGATCATGTGTACCTATTCGAGGACGGTTTAGATTCACAATTAGAACCGATAGGTGGCGCTGAGATCGGGTTCTAGAATCCTCCTAATCACCTGGACCGATTTTGGTGGTTTTTATTTTTGTGTGTTTGAGTGGGTCCCCGAATGGTTTAAATCCACAATTGGAACCGGCAGGTAGCGCTGGGATCGGATCCTAGATTTTAATTTTTTTCAGAGCAGGACAATGTCTGCCGAGGCCGCTAGTGCATATATAAAGTTCTAATGTTAGTGCGTATGTCACTGAACTCCTAAGCCTAAACCCTTGGCCCGATCTTAATGTTCCACTCGAACACATGGTAAAAATCTAGGTCCCGATTCCAGCGTCACCTGCTGAGTCCAATTGAGGATTGGTCCCGATACGTGGCGCTGGAATCGGGTTCCCGGATTTAGACG
This sequence comes from Dendrolimus pini, assembly GCA_949752895.1. NCBI lineage: Eukaryota > Metazoa > Arthropoda > Insecta > Lepidoptera > Lasiocampidae > Dendrolimus > Dendrolimus pini. The sequence continues at coordinate 5,201,985 of OX457129.1, read as the reverse complement.
ATTATTTTTTGTGTTTATTTCAGTAGGTCACTCGATGGTTTAAATCCACAATTGGACCCAGTAGGTGGCCCTGGAATCGGGACCAAGGTTTTATTTTTCAGAGCAGAACAACATCTGCCGAGACTGCTAGTATACATGTATATTTGTTCTGCATGTGTGTTACTGAACTTTCTGTGTGTGTGTTTGAGTGGGTCCCGGGATGGTTTGGAATTTTAGAACCATAATAGGTATGCGGAAATGCGTTGCAATAAATTTTAACATTATTTACATAAATAGAAAAGGACAGACATTAAAACAATATATTGTTGTCTTACTTTTGAAATATGTATCTTATATATTATTTTTGTGTATAAGATTTTTATCAAAGAAAAAAACACGCCGCTATTATCTATTTTATTATTCTATATTTAATTGTGGTATTTTTATCACATTTGATTGCGATAGTCACGTTCGTATGCAAAACCATAAGATGACCTACATTTTGATGGTCATAAATGAAACCGTTTTTTTTAAAAATATGTTTTACCACAAAACGATAGTGTTATCGCTTTTTTTTGTATATAAATACGGCGTCCAATAATATTAATCAAACGCAGACTGCGAACCATTTCGTTCCAGTAAGTAATTTTGTGTTAACCATTATATTGCTAATTGTAGTTTAATGACATGTTAAGTAAAAAATATGTAAGTAAAACTTTGAGAAGTTGGATTTTCTGATAAAACACGTGTTCAATAATCAAGTCATAAATAGGGGAGCGCATAAATAATATACACTATGGTTACGTTCCATTAGTACATTAGAAACTCAAATGAAACAGTTATTCGACACACCTCTTGACATGGGTCCTTGTAAGGGCTGATGAGTGAAAATCATGACGTCAGTAGTAACGTTTTCGCCACGACTATAACGACCGCGGTCACCTAGTGAAACAGTAGACGGAGCATTTTGGACGTTGTGAGATACTAAAGGAAATGAAATGACATAATACATAAAAATAAGATAGGTCTGAAATTATACATAATATATAAGTCCACATGTCATTACCCATAGTATGTGCAAATATTAGATTGTCTTATAAAAGATATAATTAAAATATTAGTTACATTAACCTCGGAAACTTAAATTAAATTAGACTATAGTTGTATGTCGAAAGATAATAAAGTCAAATAATTAAATTCAATATAAATGCCATATAACCTCATCTATTCCTTAATCCAAATGAAATCATCATACAACGAGTAAAAACATTTCTTGAATAATCAATTGTGAAGACTGACTTTAACTTAATTATGATTAGATTAAAGATGGCAATAAAGGAAAGAAAACAAACAATAGATTAAAGGAACGCGACCTATGTATAAGGAGAGTGGACAGTGAAATCAATTGAGGTTCTGTTTATAAAATTTATAACTTTGCTGAACGTCGCAACCACTTGCATTTTCTATGGACGTCCCTACTTATGAGGTCATAAGTAGATACAAGCGAAAAGGGGCAAATAACGCGTTAATTACACTGGTCAACTGGTGGATTTATTGCTCTCGACATTATACTATGGTTACGAATATTTTTATCCCAACAATTAATGAAACTATGCATTATTTTGGAATACATGCTATAGTTTCGTTTTATTTTCATATTCATATAAACCATCAAGCAAGAAATAAAACATAACAATTATGTATAAGTCGTGTGCAAAAGGCAACTGGGGCCGGGGCTTGTGTAGGAAGCGTGTGGGGTTGTCATCGGCAAACCTTCTGCGCACGACTTACACTAACATCTTATATTTATTGAGGAACACTACTCATTGTTTTGTTTTATATTTAGTTAATGTATACAGACGTAAAAATAGAGAAAATCTGATGCAATCTAACTTTTACTTTATTAGACACCTATCAAATGGTCTTCTATATTATTTTTGGGGAAAATTGCCTTTATAAAGACTAACAGTAATTTATCTATATATCTATATGTAACGGTCCTGTCTACCCTGAGACCTTTCCGCCATCGTTGTTAGGTCCTGGTGGAAGTGCTCACCCTATTCCATACTCAAATTCTCCAGATTATCAGGACATTTAAACTGTGGAGAAAGGTCAACTATATGCCCATATTCACTCTAAAGCTGCAGACATATCTAGGGCAATAATTTTATTTTTATTTTGATGCTTTTGTTTTAAATTTATATTATTGGTAAAGTTTTCGTAACAATACTACTACTTATTTTCACAACTGTCAAAGTTATATCGTATCGTATACTATTAGTTACATACATACATAGTTTCATACAATTTATTAAATTATGGTATTACTATTTGAGTAATGAGTACAACGATAGTTTCATGACATCTCTTATAAATACAATTATTAGCTGCCATGTATTTTGGACGCCAACACAACAAACACTCGTTTTATTAGATGGTCTCCAAACTAGCAAATATTTCGTTGCATTTTTTTAATTGAACTTGCGTTTTAAATGTTGCTTTTTCTAGACAATTGTTTGTTATATATCAGTAATCTTCATCATATTAAAAAATTTCATAACAAACCCTCGCAAAAAGAAGGTAGCAAACGCTCCATTCTTTTCATTATTCGCATTAGGAATCATAATAAGCATATGATTAAATCATACTTAAATACCGTATATTTTAAACAGTACTGGACGGATCTTGTATATATCATATTCTTTTTTTACCACTGATTGTTATGAAAGAAAAGCAATTGTGACAATTCTTCGAAAAGGTGAGCTCGAACCAAGCAGTGATATGTTTACGGACTATTGTTGATAGATTCAGATGTAAACATTCCCATGAAACATAATGAGACCCCTTAGGATTCTATCGAATGTAAGAATTATTCAGGTTTATTGTTTATTATTTACAGAGTTCTAAGTAATCTCCGTGACTATTATCCATATCAAGATGCCTATAGAAGTAGTGCTCCAATGCAGGGAGAGTGTAGAGAATACCGAGGAAATTCAAGATCAATTGTACAACACCGTTATTAATGGAGGTTTCGACAATGCTTTGAAGTTAACCGAGAGTTTGCATAAATCTGGTCATCTAAATGCTATAAACACCACTATCTCAAGGCTCCTTAACAACGGTACCCCTAACATAATGGGATACGCGTACCGACTCTGGCTTTGCAACTACCGAGATTTGATATATGGTAATTTTCCACCCGCCATGAACTTAATCCTCAATGGAGATCCCGTAACAATCACCAACAAACGATATGATCTACCAATGAAGTTACAGATAGGTGTTGACAACGATGGTGATAGAAAGGCCTGGGGTGATGGAGCAAAAAATGTAAGTGACAGGATGAAATGGAAGTTTGTAACAATATGGGAGAACAATACTATGTACTGTAAAATTCAAAACGTCGAATACCATATGTTCTTGAAGCTTGTTCTCAATGTGGACGATGTAGGTGATCGTGCAGCTTTTGGCGCTGTACATGATGATACTGATCGTCATCAGTGGTATCTTCGTCCTGTTATGAACGAAGGCAGTCTGCTGTTTTATATTATCAATAGGCAGTATGGTCAAGCATTAAAAATGGGAGCCTGGCAGGACAAAATCAATGATCGCATTGTTTGGGGTCATAACGGGAACTTTCAAGGCCAACCTGGGACATATGGTTGGAGTATTGAACAAAATTGAATTTTAATTCAATCAAACCGATATTAGACGGGTCATTTATGTCTCTCAATTTAGATGTATCAACCAAAGTGATCTGTAAAAATATGTTAATCATTAGTCATTTAATATCATTGGTTACCATTGTGTCCTTTTAGTCCTTTCTGTACTTCGGAAACGAATCGATTCAATTTGATAGATCGAACTAATGCTAGCATTAATAGTCTCAGAATAAACTTTAATATTCATTCAATCTCATTGAATGCCGTTGTGTCTTTTCCGTTTTGTGTCTTTCAACAAAATTGAAAAAAATTCGTTGATCCGTATGATTTAATTATAATCCTTAAATAAAGACATTCGATAAATTTAGAATTTTTTATTTAGTGCCTAAAAAATTATGTATCATGAAGAAAAATCAGTGGATGATTGGTTGGATTGTAAATAGCAATCGTTGCCTAAAACCATTAAACTTTAGAAAAGATACAAAATAATAAAAGCGTGGACATGTCCGTTCTGGTGGTGTTCTTTTATACAAATCTGTAATATCAAGCGCTATTTTCATATTAGAAACGTTAAAGATTGTTGCGAGTCCAGCAGTGGGACGTTTTCAGTCTGTTATTGTCGACTTCAAGATTTTGTATTTTTTTTTTTGTTTTTTGTTATTTGCGAGGTTAGTTTTTTTTCCTTTCTACTTTTTAGTTGCGCAAATACTTGAATAGCTTTAGACAGTAAGAATATTTATATGAAGCTCGTGGTACGTGCCTATAATATTTGAGGGTTGCTCTTGATTCTCTGGGATCCACTCATCAGATCAGGACTTGGTGACAATGAAATCACCTCGGGTGAATCATGAAAATCGGTCCACAACTGACGGAAAAATCGCGTAACAAACACACATTCGACTTGAAAATCTCCTCCATTTTGAAGTCGATTAAAAAAATAAAAAGGCCTTATACGGACAACTAAATTCTCAAATGTAACTTTAGAATTTTTGCCTATCTGTCTGTCAGAACATGAGAAAGAAAGAAAAAGGCTTTATTTGAAACAATACTGACAAAATTACATTTCTTACACATTATTATATACGTAGCATATTTTGAGAATTTGTACGCCGAATTGTCAGCAAACACATTTGCATTCACCATTTTGCTGTGACGGAATTATATCCGATACAATGCTATTTTCAGTGCAAACCTTCCTTTTTTATGACAAAAATTCAGCAGACAGGCAGACGGCCCACTTGATGGAAAGCGGTTACCATCGCCTATGGACATTTGCAACACCAAAGGTGCTACAAATGCACTGCTGCTCTCTTAAGGGAGCCTGGAACCTGGTCACTAATGCCGGAACACAACTCAAGGTTGTTATGGCGGCATACTCTAGACCAGGGGTGGTCGCCACCCAGTCGAGCACATACCCTACCGCAGGAAATTGTATTCTTTCTCCGTTCCTGCACGGATATAGCCTTCCTTATGACGTGAGACCAAAATAACTCAATTTTCAAGACCAATCAAGTGAAAACGTATACGCAACTTACCTGAATATTTGATACTCGTCCTGTCGCCTTCCATAGCCACTCTCCTGCTTGCAGCCGTGGGAGTGAGCGTATTCTTAACGAGGGGTTCAAAGTGGTTATGTATTCAACCGCATTTACAAACTGGGATGCTAATGCTAAGTGCAATTCAAATTCAAGGAATCTTAAGGAAATTAAGTCTATTTGAGATGTATATCCGTATTAAAATATATACGAATATGGAAATGACTACGTTTGACGACTTTTACTTCTCTGCTCCCGTTTCACAAATTTAAGAATACACGGATTATCGTAATTTGCGGGTAGAATTGAGAGTTTGTTTGTACTGAAGTAATCCCTTATGAACATATTTTGAAAATTCTCTCACCAGTTAAAAACTACACTATTCCTGAATGGGATGGGCTATATTTGATTGTGATTAAAAATATTTTTAAATATTTCGTTTTTTTTTAATGACGTCCAACTAAATAGGCACGGGAACGCCTGTCAAATATGTGACAACAATAACGGTCCACGAACGAACTGCGCACATCTTCTAACGAAGCACTGCAAATGACTTCTACGAACCAAATTATTAAGCGTCTATTGTGAGGACAATATTGCGATAAATTTGTGATGTTACAAGAATGGATAAGGTGAGAAATGAGTACATAAACAGATCTTTGAAAGTTGTATCCGTGACTGAAAAATTGAGAGAAAGATTACTAAAGTGGTATGTATGGGCATGAGATGCGGAGGGATGAAAGTCACGTGACAAAAAAAGGTTCAACTGCAAGATTGATGTATACCTATGGAAAGATAACAAATATTTTTATAATATCCTCTATATATAGATATATGTAGTTCATAATATAGATTCTATATGTTACTCTAAACAGTATAATTCTATTTTATCTATTATTCTATTCTGTATTACAGTATATCTTGCTACCTATCCATTGTCTTACTTCTGGTTAAAAAATTACATTAAATCAATACAAGTAACATCATATTTCGAGCAATTGCCGATAAGTTAAATGCATGATTAGTAATATAAGTCCAGCATTAATCAGTTATCGTATATAATCTATATATTAATACGTGAAGCAAAAATGCAGAAAAACTTTGAACTCCTTTTTACGAAAATTGCGTGGACGGAGGACGGAGGAGAAGTTTATATAGAAAATGAGTGCAGAATGCTCATATTTTTACATTATGCATAAGAAAATACATTAAATCAATTTAAAAAAACATTACACAAAATACTTAATTTCACGCACACACGCATATACCTTTATAATTTAAATAATGTATGTCTTTGACGATCACGGGCCATAAAAATGGCCCGGACATTTGGAGGGCTTGCGTGGGGCCATGGGAAGGCCAACACGTAGAGGCCCTTTGACAAGTTTAATGTAAATGTGGCGTGACACTGACCAGCGATTATCCCTGACTACACCATATAGTAATGCACCCAAGGACAAGCCCCAGCCAGTGTAGGACTATTGTGGGAAATGATGACAAAAAGTACCGGGCTATTGGGGTGAACGGTGGTACTAGAGGTCTGGGAATACGGAGACTATGGCGTCTGCCTGTCGCAATGTTGAGGGAACATGGAAAAATGGTCAGACAGTGTCTCGCCACTCCCTGCATGGGCCCCAAAAAATGCCATAAAAGACAAGGGCAACATGGGTGTGAGTGGCTAAGGGGTGTAGAGAGGTGGGCTGCAGGTTCACCGAAGCTACTTCTGACGTGATGCCATTTATCACTTCCACCCCTGGAGCTTGAGTCTTAGCTCTAGCGATCTCCACTCCGTGCCGGCTGGTTAAGGCAAGCACGGAGGTGGGGGCCTTGCCTTGGCCCCCGGAGTCAGGTAGGTACGAGGTGTCGCTACTCACCTAAGGCTTCGCCACAAAGCCCCCCTGCGGGTAAATTTAAATTATTGTTATGGTCGAATTTCGACCACGGGCGACGACTAGGTTGAATAAATAGTTCTGAATTTGTATCGAAGAAATTAAAATACAAAATGGAAGCTACCCTCTACTTACAAATGAATAAGATTTTAATTGTTCAATTATTCAACAGGGACTTAATTTACAACAAAGCTGTGCTCGAACAACCTTTTTTGTTTCAAAACTCTGTTTTGCCAAATACATTAAAATTTAAATTTGCTATTATAATTGACCTTTTTGAGAGTTTCGTAGACATATTATCAAAAAGATCACTTTTGAATTCATTCGATCTATCTTTTTATACAAAGCCTTTGTATTTCGTTAAGCTGCGAATTAATTTGCGAAAGTGGACGATTTAGTTGAAACTCAGTAATATATATATATATATATATATATATATATATATATATATATATATATCGGAGGGAAGCTATGACTATGACGATATGACGATGTATTGTTGACTGGATGTATAACGCACAATATGATTTGTTTACATTATAATCACTTCTAAAATTCTTAATGTAATTTAATTTGATTTGTTGAATGTTTCTTTAACTTAAAGATCGTTCTAACCTAATAAAAGTTATGAATATTGTAATTTAATAAACGACCAATCAGAGCAGAGCATATGGCGGAGCGGGGTCAGCGCCCTCTATACTTTGAGTAATATCTACTTGGGTAGACTGAGGAGTTTTTGTGACACATTCGGTTGGTGGCAACAGGTCGATTTGGACCATGGAGTATTTTAAAGAAAGTATTGAAGCTGGAAGTATGAGCGGGTGCCCTGAACCCGCTGCTCGGTCTAAACTATGTCATAATGTTGATCAAATCTAAATTGTATAAACCGTGGCTATTGTGTTTTATGCTCGCATTTTATCCTGATGACGCCCACTAAATCTGCAATAACTAAAGAAGATGTCGTGAGAACGAGGCCTTCTCCGACACACACACACATATATATATATATATATATATATATATATATATATATATATATATATATGTATGTATATAGTTTCTAAGATAAAATATAATTGTGATTTTGTTTGTTATGCTTTTACGGTAAAACTAATGAACCGATTTGGTTGAAATTCGGTATAATGTAAAATTATGTACATTTTTACCGATAGTGGAAAACGGATAATTTTTATCCCGGAGAGTGTGATAGATTTATCTAAAGGTGATCCCAGAAAATATTATAGGTTTTTATGTGGTTTGCTATTTTTTTATTTCGTCGTTTTGGTCGTTTAGGTAGTTGTGGTACTTTTGGTCGAAGGTTTTAGTAGTTTTTATACTTTTGGTAGATGTGGTAGCTTTTGTAGTTTTGGTCATAGTTTACAGTGAGACGGGTATATATAAATAAACTAGAATATGTTGTAATTGGGGATTAAAGTTTGTATAGAAGAAAATCATTTCCCAAGTTTATAGATAAAAAAATCATAATCTATAAAAAATGCGATAGTAACTCGATCTGTCTGTCTAAATACCGAAAATGGACATAGATATTATTCATCCCCGGAGATGGGATAGTTAGCGATATAAAATGAAGTAAATCTTCCGAGGGCAAATAGCGTCCACATACAAATATGTCAATACAATGTAACCTGTATTAACGCCTGCTCTTTAAACCAGAGGTACGCACCAGGGGATCCATGATTGATGATGTTGACCAGGGATATAAGCTACCTCCATACAAAATTTCATGTAAATCGGTCCACTCGTTTCGGAGATTAGGCAGGTACAAACAGACAGACAAACAGAGAAACAAAAAATTTGATAAAATCTACATTTTTATTTTATTTTATTTTATTCGGAAAACAAACAGTACATATAACTAAGTACATATTACTAAATATCTTTAACCATTTAATTGTTTCCACATATAGATATACTGCTTGCTAGTAAATATTTTACATTTTATGAATTAAATTAAAAATAGGAAATTAAAAAAGAAAAAGGAAATAAATTATTTTAAAACTGACCTATTGACTTGTTAATATTCAGACCAATGCTTTACCAGGACCGCCTTAAGATTTTGTGGATTACTAATAAATAAATCTATGTCATGTGTAACAGCTAAAAGATTATAGTTGATTGACACACGATTAAAATAAGAATTTGCCCTATAGTTACTAGATATTCGTGGAACAAACAATTGTATTGGGTTCCGGAATAGTCTTGTTGGCACTTTTAAACATATTTTAGATAATAAATAAGGCGAGTCTATTTTAGACTGTGCAATTTTACTTGGCATCACTATATCTGCTATTTGTCTCCTTTTGTACAATGGTAAAATATGATGTCTGAGACATCTAGCTTCGTACTGATTATCGCTAACCTTGCATTTAAACTCTAAAAATCTTAAAAACCTACGTTGTATGGATTCGATTCTATTAACATACACATCATACATTGGATTCCATACCTGTGAAGCGTACTCTAGAAGACTACGCACCAAAGAACAATCAATACAAAATCTTTAAGATCTTGACATTACTAAATTGTGAACTGACTCTCATGACAAAACCTAATGTCTTATTGGCTTTTTTTGTTATGTGGTCTATGTATTTATCATACAGTAATTTAGAATCATGTAGTACTCCAAGATCACGTATCTCATCAACTTCTGTAAGAATTGTATTATTAATAGTATAGGAATACTGGATGAAATTTGGTTTACGTGTAAAGGTAATTTTATAGCATTTAGATATGTTGAGATCTAGTTTGTTTAATGTGCAATATTGTTCAAATTGATGAAGATCATGCTTTAAAAGATAGCAATCATTAATGGTGTTGATTGATCTAAATATTCATGTCGTTCATTCATGTCGTCAGCATATAAGAGAAAATTTGAAAATTTAAAACAGTTATTTATATCGTTGTTAAAAATCGTGAACAGAAGTGGTCCTAGCAGGGAACCTTGGGGTACTCCGGAAGGAATATTTACCCATCTTGAGGAATATCCATTGACAACAACGGCCTGCGACCTTTTATCAATATAAGAGGAGAACTATCTGAACAAGTTTCCATGAATTCCAGCTTTTAGTAATTTCTGTAAAAGTAAATGGTGGTCAATGCGGTCAAAAGCTTTACTGTAGTCGATAAAAACTGCATCCACCTGGCCACCTGAGTCCATATTTGAAGTAAGATAATCTAAAAAACTAATAAGATTTGATGTTATTGAACGGTTTTTCAAAAACCCATGTTGTTCAGGTAAAAAACCAGTATGAAGTGCAGAGTAAACGTTAGCATAAACGATTCTTTCCAAAACTTTAGCAAAAATGCATAACTTTGAAATAGGTTTATAATTTTTAAATTCACTTTTATTTCCATTTTTATGTACTGGGGTAATAAATGCTGATTTCCAAATTATTGGCACTATACCCTCTGTTAAAGATTTCTGAAATAAATAAGTGAAAGGCATTGTCAATGCTTTTGCACACTTGACTATCAACAATGGAGCAATATTATCCGGACCAGCACCTTTATTTATATCGTGTGATTTCAAAAGCTTATGAACAGAAACAGGTTCAACTACAATTTTGTTGATAGAATTAATATAATAAGGATTTTCTAAGAGATGAATTGATGGAGAGGAATTCCCGTTTGATGGCACCGATAAAAATGTTGATTTGAAATAAGTGCAAAAAAGATTACAAATACTTTCTCCTGTACAAGTATTTACTCCCTCATATAACATGGTCGCTGGAATATAATTAGAAGACAATTTTAAAGATTTAAGATATGACCACATTTTTTTAGGTTTTTTAATAATATTAGGTTGGGGAAAAAGTTTCTTCGCGTTTTATATAAAAATTCAAAAGGTTTTTTTATAAATTTTATTTTCATTTGACTAAAGTATGTAGGTGCCATTTTGTTAGTACTATTTCACTTCTTACATCCCTCTGGCTCGGTTTTTAGCATTTTTTTCATTGTACAGAAATTTGACCTCTACAATTTTATTATATGTATAGATGACGGAGGAGGAACCTCCGTGGTGTTCATAGAGAGTGCGACGTCAGCAATGCTGACATCACGATTGTTGGCTACTTGGTTGATTGGACGACCCATATTTGAGTCCTCGAAATAGAATTTCAAGAGAACTCGGCATCGTACATTCCAGGAGCGTTACGACTTCCCAGAGAGGTCCGTCCCGTTCGGCGGCTCGAGCAATAATGACCGGCTGATCCGGTTTCGATGCCGTTTTCGTTGATCGATATTAAATTCCCGAACTTAAAATCTGCATACTTTATATATACTTTATAAACCTAAGGGAATTTTCTGGAGAGAGGTTTAAAGTGGCCAGGTCGAAAAAAAGATTCCAATGTAAAACTTTCATTAATTGATACAATCTTTAGTAAAAAAAATAATTATAGTTGTTTATACCTTTTGTGATATTACTTGAACCGATTTTTACGGGAATTTCCGGGATTCATTGTATTTTCATATTACGAATCCATCAACCTGCTGAAAATAACCTTTGATTTTATATTTAACAAAAAATAACTGTAGGTAATCTTTGTTACCTGTCAAAGTTGGACAAAGTCGCCGGCAAATACTAGCTTAATATAACGAGGGTGACTCCAATATTTCGTATTCATATTAAGTCGTCAATTTTAGTACTAAAACTTCTTAAAAATTCACGGTCTTATTCATATTAAGTTATAGTAAGTTTATACGCTTCTTTACGAACTTTAAAAGAGCCTAGAAACTTACTCTAACTGAATATGAATAAGATCGTGAATATGCGTCTGATTGCGTATGAGTATTGTCCTCGATATAATACAGGCTTAAAGTTATTAAATTAAACCATCAATTTAACAGTTTAGGAATAATGCACTCTTCATATTGGGCCGATAACTCGCTTTGTTCGCAGCGTATTGATTAACGCAGTGTTTGCTGGTTTCAATTCCATTATGTAGGGATAGGTACACGTGGGATAGAAGGTTCCACAATGGTTGGGTGGCGAGAATAATATATTAAGTATATTAGGTAAGTATTTAAACAATCCACGACTTTTGAAGTCTAGTCGGTTCACTTGCTTCATTTTCGTTATTTAATTGCATCAGTTCAGCAGACAAGCATGCATCCCACGTCATGGAAGGAGGCTACCGTCGCCTATGGACATTTGTAACACTAAAGGTGCTACCAATGTACTGCCACTCTCTAAAGGGAAGCTAGACTCTGGTCACTAATGCCAGGACACAACTGAAGGTTAAGCCTAGACCATTGACGCCGGGTTGCTAGTCTGTTGGTTTTTTTATAGGATTCATTTCGGAGAGTGTGCAGTCAACCTATTCGATCTGATCCCCCATTGTATCTCGTACACCATTCCATCTTAGGACCACAAGGCGCTGTGGTATACGCCATCGTTTCACAGTGGAAACGTTGCCAATTAAAAGTAAACGTTTCGCCTCCACGTTCCTTCTACCTACGGCAGAGTTGTGGAATGCACTGCCAGAGTCAGTGTTTCCCGAAAAGTACAATCCGGGTGTATTCAAGTCTCGTGTGAATAGGTAGGTATTCTACCTTGGTATGCGTGCTCCATCTCCAGCCGCATCATAGCTTCATTGGACGTGATTGTGGTAAACGAAAACCTATTTATTGATACAATTTGGGCTTTGTTTACAGGTATGCAGGTGGCATACCTGTAAACAAAGCACATTTATTACCCGCGGGCGTCGTTTGAGCTAATAACATTCAAGCACTTTTATGACAATCTTCTTTTGTTTTCTTTGTGTTTAAAATTTGTGAATGGAAAAATAGTCCATTGTGTATTGTCATATTTTATGGTAGTTATTAGCCAGGTGTACTTCTAAGAAATTGGGTGTTTGGGTCCGGGCAGACATATTGCACCTGGCAGTATAAAGCAATGCCCGAATGGAGAGAGGAGGCAGTCAAGCGATAATCGCAAGCGAGGCAAGACGTGTGTACATTTGATAGTGACGGACTTTGCGCATGTTATTGAATCTTGTGTGTTTGTACTGGTTGTGTCCAGTTATATTTGTACCTGTGTTATACGTGTTTGTATAGTTCTAATAAACTCTATAGTTAATTCCAACGGCATTTTAATTCGAGTAACATAACTCGTAACATTATTATAAAAAAGGTTGTTATGGCGACATATTCTAGATCAAGATTGGCAGCCATCCAGACGGGAAAATACCTACCTACTATTAGTACCTATCACTTGGCTGTTGGTTGTTTTGTTACAGCAGACTGTCCGGCCGCAGGAAATTGTATTCTTTCTCCGTTCCTGCACGGATAGCATAATAACTACTATTCTATTACTTCACCGCTATATTCGATACACCCACGCACTCCACCGCTATATTCGATACACCCACGCACACACCGCAGCCTTATTCAACCCTTTGTCTTTGATAAACAACAATAAACTTAGCCTTGTATACATGTAATGTAAACAAGTCAGTAAATTGGCTAACATGCAAACAAACCCTATCAAGACCTTGATCCATTCTTGTGAGGATACCAAAAGATTGTTCTAACACCAGGCTTACTGTATTACTAGCTATAGTTATTGATTTATTTGTGTTTGACATTTACATTTTAGAATTCATATTTTTATCCATTTCGTCTCAAGCCTGCGAGATATTTAAATAAAAAGTTTAATACACTGACACCATTACTAGAATGTAAGAAATTGTACTATGTATTTATGCCACAATCATCATTATATGTATTCTCAATTCATTCCTGGGGTTGTCTGGAAGAGAACGCTTTTTAACGATAAGACCGTCGATTTCGCATAGTGACACAGTTTTAGTCAGTAAGTTCGTTTTTTGTATTGGTGCACAATAAAGAGTTATTGATCGATTGATCGATTGACAGCTTGAAAAGGCACATTTCACTGAACAGCTGAGATTTCCAACACTAACACAATTCTTCTATGAAAACCACTAATATGCTACAGCTATTGTTAATTTTAAGAAATATTATATACATTTCTGAAAAAGAACATCTTATCGAACTTATCTTATCACCTCTGTCTATCATCATAACTTATTTTTGAAATATCTATTAAATAACAAAATGTAGGCAACGACATTTTGTTAGATTATAAAAAGTACGTCAGATGATTTGACTTTCCGCCCTATTCCTCTTAAGGAATTTGAAATCAATTCCAAACTGATGTTTTCCCAAAGGGTAATTGTGTTTTATATATTTTTTTACCGTTCTATGTGTTCTTTTTAAAAAAGGTGTCTAAAAATTCTTTCGAACCTGGCAACAGATTGTTAACTCCTGTGGTGTTTAGATTTTGTTAATGGCAATAATTAATTCTCCCCTCACCGTTTTACTACTGGACCAGCAGACGTACGAGCTCACGCCACCGATATATTATGGTGGAAATACTAACCAAGCTAGCCAAGCCGCTATGCTTCCAATTTTATAATATCCCGCTGAAGAGTGAAACTCTTTATCGTTGTCTGTTTTAACCCAAACACACAATTAAAGTGTCTCTAAATTTCGCGTGAACAGATATATTCTATGTAAGCGTGCTCTATCTTAAACTGCAGTTCCACCTGACGTCAGCTTCAGTGAAGGTCAAACGCGAACCTATGCAATTTTTAAGTAGAAGGTACCTATTCACGTTGGACTTGAAGACGCGCAGGTTATAAGTATCGGGAAAGACAGACTCCGGCAATAAGTTCCACTGTTTTGCGATGCGCATGATAAAAACAAAAAAAAAGATTTATTTTCTTATGGCACGAGTTCAGCAAACAGGCTGACGGCCTACCTGATGGAAAGTGGCTACCATCGCGTATGGACATTTGTAACACGAAAAGTGCTACCAATGTGCTGCCAGTCTCTACTACGACACAGCATCTGACCACTAATGCCGAAACACAACTCAAGGTTGTTATGGCGGCACACTCTACACCAGGAGTGGTAGCTATCCAGACGGGCAAATACCCTACCACCTAGCTATGGATTGATTTATCGCCTGTTACGACAGGCCGCCTGGCCGCAGGAAATTTTATAAATTTTTTGTTCCTGTACGGATAGAAATGTTGTATTTTGATGTTGCAATTCTTTATACGCGTTCAAGCATACAGTTATAACAATTCAAACAAATTGTCTTCCTTATTAACCCATTTATTGCATTACAGAATGCAGATTCCGTTCTCATCGGTGGTTCCTGCCAAGTTCCTGATCCTCTCTACAAGGCCATCGGGTCTATAATCTCTTTTTACATTCCGCTGGGAGTTATGCTGTTAACCTATGCGTTGACGGTCCAACTTTTGGCCCGGCAGCGGAAGGGTTTGGGCGCTGGATGGGCACCAGGTTGGCTCGGTGGACCTACCATTGGTAAGTTTAATATTTTTAATGCAATACTAGCTTTCGTCTCTTTATGTTTTTACGAGGCTAAAACTAATATATCCCCGTCTATTGGATTAAAATGAATTCAAAGGCAAGCAAGCAGACGGCCGCCACCTACTAACATTTGCAAGACCACAAATGTCTTCACTCAGCTGAGGTGAGAATGTTGAAATGAATGTGTGGTGTTACAAAAATGGATAAGGCGAGAAATAAGTACATAAGGAGATCTTTGAAAGTTGCACTCGCGACTGAAAAATTGAGAGGAAGAAGACTAAGTTGGTATGGGCAAGTAATGAGGAGGGATGAAATTCACGTGACAAAAAAAAACTTTTAAAAAATCGACTTCAAAAAGTAAAAAGTATAAAATAACTTATTTCTAAAGCTATTATTAATTATAATATCTTATTTTAAATATATATTATCTAAAACATCTTAAAGTCGGTGCTTAGTAATTTTCAAAATATAGCAATTTTTATGTTCGACTTTGCACCGACTTCAAGATGTTTTATAGATAATATATATTAAAAATAAGACATTATAATTAATAATAGCTTTAGAAATAAATTATTTTATACTTTTAATTTTTGAAGTCGGTGTTTTTAAACGATGTTTTTTTTTATTTGTTACTTTTTAGTGTCTAGCTATGGGTAGGTACGCCTATGAAAGGTACCGCGCGCCTTAAAAAATATAGGTCCCAAGAAACGGGAATAAAAAAAGTTCATAAAATGAAAACTACTCGGCCAAACTATGTCAAATTTTTAGGGGACCAAATGACAGCTATTCCGCGTCGAACACAAAAATAATCACATAAATCGGATCATAAATCTCGGAGTAATCGGTGAACATACATTAAAGAAGAAGAAAAAAGATTCTGACTAATTGAGAACCTCCTCCTTTTTTAAAGTCGGTTAAAAAAATGTTAAACCGCAACATTGATGTGTTCGAAATTAAAGATAGACCAAAAAAGAGATGGATGGAATATGTGAACGATGATAATAATATGAAGATTTGTGGTGTGACGGAGGACGTATGTCAGAATATAGGAGCGTGGAAGGAAAATATATATTGTGCCGACCCCAAATAATATGAGGAAGATGAAAGATAAGACCGAGCACTTAACAGTAACACTGAATTTTTGTTGCTGTCAAACTTTTTTTGCAACAGCACAATCAAAATGTAACTTCACTTGATGTTATCTATCGGTAAATATTAGTAAAGTGAACCCCTTTCAACGCAATGACAGGACGACAAGTAAGTTCACTTTGACATAACAAATATAATGCTTTCAACGGATTAATATTTGACGTTGGGTTATCCTTGATCGTCACGGGTTTCTGTTTGATATTGTATTGCCAATATTAGTTTTTATATGAAATATATATCTGGGAGTATTCTTGAAATACAATTATACCGAAGTATAGTTTTTATTACCGTCGTCGGCCGAAATATAATGTGTTATATATATTGTTCAAGATATAACAATGTCCTTTGTATAGATTGATTTGTCTATGCTATACATGTCATTGTCTATTATTCTATACTTTTTGTTACTATTATAACAGGACCACGTACATGCACAATAGATTCCATTATTTTACTAATTACAAGTTTCATTTCCATTCCATTATTATTTGTATGCAACATATATTATTTAACCAGATTTTCTACACTTTACTGACCTTTTATTTACCTTGCAATTGGTAGAAAATTTGTATTATATGTATGAAGTTTGTGTCAAGTTTTAAGCAGTAATAAGGCAAATAGTTAATTGATAGTAAGACACAAGGATCAGCTGTGAGTCAAAATTTTATACAGATGTTGTTGATTGCATAAATGTTTCTGTCAACACCCAACAGGTAGATTTGGAGTGGTATTGGATAAAACATAAGGGAAAAAAATTTGCAAATGCATTACAAAGAACTCATTTAGTAGAATAACCAAAGGAAGGACACACACAAAACAAATCAGTGCTGTGCTGAAATGTATTCCGACACAGCACTGATTTTTAATGCTCTACTAAATCACTAATATGTAACCAAAAATTCATTCCTCGTAGAGTTTTTAAGTTGAATTCTTTTATACGCACTTCACACTTTAAGTATGTAGTATATAACTTATAAGTATGTACTCAAAACTGTCCCTTTTCAATTTGTCTTTCATCATTCCTTACTCATTTCTTGTCACAACACACCTATCTGATCTATTATATATTGCGTATACCATATTATAAATATCATTCATATCAGATATCACTTACGTTATTACGTACCATATCAGATAATTTCATATAATTGAGTGCGTCAAAAGCATTGTCAGCTGTTAGAAGATGATTGATCGAACAGCTCAATATTGTTCAATATTGGAACAATGGGAATGTTCACTTGAGTAGTAATTACGTTGAATTGCTTCTGAAACGTCTCTGTCAATCATGTATGTAACAGGTCACTGAAATCCAATTTGAATTACAGGGCCATTTTGGGTTAATCAATTTAGTCAATTGGGCCTTTTGTTTTTATGTTCTCTATGGGTTAAAAAGATTACGATTTTAATATTGTTTTGCAACATATATATTACAGATGGCGTGTGCGTGGATTCGAAGTTAAAAAAACACGGATATTCGTTAAGATGTTTTAGATAATAGTCGGTGTTGAAGTCGGTGCAGTGTAAAACATAAACATTACTATATTTTGAAAATTACTAAGCACCGACTTTAAGATGCTTTAGATAATATATATTAATAATAATAGCTTTAGAAAGAAGTTATTTTATACATTTTAGTTTTTTAGTTTTTGAAGTCGGTTTTTTAAACGAAGTTTTAGTTTTTATGGTTATTAAAATGTCCCTAATATGGGGTTTTCTTGAGTTCTGCCTTTTTGTAAGACATTTTATTTCATTCTTAGTTTACTGTTTATTATCATTTCAGTACTAGTTTGAAGCTACTACTAGCTAAAGACTGAGTAATATTTCTATATAAACTTAATACGTCTATTGTTTCACACTAGTTTATTTATTTACCTACTTCAGCTATTTATCTGGATATAAACACAGACAATATTTATTTTTTCAAAAGCATCTTGAGTTTTTGAGGGGAATGAGTGATCTTTTGTTATGAAGTTTTATTTAAAATTAGCTTCTGCCCGCCACTTCGTCCGCGTAGAATAATTTAAAAAAGTAATTTAAATAAAACCCCGATTTTGAAACATTCTTCATTAGTGATCCGCTCCTATTTGTCTTAGTGTGATGATATATAGCCTATAGCTTTCCTTGATAAATGGGCTATCTAGCACTGAAATATTTTTTCAAATCAGACCAGAATCCTGAGATTAGCGCGTTCAAGCAAACAAACTCTTCAGCTTTACATTTTAGTATTGATTTGAGTTATAAGGTCAATTTTGGGTTATAAAACGACGACGACTTAAAAGGCGGGAGCGGAGCGGGGCTATATTAAAAAAGTTTGGGTCTGTTCATAAAAATAGTTCATAATAATTAAATGTGCCCTATAACCATACCGAACCCATTATTTGTTTTAGTTAAGTACTCTTGAAGTTGGATTTAACTCGCTGTTAGAGATGTAGTCAACAGTAGTCATGCAACTATTGTATACGCCATGTGATTAGCGGTTGTTCACGATTGTTATCGAATTAGAACTGACAACTGAAAAGTTCATTGCTTAGCCATTAGCCGTCTAATGAACAACCATTGGCTGGTTAGAAAACAAGAATCAAACATTACCCACATCTTGAACTCAGTGGAATTTGTGTTGTTGAATTTGAAGTGAAATTTACTTGGTACCGACTTCAAGATGTTCTAGAAAATAATTATCTTTTACTTTTAGTTGTCCTAGGAGTCGATTTTATAGAAAAAAATCACTTTTAAGTTAATAACAATAAAGTTTCTATGAAAATGACCTAAATCTTCACTGGATCTAACACAAAAACAATTATAAAAATTGGTATCAAAAAAAAAAAGCTAGGGCTGAATATTCATAAAAAAATATTTCAAAACGAGATTACATTTTTTTTTTAATAATCGGCAGACACACACACATTGTACATCCCCAAGCTAAGCAAGTTACGCTTGTGTTATGGGTGATATGCAACGGACCACTAGTAAATAGCAGAAAGTTCATTTCCGAAATTTACCATGCCCTGGAATCGAATCCGGAGCCTCTGTGTTCCAACGACTTTGGCCGGATAGATTTAGTCAGCTCAACCACAGAAGCCTTCAGAGGCCGATTGAGAACCTAAGAAAGAAAGAAAAGTGTATTTCCAAATGCGACACAAACCAAACAACAGAACACATAACAATAAAAACTGTTTAACGGAGACCGGCTAATTATGTGGGGTGTGGAGCGCTATAACCCATGGGTAATATGCTGGTTCGGTGATTGTGGACTGTATGAGAGAGATATGACTTTGATCCTTGCACTAGAAAAGTAGAAACTCTACCAACCTTGAGATCCGCCCTCTCCTGGCTCGGTTCAGGTTGCACGCATGAACAGCACACGGCACTGAATTCCACCTTTAGAGCTAACACTTCGTCCCTCGTACAAAGTTTTAAGGATAGTAATGTTCTTGGCACGGCCAATAAACACAACAAATTTATTAGATTTTGAAAAGGTATAAGCGCACGGCGCGGTGTGATTCTAGTCAAAACGTTGACTCCAGTGTGCAAAATGGCTGCCCTTGCCCTGCTCTGCATTGGCCGTTGCCTAACACAGAAAGAGGGTAGAGAGCAAAATTAATGGAGCAATGTTCTACCTACTTCATACTAGACCAGAACATGGGAAGTAAATGTCTGGCCATGCCGCCTCCGTCAGGTCACGGTCAAAGGGGAAGGCCCAAGAAATGCTATCACGACGTTGTGAAGAATGACATGCGTACCATTGGTCTCACCACGGAGGATGCCGAAGACCGCGCGAAGTAGAGTAGAAACATCAGGAAAGCAGACTCTGGGCGTCAGAGCGAACGCTTCGATCACAACCTGGATTTAACGCTTGAATGATTAAGACATATTATCTATAAAAACCATATTTAAAGAGATTGCATTGCATTAGAGAAATGAGGAACCTACTCCTGTTTTCAATTCGGTGAAAAATGGATTTATTGTTTAATATATTTATGAAGTTGCGAGCAAGTAAAATCGATACCTAGTACTTACATTACAATCACATAAACGAGTATTTCCTTTGAATGAAGCTCTTTCATATCCAATCGGTCCCGGGGCGAATTTTAATTTATTAATAAAAATTCTCACGTTCCACTCGCTTCACACGTCAACAATTAAATATTTAAATTGAGTATATCGATTTTGATGATTGTAATTAACACGTGACGTAATCGGGTGATAAATTTTATATGCGTACACAAGCATAGAGACTGAAACTTCATTAATTTGGTAATATTCTCACATGGAGTGATTTGGGTATTGAAATAAAACAATCGTTGGAATACTTTGGGAATCATCTCGGATACATTTGTAGTAACATCGGTACCTAATGAAGTTTACCTTTGTAGTAAACTTCATTTATTTAGTAATATTCTTACATGGAGTGATTTGGAAATTGAATTAAAACAACAGTTGAAATATTTTGGAAATAATCTCCGATACATTTGTAGTAAGTAACATCGGTACCTAATGAAGTTTACCTTTGTAGTAAACTTCATTTATTTAGTAATATTCTTACATGGAGTGATTTGGAAATTGAATTAAAACAACAGTTGAAATATTTTGGAAATAATCTCCGATACATTTGTAGTAACATCGGTACCTAATGAAGTTTACCTTTGTAGTAAACTTCATTTATTTAGTAATATTCTTACATGGAGTGATTTGGAAATTGAATTAAAACAACAGTTGAAATATTTTGGAAATAATCTCCGATACATTTGTAGTAACATCGGTACCTAATGAAGTTTACCTTTGTAGTAAACTTCATTTATTTAGTAATATTCTTACATGGAGTGATTTGGAAATTGAATTAAAACAACAGTTGAAATATTTTGGAAATAATCTCCGATACATTTGTAGTAACATCGGTACCTAATGAAGTTTACCTTTGTAGTAAACTTCATTTATTTAGTAATATTCTTACATGGAGTGATTTGGAAATTGAATTAAAACTACAGTTGAAATATTTTGGAAATAATCTCCGATACATTTGTAGTAACATCGGTACCTAATGAAGTTTACCTTTGTAGGAAACTTCATTTATTTAGTAATATTCTTACATGGAGTGATTTGGAAATTGAATTAAAACAACAGTTGAAATATTTTGGAAATAATCTCCGATACATTTGTAGTAACATCGGTACCTAATGAAGTTTACCTTTGTAGTAAACTTCATTTATTTAGTAATATTCTTACATGGAGTGATTTGGAAATTGAATTAAAACAACAGTTGAAATATTTTGGAAATAATCTCCGATACATTTGTAGTAACATCGGTACCTAATGAAGTTTACCTTTGTAGTAAACTTCATTTATTTAGTAATATTCTTACATGGAGTGATTTGGAAATTGAATTAAAACAACAGTTGAAATATTTTGGAAATAATCTCCGATACATTTGTAGTAACATCGGTACCTAATGAAGTTTACCTTTGTAGTAAACTTCATTTATTTAGTAATATTCTTACATGGAGTGATTTGGAAATTGAATTAAAACAACAGTTGAAATATTTTGGAAATAATCTCCGATACATTTGTAGTAACATCGGTACCTAATGAAGTTTACCTTTGTAGTAAACTTCATTTATTTAGTAATATTCTTACATGGAGTGATTTGGAAATTGAATTAAAACAACAGTTGAAATATTTTGGAAATAATCTCCGATACATTTGTAGTAACATCGGTACCTAATGAAGTTTACCTTTGTAGTAAACTTCATTTATTTAGTAATATTCTTACATGGAGTGATTTGGAAATTGAATTAAAACAACAGTTGAAATATTTTGGAAATAATCTCCGATACATTTGTAGTAACATCGGTACCTAATGAAGTTTACCTTTGTAGTAAACTTCATTTATTTAGTAATATTCTTACATGGAGTGATTTGGAAATTGAATTAAAACAACAGTTGAAATATTTTGGAAATAATCTCCGATACATTTGTAGTAACATCGGTACCTAATGAAGTTTACCTTTGTAGTAAACTTCATTTATTTAGTAATATTCTTACATGGAGTGATTTGGAAATTGAATTAAAACAACAGTTGAAATATTTTGGAAATAATCTCCGATACATTTGTAGTAACATCGGTACCTAATGAAGTTTACCTTTGTAGTAAACTTCATTTATTTAGTAATATTCTTACATGGAGTGATTTGGAAATTGAATTAAAACAACAGTTGAAATATTTTGGAAATAATCTCCGATACATTTGTAGTAACATCGGTACCTAATGAAGTTTACCTTTGTAGTAAACTTCATTTATTTAGTAATATTCTTACATGGAGTGATTTGGAAATTGAATTAAAACAACAGTTGAAATATTTTGGAAATAATCTCCGATACATTTGTAGTAACATCGGTACCTAATGAAGTTTACCTTTGTAGTAAACTTCATTTATTTAGTAATATTCTTACATGGAGTGATTTGGAAATTGAATTAAAACAACAGTTGAAATATTTTGGAAATAATCTCCGATACATTTGTAGTAACATCGGTACCTAATGAAGTTTACCTTTGTAGGAAACTTCATTTATTTAGTAATATTCTTACATGGAGTGATTTGGAAATTGAATTAAAACAACAGTTGAAATACTTTGGGAATAATCTCAGATACATTTGTAGTAACATCATTACCTAATGAAGTTTACCTTTGTGGTAAACTTCATTTATTTAGTAATATTCTTACATGGAGTGATTTGGAAATTGAATTAAAACAACAGTTGAAATATTTTGGAAATAATCTCCGATACATTTGTAGTAACATCGGTACCTAATGAAGTTTACCTTTGTAGGAAACTTCATTTATTTAGTAATATTCTTACATGGAGTGATTTGGAAATTGAATTAAAACAACAGTTGAAATATTTTGGAAATAATCTCCGATACATTTGTAGTAACATCGGTACCTAATGAAGTTTACCTTTGTAGTAAACTTCATTTATTTAGTAATATTCTTACATGGAGTGATTTGGAAATTGAATTAAAACAACAGTTGAAATATTTTGGAAATAATCTCCGATACATTTGTAGTAACATCGGTACCTAATGAAGTTTACCTTTGTAGTAAACTTCATTTATTTAGTAATATTCTTACATGGAGTGATTTGGAAATTGAATTAAAACAACAGTTGAAATATTTTGGAAATAATCTCCGATACATTTGTAGTAACATCGGTACCTAATGAAGTTTACCTTTGTAGGAAACTTCATTTATTTAGTAATATTCTTACATGGAGTGATTTGGAAATTGAATTAAAACAACAGTTGAAATATTTTGGAAATAATCTCCGATACATTTGTAGTAACATCGGTACCTAATGAAGTTTACCTTTGTAGTAAACTTCATTTATTTAGTAATATTCTTACATGGAGTGATTTGGAAATTGAATTAAAACAACAGTTGAAATATTTTGGAAATAATATCCGATACATTTGTAGTAACATCGATACCTAATGAAGTTTACCTTTGTAGTAAACTTCATTTATTTAGTAATATTCTTACATGGAGTGATTTGGAAATTGAATTAAAACAACAGTTGAAATATTTTGGAAATAATCTCCGATACATTTGTAGTAACATTGGTACCTAATGAAGTTTACCTTTGTAGGAAACTTCATTTATTTAGTAATATTCTTAAATGGAGTGATTTGGAAATTGAATTAAAACAACAGTTGAAATATTTTGGAAATAATCTCCGATACATTTGTAGTAACATCGGTACCTAATGAAGTTTACCTTTGTAGTAAACTTCATTAATTTAGTAATATTCTTACATGGAGTGATTTGGGAATCGAAATAAAACAATAGTTGGAATACTTTGGGAATAATATCAGATACATTTGTAGTAACATCATTACCTAATGAAGTTTACCTTTATAGTAAACTTCATTAATTTGGTAATATTCTTACATGGAGTGATTTGGAAATTGAATTAAAACAACAGTTGAAATATTTTGGAAATAATCTCCGATACATTTGTAGTAACATCGGTACCTAATGAAGTTTACCTTTGTAGGAAACTTCATTTATTTAGTAATATTCTTACATGGAGTGATTTGGAAATTGAATTAAAACAACAGTTGAAATATTTTGGAAATAATCTCCGATACATTTGTAGTAACATCGGTACCTAATGAAGTTTACCTTTGTAGGAAACTTCATTTATTTAGTAATATTCTTACATGGAGTGATTTGGAAATTGAATTAAAACAACAGTTGAAATACTTTGGGAATAATCTCAGATACATTTGTAGTAACATCATTACCTAATGAAGTTTACCTTTGTGGTAAACTTCATTTATTTAGTAATATTCTTACATGGAGTGATTTGGAAATTGAATTAAAACAACAGTTGAAATACTTTGGGAATAATCTCAGATACATTTGTAGTAACATCATTACCTAATGAAGTTTACCTTTGTGGTAAACTTCATTTATTTAGTAATATTCTTACATGGAGTGATTTGGAAATTGAATTAAAACAACAGTTGAAATACTTTGGGAATAATCTCAGATACATTTGTAGTAACATCATTACCTAATGAAGTTTACCTTTGTGGTAAACTTCATTTATTTAGTAATATTCTTACATGGAGTGATTTGGAAATTGAATTAAAACAACAGTTGAAATACTTTGGGAATAATCTCAGATACATTTGTAGTAACATCATTACCTAATGAAGTTTACCTTTGTAGTAAACTTCATTTATTTAGTAATATTCTTACATGGAGTGATTTGGAAATTGAATTAAAACAACAGTTGAAATACTTTGGGAATAATCTCAGATACATTTGTAGTAACATCATTACCTAATGAAGTTTACCTTTGTGGTAAACTTCATTTATTTAGTAATATTCTTACATGGAGTGATTTGGAAATTGAATTAAAACAACAGTTGAAATACTTTGGGAATAATCTCAGATACATTTGTAGTAACATCATTACCTAATGAAGTTTACCTTTGTGGTAAACTTCATTTATTTAGTAATATTCTTACATGGAGTGATTTGGAAATTGAATTAAAACAACAGTTGAAATACTTTGGGAATAATCTCAGATACATTTGTAGTAACATCATTACCTAATGAAGTTTACCTTTGTAGTAAACTTCATTTATTTAGTAATATTCTTACATGGAGTGATTTGGAAATTGAATTAAAACAACAGTTGAAATACTTTGGGAATAATCTCAGATACATTTGTAGTAACATCATTACCTAATGAAGTTTACCTTTGTGGTAAACTTCATTTATTTAGTAATATTCTTACATGGAGTGATTTGGAAATTGAATTAAAACAACAGTTGAAATACTTTGGGAATAATCTCAGATACATTTGTAGTAACATCATTACCTAATGAAGTTTACCTTTGTGGTAAACTTCATTTATTTAGTAATATTCTTACATGGAGTGATTTGGAAATTGAATTAAAACAACAGTTGAAATACTTTGGGAATAATCTCAGATACATTTGTAGTAACATCATTACCTAATGAAGTTTACCTTTGTGGTAAACTTCATTTATTTAGTAATATTCTTACATGGAGTGATTTGGAAATTGAATTAAAACAACAGTTGAAATACTTTGGGAATAATCTCAGATACATTTGTAGTAACATCATTACCTAATGAAGTTTACCTTTGTGGTAAACTTCATTTATTTAGTAATATTCTTACATGGAGTGATTTGGAAATTGAATTAAAACAACAGTTGAAATACTTTGGGAATAATCTCAGATACATTTGTAGTAACATCATTACCTAATGAAGTTTACCTTTGTGGTAAACTTCATTTATTTAGTAATATTCTTACATGGAGTGATTTGGAAATTGAATTAAAACAACAGTTGAAATACTTTGGGAATAATCTCAGATACATTTGTAGTAACATCATTACCTAATGAAGTTTACCTTTGTGGTAAACTTCATTTATTTAGTAATATTCTTACATGGAGTGATTTGGAAATTGAATTAAAACAACAGTTGAAATACTTTGGGAATAATCTCAGATACATTTGTAGTAACATCATTACCTAATGAAGTTTACCTTTGTGGTAAACTTCATTTATTTAGTAATATTCTTACATGGAGTGATTTGGAAATTGAATTAAAACAACAGTTGAAATACTTTGGGAATAATCTCAGATACATTTGTAGTAACATCATTACCTAATGAAGTTTACCTTTGTGGTAAACTTCATTTATTTAGTAATATTCTTACATGGAGTGATTTGGAAATTGAATTAAAACAACAGTTGAAATACTTTGGGAATAATCTCAGATACATTTGTAGTAACATCATTACCTAATGAAGTTTACCTTTGTGGTAAACTTCATTTATTTAGTAATATTCTTACATGGAGTGATTTGGAAATTGAATTAAAACAACAGTTGAAATACTTTGGGAATAATCTCAGATACATTTGTAGTAACATCATTACCTAATGAAGTTTACCTTTGTGGTAAACTTCATTTATTTAGTAATATTCTTACATGGAGTGATTTGGGAATCGAAATAAAACAACAGTTGAAATATTTTGGAAATAATCTCCGATACATTTGTAGTAACATCGGTACCTAATGAAGTTTACCTTTGTAGTAAACTTCATTTATTTAGTAATATTCTTACATGGAGTGATTTGGAAATTGAATTAAAACAACAGTTGAAATACTTTGGGAATAATCTCAGATACATTTGTAGTAACATCATTACCTAATGAAGTTTACCTTTGTGGTAAACTTCATTTATTTAGTAATATTCTTACATGGAGTGATTTGGAAATTGAATTAAAACAACAGTTGAAATACTTTGGGAATAATCTCAGATACATTTGTAGTAACATCATTACCTAATGAAGTTTACCTTTGTGGTAAACTTCATTTATTTAGTAATATTCTTACATGGAGTGATTTGGAAATTGAATTAAAACAACAGTTGAAATACTTTGGGAATAATCTCAGATACATTTGTAGTAACATCATTACCTAATGAAGTTTACCTTTGTGGTAAACTTCATTTATTTAGTAATATTCTTACATGGAGTGATTTGGGAATCGAAATAAAACAACAGTTGAAATATTTTGGAAATAATCTCCGATACATTTGTAGTAACATCGGTACCTAATGAAGTTTACCTTTGTAGTAAACTTCATTTATTTAGTAATATTCTTACATGGAGTGATTTGGAAATTGAATTAAAACAACAGTTGAAATACTTTGGGAATAATCTCAGATACATTTGTAGTAACATCATTACCTAATGAAGTTTACCTTTGTGGTAAACTTCATTTATTTAGTAATATTCTTACATGGAGTGATTTGGAAATTGAATTAAAACAACAGTTGAAATACTTTGGGAATAATCTCAGATACATTTGTAGTAACATCATTACCTAATGAAGTTTACCTTTGTGGTAAACTTCATTTATTTAGTAATATTCTTACATGGAGTGATTTGGAAATTGAATTAAAACAACAGTTGAAATACTTTGGGAATAATCTCAGATACATTTGTAGTAACATCATTACCTAATGAAGTTTACCTTTGTGGTAAACTTCATTTATTTAGTAATATTCTTACATGGAGTGATTTGGAAATTGAATTAAAACAACAGTTGAAATACTTTGGGAATAATCTCAGATACATTTGTAGTAACATCATTACCTAATGAAGTTTACCTTTGTGGTAAACTTCATTTATTTAGTAATATTCTTACATGGAGTGATTTGGAAATTGAATTAAAACAACAGTTGAAATACTTTGGGAATAATCTCAGATACATTTGTAGTAACATCATTACCTAATGAAGTTTACCTTTGTGGTAAACTTCATTTATTTAGTAATATTCTTACATGGAGTGATTTGGAAATTGAATTAAAACAACAGTTGAAATACTTTGGGAATAATCTCAGATACATTTGTAGTAACATCATTACCTAATGAAGTTTACCTTTGTGGTAAACTTCATTTATTTAGTAATATTCTTACATGGAGTGATTTGGAAATTGAATTAAAACAACAGTTGAAATACTTTGGGAATAATCTCAGATACATTTGTAGTAACATCATTACCTAATGAAGTTTACCTTTGTGGTAAACTTCATTTATTTAGTAATATTCTTACATGGAGTGATTTGGAAATTGAATTAAAACAACAGTTGAAATACTTTGGGAATAATCTCAGATACATTTGTAGTAACATCATTACCTAATGAAGTTTACCTTTGTGGTAAACTTCATTTATTTAGTAATATTCTTACATGGAGTGATTTGGAAATTGAATTAAAACAACAGTTGAAATACTTTGGGAATAATCTCAGATACATTTGTAGTAACATCATTACCTAATGAAGTTTACCTTTGTGGTAAACTTCATTTATTTAGTAATATTCTTACATGGAGTGATTTGGAAATTGAATTAAAATAACAGGTGGAATACTTTGGGAATAATCTCAGACAACTTTGGATTATGATGGGATATCGAAACATTATCTTCTAATTTTTAAGCTTCAAATTAAATGTTCTTGGAGTAATTTCGGAATTGAAATATAACGATTGTTGGAATGCTTTGAAAATAATCCTTTGAAGTAACATGGGACATCGAAACAATATTTTTAATTTAAAACATAAAATTAAAATTTCTTGTAGTAATTTGGGAGTGTATGCATTTCTTACCTTTTTAGAATATATTAATTGATTACTTTGGAAACTAGCAATGGCTAGTAGTAGCGTAGAAAACTCTAGTTAAGGATATAATGATATCGTTAACTAGAGTTTTCTACGCTACTTTTCTCGCATACATATTGCTGTATATAAATTTATTATTTAACTTCATAATATCTGTATATTAATACGTGAAGGAAAAACTTTGCATCCCTTTTTACGAAAATTGCGCGAACTGAGGAGTATGAAATTTCGCATACTTATAGCTTTTATAGAGAAGAAGAGACGAATGCTAATTTTTTTTTTAAATTATGGCTAAGAAGTACATTAATATGATAAAAAAAACATTACATACGCTACCACATATTGGACACACACGCGCATATAAATACTCTTTAGTTTATTGTTCAAATAAAATTAACAGTGTAGCTTTGGCGAAATCTGTGATTATAGAAGTGTAGTCTTTGACATTAATTAATTATTGTGGTCGAATTTCGACCACCGGCGACCACTAGTTTAGATTAATCTCTAAGTTCATGGACAAGGACCACACATGATAACACTTTCAAGTTTTTGTAGTGTTAGGGTTATCACGACTTTTACTCGTAGATAGATAAGATAGATAATAATCCTTTAACATAAAAAATATCACTAATAACGAATTCTTACCTATACTTAACTACCAATTTATAAGCCTTATTACTGGTTAAAGATTGACATCAATTCCATACAAGTATTGTTTATTAACAAATATTTGTGAGTAAGTCGTTGTCCATCCAAAGGTTGCCTGGAAGAGATTGCTTTAAGCAATAAGGCCGAACATTGTACTACTAGTGTTCGGTCCTTACCTATAATTTTGTTGACTACCCCCTTTCTGTGTGAGGCGACCGCCAATGCGCAGCAGGGTAAGGGCATTTTGAACACTCACTGTCAACGTTTCGACGGCATCGCGCCGTGCATTCACCTGTTTTATTAAACTTAAATAATTATAATTACTGGCCATGCCAATAGCTTTCAAAGACCGAATCTATGTACAATGGTAGCTCTCAAGTGAAACATAGTGCCGTGCTCTGTTCCTTAGTGCAACCTGAACCGAACCAGGACAGGGCTGATTTCAAGGTTGCTTTAACTTTAAGGAGCTTCTGCTTTTATAGTGCAATACAGTCCACAGAAATCGAATTATAGAAGCATCCCACAACTACCTTCTATTTTGAGATATGAAAATGTAATATTTTCTTAAGTTTTCGCGAATTGTACACATAATAAAACTACGTTTTAACGGTTTTAAGCGCGGTAATTTATTTGATTTAGGTTTATCCGACGTTTCGGCCGCTTTTCAGTGGCCGTGGTCACGGAAGACAAAGATGACATTTGTCAAACGTGTATTGTCAAAGTTTTTATTCAGCCTACCGCCAACTTGTTCATTTTAATTATTTAGTTTTAAATTTTGTTTATGGATATTATTTACTCTATGGGAGCCTAATCTAATTTACCACCGCTTCACAACATGTTGTGGCATGAAGAGAAGAAGCGGCGCAAGAAACTCTTCAGCAAACATGCCTAGTTCTCATTTTAATATTATATAAAAAAAAATTAGATATATAGCATAATAAAAATAAAAAAGATTATTTTTATTATGCTTTGTTTATTACTTTTAATGTGTTTAGTTTACTTGTGTATGTCCTAAAAATAAACCTGTTTTCTTTCTTTATTCTTAATGTTAATTTTCTACCAGTGGTAAGATAAGGCGATTAATAACAAGATATAGAAGTCAGGGCTTTAATATTAGTTTTTTTTGTAGGACGAAGATGCACATGGCGAAGGTTTCTCGGCCCAAGAGGAGGAACGCCACAGCACTCTGCTGCATCCACCGAAACTGAACTTCCTCCTATAGACACAAGAGATTTATGGCTGCAGGATTCCAGGTACGAATTTCTGGTTATTAGTTCTTCTGCTATAGAAGTTATACTTAGTATTATGAATGCTCATTGCCTGCTTTCTGTGCATGTAGCTGTGAAGTTTAGATGTTGCATTTTAAACAACAATTTTCTTTATGATTTATTTTATATTAACGTCAGTAAGTTGTGTCAGTAAGAGGTGGAGGTTAAATAATACTTCAAATGGCAGAGAGTATAGTATTCACCTGTCAAGTGCTGATGTGAACCGAAGTGTACTAATTTACTTTGGAAAATATTAGTTCTTTAGTTTTCAAACAGATGACGTTAGTAGTAACAGTTGATGATGCACATGTGTCATTGTTCTATTGGTAGCAGTTGCTTTTTCTTTGGAAATGAAACTCGATATTAAATTGGACTGTATGATTATTAATTAAACTATAACTTAGAATCGAAATATACATAAAAAAGTACGTAATTACAAATTGTTCGAGAGAGTCGTGAGAGAGAGTGGTAAGTCATCAATGAGAATTGTGATGATTTTGCCTCCAACGCCGCTCCTATATCCTACATCCCGTCCGACGCCTAGATGTTAATTGTGCGAGCTATGGGCGTCGGCGGTATGCGGGGAGCGGAGAGTAAGTGTGCTCCGGCGGGCCGGTCAGGGGGGTGCTCTCTGTCCGCAACATGTTTTATAATTTTCAGCAGATATTCTTTTACTGTATTCCTTACCATGCCGTAAGGAATACAGTAAAATTATAATTAACAAAAATTGTTACAATTTCTATTTTTTTAATCCGTAAAAAATTACAATTTTATCATTGATAAAAACATCTAGAAATAAATTGAAATTACTATGTCAAAGTCCAAATCTGAAAGTGTGATAGCTTCTCAGTAAAGAGTACCACAAAAATGCATAGGCTGTTGGATAGTGTTAAGTTAGACTAGCTTTGCTCGTTTTGACAACTAAGAGATTGACATATCTCGTAGTAAGGACCTGGTGTATAAACCGAAACAAGAAAAAGCTTAAAATAGAAAATTTGAAAAGCAAGATGTAAATCGGCAAAATAATTTCATGCACATTTAATATTCATTGTTTCGTTCTTTCAATTATTGTACATTCTTCATTTACGGCAATTCATTTCAGTTTCTTGTCTAATTATATTCACAGTACCAGTTTAGGCCCTTTCACGTATTTATTATAGAAGAAATAAATGATTGTTTCGGACCTATATTACGTTAGGATTCGGTTTTATTTGACAGTAAAAGCATAAAGTTTTATGTACCATGCAAGGTATCATTGTAGCGCTATTCATGCAACTATTTAAGTTGTTCT
Organism: Dendrolimus pini; assembly: GCA_949752895.1. NCBI lineage: Eukaryota > Metazoa > Arthropoda > Insecta > Lepidoptera > Lasiocampidae > Dendrolimus > Dendrolimus pini. The sequence continues at coordinate 5,169,463 of OX457129.1, read as the reverse complement.
GTGAAGGCTACACTTATACCATAAAGATTGTAGGGCAAGTCGTAAAAGAAACATTAAATTATAATGAAAGGAAATATCAATACTAATATCACATTTATGGATTGTAGTGCCACACCATGCCATGCCATGCCATGCCATATTGAATGAATTTGGTTGAAAGGAAACGACGATGTTCAATGTAAATAACATTGAATAATTCAATATTTTTGTAACGACCTAGGTGCCGACAAAGGCAAATTCGCACCTGCAGCCCTGTAGAAATTTGGACTTCTTTTGTTTACTTTGGGTTTAAAATTTGTGATTAGAAAAACAGTCCATTGTGTATTGTAATCTTTTGTGGCAGTCTGGCGATAACCACAAGCGAAGCAAGACTTGTGTACATTCGGTAATATATTTAGTGACGGACTTAGCGCGTGTTATTGAATCGTGTATTACATTTGGACTGGTTGTGTTCAGATATATATGTACCTGTGTTATACGTGTTTGTATAATTCAATAAAGTCTATAGTAATTCTAACGGTATTTTAATTCGAGTCCTGCAACTCACTTTGGTTTATTTATGAAAATTGGAGACAGATATAAACCGTTTATTTTTGGATTAAGGCTGGTTTTCTTCTCACACGGACTCTAGGAGCTGATAGGACAATATGTATAACGCCGACTAGTTGGCATGAGTTTAGTAGACAAGCAGACAGCCCACCTGATTGAAAGCGGTTACCATTGCCAATAGATATTTGCAACATCAAACATGATACAAATGCGCTGCTGAGAAGAGTTGCTAAGAGTAGATGGAGCCTGGCCACTAATGCTGGAACACAACCCAGGGTTGTTGTGGCGATATATTCTATACCAGGGGCAACCAACCATCCCGACAAAGCTACATCATACATCCCGCAGCTACACAAACAACCCACAGCCAGGTGGTAGGGTTGCTCATCTCGATGCCTACCAGCCCTGGTCTAGAGTATGTCGCCATAACAATCTTGTTTTGCGTTCCGGCATTAGTGGCCAGGTTCCAGTCCTCCTTTTGAGAGCGGTAGCACATTTATAGCACCTTTAGTGTTGCAAATGTCTATAGGCGAAGGTAACTGCTGTCCATCAGGTGGACAGTGTGCCTGTCTGCTGAACTCAGATAATACAATAAAAAAATTACCAGAAATAAACATTAATAATTTCACACTATAATTATGAATAATATTCGAGCTACTCCACAGTCATTAATAGCAACTCTGATGCTTGTTTAACAGAAATTTGAAAAGCAAATTAGCATTATTCAGCTTTGGCAAGCGCTGCTTAATACTAAATTACTGAAAACACAACATAATCATATTTCCATGAAATTTTATGGCATTTGTGGTATGGTCTCAGAATACAGTTTGGTTGTATCTTTATTAAATGTGTTGAAGCGACCAAACATACATACAACCCACAATAGATATTTTCTGTTACTGTTAGGTCTCTTTTATCCGTGCAGGAACGGAGAAAGAGCATGATTTCCTGCGGTCGGGCGGCCTGTCGTAAGAGGCGACAAAACAACCCACAGCTAGGTGGTAGGACATTTGCCCATCTGGATGGAAAGAAAGAAAGAAGAAAAAAATATATTTGAAGAATTAGCGACCTACTTACATTGCAAACATGTATTAAAAATAACATATTTTGAGAATTTGTACCCCGCATTTTCCGCAAACAAGGTTTGCACTCAGCTTGTTACTGTGCCGGCATAATATCGGACACAACGCTGATTTTCAGTGCAAACCTTCCTTTGGCTTAATACTAATATACGACCCGAATATTTTGATGAGTTTGACTTAAAAACTATTTTATTTGTAAATTATAATATATACGTACATAGAATAAACAGTATAACTATTTTGTTAATTTTATGATTAAAATTATAAAAAACTAATATGGCTACTAACCCTGGTCTAGAGTATGCCGCCATAACAACGTTTTGTTCAGGCATTAGTGGCCAGGTTCTAGTCTCCCTTAAGAGAGCAGCAGTGTATTTGTAGTACCTTTGATGTTACAAATGTCCGTAGGAAATGGCTTTCCATCAAGTGGGCCGTTTACCTGTCTGCTGAACTCATGCAATAAAAAAGGCCTATTGATATTTATTTTTTGCTATAAATTCCCGCTTTATTCATCGAGTCCTTATCGGCGACCCTACGCCAGTTAGGTTATCGTACTATTATGTAGTGCAATCATATGCCTACCATTTTTCATAAAAATTCTGTTCAAATCCAAATAATATACAAACATCCAAAATCAATATTATATTTTTAGCAGCATTGTTGGGGCATTTTCTTACAGATCTTGTTTAATTGTTTAGCCTAGAAAATACATGTTTCCATACAATTTACAAAGCAAGTTAATTCCAGTGGGAACGTGTAAAAAATTCTAAACAGTTATCACGCTTGTACTGAGGCCACTCCCTACTTTGAATTTTGTACGTAGCAACTACCTACATTTTTTTTCAGTCAAACTTACAATATTAAATCGTATGAACTAACACGCAATAAAAGCATTAAATAGGTTCTCAGTATTGGAACCATTAATTTACATTTAATTACATTTAGTGGTTAAACTAATCTGAGTCATGGGTTGATTTAACAGAACAGACTCTTTCATACCACTTTACATCGAACTGAGGCCGACGCTTATAATTAAGGACTATTTGCATATTATATTTGATCTAGCCACTTTGTATCCATTTATTTTTTTGCTTAGATTAAATACATTAAAGACAGAACATTGTCACGTGTTAAGTTTCTAAAGAAATAAGTTTGTTTTAATTTTTTATTAAATATTTTGTTACTGTTACAAAGTTACTTTGTGAGTGTTTATATCTTATACTAATATACCTACATAAAGCTGAAGAGTTTGTTTATGTCTTTAATTAAACGCGCTAATCTCAGGAACTACTGATCTGATTTGAAACATTCTTTCAGTGTTAGGTAGCTCATTTATCGAGGAAGGCTATAGGCTATATATAATCACGCTAAGACCAATAGGAGCGGTACACCGCTGAAGAACGTTTTGATAACAAATTCCACGCAGAAGTCGCGGGCACGGCTAGTGAAACTAAATATATGGAATCGTTTCCAATGGATAGATACATTACTATTAACCACATAGATGCAAACCACGTGTACATTAATTTTTTTTTAAACTTACTACATAGGTTTCAAAAAATGATTCACATTACTTGACGCTTTTATTACTAAACTAGCTTCTGCCCGCGACTTCTTCCGCGTGGAATAGTTAAAAATCAAATAAGTTAAAAAATACCCCCCATTTTTAAACATTCTTCATTGGTGCTCCGCTCCTATTGGTCTTAGCGTGATGATATATAGCCTTCCTCGATAAATGGGCTATCTAACACTGAAAGAATTTTTCAAATCAGACCAGTAATTCCTGATATTACCGCCTTCAACTAAACAGACAAACTTTTCAGCTTTATATCTATACTAATATTATAAAGCTGAAGAGTTTGTTTGTTTAAACGCGCTAATCTCAGGAACCGCTGGTCCGATTTGAAAAATTATTTCACTGTTGGATAGTATATTTATCGAGGAAGGCTATAGACTATATTATATTTTCAATAAAATTAGGGATCCTTACTAAAAGTCCAATAATGTAACCCAAGGTGTAAAAAAATGACCCGAAAAAATCCTTACACGGCGTGCGCTGCGAAAACTATTGATTATAGAACAAAACAATGTACTACCACTTTGCAGAACATATAATTGTCTACAAAAAATATTCCATAACTATATGACTAACTATTGTAGTTATCTCACAGTAAGTGTTTTCATATATTTTTTTTAATAATTAAAATTCCGTTGCTTCAAAAACTCTTTATTTTGTACCTTGGTATTAATCCTTATCAAAATAAATTACTCCATATTCAAGAAGAATTCAATACCTTTCTAGAACTTTTTGAATTATTTAATTATTCGGACGTTTCATTCAAAAGATATCGTGATATTTAAAATGTAAGTATTAGTGTTGTAGCCAAATAAGTATTAAGTATTGCGCGAGCATGTATGATGTGGTGGGCGGTCATGAGGGGCGATACCAGGAGACGAACATAGGATACTTTTTATCCCGTTGGAAACGGTGGGTGGCGCTGGGATCAGGTCCTAGATTGTTATTTTTTCAAAGCAGGACAACGTCTGCCGGGGCCGCTATTAGTATAATATTACAAAATAAAATTTAATTTCAAATTAATTCATATCCTTATAAAGAGTGCTTAAACATTTTCAATTTTAAATTAAAATATCTGTTTCCAATTTAACCTAGACTCTGCAAATAGTACTTTTAATTGAGCCCACGCGATGTTTCAATAAAGATTTTATTTTTCATTTCGAAACGTATGTCCACGACAGGCATGTTGAGCTCTCGAACATATCGATACTTCAGTTTAATATTGTATAAGATACTGGCTTGATTTTGCAAAGAGAAAATTTTTATGTTTTTTTTTCTTTTTGAACTCAATAATTTAATCAAGATTTTTTGATGAATGAATGAAAACTCTTTATTGTTCACCATAACTTGAACCTAGATATTTATTATAAACACATTTCAATTAGAACAATGGGCCTTATCGGTGTCCAGGGAGATATTTCAAGAAAAAGTAAATAATATTTGGTAGCTTCACTAAATTGAAACTAATTCAATCGAAATTGAGGAAAAAACAAAATAATTACAATAATATACTAATAAAGACATGCATAATTAAATAGATTAAAATAAAATAAATTACATATACTTACATGCGAATAATAATAGAATTCCATTATAGTCCATTATTAATGATATATACTTAGATTAGATAGCCTTGTTTTTAAAAATATAAATTAATTGAAATAAGTATAAAAAACAAAACAAAAAAAAGCGTTTTTATTACAATTTAATTATTTTCCTCTTTATTTTTTATTGCATGAGTTCAACAGACAGGCAGACGGCTCGCCTGTTGGAAAGCGGTTATAGTCACCTGTAGACATTTGTAACACCAAAGGTGCTACCAGTGTGCTTCCGCTCTTTTCTTTTATAATGAATAGATTCGCGTTTGACCGACATAACGCCTTATGTCTGGCGAAAATGCAGTCTAAGGTGGAGCACGCTTACCTAGAAGACACCTGTTCACGCGAGACTTAAAAAAACCTAGATTGTATTCTTCAGGAAAAATAGACGACGGTAAAGAGTTCCATTCTTCAGCGGCGCGTACGATGAATGCGGAAGCATAGCATTTCGTCCGCTTCGTTGATATTTCCATCTGTGGCGTGAGTACGTGTAGTGGCGCTTGTCCGTTGGTAAAATGGTGAGGGAGGAACCAATTCATGTAATTCCGTGCCACACTCCCCGAAGTGTATCCTATAGAATACCGACAAACTAGCGATTTTACGTCGATGTCTTAGGCTCTGAAGCCTCTTGTCGAATAGTCGGTTATTGCCTATCAGTTTCCTAGCTCTTCTCTCTATTGACTCGAGTGTCTCTGACTGGTATTTAGCTCTTCATTCATTCACTCAGTGTTTACTTCTGATTTGATCATTATGAGCGGAGTTATCATAATTCTAGTATATGGTTCTGATTTAGTCCCAAGATTGCACATGTGAGCTGATGGTCCGCTTTGGGAATCAATATAGAATCTTTTCAGATTATATTTGGGCGATTTGTGGCTTTTGTACATTGATTGCTGGCGCTCTGGGAGACCATTTACAATGATTGGTTTCATGTATTCATCGGGCTTTGTCCCATGTACGTTATTATATTGTTACAAGTTGGGCCACCTGTATACCTATAGACAAAGCATATTTAATACCTGCCGCGGCGTTTGAGCTAATGACATTGAAACAATTTTATGACTATCTCCTTTTGTTTACTTTGTGTTTAAAATTCGTAATTAGAAATAGCCCATTGTGTATTGTAATCCCTTAGGGCCTATTGTGTATTGTGATCACTACCAGGTGTCTCGTATTTAAAATACAAGCTGGTTCTAAGAAATCCTCCAAGCGGTCGAGCATTGTGTCGAGACATATTTGACAGTATAAAACAATGCCGCAACGGAGGGGTGCGGCAGTCAAGCATGGATTACGATACGAGTAAGACGTACATTCAATAAGCGATATAGTGATGGATTTTGCGCGTCCAGTTATATTTGTACCTGTGTTATACGTGTTTGTATAGTTCTAATAAACTATAGTAATTCCAATGGCATTTTAACTACTCCCAACTTCTGATGCTGGGGAGCATTTACTCATAGAAGTAGAACTTGCTCATGCTAAAATTCTACTTGGAGTCTTTTATATCTCTTCCCTTCGTATCAATTACTTTTCTTCCTTTGAGACACTTTTAGAAAATATCTCAACTTTATTCGCGCATACCATTATCATGGGCGACTTTAATACCTGCCTTCTGAAACGAGACCATCGGTCATCTTCCTTAGAAACTTTAGTTCGATCTTTAAATCTCAATATTATTCCGCTGAATGCAACGCATCGCTTTCCTAACTTGACCCCCTCTCTTCTTGACTTGATGATGGTCTCATCACCTTCTCACGTCTTCAAACACGGCCAGTGCTCGGCGGACGCTTTTTCATATCATGATTTGATCTATCTTTCTTACAATGTACGTCCGCCGAAAGTGAAACCCAAAATTATTCTGCAGCGAAGTTTTGGTGATATGAATCTGGACGCACTTCTTAAGGATGCTCGGGAATTCGACTGGTCTGAGGTAGCTAAGGCCGCTACCGTTGATGAAAAGTTGCATGTGTTTAATACTGCTTTACTGAGGCTTTATGACTCACATGCACCTTTACGCCGCATAAAAATCAAACACCTGCCAGCGCCGTGGCTCACCGATGATATCAAATCACTGATGCACAAAAAGTCAAAGGCTAAAACCAAATACAAAGTTAAACCTACTGAAGTCAACCGAATGGCGTTCGTGAGTATTCGTAATCGCTGCAATAGAGTGTGTAGGGACGCTCAACGCCGCTACATTCAAGAGTCAGTCGAAAGTGAAAGCCCAGCTAAAGTCTGGAAATTTCTACGATCTCTGGGAGTTGGCAAGCAAACAAATAGTGTAATTTTCAAAGAACTCAACATTGACGATTTAAATCGACATTTCTCAGCTACTTCTGACTTTGACGTTGTAACTAAGTCTAATACTTTAAATACCCTTTCCGCCCTGCCGACACCCGATTATCCTCCATTCTTGTTAAGTCGATTTACTGATAGTGATGTTAAGAGCGCTGTAAAATCCATTACATCGAACGCTGTCGGTAGCGATGGTATTAGTCGCAACATGATTCTGCCCCTACTGGATGTCATCAATCCTATCCTCACCCATATACTCAATGCCTCTGTAGTTTCTGGTACCTTTCCAGTCACCTGGAAGGAAGCCCAGATTATTCCTCTTCCTAAAAAACCTAATCCTGTTTCTTTCTCTCAATTCCGTCCCATATCTATTCTGCCATTCCTTTCTAAAGTCCTGGAACGCCTAGTCCACCAACAGTTAAGTATTTTCCTTAATCGGCATTCTCTCCTTAATCCCTATCAATCTGGTTTCCGTCCTGGCCACAGCACAACCACTGCCCTCGTGAAAATCACCGATGACATTCGTTATGGTATGGATAATGGTTTATTGACTGTGCTATCGCTACTGGACTTCAGCAGTGCCTTCAACAATGTTAACTTTGATGTATTACTTGGTATTCTAAGCTCTCTTAACATATCTCCTACAGTAATCGACTGGTTTCACAGTTACCTGTATGGCCGCCGGCAGCGGGTTCGCGTCGAGGATGATTATTCGTCATGGTGTGAACTCACTGCTGGTGTTCCTCAGGGCGGCGTGCTTTCTCCCTTATTGTTCGCTGTTTTTATTAACTCCATCTCTAATGAACTCACTTCAACCTATCACCTCTATGCAGACGATTTACAAATTTATAAGCAATCACCTGTTGCCACCTTAGACAAAGCAGTTTCAAACATAAACCTAGATTTTGAACGCATTCTGCAGTGGGGCAAGTCATTTGGGCTTCATGTCAACCCTGAAAAAACGCAAGTCATCATCATCGGTAGCTCACGGATGCTTAACAAGGTCGACTGGAGTACCATACCTAGTGTGATGTTTGATGGGACAATCATTCCTTTTAGTGATAAGGTAAAAAACCTTGCCATTATATTTGACAGTGAGCTGTCTTGGCGACCTCATATCACCGAACTAATCCGACGGCTTTACCTCTCATCCAAATCCCTTAGAAGGTTGAGCAATTTCTTACCCACTACCACCAAAATTAAGCTAGCAGAATCCTTATTACTTCCTATTCTTGATTATGCTGACGCCAGCTATGTAAATTTAACCCAAGAACAACTTAATAAACTTGAGCGCCTCCAAAATTTTTGCATAAGGTTCATATTTGGACTACGCAAATATGACCATATCTCTAAATTCCGAAAAAAACTCAAGTGGTTGCCAATTCGATTTCGCCGGAATACTCATATCCTTGCTTTTCTCTATAGTATTTTATTTGTCCCTAGTACTCCTGATTACCTTAAACAAAATTTTGAATTTCTTTCATGCTCTCATAATTTACGCCCTTCTACTAAACTTAAATTGAACACTCCTGCGCATAACTCAACTTTTTATAACAATTCTTTTACTGTTAAGGCTATATAGCTCTGGAACGCGCTTCCTGTTACAATCAGACAAGCAAAATCGCTAGCGATATTTAAAACTATGATCAAAAAATACTACCTGTCGTTGGAATATGATATTTAAATTCATTTATATATTTTGTAGATATGTATTTGTATGGTATGTATATTAAGTATATATCTATGTAATATATAAAATTTCTTTATATATGTATATATATCATTTATGTATTTATTATTAAAATGTAAGTAGTTCGTACTATATGTTACGTATACCACCATCGCCATTATCATCTCAATTCATTCCTGGGGTTGTCTGGAAGAGATCGCTTTTTAGCGATAAGACCGCCCTTTGTACATAAGTAGATATAATTTTAGTCTTTAAGTTCATGATTGTATTGGTGTACAATAAAGTGTTATCTATCTATCTATCTATCTTTAATTCGAGTCCCACGCTCGTAACAATATTTAGTTACTATATATATTTAGCTACATACGTAAGGCTTCACCAGAAAACCCCCTGCGGACTTATTATTATGGAGCGTGGTTTATGATTTGGCACTGCTACGCATCATTATGAGGTGAGAGTGAAATGTGAACCTCGGTTTTTTGGATCTGGAAGTGGGACGCTTATGAATTAACAGTAGGCAGAAAGTAGTCCTTTTAACCGACTTCCAACAGGAGGAGGTTCTTAACTTGATCGGTATTTTTTTATGTATGTACACCGATTACTCTCAGATTTATGATCCGATTTACGTGATTCTTTTTTAGTTCGATGCGGAATAGTTGCCATTTGGTCCCCTACAAATTTTACATACTTTGGCACAGTAGTTTTTATTTTATGTTTTTTTTCCGTTCCCGTTTCTTGGGGCCTATATTTTTTAAGGCGCGCGGCACCTTTCATATGCCTACCCATAGCTAGACACTAAAAAGTAACAAACAAAAAAAATCTTCGTTTAAAAAAAACCGACTTTAAAAACTAAAAAGTATAAAATAACTTATTTCTAAATCCATTTTTAATAATAATATCTTATTTTTTAATATATATTATCTAAACATCTTAAAGTCGGTGCAAAGTAAAACATAAAAATAACTAAGCCCCAACTTAAAAATGTTTCAGATAATATATATTAAAAATAAGATATTATAATATAATATAGTTATTTCATACTTTTTAGTTTTTTAATACAGTAGTACATTGTATCGTTACCCACTTTACTTATATTACAATATAATTTTAGATATGTCGATACGAAATACTGTTTCAGCTACAAGCCTATTGACAGTGACAGTAAATAAATAAAATTATCGATGTTGTCGATAATCTCAAGGATGAAAAACTTCGTCACAACCTTATGACAACATTAGTACTGTTTGTTAAGTTAATAAAATAAGTAAGCATATTTCTATACTAAAAATAGACCTTGTCACTAGTAGTATTTGTTTTATTTTAAATTGCACGAGTCCAGCACCTGATAGAAAGCGGCTACCATAGCCTATGGTTACAAATTTGCTGCCGCTCTCTAGAGGGAGACTGGAACCTGGCCACTAATGTCAGAACACAACTTAAAGTTGTTTTGGTGGCATACTCTACACTACCTGGCTGAAATGTTTATATCGCTTCTTACGACATGCCGCAAAAAATTGTATTCATTCACCGTTCCTGCACGGATAAACATTATAGGAGCCATCCAATAAGTCCTAAGTAAAATTTTTTTTAATCATCAAGAAGCCAAAAAAGAAATTCAATTTTCGCTATACATTCTATTAATGTTTGTAAGCACCGTTTTCACATTTTTATGGGTGTATTCTGTCTAAAGAAAATTGAAAAGAAAATATGAAGCAATGTTTATTATTATAGCCTTTATAGAGCATCCTTTATGGAGCATGTGAGAAAACATTTTTTGGCTATATGATAAAGAAAATTGGGGTCTAAGATAAATGGTGAAGTTTCATACATCATTTAAAAACGGTTTCGAGGAAAAGGCTTAATAGCCCCCTTTTGTTTTTTGCTGAGTGTTATATATTTGTAATACTTGCAACAACTCAGAATGGCTTATGGTAATCAAAGAACAGGAACTGGTCACATATTTATAATCAGAGAACCTTACGGTTTCAAAACATTTTATTACACTAACTCTACACACTCTATAAGAATTTCAGAACACCTCGCCATCTCTCCAACAATTTTACAACATATCAAACTTAGCAAATTGGCACAACCGAAAGGGGATTGAAGCCACTGATAAACTATTTTAATTAAAAACTTATGAATGAAAAGAATTTAATACATTATTGGTTGGAAATTTAGAAAATATTTTATTGTAAGATACATACATACATAACTTCACGCCAGGTCCCTTGCGGGGTAGGCACGGACAACAGAGCGCCATTTAGGCTTATTCTTACATACCTCACTTGCTTCTTTGACATTCATAGCTCTTGTCATGGACGCTCGTCTGTTCTTAAGGCTCCTGAGATCACCTTCTGCTAGTACACGATCAATTTGATCATGGAAGGTGTGTCGTGGCCTTCCGCGACTTCTGCATCCATCCACTTTTGCATTGTATATCTGTTTAGTCGTTCTTTCATCATACATTCTTTCCACATGCCCGAACCAGATATACCCCTTATTATAAGATATTATATAAAATGTTATACTTAAAGTTTTACATGTAATAAAGTTTACTTGCTTATTTGTTCTTAATTTAACTTAGACTATATATACAGAAATCTGGTCGTTTGCGTGATATGCACATCTATATTCTGGACATCATTAAATCTTATAAGTATTAATACGTTAATGAGATTGGACATTTTTGGTGATACAGACAGATGCCCAATCTTATCGACAGCTGTACCTCTGATATATATTATCTGTATTTACATAGCATCACGTTAATGTATTTGCCATGGTTTTCAATCATGCTAAATTATACATCAATAAATTGGTGCATGAAACGTGACGCAACGGTTCCCTATACTTATCTTCAGTCTTCGAAGAATGTCTATACTAAACTAACAATCGGTTCAGAAGTTTACAAGTTAAATGATTAGAGACGAAGACATATGTATCCATACTAGATATGTACGCTTGTAGAATCTATTTCGATGCACCGTTTTGAAAAGTGTTTTTTTTATGGCATGAGTTCAGCAAACAGGCAGACGGCCCCTTGATGGAAAGCGACTGCCATCGCCTATGAACGTTTGTAACAGCAAAGGTCACCACCACTGTCTAAAGGGAGATTGGAACCTGGGCAATAATTCCGGAACACAACTCAAGGTCGTTATGGTGGCATACTCTTAAACTAGGAGTGGTAGCCATCCAGACGGACAAATACCCTACCACCTGGCTGTAGGTTGTTTTCGTTGTTTTGTATCTCAATTAACTTAGTTAATTTGATCGTCCGCTCCCCTATAACCTTAATGCTGTTGTAGTTGTTGTAGCATCTATTGTATGGTTTTTGGTACTTTCGTATATATGTATAACGGAGACTATTCCGAGAACTTTTTCGATCTGATGCCAACGTCTCATTTTCACAATAGCACCGCTCGCCATGAACGGCATATTACCCTCATATACGAGTATATATTCACCCTCATTTAATTGACTTGCCACGCTCTACTACGCACCGATTTCCTATAACGTTTATTCTTCGTACAACAACAAGCTAAGGCCGTAGCCCAATTGACGAACAGTGAGCGACTGACTGTTCGCTGACTTACTCTGAGCGTATCGGTCGCTTACTTAATGTTGAGTTAGCAGCTAACTGTAGCATATTAGCCGTGAAGCACTTCTGAACTCTTGGAAGGCAAAATAAATGATTACTATATAACGCCGCGCAGCTCTCCGGCGCGCGGCCGCAAAGGCGAAGGGTCATACGTTCAAACGATACACAAGGCTCAGGGTCTTACCCACGAGACAGTGGTGATCGTGAGGTCCAATTCCAACAAGATGGACTTGTACAAGAGCATCCCTCATGCGGTCGTGGCAATTTCGTGGCACACTGGTAAATGTATTTACTACACAGCCGTGTGCGAAGAGGACGCTACCGCCACCTTCGTCCTCAAAGCGGAGAAAGTCACAGCCGATGAAATCAGGGATTACAATATAAAAAACGGCGATACGCATCGGAGACAAGACGGTGGTCCAACGTCTAATGGAGGGTCAATAATCCCCCTCCTAAACCATCCATCATCACTAACACCAACTAAAAATGTTTCATGTCACGACAATTAAATAATAAATTATAACACCACACAAAGTCACAAACACACAATCAAAAACAACAAAACTTATACACTTACTCACACCAACGCGCAATACCACTGCATTGCATTACACGCACAATTTACAAACAAACCAAGACACACAAAGAGCCTAAAAAATTAATAACCTAGGCACAGAAAGATAAAAACAACATACATGGCACTAGTTAAGATAATATATATAGGTATAGACATAAGGCACACACTGCACATGCACTTCCTCACAACACCAGCATGTAACAGATACACTCTACATTAGTATAAGTCTAGTATTAAAATTAGAAAAAAAAATATTATATAAGTTATTCTTAAGGTACACAACACAACATAAAAATCACAAAATTAATGTCACACATGATAACACATAAACAATAAGCGTGTATGAATTCAAAAAACTCTAACAATAATTAAGTTAAGTAAAAAGGGTACGTAACTAGATTAGTTAATAAAAAAAAGACATTATATTCAAATAGAAACGAAAGAAAGACAAATTCTCGCAGCCTGATGGCCTATCGTAGGATGCATCTAAACAACCCACAGCTAGGTAGAGCATTGTTATCTGTCTAGACGGCTACTACTTGTCTAAAATATGCCGTTTAGTGACCATACGATACATAGACGTAGTCACTAACGATGGACTGGTCCACAAATTCAAAGATGCTCAGCGGGCTATGGAGCGAGCTATGTTGGGTGTTTCCCTTATAGATAAAATCAGAAAGGAGGAAATCGACGGGCGAGTGATCAAACCTGTCCTAGAGTGGACACCGCATCTCGGCCGGCGTAGTATAGAACGCCCTCTAGCCGTAGTTCGCCGGTAGGGGCTGGATAAGGAAGTCAGGATACAGGGATATATAGTGCAGAATTGTGGAGGCCTACGTCGTTGAAGAACAAGATTCCGTTCCCCACTTTGAGTCCGGTATCACATTGAAAGCACCTTGTGTTGCAAATGTCCATAGGTGACGTAAAGCACTTTCTATCAGAGGACTGTCAGCCTATCGTTTGTACTCTAGCAATAAAAAGTATAAGACTTATTTTATAGAAATTGTTTATTTCATTCGTATTCTCACTTGCATTACAGTAAATATTTATATTACAATTCCGGACGCCTTACGAGTATATATGTTCCTTTTATGGTTATTAAAATGTCCCTAATATTGGGGCTTCTTAAGTTCTGCCTTTTTGTAAGGCATTTTATTTCATTCTAAGTTTACTGTTTTTTATCATTTCAGTAGCTTAATAAAGACTGAGTAATATTTGTATATAAACTTAATAATACGTCTATTGTTTCTGTAACTAGTTTATTTATTTAAGTATTTCGGTTATTAATCTGGATATAAACACAGACAATAAATATTTTTTCATAAGCATCTTGAGGTTTTGAGGGTATGTTTTGTTATGAAGTTTTATTTAAAATCAAATAACATTGGTTAAGATTTTAGAATACAAAATATTGCTACGAGTGCGGAACTCGAATTAAAATGCCGTTGGAATTACTACAGAATTTATTAGAACTATACAAACACGTATAACATAAGTACAAATAAAACTAGACAGCACCAGTACAAACAGAACGATTCAATAACACGCGCAAAGTCCGTCTTGCTCGTATCGTAATCCTCTCTTGACTGTCCAGTTCGGGCATCGTTTTATATTAGACTGTACAATACAACAAAGGACCGCGTGGACTGAGGTTTCCGAGAAACCGTAATCTGCACACCTGCGACGGGTAAATAAGTCCAATAAAAATAGGCTATTGTTTAATTGCAAATTTTAAACACGAAGTAAGCAAAAGAAGTTCAAATGCGGGAAAGGTAATCATCAGGTTTGTGGCAGGCAGGGTTGCATCCACTTTTTGTCGGCATGTAACAATATGAATCGTTTTTAAGCGATAATTATATTCTTCTGTTGAAAATCGATACTGTTTAGTGAAAATTAAATGTGCCTTTCTGATCTGCTCAAGAACTCTCGTCGCGCCAGTAAAAAAATCTAGAATCTGTCTGAGGCTTCGGTTACTGCGTCCAAAATAGTCTGTACAACAATAACCTATTTCTGTAACAAATGTCCGTTATGATACTAAAATTGGGTAAAAACACAACTTGACAGTGGCTAGATACACAAATCATTTAGTCCAATATAAAATAAAACGTGTTGGTCTCGGGACGCCCGACAGAAGTGATAACCCAAACTAATCTAAGTTGAACTACTTAATATTGAAATTGTTTAACTTGAAAAAAGCTTAGGTTATTACTTAAATTTTATGTGTATTATTATGATAATGTAAGGAAAGGTTATTTATTAATAAAATCTTTTATTGATTATAAAACATATTTTGTTCTTAGGTACAATTCTTGAATATGTGCTACATTAGAATTGTGTGTATGTACTCGTGTACATTATTAGTATCATTGTATAATCTAATTACCGAAATACGGCTAGCACTCTGCGTTACGTTGAGAGAGGAGGAGCCTGTCTATCGCTACCGTATGCGTGAGAGAAAGGAGACCCAGACAGTCAGGCGCCGTAACGCGTTACCTAACGAAGTGATAACGTCTGATGGGCGGGTCCCACAAGAAGTAATCACTTCAAAAAATAAAAAAATGAGATCTATAATAATAAACTCAATAACGAAGAACCTTGACCGCCACCTTGAAAGGCTCTCGCTTGGTATCTGGTTGAAGGGTCGGATGCAGAAGGCAGCTTTGTTGAACACGGCCCGTATTGTGAGGAGATTCCTGTGTCTGGAGCCTTAACCACCGGTAGTCTGGACCCGAGGCCCCACTGCCGGCGAAGATCAGTTTTTTATATTTTTTTTATAAATAAATGTATATATATTTTATAAGATATTTATAAAAAAAATGTAAAAGATTTGGATATTAAATATATATGTGAATAACTCAATAAAGTGAAGTATGCAAAGCTATGAATTCTATTACATCGAAATAACTCTCCATAGAATCTAATATCAAATCAGAACCAAAACACGAAAGACGCGATACATTCGGGTACCTCCTGAGGATTTGATTTCTCCAATATCAAAGGCTCTCAGTATTTAAATTGTAAATGTTATTCAAATTTACACAAAGTGTAAATTATGGCAATGCAATGATTTCGCAGGAATCAATGCTGATCTATTTTAATTTTCAAAGGGATATCGTCATTTTCTACGGAAAAGGTTTTTAAGTAAAAAGGAAAAAGTAAATATAACCTTAGAAAGATAGATAAATAACGCTTTATTGTACATCATGACAGAAAACAGAGAAAAGCTTATAGCCTAAAATTATTCTTAATGTGCACAATGTGCGGTCCTATCGCTAAGAAGTGATCGAAGAAAATTTCGGTTTGTTTTTCTATGCATGATGCTTCCAAGAATTTTGGTTATTCCATATTGCATATTATGGTTTGTTTCACTAACTACAAAGCTGCTAATTGCATGTCCTGTATTTGCCTAATGATCTGCAAAAGCCATTTGATATATCGACTTACCTCTAATGCCACTATTTTAATCATAACCAAAAATTTTCCTAGATATGACTATAATTAAGCCACTTAAAGAAGCTACTTTTGAAGCTTCAATAACTACTACTACTACTAACGAAGTAACTTTGTAGCAGCGTCAAAATTATTTATATCAAACTAAAACACCACAATTAGCTTATCTTTAGAAACGTAATACATGACAATATTATATTTTCGTCAACATTTTTTGTCTTAAATATTAGTGATGTGGCCTGGAGATTGACGTATAATCGAAAAGTTTGAGCATAAATAATAATTAAGTTATGCATATTTTCTACGTTTTAAACGTTAACATTCCAATGAAACGTATTTCTTTTTTAATAATAAATCGTTTTATTTTAATCAATTCGCTAATGTGTGACTTTCTATATCGATTCCAATGTTCAATTTTATCATCATCGACAGTTCACGTGAGTATTAACATCACTTCAATTCCGTAAACATCATAAACATCAAAGAGGAAGGAAACTTTCTAATAAATATGGTTTATTAAAATTCACTTCGGTAAATCTAAAGATGTTTGATACACGAATTTTAAGTAATGGGAGTGGTAAAGTGGATAGGGGAGAGGCCTACTCACCCCTACTAAAATCCCTATGGTCCGGAGTTGTTGAAATATTTTGTTTTTATGAACATAACCTCACTTATTTGTCCACTAATATTGCAATTACATCATAGGTCCAAAGTTCAACAATCCTTTCAAAGTCCAAAAGAAAGCAAGTAATCAGCAGAAAAGAACCAAGTAGTAGCTGTTTGTGGATATAAAATAAAATAATTGTAAATCGTTACAGTCGGTTCTGGCATTCGTTGGCCGCTACCGGGGCTCGCTCGCTAAGTTCGTTCGGCTCGTGCGCTTTGTGTAAAGCTAACCTAACGAAATCTAAATCACTGTTCTTGACACTGGTCGCGACCTATCACAATAATATTAGTGAAAAAATAGGTAAGGCTGTGTTTACCAAAAAATAATATTTCAACAACACCCGGACCTTAGGGGTTGCAGTAAATGTAAGTATACCTTCCCCCTAAATTACTCCGCTCACCCACTACTTAAAATTCGTGTACCGGATATTTGAGTAGGAGCCTTCACTTCAATAATGTTTAATTTTCCCTGTTAATTATTTATAATTTGGGGTATATACAAAAATTGTGGAAATATTTTTTTCAGTTAAGATTATTGAATTTGATAAACATCAAAAAGAAAAGAAACTTTCTATAAAATATAATATTAAGATTCACTTCGATAGTGTATTCTCTTTAAAGATCTAAAATTTAAGTTATACGAAAATTATGTAAATGTTTTTCAGTTACTATATGTCACCAAATAACTGTGCTTGGAATATCAATGTCATGTTTAATGTATGTGTTCTATAGTGCCCGGCAAAATATAGTCAATCATATCTTTGATGATCATCTTTGTTAGTAAACCAATTGTTGGAACATTTAGGAGTTAGATAAACTTAAGAAATAAAAGGCGATAATTCGTGCATTCTAATTTCGTACTAAACATACCTATATAAAGTAATTATTGACATATGGAACAGAGGTACAAGCGCAATACTTTGACGATACTTGAAACCAATACATCGTCGAAGTATTGCGCTATATACTTCATGCTTCATAGATTAAGTATGATATAAACGTACTATATATATTATTAACATTATTCTCCGCTAGTACTTTGTTTGACGTGTCTTTCGTGGCTTGCTGTTTAACATTGCAAGTTTTGATAAATCAAATTTAGAAGGCGATTTTTCCGATACTTGTTCTTGCTTAGTACTAGCATCTGCTTTAGTATTCCCTATTATGTGTACATTTGGGTAAATAGTTCAGACAAACTTTGAGTCTGCTATTGTTTAATTACAGCTGACTGTACAACGGTTGAATTTTCATATTAAATTAGTTCTATATCGATTTCTCCAAATGCATTAGTAGCTATCATAAAATTTAGCAAGGACTGTTGCACGTTCATCTTGTATTGTTACTAACAAATACTGTCTTATATATTTGCCGGACACTATGTCAGAATATTAAATGTCTATATGTGTCTATGTGTAGTACATAATATGTATGTGTTGCACAGCGAGCCCGCTCCGTCAGCAATGACGGCACTGCATCAGTTCGGAGCGGAGATGTTACGCCTATCACGCGGCTTGGAAGCTTCCGCTGCAACAAAACCGCAGTACAAAGGGTATTTGTCCTAATTGGCATTATTTGTACGCTTCCTGAAAATGCGCTTACACGGGTAACTTTGATTCACCACATTCTGAATGATTTCATTCGTTTGTGAGTCACAAGCCATAGAATGATTAGCAGAAACTTCTAACATTAATACAAAATATAGACTCGCCCTTTTCTTTATTATCTTTCCGAACATTTGGGGTTAGTATATTTATTGAAACCTATGTTTTCTTATTATCAAAGCACTAGCGACTTTTAGAAAATTATTTTAATATTCCATTGATTTTAACTATATTTTATCCCTTCTGTCATTGTGTTATCGAATACATTGCATCTGGCTCAGCCTAATCTATTATTTTTCTCATAAATTAGTACAGCGTAATAAACTGCAACTCTGTGTGGGACTCAAATCCCACAACATTTTCCTTCCGAACTCCACTATTCTGCCATACGTCCTCTGACACACTACAAATCATCATATCATCCTTCCAACAATACATCGAACTTTTTTTATTAACCTTTATTAGCATAATCTTTAAGGTTACTAACAATTTTTAAATGATATCTTTCATACTGTTCCATCAACTTTTGTGAGAGTTATCGGGCAATTACTGTCAGAAAGATTGCTCTTGGGGGGTCTCATAATTATCATCTAAAACAGTACTTGGTTTTAAAGCAAATGAATAAGCGACAAATTTCATTGTGATCCATATTGAATAGACAGACATTTTAAAGCTTAAACGATTGGAAGAATGAAATCAAGCAAATTATAAAACAGTGAAAGTGTGAACAAAAATGTTTGTAGCAAAAATATAAAAGAAATTTTTAAGAATGAAATTCATAATTATACACTTCATTATATTCCATAAAACATACATGTGTGGGTGACGTTCTAGAATACGAAGCTTTTAACGTTAATGTATTCTAGGAACAGAACATACACTTACATAAATTTATTCAATAACATTTTAAAATGTTTATATTTATAACTAATCATATCCAAGAATGATTAAGCTGATTAGAGTATAAAAGAAAATTTACAGTGAACATAATTATGTATTATGTTTAGCATCATCCACATCAAAGCATAACTTGATAATACATCTGGCATGTCTGCAATTTCATGTTATTTATGTGAGTAAGCAGAAAGCACCCAAAAACAACGCAGCTGATTATTACATGTGCCTAAAAGTTAAGGTTTCTAACAATATTTTTCATTACAGAACTAATGTATCGGAGCGTGGTGGTATGCTCACACCGGGCTCCCTCAGCGTCTCTTCAAGTTCACCTTCATCAATGCTGCAAGATCGACGACGGCCATCCTCCACTGGAGAAACTAGCACACCGCTTCACAGACCAAGAAGTGCTTCAGACGATGAAAGCAACGACGGCCTACTAGCACCTGCTGTTTTGACAGCTAAATCTCGAAGTTCAGAAGACGGTCTACTGTTACCACCACCTTGCACTTGCCCATATTTTGGCAGCGAGTCAACACCACCCAGACGCACGACTGAAGTAATTATAGTACCAGGTGGTGACATTAATGGATCCAATGGATACCCAAGAAATGGAAATTTAAAGGAGGAATCTTCGACACCTTTATTTCGAAGATCTAGTCGAGGTGCATCGTCTATGGTAACATGGGATGAAGCAAGAAGATTCCGAAGAGGTTCTAGTTTTGGTGGAGCTAGAACTACTCTTTCTACTCCTGTCAGGAGTATAAGGCCACAGAGGTCAATGAACAGATCGCATCCGTCAACTTCTACCACTATACCCCAGCGTCAGATGCCTAGAACGCATCATTCAAGGAATTCTAGCGTTATATCGAGAAATTCTTCACGGCACGGTCGCATTTTACGTCTAGAACAAAAGGCGACAAAAGTACTCGGTGTGGTATTCTTCACTTTTGTAGTTCTTTGGGCACCGTTTTTCATCTTAAATATGGTGCCAGCAGTTTGTCCAGACTGCGAAGGCAAAATCGCTCACTGGGTGTTCGATTTCGCACTGTGGCTTGGATATGCAAGTTCTATGGTTAACCCCATATTCTATACGATATTTAATAAGGTATTTAGGCAGGCGTTTAAGAAAGTTTTGATGTGCCAGTATTGTAGATCTAGGAGGTAGCCTGCACCCTGGGAGCGCGTTCGTCCAACCTCTGATCCAGGTCTCGCTGCGCTCTCAGTGAATAGAAATAATGTAAGATCGCAATTCGTATGAAGAGCTTCAACTAAGTATTTATCTGTGACTAATATAACTATTCATAACTATTCTAACATTTCTAGCGTCTCGGTAACCGTATTGTCAGACACAGGGATCAGAGGACAGGGATAAGTGGCGCTGTCTTGGGGAGGCCTACGTCCAACCGTGACTGACGACGTATTCTAACATTGATTGCTTAAATTATTTCAGTTTTTATAAGTGGCCTAACTGACTCTCTGCTCGAAATAGCTGACTAAAACTGGTTCCAAGCCTTGTTGAAAACAATTCATACAAACTCACTTTTAATATTATTTTATTATTATGGAATAGAGATACAAACTGACGTCGATTGTTACGTATGAAAACGATATCATTATACAATATAATAGGCTTAGAACCTTTATTCCTCTCTACCAATTAATAACCTTCACAAAGCAACAGTATAAATCAACAGGTATTGTACCATTTTGTGGAAGTTATTGCTTAAATGTAAAGCTTAATAGCTATAACAATAATTCTTGAAGGCTTCTCCAAAATGTTTAACATTTTCGACCTTTTATATTCATGAATTATTTCACACTCATTGTTTATTCAAAACAAAACTGTGCGTGAGACTTTGTTCGTGTGAATTTTATTCAAACATCACACTGCATGCTTTTCAATTATTATTCAGAATTAAGGTAATCCAAAATCCCTTTGGGTATATTTAACAAATTAGAATTTTCATTTGTATAAACTGATTTTGCGCTGAATTAAAAAAAAACACGTCATTATTAAAATATTACAAACACGACAGAAAACGGACAGTCAAACCCTACACGAAACACCCATTCACACTTGTCGGGTGTCGAGGAAGATAAAATATCGGTTGCTCTAGTGGCAGAACATTTTATATCAAGCTATTCACACTTACCCTCCTTTTTTTGTCGGCGCCGACAATAAATATTCGTGTCGGATCTTGCTCGCCTATGTATGAGTTTGACGCTGTTCACACTTGTCGGGTGTTGGGTTCAGGAAACTCTCCTCGCTCCCCTTTCTTCTGCTCGTCGTTAGCTGTTCTTCTATTATATTAATGTACTTTGCGCTAGCTATTCTTTGCTGCAGATCGCATACACACATCGTGGCTCCAGCTTCGATAGAGTCCAACAACCGACAAGTGTAAAAAGAGGCGCCGACATCCGATGAAAATACGGCGCGATACCTGACCAGTGGGTACAGATTATTAGTCAAATCAGACACTTTATCTTACCTTAAAAAATGACGAAGTTCCCTATAGATAACGTGCCTAGTTGAACCTGTAAAATTAATGACAAAATATTTGCAAAATAGAGTACTTTTTATGTTTTCTTGACACCTTATTCAAGTGGTAGTAGAAAATATATATTTTATTTAAATTAAACATAAGTACATAAAAAATTCAGTGCTCCTATACACATACATCAATGATAGACATGTAATTTACGTGGTTATAAATGAAGCGCTGACATCGTGGTTTCTCGTATAGTAGTTGCAGAGAAGCCTTAATTACGAAATTAGCCTTAGTAAATTAAATAAATTTACCCTACCAAAGCATTATTGCCTACTAAAACAATTTAATTGAAAGAAAAGAAAAGCAGTGCTATGAATGAGGTTTAATGTACTACGTACGCGAAATTATCGTCCATCGACAAGAACTCGTTTAGACTGAGCCGAGCTGTTGTGGATACTTTACGTATTTGAATGTAAAGCAACTTTTAAAACAAATCCCTTTAAGTGTACTAAGGAACTGTTCAAACCACTCAAGAAACTCAAAAGTCAAGGGATGACTTTTCACTGGTTGGTTTGTTATATTTCTCGATAAAACATCTTATTTTAATTAAATTTTATCTATTTTAACTCGTCTCGATGCGTCAAAGCCGCGGCCATCTTTAGACGCATTTAAATTGCATACTCTCTAAGCGATCTAGCGCTGCATTAAATAGTTTGATTGCTGTATGGTTGATTTGAAAATCACGCCTTTATTAACGTATCGATAGAGAGAATTAAGGCTCTGTGGTCAATGCCCATTTTGACCTACCTTTTGACGCGGGTCGTTGTGACCGCTGCATGATCGAAAGTTATGATTTCGGTATTGACGTTTTTACGGCGACATTAACGTCCGTGTTCAGTATGTGGAACGGCTGAAGGATGATATAGCGTTATTAGCTACAAGAAGAACGCGCCCATATCACTTTCCCAGTAATATCATATAAACAGCTGTCACACGCACTATGCTACAGCACAAATAGTATACAAATAATTTCGTGTGAAAGGTTTCAAATTGCTTTTTATATATTTACGTCTATTTCTTTAACGACTGAATAATATTGTATCTGTAACATTTTTCTAAGTACTAGATTAGATTATATATAAAATAACGAGTCGCGATTGATTATGAATATAAACTAGATACAAAAGTTTATATTTTGCTTCTGATACTTTGTAAAATACTTGTTGATACATTTCTGTACACTGTACCATTCTTGGCACTCCCTTTCAATGATTGACGCTCTGTTAATTAATTCAAAACATCACAAAAAAAAAACAGAAATCTGAAATCTTTTATTCATAACACGTCAATTTCTACCTCACTTATACAGGTCACAAATAAAATTAAAATTATGTCATTATAGCATATAAATGATTATAGAAGGTGTGCTGGAATAACCATTTGCTAAGCCGTGTTTTAAATGAACCGACGGATGGTGACTCCGTTATCCTACTCGGTAGTTTATTGTATATTAGCAGTCCCATGACATG
This sequence comes from Dendrolimus pini, assembly GCA_949752895.1. NCBI lineage: Eukaryota > Metazoa > Arthropoda > Insecta > Lepidoptera > Lasiocampidae > Dendrolimus > Dendrolimus pini. The sequence continues at coordinate 5,145,863 of OX457129.1, read as the reverse complement.
CGTCAATCTCCCCGATGTCTCAAGTTTTTGTTTAATATGATTCATGTCATTCCTATGCCGCGTGAAGTGCGTATGGACGTCGCAATGCTTGGCATAGTTATGAACGTTAAGTCGCACATACACTGCAACTTGATATATTAGGTAGTTAGGTATACTAGGTAGTTAAAATGCGGTCTTGCTGACTCGCATCTACACACCTGCACTATTGCGCGTACGGCCCTTTTTTGCATGCGGAAGGCACTCTGCCAGTCGGCAGCGCGCGTCCACAGCTCCCTACCATACTGCAGCAGCGAGTGGACAGTAGCGAAATAACATGCCCGAACGACATCAACCAATACTACACGTGCAACCCTTCTCAATGCATAACACGCTCAATTTTCAAGCCAAACTATGTATGGCATGACAGCAAAAAGATTAATGTCTTGGCAACGGCACGCATTGTTAGGTGGTTCCTGTGTCTCGAGGCGTGACCATCGGTAGTTTAAACTTCTTCTGCCGGCCAGTTGTATAACTTTTATTTTATAACTAAACATGTATCTTATTATGGGTATAAATAGATGCATAAATGACTAATGTTTTTTTAATGTAAAATTTTGGCTGTAAATAAAACTTTTATTAATGTATGACTACAAAAATAAAATTAGGATATTTTTAATATATTAACCGGGTGCCAACAATGGAATAGTTTTGCTTATAAAATAAACAGGTAAATGTTGAAAATTACAGGTAATATTTGATGTTTAATTTTAGACATGTTTAACATTATTTGTATTCCATAGATTAAATTACCGATAATTGATTATGATAAAAGTTTTGTTGAAAACAATATCAGAATAACAATTTATGTTTGTACATAACATTGTAATAATATTATACGGTAATGTTATGTTTTGATGAATCATACCAAATATTATGTTAATAAACTTTGATAATATTGTTATGAGTTTGTGGGATGTGCATTAAAATGCCAGTGGAATTATCACAAAGTTTATTAGAAGTACACACATCGATTTTACAATTCTTTCTCTAAAATTGGTGTTGTTTGTACTTGACGTATTAGAACAAACAAATACGTCAAGTACAAACCGTAGAGGAGAAAATCGTATACACTTAAATCCCAAAAAGGCTGTCGTTATAAGATACTTCCTGCGAAAGTACATTAGGTAACGCCTCCATCTCAGTTGAAACACAACTAACTCATTTCCGACGAATCGACCTTATATATTTGTAAATAAGACATGGCTCTTAGTAACATGTCCACTGTTCCTTTAAATTTTTAAATTGTGAACGTAATGACTTTTGAGAATGCGCATGAACTGCGAACCAGACCAGAAGGATTTATTACGTCTTACCGGCAAGCGTAAAAAGGGATTAGCGCGAACAATAGATCACTAAAATAATTCGAAGATCTAATAAAACACCTACAAAGGACCCGTCTGCAACAATATAGTGACGAATATTTATTAAGATGCAACCTAAATGTAATAATAAAATATGTAACGCATGATCTCTTAATCAAGTATATTTGTTAAATTAAATTTATTTAATATTAAATTATTATTAGCGAGCTATCGTAGCCAGCCTTCTTGAACAGTTTCTTAGTCATTTCGATGATCTAGGCTCGGTATTCTACATATAGTTCTTAGCACATAGAATTGTATAGGTAGTAGATAGAATATAATTTATACAACTTACGCCAGGAATACCTTTGTATTTTGCTGCTGGCAAGTGACGCATTTACAAAGTTGTAACACTGTACCATTGTTTGCACTCCCTGTCAACGATTAGCAATTAATTCAAAATATGTATCAATTACGTTAAGTTTTCTTTATTGATTTGTCCTTAATCGACTTCAAAAAGGAGGAGATTCTCAATTCGTCTATATGTTGTTTTCTTTTGTATGTTTGTTACTTGTTTTCTCTTTCAATTGTGATGATGATTTTGCAAATATTTTTTTTAAATTGATAGTTATACTCCCAAACTGGTCTCATTATCACCGTGTCAGGATCTGATGACTGGATGCCAAGGAATTAGAGATAATCACAAAAAATTATAACAAACTTTTACGTAACACGATATCTCCGTCAATTCTAAACCGATATTTTTTATTATAAGAGTATACACCAGAGGTTTTCCCATGATTACCAAGTCAGAATCGAAATCCAGAATAAGCCTTGCTGACGAGCGTCAACACTGAAGAGGGAGATTGTAACCTTGTATACACCTGCCAGTTATAAAATTCCTGTAGGCGCTTAATCTATTATTTCTAAAGCTATTCATTTCCTTGCGCAACTAAACAAAACGACTCTCAAAAGACTGTTATCAAATAGAAAACTTATGTGTACCAATATAAATATATATATATATATATATATATATATATATATATATATATATATTTATTTATTTATTATTTGCAACATTTTAGAAAAAAATATTAGAAAAAGCGTAACGTATAACCTTCCTACCAATATATAACAAATTGGGTTTTATTTCAAAAACGACTCTTAATCAAACTTCGAAAGTCGTGCTTTGCCACACTACGATGTTGATATACGATGTTGAAATAAATGTAAGCTTTGAAAATAAATAGTACCTAGGTAATAAGCAATAGGTAGTATTTTTAACACACACATAATATATGTATGTGTTAAAAATGTTACTAAATTGATACTTACACAAAATACATGTTCCATCGTAGCGCAAATGTTTTCTTTTAACGTTAAATTTATAACAGCGATTCAGAATATCGCATATGTTTTTCAAGGTATTTAAGATTGTGTAATAGAGAACTTATAATGTACTGAACTAAATTGAATCCTATTAGAAAAAAATTAAAAAGGGTGAGGCCTCATTAGTGCGTTGAGTTGCGTCGTTGCTACGGATCAACGCATTCGCCGCGACGCGCGTCGCGTCTCATTGCGGAGAGTGGATTTAAGTCGATATTACTTTATCATAGATTTATCCCTGGTGGCATAAATCAATTATAAAATAAATATCGAAAATATCCAGAATATTTTATTGTTTCTACGTTTGTTTTGGTGGTCCGTAAAACAAACGTAGAAATAGTGAAATGTTCTGGATATCTTCCGTAACTGTATTGTCGCAGAGACGCGGCACTCCGGCTGCGCAGCGCATCAACGGCCTCTGTTTCGTGGCTCCTCTGACGATCCTCCCGTGAAACCTCACGTGCGACGACGCAACGCATGTAACATGTCAATAAAAAATATATGATAAAAAGACGCAGTGTTGACGCTGCGATGACGCATACAACTCACTAATGTTACCCTTACAGTTGCTCTGGCTACGTTCCATTAGAGACTCAGAACCACTACGTTCACGTTCGAGATTTTTCCCGTTCCACTTGCTTGCCGGCGTTACAATCGTAAACCCAAGTAGAACGGTTATTTGACCCACCTGTTGATATGGGTCGTTATGAGCGTTGTCTCATCAAAAATGATGACGTTATTACCGACGTTTTCACCATGACCACGACGACCGGGGTCGCCTTGTGGAACGGCTAACGGACTGTTTTGGGCATTGTAAGCTACTAATGGAACGCGCTGTTCGTAAATTGAAATTTTAAAACCAACCACATTAGAAGAAATTCTCACTTCGTGACTCGAAACGGAACGAGGAATGATTATTTGGATTCAAAGCCACCCAATAAAAAAATACCTAACTGTTTTAGTTTTAAAGTTGGTAGGAATTCTCTATATATTCAATGTACTCTGTGGTAGGAATAAATGCAAAAAAAAAATTAAATTGTAAATAATATTAACTTAAATTCCTATACTACGTAAAATATGTCTTAGATATAGTACTGAAATAATTATACATTAAAAAATGTAAATATGATGAAAATGTTTGTGTGAATATTTATTCTATTGTTTCAAAATAAAAAGATTTAACTGTAAATGAGTTTTATTTAAGCCACTAACTGCTTTATTGCTGCAGCAGCGGCGCGGAATCAGTACTGAGCGAATCAGCAAATGCTAGAAGTTAGTAGCCTTTTGGTACTGCGTATACTGAGCATACTGATTCCGCACTGCTGCTGCACCAACAAATCAAAAAGTAGACTTATTTGCGCTTTTAGGTTTGACCTCTACCATCTTTGAAATGTTTCAGTTAACTTTTCCAAACTAAAGCAATAGCGCCAATACTTAAATATTCATATATATACTAATATAATCTTTAAGTATTAATATATAATATGATGTATTATACTCGTACATCGGATATGATATGTAGGTTTGATCGCGAGGTTTTCACACGCACATATGCAATTTTCAGGATGATTGGACCCATTGTTTATTTGACCACATATTGACTTTAATAAAAAAAAACATTATGAAAAAAAAAATTTTTTCTTCTCAACTCTATCTTACTCACTTTTCCAACTTCCTAACGAACATGGAACACGCTGCTCTGCGAACTTCACGGGAAAATCTCTTACAAAGTGTACCAGTTCCACAGAGCGGACTCGCGTTTAATCGTCACGAATTGAGAATCCACCCATTATTCACTACTCCTGTGGTATTGGACAACAATACTGTTAAGAACTCATTTCGTTTTTATCTTGAACTAGAACTTACACCGCGGCGACGCCGCGTGTCTACCCTAAGCAGTGACTTTATTTTAATTACATAAGGCCTGGAATACACATGCTACTAGAAAAGTATGCTTGTTTGCTACTAGGTAGTATGCTCATTTATAGCATGCTCTCCAAGTGTGTACATTTGCTCATGAGAGCACATACCTCAGGAGCATACTTATTGCTAGCATGCTTCTTTCTAGCACGTGTGAGATACACATGCTCATATTCAGCATTCAAAATGGACGTTTCTTTGAGGAATGAATTAATTTTTTAAGTTCAGTATGATAATTGGATCTTAAATTTTTAATTTTTGTTTTAACACTTTTTAGGATTAAATTATCATCGTTCATCGATTCTAATAAACTTTCGTACGCATTTTCTCGTGAAATTTTATTTTTGTATTGTGGTGAGCGTACATTCTATAAACACACATAATTTCGGTAATGAAATATAAAATTTACAGTTTTGTCATCGCCCCATCGAGCCATCGTGACTACGCGTACCCACGCAAACAAATCAAGTAGCATGCTCGCATAGATACAGGTTCAGACTTACTTTGGAGCCACCGCTTTCTCCCCCGCGCCTCACACCGTGTCCTAACAAGCACGAAAAATAGACCGGCTTGCGATTTAGTAGCGTGCATCACAAGAATGCTCTTTTCGTATACACGTGCTAATTGTATGCTGTTAAGTAGCATCTGCTCGAAACTAGCATGCTTATGTGCTACTACGTAGCATGTGTATTCCAGGCTTTAAGACTTTATTCAGTTTTTTACATAATTACATAGTATTATTTTTTGTGGTACGATTTACCTATCATTCATTAAAGATTTGAAAAAAAATATCTTAACTAAATACTTAAAAATAAACTTAATTATAAATTAATTAATTAATATAAAGAATGTAACAAATCGCTGCCAGAGGGAAGCGTGCCCAGAAGGCTGGCTGCATTGCCACTGTAGGTACTACTGTATTGCAATGCTGATTCGTTGCGCGAATTACGTACCAGCCTTCTGATCACGGGTGGTATCAAAGAGTTTCTTACAAATTTCTTTGAAGAAACCCTTTGCAGATGGACCCCACGGACCTAAGGTTTCAACTCCAAACCCTCCTAACCCCTTCCTAGGGTTCCATATTTGCGCCGTTTGAGATCTTCAGCTGTTGAAGCAGCGTTGCCAGCCCCTGACTTAGTAACTGGAAGATGAGATGCCGCCAGAATATCAACCCATTTCGCGTCATTACATAATTTATAATTATATAAATATAAATAATAACAAAGAATCTAACTCCATACAGTCTAGGTAACTGCCCAGCAAAACATAGAGGGGAGTCGAAGCCAACTTGATTGGAAGTAATATAAAGAATGACATGTTGTTTTTAACAACGTAGGTATTGAAAAACGTGATTGCAGCGCCATCTATTTCTTAATCCATCCTTTCAATTAAATGATGCCATTTATGGGGATAAAAAGTATCTTTAGCTCTACGCCTTGGGGTATAAGCTAGCTTCACGTCGAGTTTCATTTAAATCCATTGAGTAGTTTTCACTCTATCAGACAGACAGACCAAAAATTTAAAAATTGCAATATCAGACTCTCCTGGTCCGAAATAGCCTATAATAGAGTATTGATGATAGATAAAAGAAGATAGATACATTTGTTTTTAGCTGTAAGAGAATGATGTTTTTCTTTGACTTCGAACTTGCTAAGTTACGAAATGTACAAATTATTCACCATCATTGTCAATATTGTTAAGAGAGCTACAGGACTCGACCAAAAATAAATGCCGTTGGAATTACTATAGAGTTTATTAGAACTATACAAACACGTATAAAACAAATACAAATAAAACTAGACACAGTATAAACTGCACGATTCAATTACACGCGAAAAGTCAGTCACTATATCTTTACAATACTACAAACATCGTACTCGTATCGTAGTCGCCGCTTGACTGCCCCACCCCTCCGTTCGGGCATTGTTTTATACTAAACTGTATAATACCGACAAAGGGGCCGCGTTAATCCGCACATCAATAAAAACAAGAATTATCCGGCACTAATGGCTGTCATAAAATAAGTACGATAGCAATAGATGTTTTTAAAGTTTAAACACGAAGTGAATAAAAGAATTCGTTTTTTACAACATGCAGGTGCGGTCTTTGTCGGTATGTAACAATATCAAAGTTCCCTCAGTTGATATTATACACTATAGAGACCCTATGAAATATCCTTCGAATAATCTACGATTTGAAGCATCGGAGGGACACCATGTTGCGTACACCATAGCTACTAATGTGGGACTATAACGGAGCAGTATGGACACCAGGTTATATAATATCTGTATAGCGTTGGCTAAATATCTCGCTATGACAGCCTCTATGACATCATTCATCTTTCCTCATATCTTACGGTTCCTTGGATGAGTGGACCATTTGGCATGACACAGCAGTACCTCACAGTATGCGGGTTAATACATGCGGGTATAGAATGCGGCACGACATACAAAACGCGGCGAGGTATTGCGGAGAACAACGGTTCGAACAGCAGTCAAACGTACTCTATGTCACATTAACATAGTTACAGATGCAGTAAAAGAAAAAGAAACAAAAGAGGTAGTGACCAAATAGTTTATCCTTAACAAGAAAAACAACACTTTACGAGTTTCTGATTATCAGCGATGCGTGTGCGTTTATTTTAGTATAATATAGTACAATATTTTAAATAAAACACAGCGTCTTTTATGCGTCGTGCGTACGTCGTCCATTCCTCGTCTATTCTCTTCTCTCACTCATCATCTCTTTCACAGTATCAGTTCGTTCAAAAATATCGTCTTACACTCATCACATCATGCGTTCAAGATATATTATTCCCACAGTGCCATACAGATTAGGTGTATGTGCGTGTTAAATTCCATTCATATACAACTAATAGTTTCCAAGAAAATAAGTTAAGCATGACCATTTCATAAGGGTCTCGTTTTTGCCAAAATCACTATGGAACCTTAAATAAAGGAATATATTTCATTCCCTTCGGACTCATTCCCAATCTCTCGTTTACGACAACCGTAAATTTTATTAGACTGCTTTTAGAAAAGCTCTCAGAGGTCGCGGGCTGTGACCTAATTTCATCATCAATAAATAACTCCTATTCCATATTTGTAAGGCAACTAGACATAATTAAGTCTCTCATATTACGAGTAGGTTGTATCCTATTTCAAGACGTAGAAATTTATACCTACAAATAGTATATTTGTAGGTGTAAATATGTTATGTTATGAAAGTATATTATGCTAGACGGATGAAAGCAATATTTAAGTCGCTCATATTACGTAGGAATATATTCTATCTTATTGTGAAGACGTAATGCCAAAAATAGACGGTTCATTTCTGTCTTTCAATTAGAGATAGATAACACTTTATTGTATACCATTACAGAAAACAGAAAAAAAACTTATAGCCTAAAAATATTCTAAATGTGCACAATGTGCAATCTTATCGCTAAGAAGCGATCTCTTCCAGACAGTCCTTGGCAGGAATAAAACAGATTACATTTTTCAAAGGCAGTATAAATAAATATTATACGATATGCAGTTACTTACATTATGTTTTATTAATTAATAAACATAGAAGTATGTAAAATATTATTAGACATATATAAATACACTTTTTAATATTACATACATAAATATATATGTATGTACATATACATAGATATAACGTAAAAATATCAAACATCACTATGTTGTTGGTAGTGCTTTTTTGTCATGTTCTTAAATATTGTTAGTGATTTAGCTTATCTAATAGTAACAGGCAGCGCATTCCATCAATTATGAAAAAATGAGGCATTGTCAACTTAGAAAATCTCGCCTTTTCTTTCACTTTCTCCCAATTCTTTGGGGTCGGCCCGACATGTCGTTTCCTTCCATTCTCCTCTATTCTGACATACATCGTCTGTCACACAGAAGTCATCGTATCATCCTTCACATAATCTATCCATCGCTTTTTTGGTTTAGCTTTTGTACCCATCTTTTAGTTTTGTACTCATAAATTTTGAAGTGTAATTAATATTCTTTTTGTCACGTGACTTTCACCCCTCCTCATTACATGCCCATACCATCTTAGTCTTCTTCCTCTCAATTTTTCAGTCATGGGTGCAACTTTCAATGGAAGTTACAAGAATGGATAAGGTGAGAAATGAGTATATTAAAGGGATCTTTGAAAGTTCTTTTCCCCCCCGTCGCAAACATGGTGGTGAGAAATGTAAGTATGTCCCAGTATTTTACAAGGTACGGAGGGTTCTGCGAATACTTACAGCGTTTAAAATTGTTCGAGAATACTTCGTGCCTCTGCGTTCAGGAAACCCCACTGAATGCCCTATTCGAATGCCGCCTCTTTATGCGGGAAAAGTTTAACTTACTGAGTACCCTATGCATGGAGACCAAGAAATAACACATCGGAAAATGTAACGGACTAATATAGTGATTGTATACAAATTCTGTTTTTGTTGACGTGGTTCCGTACCTTTTGATTATATTTTTTTTTAAATTGGGGGAATCATTTGTGCGTACCCTCGGGCCTTAGAAAACGCTTTACACTGAGGGGTATGTGGGGCTCCCAGGGGCCGCCTCTGAACAGTACATTACTGGAGTAAGAGTTGTGAAATGCCGGCTACCAACTAAATCTTCCACTGTCCCTCCAAGACTTTGTGCGCCACGAGATACACCGTAGTCAATTTACCCATAGCGTTTCGACGCAATTAGGCATACCTGGGGCGTCCATGAGACCAGGATACCCCACTTCATGAGTGTAGCTCGTCAAGGAGGTCCCTTGATCTACCTGGCCAGTGAAGATGAGGTGAACATAGCGACGCCTTCTAACCTCTATTTGACATCGTCTGTGACGGGGCCCGCTAGCTTACCCTCATCACGTCGCCTTTCAGCTGTCACCTTCTGCGATAGAACGTCTTCGTAGAATGAGGCCACGGCTAGCTATCTTCTCTCGCCGCGCAATGAAAGATCTTGGTCTATGAAGGACGAGAGGTCGCCCTTCTGAGGTCTCCATACGGAACACTGCTCTAATGTGTGGCGTGCCGTATTTTCAAGCGAAACTCATTCCTGACAGGCTTGGTTTAACTCCTACTCCGGACTATCTTTTACGGATACTCACCGAAACATCCATGCCCGGTAAGTACCTGTACCATTCAAAACGTCAGAGGCCCACGTTTCCCAGAGAATCAATGAGATAGACGCGGTCGGTTCGCCTCCACGGTATCCCAGCCTGCCACAGGGGACCTCAGATCCTCTGTCCATCTGTGGACGACACACTGATTCGCTTCACTTGTACCGGTTTCTCGGCCTCATTCCTCTCACGTACGTTGTTCTCTGGAAGTACATCTCGGTGAGAACATTAGCATGAAGCTCTCCACCAAGAGTGTCGCTGCAGTCCATGAGAACGTACGGTATTCCCGAACGGATCTAATCGTCAGGACCCTCTGCCTCCTCCCAGAGAGGAATAAATATTTGAAATATAGGCGAACAACGATCAAACTC